>OZ024932.1:19583995-22083995 GCA_964017235.1 Sabellastarte sp. h YS-2021
ATAAAATAATGGAAAGCTGGGTGGCAATCCAACATATTTTGTGGATGCCTTTAGTTTGATTTTTATACAATAATGTTAAAAAATATAAGTTGGAGACAAATAAAGCCCAAATTTTTTTGTTTGAGCTCTATAATGGATGTCAGTAAGGATTATTTTATAGTAAAAATAACCGTGATTCACAACAATAACCTTTTAATGCAAGTTAAGTAGTGATTAATATTTATACAGTATTAAAAATAAGCATTATTTATATATTAAAATCAAATAAAATAGTAAAATTAATGATTTTAACTATTTATAAAGTCTAAGACTATTATGTAGTCTTCAGTCCATTATTTACACAAAAATGCCGGTAAATAATCCGTGAATAAAATATAAATAAACTGTCTGTTTAGTTATACACCCAACCTTTCAATTACTGGTATGTGGTGGTGTGATGTTCTGACACAGATTGTTCATGTATTCCAATAAATCAAAGTCCACTGGTGGTTCACTTTGTGGGATAACTCAGTGGAATTTCAGCTGACATGTGTGGGGGGAGGGGGTCCTCTGAGACTGATTCCCCCATTGGACCTTGATAGGCAGTGCATCTGGGCAGTCCTTGTTGCTCCCTATTCAGTTGGAATTCCTCAGTGAAATAGCTGGGGATGTCCATATCAGGGGTTCCCGGTGGTGATGAGTCATCTTCCCAGTTATTCATGGGTGGTTCATCAAGGAACAAGCAGTGTGGTGATATTCCCTTGGAAACCAGAGAAGGTGCATGTTGAGTGGTCTTGTCCCTCACAAACTTGGGGGTGGTGTTGCATCCCGTGTGTGTAACTGTTTTTATGGGGGGTAAGTCACAAATATCAGTTTGTGTGCTAATGGATATCTGAGTCCTGCTGTGCATGGTCATTGTGGTGACTGTGCATGTCTTTGGTGCAGGGTCCCTTCTATGAGTTGATTCATCATCATCAGGCCACATATTAGTGAAGAAGGTACTCAGATCCGGTTGAGTGTCCTTTCCTCCAGTTGTCTTATCCTCAGGACAACTTGGCTGATTTTCTGTGAAATCCCTTGATTCATTTTCAATACAGTCTCTTATTCTGGAGAAAGTATCCATATCAGTGTGGTAGTGTGTCATATGTCTATCCAGGTATTCTTTTCTCCTGAATTCCTGATCACACATGTTACATTTGATCCTAAAGTTCAGGTGAGCACTTTTTATATGTCTCCTGAGATTCGATCTGTGTGAATAAATCTTATGGCATGTACTGCATGTGAACCACATTTTCTTGAATTGTGCACTCAAAATAAGTACATCAAAATCATAAAAAATATTTTTGTCACACAAAAAATCAATTATGAACTAGTGTAAATGCTATCTTCACAGCTTTTGAATTCAAAGTCAAGATTGTAACTTAGTGACCTAATATGTTACTAAGTAATTTTTACGTGACTAGTATTGATCACAGAATGACGTCATGAGTCATTCTGCGTCATTTGTGACGTGGATATGTCACTCACCAATTATGATGGGTTTTTGTGGACTTTGGTGAGGTGCCCAATATATAACAAAATTAACAGGTAGGCACCTGGGTTAGGGGTGTAATAAGAGGGCATAAACTCACACAAATATGTTGATACCCGTGGGATGGAGGGTGGGGAAGGCCCAGATATAGAATAGTTCCTGTCTTTTACGTTTAGTGGAAAAATCTGGGTTGTTTTCCTCCCCCATCCATTGCACAATGCTGAACTCCATATTTCTGACACTATGCTTGGGTTGTGTAAAGTGTCTTGAGACAGGGGTAGAATTTAGATCATTGAATTTCTGAACACTTCTGTAGTGTTCATACATTCTCTGTCTAATTGGTCTTTTGGTGTCTCCTATATATTGGAGACCACATTCAGTGCAATTAATAATGTATATTACATTACTTAATTCACAAGTGTATCTATGCCTTGGTGGTAGGTTAATACATTTGAAGGTCTTTTTGGTGTGGAAACTGGTTATTTGGTCCACTTTGGTCAGTTTAGGACAATATGTACATTTTCCTAATCTAGTACATACTGTATTGAAAGCTATTTTCTGTTTAGTTTCATTAGTTGGTGGGAATGTGATAGCGGCTCTTGTAAGCAGATCTTTGAGATTTGGTAGTCTCTTGTACCCTATGAGTGGTTTGTCCTTGAAGATTTGTTTGAGTTCATCAGTATTCTGGATTATGTTCCAGTTGTCTCTGATGAGAGATTTAATGGGTGGGTTCCTGGGGTTAAATTGAGTCACCATGACCGGTGTGTCTATGGTTTCTCTTGGGTTGTCCTCCAGTAGGTCTGACTGTTTAAACTGGTTGGCTCTATTGAATGTTTCTTGAGGCTACTTGCTGGGTAACCCCTCTTAAGGTAATAGCCAGTCAGTTTAAAGGCATTGGTTTTGAAGTCTTTATCCAATAAGCATATTCTGCGTAACCTTAGATATTGTCCATAAGGTCCTTTTTCCAGTACAGTGCTAGGGTGGGCTGAGCTGTACTCTAAATACAGGTGGGTGTCTGTAGGTTTATTGTATAGGGTTGTGATTAGTTCCCTATGTTCATTGAATTTCACTGTTGTGTCTAGGAATTAATTTCAGAACAGCTAAATTCATGAGTGAATTTAATTGATTCATGGAGGGAGTTCAAATACTCAATGAAGTGGTTGAGTGACTCTTCACCATGTGTCCAGACCATAAAAATATCGTCAATGAACCTTTTCCAGACTAGTGGTTTTAGGGGATAACCATCTAAGGCTCTGGTTTCGAACCTATCCATAAATAAATTAGCATAATTTGGTGCTAATGATGTCCCCATGGCTGTCCCTCCTATCTGCAGATAGTGCTCACCATTGAATTCAAAATTCATATTGTGGAGGACTAAAGTTAACAGGTCTAATATGAACTGGGTGATAGGGGTTTTGGTAGGGTCACTCCTTAGTTTATTCGCCACAGCTAATATTCCCTCATGGTTAGGGATATTAGTGTATAAACTAGATACATCAAGGGTGCATAGTATTGCTCCTTCTGGGATTTGACCCAGATTCCTAAGTTTCTTGATGAAATCCTGTGTATCCCTAATGTGAGATTTTGTTTGAGGAACATATTGTTTTATATGTTCATCAACAAATTTGCTAATTCTGCTGGTGGGGTGATTCACAGAACTGCAAATGGGTCTCCCTGGGACATTGTTCTTATGTATTTTGGGTAACATGTAGAATTTTGCTTCTGTGCAAGATTTTGGTGTTAAGTGTTCTAGGTTTTTCGAAAATAGCCCCTCCTGGGTTCCTCCAGAAAGGTAAAACTATGGAGAGCCTAATTGGTCATACAGTGATTAACTTATCTGATGAAACCCTGAGTAAAGCACAAGTAAGTGCCTTAGAAAAAGGCCTAACTTTCTGCCCTACACCAGGACCACCAAATAAGGCTCAGATCTGGTTGGACTTCAAAGAATTCCACCGTAGGCTAAGCCTTAAATATCACTTCTACTATGACAATAAACATCTTCAGGATCTTAATGAAGATGACATGGCAATAGTAGATTTTATGGCTATGAACCTAGAAGAAAGTGAAGATCCATATAAAGATATTCACAAGAAATTTGTAGATAAAAGCTCCTGGAAACCACCTAGGATACATCAATCCTTGGAAGTGTTCCAGAGAGCATTCAAAGATGGCTTGCTGAAAAGCAGACTCAAAAATAAGGGACAACCAAACCTGACCAAAGAACAGTGGACAGGCCTTAAGGAACTATCCTCAAACCCTAGAATTATCATCAAAAAAACAGATAAGGGGTCAGCAGTTGTAGTAATGAATACAACTGACTACCTCAGAGAGGGCTACCGACAACTGAATGACACCAAATTCTATACCAAACTTGACCATGATCCCACCCAAAGTATTGGTCAAAAAATCACAGATACACTGACAAAGATGTACAATAAAGGTTTAATCAGTGAGAAAAACCTAGAACACTTAACACCAAAATCTTGCACAGAAGCAAAATTCTACATGTTGTCCAAAATACATAAGAAAAATGTCCCAGGGAGACCCATTTGCAGTTCTGTGAATCACCCCACCAGCAGAATTAGCAAATTTGTTGATGAACATATAAAACAATATGTTCCTCAAACAAAATCTCACATTAGGGATACACAGGATTTCATCAAGAAACTTAGGAATCTGGGTCAAATCCCAGAAGGAGCAATACTATGCACCCTTGATGTATCTAGTTTATACACTAATATCCCTAACCATGAGGGAATATTAGCTGTGGCAAATAAACTAAGGAGTGACCCTACCAAAACCCCTATCACCCAGTTCATATTAGACCTGTTAACTTTAGTCCTCCACAATATGAATTTTGAATTCAATGGTGAGCACTATCTGCAGATAGGAGGGACAGCCATGGGGACATCATTAGCACCAAATTATGCTAATTTATTTATGGATAGGTTCGAAACCAGAGCCTTAGATGGTTATCACCTAAAACCACTAGTCTGGAAAAGGTTCATTGACGATATTTTTATGGTCTGGACACATGGTGAAGAGTCACTCAACCACTTCATTGAGTATTTGAACTCTCTCCATGAATCAATTAAATTCACTCATGAATTTAGCTGTTCTGAAATTAATTTCCTAGACACAACAGTGAAATTCAATGAACATAGGGAACTAATCACAACCCTATACAATAAACCTACAGACACCCACCTGTATTTAGAGTACAGCTCAGCCCACCCTAGCACTGTACTGGAAAAAGGACCTTATGGACAATATCTAAGGTTACGCAGAATATGCACATTGGATAAAGACTTCAAAACCAATGCCTTTAAACTGACTGGCTATTACCTTAAGAGGGGTTACCCAGCAAGTAGCCTCAAGAAACATTTCAATAGAGCCAACCAGTTTAAACAGTCAGACCTACTGGAGGACAACCCAAGAGAAACCATAGACACACCGGTCATGGTGACTCAATTTAACCCCAGGAACCCACCCATTAAATCTCTCATCAGAGACAACTGGAACATAATCCAGAATACTGATGAACTCAAACAAATCTTCAAGGACAAACCACTCATAGGGTACAAGAGACTACCAAATCTCAAAGATCTGCTTACAAGAGCCGCTATCACATTCCCACCAACTAATGAAACTAAACAGAAAATAGCTTTCAATACAGTATGTACTAGATTAGGAAAATGTACATATTGTCCTAAACTGACCAAAGTGGACCAAATAACCAGTTTCCACACCAAAAAGACCTTCAAATGTATTAACCTACCACCAAGGCATAGATACACTTGTGAATTAAGTAATGTAATATACATTATTAATTGCACTGAATGTGGTCTCCAATATATAGGAGAGACCAAAAGACCAATTAGACAGAGAATGTATGAACACTACAGAAGTGTTCAGAAATTCAATGATCTAAATTCTACCCCTGTCTCAAGACACTTTACACAACCCAAGCATAGTGTCAGGAATATGGAGTTCAGCATTGTGCAATGGATGGGGGAGGAAAACAACCCAGATTCTTCCACTAAATGTAAAAGACAGGAACTATTCTATATCTGGGCCTTCCCCACCCTCCATCCCACGGGTATCAACATATTTGTGTGAGTTTATGCCCTCTTATTGCACCCCTAACCCAGGTGCCTACCTGTTAATCATGTTTCCCGAATATTTAAACACATACATGTACTGGCAGTCCCAGTGAGCAATAATCAGTGATTTAAAAAAATGCCTAAAATACTAGATAATGGTTCATAACAATAACTTAGCTTTAAAACTGACAGTTCTTTGATCTACCATCTTTTGTTATTCGTGTGGTGGTTGTTAGGGCAGTGTAGGAGTAATTCTTTTCATCAGCTCTAGGCTACTACCCTGCCTGAGTTTCATTGAGTTGGTAATTGTTGCACTCTTTATGGTTATTATTCATCCGGAGTTCCTCACAGAGGAAAGCATCAAAAAGGTTCATCGATGAAAATTAGTCATATGCCTATATTTCTATTTTCTGGGCATGCCTACAAGTAAATTTGTTACGTCACCTGTCATCTATGTTTGTCCACTAAACTCTTCATACTGCCTTGTAATTTATGCATCAGAACCTCCAGTGTATCCGAACTGGGCTTATGTCTAATGAGTGGGTCAGATAAACAGGGTGTTCTACTGTAATATGATCTATTTAGAAGAATATTGAGTTCTATACTGAACCATAAATGTTGTTAGAAAACCCTTCTTTTACTTGTAATTTGTTGAATATTTTGTAAAAAAATACTTTCAATTTCCTTGTGTAAAATATTCAAATAACATTCTGTTAAAAATTCTAAATGGTTTAATATCTATAAAAAAGTTCCTTAAACATCCCACTGCTGGTCACAGGAACTCAACATCAACGTCCATGCCTACTAGGGAGATGTAAAATGATTGCTTGTTCAAAACTATTTTGTCAGATGTAACTTATCTATTATTTATTATATTTCTATTGTGATCATGTTATACTACAGTTGCAACTGATTAAAACCCTTTTTCATTTTTATTCCTGGCAACAAATTAAGTGATTTACTTACAGAGTGGTCATATTTGCAATTTCATCTGTTTGTGTTATCTCGGTTATTTCTTTGTATCAAAATAATGCTAAAATTGAAGTTGCAACTATGTACTTATGCTTTCTTGATTTTTCTGATTTAAACAAGAATCCCTTGCAAAATTTTGCTACGCCATCAATTTAGTTGATGATAGCTATTCCTAATGGTAACTTTACTTTGACAGTACAGCAGAATGTGGAAAGATATTGTATGTTTCCAAGTGGCGATTGGGTTGACCATGTGTCAGACAACTACTGTATTATTAGCATACATGGATTATTTTACAAAAAGATTTATCAGAATTCAATATTGCAAATAATCTGGTGGACTTAAAAGCATTTCAGATTATGCACGACCTTTCTTCTAAGGCATTTGTAGATCAGCGTATTTCTTTACTGCTCAATTCTCTGAAGCTAAATAGGGCTTTTGCTCCTAAGATAGCACAAAGGGTACGATTCACGACAAAATAATCTCTCTTTTTTTTGCTGGTATGAAGTGAAGTCCTACATTCATTGTGCTGTATTTATTTGTGTTTTTTCTCTTTTTTCAGACTTTATATCACACTCCCCCATACTACTGGGCAGTTTGATCTTACCAGGCACCTCGCCAGAGGTGATGTCATCTTCACACAGTCTGGAGATACAGTTATAAGTCAAACTGTCTTGAAAGCCTGTATGTAATTCCAGGTTTAGACAATGATCCTCTTTTCAGAATATTTAAGAAAGAAATTCCCATTTTACTCATGCATTCTATTGCTTGAAAACATTTGAAAAGGGTGTCGAAAGTACTGCAGATATCACCTCACTGACATTTCACACATTTAGGAAGGCTACATCACTATGGGCATTTCAACATGGGGTTCCTCTGGAACATATACAGGAATACAGTACCAGGTAACCTGATGCTGGCTGGACTTACCCAAAGTCCTTCCAACCACTTCATCCCTGGTTTATGATTGTTTTAGGGAACATTTACATTTATAATTTGGCGCCTTGGGAGTCAAATGTTTTCCATTTAAACCTATAGAACCTCATATTATTAACTTATCATATTGCCATGTGAGCTTGAACACTTCCATTTAAACCAAAAGAACCTCATATTATTAAATCATCATATTGCTATGTGAGCTTGAACACTTCAACTTTGTATCCTTAAGAATTGAGGACACACTTAGTTCCCGTAAATGTTTCGCCTCACCCTGTCAGAACTTCACCTAACTTTACTTTCCTGAGGTCTTTTGATTCTGAATTTCCTGGCGTCAGTTCTTATAGTCTCTTCTGTTCAAGCTCTCTTGGTCTTGAGACATGATGGGTTGTAATATTAAAATTGTGGTTAAATAGCAAGCCTGTTGAAGTTCGAATCTTTGATCTTCATAATAGAAATCTGTATAGTTTGCTGGAGTTTGAATGACAAGTAAACTTTCACAGTTTTATCCAGCTTTTACATAACTAGTTCAAAAGGACTTTACATTTAATATCTGTATCTGATCTTATGTAGTAACTATATTATATCTGTATTAATTGTGCTCAAAGGAGAATATTAAATTTAGAAGTAATCCACGGTAATCTGCCTGGTGAAACATCCCTGTCCTTGGATCACCGTATGCGACCTTGGGGGTTAGTGGAAGCTTGGAGCAAAACTCATCTGTTGGTCATGAGTCCAATGAACATGCAGTCCTAGGTCTCAGCAATACAGTAAGGACTCATCAATTGTACAATCCACACAGGACTAAGGAGGGTGACATGGGTGGAGGTAGGGGTTTACCCTTGTTCAATTGCATGCATGGTGTTTACTTCTTTAGGTCTGTTTTTTGTTGTCAGAACTAACTAATTAAGGTGGGAGTAATGGGTGGAGTTCTACAAATGTGGTTTTTCTTGTGTTTTTTTTCAGTTTATATGACAGTTGTATGAGACACAAGCATCTGAATTGAGCATTGTGGCTTTGCTACATGATTATAGCTTATTTATAATTACAATATAATTATAGCCAACTTAATAAAACATTTAAAAGAAACTGATTGGATAAAATACTGAAGATATATATAAATAATGTCACAATTGTTTGTTTTTTACAAAGAATTTTTTTTTTAAATTTCACAAAAAGAATTTCAATTGAAGACATTAAATAATACTGATCCTATTAAAACATAAAAATGGATATCTAGTTGGATAATATGGATTTACATATCTTGAGCAATTATAATTATATTTGATGCAAAATTATGTATCATTACAATGTCATCAGAAAGAGAATATTGAATATACAATGATTCATGAATACATGTCATCTTGGAAAAAATTAATTACTTTTAAGTTGTATCCAAAGTGTAAAATATGCATATGGATAGTTATTGTATAATATTATTAAGAAGCTATAATTATGACACACAAGCTACAACGATTCAAATAAAGAAGACAATGTAAATAACCTGATTTTACTCATTGAGTTCAACCCTATTTTATACATTGGATCCAACCAAAACCTGTTTGCAAAATCTACATGTATTTCAACCAGATTTCACACATAAATACAACCAGATTTCAACAGTTGGTATCAGCATGATTTCACTGGTTGGATCCAACCAAAAACAGTTTGCAAAATCTACACATATTTCAACCTGATTTCACCCATTGAATTCAACCAGATTTCAACAGTTGGTTTCAACATGATTTCACCGGTTGGATCCAACTAAAAACGGTTTGCAAAATCTACAAGTATTTCAACCAGATTTCACCATTGGATTCAACCTGATTTCAAAGTTGTGTACCTGCTGGGATAAGCCTAGCACCCATGAAATTTGGTTGTTGAAATGTTTTGATCTCATAATGCATTGCCAAAGGAGAGCAGTCAGACAAAACATTTCTGTCATTCCTTGGTGGAAGAAGTGGTTCTGTCAATGGAATAAATCCAAACTTGTATTTGGATTGTTTCAAGCATTTGACATAAGACAGACACGCCTTATTTTCATTTATGTCAAAGAAATGATTTTTGTAAAACAATACGGTCTGAATGAACTTATTATTAGTCCACTTCCAATGATCTAATGGTATACAAATTCCCCATGACAACCCCCAATGTGTTTGTAAATGACCTTCTTTACTGCATTAGACTGGTACCTAATTCTATATAAAGGTGCGATCATCAGGACTGACCCATGCAATGCCTGTGCACTGCAGCCGACAAGGGAATGTGCATTGGGACAAGAACTGCTACTGATGTTAACTTCTTGAGGATCAGAGCTAACTTTGTTTTCTCTTCACACAAAACCATTCAATAATTCAACCACCCTGCCTCATGGACAGGAGACTGTGATTCGACTTATAAACAGATAAAGTTTGGGACAGAATTGCAGGTAGTTACTGCAGTAGTAGCAGTTTAAATTTTTACAATAAAGATTTACATTTGTTTTTGTAATTTTTTAAACTATTAAAATTAGATATTATATCAAAACAGATCACTCTGATATACCTCAGTCTCGAACTAAAGGCTGCACCTTAATTTTCAATATTTGAGGATCTTGAACGCAAGATTACTTAAATTAAAAAATGAGCAGCCTAAACTTGAAGTTTAAGTGTTCTTAGGACCCACTAAATGACAAGCTTATTGTTAGTCAGCGCAATTTACTGTGCATAAAATAATAAATTATTGTACCATATGTTGCTTTGTGTATAGCAGTTGTAATATCAATAATATTCTTTTATAACGTCATTGCATCCCACCTGGCTTGGATAGATTCTTTATTGGGGCGGGGCAACTAGAACTAATTGTATGGATAATGTAATAATAAGTTGTTATTACTGCATTATTATGGAGCCTTTTGCAACATAAATATTTACATAAACATTTATAGCCTCTATAAAATTTTCCAAAACAAAATATAATTACAGTAACATTTTCAGTCATCTCCACCATTCAATCGGTTATATATCAGTCCACAAATAGATTACACAGATTGCACACCATGTTCAGAACATTATGGCTCGTATCTGCCTTTCTCTGGCCATCTTTGGCTCTAGGACAAGAGTTACTACAGAACCCAGGGTTTGAGCAGGAGTTTACAGATGATGACTGGTTTTGTAAGGGCAACTGTGACCTCACACAAGACTCGGATGCTCACACAGGCCTGTACAGTGCACGAGTATCGGGCAGGTATTGGGTTCTTTGACAAAGTATATTCTAATTTAAGCAATTACTAGTTCTTTATCTCCTCATTTGTGGATAATAAAAGAATAATAATATTGTGGCATTATTAACCCACACACAAGAAAAAATCTCCTGTAATACATTTCATGCATAATCAGTTTCTTATTTAAAGTTCTTTCTTCTTGGTTCCTATAACTAGAATAATTAATACAGAACCAGAACCAAGACATGTTTTGTTATGAATGGCCTGGTGAAAGTACTATGTTATGTGCGAGCAATGTTCAACTGATTTCAGTGACTCAATAAAAGCAAGCACTGATCTTAATCATTAGAAGGTTACAGTTTTATACATTTCAATTAATTTTTTACTGGAAAATAACTGTTCTGTCCTTTATAATTTAAGTCACTTTATTAGAAAGTAAATATATTAGAACTTAATTAAATCATTATAAAATACAGTCCTTATAAACATTTAAAATTAACTCATATTTTCTACAATAGTTTATTTTTTAAATATGATGTTTTTTTGTTGTAGCTCAATCCCACTGTACTCAGTGAAGAAATTGTTTCTTTTTTCTGTTTTGGATAAAGTGACATTGCCTACAGTCAATTTCTATAACATTTTTTCCACAAAGAGTTTAAAGTTCATTTTTATGTGTTTAACTTTCTTTAATCTCTATTTTATGTGTGTTAAAATATTCATATTTAATAAATATTAATGCACAGTAATATATAATTTAAACTATTTGAAAGTATTTGAAAAAAGTATGAAAATATTTTTGAAAAATGTTTGCATTTGAGGAATATAAAAGCATTTGTTTTGAAAAAAGGGAAACATTAGCATTCTGTTTTTGAAAGTATTATGACGCCATGCGTCAAGCATTTCAATGCTTGTGTGGTATGCCAAAGACCATAGTTTTCCTCCAGTAATTGTTCAAAAACAACATTTATTTTAAATGACAAAATTTACTAGTTGTTCTTTGTACTCTTTATATAGATATTCCTGACAAAACACCTGTGTAACATTTTAATCATTTAAATAATCAATGCTTAACAGTAACCTCTCATAACTTCTGAGGAAACAAATCTGCTACTGAAATGCATTCATTGTCTAACTTACATATGTGGGTAGAAGGCAGTGCAGGAAAATCGGCCCACAGCATATCTTTACTCAAAATCCAGGTCCAATTGTATTTGCTCCCTCTTTTTCATGCCCATTAAATAGAATTAAAACCACACACAAATTAAATTGGTCAACCAAGTTGGACATTCAATTATCTCTTCTTACCGACACTGTTGTATGGCGGACACAAGGAGTGAGGCTAGTGGAGAGATTTTGTTGACTGTTTTATCTGAAGATGAAGACAAACGGTCTCTAATAAGCACCTAACACTATCAGTGTAGCTTGTTAAAGAGAATTAAGAAGGATTTTCTATTTAAGATGGGATATACAAAAAAATATTATATCCTCTATGTAAATTCCAAATCTGAGTAAAACACCCTTGCTGTTCATTTTATTATAGAATATTCCTTGCAAATTTTCAACTAATTTTGAAAAGATCTATGTTAAACTTTGATAAGTGGAATGACTGCCTTCTAAATGTCAAATTGTGAGTTTCGCCTTGGAAACTTAAGTTAAGTCTTGATAAGACCGAAGTAATATGAAATGCACAAAGGAAATGTTGAAAGCCTGTTTTCCTAATTGACATACTGGAGAAAGTTCTCCAGCCTGTTAATCAAGAATCTTGGTTTGACTCTGATTCACCTTCACATTTACAAAATATTTATGGGGGTTGTTTTGTGGATAGTAAGTCTTTTTCTCACAGATGAAGCCTCTATGCCTGTTGGTAGTGATTTTTGTAGTCGCCTGGACTATCGAAATACCCTTTTCAACAGTCTTTTCTTAACTTTATTCTTTGGTAACTGCAATGTATTAAAAAGATTCCCAAAAGTAACTAATTCCAGTGTAACTACAAGGGAAAACTCCCGTTCTTAAGAAATTGTTGCTATGTCTTGAACACCACTTAGTATTCATACAATACTCATATTTTGTTTTACTCATTGATAAATCAGGGGGGCCACTGTGGCAGAGTGGTAACACTCTAGCTTCCCACCTCTGAGACCAGGGTTCGATTCCGGGCACGGCCTCAAGTGGGAAAGATGGTAGTTGCTGCCGTTGGTCGGCAGTTTACAGTACAGAACCTTGACCAACTGTATGTACTGGTTTCCTCTGCCCTTCCAACTACCCGTTGTGATATTACCTGTACAGTGTTGAAAGCAACGTAAAACCCCAAATAAATAAATAAGTAAATCATTAATAAATCAGTGAAACAATGTGGATATAGTTTTGCTTTCAAAGGACCTACTGTGTGTAATGAAAATCCTAGTGGAATTTATTCATCCCACCTATTGTCCCCTTCATAAAGATTAAAAAAAATTATCTACCATAGTCCTTACCCTGCATCTCTGTGATGTTGACTGTTTTCTTATCACTGAAAATTAAAAAATGGAATTTTGTATTGTTTGTCGCAATTTAGTATCAGCTTGTAAAACGCCATACACGATTTTTAAATTATTGCACACATACTTGGCCATTAACCTATACAGTTAACTGTAACTGTCCAATATTTCAAAATAATAGACTGTTGACTCGGTCCCTTGGGGACCTCATAAACAGTCCATTATTTTCAAATATAGGATACTTACTTGGCCATTAATCTAGATTTATTTACTCTTTTTATGCATACTGATAAAGTACACTGGTAACACCTCGGAGCTTTAGACAAAAAATGGTTAAAATTAAAAGGTGTAAAGTCAGAAGTGGCGGGTTTCACATATCTTAAACTATATTTGTTTGAAAGGGAAAAACAATGGCATGCAGTGAGCCAGTTGGTGAATCTGAGTCCTAACTCCACATACTACTTTGAATGCTGGATGAAGATGTTAAACCTGAATGGAGGAAAGCCATATCGTGATGGAGAGTTGAAAATACATATGAAATACACAACTTGTAAAGCAGTTTTTTTATATGCCATTTCCAGATAACATATCTAATGTTTGATCTTTTCTGTCTGTTGATTCCATTAAGTTTCAACTATCAATTCTAACTTAGTACTGTGCCAAGTAACTGTATTAAAATATGATGTAAATTCTTAAAGAAAACAAGGCTGAAAGGGGTTTCAGTCTACTAGCATGAGCCGCAAAGCCATCAGAGACACAAGTAGTGCACTGAAGCTGTTACCCATCCAAGTACTAATGTATCCCATTGCTGCTTAACTTCAGCAAGAGATAATACTCATCATACTACACCACAATTCATAAAAGACAAAAAAAAAAAATGAAAAAAAGTGATCTCTATAGCCTCACTAGAGCTCATGCTTAAAAACTCCTGTTTTTTACACTTTATTTGCTGTGTAACATTATGTCGCTGTTTCATTTTCAATGCCAGGACGATTCATTTAAAATTCAGAGATTAGAATATATGCAATGTACATTAAACCATGTCTAGCACATTTAGATCTGTTAAGAATGTAGGCATGACTAGTAGTTTGTAATTCTATAAAACAACTATGATATAGGAAACAGCTGAGTTTGTGACACCAAGACAAGATTTTGGGATAAGCAGTATAGACTGGGTGGGTTTTTAGCAGTGTAGTTCTTCTGGGTCCCCAAGTTATAATGGAAGTGATTTATATGAGCAGACTTTAGATAAACTTAATATATATATATATAACTTAATCAGTGTTTATAAAAGTGTAGATTATTAGGTTTAAATGCAAGTATATATATATATGTGTGTGTGTGTGTAACTAATATCATGGTGACTTGTGTAGATAATCTGTCTTATTTAGCATCAGCACACCTGGTCATTGCGATGCAACCATTCATGAGACCAGGACTGGGCTGGCAATTATTATCTGGGGACTTCTTTACTGGCTCTGAAGGTAAAAAATAATTTTTGTTCTGTTTTTAAGTTTAATTTCTAATAGGAATTGTTAAATTAGATAATGCATTAATTTATTATATATGCACAGCTTATGCACTCTTTCACATACCAAATATTTACTTAAAGCTATTTTTACCCAGTATAGGTATCATAACGATCAAAATTTGCAAGTTACTTTGTACAGACTATAGACATAGAAGTTGGTATAATTTTATAAAATAACAGCTACCAATAGTAGAAAATGGTATTTTAACCAATGAGCGTCTTCAGATAATTCAGAAACATATCCAATTGCTTTGTATGCAGTATATTAAAGTTTATACATATTTTACAAAAGTAATGAGTATATCAGTAATGGTACAGAAATCCCCCCAAAAATGTATTTTAACTAGGTATTACATTTTACACTTAGTAGCATTAGTGCTCGGTTTCTCAGAAGAAATTACCATTGGTTTACTTAGAAATAGTGTCTGCAAGAATATATGCACGTTTCCGGGATCCGGAATTGAATTATTTGGTCGACACAACATCTTTGGTGAAGTTGGAACCCGATGAAAAGTGGAAAACCAAGGCAAATGAAAGAATAGAGAGCTTCAGAAAATGTGACCTTACTCTGAAGTAAGTAAGCAACAGTTGATATATTGAATTTTTAGTGTAAAGACTTTTTTATATATATAGTCATTTAGAATCCTTATTTTAAAGGAAAACATACAGAAGACTAAACAACAACTGTCCACAAGGTTCAATTGTAGTTGTGGCTGATTTCAATAGAAGACTACGTTTAAAAATGAAGCAATTTTTATTCAATTTTAGAAATTGGTTTCACTAATACATGAATTACATTTATATCGACACTACTTCTACAGAATTTACTGCATGTAAATAATAGATAAAATATATTATTGCATATAACCTATTTATTTGATACACAATATATTGTATCATGTAATGTTGTTGTGTGTTTTAGTGTTCAGATAGGAGAAGCGTATAACCTAAGCTTAATGTCACTTCAGGTAAATGCACATTATGTACTTCTCTTCATCTTTAGTAAAGGGGCCACGGTGGCAGAGTGGTAACACTCTGGCCTCCCACCTCTGAGGCCGGGGTTCGATCCCCGCACGGGCTCAAGTGGGAAAGGTGGTAGTTGCTTGCCGTTGGTCGGCAGTTTACAGTACACAACCCTAGCGAACTCTATGTACTGGTTTCCTCTGCCCTTCCAACTACCCGTCGTGATATGACCTGTACAGTGTTGAAAGCGACGTTAAACCCCAAATAAACAAATCATCTTTAGTAAAATTCTAATCAAATGGAGTGACATGCTACAATGAATAGGTTTATGTAAATACACAATTCAATACCATGACAAGCATTTCCTTTCCATTGGTGCTTGCTTCTGGCTCATTGCATTTAGTGTTTTGGTAGTTTCCATTAGATTTAATCATTTATTTGGGTAGGATGCATTTGATACAGAATTTATGGATGGTCTTTTGCAGATAGGACAGCTTAGATTTAATAATTTATTTGGGTAGGATGTATGTAACAACTTATTTTGTATCAACGACTTATTTTGTATTACCTGACTTATTTGTATCAATTTTTGACTTATTTTGTATTACCGACTTATTTTGTAGTAAAATTGCCTTATTTTGTATTACTTGGCCAACTTATTTTGTACCAACAGCTGACTTAATATGTCACAAAATGGTACACAGAATTTTGGCAAGATTTCAGGGTGATACAAAATAAGTCGATAATAAGCTGCTCTACAGACAACTTGTTTTGTATCATTGACTTATTTTGTACTAATTTCAATTCACCTTTTATAGTGGCTTGTCTCCATCAAAGGATGGCCTCAAAGGAATTTAATCCTTACTGGATTCAATCTTGTAGTCCATTTACCATTATCCTGATAGTAATTCTTATTTTCAGCACCGGCATTCCACAGAGATATAATTAATTAGACTAGTCAGTAGTATATTGAAAATTATATCTGCATCTGTAAATGAACTTGAGTTTGGTGTTAAATCTTGGACTGGTATATATTTGTGACAGTATAAATGCCCTTGTTGAGTCAGATAAAGTTTACATATGGAGAGCTCAGATTTGGTTTATTGGTAGAAACACTAGCATAAAAAGGTAAAAAAGCTGCAACTGGTTGCAACAAACATGTTGTTTCCACATAAAAAATAGCATCAGAGATGGCCAGATCCCAGAACCTTGGGGAAATCAATGCACTCAATGAGATTAGATGTTAAAATGTACACTTCATACACTTAAGAAACATCTGCCTAAATATTATATTCATGTTCAACATTACAGAGTAAAAGTTATAGCCTAAGGGAGCATTGATGTAAGATTATGAAGCTGAAGAATACACCTGTCCCATGGCCAATGTTCATGTGAAGTATCAACCTTTTAAAGACTATAAAGGTCAGCATTGCTATGACAAGCTCAAAGGTCAACTGGTTATACTGCACATTGCTAACCTATACTTCCTAACCAATATCCCTACCAAGTATCAACATCCTACACCTTACAGTTTGAAAGATATGGGCCGGATAAGATTTTAAAGATCAAAGTCACTACGGGAAGGTCAAAGGTCAAATCAAGGTCATACTATGATGCTGCACACCTACCGCCCTTAACCAATGTCTCTCAATGTCTCTATCAAGGTTCAACATCCTACCCCTTATGGTTTATGAGATACAGCAGGGATGAGTTATTATTGAAGCCAGCCCGTCCGCTTGGCCGAGAGACCGCCCAACTGCTCAGCTTGACAACAATACCTGCACAGCGTAAAAACTACATATGTCCCAAATACTGTTTTGCAAAATGTCCAATTCTATAGACAACAGGCAAAAGTTAATCACATGTCAGCTCAGCATTATTCAATAGAATATAGAGAAGGTGGCACATGTGTTGATCCATTGGTAGCATCAAGCATTTTTTATGTATCAGAAAGAAAACAAGAATGACTGTGTATCATTTTAATAACCAAAATCTCTGCAATACAAAATTTCAGTTTTCCAATTCTGATGTGCGAATTACCATTGTAAGAAGTTCTACAAAATTATCATGAAAATTACATGAAAAGGATGAAAAAATAAGGGTCTACAAAATTATCATGAAAATTACATGAAAAGGATGAAAGAATAATGTCAAGTTTGGCACATTTATCATCATTCTAAAAGATTGCTATGTCTTTTTTAACATATTGTACCTTTTGCAATTTTTGAGATGTCCATGGGTCTTTAATTTGCAATAGGAATGGCTACACATCCAAAGAAAAGTGCATGGTCTTTCATGGAATGGCTAATGAGAGGTAATTATTTCAAAATTATAACAATTTGGATGTATTTTCTAACTTATGATCTATGTTTTAGTGTAATCTATGCCAAAGTGTTAATGCGACATTAAAATAATGAATAAACAAAGAGTTCCACAGTTTAAAAACAAAATTCCTTACACAGTTTGGAGTTTTATAACCTGATAATACAAAATAAGTCAGTGATACAAAATATGTTGTCTATATTGCAGCTTATTTTGTATTATCGACTTATTTTGTATCAATGTCAGTGCTGAAAATAAGAATTACTCTCAGGCGAATAATAAATGGACTACAAGAATGAATACAGTAATGATTAAATTCCTTTGAGTTCATCCTTTGATGGAGACAAGCCACTATAAAAGGTGAATTGAAATTACTACAAAATAAGTCAGTGATACAAAACAAGTTGTCTATAGAGCAGTTTATTTTGTATTATTGACATATTTTGTATCACCCTGAAATCTTGTCAAAATTCTGCGCACCATTTTGTAACATATTAAGTCAACTGTTGGTATGAAATAAGTTGGCCAAGTACAAAATAAGTTAATTTTACTACAAAATAAGTCGGTAATACGAAGTAAGTCAAAAATTGATCTAAAATAAGTCAGGTAATACAAAATAAGTCGTTGATACAAAATAAGTTGTTACAATGTATTTCATACAGAATTAATGGATGACTTTTTGTAGATGGGACAGCTTAAATTTAATAATTTATTTGGGTAGGATGCATTTGTTTTAGAATTAATGTATGGCCTTTTGCAGATGAGACAGCTTAGATTTAATAATTTATTTGGGTAGGATGCATTTGTTGCAGAATTAATGGATGATCTTCTGCAAATGGGACAGCCTCTTTGAAATGTATTAAAGTATACAGGCAGGATGAGGGAATGAAGCAGGATATCTTTACAGGGTGAATCGACCAGAATCGAGCTTGCTTTTCAGATTCATAAGGACAATGTCATGCAGCCAAAAACACTGAACAGTGTGAACAGGCCTTTATAGTAACACTGTTGCTGTTATTGCAGATTTTAAAGAAGAGAAAAACAATGTTTAACAACAATAAAACGAGCTCGGGATATCTATTATCACCAGAGTGTCCAATAAGTAAATATATGTGAGATGTAATGATACATCTTCATGATTGTCTTTATGAGTTCTTTTGTTTGCTTTCTTGATTACATGTATGCTGTGTGAATATTTCTATTGCTGTGTTCAGAGCTGTTTCTTGTCTAAAAACAAAACTTATACATACTTTCTAAGGCCATGTCTAAAGTGGCTGTTAATATAACGCTTTTAAGTTGGTTTTGTGTAAATGGAATCTTGTAAGTGTTTGAAACATGCCTACTAATTGTACTGTTCAGGTGACACAGAGAAGTCACCACTTTGCTTTTGGTTCTGCAACAAGAGCTGCCCAGCTGATTGGAACTGATGTGGACTCGCAGAAATACAGACAGTGTTTCTTTGACAACTTTCAATGGTCTGTTTTTCACAATGCTCACAAATGGAGACAGATGGAGAGACATCAAGTAAACATTTTGTTAATTATTCACGACAGGTTTCTAAATTATGTGTACAGTCAAAACCCTAAAAAGTAAAAGTCTGCTAACATGTTTATTGACCATCAAAACAGTAAACATTGAAAAGTGGACGGAGATACACTTCTGAAATCGCTCAACACATTGTCTTTTATATATTTAAAGGATGAAATCGTATTTCCAGACGAAGCTGTGCAGGTGCTGTATAATAAAGGGTAAGGTTGGTGTTATACAAATACATACATCTATAACCTACAGAAAATTTATTATTTTTTTAAGCAAAAAAGTGATTGACTGGATACTACAAAATGATTTGCCCCACATCGATTCATAAAACCACAGCCACCTGTGCATCAATATCACGGTTAAGAAAAAAAAGTATAATGGTTTGTCCTACTCCTGTATAAACATTTTTGTAATCACACATTTCCAATTAATTTCGCAATTAAAAACTTGTATATCAATAAAATTACTAGAAATATTGTCATAAAATACAATGATTTTGTAATTCAGTGTAAAAATGATTATAATTACAAATTTAAGATAACAATTAAAGTTTTTAGTCCAATTCATTTCACAATTTAATAACCTGAATGAATAAAAGTGCAAAAGATATATTGCAAAACCACCTGTGTAGTAGTTTTACAATTATACCATTAAACTGTTAAATCAATAAAAAATATTTCTATGTGGATTTAATTCACAAAATAATTAGTAATAGTAATAATAATAGAAACAATTATGTAGCATAAAATTAATAAGAAAGAGCCTCTTAGAACTGGTAGCGAAGAAGGAAATGACCTGTCCAATAATAGCTCCTTAGAAAAATCAAATCCCACTCCCCAAGGCCCCCGAACAAAGTAAGACAAGTAAATGGGATTATTACTATTATTATTATTATTATTACACTCTGTACATAAATGTGACTACTAATATTGTTTGCTACTGATTGTATTATAATACATCTATAAATGTTATCAAACAATAGCATTAACATACATTCTATATATATATATACATACAATTTATCTTAAGCCAGCAAGATTTCTCCTTTCTGTGACCATTCCAAGATACCTGAAGCCAAGTTCAAGGTCATAAGCCAAAGGTCACCACGAGGTCAAGCCAGTGCAAGCCCAAGATACCACCCAAATCCAGGAGTAAAGAGGTCAAGGTCATGTAAGCCTAGGGGTCATTCGCATGAATCCTGGCCCCAATCAAGGTCAAAGTTGACAACTTTAGGTCATATATGCCAGACAATAAACCCCTAGGTTACCAGGTCGCAAAATCACACTTTCCCAGTCTGACCCTTTACAACCCAGTATGGATCTACTATCTGCTTTGTTTATACAGGTATGCATTTACAATGAAGGTAAGAAGCTGTATACAAAGGACCCATCATCATGCATGTGTACATGATAGATCTGAAATACTGTTGATACAATAGAGAATTAAAATTAATATGACTGTCAATTATAATGTAATACTGTAGCACAGTGTAAATTATTTGAAAGAAAAATGTAAAACACTAAAAATATGACTTAAAATATATAATTAAAATTCACTACATCACAAAGACAAGTGTTTGTACGGTTAATTCCTGTAACTTCTTGTGATCCTTCCATAACAACAGCCTGAGTAGAAGATACTCAAGCATGTCAGTACAAGTTATTACAGTTCACTACATCACGGGGACAAGTGTTTGTAGGGTTAATTCCTGTAGATTCTTGTCGCAATAATTTTAAATTCTAATATGATCCAGTAATAACAGTTGAAGCTGTAAACTTGTGACAAACATTGATGTTGATGGGAATCTGATATAAACATCTTGATGAAATATGAAGATAGTATATCTCTTGATGAGAAGAAAAATCAAATCCAATCGAGCGAGTGACCAATAAGGTGGACTGGCAAGTTTTCTTTCACTTTTGGGGAATGGAAATGCTGTGAGGCTTATCAGAGAAGATAGTTATAATTATTTAGTTGTTTTTAAACTTAAAGAGATTGCATTTACAAATTCTACTTTGTTCAAAGAGTAGCCAGCAAAGGATTGTATTTTTTTTGCACTTTGAACTTTTGGGACATTGTCCGGTATCAAAGATGATGCTGTTGGGAATTCTCTATAAATCACATAAATGTTAATTAAAAGCAGGCATGAAAGACACTTGATACTTGTTCTAGAAAGTGTTGAAACACTACTGACTCAAAAGAGATGGCTGTACTATGTATACAGGTAAAAAGGTTTGAATTTGCAATGTTAGACCTGAACTCAGAGAAAATGACCTTGTTCAGTAGAACTTAATGTATCTACGATGACCTGATATGTTACTGATAATGTTGAAGGTAATGACAAAGGAGAATGACTTCCTGACTCATAGAGAACCAAGGGTGTGATCATGTATGGGATAGGTTTGATGAGTTGAATATAATCAAACTAGGAGATTATGCCAGTGTCTGATAATTTCATGACCAAATTGACTTTTCCAAGTATAGTTCTTCAAAACAATGGGAATAAAAACTAGCTTAATGGTATAGCACTCAGAATAAAAAAAACACTTGTCATTAGAGGTTTATCATCTTATAATAAACTTGGAGGAAGGTAAAATTGTGTCTTTTTAATAATAAGATTTTTGTTTCTTTTTAATAAACAGATTTTCTTTATATAATTCTCAGGGTTCCAATGCGTGGCCATTGTTTGTTTTGGAACAAACCAGGCAATAATCCTGATTGGGTAGTTGATTTATCTGGGGAAGAATTGGTAGAAGCAATTTTGAGAAGAATCAATTACACTGTACCAAGATACAGTCATGCGTAAGTTTGTCTGTTAATGAAAGACAATATTTGTTAATCATGTCTCATCTGAAACATGAGAGTCAGGTGTATTCATATTTTATTCAGAGAGATTTTATCCGTTAGGTTAACATGCAGTTTATCCAAAATAATGTTTGTTGAGCTCGACAAAAAAGACTGTGCATTTACATAGTAAACACGATGTAATGAATGTGTAACATTGATCAAGTTCTTTGTCAACTTCGAAAGTACATGCACTCTTAAATTCTGGGGGTAACTTTTTCAATTTGATAATTATTTGTTCAATCTTAATAATTCCTCCTTTAGATCTCATCAAAAATGAAGAGTTAATAGTCATCTATGTTTGTATAACACAGAGTGGTTCATTGGGATGTTAATAATGAGCAATTGCATGGTGAATTCTATGAAAACAAAACTGGAGATCTGGATGTTATGACTAAACTCTTCAAGGAGGTGAAGAAGTATGATGAAAATGCCTTACTTTTTCTCAACGACTTTGCTATTGTCAGGTCATCTTCCTACACACGGGCAAGTTTAATATTTCTTAAATTATTACCTCTGCCAAGAAGGATATGTTTCAGCAGTGTTTGTTTTCTCATCGCACATTAACAGATTTTTGTGAAACTTAAATGAAATGTTGACAATGGTAAATAAATGAGATAAGCAAAATAACTCAATGTTTATCCAAATAATGCAAAAAAAAAAAAAGAAAACACACACACACACAGGTATTTGGCACCAGAGAAAGTGAAAACTTTAAATTTAAATTTTAGATTTTGCTAGCCATTGTGCCTGTAAGAATACCAACAGAATAAGCAGAAGCTCAGAATGAGTTCTGTAAAATACCCTTCTAATGATGTATGTATAAATAAGCAGCTTAAATAGTTATTGAAATGCTTACACAAAGTTACCACTAATTTTCATGCATTTGAAAAGGTAATTATCTATAGCAAGGGCGCCATAAATAAGATAAATATTGCACAGGCTTTGTTGCATATTTGCCTATTTATGTCAAATACAGTGTATAAATGTTGCCACAAAATAGTTCCTGTATATGTTCTAGGCATTCGTTAACTCAGCAAAACATCTATTGGGACAAGACGCTCCACTTGGTGCACTGGGAGTACAGAGTCATTTGAGAGGACCCATTACACTGGATGCCATCACTGCTATGCAGGTATATGTTTGTATTTATATATCATTAGAAAGGTGGTCTTATAGCTCTTCTGCTCATGTTTGTTACATTAAAATCCATTAAAGATTGCAGTTTTTATTTTCACTGGTGCCCATGCTTTTTGACATGCTTTTTCATATCCTCTCATTAAATATTCATATTGTATAATGGTATATTATATTATATAACCCATAAATCGTATAAAATGGTGGATAATAAAAGTAAAACATCCCTAATCAGACATATACAAAAATAATGTCTCATTCATGAAGATTAACAATATAATACTGGTGCTACACACTGGTATAATAACGTTATCTTCATTTGTGATATATTTTTTGTGTATATGTCATTTGGGAAGTTTTCCTATTGTGGTAATAGCCATGGTGATATAAATGGTGATACGTATGGTGATATAAATGACTTAGTATGGACAAAAAAGGTGCAAATGTCATAACATTTCACCAATTACCTGAATGTTTACTTAAAAAGTCAAACCACCAAAATTCAGCTTTATCACAAAGGTAGCCACAACAACAAGGATTCCTCAGTAAAGGAAGGTTAATGAATATCAAAATTCAAGATCCCCTTGAAAGTTAAGGATTTCCTAGATTTTTAACGTTTCCTTGAAATTCAAGGAAAGGAAGTTAGGCTCCTTTGTTTGAGGGAAGTTTAATGAATACAAAAACAAAGGGGCAAGAAATAAAGGAAATCCTTACTTTTTAAGGGTTCCTTGGAATAAAGGAGGTTTAGTGAATACAGGCCCTGACCTTTAGGCTCAGCTAAGTCTTTAACTCAAACGGTTTTACACAGAAGGGGTCTCAGTTGTGACCAAGATTATCAAGTAGCCACATTGGCTTTGTGTGTCATGTGACCCTTTATTTTTAATCCGAATATTCTACTATAGATACAGTCAAACCTGTGTATAAAGACCGCTCAAGGGAAATGCTAAAAACAGTCTTTCGTAGGGGTCGGTCTTTATATGAAACCATTGTATTAATTCCTTTCCTGTCACTGGGTTTCCCTCTACATTTAGTAAAAATTACAATCCACAACCTTTTTGACATTAGTTTGTTAGAGATTAATCCCAATGTAGCAATTAAGAGAATAGTTGTCAAAGTTACTGTCTTTGTAGAATCATGTCCATTGGTGTAAAATGATTATTTAACAAAATACAAAATGTACAAAGTACATATAACAGTTAGCAGAAATTTTGGATTAAAAAATGGCCATCACTAATTCTGTTTAAATCTCTCCCCAATTTGCAATACCATTTAAAGCTGGTTTGTTTACTTTTCTTATTTTACACATTTTACACAAAGCTTAGACAGTTCAGCTTTCCATTCATCCACAGTGTACTGATCTACACACACCCCTTTTGCTTCAAACTATGCATATGTCAGACTTTATAGAACTCCCTTGTTTTAATGACAAAGAAAAGAGGCAGGCATTTTAAACCTGTGTTTATCGTTAGAGTCTTAATTGAACATGTATGTGGAAATGGACAATGGGGGACAATTCACAAGAGATATGGCCCATCCATTGATTATCAGTGTCCATGTTAGCCTCTAGTCTCCATTGTGTGGTCTCTTGTATACAGGTTTTTTGTGTCCTTGGGAATGATTTTAGCAGTCTCTGGTCACAACAAAGGAGTGGTCTCTATTCGGGGTATGTTTCATATCTAAATTTCATTGGGGGAATAAAAGCGGTCTTAACTAGCAAGTGGTCTCTATTTGAGAGTGGTCACATGTACAGATTTGACTGTATGTGTTGTTTCGATGACACATTTTATCAGGGGTAAAATGCTACATTGCAATGGAAAACCTTGTAAACATATAAAAATATCCAAAGAATACTTTAGGATGTTGGTTTATATATTTGTTCTTATTTCCATTCATTCCATCCATATGAAGTTGATAAAGAATAATGACGGCCATAATTGAGCCTCTGTTTACAAAACTTAAGCCCGCTACATTCCAGTCTTAGCCTTTGAGGCAGTACCAAAGCCAAAGCTGAGACCATTCGTGAAATCCATTAACTCTGAGATCATGTGTTCAAGTAAAATGTTACAAGAATTTGAGACAAAAGTCTCAAGTTTAAGAAAGGGACTGGGCTAAGATCTTTCATGAAATCCTCCCTGGGTAATTATATGTATGTTTTTCTGTACTTATTCAAGCAAACAAAAAGTGTTAAATGTTCACTACAAGTCATTTTATAATGAGTCAGAAGTACAAACAATTAGGTTTGCATGTTTCAGTGCCTCGCTCCTTGTTAACTATCTCCTTTGTCCTGTTTCAAATGATCTTCTGCACACAATAGTGTTATTCTATATAGAACTCTGTTTTCTATTTCTTATTCATTCACCAATATGCAAACATACTAAGTTGGCTGCAATTCACTGTTACTTGTCATATCTGCATGGTTAATGTGTTTTATAAATCCTCTGTAGAAGAGACTGGAGGCTGTTGGCTCATTAGGATTACCAGTCTGGATCACGGAGCTTGATATTGATAGTATTGAAGAACCTACAGAAAAGGCTGATGCTTATGATGATGTGATCACATTGTACTTTAGTGACCCTAATATTGATGGGGTGATATTATGGGGTTTCTCTGACATCCACCATTCTACACCAGAATCTGCTCTCTTTGATGGCCCAAATTACACAGTAAGTCTCTCTTGAACTTTCTGTTTTGTCAGAATGAATCTAGGAGGCAAGTATATTCTTTGTCTGATATCTGACGATGAGTTTACAATAATGTTTTCCAATATTATTCAGATTTACAAATGATATATTTCCATCAATGAATGATACATGCATGTGAAAACATCCATCTTTTTAAAGAAGGTTGAATGAAACAGTTTTCTATCTATTTGCGGCATAATCTTTTTAATTGTTTTCTCTGTGTTATTGATTCATCGGTGGCTTTTGTGAGGGACTAGTGAAATAAATACTATTTTATATGTGTACCATAAAAAATATGCCTTTGTTTCAAGAAGCATTTGCTTGCTTTCCTTCCAATAGGGATTTTCAACAGGATGTGTACTGTTTTAGAAATCAGTTGTTCGCTATTGATCACTCCCTGCTGCACAGTGGGATTTCTTTGGGCCAAAGTTTACAATATTTCCAAAAGTGTTTTAGAATTAAATTGTATCATAATTAGAATATGCTTTCATTGTTTGCATTCAGCCAAATGAAGCTGGATTAAGATGGCAAGAGATGATATTTGACAGATGGCATACATCAGCAGTATTCTATCCAAAAGCTGAGCAAGAAACATTTGAAATAAGGGCATTTCGAGGAAATTATACTGTCCAGGTGAAACTTTCTTGGTATACAGTAAACTAGGATTCTTCATCAAATTTCAGTACAATTAAGCATAAATCGGATCTGGTGAAAAGTGAATCTTTAATCTTCATATTATATTGTGTTTTATCTGTTTGTTTTACTTATAAATTTCACAAAAGGAAGAGCATATCACTTATTATTCTAAAAATAATATAATTCTATATTTCACTTTTTGATATTTATTTATGCAAGATATTTTATCTGGAAAGTTTTTTTTATGTAACAGGAGAGTTAACCTAGCCTACCAAATAAAATTCTAAAACTTGAAGTCAGCAACGGGAAGGGTTGAATGATAGCTAAAGTTTGGAATCAAAATCTGTGGGAATATATATTTTATAAAAACAAAAAATTGTTTGAGATGTTCCCTGCTCTCTGAAAAGTCATTCATGTAGAAGTCAGTTATAAGAGTTTGAACCGATTTTTACAAATAAGAGATCATCATGATAAACAGTATCAGAAGTCTGATTTGAAGGAAACTATTGGCAAATTATTTGTCATAGTAATATGACACAACTTAGACGGCAGATAAATTGGACTTTACATAAATTGAACTGTTACATAAATTGGACTGTTCACAAATAAAAATAGTAATTCAGGGTATATGATGCTTTGTTTTTTTTTTAATTTCCTTCCCGCTAGAAAAGGTTAAGCCTATAAATAGAGGAATAACTCATTGTTCATGTGAATGAAACATCATCTCATTTTATGTGAACATAACAACATTTCACTAAACTTTTCTTCAGGTGAACTATGAAGATAAAGTGATTCCAGAAAAAAACTTTTATCTGGATAAAGAAAGTGGAACTGTGGACATTGTTATCTAAGCGACAGTGTAAAGAACTAGTATTTTGTTACATGGAAACAGCTACTTTAATGTCAAATTAGGAGTTTGAATGTTGACTTCTTTCTGTAATATGTAGGCAAATGACTCATTGATTGTTAACCTACATTGACCAGTTAAAGATGTCTCTTATAACTAATAAAACTAATAATGTAAATTAATTTCTTCACGTCATGTACAGTGTAAGAAAGTAACTACGTACCTTACCAGAAACTTTTTGGGCCATAAGCCAGGTGGGTCCCAGGCACACCACCACAACTGGTATAAAATGGGTACCATCAGTAAGCTTAGGCTGTGCAGACAACAAAAACAAGTGTCAAGTATCAGGTATTCAAGTGCTTAATCTCCGATTTGGCGAATTCTAAGGCACACCGAATTGTAATTCATAAATCATAAGTCCTAACACACAATAAGCCAGGGGACTATGGTGTTTAATAGTAAGAAAACCTAGGAGGAAAAGATTTCTGATACGGATCAGTTTTATTGGCGCCTTTTGAAACATGATAGTGTAGGAACAGTTCAAATTCCCAGAGGTTAATCATTCCAAAGTTTTGGAGCATCATATGAAAAACACTTGTTGAAATGAACTTTAGATTTATGAACTAAAGAGCAGAAGAAGGGAACTTTGAGAAACATCTTTTCTGGATTACTTTGTCTTGTTGTTTTTACAGCAGATGTCTCTAAAGACAAATACAGAGCAAAATGTTTTGGCTTGTCAGTGGTAAGGTACTTATGTACCACCAGAGTTTTTGAAAATGATTTGTTATTTAACAGGAAAGCAGTGGAGAGACGTTAAGGTTGGAGTGATGTGATAAAATCTGTAAGCACCAGGGACAAAGCATGCTAAACAATTTTGGATATGCTGAAGCCTTGTGATATTCTTGGAGGTCAAACTGTGAAACAAAGAATTGCAATAATCCAAGCAACTACTGACCATTGCATTTGCTACCTTGACTGAGATGTCATATGAGAGAAAGTGTCGAATATGATGCAAATCTAGAAGGTTAGCAAAATAGGATTTACATGATTGGTGAAACTAAATTTAGATTCAAACAATACACCCAGATTATGAACAACATCCGTTGGGGAGAGGCATTTTCCCAAAATGTTCACAGGGAAGGAATCTTTGAGCTATTTATACTTACCCATGGAACCAACGACTATAAACTCCTGATATGAATGTTATTCAAAGAGGCCTTGAGATGATGAAATGATTGTGCACAATTTCCAGGTGATAGATGGACAAACAACTTGGAATAGTCTGCATAAAAATGGTATTTCAAATCCATATATTTTGCAATTACCTGACTAAGGAAGGAGATGTATAGGGAGAACAACAAGGGACCAAGAACAAAGCTCTGAGGTACCCCAAAATTAAGTTTAAAAATTTTGGAGATCACTGAGACAATTTTGACAGAAAAATGATCCAGAAAATATGTTGTAAGGAATGTACCAGCAAAGCCAAACCTTGTCGACAGGCAGCTGGGAAGTGTGTCATGGTCGATGGTGTCGAAGGCAGCCGATAGGTCTAGGACCAGGGCCGTGGGCATACCCTAGGACAATGAAAAGTGTATCTCATTCTGAATAAACAACAGGGCAGTTTCCGTTGAGTGTCCAGCTTTATAGGCTGACTGGAATGTGTTTCCAAGATCATTTAATCCAATGTGAGACCTTATTTGATCCCAATGTGAGACCTTATTTGAGCAGCAACTATGTGCTCCACCAACTTTGATCAGGAAACTTAGCCCAAAGACCAGCTGATAGTTCCTGAGGTGCTCCTTGGACAGAGGATCTTCTTGATAAGAGGTGTTACTTTGGCATTTTTGAAAGGTTTTGGAAAAACACCTTTTTGAAGAGACAAATTGACCAGTTTAATTAATGATGGGAGGAGAATATCTATACATCTTTTAGCCAGGAATGTGGGCCAAGGGTCTAAAAAGCATGTTTTTGCTGGGGATTCTTAATGATCTTGAAGACTACCCTTTCAGTGATCAACTGAAAAGACCTGAAAGAAGGTGGCTTATTTTCTAATCTCTATTCTCTTTGACCAACTCCTGATAGTATTGTCCCCTATTCTTATTCAGTAGATGTTTACATCTATTTATTTGCCGTCTAAGCCTGGCATGGTTTCCTCGGGATTTGTCCCTCCTCCAAGTTCATTCATATTCCCTTGTAACAACTTATTTTGTATCAACAACTTATTTTGTATTGCCTCACCTATTTTGTATTTTTTACTTATTTCGTATTACCAACTTATTTTGTAGTAAAATTGCCTTATTTTGCATTACTTGCCCAACTTATTTTTACCATCAGTTGACTTTATATGTTACAAAATGGTACACAGAATTTTGACAAGATTTCAAAGTGACACAAAATAAGTCGATAATACAAAATAAGCTGCTCAGTAGACAACTTGTTTTGTATTACTGACTTATTTTGTATTATCAGTTTGTAAAACTCCAAATTATATAAGGAATTTTGTTTTTAAAACTGTGGAACTGTAGTTTTTACGCTGTGCAGGTATCATGGTCACCTATGGTGTCAGGCTAGGCAGTTGGGCAGTCTTTCAGCCAACCAGGTTGGTGGCTTCAGTAATAACTTGTCCCTGCTGTATCTCATAAACCATAAGGGGTAGGAAGCTGAGCCTTGATAAAGACATTGAGAGACATTGGTTAGGGGGAGTGGGTGTGCTACATCATAGTATGACCTGGATTTGACCTTTGTCCTTGCTGTAGTGACTTTGATCTTTTAAAATCTTATCCAACCCATATCTTTCAAACTATAAGGTGTAGGATGTTGATACTTGGTAGGGATATTAGTTAGGAAGTGTAGGTTAGCAATGTGCAGTCTAACTTGTTTACCTTTGAGCTTGTCATAGCAATACTGACCTTTATCGTCTTTAGAAAGTTGATACTTCACATGAGCATTGGCAGGAGGACAGGTGTATTGTGCAACTTCATAGTCTTACATCAATGTTCCCTATAACTTTTGCTCTGTAATGTTGAACATGAATATAATATTTAGGCAAATATTTCTTGAGTGTACGAAGTGTACATTTTAACATCTCTTCTCATGGAGTTCATTGATTTCCCCAAGGTTGTGGGGTTTGGGTATCTCTGATGCTATTTTTTATCTGGAAACACATGTTTGTTGCTACCAGTCACAGCATTTTAACCTTTTCATGCTAGTGTTTCTACCAATAAACCAAATCTGTAAACTATATGTAAACTTTATCTGATTCAACAAGGACATTCATACTTCCACAAATATATTCCAGTCCAAGATTTAACACCAAACTCAAATTCATTTACGGATGCAGATATAATTTTCACTATACTACTGACTAGTCTAATTAATTATATCTCTGTGAAATGTCAGTGCTGAAAATAAGAATTACTATCAGGCAAATGGTAAATGGACTACAAGATTGAATACAGTAAGGATTAAATTCCTGTGAGTCCATCCTTTGATGGAGACAAGGCACTATAAAGGTGAACTGAAATTACTACAAAATAAGTCAGTGATACAAAACAAGTTGTCTGCACAGCAGCTTATTTTGTATTATTGACTTATTTTGCATCACCCTGAAATCTTGTCAAAAATCTGTGCATCATTTTGTAACATATTAAGTCAACTGCTGATACGAAATAAGTGGGGCAAGTAATATGAAATAAGGCAATTTTACTACAAAATAAGTTGGTAATATGAAATAAGTCATTGATTAAAGTAAGCTACCCCCCAAAAGTTGGTAAACTTTAAATGATAATAAAGTTTTTGCATAATAGGTACAGGTGACTTTCTTGTTTGAAAATCCAATTATTACCTTATTTTAGTTTAAAAAAATTATGAATGTTGCTCATATATTTACAAAACAAAAGAGCATTGATGTGAGAACAAGAACAGAAAAAAGTCAATATTTTAATCTGTATAATATGACTATGTAGTGTTCTAGATGTAATAAAAAAATTCAAAGGCACAATTTAAAATTAATAACAAACAAGAAAGTCTGAACTCAGTCACTTTTTCTGGTGTTGCTTTAGGTCCACTAACTAACTCGAATTATGAGATATCAGAGTTGTCTTTCAAATCTCTAATACCTTAATTCTGGACAACCTTTAGTACAGTTGTGGTTTCAAAGCGGAAGATGTAAGAAACAAAAGTCCAAGTTTGGGAAGGTATTTATTTTTCATTTCAGTAAGATCAGTGAAAAAGTTTGAGGTGAAATGTATTTTAAATTTACTTAAAATAAAAAATTTCAAGAGCACCTAAAACATACCTCCAAAGATGTTTTAAAGAAAAGACCCGCAAACGTTAAAAATATCATTACTGGAAAAATATGACGTCACTGAATCAACAGATGTGAGTACACTACTCCCCATATATTTTATAAGGAAAGTCAAATACTAGTCAGGACTGAGTATATACATTTGGAGTAGTCAGAATGGTCACAATGTATCATTGGATTGCAAGTCAAAGTTGGGAAGTCGGTGCTTGGGCTGGCCAAGTACTGCCCATGATCCTTAACTATGCAGTAAAAGTACACTTTGTCTCAGAAAGGCTTATCTCTCATTAGACATTATTCAATAACCAGTGTTTTACCCTGGTTTTGGTGTTTATTCAAAACACCGGGAGAAACACCAAATATTTACATATTTGGAAGAGGCAATTTTAGTTCAAGGTATTCAAGGCTTTACTATATTGAATAGACAGTGCATGTCATTTTACAAATTAATTAGTCATAGGGTGGCTTATATTGGGAAGTTTTTTTTCTGGTGGAGGAACATTTGATTTTCAGTTTTTCTCTATTTTAGGCACATTTATTTGGTTCAGAATAGATCTAAAGTTCTTAGTTCCAGCATAATATTTCCATTTTGAAAACATTTTGTTGTAGATCTATTTTTCTTTTTAGTTTAAGGAAAATAGTTACGTATTTGCTCTAAAGCAAAACTTGACTTTCAGTAAAACAGATATTTTGTTTTTGGAAATAGATTGTTCCAATCTAATCCAGCAATATATGTGTACGTGAAACTTGTGATTATGAATATATTCATCATAGCATATTTTATGTGATAAACACCTGGGGTCGGTTTCAAAAAAGGAACTTAGCCCAGGGGTCAGTGTCAGCAAAAAGCTTAGTCTGGACTTAGACTTAAAGTTTGTCTTTAATTCAAGCTGAGTCTGTGGTTTTTCACTTAGTGGATTTGACAAAACACCAAACTGTAAGGCTTTGGCTGAGTCTGGGGCTCAAAGTTAAGTGCACCTTTGAATGGGCTTGACTTTTTTAACAAAGACTTAAATATCGCTGCCACAATTTTTTCCACTTCAAAAATTTGAAAAGGCTTAAAATAAAGAATAATGTACAGAACACCTCCCTAAAGTAGTCCTTTATTCTCCTCAAGTAGTCGTTAGTCCTAAAGTAGTTTTGTGTGGTTACACATAGCCAAGAAAAAAGGCTCAAATTGAAGTCCCTGACCTAGCCTTTGTCTAGGCTAAGTTTAAGATCCTTTGTGAATAGGGCCCCCTTGCCCGGTATTTTCAAAGGGTCTTAGCCAGGCCTTAGGTTTAACTGTGGGCTCAGACTTAAGACTTTTGTCTCAGCTAAGTTTTATCTCAAATCTGTATGAAGCAAAGCAGACGTAGCTAATAATCTGGTCTTAAACTTCAAGACCACAGTAAAATAAATGATATCAGCCAGCCAATCTAACTACAGCTTACAATACAGTTACAACCAAAATCTATTCTATGTAATAACAAGCAACAGACAGGTTTTTCTATCATGTCTGTTATTTTAACTGCAGAATTAGGCTCTGCTAAATATTAAAATGTGAAGAAATTGTCTGCTCAAAAATATATGATATAAAGCTGAAATGTTACAGTAAATTACATTACTTATAAAAATATACTGTAATTTATCTTTTCATAATTAATCATATTTAAGACATATTTCAAAAACTTAAGACACAGACATACCAGTGTTATCACCTTGGCTAAGCCTGTAACTTGTCGTAACATTTTTGTGAATTCCGCTAAGGCTAAGACAAAAGTCTTTCCCAGAAACTAATACAAAGTTTTATCTCTGAGCCTAGGCCCTGCCTAAGATCTTTCACTAATACCAGTTCAAGTTTCCCAGTGAAGCTGTTCCCCAACAATATATAACAAATAGCAAATTTCAAAGGCCAGAGTAAGGGTTTTACAACCCCATTGCCTCATGTTCCCAGCATAAATAAGAAGCAGGGGTGGGGTAAAATATATATTTTATTTACAAATTATACACTAATATACTAAAGATTATTTACAGTCCAAGTAACTTTGTAAAATGATATTTAATACATTAGATTAATATTTCAACTTTTAATACTATAATAATTTCATGTATTTAAAATTTTATGTAACAATAAAGGACACCTTAAAAATTGGCAACCTGAATGCTAGAAATGATGGAAGGTGAACATAAGGTCACCTTAGGAGAATGAAATTTAAGGCACACTTAACAAAAGGGTGGCCCTAAGGTCACCTTAAATTAGAAGAAAAATAGTTATGAGATGAGCATGAGGTTGCCTATGATTTAAGGTGGTCTTAAGTGAATAACTAAGATTATAAAGATTAAGAATATGACTTTAAGATCAAGTAATTAAACTGTATTTTTGAATGGACATAAACAGTTTTAGAGTGTGTGAATAAAGAAAAATCGCCCATTCATGAATTACATTGACCAGCAGACAGGTATAACCTGGCTGGTTCAGCTATAACATAAAACAGAGTGATGAACCTTTAAGAAATTCTATATGCTAGATGACGAGGATTAGAGATCTTGGAATAGCAAAGTTGATAAATCATGATTGATCAAAAATAATAAAAGTGTACATAATGTGAACATTACTGAAGACATTATTACAGTATATTGTACAGTACCAAACATTTTTGTTGTTAACTTACAACAGATAGGGCTGACATGTTGTATGTGTACCTAAACCATATGCAATATATGAAATTCTATAGACGAACCTACTGATATAAATGATCAATTAATGAAAGCATTAGGCTCATTATAGGAGTTGTCATTTATGTTTTACATTGCAAAAGAATCAATAGATTCAAGCATTAACCCAACCATTACAACAAAAGTTTGTCTATAATCTAATAAAAACCTAAGACTACCATTGTTATACCATAGTTAATTTTTTAATGACATGGTTTTTTTTTGTTTTTTTTTGCTAACAATGATAGACAATACATAAATATAGCTGCACACATGACAGTGATAGACCAGTGAATAAATATGGATACACAATGCACCCCTCTAAAGTATTTCCATTTATATAAACGATTAAATTGAGACGAATGCCATTATGTTCCCAGGTCCATTGAAAAGAAAATATTTTTTTTTTTTTTTGCGAAAATACATAAGTATTGAACCAGTTACTACTTACAACCTGTAAACAAGTTACACAAAATTTTGTGTTGTACAGAAAATAATTAGTACACGACAATCAAATGCTGAGGAACCAATATGATGTAAATACACACTGATAAAATTCATGAAAAGTACAACCCCATGGACCTGCCAAGCAAGTGTAAGAACTAAAAACATTGCAAGGTCACAGCCATTCCATTTTAATTCCTATGAATACACTGGCCAAAGTATGGCTACCACAAATAAGTTGTTTTAAAATATTTTATGTTACAGCACCATCATTGATAAGTAGGAGCACCTCCTAAACAATTAAAGTCCATTTCTCAGGACTTATATCACATATAACATTTTTTTAATGACAATGAATATCGTAACAAACTAAGATATATCTAAAACCTGTAATCTAAATATTCTTACTGCCAAAAGCTAGACTAGATGAACAAAGGAATAGCAGTGTGCAGTGACAATTATCACCAAACATACAGATAGACATTGACAATGTTTATGTTAACACCCAACAATGTTACTGCTGTCAACAATTTTATACAATCATGTGAACCTCACAAATATGTGGACAACTGACATGGGTTATTTCCAACATTAACTAAAATAACTTGTCATTGTTTAAACCTTTCTCAACATGACAATGTTAATCTTGAAGTTAAATGCTTTGTAATTTTTTAACCATCATGCTCGCGCACCACACATGACTCTTGGAGAGGGAAGTCAAGCACAGAATAACTGTGAAATTTTAGACATAGATCAACCAGACATTGGTGAACAATTACCAATACACAAATACAATGCCAGATTTCCAAAATACAAATTTCTAGTTGACAAGCAACGTCCTACTAAACAATAATTTATATTCAGCTGCCTAGATGGATATGTAGACAGGTGTCCTCCCGGGCCGTGGTCGAGGAAGAAGTCGGTGCAGGCAGGGATATGCAGAACCGAGGAGCCTAGGTAATGCCTAGGCAGGGCTGTAGTGAGCCCAGAGCTGAGGCCCCATGGTGGGGAGTGACACTGAGGACGACGTGGAGCTGAGATACACAGCTCTGAAGGATGTGATTTGTAGATAATGTAGAGCTGTTGTCCATGGCAGCCTGGCAACCAGCTCAGCCATATTGGTCAGCCCAAACCGAGCCCCACTCAACTGGTAAGGAGCCACTCTATGTTAGCAAGCAACCCAAGTACTCCAAGACCAGGAGGAGGCAACTCCTGGTTGGGATCCAAGCCAGAGCTGCAGTTGCCAGGCAACCTGTAAAAACAAAACATACTTTAATATGTGCTCATGGTTCAAGGGTGGGTAGAGGGACATGAAAATTTTAAACACATGTTACATAAAGCAATAAAATGGCGTCCTTGCAGTTTGACTTCCCTCTCAAGAGTGAGGAAAGTAGTGTTCCAGCGGGAAATTTTTAATTAAAAGGTCAAAGGTCATCCAATGAAATTAAACAGGGCAAACAAGAAGTACTTTTTAACTAGGAACTGGAGCAATGAAATGTGTGGCGTTTTTACTCCCCACCCCCACATTGCCTCATGTTCCCAGCATAAATAAGAAGCAGGGGTGGGGTAAAATATATATTTTATTTACAAATTATACACTAATATACTAAAGATTATTTACAGTCCAAGTAACTTTGTAAAATGATATTTAATACATTAGATTAATATTTCAACTTTTAATACTATAATAATTTCATGTATTTAAAATTTTATGTAACAATAAAGGACACCTTAAAAATTGGCAACCTGAATGCTAGAAATGATGGAAGGTGAACATAAGGTCACCTTAGGAGAATGAAATTTAAGGCACACTTAACAAAAGGGTGGCCCTAAGGTCACCTTAAATTAGAAGAAAAATAGTTATGAGATGAGCATGAGGTTGCCTATGATTTAAGGTGGCCTTAAGTGAATAACTAAGATTATAAAGATTAAGAATATGACTTTAAGATCAAGTAATTAAACTGTATTTTTGAATGGACATAAACAGTTTTAGAGTGTGTGAATAAAGAAAAATCGCCCAAACCCCAGCTAGTAGGAGGTAGGGACATAAAGGTGTTGTTGAAAGGCAAGGGAGACTTGATCAGAAGCCTGATGATCCAATGTAATGTATCTCCAGATGCATTCCGACGTCCAGGTGCCATGACTTTGGATGTCCTGCAATGCCACATTAGAGTTGAAGGCGTAGGTGGCACCTGAACGACGGAAGGCATGAAAGGTAATGTTGGAATTATGCAGATTTAATTTTTGAAGGACTGAGTGAAAGTGACGCCTTACTTGTGTGTCAGTAAGAGGGGCCCAACCTTTAGGACGCTTGTATTGGAACAGTGGATCATTTTTAGAGCCAGGGGTGATGGCCAGTAAATTTTTAATGGCAGTAACTGGACATATGGGATTTGCACCCAACATAGGGATTTTTAGAATTTTCACGGTATCCCTAGACTGCAAGGTTTTGGACCATTTGATTAATATGTGTATACCTGGCTTTGCAAAAATAATGTCTCCTCTTGCTAAATGATACAAAACCGAGTACTGCTGTACACTATGGGGAACTAGATTGGACAGTCTGAGGAAAGAAAAGAAGGCAAGCGTGTAGACAGCTTTAAAAACTTGCCCCATATATGTGGAGTCACAGGTTCTAACAATAAGGTGTAACGTGTCAATATCTATGATTTTTTTCAGGTGAACTTTGAATGGTCTATGAAGGACCATGGCTTTTTGGAAATATTTTATCCTAGGATCAAGGAAAGCTTGGATTGAAACACCTAGCATTGAGAGCTTTGCTTTGATAGCTGATAAGTGATTGGCCATGGCTGAAGCAGACGTGTTATTGCTTTCCAAAAATTGTAAATAGGCAATTATCATCAAGGGAGATAAGCAGGAGATATTAATCTTCATGAAAACTGTGAAAGCTAGAAACAATCTGAACATACTGGTGTAATTTCTTGAGGTTGATGGTCTGAAGGCCATGGAAGTCTTCTGAAGACCCCTTTGTACCAGTTTGGCCATGGTCGGTGGGAAGCCTAATAAAATAATGTATTTATATGGACCAATCTATCATAATGTGACTTTCATTAATGGGCACCCAGTGGTGCAAGGGCAATAACTGACGTAACATTATATGTGGGTTGGGTCGACTATTCCATCTAGACAAAAGGTCAGCTATTACATTGACCTTGCCTGGGATGTGGTTGACCTTTAACTCTACATTCATTGTGGCTATTTGAAACTGTATATTGCGAGCTATGGCAGCTAGTGTCAAATCTCTGGTGTGGCCAGAGTTAAGGACTTGAACAACTGCTAAGTTATCACATGCTATAGCTATTTTAGTATTCTTCCATGATTCCTGCCACACCCTAAGGGCGGCTAAGATGTTCAACATCTCTAAATGTACTATTTGTAAATTCAAATACCCTAAGGGGATTTTTAAAGCGTAAACTTCAGAACCCCATCTAGCTCCCAAGCCTTGAAGGCTGGCATCTAATTCCATGGAGTGGGCAATTGGCTTCTGGTCAAAAAACGTGACCCCATTATACACTGAGATAAACTTTGCAAACCAGTTAATATCTCGTTTAGCTTCAGTAGAAATTTTTGTGTACTTTTTGTCCTCCATAGATCTTAAGGCATCTAACAACCTATTAAGGAAGAACCTAGAAGATCTGACGCATTTACTAACATACAAGAGGCTACCTAGGAGAGACTGCAATTGTTTTTGTTGCAATAGCGTTTATTTTGCCACTGGTAGCATTTGTCCCATATTTCTCTCAATTTTTGAGGTGGTATGGACATAGTGAAGGTTTTTGTGTTTATTAAGATACCCAAGCAGTTTAGGCATGTAGTAGGGCTTTCTAGTTTCTTTTCCGAGACATTTAAGCCTAACTCTTGTAAGATTTGAGGCAAGGTGTCAAATGAGGCGTCAATTTGACTGGGTAAGCCTATTCCAAAAATATCATCTATATAGTTTATCACGTCAAAGTGACGTTGACGCATAATATGACGCACAGCGTCGCTTAAACGTTGGCACAGCGCACTTCCGTTCCTATACCCGAACGGCAGGCACGTATCGACGTAATAACGCTCGTGACGTAATCCCAAAAGATCATATTCTTTGGGGTCTAGCTTGACATGTCGAAACGCCCGACTAATATCAACCTTGTACAGCTTACAGCCCCTACCTAAGGTTTTTATGTGTTCAGTAATGGTGTCTACTGTAGGTAGCTTCAAAATAAATGGGGTGCCCAAGTATTGGTCCTTGGGGATACCTGCATTGACAGAATTACCCTGAGGAAAGCTAAGATCTATGATAACCCTACGGTGGGGGCCATTTGGCTTCTCCCGGGTCATCATAGGAGATATGTGCAAGTTTTTAATGGGGATCTTCTTGAAAGGGCCCAATATTGCTTTATAATGACCTTCCTCATCTAAGTAAGCTTGGATATCATCTGGGTACTCTATAGCTGAGGCATGGTTAGTTTGTTGACTTGTGAGTATACCATCCCTATCATAATCCAGAGGGAAACCAAACCTAATAAGTAAAGGAAGTTGTTTGTCCCAATAGCCCTGCAGATATTGGTCCCATACATCTGGATTCAATTGGGATTTTAGGTTTATTTGCTTTTGCAAATAATTATATTGTCTAGCATCAACCATGATCTTATGCAGAGTTATAGGATCTGCATCCACATCAATTGGATTCAAATGTTCTGGCATGAGCTGGCTTCCCAGAGGAATGAAGCCAAACTTAAATTTATTTTGAGCATCCCAATGCTGAAGAGTTGGACAAGAGGGCAAAACATGTTTGTATGTAATGTTCTTGTTTTTTATCCTCAGGGGCAAGTCATATTTACTACTACTTTCAGTACTTGTATCTCTGTTTAAAGAGGGAGCTGGTGAACTTTGGATCAAGGCGTCATTATTTGACGCTTTACTACATTTGTCAGGGCAACCACTGCCTTGTGCCTTGTTTTGTGGGACCAAGTCACCAGACTTGCTACTGGAAGACTTATTATTTGAAGCCTTGCAAGATTTTTTAGGGGAAGTGTGACAATTTAGTTTATTTTTGTCTATATGGTCACTAGATTTGCTTGAGCACACGACATAGTTACCACTAGCCGTGTCCATATCACCAAGTACTTCCTCAACTGATAGGGGGGCAAACCTATTTTCACACTGAGTGTAATTTCTGTCAGATTGTTGTTGCTTTACCTCAGGTTAAACTTTAGAGAACTTGACCTTTTTGTCATGACCTTCATGTTTGTAAACATGACCTGTAAAGACCTTGTTAACCGTTCGACGCATGTGAGTACCAGTAACCCTCTCATTGCTGTTATCAACCTTGCCAGTATTAATATTTTTGCTGGCATTTGTGTTGGCTTCAGCCACTTTTCTATTTACAGTTATTTTTAGCACTTGTGCATAAGACATGTTGTTAGACTTATATAGGTCTAACTTCCAATTTGCACTTTCACCAGTGTGGATACTAGAATTATACACAGTTCTGGTTTTGAACCCAGGTCCTATAACCGGACCTTTGACAGTAGTATTTGCTTTATTGCTAAATGCAACTTTAGAAATGGGCACTGCAAATTTGCAGTGCCCTATTCGTTTTTTGCATCTTGTTGACGCTTGTTTCTACATTCCTTGACCGGGTGTGGGAATTTTTTACCAAAACTAAAGCAGTGAGAGCAAATATGTTTGTATAACTGGCCATTTGTGGTGTGATCATTTTTATGACTACATTTGGCAGATTGGTAAAATTTACAAGGAACTCCTTGCGCCTCAGTCCTATTTTTTGCAGAATTTGAGCTACTTCCATTATTGGTAACAATTTTTTGAGCATGTGCTCTTCTCAATCGATCTAGCTTTTCAGAGCTCAACCAGTCAACTTTACCCTCCTCCATACGACAGAGGATCAGGGCATGAGCCCCTTTTGCCGTAACCCAACCAAAATCTTGGGCATCTTCCATGATATCGCTCATGTAGTCCAGCATGGCATTTTTAATTTTTACATTTTTTTCCTCTCTAATAATAGCACTGAAACCTGCCATCCACTGGAAAGTCGACAAGCTATCATATGTGACCCTTGACTTGGAAGTACCTGCCAAAATGTAATTCTGGGGCCATGGTATTTGTTGTTTTACAGTAACTTGATCATTGTTACCTCTCTGAGATCTGAACTTACCTTGTTCATTTAGCTTGGCAAGTTCCTGTAATCTGACATCTACTGCATCCTGAATATTTTTGGAAGATTTAAGGAACTTTGTAGATGGAATGACGACGTCGTCCCCAGCGTCACTATCCTCATCCACATCCTGAAAGGGTGTGCTGCTCGAACCCAGGGAACCGGCTATGTCGGAACCAGTCTTAACATCCTGGAGTTGTTCCTCGGTTCTGTCTATCCGCTGCTCAATAGCCGACAGCCTACAAGTAACAGCATTAAGTGCACTGAGAATTTGAGCATTAGCACTGTCATCCGCATTTTGACTACTAACAGTAGTGGAAGTACTTGAAGTACTTTGTACATACAGTTGACATTTACTACCTACTGGTCGCCTGTGTTCCTCCCCGCATTTAGAACAATTAAACAATTTAGGCATATTCAATACCACGCATGAATACAAGGAAGAAAATACTATAATACTATAATACTAGGCCACACGGTATGTAAGATAAAGTATCACAGAGTTGACAGTAAACAAGACTTTACTATATAGTATAAAATTTATATGCAAATTTTACCAATATGAAATCTGTCAACTCACCCGTCGCCAATTAAAACAGAACGGTATAATACCATGCTATGTACACATTAGGACGCCAGATACAACACTAAAATAACATAAAATGAACCTTTGTTAATAAAACTTTAAAAGAAAACTTCAAAAATTACCACTCTACCAACATGAAAATTTTAAACACATGTTACATAAAGCAATAAAATGGCGTCCTTGCAGTTTGACTTCCCTCTCAAGAGTGAGGAAAGTAGTGTTCCAGCGGGAAATTTTTAATTAAAAGGTCAAAGGTCATCCAATGAAATTAAACAGGGCAAACAAGAAGTACTTTTTAACTAGGAACTGGAGCAATGAAATGTGTGGCGTTTTTACTCCCCACCCCCAATTTAGCATCCAGGATCATATTGGGACAAGCTGTCAGCTATTTTTGAGATAATATTTAACATTCATTTGAATCATGTTCAATGACAGGGATCAACAACATTTTGTTTCAGATTGCTCCTGAAAATAAGCTATCTACTGAAAAAATTGAAACATCCATATGGCTTTTATGTTTCAATTATTGACTGATTCTATTATAAGATTTTCATGGGGGGCTAGGTAGTGTAGTGGTTAGAGTGCTCGCCTTCAACCTCTAAGGTCGCCGGTTGGAATCTCAGCCTGGGTGCCTCATGCTGGATAGTTGGTAGTTACATGTCGATGCCTGGTGGTTTACAGTACAGAATCTTGACCAACTAGTATGCACTGGTTCCTCCACCTGTAAACTACCCGCGTCAATATGACCCTGGCTGTTGAACAAGACAAATAAATGAAAGTTTATAAGATTGTCATAAAGAGATCATTTATCAAACAAGACACAATTAATTACCAATTTATGGTATCTGTAATGATTTGTGTTCAGTCTCAGATGTACGTCAGTATTTTGAAAGGAACTGATGAATGAAAACCCAGTGAGGACTGTCATTCCCCGGGGTACCCAACACATATAAATAAATCACACTGCTGGGATTAAATATATTTTATTTTACTAATATCAATTTTAAGAAATCACACATATATAAGCAAACATAAAATTTTTAAAGCAATAAGAGCCATATGCTGTGGGGCTAGCAGGCACCATAGGTAATAGTGCCTCTCATAATTACTGATGACCATTATGGTGCCAAAAAATGCCCCAGAGGTGAAGCCAGAAGGAAACTTTTACACAAGAGTTTATAATATGAATTTGACCTACAGATGACCGAAGGTGGCAAGGCCTGACCTCAGTGACCCATCCAAGGTCAAGCCCTGTCACCAGGTCAAATCTTTGAAAATGAGAAAATGAAATGCCAAACAAGATAAAATGAAGAGCTTCACCAGTGGGGGAATGAACCCAAAGTCGAATATAGGGAATTTTGAAGAATTTTTTGACAGAAATAGGGTCAATATAAAATGGCCAAAAATTGAAATGAAAATAAGTGAACTACATTCGACCAAAAGGGTTTAAAAATGTCATAGTAAGAGGGAAATATGTCTAAAAATTGACTGTGTCAGCACCCATAGGATAATAAAGGTGATAAAAGTTGCAGTAATACACCCAGTCTGCCCAAGCCATAGAACAGGCGAAGGGGGTGACAGTGTAAGTATAAAAGTACAGGCATGGTATGCAAGCCCCCCGGGGATATGAAAAAATATATGTCAGGGGAGAAAGCCATAAGCAGCAGAAGTACAATGTCTTCACCATGCCAAGTTAAGAAACTAAAATATGCATTGAATGTTTAATATATGACTAATGCATTCAGGCCTACCATAAATGGCCAATGTCATACCCCAACCTCAGCGGTTTGAACCCAAGATAAAGGCATATACATTGCCTAAGAGTAAAGGTCAGGGTTCTATTTTGGAGTGGCTGCAACAAACCCAGTGAGGACTGTAATCTTTAATTATTTAATAAAATGTTTATGTAAGATTATGACATTAAGAAGATTAAATATTTCTATTTCCACATACATAGTTGATCTACAACACACATGACTGTTTGGCATGCGAGCCTGGTTATAGCCACTGAAATAATTGCATTGAAATATAGGTTTTTAAATGTAAGTTATTACTTTAAGAGGTGGATTTTGCCAAGGGTAAAACTCTTACAACAAAACTAAGTGTATTTTTGTCAATATGTCACACTTGTCCACTAACAGTTTCTAGTTGGTAAGTGAAGAATGAATATTTTATATTATATGTAGAAGTTTGGTGATTTTTGTTTAGTGAAAATTTAGTGAATTATTTCAAATGACATAATACATAGATATTCATATTTAAGTATATCGAATTGTTCATCAGAAAACCTTTAAGTTTTAGGTACTTTTTGTCAGTGAACATACAATTAAAAACCAGCCTGATTCCGTTACATCACTAACATAATTAAAGAATCACCTTACCCATTCGTGACACATGACCAATTAGCAAACTAATAATTTCTACTCTGGTAGAAACACGAGGTTTACATTGATTCTAATGGACTGGGGGATATGCAACTTACATTGGTGAGGGATAAACATATATAATGTATTTTAATGCACCATCACTCTATAACAGTTACCATGCCGGATAATTAGTTTATAATACATTTTTTATAATGTGATAACTCTTTTGGAGTTCCACATGTCACCGCGATCGCGGCTGGGTTTTAGAACTCGTCGATAACTATTTTATTTAAGCGGTTAGAAATAAAAGAATTTTACTTTCGCCAGCTTGGGTGTTACAATCGCGGGAAAAACGGACATTTTGTTCAGTTTTGAAGGTGATTTTAAACAGTAAGGATGCCTCTGCAGTAGCTGGGTTTGAGGAAAACTTTGTGTGAAAGTTGTTGGTTGTGTTGGTGGTGTTGCAGGTTAGTGTTATAACTGCATGAATGGTATTGTAACTGTTCAGTAATTATTATGTTTGTTTACATTATGTGGTGCTTGGTAACTTGCTTACTGTTTTTAGTAAAACTAAAATGAACTGTTGAACTTGTATATATCTTTGATTCAGTAATTACTGTATCTGTTGTAAACTGTAATAATTATCCTGAATACTTTACATTATTGGGATGAGCTTTGTAGTTGTCGTTAATGCATTACTGTTGGAGATTAGTATTGTTTTATGAATTCTGTGATACCAATAATGGTGATACTTATTTTAGTCTGTAACTTTCAAGTATATCGTTTAATCATTATCGTGGTCTCATATCAGATTTCTTATTTTGAATCTGATTATTTGCAGGTGTTTTTGTATGGTCGGTGACCGATTCCGTTTGACTTGACGACCTGATGTTTGGGTGTTCGTATGGTCAGTGACCGATTCTGTTTGACTTGATGTCCTGATGTTTGGGTGTATGTGAACCACTTCATCCCTGGTAGGACCACTGTAGATAATAAACTAGTCAAGATTTTAGTCAAGTGTTTCCATTCTCACGTCCACTGTAAGTCCCTCGTCTGGTGACCCGTATGACCCACTGGGAGACGGCGGCAACATTGGAGCCCCTAATGAGATCTAGCGCGACGTGAGATCTTGAGACCAGTGTACAACACCTGCATATGTCCATGGTCAACCAACTTCCACTTTGATGTTGTGCAAGTTCTGTAGTTAAGAGTGGGTTTCGTCTGTGAACGTCTTGAGAAGGTAATTTGAGCATAAAAGACATCGTTAATTGTTCGAGTTTGAAAATTCGTTCAAACCTCTGCTGGAAGATGTGTGTCAACACAGAGTAAAGCTAAATTTTATGACATTGGTTCAGTAACATCGAGAATCAAACCTTTGGTATAATTGGCGACGGAGACGGAGAGAGTAATTTTCTGGACAGTTATTGTTTGCCTTAACTACAGGCGAATTTAAATAAATACTGGTTAATGTATGATCTATAGACTGATTTGTTTATTTTTTTTATTTTTTTATTTCTGGTCAAGAACTGGTAATTTTTTTTTTCTCTCAAGCAACAGGTCTGCTTTTGTGCTGGTAAATTAAAAAGATGAACTGACTCTGATCACTCAAGTATGAATTCTCAGTAGTATGTGCGTAGTTTGCGTGTCTTTGTGATTTGTGTTATACGTGTTTTTACTTTTTGTGTGTATTTAAGTTGGGAATTATTACAATTTCGTAAAATCCAGTTAAAATCCAGTCGGTTATCTTGTTTATATGTGTGTTTAATTTGAATTTCTACTGCATGATTTACAAGTACTACTTTTTGCATAGTCGGATTGAATGATTTTCACGTTGAGGTCAGATTAGAATTTGGTATAGAATTCATTTTTTTATTTTTTATTATTCCAGACGTAATTTACATGTAATGCTGGCATTATTATTACTGTGAAACCATCATTTGATCTATTTGAATTACTTGTGTATATAATCAAGCGAAGAATTGTGTGATTAGTTTAATGCATGTGGATTGGTAATACTTTAATTTCTAGTCAAGTATTTGAATTATTGCATGTATTAACCTTTCTGCTTTATTTTGTACTTAGTGACATTGAGTGCAGTTTGCCTGGACTGATTGACAGTGATTGATCGGTGGTTGATTGGAACACTTTGGAGTGAGTGAGCAGTTTGGATGTGGGAATGAGTGAATGAACGCTTGTGTAAGATACATATTACTTTATTGCGTTTCAAGGTGCTTCACATACATTTCCATTGCGTAAAACATACTTACCATTTTTATTGCGTAAGACATACTTACCATTTTTATTGCGTAAGACATACTTACCATTTTTATTGTGTAAGACATACTTACCATTTTGTTGCATACATTCGTTCACCTTGGCAAGGTTGATTGGTGAATACGGACTCCAGTTGTTTACACTATTTCCCTCTGTACTTCCGACTGTGATATGACTGATTGTTCGGTTATCATGCTACATTGTGGATTTGAAACTGTGACCTTTGATTCTGATTGATGGTTGAGTTTTATTATTATTCTTTGTATACAAGACTTATTGATTTGATGCAGTACGCATTATTCAGTTGTACTTAGTTGATGAACCAGTGCGGCATACATATTGATTTTTTACATTAAATGTTTACGTAATTGCTTTAGCGCTGTGGTAAATAGCAAGTTTATTTTTTCTGTCTGGATTATTTACAGTTAGCTATCTGGTATAGCACTACTACATAATATTTTGTGGAATTTAACTAGTAATTTTATAGATATTGTGTGTGTTCTGTGTATTTCGTCCGTTGGTATGGTAGTGTGTATGTGTGTTAATTGCAGCATTTAGTGCGATTGTGTCCACTTAGAAAGAATGATATGCATTTTTCATTATAACATTGAGTGATCATTGGATATTGCGTTACCTAGTCGTCCGTCAGGCTGAGCACTTCTCGGATTTGACTTACATTTTGATATTGAGTAACCGAGTTGTGATTTAACTCAATTCTGTATTTGTACTCGGTACTTGATACGTTCACTGTTCTGTACAGTTGATTTCTTTTGACCTGAATAGCTTGTTTGATTGATTTGACTTGATACTTTGACTTTAATCAGTTCGACCATTATTTATTTTGAGTTTGGATCATAGCCAAAACCATGTTTGAAAACGTGGTGTATATCAGTCAGTTAAGGCCTGACTTTGATGTAATAGACCTAGAAAATGAACTTCAGTTAGATGCAAATCCGGATGAAGTGATTGTTGATTATGCGATTCACAACAACAACGCAGTATTTTTGGCGTTTGTCGACTCTCGGTTTGTTGAAAAAGTCATACACCAGTGGCATGGGAAAATGTTTCTCGGATCGGTGGTTCGAGCTTCAAGACTCTCAGTTGAGTTGATGAAGGTACTGAACCATTTGAAACCTAATTTTGGGCAGAAAGTTCCACATTCAGGTGCATTCAGCTGGCAGCCTGCTAAAAGCCAGAATAAGCCACTTACTGGACTTAGTGACATTCTTGAGGCATTTGACAGCTTGACGATGGAACAGCAGTTGCAGTTGAAGGCTACTTTGCAGCTCAAGCCAGTGTCATCACCCCTTGTAGCGGCCACACAGCCCAAATCAAGCAGTCCATATCATGCGACCTCCAGCTTAAAACAGGGAGTTCATGCAGGTCAGCAGCTAGCCTACAGTCCCAAGACCTGGGCACCTGTGCAACCTCAGGAAACATCCTTTCAGTTTGGATCCTCCAACGTCAACAGCATACGGGTGAGTACCTTCTCGGGTGGATCGAAGGATTGTTCTTTTGAACAATTCAGGTACGACGTCCAGAGTCTCATCAAGCAAGGATGCTCAGAAGCGTTGATCCTCACTGCCATCCGGAGATCCATCAAGGACCAGGCACAGGAAATTCTTCTGCACATGGGGGAGGAGGCTACTGTAGCTGACATACTGGCCCGCTACGAGATGATGTTTGGAGATGTAGATCCTCCACATGTACTGTTAGCACAGTTTTATGCTGCAGAACAGAATGTGAATGAAAGCATGACAGCATGGTATGCCAGATTGGAAGATCTTGCAAGCAGAATCATCAGGAAAGATGCTTCCATTATTACGCCAAACAATTACGATGTGATCGTGAATACGCAGTTTTGGACCAAAATGTCCAATGAGCAAATGAAGAATGCTCTTAGACATAAATTTGATGTCATGGCTACTCAATCGCAGTTTGTGGTTGAAGCCAGGAAGATTGAATCAGAATTTGCTGCAAGATCAGCAAAGATTCAACAGGCAACTGCAGAGCCTGTTTCCTGGTTGAAACAGAGTTTAGACTCCATTAAGGATAGACTTTCAGCTCTGGAAAGTAAATCCAGTAGTCAATCAACTCCATCAGCGGAAACTAGAAACACACCTAGACCTAAAAATTCTAGGTTCAGGGGTAGTCGGCAGGGGAAACCCTCTAGCATTCGTTGTTGGGGATGTAATCAAATTGGGCATGTCAAGAGAGACTGTCCTTTAAACTCCAACCAGTCGGAAGGCAGGAGCGGTCCGACTCGGTAAGAAAACGCTCCTTTGTTGATAAAGTCATTGGTAAAGCCAATGAAGTTTCACTGACTGTTCATGAGCAGCCGGTGATAGCCTTATTAGATACTGGTTCCATGGTTAGCACCATGTCAGCCAGTCTGAGTGAATCTCTTGATTTAAAAGTTCAGCCGTTGGAGCATTTATTGACTGTTGAGGGTGCAGGAGGGCATAAGTTATCATACCTGGGGTATGTGGAAGTAGACATTACTTGTGCTGACATTAACCTCTTTGACCTGTCAGTAGTCATGCTTGTGGTTCCAAACACCAAATACCATGATAGAGTCCCAGTCCTTCTTGGCACTAACATTCTTGGACTTCTGACAGAAGGACAGGCAGTACAAAACCCTATCTGGCATAATGTGTTGGCAAAATTGGCTAAGCAGCAAGTAATGGCCAAAAGTGAAAGTTCACTTGGGTTTTTGAAAACTACAAAGCCAGTCACTATACCTCCTAATGGGCGTATGATCATCAAGGGTCAAACCCATGTGAGGGCTGTATGTTCCCGCATGACTGTTTGCTTGGATGGATCTGAGACAACGAGTTTTCCCAAGGGTTTAGTGGTCTCCCCAAGTGTTAACTATCTTGAGCCAGGTGCATCAACATCTAAGTTGTCTGCGGAAGTGGTGAACCATCTGCAACAAGCTGTTACTATCCCGGCCAAGGCCAGGATATGTGACTTGTACAGCACTGATGATGTTATCACTCTGGATCAGCAGAACTTGGATTTAGATACATCAGCATCCGAATGTGATGAAGCCAGTTTTCTTAAGCATTTCCAGCATGTCAGGGATACTTTGCCAGAGGAGAAAGTGGATGAGGTGCTTGGACTATTACAGAGGTGGCCCAGTGTCTTTTCACATCATGATCTTGGTCTGACCAATCAAGCTGTACATCACATCAAGTTAAAGGATGATACACCTTTCAAGGAAAGACCTAGACCAATACCACCCATGATGTTTGAAGAGGTTCGTGATCACTTGAAAGAAATGGAATCCTTGGGAGTTATTCGAAGGTCCCAAAGCCCTTATGCTTCTAATGTGGTTATTGTGAGGAAAAAGAATGGCGCCCTCAGATTCTGTTTGGACCTGCGCCATCTTAATCAGCTTACTGTACCTGATTGTTACAGTTTGCCCCGCATCGACCTAACTCTGGATGTATTGTCAGGATCCAAGTGGTTTAGTTGTCTTGATTTAAAATCGGGGTACTGGCAAGTCCCATTAGCTGAGGAAGACAAATGTAAGACCGCATTTACAGTTGGACCATTGGGCTTCTGGGAATGTGAGCGAATGCCTTTCGGCTTGACCAACGCTCCAGCCACATTTCAGCGTTTGATGGAGAATTGCATGGGAGATCTGCATTTGAACTACTGCTTACTTTATTTGGATGATATAATCATCTTCAGTAGGACATATGAAGAGCACATACTCCGGTTGGAGGCTGTGTTTAAAAAACTGAAGGCTGCTGGCTTGAAGTTGAGTCCATCCAAATGTCACCTGTTCAAGAAACAGATAAAGTATCTGGGACACATCATCTCAGAAGATGGCATTGCAGTAGATCCAGACAAAATCTCCTGTGTAAAGGATTGGCCTGTTCCGAAGACTGTTTCGGAGGTACAACGTTTTGTTGGCTTTACGAGCTTTTATAGGAGATTCGTGAAGGATTTTGCCAAGATTGCTCGTCCTTTGCACTTAGTAACACAGGGAGGTGTTCACTATCAAACCAGGACTAAAACGAAAGTTCGGTAGCCACCACTGGAATGGGGACCAGAACAACAAAAAGCATTTGATATGCTTAAGCAGGCTTGTTGCAGCACTCCTGTCCTTGGTTTTGCTGATTACGCCAAACCCTTTACTTTACACACAGATGCAAGTATAGAAGGGATTGGTGCAGTTTTACATCAGGAGGACAATGGGGTGAAACGTGTTATTGCTTACGCAAGCCGGGGCTTGTCTAAATCTGAGAGAAACTACCCCATTCATAAACTTGAGTTTTTGGCACTCAAATGGGCCATTACCGAGAAGTTTCACGACTATCTCTATGGTAATGAGTTCACAGTGAACACAGATAATAACCCATTGACCTACGTGCTCAGTTCAGCAAAACTTGATGCTACAGGACACCGTTGGGTTGCCCAACTGGCAAATTATCGCTTCACTCTGAAATACTGTACCGGAGCTTCAAATTCTGTTGCGGATGCATTGTCACGGATACAATGGCCTGAAGTCAGTACTCAGGTGCTGAACCAGGTGATGACTGTTCACCTGGACGACCATCCTCCGGTGGAGAGCTTTTGCTATAATCAACAGGCGATTCCTGTTGAACTGGAAAAGCAAGAAGCCCACACCTTGGATCAGGTTATTGATTGGGAACAGGTGCAGGATCAAGATCCTGTGATCAAGTCTGTCAAATTAAGGCTTGAGAATAAACTCAGAGAGTCTGAGCTGTCCCCACAAGCAAAGTCCTTGTGGAAGGAAAGAAAACATCTTTCAGTTATTAGTGGTAAACTAATGCGTAGCAGACTTTGCTCAGATCAGAAGCAGTGGCAACTGGTTTTGCCCGGATAATACCATAACGTGGCTCTGGATTATGTGCACAACCGTATGGGTCATCTCGGACGAGATAGATCTTTAGAGCTACTGAGAGAAAGGTTTTACTGGGTTGGCATGCAAAAGTCAGTTGTCGACTACATTGCCCAGTGTGACAGATGCATACGACGGAAAGACTATCATTCTCCACGTGCTCCACTTGTCAATACACAAACTTCTCAGCCGATGGAGTTGGTGTGTATCGACTTTCTGAAACTTGAACCTTCCAAGGGTGGAATTGAAAATGTGTTAGTGGTCACAGACCATTTCACAAAGTACGCTCAAGCGTATCCGACCCGGAACCAGACAGCAAGCACAACTGCTAAAGTGTTGTTTGACAACTTCTTTGTGCATTATGGTTTCCCACGTCGGTTACATAGTGACCAGGGTAGGAATTTTGAAAGTAAAACCATCCAGCAGCTTTGCCATCTAGCAGGAGTACATAAGAGTAGAACAACTCCATACCACCCGATGGGTAATGGGATTGCAGAGCGCTTCAACTCTACTCTCCTCAACATGCTGGGCACACTGGAACCTGATAAGAAAGTGGACTGGAAAAGTCATATTGGGTCACTTGTACATGCGTACAATTGTACTAAGCATGATAGTACAGGATTTTCACCTTACTATTTGATGTTTGGTCGTCACCCACGCATAGCTGTGGATCTTGTTTTAGGAAGGGAGTCAGTTGAAACACATGCAACGCCAGATCGTTACATATCCAACTTGCGTACTCAGCTCAAGAAAGCTTATGAGTTGGCTGAGGTTAACTCAAGAAGTACTCAAGCTGAACAGAAAAAGTTGTATGACCGGCGTATCCGAGGTGCTTTCTTAGAGATTGGAGACAGGGTTCTGGTTCGCAATGTAGGGTTAAAAGGAACAAACAAGATTGCTGACAAGTGGAGTGAGCAAGTTTATTTTGTTGTTTCTCAACCTAACCCTGACATCCCTGTGTATGAAGTGAAACCAGAGATTGGTAGGAGTCGGGTTAAGGTTCTGCACAGAAACCTTTTATTGCCAATCCCATGTCTTCCAGTCGAAACACCGAAAGCAGATACTGCCAATGTAGAGACCACCCCAGCAGTGATAGCTGAGGAGAATGAGTGTGTGGCAGATGTTATCAGTGCTTCAGATGTGAGTAGTGAGATTAGCTTCACTATTAGGCCTCGCCGGGCACCAATACCCGCACCTCGTAAAACTAGGCCTAGAACACCAGTTGTTGGTCAGATGGCTGAGACTATTCCTAGTCCTCAGAAGGAGCATTCTGTAAACGAAATGGTAGAACCGTTTGTCCTTGAAGATTCTTCCAGTGTTCTGGATCAGGGTACACATGAGTTGACTAACTCTGTGAGCAATAATTCTGTTCTGGATGAAGGTGACAGTGAGCTTTCGGAAAGCCAGCCTGGTTTAGAAAGTGACCACACCATCCTTTCCGGAGGGGAGGAAATGGACAGTGGAACTGTTTCTAAAACAGCTGTGCAAGCTGAGACATATGAAACAGACAGTGAAGCTGAAAAACCTATCACACCTGCTCCTAGAAGGTCTACTAGGGTAAAGTCAAAGGCACATTTAAGACCAGATTTTGCATATGACTTTGCACAGATAACAAACTCAGAAACTGTGAGAGAAACCCAGATGCATAGAGATGCGATTCAGAAAGTTAAATTTCTGAAGGAATTTGTAAAGCTATTTTAATTGTAACCATTCTTTGGTATGTGTACTTCTTTTATTTATTCTTTTTTTGTTCTTGAAAGACAACTGAGAAAGTTTCTGTTAGGGGAGGAAATTATATTTTCTCACATTGTGTAGGATAATGGTGAGGGAATGATGTCTGTTTGTGATGTCATGTTTATAAATGTCAGGAGACATTTTCCTCACACAGGGAAGTATGTCACCGCGATCGCGGCTGGGTTTTAGAACTCGTCGATAACTATTTTATTTAAGCGGTTAGAAATAAAAGAATTTTACTTTCGCCAGCTTGGGTGTTACAATCGCGGGAAAAACGGACATTTTGTTCAGTTTTGAAGGTGATTTTAAACAGTAAGGATGCCTCTGCAGTAGCTGGGTTTGAGGAAAACTTTGTGTGAAAGTTGTTGGTTGTGTTGGTGGTGTTGCAGGTTAGTGTTATAACTGCATGAATGGTATTGTAACTGTTCAGTAATTATTATGTTTGTTTACATTATGTGGTGCTTGGTAACTTGCTTACTGTTTTTAGTAAAACTAAAATGAACTGTTGAACTTGTATATATCTTTGATTCAGTAATTACTGTATCTGTTGTAAACTGTAATAATTATCCTGAATACTTTACATTATTGGGATGAGCTTTGTAGTTGTCGTTAATGCATTACTGTTGGAGATTAGTATTGTTTTATGAATTCTGTGATACCAATAATGGTGATACTTATTTTAGTCTGTAACTTTCAAGTATATCGTTTAATCATTATCGTGGTCTCATATCAGATTTCTTATTTTGAATCTGATTATTTGCAGGTGTTTTTGTATGGTCGGTGACCGATTCCGTTTGACTTGACGACCTGATGTTTGGGTGTTCGTATGGTCAGTGACCGATTCTGTTTGACTTGATGTCCTGATGTTTGGGTGTATGTGAACCACTTCATCCCTGGTAGGACCACTGTAGATAATAAACTAGTCAAGATTTTAGTCAAGTGTTTCCATTCTCACGTCCACTGTAAGTCCCTCGTCTGGTGACCCGTATGACCCACTGGGAGACGGGGCAACACACAGAATATATTGTACACTCTAGGCATAATGAAGAAGGGGTGACATCTTGGGTGCCAGCCATTTCAGTGGCGTTTTGTAAGGATATTCTTGTGTTTTCCATAGCAATGACTTGTGACCCAATTACCTAATAGTTTTCCCGCAATTTATGTAACAACCTCACTTTAAATTTGTAACTTAATCTGTCCCTGGACTTTGAATTTGTATATTGCTGTTGTCTTGTTGCATCTTAGAGTCCACTACTCAGTGGAGATTAAGCGCTATAAAAGTCAAATTAGAATTAACTTTAATGGCTAAGACGCAATATTTTTAAACAATGAAATTTCAAACTTTTTTGAATCTTTTATGTTTTTAGTGATTTCACAAAGGTTTAACCCTCTCTTACATCCCGTCGTACGTGTATAGACACGTGAGTGTGCTGCAAATAATGTTGAAAAATATGAACGTAACCTGGTAGTGAGGTAGCAGAGATTTGCGCTTGCAAACAATGTGTATTCTCCCAACAAGGGTGTCACAACTTGAAGATCAAAGAACAAATTGCGACTAGCTACAGGTCGTACAGTGGGTTTATATACATGCAAGGCACATGTGAGTGTATCTTACAGTATGTTTAAACACTGTAAGTAATTGGGCAGAACCTACAACACTTGCAAGGAGAATGCACGTGCCTAAGTCACTCTTAAGTTACCCTTGAGGCATGGATGCGTTTGTAGACACCCTGCGTGCACACACAGGAAATGTGCATGTCAATTTTCATTGCAGGGCCTGTGCGACTTTGAGATTCTGTTATAAAATCGCAAGTGTGCCTTGAGCGTCCCTTGCAAATTTTTCTCTGTAACCAGGACGTACATGCACCTACAATGGGATGTAAGAGAGGCTTTACAATAGCATTCATATGAACTGAACGTTGTGATATTATATGAATCACCAATTACCATTCACAAAGAGTACTAGCGTTCTTATGGATCTTCCACTCCATTGAGACTGTGAGACAACTTTATGCTTGTTCAGGATGGGTTTGAGGGACGGTCTACCCTAATTATTTGTGCATTAAGCCTATAAAATGGTCGAATTCCTTTGCGAGCAAGCATCAAGCTGACTTGACTGAAGTCTCAAGGGAGTGGTATACATTTTATATTTTCAGAAATATTAACATTGACTATATTCAAAGCAAGACAATTATGGTGAAATCATTTGATTGCTCAAAGTGTGGTGGGTTTCACCCTTGCCCCATAAATAGGAACTGTAAAGAGCCTAAGGTGAACACGGAAACTGCCAGTATGGACACAAACTCTCAGATTCTGCACTAGCTTAAGAATTTAAGCTCTAGAATGTCACAAATAGAAGATAAAGTACAAGAAATTGATGAGAAAAGATCACCGGCCAGAAGCACAGCCACGGTGAGCAGTAAAAGCAGGGATGATGATCTGGATGACGACCTGGTGCTTCCATCAATGGCGAATTTTTAGTCATCAAATAGAATACTTATGAAGATTAACATTATAATAGTAGTGCTATACATATGTTTAATGTTGTTATCGTCGTTCGTGATATTTTTTCTGTACATATCATTCCGAAATTTTTCCTATTATAAATGGGTTTTGTACCCATAATTTTTAATCTTTGCCAGACGTTTCCTTTCCTTCCAAATGTCTGCAAAACTCAAAAATGTTTATTTGGATAGGTAAGACATAACAACAAAATACGTAAGTTACCCAGTGATGAATGGTTTATTCACGCTGTCCAGTGCATGGGTTTATATCAATTGACCATGTGATCACAAAATTGAGATCAGCATCTTAGTGGTCCTTGGATACAAGGTTCTGCTTCCTTGTGTTATGACCTCCAATGGACACAATATTTATGCCTATTGTTTATCTGTATACTCAGTGTATTTAAATTGAGAAAGAATGTCTGCAGCGCATTTGTATAACAAGTATATATGAATTTTACCATATACAGTCCTGTATCATTGCTTCTATTCTTTTGTATAGTGTACAGATATCTTACTTGTAATTATTTGCCCTTATATGACATGATTGCCAGAGTCGAGAACCTAATATATATCATAAATTGCTATGGTTAAGTTGTGTAATGCTGGCTGATATGTAATATATCTTATATTTTATCACTATTTCATCAGTAACTTTTATCACTTATATTGCTTATTCTGATATTTTGCGAATGATTATCTATTAGCATACTTACTATTGCATATGTTATGACTTATGAGTGGTTTGTGTTATGTAAGGAATTGTAATGCACAGTTCAACAGGGACACCTTGTTTTAGTTAGACGGGTCATAACCTTACTGTTGTGTTTTATTATCTGTCTTACGTATGTCATTCATGGGCACATATTTCACCATGATCTGTCATTATGACCTTATCTTCTAACACCAAGACACATGCGTGTGCTTTTGGTTGAGCAATTGGATTTTATATAGGTGTAAACCATTTAAATTTTAACTTGACCTTTTTAATATGACCTTTTTTATTGTGACAGAACAGAGTTCTGCAAGAGTAAATGGAGTTTTAAAACCAACCTTGGGCCTGGCACCCTCCCTCCATATATAAATTCGAGCTGCACCCTGGCTCTTGTTTGCACAACCTTATTTCCTTTATCACATCCTTAGGGTTCCAGGCCCTCAGATGTGTAGGTACTTTATATGGGAACCAACTTATGTCATATTCAATAAATGGGTGCTACAATTTCTCTTTTAAACTCCCCTTTTGCTTCATAATTTCATATATTTGTCCTATTTTACATTCATAGTAGTCCTTATGAAGTAATATTAACGTTTTGGCTACCTTTGACCTTGGGCTTGTGGCCCACCAGGGCTTATATGTCCTCAAATTCTTGTGACCTTTTGTAGTCCTCTTTTTTCAACCAGTGTTCTTGACCTTCATTGGTTTTCAAGGGCATTGCCATTCTCGTGACCTTCTTGGCCCCTTTTGACCTTGATATGTAATTGACCTTTCCCAAGGTCATTGGTAGCTTTTGGTTCCCTTTATATTTTTATAAACTTAAAAGAGATTTAAAATATCTGTGCTAGAAAAATGTGCTGCTTAAAAACCAACATGTTAAAGAATAAAAATAAAATAAATATATTTGAACGCCATTACTGCATCTTATTTTCCCATGAGGAATGCTCAAAAATGTTTATTTGGATAGGTAAGTCATAATAATAAAATACGTAAGGTGTATGTACAACATACATTTCTCATAATTACCACATACATAAATAGTAATTATGATATAAGTATGTCATAATTACAACTTACATATGTGTTAATTATAACTTACGTATGTCATAATTAGGACTCATATATGTCGTATTTTCAAAATACTATCTCATAATTATGAATCATGAAATATTTTTATTTGACCCTTATGGGCTTCAGTAGTGTTAGGTCCTCTATAAAACAGTTGTGTATAAAATATGTGATCTTTATTCAGCATTTGTACATATTAATATAATATTGTTGGGAAACCCAGCAGAAGTCTGTGCCCTCTTAATTTCCATGTAAACATTAATATTAATGTTCATGACTTCAAAGTATTAATTTGATCTTCATCTTGCTGGTAGATCTAGCCAGGCTGAGAGCTTTGAAATCAAAGAATCCACACTTTTTAGGGCATTCTCTAGCTTACATATATATCACTTTGTAAATATACCTATAACCAGGTACATTTAACTCATATAATATGAATTGTGACCAGGAAGTTAACTTTTTAAAAATAGCCAGCCTCGGCAGGCAAGGATCCCATCCCGCAGGTACAACTAAATGGGCAACAACATTGAGATCTGGGAAAACCTTAGGAACGACTTCATTTCAGAAGTATACAGAATCCACAAGATGTTGTCAGATGTAAGATTCACAGGTCATGATTTTTCACTAATTGTTTCATACTTTAAAGCTGTAGAAGCCATTACAAGGGAGATATAAGGTCCTTTAGGATGATGAACCCCACATGACTTTTAAGCCATTGTGTTTATTAATAAGGCCAAGAGTGTACATTATATTCTAAGAGTCATCAAATTATTAAAAATGTATTACAAAATAATTAATTGTTCGGCATGGTAACTGTGATGCAGTTATGGTGCATTAAAAGACATAATATTTTTATTTACTAAGCTTTGCAGATTCTATTAATTCTGTAAATTCATATACCATAATGAGTTTGGCAACTATTCCTCATTGCAAACAGAATGTCTGTAAAAAGGATTATTACAGTATTACATAGGTTCACTGCACTGTTTGCTAGCATTTCCAAAACTGAGGATTCTTTAAAACCATTCATGCATGAAAAGTCAACTTTCACTTGCATGTCTGTATCTTGGGGTCATTCTATTTATTTTTTTGGTGTGAAATTGTTAAAATGGATTTAAATGATATATTTATGACTCATATATTTATGACATGAAATAGTTATCACTCAGAATACATTTGGAGAGAAAATGGCTGGGTCAGTTATTAAAGATACATTTTTCAGTGTCGTAGATATGCTTTGTAACATAGGAGGCAAAATATTTTTCATATACGAAGCTGAAAATGTTAGGAGTCTCCCAGGAATAACACTTGACCAGATTTTTATGAAGATCTAATGTAATTTTACCACTGCGTAAGCCCAACACTGGCTGAGGTAACTACTTGGTCATGAAATCCAGTGTGGATTCCTTCAAGAATCTACAGTTTGACTTAAAAGAATCTACAACAAATTGTAGATTCTTAAAAATAATCTACACTTTTAACAACAGTATGACACCACAAGTATTTTTAAAATAATCTAAGGCACAAAGATGTAAACACACATACAGTGACTCACTGAGTCAAATCAGTATTTTATTTCACAAGTTCAGAAAAGTATGGCTTACTGTCTAGCCTTGCATCAGGCTTAGGTTTGTACTATATAAATTAAATAAATCTTATTTTAAAATCCACTCATGACTAATGTCTAAAATATCAGAGTTGTACACAAATAACTTTCATGAGGGACAGAAAGGCGGTGGAGCAGAGGTTGATCGATAAACTTTTCCCAGTATTAGTGTGAGGTTTAAGAGAGTTGATTGCAATGGGTCTATAATATGGTGATTTTAGTGGACCCAAGTGGAGTTCTATGGAGGGAGAGAGATCAAGATGTCCCAATACATAGCATGAGTTTGAAGAAGTTACAGGTTACGGGAATGAAGCTCAGTCTGATGGGGGTGAAATCCCTCTTCTCAGCCTCAGTACCTCCCCTGGGGTTCCTAAAAATTTATGGAACTAAATTTTTTTCTCTGACCTTCCTATAAATTGGGACACCCCACATAGGCGGGCTCACTTTTTAACAAAAGATTTTGGAAGCCATTTTTACATGCACAGCAATGGATTCAACTTTTTCGATTTTACTTTGATTTTAGTTGTATACTGTTTTATTTAAGCAGTTTAACCAGGCATTTGATAGTCTGGAACATTTTAGTGTGTGTTCATCGTTTTAGAACATGAGAGGAGCCAAGCATTTTAGCCAGTATCAGACTTCGCATGAAGGTCCAGTGGGAAGGAGATGTGTGAAAAAGCAGCAAAAGGAGGAGGTGTTAGGAGCAACATCAGTGGATTCTCAGGATCAGGCGAGTAACATTCCATTATCTGAACATTGTATTGACGAGCAACAGGCAAGATTGGCAGTGACTCAGGTACATAATCTTCAATCCCCTGATTTTCCCAACACCAGTACAGGTGCTTCATCGGATAGTCAAGGCATCCTTCTAGCTGAGCTACAAAAATTAATCAAAGATTTGGCAAATTGGAGGAACTGGCGGCTATGCATCGACAGGTAACTGTCAGGCTTAGTATCTCAACAGAAACATCATACAGCAGCATCAGTCAGTGTTCAGGTGTCTCTAATGTCAAGTCCCCCAAACACAGCAAACAAGGAAGTGCTGGGTCGGTTAAACGACAGGTAGAGTCAAACAAGGAAGGTCAACACCCAGGGGTTAACTAAACCGAACAGCAGCGAGGATTAGCTATTCTTGGGGCAAGAAGTAAAGTTTCTACATCACATGTAAACAGTATCACTTACGCACAGAACCACTTTCCAAATGTCAGGTGCCTTTTCAAAACAATGTATATCATATGTCAAATGTGCAGAGTGTCAGTGGTCAACATAGTGTACTACGCATGGTGCCCAGTAATGATGCTCAAATGATGCAGCAATGCTTACCAAGTGCTGGCTTTGTAAACAACTCGCATGCTATAACTTCTCAACTTCAGCAGGGGCAGGCAGCAGTACAGATGATGGGACAGGAAGTACAGCAGAGCAGTTTATTAGTGGAAGGAGCCACTGTCAACCATCTTAACCATAATGTTAACTTACCTGTTTACACAAATACTGTCAGCACCCCTTGTGTGTCTTTTCCAGCAGCACAGATCAACAGCAGTACTTTGGGTAGTAACACAGAACAAGACAGCAGCAGCACAAGAGCAGGAGGGATGAGTCAAGCATCTGGAGTGGCGTCGTCACAAGAGTCAGCTGACACAGGGATCCCTTCACTTCAAGCCTTAAGGAACTCTGCTGATATACACAAGAAAGTCAATACAAGGTATCAAGAACTGGAGGACAGCAATAAAATAGAACAAGGTAGTTTAGAATTGCTGTTGCAAACTTTGCATAAAAAAGTAAAGAATGATGAACCCAAGGTTAAATGGCCTCAAGAGCTTGCTTTTGTAGGCACACTTAGGCGCTGACCTACATATGAGCAACTGACTTTGCCCCAGTGGTTACTGGGTTTTCTTAGGGTTAGACAAGAGGAACAGGACCCAGGTTAAGGAAAACATGATAGAATATTTAACAGAGTTAGCACAGGATGCCTGTGATTACTCTTGGGATGCAGCAAAAGGGGCACATTCAGTTTTATGCCACAGAATGGTGGATGGGGTTCTTAATTGGTCCAATTTGAAAGAAATTAAAAAAATAAGGAAGCCTTATGCACAGAGGACCTCAGTTCAAAGTGGGTCAGACAAAGCAAGTCTCTTAAGGTACTCCCTTGTATACAATATAACAAGGGACTGTGTACCAGACCTAGTGAACATGAGTGGAAGAACATGTTATTGAAACACATGTGTCAGTATTGCTTCACTCAGAATAATAGGGTTGAGGCGCATACAAAGAAAGATTGCTTCAGGGCTAATAAACACAACACAAAAAGCACATAAAAGCTGTCAAACACATTCCACTTTGCACCCGCACGTATTATTACTCAAAATTATCAAACACAGACAAAATACAAGTCTGTAAAATTTTACACTCGCATAGGATTTCTTCGAATCGGCGCCCTCAGGTTCCACGCGGCAACCTTAACAGCAATGCTATCAAAGTTACCAGTCAAGTATTTACAAACAGAACTCGGGTTCACCTTGTGTCTAGAAATAAAAGCAAGGTGACCACGGACAGAAGCCACTGTATTAATGTTAAAAAATCAAATGAGACACTTGGAAATTTCTGTGTAGCAACTCGCAACAGGTTTGATATACTAGCAGAGTTAGATGATGAAACCTATTCGGAAATTGAACAAGGTGTGGAAGTTAATGATATTACACCTTCAAAGTGCAAAGTCAAGGACAAGGAAATAATGTGTAAACATGTTGAGGTTAGCCAGCTTCAAGACTGAGAGACATTTGTCAATCGTATTGACACCATCGACACCACAGCAGTTGTCAGAGAAGTGTTAGAGAAGGTAAAGGCAATAAAGTAATGAGGAAAGTAAATGTACAGGCTTTAAGAGACAAAAGCACAGATCTCAAACTCTGTATAAATCAACAAACCAATGCATTTTGGGTTCTTACCCATCACAAATTTACAAAGATTATGTAGGGGACATAGTCTCACCCCTTAGAAAGTCTTGACTAACAGAGAATTTTATCCCATCAAAGTGCATGAAGAGGTGAAAGACACAGGGCACTATAATGTTCAAAAAGCTAAAATTCAGCTGCCAGCTAACATCAACTTTGACTTGTTTGAACAATTATGTGAAGGTTATTGGGATTACCAGTTACGTTATTTTATAAAATTTGGTTTTCCCTTAGATTTTCCTCACGAACAACATTTGAAATTACAATCTACTGAAACAAGTTATAATTCGGCAGTTAAATTCCCTTCACACGTAGATACCTACATAAAAACTGAAGCTGAACATGCAGCAATCTGTGGACCTTATAAAAATCCTCCATATGGTACCAACACCCAAGTATCACCCTTTATGTCCAGGGAGAAACCAGACAGCAAAAATAGGAGTATAATAATAGATCTGAGTTGGCCTCCTGGAGCGTCCATCAACAGTTTTACAGCAGCAAACCTTTATCTTACAACAGCATATAAATTGCAGTATCCCACTATCCATAACATCACAGATCACCTTAAAAGCCTGGATGGAGACTCCCAACTTTTCAAAATCGATTTATCAAGGGCATTTCGTCAATTACGTGTTGACTCCAGAGATTATAACCTTTTGACCTTAAAATGGGGTGGCCAGTACTATTCTGACGTATATATATATATATATTTTTTTATTCATTTTTTAAAAGCAAGTCAAGGTGTTACACGAAGCAAATATACAGAAAATGAGTAATATAGATATACTCATTAATACAGTAAAAAAGAGTTTACAGACAAAACAGAAAAAACAATTTGCATATTAATGCATCCTGATACAATATCTCCCAAACACTATCATTGTAGATGATAAATTATAATGCCCTTAAATTTTCAAAAAGGACACCAAATTTTTGAAAGAAAACCTGTTCTTTGCCTCGATTTATGTGGAAAAGATGGTCAGTAACCAAATTAGATTTTAGGGCTATACAGAAATGATCCAAGTAAATTTCTTTCTGTGACCTTTTTTGTTTATTAATAAAGTATTTACCATAAAGGATAATATAATTCATGGCATAAAAATGTAGTTTATCAACATGGATACATCCCAACAAAATTTCTAAGATTATGAAATTTACAGGTTTAGAGAATATATTGCTAAGCCAGTTTTCCAAGTAAATCCAGAATCTTCTAGAAGATTCACAATAGTAGAAAAAGTGTTCCAAATTATGTATTTCTCCACATTCTAGACAATTTGGAGATTCAACAATCTTCCACAGAAAAAGTTTGTGTCTACAGTTAAAAACTCTATGGAGTATTTTATACTGTAGACTCAATAAATATGTGGCACGAATTATTTTTCCTGGCAGTAAATAAAAAGATTTCCAATTAATTGTGTCTAAGAAAGGATAATATTCCACCCATTTGTTCTGTCTAGTGGGAGCCTGATATAAGTGCTTAATCAATTGACAGTAAATCTGTTGGCTACTAATTTCATTTAACTTTTTCAGGCCAAAGGTTTCGACACTACTGGCAGTAACATGTATTGTTTCTATGGAAGATGATACTTGTTTTATTGAACTTACTATTTTATTATATTTTAGGTGGGGAATCACAATGTTAAACTGGTTTTCAAGTTCTATTTTCCCTCTGAAGGAACCATTGCGTTGTAAAATATCTGAAACATTTGAAATACCATTCTGACGTATATTACTAATTCAGGCACAGATCGGGGAGCATGGTGTGTACAAGGTTGATAGGTTTCTTCAGATATGTAATGAAAAATATAATGAAAAAAGTATATGAAAACAAGGAAAACTAGGATTCCCTATAAGTAATTCAAAACTGGAATAGTTTTTTCAGATAGGTTTCTTCAGATATGTAATGAAAAATATAATGAAAAAAGTATATGAAAACAAGGAAAACTAGGATTCCCTATAAGTAATTCAAAACTGGAACCTCCCAGATATAGGTGTAATTGTCAGGTTGTTGAGCGCCTTGAGAGAGGCTACTATTAGGACTATTTTATTGACTGCAGATATGAAGAGGGATTTGCAATAGTTTTTAACCTTCCTTCCTAGGTTTAATGGCACAGCCACCTATAAACATCAACTAATATAACAGGTACAAACTCTAGCAATTGACGCATGTTTAAAAAAGGTAGGGGGAGTATGGAAAAAATTTACACAGCCTCTATTCCTGGTTGGCTTCTGCAATATGGCACCATGCATATAACCCATTTTGAAATGATAAACATCATAATTGCTATCAATTTATGGGGTCATTACTGGACTTTCAAAGAGTTGTCTTGTATACAGACAATGAGGCAGTAGTTAATATAAACAATCAAGGGTACATCAGAGACGACGTATTTGCTGCCATCGTTAGGAATATATGGCTTTATGCAGCTGAGAAAGACATTCAGTTACAAGTACTTCACATTCCAGGCAAGCAAAACACAATAGCAGATTTACTCTTAAGATGGGAAGGAATGGCTAGTCAAGCTAAAAAGTTACATGAGCTTATAGACAACCCCCAGTGGTGCAAGGTTCAGGAAAATTATTTTAGGCTTAATACTCAAATCTAATTGAATGGGTTTTTAAACGTACTGCAAATGTGTAATTACAGATACATCTACACCATTGGGGATTCTAGGGGGGAGAGTCAACCAATGATTGAAAGTAGCCTACAGACCTAAAACTTGGTCGGCTTATAAGGCCATGCTAATCACATACATGGCGTACTGTGAATTCGTTCAAGTTGATTTCAAACTCCCAGATGTTACAGTTTGGCTAACTGTCACAGAATTTCTAGTGTATAATGGACTAAAATCCTCCTCCATCAACAATTACATGTCAGCCATAAAGTCATTGTTTAAATGGTTCAATACAAACATTTCAGTTTTCGATCACCCTAAAGTTAATGCCATGTTGAGACTCCCATCCAAAAAGACATTTTTAATGTACATGTGCTCATGCAATTAATTCAAGCCTGTCAATGTCTCTTGGGGTGTTTGGGCACCCCGGATGTCAGTCCTGCCTCAAGACAGTTCTGTTGTAGTAGTACTATATTAACATATTTGGGGTTCCAGTCTAACCACAGAATCCTGAGGTACCAGTCTACCTTACATAACACAACCTTGGGTTCACCTCTTATTGCTGGGCAACCCAGTAAGCAACTACCACTGATTGGGTCCTCTCTGATTTACAGTTGCTATCCCCACTGGTCCTCCCTGGGTTTCAGGTCATATCCCTAACACAGAAAGTCACTTTGTCATTTGACTTTGAGGGAAGGACATGATCATAAGAACTTTTTATTTTGATTTTATTTTAGTTTTTTATTGAATGATTTTATTTTTAATGTGTAAGATAGTGTACATTGAAGAACGGTCATTTATTCTGTAACAGATTTTATTTATGGACATGTTTGTGCTGTGTACTGGAGATATTGATTATATTGGCACTGGAACACTCTGTGAACTTGTGTGAACCGTCAGATTTCTGACGCTTGAGATATTCAGTCTTCTTGACAGCAACAGGCTTTATGTGCTAGGGCACAAAGGGACGGTCTAACCTATATTATTCTTGTGCATTTATGCCAAATTGGTCGTGTTTTGATAATTTGTCCCATATTTACAAAGCCTGAGGTTGCCAAGAGAGAGGCTGAGTCTCTTTCTTATATATTTTGCAGTAACTGTGACATTGAAATAGCATTAAAATGCCAGATAACAAACAAAAATGTAAAAATTGTAAAAAGAGACACCTGCCACCCACGGGAAAGAAGTGTAGATATATGGACAATGTTGATTCTGATGCTGAACCAAATGGACTTAGAGATGCTGCTGCTGCAAGTGAGTCACTTGCGACGAATCAGGCAGATTCGGGCGGACAGCGGATCCAGGAGGAGATACTTGCTCAGTTGAAGAAGATGTCGCACAGATTGGACACAGTAGAGCAACAGATTTCTTCCACAGCTCAGGACCCAGGACAAGCTTCCACTTCAAGTTCCGGACCAGGAAAGTTAAGTACACACAGTGACTTTTCAGATCATAGTAAAAGTACTCCATGTAAAAAAAGTAAGAAAAGTAAAAAGTTTGTCCCCCCAGTAGAGTCTAGTGAATCGTCATCTGATGAAAGTGTCAGTCCCTCTTTGTCATTGTTGAAATCACAATCCATGCAGACAAAAGTTGACAGGCGAATGAGGGAGTTAAATGGTTGTTCACACGTACCAGGTAACGAATGTTCAGCAAAATACAAGTCCAAAAGGGGGGGAAATGTTGATGTTTCAGTTAAAAACAAAGTTCTCTGGCCCCATGAGGCGATCTTGGGTGGATTTAACAGACAGAGGGTCACTTACGACCAACTGTCTCTCACCCAGTGGGTCCAAGGGTTCTGCAAAAATATTTTAGAAGAAAAATCAAGTCATAGAAGGGACACCATGGTTTCTTATCTCAGTGATCTGATGGAAGATGCCACAGATTTCACCTGGCAAGGGGCGAAGGCAGCACATGCTGTCCTCATGTGTGAAATGGAGCGGGGGTCTGTCAAGTGGGAGGACACGGATCGAATCGACAGGATCCGTAGGGCCCATACCCAGAAACATGCTCCAGCAAGGGGTGGGTGGGCTAAGCCATCGGATCCGGGTAAGAAACCATGGTTTTGCAAAAATTTCTAATCAGGCAATTGCACCTATAGTCGTGATCATGAGTTTAATGGCAAACTGCAAAAGCACATATGTGCCTTTTGTTTGATGGGGGGTAAGCAATTAGGGCATGCAGAAAAGGACTGCATTTTCAAAAAACAAAACCCAAAAAACGACCAAGCAGCTGCCCATCACTAGGAGGGGACAGCTGCATTGATGTACTTCATGAAAAAGTGCAAGTGTATTCTGGTAAAGCTAGTGACCAATGTAATAGCAGTTGCTTAGTTGAAAAACCAGGACAGACTGGGTGCAAAAGCAATAATGTAAATCACTATAGAACTAGGTTTATCTATAATTCTAATGTTAAACCAAAGCTCATTGAGGCATCTTTAGCCAGAACGAGTAGTGATAGTATTGCTCATGTCAAAAAAGTAGTCAAGACTGGAAGTCTGAACTTGGGTATGATTCCCAAAACATGCATAAAACAGAGTAACAGTCAGTCAAATGTGTCAAGTATTATCATAGGCAGTGCTCAGCACAATCTCAGCCCCCCTGCTGTCCAGCCTGTGGCGTCGAGCGTCAAATGTGTCAGAAATGACGTGAGAGATGACCAGCCCATAGGGGTGGAGCAACCTCGTGCTGAGGTCATACAAAACACGGTAACTGGTCCTGGTTTGAATCTTAATATAGCACAGGATACTGGTAGTAATAACCTATCAAGTCGTGGTTTGAATTCCCCCAAACAAACTACCAAACATACTATGGATCATCAGCAGACTGCTGGGTCGGATCCGAGATATCCGGACAGTGTGAACGCAACCCTTGTATGTGACCCACAATTGACAGATCAATTAATGCCCATTTATGATGTCAATTATGCGGGAGTGGAAGAAAAATTTGCTAACAGCATATTGCATTTCAATCAATTCAGTGGATGTGTTGATATGGCTAATTTTCAGTCCCAGATTTTCAAACATTGGCGAGAACAATCTGACTTTGAGTTTGGGTTTATACCTTTAGGGGAACAACAAATGCCTGACACTTTGCAAATTAATGCCATTGACACAAATGATCTCATTGAAATTCACAAAATTGTCAGACAAACCAAAAAACCAAATTTCATGCAAGCACGTATCCCTGTGACGTCACAGCTGAAGGTTGAAGTTTGGCAGGAATTACTGAAAGATTATTGGGATCAGCAACTGTTGCAGTTGCTTAGATTTGGTTTCCCTTTAGATTTCAATAGAAACCTTCAGTTGCACTATGAAGGGGGTAATCATTCCTCAGCCATACAGTATCCCAAGGATGTAGATGCTTACATACAGGAAGAAACTAGTTATGGTGCCATATTAGGCCCATTCAAAGAAAACCCAATCACAAATGCACATACCTCTCCTTTCATGACTAGAAATAAACCCAATTCAGATAGGTGCAGGGTGATCATTGACCTAAGCTGGCCCCTGGGGGCGTCAGTTAATGCAGGGATTGACAAAGATACATACCTGGGTAGCCCCTTTGCCCTAACTTTCCCTACTGTGGACGTCATTACCTCTGAATTGAAATGCTTAGGAAGGGGGGCCCTTCTATACAAGATAGATGTTAGCAGAGCGTTCCGCCATGTGCGCATAGACCCTGGCGACTACGACCTTCTTGGGTTACACTGGCGTGATGCCTACGTGGACACTTGTCTGCCATTCGGGACATGGCACGGGAGCCAAATTTTTTAACGTTTAAGCGACGCTGTGCGTCATATTATGCGTCAGAAAGGCTTTTGCGTCATCGATTATATTGATGATTACGTTGGAGTGGGCGTTCCAGACGTCGCGCATGCGTCATTTGCGTCATTGTTCAAACTCATGAATGATCTTGGCCTTACCATCAGTGACAGTAAGCTAGTACCACCCAGCACCCAAGCTGTGTGCCTGGGGGTGTTGATCAACACAGAAAATGGCACTGTTTCCATCCCTCCAGACAAACTGCGTCAGATAAATGACACAGTCAAGCTATGGATGCAGAAAGTTACATGCACAAAGCGCCAGCTCCAGTCGCTGTTGGGACTTTTATTGTATGTGCACAAGTGTGTCAAGCCGGCTAGGGCCTTTTTGAACAGGATGCTGGCCTTGCTTAGGACTGGTCATGGTAGTGAAAAAATTTATTTGACCTCTGACTTTAGACGTGACCTTAGGTGGTTTGGCAAGTTTTTGCCTCTTTACAATGGAGTTTCTTTGTACGACCACAGAGGTATTGACCACACATTGGAACTTGATGCATGTCTTACAGGTCTTGGGGGGCGCTGGTGCAATTTTGTATACCATCTCCCCATACCCCTGGGGTTCATGAATTGGTCCATTGTCCAATTAGAAATGGTCAACATATTGCTAGCAGTTAGGCTTTTTCAGACACAATGGTCGGGCAAAAAAGTGTTGATCAAATGTGATAATGAGGCAGTGGTCTCAGTCTTGAGGTCTGGCAAGACCAAAGATCCCTACCTAGGGGCTTGTGCCAGAAATATCTGGTACGTATGTGCATTGGCAGACATTGATATACAGTATGTGCATGTTAGAGGGCTGGACAACAGGGTGGCTGACCTGTTGTCCCGATGGACGGGCAGTGGCAAAGATTGCTTTGAGTTAAATTTGTATGTTGCAGATCCAGTGTGGATCCCTGTTAGTATGAGTTTGCTGGACATTGATCCAGAATTGTAATGATAAATTTTATTCTTGTCAGGGGTCATGTGTGTGTTATCCTTTCACAGGGCCTTTTATGTGTTATGTTATACCCTTGCAGGGGTCTGACTTATATATCTGATAACTAACTGTATACTATGCTTTGTTGTAGGTAACATGGCCTTGGAAATTCTGTCAGAAAAGGCAGCCTCTAGAACACAGGCAGCTTACAGACCCAAGACCAGGCAGGCCTACTCCAGAATGTTTCGGGTGTTTCTGGCGTTTTGCATTCATATGAGTGTGCTGCCACAGAGTGCTGATGTAAAAATATTATTGTCATTTTTGGAATGTCTTGTCAGTAACAATTGTACATATAGTATGTTGTGTAACTATGTGTCGGCCATAAAGGCCTCATTTGTTTTGTATGACCTTCCATATGACCTTCTGGATCATCCCAGGCTAAAACTATTCCTTAAATCTGTCAGAATCAACAGACCTCTGACCTTGGTCCCTCATAACATTATTGACCTTCAAATGTTGGAAAAGATTTCCTTGGCCTGTGAAGCTTTCTCCTGTCCGAAGCCACTCAGAGCTATTTTCCTTACTGGATTCTTTGGCTTTCTGAGGTTGTCAAATTTGGCCCCTCATTCCTTGGCTACATTTGATCACACACGCCACCTCACCGGTCAGGATCTGTTTTTTAGTCATAAAATGGTCAAAGTCTTGGTCAAGTGGACCAAAACCCTGCAAAACAGAGACACTGTACAAGTCATTTGCCTCCCAAAGTTAAAAAATTCTGTAATCTGTCCCTTTCGGGCCCTTAAGGCCCTGTCCAAATTGTACACCATGTCTGCAAGCTCATCAGCATTTCAAATCTTGGGAAAATCTGGTTGGCAAGTCCTCACCGACACAAAGGTCAGAAAGTGCCTTAAGGCAGTAAATGTGTCCTTGGGTTTGAATCCACATTTCTTTACATTTCATTCCTTCAGAAGGTCGGGTGCCACCTTTGCCTACAATGCCCACGTGCCCATACAGCAGATTCAGCGCCATGGCACGTGGTCTTCTCAGTGCGTATGGCGCTATATTCAAGCTGACCACTCTGCAGGCGAATCCTTGGCTTTGTCCCTAGCTGCTGCCATAAATGTATAATGTCCCTACTGTTGGGGTTGAGGGCCTTCATATGTCGCTACCTCTATCAAATGTAATTGAACACCTTTAGGTCTCATCACCTCCAGCTGTTAGGGTGACCTTAAATTAATTCTTTATTATGTCTTCCAAATCACAACCTCAATTTCAGAGGTCATTTGTAATGTTAACCTTTGACCTTTGACAGGTCAGGCTAGAATGTGACCTTCAACAAGGTCAACCCTTCTGCTGGGGTTTTTCAGACTTTTAGGTTTTTTATGTTATTTTCTTCATGCAAGTTGTTTAAATCTTTATTTTATCATGATCTATATGGACAATGACTTTAAATTGCTTGATCATGAAACTATCATGTTATTTATGCATTATTCACTATAATATTTATTTACATCTTTTAATGAAATTGTGTATGCTTACTTGACTTGTAAATAATTTTTAGTAGTAACTATATTATATTTGTTATCTGTATTAAAATAAAGTGCCCTCAACTTCGTGTTTTACTGTCTTGGGGTGGGGACTGTCTCTTGGGGTGTTTGGGCACCCCGGATGTCAGTCCTGCCTCAAGACAGTTCTGTTGTAGTAGTACTATATTAACATATTTGGGGTTCCAGTCTAACCACAGAATCCTGAGGTACCAGTCTACCTTACATAACACAACCTTGGGTTCACCTCTTATTGCTGGGCAACCCAGTAAGCAACTACCACTGATTGGGTCCTCTCTGATTTACAGTTGCTATCCCCACTGGTCCTCCCTGGGTTTCAGGTCATATCCCTAACACAGAAAGTCACTTTGTCATTTGACTTTGAGGGAAGGACATGATCATAAGAACTTTTTATTTCCTTCCCTCCCTCCCTTTTTTACATGTTACTTAGATCACCTGTAGGTCTCTCTATCAGGGCCTTCATATGTCGCTACCTCTATCAAATGTAATTGAACACCTTTAGGTCTCATCACCTCCAGCTGTTAGGGTGACCTTAAATTAATTCTTTATTATGTCTTCCAAATCACAACCTCAATTTCAGAGGTCATTTGTAATGTTAACCTTTGACCTTTGACAGGTCAGGCTAGAATGTGACCTTCAACAAGGTCAACCCTTCTGCTGGGGTTTTTCAGACTTTTAGGTTTTTTATGTTATTTTCTTCATGCAAGTTGTTTAAATCTTTATTTTATCATGATCTATATGGACAATGACTTTAAATTGCTTGATCATGAAACTATCATGTTATTTATGCATTATTCACTATAATATTTATTTACATCTTTTAATGAAATTGTGTATGCTTACTTGACTTGTAAATAATTTTTAGTAGTAACTATATTATATTTGTTATCTGTATTAAAATAAAGTGCCCTCAACTTCGTGTTTTACTGTCTTGGGGTGGGGACTGTCTTCCTTTGCCTTCCATTTTCATAACTTTATATTTATTTGCCTTTTCGGCTTTTTTCAGGATCTCAAACATGGCCTCTGTATCGAAATTAATGTTTGATATTAAAGTACACTTGTGTAGAGGTGATGTGATAGCACATGAAGAGTTTCTCATTGTGTTAGTGAAATGGTCTAAAACATTACAAGCTACTTGTAAAGGCACATATATCATATTGCCACAGTTGAAAAGCTCTCCATTATGCCCAATGAAGGCGTTTAAGCCATGCTTCTAGACTTTCCAGCTAAAAATAATGCTCCTTTACTTTTAGGCCCGTCAGGCCTTATAACACAATCTCAGATTAGGTCACATTTAAATAAACTCTTAAATTTTCTTCAATTAAATCCAAAACACTATTCTTTCCACGTTTTGTAGATCAGGAGCGATTTTGGCCTTCAATAACAATGTGGATTTGCAACACATTAAGAAGCATTGTACTTAGACCAGTGATGTGGTTAACGCACACATATAACTGATCCACTGACTTCTACTTCTGTAGCTTCTTCTTTTCAAAAACTACTCACCTAAGTACAACCATTTTGGTGCTTGGTGGTCTTTGTTCTAAGTCATTATTTTAGGTGGTTTACTGCTTCTTGGCATACATTTGTCCACCTGATGCGCATTTAAACCTAGCAATTAGCTATTTGGTTCACATGCAGTTAGCACATGTTTCCTCCACTGCACAGTTACAGTGGTGTTTTGATATTATATAGAAAACTTAGAGTTAAAGGGTTACAATGAGTTAACGCATGGTTCCTCCACTCAAGATTTACAGTGGACTAACATGTAACTTCTCCATGTATATTACATAGAACATCATGCATATTCATGGTATTAAGTACATGGATAATTGTATAACACGGTTTCAAGTGTTTGACAGCATTTAACAGTATTTTACAGTAACTGGCTTTAGTATGTGGATTGTATATGTTGTATTTAATGGACAATTTATGGATGGCTTTGTATATAAGAATTATTATTAACATAAGATTGCATTGAAATGGTTAAATTTGTATGCAATATGCACTCCTGTAGACTATATCATTATGTACTAATGTAATGTTATTTTGGTTATAAAGTGTTTTATGGTTACATATTTTAAATGGTAAATTTTTAACAGTAACTGAGAACTATTTTTACATGGTAGTCTGGTACACATAGTTATGTAGGTATAGTTGATGTAACATAACAATATTAACAATTAACAATATTTAATAAAATTAAATTTCCGCATTGCGGTTGTTTTCCATTCAATGGTCAGCTGATTGGACTACTTCCTCCTTTGGTCCCACCTTTAGACTGTGTATCATAAGATGCATACAGAGCCTGAGTGGGGGATCAATAAATAGTGCCTTGAGGATTTCTTCCCTCGGTAGTGTTGCAATAATTTTCTATCAAGAATTTTAAATTTCCAATAATTCTATTCATACTTCTTATCTCTTTTATGAATATTACAATAATTAACATTACCATTCAATTTACTGTCTAAGTGTAAATCATTCCTCTTGTCGAGAGTCATGCATCAGAAGCAAGAGAATGTATTTTCGAAAAGAGTGTAAAAATGGATTAAATGGTAAGAATGCGAGTCAATTACAGAGAGGAAAGGCAAAGAAAATTATTCCTGAAATTGTAGCACAATTTCCTTTTAAAAGGGGACAAAATAGTTTCAAAATTTTAAAAATAGATGGGGTGAGGTTGCTCTAGAGAAAGATTATTTATGTGTCTTTAAGAATTGGATTTGGTTTAGTGAATTATATCTTTCTGAATTTTGAACAAAAAGTGCAATTTTTCAATCAAAGATATCACTGTCACTTTTACAAATTTTATAAATCTTTTAAAATTCTATGGCTTCGTGTGGATAAAGAATTAAATCACAGAGATATATGTAAATTCTGTATCACAGAAAATTAGATCCCTTTGAAAAATGTGAAGTGTCCTCTTTCCTCACATCAAAGAATTCGGGTGTTAATGCAATTATAAAGGCCAAATAAATTATTGCCATATGTTCTAAAGGAATCTATTTTCTTTCAAAAATATCCCTTTCAATCAAAGAAAGCACTGTCTATTTTACATATTTTTATAAATCTTTAAAAATTCTATGGCTTCGTGTGGATAAAGAATTAAATCACAGAGATATATGCAAGTTCTGTATCATAGAAAATTAAATCTCTTTGAAAAATGTGAAGTCACCTCTTTCCTCACATCAAAGAATTTGGGTGTTAATGCAAATACAAAGGCAAAATAAATCATTGCCATATGTTCTAAAGGAATCTATTTTCTTTCAAAAATATCCCTTTCCTTTGTCACTTCTATGAGTTCCAGTCTTCCAGACGCTTTCAGACGCCTTGATGTGACTATACAATATACTCAAAGCGATCTTAAACTAGAATGAATTATTATTACTAAATTCTGGGGTGTTTTCGTCGTTGCAGTATTAATTAATTTTTCCAACAGTGCATTATAAAGAATACCAGTTGATGAAAACACAAAGATTATGAATGAAAATGTAACCACAAATGCATTGGGATCAAACTTTCCAAAAAAATATTTCGTGAACTTAGCTGGAACTGTGTTTTGAAAAATATGATTGGTAATTTTCAGCAAGTAAAAGAAGGACAGATTAAACGAAAGAGTTTAAGGTAAAATACCAAAAGAAGACGTTTTGCTATCCTAGCAATTTTCCTGATATATCATGTGCATTGTTAATTTATATTTCAACACTCTGCTGGACTAGGTCAAAACGGGGAACATTCAAAATTGGTACTTCACCCCCAAGGTACCAAAACCTGGCATCAGCGGGTTCCAAGAAGAGGACATGCTCCTGGGTATCCTGTGTGTTATGCGGGGAATACTTAACCCCTTGCATTTTAAAGTGGTAGTTTAAAATGGTTTAATAATTTGACATACTGCAACCTTTGGGTATATGTGGCAACCAGGCTTACATCCCTAGTTACTTTGCGGCACTCTGACTGTGGCACATATTTGTCACAGATAATTACTAAAGTTGCTTCGGAAGATCAGCAAGCAACAATCAAAGGAGAAGAAACTTAAAATGCGGGTTTGAACTCCCTGAGCTATTTTTGCACCTTAACTTGTCTTAGGGCAGTTGCTTCTACAACAGCGAGCTGATGTGTTCTGCAATACTTGGCAGTTCCACCTTTCCACTGTTTACTTCACAAGTCATATATTTCATAGTTTTGCCTTTAATGCTTCTAACGTTTGGAATGGACTTCCGTACAGCATTTGAAATTAAACCTCTATTGCTTCCTTCAAGAAAAACTCCGAACTTACCTGTTTACAAAAGCATATCTATCTTAGCCACCCTGCGTGTCCCCTGGTATGACCTGGCTATGTTAAGGGACCAACTTGTACTTAATATCTTTATGTATAGTTGTGCTTCAGAGTCAGTCACGTGAGCAGGATTTCAAGCTATTGAAAGTCCTAAATAGATGAGATTGGAGCTATAAAAGTCCTTACTAGATAAAATCTTTAAAGCATCCCGGGTGGGTGTCAGTCACCTTGGAATTTGGAGGAAATTTGTGAGCCAAAAAAGGGGGAAGATGGGGTAAGAGGTCTGGATCTAAGCAGGACTGAAAAGGCTTTAAAACAAGGCATAAGTGTATTTTAACAATAAGCAGGCACCTAACTGGCCAAAATGACGTCAAGCCTTAAAAAGCATTTGGATATGTCAAACTGCTTCGAACTTTGTGGGGCCACACTAGACATTCTCAAGAATTCATAGAAGGAGGTTGAAATATTGTTTTATATAGAAAGGGGTCAGTCAGACTATCACACAATTTGGAAATAATGTGCTTGGTTATGATACCAAATACAGAGGCAGATACAGGAATTTCCAAAAGTGGGGGTGTTGGTTGTCACGGGTATGGATATTTCATACTTAAACTTTTCGTAGCAGGACAAAGGTACATGGACAAAAACCCTAGCAGACAAAATGCGGGTGGACAAAACACCAGTCAAAATTGCAGGGGAGGACAAAATGCAGGCCATTTTATGGGACAGGAAGGACAAAATGCCAATCTTATCAAAACATTTATCATATCTTACTGATGGTCAAGTAAGTAGAAAACGCCTCTAGCAGAAAAAAGCCTCTGTAAAAACCTGCATTAGAGAATACTTCAGTATAAAAAGCCTTCTAACTACATGGTACACAACACATTTACACGAGCACTGCCAAGTAGTATACACCATGTAACATTTTTTTGGGCCTTTTTCCAACCCCCAGAGTTTTTTCTGCCAGGATTATATGTTGATACACTAGTCTTCTACAGTGAATTTTTCTGAATTTTTTTTCCAGTAGATTTTTCTACCCTCAATTTTAGGACACATACAGCAGCTTACTGTCATGAACGTAATAACATGAAATCATAAGCTTCAACGGGGCTTTTTATAATGAACAATGGTAAACCTTAAAAAAGCCCTGGAGTGAAACATACTTTAATCTAAATTTGTGTCCCACAATGTTTCTTGTTTTCAACTTTTTCATTTTAAAATAACTGATTCTTTCATCATTTTCCTTTAAAAACACTTAAATCAATTGATTAAATTTGATTTAGCTACTGTAGTAAATTTAAATTGAAACATAGAAATAAATAATGCAGTAATAAATTATTAATTGGGGAGGGTGATTCCAGTTTTGTAAATTTTATATCTCATTATCTCGTGTTTAAACCAACACGGGCTAACAAAAAAGGTTTATTAACAAAGTTATCCATGAAAGATGTAATCCCCAGTTTGTTTGAGGATGAGACCTAACTTAGCACACACATGAAAGAGCCTAATCCCATTTCACGGAGGGACAGTTTAACTGTGACATAGGTAAAAAAATGAGTGTCACTTTGAGAAGGTACATTACCCCAATAGAGGCAGATCTAGGGGAAGGCATTGGAGGGGGGCGTGGACAGGGATAAAAAGCCCTAAGACAAAGGTTTCAAACTCTGAAAGGGATGAGCGTGCAGATCCACTGCAAACCTACCGTTTCTTTGTTTTCCGGGTGGCATTTCTTGCTTTTGTTGAAGGCAGTAACACTTTCTCTCTATGAATCGTCACTGGGATTTTTGTGTTCCTATCAAGCTTAGTTACAACTAAAAGCACTAAAAACAACTCAATAATAAAATCTGTTTTAAATCCTTCTTTTCTGTTAATAAATTATAGATGGAAATCATTCAAAGTCGCTTTCAGCAACTTGTACAATATCTCAACTTGTACATATGCCTATACATATATATATATATATTGTCTTTGTATATTTGTTCATCTTTAAACCATCTGTATTTGCCTGGAGCAGTATCCACTAAAGGACTTCATTCTGTTCTTATGTTCAAGTCTAAGACTTTGTTACAGACGTAAGTCTTAATTTTGTGTTGAATTCATGCATTGGATTTAAGTTACGGTTTAACATTGAGAGTCTCAATTTGAGACTGCCACAAATTGCCACAAAGGAGACTAGTCTTCCAAAATATTTTATATTGTTGTCATGGACACATATTAACTTCATTATAGACCAAAGGTGTGTTTAAAATGCTAATTTTATGCTAATTACACTATAACCTATGTTATCCAAACAACTTTTGACAGTTAAAATTTGTTTGACAATTGTAATTCTAATTGGACTACCGCAGTGCTTAATCTCCTCTTGACTAAGTGTTCTTTAATGTGTCAAAACACAGAAATGATCAACCATTTCATTATCCAGAACCACAAAGAATGCCAGAGCAAAATAGAGAATAAGATAGGTATGAAGACGTAAGATTTTAGCTTATTTCTGAATTTCATAAGCAAGTGGATTCCATACAATGGGACCATAAAAAGACAAATCTATAACTAAACTGTGTGCCATACTTTTGAGTAGATGAACAAAACTTCGGCGGAACAAGGAACTTACCACAAATGACTGTGTCTGGTACTATAAGAAGTAATACAAAAAGAAACAAGATGTACGCAGAGAGAGCAAAATGCTCGACTCCATGTGTCAGTAAGACAATAAAATAAAACCAAACATGTAAATTAATTTTCGAAGAAATATCAAGTAGAAAGCCAAATTCATTAAAAATACATTGAAATGGGACCTCTGCAAATTCTTGACTTTTTTGTATCCAAAATAAGATCCAGATCTTTCTTTTAGTAACTTCTTCCTTTGGCCAGGTCTTACCCACAATTTTTTTTAAATAAAGATCTGTTTATTAATTCTGGAGTAATCTAAACACCAAAAAACAGACAGACAGACAAACAATTTGCACCCAAAAACATAAACTGCTGGTGGAGGTAAAATATAGCTTAAAAAGTCACTTCTTGGTGAAAATCACTCATGGTAAATTTCTGTGATGGACTGTCAAGGAATTGAAAAAATAGAGAAAATAACAACAGAAATAATAATTTATAAAATGATGAATATACCACTCCACTCTTTATTATCTTTGTGTCAATTTCAAGACATAAAATGAGAAGAAATTTTTTTACTTAAAGACAGCAAGTATCACAAGCTAGGTTTGTGACCTCACAATGAGAATTGCATTGTTACATCATTAAGTATAATGACATCAGAAAGCAAAATATTGATTTTTTACGTGTGTGATGAAGAGAAGCAGTTTCACTGTGTCTTCCCAATTAAAAGTAAGAAAAACTCTCTCCTGACTTTATTTTTAAAACAAATTACACCAAATTTGGAAGAATCCGTCTGTACCCCATGAAATACCTGCCCACCAAATTTGAGAGAGATTGATGTCATAGTTTTTGAGCTATAAGATAACGGTAAGATAACGGTGCACAGACAGACAGACAGAAACAAACTGATTACAATAACCCTCTCCTATCGTCGAGCGTTAATGAATGAACTAAAATAGTTGCGAAAACCGACTCCAGGACAAAATGCTGGTCGACAAAATGCCAATCAAAATTGCACAGGCGGAAAAAATGCCATCCGGTTTTGGGGCAGGATGGACAATATGCCGGTTTCTCAAAAATTTTTAATTAGTTTAATTTCACACTAAATTGCAATATTTTAAAATATTTCAATCTATAAATGAGACATTTTGATATGAAAGTTACTTCTTATCTTCTTATTTGTATAGTTATACATGCAACTAATATTTACATGGAATAGTTCCTTTCAAGTACTATTAATATTATATTCAAATATGTATTTTAATTAAAACATAATTGGGCACTTGAAAATAAAGCAGAAATGACCATGGATACTTGGGCATGACCATCCTTTAATCTGGAGGTTCATAGATCATTAGAAAGATGATGCAGCTCTTTTTCAACCTATGTGTGAAGAGGTCAGACCAAACTACCTTATTTTGTAACAAGAAATGTGTGATGTAAGTGTTAAATATGTTGGCATCAACGTCTATTTTGTGACAGAAATGTGTGATATAAGTGTTAAATGTATCAATGTTGAATGTTCACTTTTTCACATATAATGTGCCAATACCTAAAATGTATTTCTGTGTTAAAGTATTTATATTTAACTGTTTGTTCAGCATTATTCTTTCATTGAAATATGCTTCGATGAAACTGGCATTTTGTCCACCCTGCCCCAAAACCGGCCGGCATTTTATCTGCCTATGCAAATTTGACCAGCATTTTGTCCACTGGCATTTTGGCTGCGCATTGGGGAAACCAGTCTGAAGAAACTTGTAAAGTGTGGCTGTTTTAGATTTAGTTTATAAAAGCAGAACTTTAGCCATTCAGTGAATCACATCTTTGTGAATTAGCTTATGTAAATAGAACACTTTCAGGCATACCACAACCTTGGGTATTCATACCAGTATTCTGTATTTGATGCAGTTTTTTTGCATCATGTACAGAAACATAAACATCAGCTTGTTGTTATAACTGTATTTATAGAAATTTAGGCAATTTATCTGGGACGTAGCCAGTAAAAAAGTCTCGGCTAAGTATGTTTTATGAATCCCAAGCAAAGTCCCAACTTGGCTGAGACAAAGGTCTCTTACCTAAGTCAGGATAGTAACATACATCAAGGACTTAGGTCTGATACTCCATCTATTTATTGAATCTATCCCAAATAGCATAAATATATGTTTTTATTAAGTTCACAAGCAAAGGCTTGTCAAACAGTTAACAAAGTGCTGTCTCTCCATCATGTACAACTGAGCAACTTGCAATAAAAGTGGAAGTGTTAAAATGATAACCAAACAACTTCAAGTCATACTGATACCTTTCAAATACTTGTCTCATAACCTCTTTTGACACATTTTGGTACTCAGGTAAATGTTTATACCAATTCAAACCTTTTTTATCGGTCACACGTATCCGCCTTTTGTCATTACCATTCAGTGCACCATAATTCCTAAGTTCAAAATGTGGATGCCCTAAAATACTGGCAATTGGTTGAAAGTCATCAAAAATTGTTTCGAGTCTAAAAAAGTAATCATATTTTACCATACAAATACTGCAGGTTTCAGAAATTGGGTTCCAATGTCGATCTTGATATATTCCACTCTTTTGCACTATTTCACCAAGAAACTGATCAAAGCTCAGAGTTTTCTGATTAAGTTCTTTAATATGCTTACTTTTCTTAAAATATTGTACGACATTTGGCGTATGATCGGCCATACCTTTGGTAAAATTTACTAGGTTATAGTATGCAGAAACTAATCGATCCATTGGATGGCGAACCACAATAAATTTTGTATAATTCTCATAACCTTTTGGCCACTTTTGTGATACTATAAGTGATGTTCCAGAATTGTTCCTGATGCGGTGTGCAAATCTTGAGTTTTCTGTTTTCTTCACATAAGTAAGATTTTTCTCGTCTGATTCATTCAGTTCCATCCACACAGCTTTTATTGTTGAGCAGCCACCTTTAGATATTTCGCAGTAGAGTAATTTGTGCCATGAATCTACAAACAACCTATGGTGATGATAATGTAATTCATTTTTATATTTCAAACAGCTGACAGACAAATGTTGCAATCTTTTTTCATTGATATATACTCTGTCAAAAATTATTCCTGTTCTATTACGGTGTAGTTCAGCTTCAGGCTGTTTTATGTACTCAGAATTGTTAATTCGCTTCTTGAACTGACCATGAGATTCTGAAAACAAAGAAAGTTGAATTGTTGCATATTTAATATAATTGAAATGTTCCATTTGATCATGGCAGACCCGAGGCTCAAATTTCTTACTTGAGATTCTTAGTGGCTCAATGCTTATGTATCTATGCATAAAGTATTTTTTTTATTCCAATAACCCTATAGCTGCTCAAGAAGGCTGATGGCCATAGTTGTAAAATATATTTATTATAGTAAAATAAATGGAAACAAAAAAATTCATGTGTTAATCTAGCAGTAACAATTAATTATAGGGTTGTTTTATTTCATTTTCAGTTATTTTCAGCACAATACACAGGCTGACAGTGCAACTCTGCCACTTCAGCTTGTAGTAGATATTAAAAGCCAGAAGTTACATGAGAGCTGAGCATGATACCTCTAAGATATTCCCGATAATCTTGGCATACCATCCAGAGACAGAAACAACTTACCTAACAATGTTATGGTCAATATTAAAATCCCTAAAATAAATAGCAAAGACATGGTGTTCTTCGTTGATGTCTTTTTCAACATTTTACTTTTTTAGATTTTTCCCCAGTGTGTAGTGTGTCTATTCTTTTAATATAATGGCGTGATAATCATTATATATTTCTATTCCATCAAAGTAATCCACTTTTGCTGTAGCAGTGATGCTGTAATGTTAGTTCACCACTCTGTCCATACATGCATAATGACTACCATTGGGTCATTTACTCAATATAGTAACGACTTCATAGTCTCAGAAAGTTATGTCTTAATATATCTGCCACATTTTAATGAGGTTTCACCAGACGTATGTCCATGCCTTGCTCTTAAATAGATTGATTTCATAAGCAGGTGTGTATACTTCTATGAAGTATCAGATTATTGATTGTGTGTGTATATTTCGGGTAAGCATTATGGTAATAACCTCAGTGAAATATAATATCGGTATTTAGCTGTTCAGAACTGTGATGCTTTGGAGAAAACTGCAAGTGTCAGATTTAAAGTGGCAATATAGCAAACAACCTAAACCCATATTATTATCATTATTACACATGCAGTACCAGTACAATCACAATGCTCTGTTATTTAGGTAATACAGTGTAACTTATGCTTGGCTAGTGGTGGGCCTTTAATGAAGGCCCATAAAGCAAAGTCATCCTTAAAATATTAACCAAAGAATGTTTAGCGAGACTGTAACCTAAACAATAACCCGTTGTACATATAAACAGTAAATAAAAATAATAATCGCTTTCTATTTAGAAATTGTCTTGCTTTCAAAAAGCCTACACCATTTTACCTGTGTGTGAGCTTTGTATTTTGACATTTAAAATATTTCTGTATTGTGAAAAGTTCCACTTTTGTCCTCTCACATAGTGTATTTTACATCCCTGACCAACAGGAGCAGCAACAGCCGTGACCATCGATGTCCCAAGTGATAAGCCAGCTGATGACCAGGGGCCAGATTCACAAAAGGTCTCAAGTCTTAGCCAAATCTCAGATTTGAGACTTGAGACCTTTCAGGAATCCGGCCCCAGACAAATGCCAGTTTCCCAACAGCAACAGACTTGCTTTGGTTTGGACAATGTTAAACAGCGAACCCAGTGACACTGGTACTTTCACAAAGAAAGACATTTGATTGTCCACCATCAGCTGAATCGTTCTTTGATGTGGATTATCTCACAATTGCCTCAGGCCTGCTGAGGAGTCTTGTTTCAGACATAGAAACAAGCGTGTAATAACAAATGGACACACCTGCACCCTTAAACCGCTGGTCAATTTTAAATTCTGAAAACATTCTTTCCAAATACTTTTTCAGAGAGATCATTAGCATATTTTTGCTTTGCCCAGATGATATTTTTATGACAGGAACAAGCAATCTGTGATTTATGCAAATGAGGTCTATAAACTATTATTTAAAAAGGTGTAAAAATGTTTTCTTTTTGATGGGAAACATTTGAAGGTTGCAAATGATGTCATCTTTGCTAGGTGGCTTTTTCAGCAATGCCATGGTTGCTATGGGGCTTTAAAGCCATCGGTTGCTAGCTGAAGCCATACTGACAGGGTGATGCCACAGTTGCTCGGGAGCTTGTTTCAGTAAAACACGATTGCCATGGAAGTATAATGACACGGTTACTATAGGGGGTTGAATTAATTATTGTTAAGTAATACCATGGTTGCTAAGTGATCTCATGGTTGCTAGTGGGCTTTTATCAATAAAAACATGGTTGTTAAGGTATTTTTCAATAATGCTAGGGGGCTTTGTACAATAAGGGTCGCTAGCTGATGTCATGGTTGATACAGGATGACTGCTATAAAAACTTCTGTTCAAATAATGTGTTGCCGATCCCTGCACCCTCGCATTATGCACTGATGATGGGTGGGTTGGACGAAAGACAGAATCCTCAATGACACCAGTATCTTCTTTGTATTCTTTATTTTAATAACATTAAATGCCACAAAGGAATAAAACCCAGCATTGTTCAATCACAAATCTTGATTTGATGTCATTGGTTACTTTGATGTCTTCAAATCAATTTACCCTACTTTTGAGCTCCTGCACCTGGCTATACCCCATCCAATATACTAGACAATGGCCTGTTGCCTGCTGTAGATGGCCCAGTCATACTCTGGTGGTTGGGTTCCTGTGCTGCATTGGATTATATTGCCCTATACCATGTTTAACAGCCTTTCCCCACTGCAAGTTGTCGCATAATGTCTGTTTCACTGTGTGTGTGGCTAGTGCCTGCTTGGTGCCTGGAGTTGGGAGCATCCTGTTTGGATGGTGAGTTTTACCTCATGCTACTGAGGCTACACTATACCTGAGGGCTTGAGAGTTTATGTTGCTGTTACATCTTACCACAGTGTCTGCTTCGAACCGAAGTTGTCGTACCTCAGTATTTGGTGTTCATCTGAAGTTATCACTAGCTGTGTGGTGGACTAGTTTAGTATACAGATTGTTGGGACGTCATCTCTAGTGCCTGCTATGGATTGGTTCATACAGAATTGTTGGCAGGCTACTGGATGGAACTGGATAAGACTATTATGCTGGACTGGGTTAGGGACTGGAGCCTCAGTGTTTAAAGTAATGGATGGCACCAGTCTGGTTCCAGGTCAGTTCGGCTTGCCTGTTGGTATCGTCCAGTCTTCAGACTGCTTTTCTTGTTGATGGCATGGGGCTGGTCACTGTGGAGTCCTGCCTCCCGTAGCTGCTGGGACTGTTCTTGGAATTTTAATATCGACTTACTTTATGTTAAGGATGTCATAGACTTATCTAAATCTCATCTCATAATCTGAAAGACTTAAAATAGGAAGTATCATATGTGTGCTCTCAGTATGACGAGAGTTTATTGTACTACTGGCTCAAATTTTTAAATTGATCAGGGCATTCGAAGTGGGGGGTATGTAAATTAAAAAAAATGGCATAATGTTCCTTGGGATCAGTTTATTCAAGTTGTGATTACAACCATACTCATTCCTGAAAGTATTTATGCTCACATGAAAAATTCAATCAAAACCTTAAATAAAATTAATTAATTGGGTATAAGTTCAAACCCACCTTTCACTGTTAAATTCAATACCACTGAAGCCACACAAAAAGTTATTCATAACACTTCACTTTTGTCAATGGTGTGATGATTTCTACCTGCCAAGCATATTAGCAGTGTTACATAAGTAAAGGGGAAGTGGATTACCAGGATTTCAAGCTTTGCAATAACAAAGAGGTCAAGGTTTGGCAAGCCTCTTTCAGGGACTTGTTGGAATGGCTGCCTCCTGTTGAAGAAAGGTGCTATTGCACTGGGAAAATCCATTGACAGAAAGCTTTCAAAGTAGGTGTGGAATTGGTACAAGATTATTTGGGAGATGATAAAAAACAGCAACCACAGAAAGTGTGTCATTTATCAAGAGCAGGAAAAATAAAAACATATATTCCCAAATATGCTTCTGGTTCATCCACTATTATGTTCATCCACTGTTGCGTAAAAACTGAACTGAATTTGTCTGCTATTCTACCCACTCAAATCAATGTTGAAGAAGGGAGATTGGGAGAACATGGACCAATTATAGCAGGTAATGGTAATCATGACACCAATGAACTAGAAATTACTTGAGACAGACTCAGAGTTACAGAGATTCGAAAAACAGCTTCATTCACATTAAGGCTAAAATTGTTAATGCTGACTGAAAGCCATTGGCTTGCACTGCAGATGTCACCCTGGCATATTTTTGGCTGTATGCTTTGTTTAGTCAGATATACATGACTGTGAAAGACACTTTAGTCGCCACTTTCAATAACACCTATCTTTAGAAAGTATGCATAGAAATGCTTGTAAGTTTTGAGACTGCAAGATAATAAAGTCAACTCACATCATTGATGAGTTACAAAGACACAGATAACTTTCTTCAGTGATGGATATGCTGAAAGAAAATGGAGCTTGCCTATTAAAATCACTTGAGTCATATGATGGGAAACTTGCACTTGAACCTCATGTTTTAAGATTGGTGCATACTTCATCACACACACAACAAGTTGTGTCTAATAAGACGCAAAGATTAGTTTGCTGTAGTCAAACTAACGGATAATTGAGTTATTATTGTAAGACAGTTTAATAAAAGTAGCTATACAGAAAAAAGTGTTATTTATGTAGCACTAGAAGGGACGGGAGGAGGCTGGTGGAAGAGAGAATATGTAGAAGTAGCAACCAATAAAAGGGAGGAGGAAGAGGGAGTGTGAGTAAAAAGGGAGGAGAAAATATGAGTGAAGAGGGATATGATGATGGTCAGTGGTGATATCAAGAGGAAGAGGCAAAGAGGGAGGATAGACTTGGTTTAATGAGCATGACCGTGTGGATCATGGGGTGATATCAAGAGGAGGAAGAAGAGGAGGGAATCATAAATATCAATAAATTTCACAATGCAGAATGTTCAGAAAACAAAATAACACCACAAGTGGGCACGGAAATTCATCAGCCAAAGCCTATGTATCACCAAGGTATTTTAGGGGCAAGATGTTTCCTCTTGGTTACAAGAACGTTTTGTTGTCAACATGACAATACATTTATCAGGGAAATGTTGTTACCAACCTCCGCCTTCAAAATAAGACAGAAATGAAGAAATTTATATCGCTTATTTGCAAGTTGAATGAACTCAAGGTATAAATGGAAAGCAAAGATGTAGACACCCTTTCCATCGTCTTTAACCAATTTCTCAAATCTTGGTATGGAGTTGTGGCAGAAAACCAGGGTTTTCTACCTCAATTTGTTAAGGTACCCTTGCCGCGAATTTGGATCTACAATTAGATCTAAGTTTAAGCCAGCAAAATACAAATCATATGGGGGAACTTGAAACTCCTCTATAAACCCAATTAAATACATTATTTAAAATTCTTTCGGTTTTTACATCTTCTCTGAGAGCAATTTGTTTTCAATGGCCAAGATCTTATAAGGACAGAACATCAGATTTCCGCATGTGTTTCCATTGGGGAGGTAGCACTTTAGGTGCTACCTTAGTCAGTGGCTAGCATTGCTTGTTAGGTACCTTATAGCATGTTTATATAACCTTGACCTTTGTTACATAAGCTTTCCCGCCAATTTCATAATTTTCCCTCCTACCTCACTTCAAATCCAGTTTTCAGTGAGGCAAGTTGCCATTTTAAACTTATAAAAAACTTTCGAAACTGGAATAGTCATGTTATATGGAGTCTTATGTGCTTTTAAACATTTTATATGTGCTTTTTAACCTGGACTTGATTGTAAATAAGTACCTGTTGGACATTTGGCCTCAGGGCGAATGCTGTGGAAGAATGTTTATGACTCTGTTTTGAGTAGTGCTTAACTTTGCTCTGTTTGATAGAGTTCTTATTAAGGGCTGTATTTATTTTACTACAATATCTCGGCAGTTTTGCCATCTTTTGTCATCCAAATTTGGCAAGCTCGAGCACGATCCAAAGCAGTGTTTCTGCTTATATACTGTATAAGTGGTTATTTTCGCATGGAATTAATTTTCGCTATATTCGCGAGTGACTACAAAACGCGAAAATAACTTCTAGCCAATATTTATATCCAGTAGAACCAGTCTAGCGTGAGCGGTAATACAAGATTATGCAAGATACAATATTTAACACTGTCACGGAAACAAATCAAATGTACCATTCACAGAAACGCCTAACTTCTTTGATCTTTATCACCAGGGAGGGATTAATTTAATTACATGACCCCGCTACACAACTTCTTTGATAATGCGCCGGTCAATGAAAGTGTGTTCGATTGGGTTTCGTAAATTTATAATCTCCCAGAGTAGGTTCACACACTGACAACGTGTATAAAAGAAAAGACGTTAACTATGCATTTCCAATCAAACCAGCAGAGTCCGCGTAATATTTTAATTTGAACATGTTGTTAGTTTGGGCGATAATTGAATATATTTCACCGCGAAAATAAATTCTCGCGAAGCAGGCCTACAGTGTACATTCGCGAACTTAAGTACCCGCGAAAATAACCACTTATACAGTATTTCCAGAATGGTTAAAACTTTTGATTGTAATAAATGTGGGGGTCACCACGCGAGACCCATCAACAGAAACTGTAAATTAGAAAAAGACAAGGACACACCAATGGACACCAATATGCAAATATTAAAAGAATTGCAAAGTCTTACTGGTCGTATGACACAGATGGAGGACAAAATGGAAACCCTGGGTTCCACCTCATCATCTCCAGCTAGAAGCCACGTCTCCAGTGTATCATCCCAGAAGTCACCTTCAACTAGCCAAAGAACGAGACCAGCCATGGAATCCCCAAGAACAGGACTTACTGCTGCCCACACTGGCTAACCTCAAACAGTCCAGATCCATTCAAGAGCAAGTGGACACACGAATCAAGGAGCTGCAAGGCGTTGAAAAAGGCAAGTTCAAATCACAAAGGGGTGGTTCAGAAACTGTCTGGGTTAAAAAAGAAGTAGCTTGGCCACATAATCATGTCCTGGGGGGTAGCTCGAAAACCAGGGTTAGCTATGATACCCTAACAGTTAGTCAATGGGTGTCAGGATTTGCCACCATAATAAGGGATGAGAAAGATTTGTGTGTAAAAAACAAAATGTTAGAATATCTTTCAGAGATTATGGAGGATTCACATGACTTTGGGTGGGCAGCAGCAAAAGGCTCGCATGCAGTGTTATTGTGTAAAATGGAGGAGGGTAGAGTTACACGGGACGAAACCCACAAAATTGATAGGATTAGGCGAGCTTATGCTCATAGATCCACCTCCTCAGGTCAGAGTACCCAAAGTCACAAGAAATCAGGAAATAAGGAACATGCCATGTAGATATTACCAGAAAAATTCTTGTTCACACAAAGGTGACCATGAGATGGGTGGGAAGTTATATTTGCATATCTGTTCTCATTGTCATTCTCAGGGAAAAAATGTGTCACATTCACTCAAAGATTGTAGGAAAGCAAAAAACAAATGAGGCACTGCAGTAATGCAGTGCCAAAAGAAAGTAAAAGTAGTCATGAATGTACATATGTCTCAAGAATTGTTACCAATACTGACAAAGATAATATTGGCAGTAAAAATTGGGCGTTAGATTGGGCTAAACTCAACAATAAGTCATATGCTTGGGTAGCTAAACCAAAAACTGGCCAATCAACTGTAGTTGACAGTAACAGAAACGTCAAAAACAGCCGTACTCGTGTCAGTAATCATCGACACGACAGTTCTGTCAAGTGTCCTGTCAATACTGTTAATCGGAACAGTGAAACCCAAGGTTTATATCATCCCCCCAAAACAATACACGTAAACAAGTGTTTGTTAAAGGTGTCAAAACCCCATGCTATTCACATTCGAAATAGATTCGATGTATTGAATAGTATTGATAACAATACTGACTGTGCGTTGCAATGCACGGGAAATGTCAAATGTGTTCAGTTACCAAACATTTCAAGTACATGTAAACAAAGTAGCGTGAATGTCAGTCATGAAAATGTGTTACTGTCAGATAATGATGTGTCATCTGACAACTTGCTTACAGAAAAACAGTTAACAACAGGGAGATATTAGTACTGTCACTAACTTTACAACGTCAGGCAAATGTGCAGTTAGCAGTAAATCTGCAGGTGAGTCAAAAACTTTGCAAATGGTTTCACCAACTGGAAAACGACGGCGTCATCTAAGCGTCGGGGCTGTCACTGACAAATACGACTTAGAGTTGCGTTTTAGGCCTCGTCATAGAGAACAGATTGCTGCTGCTAAGCAATGTAATACGTTTAAATTGTGGAATGACCAAACACAGGATAAATTCGGTTTTATACCTTTAGGTGACCTTACTTTGCCACCAATTGACCTGCAAAAACAAAGTAAAGAACACATTTTTGACATACACAGACAAATCAAAGTGTCAGGTACCCACAATTATATGAAGTCCCAAGTTCAAATCCAGTCACAACTGAAGCCAGACGTCTGGCACAAGTATCTTACTAACTACTGGGACTCCCAGTTAGTATTATTATTAAGATATGGTTTTCCTTTGGACTTTGATTATAGTAGACCTCTAAATAGTGTTGAAAATAACCACAGCTCGGCTAACCAATACTGTCAAGATGTAAAAGCTTATCTGAATGAAGAAAAAGAATTTGGAGCCATTCTTGGCCCATTTCAAGAAGCCCCAATTCATAACTTGCATGTCTCTCCATTTTTTAACTAGGGACAAACCTGGAGGAACACATAGCCGAGTAATTGTAGACCTTAGCTTCCCCCATGGCTGTTCGGTTAATGCAGGGGTCCAATCTGAAGTATATCTAGGCACTCCCTTTCTTTTAACATTACCTACCATTGATAACATCACCAGCAAGGTTAAACAACTGGGTAGAGGTTGCAACTTATACAAAATTGACCTAAGCAGGGCTTTTAGACATGTCAAATTAGACCCAAAGGACTATAATTTGCTAGGTTTAAGACTAAATGGCCTATATATTGACAGTTGTCTGCCGTTCGGATTTAGACACGGTTCAGCTCTGTTTCAGCGACTCAGCAATGCAGTACGCTTTATTATGGCCCAGAAGGGCTTTTCAGTCACAAATTATATAGATGATATCATTGGGCACTCAGTAATTAGCAAATCAGATGAATCCTTCCATACCTTAAGAGCTCTTTTGCTAGAACTAGGTTTTGACATCAGCGAAAAGAAAGTAGTCCAACCTGCAACCAGGGTCACATGCCTAGGGGTTGACATAGACACTGAGCAGTTCACAGTGTCCATACCTCCCGAAAAAGTAGCAGAAATCTTAAAAGAATGCAGTGCATGGGCTAAAAAGCAAGAATGTACTAAGAGGGAACTGCAATCTTTGCTAGGCAAATTGCTGTACATAACAAAATGTGTTCGAATCTCAAGGCCCTTCCTTAATAGAATGCTTGATCTCCTCAGAAATGCTGATAAATTATCAAAAATAGCACTTACAGTCGATTTCAAACGAGATTTAAACTGGTTTCTGGAATTTCTTCCTAAATTCAATGGCAAAGCCTTTATCTCCCACTATCCCATCAATGAAAGTGTTGAATTAGATGCCTCACTGCAGGGACTGGGGGCTAGATGGGGTAGCCAAGTATATAGCATCCCAATTCCCCTGGGGTACGAGAATCTGTCAATAGTCCATCTCGAAATGCTTAACATATTGGTGGCCATTCGTGTGTGGGGTCCACAGTGGAGTGGCAAGGCTGTTCGCATTGCCTGTGACAACCAGGCTGTGGTAACGGTTCTTAATTCGGGCAAAACTCACGACCTAACACTAGCAGCTATTGCTCGAAATATATTTATGTCTGCTGCCCATTTCGACATATTTTTGAAAACAGTGCATATAATGGGAGTTAAAAATGAAATAGCTGATAGTTTGTCCAGATTGAGTATTTCTGAACATTTTTGGCCAAAATTTCTTCAATTGTTGCCCCACCATACATGGGCTCAACCTTCCAATGACGTGTTAACTATTAACTGGTCTATTTAATCTTCACAGATTCATCTCCAACTGAAGTGTTAAAATACAGAGCCACCAACAGACTCAAACTGGCTTTTGCAGACTCTACCTCCAGAAGTTATCATGCAAAATTTAGGATTTTCCTTTCATTCTGTGCATTTGCTGCTATTGATATAAATCAGATATCCCCATTGGAAATCCTTACTTTTTTAGAGTTCCTTACCTTTAATAAGGTCAGTTTCTCAGGCCTTTCAAATTACCTGTCTGCAATTAAATCCTCTCTAGCTTTGCATGGCCTAGATGTGTCCAGCTTCATGGATCTGCGGATTAAGCTCTATAACAAAGCAATCATGAGGCATAGACCCCTCAATCCCTCCATTAAGCCCATCATTAACACTGATACCCTTCAATCAATAGTCCTTCAATGTGACAGAATGTATATGGGCCATATTTGCAAGGCAGCCATATTGCTATCATTTTTCAGCTTCCTTCGAATTTCCAACCTGGTCCCTCATTCCATTGTAGGATATGACCACCTCAAGCATCTATCTCGAGCAGATCTTATATTTGCTCCCCCTGGCATTAATATAATAGTAAAGTGGTCCAAAACCCTTCAGAACCGAGATAAAGTCAAGGTAATCAAAATCCCTGCCCTGGGCAGATCCCCCTTGTGCCCAGTGTCAGCTCTAAGAAAACTACTAGCAGCAACCCCTGGTTCGAATAACTCACCTTTGTTCCAGGTCAAATGTCATCACAAATGGGTGCCTCTTACAGACACCAGATTGAGAAAGTTTCTGGCCAAAGTCCTCAAAGCCCTCCACCTTACTGTGCATGGATTCACCTTTCACTCCCTCCGCCGTTCAGGTGCCACACTGGCGTTCAATCTTAAGGTGCCCATGCAAGACATCCAAAGTTATGGCACCTGGACGTCGGAGGCAGTTTGGGCCTATATCACCCAAGATCATAATGCTGCTGATTCAGTGGCCCTCTCCTTTCGTTCCCTACTGAATACCTAACTACAATTACTGGGGTTTGGGGTAGTTTATATTAGTATTCTTAACTTAAAATCATTAATAGTGTTATAATATTTATCTCTACATACAAACATTTCAGATTGAAAAGTAAAGTATGTGGTGGCTAGGCCACCTTATTGCTAATTAGTAAAGAAATTTACTTCAGTTAAATTGTTTCCAGATTTGATTCATAAATCTAAGCTTTAACTTAATATAAAATTAAGGTGACCTTGTCACCTCTCAAGTACTAGTCTTTCATTTAAGGCCACCTTTCTATGATCGTAAATTCAGTTTATGGTGACCTTAACATTCATAAATCTAAGTTTTAACTTAACTAAAGTCAAGGTGACCTTGTCACCTCTCAAGTATTAGTCGTTAATTTAAGGCCACCCTTCTATGATCTTTAATCTAGTTTATGGTGACCTTAGGGTCAACTTAAAAATGCAATGTAATTTTGTGTTAAGGTGGCCTTATTTATGTTTATGTATTTTACTTATATTCATGTTGCAGTATGTAAATATTTTATAGTATATTAACATTAGAATAAAATTAATTATCCCCACTTGTCTTGTTTTTTGTGTACATTAGCAAGGTCAGGACACTGGAGCTGAATTCAAACCCAAGACCACAGGGATGAGGAATGAGTTATTAAATGCCAACATGGTAAACTGAGTAAGTATGGCCATTCTAAAATCATTTTGTGCCTTTGGTGTTTCTGTGGAGTAAATTTTTAAAGAATAATTCCCTGAGTTCATGTTTTATTACAAATAAATATATGAAAAAATGTCGGTTCTGTTTAAACAGTTGAAATACTGTGTCAAACTATTTGCTGCCATACATTGTAACAGTGCTTTAACCATCACAATTTCGAGCCACAGTTTTAGAATTCAAAGAAGGAATGCACTCTTTGTTATACTGGATAGTTTTTGTCTAAAACTGGATACATACAATCAACGTATCCATTTCATAAAATGAATGCCAAATACTGTGCACATATGATCCAATGTTTCTTTTTCATTAACAGTTTCTGATTAGACTAATGCCTGTGCATTATATGAGACCATCTTGACATAAACATCAGTAGAAAGCAGAAAATAGTAACTTTCTTAAACTGCTCCTGATTAATTATGTGTCACTTATTATGTTCAGTAAGGACTGGTTAAAGTCCTGAATGACCTCTTGCGAAGGTACACAAATTTCATAAACAAAGTTCAGAAGTAATACTCTTGAAGCTTGAAGCAGTTTGTTAAAGCTTTGGTAAGGTCGGACGGCCTTTTATGAACTGTTCATAAAAAACACCCCTCTACCTCTGCAATAAATATGTGGTTTAAGCTGGATCTAACTGCCTGTATGAACACAGACAGCACCAAAACAACACAAAACCTCCTGGCTATAAATCACACGGAGAGTGAGTCTCAGGACCATTGTGAACTATTACTTTAATTCTGATTAAAACGGAAATAGGCATTCAATTTGGATTGCTGTAGGACTACTGCCCTGTTATCAATTTAATGTGATATTTGCTATGTGTATTAGCTTTATCCATATTATATGTGTATAGAGACAGTAGAACCTCAATTATCCGGCCCTCTATGACCCAAATTTCCAGATTAACCGATCCAAAACCTTGTCTCCCTGCATTCAGTTTAAGAGCACAGTCTACTATGAGCGATAATACATCATTATCCGACCCGATTGTATGTCTCCCACTATGTTCGGATAATGATGGTTCTACTCTATATTGGCCAGTACAATATACTTAGCAAAACTTGAGCTATAAAAGTACTTACTGAAAAAAACCCAATGAACATTATGTTGTTATTTAGACTTGTACAAGATGCTGTAAACCGGAAATCCAGATTGCCCTATCTAGTTAATTGAACATTTAATCTCCTCCAGATTATTGTTTTACAGTTATGAGAACATCTGTATGTTAAATATTGTATGTAGTTGTAGAAATTAGATCCAAGGTAGAATTCCTTGGTGTATCAAAACCTGCCACGCTTATGGCAGAATAATACTGGATGCCGAAAAAACATTGGTTTTAGAAAAAAAAACAAGAACAGTCAGAGAGTGCAGACCTCCGCCAAGGGAGCTCAATTTGTGGACTATCATCAAAATCCACCCTAAAATTATCTGGCTATAACTTCCTTTAGAAAAAGCTGGATCCAGATGATCCAGACAGTGATCCAGACCACTCCCGAAATCTAATCACTTGTTCCTTGTCCCATTTAGGACATTTCCTGAAAATTTTATCAAAATCCATCCATAACTTTTTGAGGTATTTGTCTTTAAAAATTACATTTCATGGATCCAGAAGATCCAGATAGTGGCCCGGATCATCGGAAAATTGAATACTTTCTTCCTTTTAGAACTTCTTTGTTATGCCATTTCTAACATATCCTAAATATATCATCAAAATCTATCCTTAATATATCTGGCAGCCTGGATCCAGAGGATCCAGACAGTGATCGAGATCACTCCCAAAATCTAATCATAGGTTCCTCGTCCCATTTAGGACATTTCCTGAAAATGTCATCAAAATGCATCCATAATTTTTTGAGTTATCTGTCTTTAAAAATTACATTTCATGGATCCAGAAGATCCAGATAGTGATCCGGATCACTCCCAAAATTCAATCATTACATCCCTTTATCTTTTCAGACATATCCTGAAAATTTCATCAAAATCAGTCCATAAGTTTTTGAGTTATCTTGTTCACAAACAGACGGGACGGACAGACAGTCCCCGGCGAAAACATAACCTCTTTGGCGGAGGTAATAAATCAAACAGATATATTTGTCCGCATTCTTGGAAGTATTTTCTACCTATAACATTACCTACTACCATTTTGTGAAATATGTCTCATTTTTACTTTATATTGTGCAAAAATCATGTTTACATACTTAATAATATCTCGCGAAAGCCATTTCCAGTTTCGAGTTCTGCCTCATGTAAGCCATGCAAATAATTTTACTGCACACTGTCCAGCATACGGAATACCGGATTTTGTTTGTTTCAAAGGGCCAGTAACTGGTTTTGATTTCTGTAAACAGTGCCACCACTGCTAGATCCTGAACTACTCTTTAAACTCTAGAAAGTAATAGAGCAACATTGAAGTTGAGTTTTTACCCACCACAACACCTCTGATACATGCAAGCGCTACAACTACCTATATCAGGCCCAGTGGGCTCACTTTCGTGACTAAAAAGTCATGACTGGACTGTCCAAAACTTCACCTTAATCCTGATCCCTTCAGTTGCCTACCTCTCTCTAAATGATCTTACTGTAGTTGTGACCCGTATAGGACTAACCCTACCTAGATGGAGGACTCCACCAAAGTGGATTAATGTAAACTCCAGCTAACCTTGGGTTCCAGAATTTGACACTCTGGGCTTGACCCCTCTCAAACTGACCCATCGAGAGGGAGGTCTCCATGTGGATTGATGTGGATCTCAGTTACTAGGGTTGCTTGAAAATGACACTGTGAGTTGGACCCCCATAGGTCTCCCTTAGGATTGATGTAACTCACGGTAAACCCTGGCCCCCCCTATCTACTTGACACTTATATCCAAAGTCGACCTATGCGGCCAGGTAATTTACTCCTTTAATGGAGCTACACCGACTTTACACCTGGCTTTGACCTTGTTATAATCTTTGTCTGATATAATACTACCATTTCTCTGCAAAAACAATCACAATTTTGCCTGCAGTGTTACCTTTCACTATTCTTGTGCTATGAATATGGTGGTTTTAACAAATTCATGTGATCCATAACTTTTAAATACTTTTGTCTGTTTACAAGATTTTAACTAACATGTAAATAAAATTCCAAAACCATAATGTTAATGTCTTCAGATCGACCTTTGCATGACCCATGACCTTTAACATTTGACAACAATACCTCAACATACTCTGAGATTGGTGATTCAAACCCCGGATTCTATGTGGGAAAGATGGGAGTTTCTTCACGACTGTCGGCAGTTTACAGTACAGAACCTTGACCAACTGTATGTACTGGTTTCTTCTGCAAATGAAACTATACGTTGTAATATGACCTTTACAGTGTTGAAAGCAATGTTAAAATCCAAATAAGTAAATAGATAGATTATATTAAAGTAATATATTTTGAGATAAACAAAGTTATGATAAGTAGAATTATTATTAATATTGTACTTGTAAGGACTTGCTGTTAATAAGTAAAATACACAATGGTTTTAAGAGTCATTTGCTGTAAGGAAAGGGTGACTTTGGGCTCTGTTGGAACATTAATAGGTAGTTCTAATTAACAAGAGGTTACTGAAAATTTTGAAAGTTTGCATAAAAAGTAAAATGTCACAGATAGTTTCAAAAGCGGCTGGTATTGGGAGAAGGTTGTTCTCTGAACGTGGTTATTTGAGTTCAGTAATCATATGTTGAAAATATGAAGTGGTAAACTACAAGACATATCCACTATTTTCAAAAAAATTCTAACTGGTTCTTCAAATGGTTAACATGTATAGATTTCCATCTGTATATTCATCCTTAACAATAGAAGCTTCAACTCTCTCAATAGATTTATTGCCGCCAAGTAACCTCCAGTAAATCGCAACATACAATAGCAAACTGCACTTCAAAGCTTTGTAATGCAAGGAGCGTTTTAAAATCACATTTAAATCTTGGACACACTGATATCTACCACCATAAATCATTTTAACTTCAGAGAAATATGTGATGTCTCATTTACCTTGCAGCAGTTAATGGTTACAAAAGGGACCCGACAAAGATCAGAGGAAATCGCCTTAATTTAAGCTTTAGTGCAAAACTTACCTTCGTTTTAGCTTATCTGTCACTAGCCTAGATTTGTATAGTGTAAAGACCGAAAAATATATTTCACATGATTTAGAAAACTTTTCATGCAATTAGTCTCATTAATAGTCTGAAAAAATATACTTGGATATTTCTAAATTTTTACCAATGGAAAGGTATATATATTTTCAGCTTCACCTTAGATATAGCTAAATGAATGCCTAAGTCTTTTTCTTTTAAGTTAAAGAAATAAACCTTTCACAATTTCAAAATAAATAAAATCAATGGGGAACCCAGATTATAATATACTATTCTTACGCGGGATGTAGATGCTGTCATTACTCCCAGCAACTCCTATAATTACTGTCACAATTTTGTCAACTTGAGAAACTGCAACTTTCCTTACCGTAACCTACTACTTCACAAGCCCAACATCTTCCTAGAAGGAAGAACTCGGTACGTCAACCAATAAAATAACAAGAACACTCGCAGGCAGACCGAGACTTTTACAAAGTATATCACTCATTTTGCTCCAGAATCAAGGATATTGACCCGATCATGCCCAACTTTGAATCAATTCTTCCTTGTAACAGTTCTGATGCTCCCTAAAAATTTCATAACCATCCGTGCAGTAATTTGGAATTATGCAGTAAACAAACAAATTTAGAAACAAGGAAATAGATTGGGTAATATACTTTTCCAAATTTTTTTTGGCAATTTAACAAGCATAAGTGGTCATCAAGGGATGTTCTAGATAACAAAAATAAAATATTCTAAGGAAACTTGAACAGAATAAGTGAGTCCTATGATTATGATGCACACTAAAATATGTTAATGAGAGATTAGTGCTTATATCCTGTGTCTGGGTTGAGCTTTATCTCAAAACTCGTGGAATGTGTAGTTGCCTCACAACTTAGTAGACATGTCTCTCTCCATGGGTTGGATAACGAGTATCAATCTGCCTATAGACGTGGCCATTCAACTGAAACAGCTCTTTTGTCTATAAAGAATCAGATTCACCTATCTCTAGCCAGAGGTGAGGCCACAGCTGTGGTGCTGCTTGATCAGCGTTTGACACCATTGATCATGACAAACTCCTTGATTGCTTAAGAAAATGGTTCAGTGTCGGGGGTAGATGCCTTGACTGGTTCAAATCATACCTTTCTGATCGCACCCAATGCATCAAGATTGGTTCTGTTCTGTCTGAGGCTAGAAAGCTTAAGTTTGGTGTACCACAAGGTTCAGTTCTTGGTCCTATTCTTTTTTCGTTGTATACCACACCTTTGAGCAAAGTAATCTCTAAACATCCAGATGTCAAATTTCACTTTTATGCAGATGACACACAGCTGTTTATTCACCTCAAACACAAAAATGCAAAAATTGCCTTCGATCGGCTAGGAAAGTGCCTCTAAGATGTCAAACTATGGTTGCAAATAAACTAAAGCTGAATGCTGATAAGTTTAACCCATAATTATTCTTTCCAGTAAATATATTGGGTGAATCACTGACACCTTCAGATGCCGTTAAGAATTTGGGTGTCTGGTTTGACTCAGACTTTTCCTTCACCAAACATGTTAAAAATGTATGTAAACTATGTTTCATCCAGATAACGGATCTTAGACAAATTCGACAGTACTTGACTCGTGATGCTGCTCTTACAGCTGCAAACGAACTTGTGGGCAGTAGGCTTGACTACTGTAACTCCTTGTTTAGGGGTCTATCTGTTACTAACCTACGCAAGCTACAATGCATTCAAAACAGTCTGGCCAGAATTGTTTGCAGAACCACATGTCTTTCTCACACCACTCCACGAAGAAAAGCCCTTCATTGGCTACCCATAAGGCACCGTTGCATCTTCAAGACTGCCTTGTTGGTATATAAATACCTACATACTAACTGTCCAAAATATTTCAGCCCATTTCTCAAAGTTAGACAATGTGCCTATAATACTCGGTTGAGTCAATCTGATGGTATAATTCTACATGTTCCTCAATACCAACCATCTATTTACAAATCCACAAAGCAGTTTGGTCTAAGCTTTGCATATGATGCTCCCAAATATGGAATGAACTCCCTGATAATGTACGATCTGCCACTTCCATTGCTTCCTTCAGAAAAAAACTTAAGGCATACCTATTCTGCCAAGCTTATCCTCCTTAGTATTTTCCACCTCATATGGCGTTCTCCGTGATGTCGACCATAGCTATGGACAAGGACAATGATTTTTGTAACTATGCTTATGATGTTGCACCTTAGAGTCTGTCACTTCAGCAGAGATTAAGCGCTATAAAAGTTGAATTGGAATTGGAATTATATCAACAGGAAGGTAGTTCCAGAAAGTATGTGTTTAATAGCTGAAAGACTTGAACAAAACTTTGTGGGAAAAGAGAACTTCATAGTCAAAACAGTGTACTCAAAGGGTCCTTTTTATCAAAAGTGTACAGATAGAGTTTTCACTGAGGTATAGAGGCGGGCCAATAAGGCACTAGTCCCTTCGGTGGCTTAGGAAAACAGCCGTGTAGAGACCAAGCAGGTGACAAATCCTATATAGATTTCCTATATGAATTGGAGTCAACAGAGTGACTTGGTACACATGATCAGAAACAAGGCCATGACTGAGTCAAATGCTTGCCTTTGATTTCTGATATTAGATGAAATCACAACCTGATTTCCAAGGATCTAGATTTTTACTACTGTTTGTATCCATTGAAATGAAATATTTTTACCAGAATTTAGCTTCATTTTTATGATTTTATTTTATGTTTTTAGGGTCTAAAATGATACTATGGCATGAAATGCCGTTGGATCTTTACCTCCAATCCTCCATTATGTTGAACATACATTATGAAGAACATTACAGAAATTCCGAATTAATTGACCGGAGAAGTAAAATTACTCATTACCTTACTCTGTTGGGAAATTACATTTGACATATAAGAATTGTCGGCCATATACATGGGAATCCATGGATCATTCATTATGGCTACCATGCATTGGGACATTATCATTTCAACAGGTCCAGTCCCTCTGACCCAATATTTGATGCTGATGAGTGGTAATCAGGATATTTAGTGGAATGAGTAGTCATTAAGTGCTCTTCATGATACAGTGACATGTGTTTGGAACACAGACATTTCAGTCCCCCACACAGTAAACACACATGGGAGAGCATAGAGTTTATTAATACACAAACGATTATTACATTACTGTGTTACCAAGTTACTATGTTTATGTACAGTCCAGATACACAAGTGTTTATGCAATAAACATAAGTGTACATAAGTACATAAGTTTTAAACATGAGATTAAGATTGATTTGATATAGTTATATACATTAAGGTCCCAGTAAACTAGTTAAAAGGTGACAACAAACCTGAAACAAGAGATCAGTCCCCAACCCCAAGACAGCAAGACAAGACTGCGGGTACTTCTTTATTATATAATAATACATTCTATAACTACATGTATATTTACAAGTCTGTAAAGTTATAAAATTCTTCAGTAAGTATACAGTTAACATTAGTATAAGCAGGGCTGCAGTAATTAGCATTATTGTACAAAGCAGCCATAAATAAGAACTGTGATCATATATATCAATCTACTAAAGTTCAGTTCATAGTTCATAAGGTTAAATTACAAGGTCACAGTTCATATGTTAACATTTAAATTGAAATACTAAGATGAGTTGACTAGTTTGACTAGTGACCTCTGAGGTGACCTTCAACCTTGGCAGAAGGGGAGGCTTTGAAGTTCATTACTGGGCAAAGGAGAACTTTACCAAAAATCTGAAGTTTTGAAGAAGGTGAGTCAAAACAAAGCCCCCTAAACTGCCAAAGAAGAAGGGCCCCACAGAGTTTACAAAAATAACTAAAACATTTAGAATTAAAATGAAAGTTACATGTGTGAAAGCATTATCAAACCACCCTCAAACCCCAACCTAGAAGTAGTGATATCATAAAGCATTTATGGATGTAGCCAAAGTATTTGCCAACCTCTCACCTGAGGCATGATCAGACTGGATATAGCGACAAACACAGTCTGAAGACCATGTTCCTTGCCTCTTGATATCTTGAATTGGAACATATGGGGCGCCCCACCTTCTAAGGTCATGAAATGTGAAGTAACCAGGCTTATAGCCCAGACTGACATTAATATGTTTAAAAGCTTTTCTGACCCTGGAGTCAGTGAGTGGATTTAAACCCTGCTTAGAGGAAATATGTAAGAGGGAGGTATGAGCTGACATGGGATATGACCTAAATAACGCCCTGAGAGCCCTATGAGGGCAGATGATTTTGTTCCTTAGTTTAGGAAGTGTCACACACTGAATCCTATCCCTTGTCTGGATGGTCTTGGACCATTTGATGATAACTTTGGCATAATCCTTGGTGAACATAACATCCTCGCCAGTAAGATGTCTAGTCTCATCAAAAAGTCCTAAAGCATGTGGAGCCAGATTGGAGAGCCTCATAAAGGCGAAAAATCCTAACAATATGGCAATCCTGTATACCCCACCTGAATCCAGCGCCTCACAAGATTGTGATATTTGTATAAGAATGGGAATGGTAATGACATTGTGAGATGTTATTGACAAAGGCCTATTAATCCTTATTGATTTTACAAAATATTTCACTTTAGGGAGATCAAGTAGTTCAAAAGGCAGGTCATAAAGTACAAAGTGAGCCTTCAGAGCCGAGACATAGTTTGCTATCATACAACAAGAACATGAGTTTGACCCAAACACTCAAGAAAAGACAACACCATTGCTGTAAGATATGGATCCCTAGTCTTGCCAGTTCGCAAGACAGAAACGACCGCCTCGTTGTCACAACGTATGAGGACCCTACTTGACGCCCATTGATGCTGGAACAACCTAACTGCTATGAGAATATTGACCATTTCTAAATGGACAATTGTCCAGTTATTATAGCCTCTCTGAATTAAGAGATGGTACACTAGGTTGCCACAGCACCCCCCAAAGCTTGTTAAGCAAGCATCCAACTCTAGGGTAGCCTCAACCCTTTTGTGATCATACATTGAGATACCATTGTACTTGGACAGAAACCTACCAAACCATCTTAGGTCCCTCTTGAAATCAGGCGTCAACAAAATCTTCTGACAGCCATGAGAAGCCCTGAGAAGTTCTAACATCCTATTGAGGAATATATGTGCTGGCTTGATGCATCTGTGGACGTACACAAGAGACCTAAGATGGGTTGAAGTTGACGCCTCGACGCCACATCTTTGTTCAGCCAATGGGAGACTGCTTCATTAATCTGGTCAAGCTTTTCTGGAGGAATGGCTATAGTACCTTTGACTTTATCAATGAGTACCCCTAAACACGTCACTTGGGTCGCAGGAGGGACCAGTTTCTTTTCATTGATAGTGAGACCTATTTCCCGCATGAGGTGCGTCAAGGCGTCATATGACTTCCACGCGACGCTAGGTATGCCAATACCAACATAATCGTCAATATAGTCGATCATTGCGTAGCCTTTCTGGCACATCATATATCTGACGGCGTCGCTCAAACAATGAAAGATCTGGCTCCCGTGACACATCCCGAACGGGACATAAGTGTCCACGTACGCGCCCTGCCACTCCAGACCTAATAGATCCTTGATGTGCCGGAACGCCCTGGTGACGCCAATCTTATAGAGAAGGGCACCACACCCAAGACGCTTAAGTTGCCCAGTAATGTCATCCACAGTTGGGAACGTCAACGAGAAAACGCTATCCAAATATGACATCTTGTCTATGCCCGCATTTACTGACGCCCCTGGGGGCCAACTGAGGTCCACAACAACTCGACGCCTATCTGAGTTTGGTTTGGCCCTAGTCACGAAGAGAGAACAATGACCTGCTGAAATTAGATGTCTAGGAAATGGGCCTAACAGGGCACCATACTTGAGTTCTTCCTCAATATAGGCTTCAATGTCAGCCGGAAAATCAACAGCAGAATTGTGGTTTCCTTGCTCATGATTCAAGATACAAGCTCTATTGAAGTCTAGAGGGAAGCCAAATTGAATTAACTCGCATAATTGCTGATCCCAGTAACCCTCTAGATGTTTTTTCCAAACCTCAACATTGAGCCGTGAGTCAATTTGAACTCTTGCCTGTATAAAATTTGGTTTACTGGTTGATCTAACTATTTCAAGAATCTGAATAGGAGACTTTCCTCTGGCCTCATTTACAGTGACAATATTTGGGAGCATTTGGTTACTTAGTGGCACAAAACCAAAGTTGAAATCAGACTGACGACGCCAGGCATTGTATATCTCACTGTCTAGCACACCAATACCCCCACTAGTGGAGAACTGGTGCATATGTAAAATAGAGTTCACAAATTTGTCTTCTACACCAGAAGAATTTACATCATACAATGGCAGTAGACCTGACTGTACCATTTCTGCACTTTCATTACCTTGTTTACATTGGATACCAACAACATGATCTGGATGGGACTTACCTTGAGTCCCAGGGGCAGACATGACCTTAGCTGCCACATTTTGACCTTCAAACCCTTGACCAGGCTCACTTACCACCCCTGGGGCAGATATGACCTCAGCTATCGGATCTGACACATCAGGGGACAGAGTAACCCGGATTGGATCCGAGTCTGTGACCATTGTCACAGATTGGCCAGTAGGTGAAACAATATCCTCACTACCTTGCCAGTCATTTATGTTGTCACAATTGGGATTCACATCAGCATGTGAAGCAGTAAAAATTTGCTGCACATGCTTGTCCTTGTCAATTACTTGCTTCACATTGGTACGTGAAGCACTAGCCCCTCCCACTGGATTCACATTAGGCTTCACATAACCCTTGCTTGAATTACTGACATGCACAGCATTGTCACTGGCCACAAAACTACGACTATAAACCACAGGTATTTTACACCTTGCAGCCCGACCCCTGGGGCTGTGTTTAGCCATAAGGGCTTCAATACACATGGGATTTACTCTTGAATTGTACACAAACCTGTTTCTTTTGACATTATTGTCAATAACACAACTTTTACTAGCTTTAACAGTGACAATGCTATGATCATCATTATGATTCAACTAACTGGAAACCTTCGTGACTACAATTGGTTCACACCTGGCACCAACAGTTACACAGCTGCTCCATCCTAAAGATGAGCAGCTGTTTGCTCATTTTTTGGGTGATTAGATTTACTATTGCAGTTTTTTTCTGAATGATTTAGCTGCTTACCCAAGGTCAGACAAAAAGCACAAATATGCCTATTTACTCTCCCATTCACCTTGTGATCTTTCTGATAGGGGCATGAGTTGGTTTGAAAGTTCTTGCAAAACCAGGGCTTCTTGTCTGCCCTACCCCAATTTTGTTTACCTGAGGGGATGTGCTTCTGGGCATGAGCCCTCCTAACTCTTCCCAACTCAGGGACCCCCTCTCCATTTCGCATAATAGGACGGCGTGAGCCGCCTTCGCCCCCTGCCAGGAGAAGTCAGTTGCGTCCTCCATCAGGTCCCCCAAATATGAGATCATGCTATCTTTCCTAGATTCAGATTTTTCTTCCAAAATATTTTTGCAAAAACCATGCACCCATTGGGTGAGGGATAATTGGTCATATGCCACTCTTTGACGTGTAACACCACTAAGTATTGCCTCATGGGGCCAATGAACTTTGTGTCTGACCTGAACATCAACATCCCCACCCCTCAATGATTTATACTTCAATTTACCTATATCACGGGAACTCTGATTCAGATCTTTAATTCTCCTATCAACTTTCATTTGCACATGACTAGATTTTAACATATCTAGGGAGGGAACATCACTCTCATCCAAGGACGAACTACTTGACACATATTTTGACTTTTTACTTGGTTTGATACTCTCAAGAAAAGTGTCCGACGTCTATGAGCCATGCTGCTTGATATTCCTTATAGGGATGTGGGCATTGTAGGCCAGCGTGGCTCCTGAATGTTGAAAGGAGTGGAATGAGATGAATGATTGGGAGCTAAAACCATTTTAAAATTCAGTTTCTTTAAAACCTTCCTAATGCGACTGTCAATCAATGGAAGCCAACCCCCAGTGGAAGGGAGCTGGAAAAGGGTGGCATTAGGGGCAGGACTGTAAACCTTGATAGCCTTCTTGAGAGCCCTGGCAGGGCCCAGGGGAATGTTTCAATCTAGGGAGAGTGATAACATTTACCCTGTCTCTGGTTTGTAGAGTTTTGGACCATTTCATTACAATCTGTATAGTATTCTTTTGGAAAGTGACGTCACTTGGGGTCATATTTCTGGATAGATCAAAGGCACCCACTACATGGGGGGGCCTGGTTCAAAATCTTCAGAAACCCCCAAAGGCTAGGAGGAAAAAAGGCTTGAAGATGAAGCCCGGCTGAATGGTGTCACATAGACCAAGCGTTTCAATGTTTCCAGTGATATTATGTTTCTTGTGACAATGGCATGCCAGAGGTCTGTTAATTTTCATAGCTTTCACAAAGTACTTAACACGGGGAGGATCTAGCGAAGTGTGATTCAAACCATAAGTTACAAAACTGGCCTTTATGGTCGAGATGTTGTTAGCCAACAGATACATTATTCTCAGCCAGACACTCCAAGTATGCCATGATTACACTGAGATCTACTTGCACAAGCGATTTCTCGATAAAATGCCAAACGCTATGAAATTCCTGAACAAAAGTTCATAGCAATGCCTTGTCTTTGGCCTCAGAGCAGTCTTGACCCTGGCACTCTCCCCCATCAACAGTCGAGACAGCTGCTTCTCATTTGAAACAAAGTGCATAATGCCTATATCAGCCAAAGGTAATATTTCATAGTCAAGGTCAAGCAAATAATGAGGGACTGTCAGCCAAATGGGTTTTTAAATTCAACGATGTAGCTGGGCTAGATCATAAGGAGTGTATCTTTCCACCTAGACAGCAAGTCAGCCACTCTATTGTCCCTGAATAACTTAGGCGGATATTACTCTCAGCAGCCCTGTACCAAATATTTCTGGCACACGTGGCCAGGAATGGATCTTTTGTTTTACCACAGTTAAGAACTTGAACTACAGCAGCATTGTCACATCTGACCAGGATGGACTTATTCTTCTAGTCATTAGAAAAGATTCAAACCGCCACTAGCGTGTTGACCATTTCAAGATGAAAAATACCCAGGTTTTGAAAATGCTTCACCACTGGGAGGTGATGCACTTGCTACCATGCCTACCCCCAAGCTAGTCAGACAAGCGTCAAGCTCTAGGACGTCACACACTGGTTTGTGATAAAAAATGACCTGCCATTGTAAAGGTGAAGGAATTTGTCAAACCATCTAAGGGATATCTTGAACTCTGGTGTCAGAGTGATGGTTAAAGCATCATAATTACTCCTTAGCAACTCAAGCATGCAGTTGAGGAAGTAACTGTCTAGCTTGACGCACTTGTGGATATACAAGAGGTTACCTAAGAGTGATTGCAACTGTCTTTTGGAGCAGAAATGCTTTTTCAACCATTCTTTGATGGTACAAGTAATTTGACGCAACTTGATGTCAGGTATGGAAAAGGTACGTTCAATGGTGAACAGCGCCTGAGCAAGTGACTTTTGTACCTGGAGCTACCAGCTTCTTCACACTGACCTCCAAACCTTAGCTTTGCAATGCATCATAAAAACAATGCACTATGCTCAGCGTCCTGACTCCAAAGAAATTGTCTACGTAATTCAGCACTGTAAACCCTTGGCGACGAATCATATGATGCACGGTGTCACTGAGATGCTGAAACATTTGTGTCCTATGATGACTCACGAATGGCAGACAAACAACAAGGTACGTGATGCTCTACCAATTCAAACCCAAAAGGTCATAGTTGTGGGGATCCAGCCTGACTTGATGGAAGGCTCTGCTGACGTCAATTTTGTACATATGAGCACCCCTACCAACCTTCTTAACAGTGTCAGTTAAGACAAAATTTGTACCCAGATAGTTTTTATCTACCCCAGCATTCACTGAGTAGTCTTTAGGCCATGATAATTCTTTGAAGAATATCGAATGCGTCATAAATGGTGAAAAATGACAGTCAATGATTGGATTATTTTTTGAAAGGGCCTAGGATTGCCCCATATTCAATTTCTTCCGCCAAATGGGTATCCACATCTGCCGGGTGTTCAATTTATTTATTTATTTCGGGTTTTACGTCGGTTTCAACACTGTACAGGTCATATCACGACGGGTAGTTTGAAGGTCAGAGGAAACCAGTACATAGAGTTTGCTAGGGATCTGTACTGTAAACTGCCGACCAATGGCAAGCAACTACCAGCTTTCCCACATAAGACCTTGACGGGGATCGAACCCCGGCCTCAGAGGTGGGAGGCGCGAGTGTTACCACTCAGTCCCTACCCCCCAAGTCAGAAAAAACAACTACTGCGGGTACTAGTTTATTAAAATATAAAAGTTACTACTAAGAAGTATTTACAATTCATATAGTAATAATGTAATAGTAATATAGTAATAGTTATAGATATGTAAGCAATGCAAAACTTATGACTGACTTGTCATTAGAGTTCATGTCCATCTCAATGACTAGAGCATTGCCATCAACATTGAATGTGATACAAATGACCTTTGACCCCAATGGGGACCTTGAACCTAAGCAGGCAAGAGGTCAGGCAAACAAAGGGTTAAAGGTCAATTACTAAATGTATAAATGTGAATTTTGACTAAGAGGAAACCTGAAGACCTCTAAGACTGCCAGAAGGGGCAAGGACCCCTGAGGGTTTACAAGAACTAAAAGAATGAGTTAAAATGCAATAAATAAAAGAACATATAATAACCCTCAAGCCCAAGAGGTAGGAGCATTATAAAGTAGCATTAATGGTAGAGGCTAGTGCAACAGCAATACCTTCTCCAGATGAATGGTCAGACTGAATATATTGCCAAACGCAGTCAGAAGACCATGTTCCATGTCTTTTAATCTGCTGTATAGGGACATGAGAAGTATATGCAAACGTAGCTCCTGACCTTCTAAAATCATGGAAGGTGAAAAATGTTGGGTGAAGGCCTAAAATTGAATTAAGAGTTTTCAGTGTTTTTCGAACCCTAGAATCAGTTAAATTGAATAGAGGCGAAAAAGAGTTTTCAAAGCTGCATAAGGACAAATAACAGAATCCTGTAATTTGGGCAATGTAACACACTGAACTTTATCTCTGGTTTGAAAGGTCTTCGGCCATTTTATAAGTAATTTCACAAATTTCTTTGTAAAAAACACATCATGACCCGTCAAATGTCTGGTGGGGTCAAAAGGGGTCAAGGAATGAGGGGCAAGGTTTGACAATCGCATAAAAGTGAAGAATCCAGTTAAAATAACTGCTCTGTAAACCTGGCCATTGGGCACTTGCAAACAGGCTCTAGAAAGTTGTCTGAGTATTGACAGATCAATGAGATTATGTGCTTTCAAAGTAAGAGGTCTGTTGATCTTTAAAGATCTAACAAAATACTTGATTTTGGGATGACTAAACACAGCAAAAGGCAATTCAAACAAAATAAACTTGGCCTTTATGGCTGACAAATAATTTTCAATCATGGCACATGAACAATGATTTGACACTAAGCATTCCATGAATGACAATATAACCTTCAAATTAACATCAGACACAATTACACCACTGTAGATACAGAAAGCCACAAAAACTCTGAACATGCTGTCATAGGCTCGACAAGTCTTTGGTCGAAAGGCCTCCAAGGTTCTGGCAGAAGCCTTGGCTGCTAATGGTGAGACCACCTCATTCTCTACAAAGACAAAGTGTAGCAACTTTAGAATCAGATAAAGTAGTTAAAGGGCCCCTGCCCCACAACAATTAAAATGCAATAATAAAATAACTCAACATTACATTAACCATTAGACTAACACATACACACTACTGTTACACTGGAAACACCACTACAAATAAGGATCTAACTCCAGTAGATCCACTGACACTTGCAACCACACTGGGTCACTGACCTGTGACTGTAAAAAATTGATTTGTTGTGCTGAGCCCTGCCATCTGGACAGTATATCAGCCAACTGATTACTTGCCCCTCTGATATGGGTGAATTGCAGGTCAATGTCATGGAGGGCTGTGAGGTACCAAATATTTCTGGCACTAGCTGTCAGGAAAGCATCACGAGTTTTCCCTGATTTCAAAACTGTGACCACTGCTTGATTGTCGCATTGTATCAGGATCTTTTTGGTTGACCATAGCTTTGCAAACAACCTAAGGGCCATAAGTATGTTAACCATCTCTAGGTGAACTATGGTCCAGTTCCTGAAACCTCTAGGGATTGGTAAGTGGTACACAAAGCGACCACAGCGACCACCAAAACCTGTGAGACATGCATCTAGCTCAAGGGACATATCAATGACCTTGTGGTCATACATAGACACACCATTATACCGAGGGAGAAACGTGGCAAACCACTGAAGGCCACATTTGAAGTCAGTAGTAAGCGTAATCCTTTGACTGGCATGGGCTGACCTTAAAAGTTCTAGCATTCTATTGATAAAAATCCTTGCCGGTTTGACACATTTGTGCACATACAAAAGAAGGCCAAGTAAAGATTGAAGCTGAGGCTTTGACACAACGCTCTTTGCTAACCACTGACGCACCGTGACGCCAATCTGTTCTAGCTTTTCAGGAGGTATTGAAACTGTACCCTTGACTGTGTCAATCAAGACCCCCAGGCAGGTCACCTGTGTCGCAGGGGCTACCAACTTCTTTTGGCTAACTGTCAAACCCAGTTGAGACATCAAATCCAGTAATGCAACATACGACGCATGCGCGATGTTCGGAATGCCCAGTCCAACGTAATCATCAATGTAATCCAGCATAGTAAAGCCTTTCTGACGCATCATGAACCTGACGGCATCGCTTAAATGCTGAAAAATCTGGCTCCCGTGACGTGTCCCGAACGGAACGCAAGAATCGATGTAATGGCCCTCCCAATATAACCCCAGCAAGTCATAATCTCCAGGGTCAACCTTAACATGGCGAAACGCCCTACTGACGTCCACCTTGTACAGTAAGGCCCCCCTACCCAAACGCCTGAGTTCTGACTGTGGGAAATGTGTGGGCAAAGGCACTGTTTAGATAAGAAAATTTATCAATGCCAGCATTGACTGAGGCCCCTTGGGGCCAGCTAAGATCCACAATAATCCTACGTCTATCAGAGTTTGGTTTACTGCGAGTCATAAAGGGTGAACAATGACCCTGGGGTATTGGATTGCTTTTGAAAGGGCCCCACAGGCCACCATTCTGTAATTCTTCCTCAATATAAGCTTCAATGTCTTTTGGACAATCAACTGCTGAACTATGATTGCCAGTATATTTGCCAAGGTCACAAGCATGATTGAAATCCAGGGGAAAGCCAAACTTAATAAGTTCAATCAACTGCTTGTCCCAATAATCACCCAGGGCTTCCTCCCAGGCCCCAACCTTCAACTGAGATTGGATAGGGATACGAGCTTACAAAAAATTTGGCTTACCAGATCTTTTAACAATGTCATGTACTTGAAGCAAAGATCCAGAAAAATTACTGGTACATAGGTCAGGGGAGGGAAGGACTTGCTTCTGCAAGGGGACAAATCCAAACTTAAAGTCAACTTGACTACCCCAAAGTTGGTGTATGCCATTGTCAATGACTTCCCAATCCCCTCTACTACCCTTCTGATTTGCATACAGAATGGATGAAGTAAATTTGTCCTCAAAATCACAGTATTTAGTATCATAAATCAGTCTCACTTTACTGCGTTCACAGTGATCCGAACTGTCAACATTCGCCTTCACTTCAGTACCACTAGGGATATACTGATTCAAACCCTTTGAATCCTGTGTGGCTATGTTCAGACCCTGATGACCATCTTTGATAGGGAGATTCAAACCCATGTGACCATGGTTGGAAGGACCCGGGTCCAAACTCAGGTGATCACTGTCAGAATCATTTTTATGGTAACATTGCGAACCAAGTTTAGTGTTATCTTGGTCCGAACTCTGGGGAACAGTTTCATACAGTATATGACACATAGGAACACCATTGATGCCATGTAACACGTCAGGGACCTGTTTTTGGTTAACACAACTGTTGCTATACATTTCCTCACTTTTTCCACTTACATTTAAACTTTGCACATTAATAGACTGAGTATTACCATCAGACGTATTTGTGACACATACTTTTGGAGTGTGACCATCACCCCCGGCCCCACCCCCAGCCCAGACAACCCGACCCCTGAATTGCTTGTGAGGTTTCTGATGTGTGTGAACACGCCTAGCCAGAGCTGCCTCAACCACAGAAGGTGTGACACTGGAGTTATAAAACAATCTAGATCTGTAAACTTTGAACACACAATCTGATACCCTGGGGCAAGTGTCGGGGGGATGGCCACCTTAACGTTTAACGACTGCTGTGTACCATCACTGTCTTGCTTTACTGCACTCTGTGTAATATTTTTAGTACTAGCATCACTCTTCCAGCTGCCCCACCCTAATGGTGGACAGCTGGGTTTTCGTTTTTTGTTTTATTTTGACAATTTTTTTCTGCATGGCCTAACTGCTTCCCCTGGGTGAGGCAGAACGCACATATATGTCTCTGTCATCGCCCATTCGATTCATGGTCCTTTTGAAACGAGCAAGTATTGTTCTGAAAATTTTTGCAGAACCATGGCTTCTTGGTGTCCGACTTAGCCCATGTCTGCCTACTTGGAACATGTTTTTGGGCATGAGCCCTCCGGCTCCAATCAATTCTCTCCCCATTCTTCCAAGTAAGTGACCCCCGCTCCATTTCGCAGAGCAAGACGGCATGAGCCGCCTTGGCTCCCTGCCACGAAATATCTGTGGCATCTTCCATAAGGTCACTGAGATAAGACACCATGGTATCACGCCTACAACTTGATTTTTGTTCCAAAATATTTTTACAAAACCCTTGGACCCATTGGGTCAATGAGAGCTGGTCATATGTGACGTGTTGACGTGCCACCCCACCCAAAATTGCCTCATGAGGCCACTGAACTTTACGTTTTACAGGTACATCAACACCCCCTCCCCATTGAGATTTAAATTTTTCACCATTACCTGGGAAGTGGGAATTTTGATCTAACTCCCTGATACGCTTAGCCACCTTTTTTGCAATTTCTGGGACCTCAACATTTCTAAAGTGGGGGTATCACTGTTATAAGAGGACGAATCATTTAAAACTTTACAGGGTTTTACAATTTTTTTGCTAGGTTTCACACTTTCAAGAAAACTGTCTGTACTTAACTCTGGAGTGGAGGTTCGACTTGTTGACGCCATCCTGTCTTCCATGCTGTCCAATCTCTCAGTGACTCGCCTCAGCTGTTCGAGGATCACCTTCTGGATCTGCTGTCCGCCAGTTTCACCCACAGGCGTCGACTGCGACCCTGTCGCATCACTTGAGACGGCAGCATCTCGTAAAAGTTCATCTGTATTTTCCTGCTGTTTACCAAACTGACACTTCTTCCCTGTCGGGAGAAGATGCCTCTGTTTACAAGTCCTACACTTCTGTTTGTTGTCAGGCATATTGATCGATAATATGACACACACAATATAATATAAAGTCAATGTTCCTTTCTGAAATTTATAAATACCCGACAAGGGCTGGAGATTTCATGTTCAACTGGTCAAGATCAGGCTTTCAATTATTCGACCATAGAGCTAACATGGCAAGCGCCAGTGTAAAAATATAGGGTAGACCGTCCCTTTGTAGCCAATATTAAAAGCCTGAGGTTGACTAGATGACTATAATATCTCCACAGCGTGAAGTCCAGCCAGCATCACAACACCAGTGACATTCAATTAATCAACCAGTTCCATTCAATCGATTCAATGTTCAACACTTTCAATGTGTTAGTCAATAATAAAACACTATAAAATCAGACTAAAAGTACGTAAAATAAAATCTGTAAGTATAAAATAATCAAATTCTGTTTCAACAATCCACAGTTTCAAATAAAAGTTTTCATGTTTTCCTTGTGAAAGTCAATTCCAAAGTGACCCCAGAACCAGGTGGGTTCTCAAGTCACACTGGAAGTGAAGAATAGCCAATAGCATTACTGCTTACAGATGGTTACTGGGGTAACTGGGCAAAGAGGTACAGAACCCCAAGGTTAGTTATATAAGTGGTTTCAAGGTTATGAAACCCCAACTTAGACTGGTGCCCTAAGAAGATATTAAGGTACCCACAACAACTTCTGACCCGGGAGGAGGACTGACACCTGGGTCGCCTGAACAACCCAAGAGACTGCCACTGTGGCTCCTTGCCGGGTGTTCAAGAGCAGAGGTGTGGTTTCTGTCCTGATGGTGTAAAGAAGAATTCCTGTTAAAGGCTAAAGGGAACATAATTTGATTAAATGCAAAAGTTGGCTGTCTCAATAACCTTCAAGATACTTTTGCCATTCATCTACATTTAATAGGGATTTTACAGGAATCCTGCACTTCAGAAAATTAAGCTAACCACTATTCTTGACACTGTTGTGACTCTCAATGGGGCAAGCAATGTATTTTTTGACACTGATTCATTCTCAGTCAAGTCATTCTGACAGAGATATAAAACAAAAATCAAAATCCCTACGGTCGTACCACAATTTAAAAACATTGCATTTCATATAATTTAGATCATCAAAAGCCTTATTCAGCTTTTGGAAACCACAACATTCAAACACTTATCACCTTCGACACAATAATTAATTTCAAACAAAAGAACAAAGTCAGGACCTTGTTGACACACGATTTCATTGTTGCATACATTGGCATTATTGTTGCTTTTTTCACCCCCATCCCCATTATTCAAAACCATTGTTTTAGCAGGAGAGGTGACAATAGCGGGTTGATGAACCACTGGGTGCAATGTGTTTATTTCTCCTTGCGTTACTATGGGACCAGGGGACCGACATTGGGGTACTGTATTGAACTAACTTGGTTGCATATCACATTGTTTGAGATGCCCTGCAACACAGAATATTGTATAATCTGCCCATGGTCAGCTTTCTGTGGGGTCTGGTTACTGACTACTGCACCCTGATGTTTATTTTGTAATACAAGGGAATGCTTGACCTCAGGGTTGACAGAATCATTCAATACTTTTCTACCTAACTTTAAGGCCCGTCTCTTACTATCTCTAGAAAAAAGGACATTGACATTCTGCCTGTGACAATTATTTGTAAAAGAATATGGTGTGTGCAAACATGGCTTAATCATAATTACAGTTACTCTTATGTACATTATCACTTTGTTTTACTGGGACATGTGCCTCCTGATGGGCCATCCTAATGCGATCTATCCTATCAGAGTCAACCCAAGATAGTGTTCCCCTTTCCATTTCACATGTGATGCTTTAGCAAAATCAGTAGGATCTTCCATTATGTCTTAAAGATTGCTAACATGATAACATTTTGTCCATGCACCCTAGATCACTCTCAGGGGGCTAGGTGGTGTAGCGGTTAGAGTTCTTGCCTCCAACCTCTGAGGCCGCCAGTTCGAATCTCGGGCCGGGTGCTTCATTTTGGAAAGTTGGTAGTTACTTGCCAATGCCCAGTGGTTTACAGTGCAGTATGCACTGGTTTCCTCCACCTGTAAACTACCCATCGTAATATGACCGTGGCTGTTGAATGCGACGTAAAACAACAAATAAATCAAAATAAATCTAAACCTAGATCATTCTCTTCAAGAATATTTTTGACAAATCCCTGCACAAACTGTGTCAGGCTTAACTGGTCATAATGATTTAGTGCCTACTGGGACTTCCCAATATGGGCTCGTGAGTCCAAGCTACATTTTTCTTAACTATAACCTCGACATCTCCCCCCACCTTTTGACTTAATTTTGGCATTATTACCTTCTGTACTTTGGGTTGCTACAAGGCCTGTCATAGTGCGATCTAGAGTTGAACACCTCTATGATTACTTTAACCCTATCAGTGAGGGCAACTGGACGTCATCCTCAGATGATTCACTACTTTCAGACGTTAATTTGCACTTGTTCACAGTCCTACTCTTTTTATGAGCCCTAGAAACAGTACTTAACTTATGACTGTCCTAGTTGGCATCTTGCTGTTGTCCGGATCCTGCGACCTGCTTTTCAACTTTGTCCAGTCTATCATTTACCGTCTGTAGTTGCCTGAGGATCATCACTTGTATATCTGTGCTCTGGCCAGTCTCTGCAACCAAAGGCACCCCATCATCATTACCACTGAAATCCAAATGATCTGAGGCCGAGGCCTTCTTAATGAGCAAATCCTTCTTGCCAGTGGTGGAGGTGCTGGTGCGTGTGACTGGTTGGGTGACATCTTGGGTGCCACCCATTTCAGTGGCATTTTGTAAAATCCTTTCTTGTGCATTATGTAATTCACCTTTGACCTAATTAATTAATTTATTTCCCGCCTTTTGCTGGGGTTTCTCACTTTTATTTTGTTATTTGAATGGCTAGGACGCCATGTTAAAACATAAAAACATTTATTTTTAAAAACTTCAAGTTATTTTACAAACTTATGTTATTTTACACTGTTTTAGTATTTTAATCTATGAAGCAACAGAACGTGATCGACATTATGGATACATTCTATGGATGTGGATCTGTTTAAGTCTACGGAGACAACTTCATGCTTGTTAACCATGACTAACAGGGACGGTCTAACCTAATGTTCTTGTGCAATTAGCCTGTTACAGGTCGAGTTTTTGGTTTTCAAGCATCAAGCTGCCTCGGTAGGATCTTAAGGAAGTGGTTCCTTATTTATATTTTCAGAGATATAAACATTGACATTTAACACCATAAAATGGTGAAGTCGTTTGACTGTATAAAATGTGGAGAGTTTCACCCTCGCCCCATCAACAGAAATTGCAAGGAGCAGAAAGCGGAAGAAGTACAGATGGACACCAATGTGCAGATTTTACATGAACTCAAAAACCTTAGTTCCAGAATGACCAAGATGGAAGATAAAGTGCAGAGAATGGATGACATAAGATCCCCTGCAAGAAGTACGACGACCAACAGTTCTACGACAAGGGCTGACGACGTGGAAGAAGATCTGGTGCTGCCTTCTATTTCAAACTATTTCTATTGCAAACATCAACGAGAATACAGGCAGAGGTCGACTCCAGGATCCGAGAGCTACAAAAGATCTCAGATCAAGGCAAGTACAAGTCACAAAGAGGTGGCAGTCAAACTGTTTTTGTAAAGCATGAGGTTGCTTGGCCTCAGAATGCTATACTAGGTGGTAGTAGCAAATCTCGAGTAAGCTACGACAGCTTGTCTATTAGTCAGTGGTTTCTGGCTTTGCTACAATAATTTGAGATGAAAATAATTTACAAACCAAACAAAATATGTTAGAATATCTAGCAGAGTTGATGGAAGATAGTCACGATTCTGGGTGGAATGCTGCTAAAGGGGCGCATGCTGTCTTACTGTGTAAGATAGAAGAAGGTCGGGTGCGTTGGGAAGATACCCATAAAATCGATAGAATTAGACGTGCGCACGCGCACAGAGTTCAAACTGGTAATTCGCAGAAAAGAATCCACCCAAAAGATTCTCCAACTCCATGTAAATTCTATCAGCAAGCCACCTGTTCCCAGAAAACGGATCATGAAGTCAATGGCCACGCATACTTACATGTGTGCAGTAACTGCTTTGCTAATGGCAAAAAATACCCACATGCCTCAAAAGATTGCAGAAAAGCTGCAAAAAACGAGTAGGGCACTGCTCTGCAGTGCCAAAATGTACGGTTAATAGTAAATGTTTTCAAACAAGAATTATTGTAAACAGTGAAATAAAAAATGGTGAAAGTGTTAACTGGTCTCAGGACTGGAAGTTTGTGTCGGGAGTTTCTTTTAGTATTGTTAGAATACCTGTAACTAGCAGTGATAGCAGGGAACCCAAAATATCAAGGTCTGCCAGTTTGAAAGGTAAAATCAAGTGCAGTCCCAAATTAGTGACAAACAAAGATGAAGGTGATACCAAACGTCCTTATATGGACGAAAACCTTGTACACAAACCCAAAAATAGTAGAATCTGTAAAGTTAGGGTCAAACCAAACAAAATATGTTAGAATATCTAGCAGAGTTGATGGAAGATAGTCACGATTCTGGGTGGAATGCTGCTAAAGGGGCGCATGCTGTCTTACTGTGTAAGATGGAAGAAGGTCGGGTGCATTGGGAAGATACCCATAAAATCGATAGAATTAGACGTGCGCACGCGCACAGAGTTCAAACTGGTAATTCGCAGAAAAGAATCCACCCAAAAGATTCTCCATGTAAATTCTATCAGCAAGCCACCTGTTCCCAGAAAACGGATCATGAAGTCAATGGCCACGCATACTTACATGTGTGCAGTAACTGCTTTGCTAATGGCAAAAAATACCCACATGCCTCAAAAGATTGCAGAAAAGCTGCAAAAAACGAGTAGGGCACTGCTCTGCAGTGCCAAAATGTACGGTTAATAGTAAATGTTTTCAAACAAGAATTATTGTAAACAGTGAAATAAAAAATGGTGAAAGTGTTAACTGGTCTCAGGACTGGAAGTTTGTGTCGGGAGTTTCTTTTAGTATTGTTAGAATACCTGTAACTAGCAGTGATAGCAGGGAACCCAAAATATCAAGGTCTGCCAGTTTGAAAAGTAAAATCAAGTGCAGTCCCAAATTAGTGACAAACAAAGATGAAGGTGATACCAAACGTCCTTATATGGACGAAAACCTTGTACACAAACCCAAAAATAGTAGAATCTGTAAAGTTAGGGTCAAGTCAAAGCGTCAACCAAATATGGCTCAATATGTACCCACTTTAAATAGATTTGCTATGCTGGCCAATAATACAATGACCGAACGCGAGAATGACATTAATGTGGATTTTCATAGTAAAGTTCACTCGAATTCGCCACGGGCTGAAATACCAGTCAATATATGCACCAATGAAACCAATGTTTCCACGTGTAAATCAACAGCGAAAAAACGCTTGGATAAAGTAAACAAGGAAAGTTGCAAAACTACAGGTAAGCAGGCGAGAAAAGAATGGGTGTTATCAGAAAATGCCGACAAGTATGACCTAGAATTGCGTTTTAAACCTCGTCACAGGGAAAAAATTGAAAATGCAAAAAACAATGGCACGTTTCAAAGATGGAATACACAAGCGAGTGATACATACGGATTTATACCATTGGGGGATTTGATCAAACCTCAGTCGGATATTAGAAACCCCGTGATGGCTGATATCAAACTACTTCATAGTACTGTCAAAAACGGAAACACACACAATTTCTTGGGTGCGCAAGCCCAAGTGAAGGGACAATTAGATCCCGATAAGTGGGAGATGCGTTTGCATGATTACTGGGATGTACAGTTGTGCAGTTTAATTCGGTACGGGTTTCCCTTGGACTTTAATTCGGATTCTCATCTTTTGTACGCTGTTCCAAGAAGATTGTCCAGGTTCCCTGCAGTTCAGTTCAAGTACACACAGCTTCCAAGAGCCAGCATTGAGGGAAAAACTATTTCATTTCTAGTTATATACTACCATTGTATGGGTGCTATACATACATAGATTTACACAAAACTAATACATTTTACACTAGAGAAAGGGGGTGACCTACAGCTCCAAATTTACAATTACATAAGGTCAAAAGGCCATGAGAAGGTCACCCCAAGAATTACCCTAATGAGTAAGCATTGTACGAGAGATAATATCATTAAATATAATTACCCAAATTTACAGCAGGTCAGTAAAACCTAGACTTTTACAACCAGAATAACCCAGCAATCTAGCATTATGATACTCATTAATTTACATAGAACCTGTTAAGCCCAGTCTCTGAACATCAATCATAACATTACATATAGCAAAAGTAACTAAGCCATGATCAATTTATAATTATTAGTGAGAGCATTACATGAGTCAACAATTACGCCAATAAAAGATCACTAGAATTATCTGGAATAACATGTCAAGTATTAGCTGCAGTAGATGAAAAATTTACATTGCCTCTGGTTCCAGACACAAAATAGAAAAGCAGTGGTGGGGTAAAATATATTTTTTATTTACAATTGATTAGTACACATACAGTCAGTACACTAAGGTTTATTTACAATTGTGACATAAAATATGTTGATATTATAATTTATAATTTTATTAATATATTTTCAATGAATAATTTAAACATGTGTAAGGCCACCTTAAAGTTGCAAACCCGAGTTTTGACCTTGCCTACTTGTGATCCTAAGGTCACCTTAAAGCAAGGGGTGAAAATTTACTAATGGCAGGGCGAAGCTAAGGTCACCCTAATGATTACAATCAAAGAAACATGTGACCCCACAAGGTCACCATAAGGTTGGTGAGTTTGAGGTGGCCTTAAGGGTTATTATTTTACTTTACAGTTTAATCTATTTACCAAGTGGTTGTGAGTGTTAACTTTTTTAAGTTTAGGTTGATCCACTATAAGATGGAATGATAACAAAATATATGTAAAAATGAGGAAAAAAGTCCCCAAACCCCAACTAGTGAGTAGTAGGGATGTAGAGGTGTTTTTGAAAAGTGGAAGCAACCTGGTCAGAACCCTGATGGTCTAGGGTGATGTACCTCCAAACGCATTCCGACGTCCAGGTGCCATGACTTTGGATATGCTGCAAATTTACATTAGAATTAAAGGCGTAGGTGGCACCTGAGCGCCGGAAGGCATGGAAGGTGAGGTTGGAGTTAGCTAAATTAAGTTTGTTGAGAATGAGGTGGAAATTTTTCCTAACCTGTGTATCTGTGAGGGGTACCCAACCCTTGGGGGTTTTATACTGAAATAGGGGATGGTTATTTGAACCTGAGGTGATTGGCAGTAAATTTTTTATAGCTTTGACTGGACATATGGGATTAGAACCTAAATGTGGAATCTTTAGAATTTTTACCACATTTCTAGTTTGCATGGTTTTAGACCATTTTATGAGGACTTGAATGCCTGGATGTGCAAAGATGATATCAGCCCTTGCAAGATGGTACAATGGGGAATACTGGGCAATAGTGTGAGGGACAAGATTGGATAGACGTAAAAAGGAAAAGTAAGCTAAAGTATAAACTGCTTTAAATATTTGTCCCATATACATAGAATCACACATTCTGACAATAAGCTGCAAAGTGTCAATATCAATAATCTTTTTTAATTGAGCTTTGAAGGGTTGGTGTAGAATCATAGCTTTATGGAAGTATTTGATTCTTGGATCCTGGAAAATGGCCACTGGAATGCCATACAATGACAGTTTTGCTTTAATAGCTGATATATGGTTGGCCATAGCTGATGGTGAGAATTTATTGGTTTCCAGAAATTGTAGGTATGCTATAATGACTAATGGGGACAGATTGAATATACTTAACTTCATGAAGACTGTGAATGCCAGAAATAGCCAGAACATGCTAGTATAATTCCTATCTGTAGCCGGTCTGAAGGCCATATGGGTCTTCTGAATACCCAGGTGTAGTAATTTGACTATTGCTGGATGGAAGCCTACAGAAGAGATATTACATTATATGGACCAATCTATCATAATATGGCTTTCATCTACGTTAAACCATGAGTGTACTGGTAGAAGCTGGTGTAGGGTTGCATTTGCCATAGGCCTACTGCACCACCTGGACAATAAGTCCGCAATAACATTAACTTTTCCTGGAATATGAGTGACTTTCAGGTTGATGTTACTTGTGGCCACTTGGAATTGAATATTACGTGCAATGGCCGCGAGGGTCAAATCCCTAGTTTTCCCTGAGTTTAAAACTTGGACCACTGCTAAATTATCACAGGCTATGGCGACTTTACAATTGTGCCATGATTTGTGCCATACTCTCAGAGCTGCCAAAATGTTAAGCATTTCCAGGTGAACTATTTGCATTTCCATATAACCTAGAGGAATTTGAAGAGCGTATACTTGAGAGGCCCACCTAGCCCCCATCCCTTGGAGACTTGCATCAAGTTCAATTGAATGGTCAATGGGTTTCTGGTCAAAGAATGTGACGCCATTATACAATGGGATAAACTTAAGGAACCAATTTATATCCCTTTGGGCTTCTCTGGTCACAGGGACTATTTTTTTGTCTTCTATTGATCTAAGGACATCCAAAAGTCTATTCAAGTAGAATCTGGAGGCCTTGACACATTTACTTATGTATAGGAGACTTCCTAGTAATGACTGAAGCTGACGCTTAGAACAGTGTTTTTTGTTATTCCATTTAACACACATATCAGTAATTTCCTTAAGTTTAGGTGAGGGTATGGACATAGTGAAAGTTTCAGTATTTATCATTATGCCTAAACAGTTCAATAGAGTTGTGGGGGGTTCCAATTTTTTCTTAGAAATCTGGAAACCCAATTCAGGTAGTAGATTGCACAGGGCGTCAAATGAGGCGTCAATTCTACTGGATAAATCAATCCCAAGAATATCATCAATGTAATTTATGACGTCATAGTTCTGTTGACGCATAATATGACGCACAGCGTCGCTTAAACGTTGAAATAACGCACTCCCATTCCTATATCCGAACGGCAAGCACGTATCTACGTAATAACGTTCGTGACGTAACCCTAAGAGGTCATATTCAAAGGGGTCCAACTTGACATGACGAAAAGCGCGACTTATATCAACCTTATATAATTTACAGCCTTTTCCCAATGTTCTAACTTGGTCAGTAATTGTGTCCACTGTAGGCAATTTAAGGACAAAGGGTGTGCCTAGGTATTGATCTTTGGGTATGCCTGCATTAATGGACTGACCCTGGGGAAAGCTAAGATCTATGATGACCCTACGATATGGGGGATTAGGCTTATCCCTGGTCATCATAGGAGATATATGAAGGTCTTCGATTGGCTTTGTATCATATGGGCTTAATATAGCATCATATTGCATTTCTTCAGTGAGATAGGCCTTAATGTCTTCTGGACAGTCTACAGCTGAAGGATGATTAGTTTCTTGGCTACTTAGACTGCCTTCTCTGTTATAGTCTAAGGGGAAGCCAAATCTTATGAGCAGGGGTAACTGTATATCCCAATATCCCTGAAGATAATGATCCCAGGCATCTGGTTTCAATTGAGATTTAAGATTAATTTGGCTTTGTAGGAAATTATATTTGTTTGATTCCAGTATCTTGGCATGCAAAGCTATAGGGTCATCATCACTATGGACTGGGTTAACTAAGCTTGGCATTAACTGGCTACTTAAAGGGATGAATCCAAACTTAAATTTGTTTTGGACCTCCCAAAGTTGAAGAGTTGGACAGTCAGGTAAGACCTGCTTATAAGATATAGACTTGTCTTTTATACGCAATGGCAGGTCATATTTTGAACAAGCAGTGACCTTAGAGTGAGCTGGATCAAGTACCTGTTTATGTTGATAGTGGGAGTCTTTGGACCCACCTACTGTAGGGGCTTTATACTTGTGTTTACCAGTACTCTGTCTGAGGTTACTGTTTGCATTAACAGTGGTAGCTTGTGATTGTACAGGGAAGTCAGAAACGACGGCGTCGACAGGTAAGACGTCATATCTATTTTTGCAAACAATCTGAGAATATTCTTTGCCCTGACTCACCTTGACCTGATGTTTGACCTGCTTGGTTGGCTCGCAGACTTGTTTTGTGCCAACGTTTTTCTCTCTGAGTACTTTAAGAGTACTTTGTTTGTTGCACTTGTTAGTATTTGCCTTGCTGTTGTAACTCTTTGAACTGACCTTTACTTGACTAACGTGATCTGCTCTGAGGTTACTGTTGACCTTAGGTTTACTAAGGACTTGGGCATAGAATAGGTTGCTGAATTTATAATAGTCAGCTCTCCAGTTTGTGCTAGCCTTAGTTAGAGTACTTGAGTTGAAAACTGTTCTACTCTTAACTTTATGTTCAACCACGGCCGGATTAAGCTTGGTGCTGAGAACTCTATCAGTATTTTGAATATTAGGCACTGCAACTCTGCAGTGCCCTATTCGTTTTTTGAATCTTGACGCTTGTTTCTACAATCTTTTAAAGCATGTGAGAATTTTTTTCCCAAGCTATGACAGTGAGAACATAAGTGCTTGTACAATTGACCATTTGTTGTATGTTCAGTTTTATGGCTACATTTACCTGACTGAAAGTATTTGCACAAGACCCCTTGGGACTCATTTTTGGATTTTGAACCTTGACCTGTGCTTGAGTTATTGTTGACTACCTTTTGAGCATGTGCTCTCCTAAGGCGGTCCAATTTGTCAGCATTTAACCAATTTACTTTGCCTTCCTCCATCCTACAGAGGATTAGGGCATGTGCACCCTTCGCTGACGCCCAACCAAAGTCCTGGGCATCTTCCATAAGCTCAGACAAATAGTCCAGCATTGCATTTTTGACCTTAGTAGTTTTCTCTTCCCTAATGATAGCACAGACACCTGCCATCCATTGGAATGTTGACAAACTATCGTAAGTTACCCTTGATTTGGAAGTGCCTGCCAATACATAATTTTGAGGCCAAGGGACTTGTTGCTTTACTGTGATCTGATCATTATTAGTTCTTTGTGATCTGAACTTACCTTGTTCATTGATTTTTGCCAGTTCCTGTAGTCTGAGGTCCACTGCCTCTTGTATATGTTTGGATGATTTCAAATGTTTGACGGTGGGTATGACGGCGTCGTCTCCAGCGTCACTGTCCTCATCACCATCCTGAGAGGGTGTAATGCTCGTGTTCAGGAGGCTGCTTGTAGACACAGCTGACTGTACCTGAAGCTGTTCCTCAGTCCTGTCAATCCTCTGCTCGATTGCAGACAACCTACAAGTAACAGCATTCAACGCACTAAGAATCTGAGCACTTTCATCTCTGGTTTGATCAGTACCAGTAACTGAAGTACTTGAAGTACTTTGTTCTAATATCTGACATTTACTGCCAACGGGTCGTCTGTGTTGACCATTACATTTCGAACAGTGAAATACCTTAGGCATGTTTACAATTTTCCCAGTTGGGCCTGAATTTACCACGAGTTGACGGGAAACAATAGACACAATACAGTATCAATACTAATTCAACATAACATTACATACCAATGCATATATATGAACAGTGAAAACCCCGTCAACTCACCTGCCTACAAGACTAAAACATAAACAGAATAATTCTGTAATATACACACTATAGGACGCACCTGAATAAAATAATGTAAAATACCAAATAAAAATGCTAAGATAACCTAAGATAACTTCATACTTTACAACATAAAATTTTTTACTGATACATAATACTGTTAAAATGGCGTCCTGTTTGTTCAACTTCCCTCTCAAGAGTCACATAAAAATTTTTACTGATACATAATACTGTTAAAATGGCGTCCTGTTTGTTCAACTTCCCTCTCAAGAGTGAGGAATTACTGATTTTTGCGGGAAAATATTTAATTTATAGGTTAAAGGTCAACCAATAGTGAAAAAGTAGCATAAACAAGAAGTACTTTTATTAAAGAACTGGAGCAATGACACGTGTGGTACTTCTTGTACCCCACCCCCACTGTACAGTTACATTGAGTATGTGTGGTTAATTTTATATCACATAAAGTACCCAATCAAATTTAAAGAGGTAAATTATGATTGTATGTGTATATAAAGTAAAATTTACGATCCAAGCAAGAAACCATGAACAAAGCCCAAGCCCTCATCCCTTTCTACAAAGCCAAACAGAGCCTGGAGTTCTCAAAAGGGCTGCGCCCACTATTCCAAGAAGATTGTCCAGGTCCCCTGCAGTTCAGTTCAAGTACACAAAGTTAATAGAGTTCAAAACGTTCATGGAGTTCCACATAAACAAAAGTTCAACAGCAGAGAACCAGATACACTAAAACACTGCATAATATTGTATAAAACAAAAAACGTTCCACTGGAAGTCCTGTAATTAAAAACTAAAAAACTAAAACCAAGATATATAAATTTAAATAATCGAGTTTATCACAAATATTTTCCATGTCCGTTCACAATGGTAGCTATTTCAAAAGTGAGGACAATAGGACCATAGGTGGGGTCACAACAAGGGGGCGGTCAATCATTTCAAAGTCAAAGTTGGGGTTTTACGTCCTGTTCAACAGCCAGGGTCATATTGGGACAGGTCCTCAGAATTGCCACTTGTGGGACTCGAACCCACAGAGGTGACAGCCTATGATTAGATGCCAAACTTGCTAACCACTAGGCCACTGAGGACCTCGGGTCAATCATTTCAAAGTAGTGGCTGGTTACTAGGGATGAAATTTCCTGAGGGACAGCTGCACATTCAACCACCATGGTGTTTACTTAAGGTAGTTGCATACTTAACCACAAGGGTGAGGGACTGACAGCCGTGATGTCTGAACACCACTATTGAGAAGTAGACTACCTCCTATTTTCAGGACACTTTGATGCTGTGATAAAATATGACATCGACAATCATATATGGTGCAATGCCAATTTCATGGGAACTGATGAAGCAAATTGTGGTACATAATTCCTCAAACAAATTACATTTTTACAGAATTACATGCAAGTCAGATGCCCAGCATTGCTTCAAATGGGAATATTAAAGGTAATCATTCATAATAATATAAAAATTGCATATGTTCCACACTAGACTCCGGACATCCGGGAGGGTTTGTAAATATATGATTTGTATTGATTTATACATTTATTTGAGTAGGTCACCCTAAATTTCTTTATAACTTAATAAGTATAGGCATCTGGAGATTACACATCCAGATTGATATTCTATTCTGTTCAGTATTAGACCTCTAGATACTTCCTTCATAAACCAAGTATGCTTAGATAGCATATCACAGATACATAAGATCTTAGCATATGACCTGTACTTAGCTAAAAAAGAAATTACTTTTTCCTCGGATTATAGATAAAACATCAGTCTGGAAATTGCTTGCATACTACAAATCAGATGAGGTACCTCATACCCTGCAGTTTATCAGCACCACTAGTTTTCAAAGTTAACCAAACAATGGCAAAATTAAGAGGGATTACTGTGCTGTGCTTTATGACACATGTTAAACTACTGTATAGTAGGTAAAGAGGTTACAACGTCAGTAAAATAATCATTCTACCCATATCTACATAAGTGAGATTACACTGATAATGGTTTGACTTTATTCCAATTTGTCAAAATTAGGGACAAATGGTCTCACTAGTGATCACAGGTTCTTTGTTTCCTAAATATAACTGCTGCTAAGTGTCAGTTTTGATACAGTCTGTAGATGGGTTTTAACAGTGAAGTACAATAACATGAAACTACTTGGAGCTTTAGCTATTTGTTTTTGTCTGTCACTAATTAAGGGTAAAATTAATTGCATTTAAAAATACAGAACACATACATCACATTAAGTGTTAAGCCAAATTAGTTTAATTATTGCTGGGAAGATTTTAAAGAATGTCATTTTAAAAAGCAAGCCAAGGTAATCTCATGGAGATCAGGTCTTTTGATATTAATGTTACATACTAATATTATTGTTTTCATGGATATTTTGTATGTTTCAGTGCCAGTGCATGGAAAAGATTCCAGCAAAAGATGTAACAAACTTACTTCCATCGTCATGGAATTAAGGTAAGAACCATCTGTTTTTTCACTAAGGGACACCACATTACACAGTGGTTACACAGTGACATCATATCTACCCAAAATATTGTGTTTTCTCAGGATTTATTCTTTTGTAATTGTACGGCAATCCATTTGTCAGGATTACATTATTTGGGATAAATTATAGCAATGGGAGAACACTGGCTGGGAAACCAAAGACAGGGGTGAAGTGAAACTGTACTGCTAATTTATTGTCTTGGAATAGTTTTAAGAGTTCAGACAGTAACACACAATATTATATTTCTACATTGATAAAGAGTAGAGAGACTAGAGAGTAGTTTCAGTTGTTTTAAAGGTAATATACACTTATCCATTACCACTCATGATAGAGCTTTTAAAATAGTTATTACAGTTCTAAAGGTGTTATGATAATCCTCATTTAAAAGCTGAAATTTCCGTTTTGCTACTCATTTCAACAATACCTTTTGCTGTTTTGGTCCTAAACTTCATAATTGAATTTCTACATGCTAGATATGCTTCCTCGCTTTGCGCTTTTTGTTCCTGCTTTAAACCAGGTTAGTCTTTCTGAAAATCACATCCCACTAACTCATGTTAATTTTATTCTTATGTATAATCATTTCACAGTTTGTATCTATTCTGTGGGAGTCACATTATTTCCATTTCACCGCTTATTTCTTATAATTTAACAAAAAATTTGTGCTCTCTTGACGGTTACACCATATCAAGGTCAGGTGAGCTGGAACAACGACTCATTCAGGTTTCTCTTGAGTTTTACCTGCTTTTTCAATCTGAGGGTTTGACCTTTTGACTTCTTACCTCAGATTGCTTTCACTTCATGTTTGAGCTCCCCTGGCCCAGAGGCCAAAGGTTTATAAAGTAGTCAATCACTTCCATAGTGGGAAATTATTTTGAAGTTTGAATGATTGAGTGGAATCAAATCTTTATGGTTAATTATCGTAATTATGGCTTTAGACAGTCACATTTATTAACTTTGAGTGTGCAGTTTGAAATATTATTATAGTTTAACTTTCTTCTTACTAGTATCCTTGTTCTAAGTATTAAACAAATTAAAGTAATCAGTAATGACATATGTAGCTGAAGTTTGAATTCCCACTCATTTTACCATAACTATTGTTTATATTATGATTTAGTTCATTTACCATTATACATGTGTGTTTTAAACAATCTTGTACTAATTGTGCTTGCTATAATGTTAAAGAATAAAAATTTTAAATCCCAATTTTCTATCCTTGGGTTTGGGGGGAATGTGGTCCTAAACTTCATAATTGAATTTCTACATGCTAGATATGCTTCCTCGCTTTGCGCTTTTTGCTCCTGCTTTAAACCATTTTGTTACTCAGCTTTTCCAACATAATTGTCTTGTCAGCTGGTTCTCCAAATTGACAACTTTATATCCGTCCTTGGCATATGCTTAAAATATGTTTAAACTTTTAAAACTGATAACAGAAACCAGAGATTGTAGCTAATGCGAAATGTTTTCAGTTGAACTAGAAGTGTAAGCAGTTTAACATTAGTGCATGTGGTTTTGACATAATAGAAAACACTTTGAGTTACATAGCATACCACTCTATTTGCATATCTTGTTTGTGCACTTTTATTTCCAGGGATAACTTGTTCAGGAATCATGTTCTTAGCAAAATGCTAGAGACGGATCAGATTGAATCATATCTTAAAGATATTATAGGAGTTGATATTGATGACAATGAAGCTGTTTCTAACTTTTCATGCCTTGTCATGGGTATGTATTACACCTTGAACATGATTTGTCAGAATGTGAGACTTGACAATTGTGTATTTTTTATTCCTTTTCAAATTTCTGTTTAATGGCAAATTTTTCTTTTGGGACAACAATTCTGTTAAATGTCACTTTTAGTGTATTTAAACATGTTATTAACAAGCACCAAGAAAACCAGCTGGCTTTTGAGATATTGCATATCAAATTTTTGATAATGATATCCTTTATAAAGCCTTATATGTAAAGCCCTATTACAGCCCCTATATTTCTGATAATGTGGGCACTTGCCTTAAGTATATTGGGATATTATTTTACCATCACATCTGAAAGAGAACTCCATGATTATTAATGGACTCTAAAATTTCAACCCTGAGTTCAAAACTAAAGCCTCGAATTTTATTGTAGGTAATTGTGTAACAAGAGCACTCAAAAACCAAACAACTCGCATATTGCTATGATGAATAAATCCATAAACATTTCTTAGATCCACATAACATTCCAGATCACCAGCAAACATCTCATCAGCTCTCCCTGGTACCATTGTTGATGTTTCCTGAAAATTTCATCAAAATCTGTGTATAACTTTCAAATTATTTTTCAAACAACAAATAGCAAACCTCACCCGACCCATAACATAATCACTTTAGCCGTGGTAACTAGAAATTAGTATACTTTTGTAAAGCTTTTTTGGAAATTTTAATGTCATATACAGATTAAAAATATAAAGTATGCAAGAAATAATATCAACTTCAGTGAACTGTCTGCTTTTCTGTGAGAAATACTACTTTTTCGATCAATCATACTTTTTCAAATCTTATGAATGCTAATATTATGTTGTAAAGAGCACACTAATATTGTACAAAAACTACATGATGTTGATGCAGCATGTGAATCCCCATCTGAATTGGCATCATTGTTACATGTACAAAAGCCTGATGTGGAACACGCTCTATGGATGGCAGAACATGTTGAAGGTTAGTACTGAAAAGTATATTAATCATAGACATCCTATCTTGATATATTGAAAAGCCCTCTCATCTTGTTTACAAAATAATAAGTTACCAAGTCAACTGAATATGTGGTGAGCAGTAACTGGATAAAAGAGCTAAACTTTGTTTGAAATAACAATTTGAGAAATTAATGTAGATTTACTTACAAACATGCGTAGGTGACAAGTACACAACATGTACTATACTTTTCTATGACCAACTTACTGCATACACAGGTGTAGATTATTATTTTGATATATTGATATGGTAAATTATCATTAAAACATGAAACAATTTGGCCCTACTATTTTTCAAAATTATAATTGTCAGATATTATTGACCACTACTGGATTTAATATATGTCTTCTAATGTACTGCATTTTAGGACACATAACATTAACTAATTTGTTGTCAGACTAACATAAGTACAGCTCACTGGAAAGGGTGTTTTGGGGGTTTACTGTGTTTTAAAATGATGTAAATAAGAAATTGATGGTGTATTGAGTCTGCTATACGTTATTTGATCAGACCATAATGTATCATAATTAATGCAGTGACATGATGTGCCTTGCCTTTTGCCTTTCAGTCCCCCTTGTCCATCCATGTCTGCAACCATAAGTTGTATTTTGGAGCATTGCAATAAATCCTATAAGAGGGGGTTGCAACATGGAATGTCATCTGCACAGACTAGTTCCATCCATTATGACATCTGCGATGTTTTAAAATAATACCACAAATATATCAACCATTTTTTTTCATTTTCAGAGCATTATTCTGAACCAACAGAATCATTTAAGAAGGAAGCGAGAAAGTTACACAGATGGTTGGTAAATTCAGGCTTTCCTGATCAATGGCCAGTGAAAACTTCACTCAAAGAAAATAAAAACCTTTTGAAGAAAAATGAAATGATGGGTATATTTGTGACATTTGGATACAATGGAAAAAGTTTCATGGCAGCCAAAGCATTAACAGGTATGTGTGCTACCATAATTTTAGAAGATCTAAAAATAAAAAAAAATTAATAAGGTTTGGAATACAAGCTGGTTATAAGCTTACCATGAGCAGCAAACAGAACTAGGAAAGTTGTTACTTATTGCTATCTTATTCATTATTTTTTTACAAACTTACAAAGAAGGTGATACGAGTTAATGAAGGAAAAAGGTTATATGAGTAATAATATGGAACATAACAAACAAATGGCAGTAAGACATTATTGTGATCATCACAGATAAAAGAAAACCATTAAATTTTCAAAATTTTCATCCCTGTCATCAGGAAGTTGATAAATACATGAGTAGATGCTACAGCAGAAGGTAACAGATTCTAACTGATTTGTATCAGTACTTTGGTGAGTTACTTGGTGAGTAATACATACAGTTTGGACAAGAGCCTTTTATATTCAGACAACACACAATGACATTATATATATACTAAAGTTATAATGATAAACTACACAAGTATAACATAAAAGCCCCTAACCCAATTAGGTAGTGATTAGCCGTTGCAATGTGGTAGCTGCAGTTGATGAAGATAAGGGGATATTTGTCAGATAAGAGTTAATAGCAGAGGAAGACCATTCTCCATGAGCTTTGAGCTTCTGGAAGGGGACATTGTAATCAGAAGCGAAGAAACCCTGGACTTCCAAAATGGGTGAAATGCAAAATGTGCTGGGTTCAAACCCAAATATGAAAGGAGCTTGGATAGGTAGCTGCTGATCATAGGGAAAGTAAGGATGGAGAGCCCTGAAGGCTTCGGGAACAGGAAGAGGGGGGAACGAAGCAGTGACAGGACACAAAGGGGAATTTGAAAGGAGGTGAATCTGTAGACCTTGATGATTAAAAAATTACATTGCTTTAGCCGACTTTAGCATCACATGACTCCCAGTAGGCCCACATATGAAATCAGCCCTGATAAAATAAGAGAAGCATCAAAGGATTTTGCTGAAACTGGGTTATGTTCTTTAGTGAATACCGCCCCTGGCTTATTTACATATAAAACCTGATGGATACTACTGAAATATGCAATGCATTAAGCCATAAACAAGCCTCGACAGGTTAAATGGTTTGCAGTTGTATGTAGCTCAAGAGGCCGGTAGGGAACTGCTCTGAGCTAAGTGTTAGTCCTAATTGTACCATAAGGGACCTATATTGACCATGGAAAATTGAAATTTGTTGAGAAATGAGGGTGTGTGAGTACACAGCATTAGAGGTTTGCTCAGTGTCAGGGTTATGCAGATTGTGCCCTTGGACAAAGTACCTGGACAATTAAGTCCCGCCTCACTAATGAATAGAAGTGTGAAAATAAGCTTGAACAAATCTGCAACAGATTGTCAACTTGTACATGCGAGTCCTGTAATACTATTAACACCAGTTATAAGCATTATCTGCAAAGAATAAGACTTAATTTTTTTAATGATTTAAAAATATAATTTTCGGGCGTCATATGATTGTAATGGTGGGACTAACTTGTATTTTTTCTTGTTAAGTGGAAAGTAAAAAAAACTGAAACAACCTGTACATATTTTGAGAACCCAATATCAGCTCCACAACAGCATCTCCATAACATGTGACGTTCCTTACCAAGCTATTTTTTTAATGCAAGCTCCTATGAGGCTCACGATTCTAAAGATCACTTTTTGGTGTTTTTTATATGTTTTTTTCTTCACTTTTTTGGTTTTTGGTCACCAAACTTTCATGAATTAAGGCATAGCATGATGATTACTCGTTTGATCACTGAAGATAAGCAGCAATTGCCAACATTAGTACTTGAATGGATGACCAAGGCATGATTTTAGTATTATCAAATAATCCTTCAACAATTTTCTGCTTTATTCAGCCAATAAAAGTGTCCAGTGTACATGCACATTTACCAACAATAATTTTGTGCTTTCTATTTTTCTTGATGTTTTTCTGATTTTTATATTTTTAAAATTTCAGAGAAGTTGAATTTGTTTTTCAATTCTAGAGGTCCTTTCACTGCCAGAATATTTAGAAAAAATAGAACGTTCTGGAATGGATGAAGAGATGTTAGAGTATTACCTGACGTCAAACAGAGAACTTGCCACTGATGATGGATTAAAAGCTCTTAGCAAAGGAGTAGACACATTCATGAAGTTTTGGATCACTCTGGGTGACTTAAAACTTGCACAATAGTCGGTGACTATTGCTACAATAACTAGAACTAGTAATATTCACTTATAACAATGAGACACAACTGCATTAAGTTTTTCCTAACCTTTCCAATCTCAGTAAATTTGTTTATATGAATTTCACTAAGAATAAGATCACAAAATAAAACTTATCATCTAGTTATCTATTTTTATGAATCTCGTACCATATATCTTACTTGATTGTCACCTCAGAAGTTGTGAGTTCCACTCTAACCCATGTGTGCCTATAACCATGAACAAAAAGCTTTAAATGTTCTAGCCCATGAAATGATGTCAAACTTAATGTACCATAACAAGTTGGTGAACCCGACCTAAGTTCAGACAAGTTGAGATTAAGCTATTCAAAAGGTCAAATCAAGACCCAGGGTTCAAGAGGTCAATAGCACATCAAGGGTCAGGTGCCAGCTAAAAACCTTTGTACGATAAAATTAAGGCTATAAAGGAATTTGAGAGCTATTTGATACCACTAGAACACTCAAACAGAGAAAGGTCACAGAAAAGGTCACAACATGGCCAAAGTCTTCCCATTTTCGATAGCAGTTTTACCAAGATTTTGTTGATAATTAGGACTTAATTTGGGTTTTTTAAAGTTGTATCTATGATTATTACACACACGCCTTGCTTACCCATGTGACTTTTTGGGAGTTATTATTTCAGATATCCATGTATCAATCAGATTTAACCCATCTATCATATTTAGTCTTAGCATTATTTTCCTTTAAGTACCCATATGTGTCAATACTGTAATCCATTACCAAGTTCCAGTCCCCACATAATACTACTGGTAGATTTTCCTTTTGTATTAATTGATTTCTCAGGTTTGCATAAAATTCAGGACAGTCAGTAATTTGGGACCCTATATAACACATAAATAGATGTTAAGATCACATACTTGTAGTTGTATCAGTAGTAGATTACCTGCATCATCTTTTTCTATCTCCCTGACCTTAAAGTTCAGATCTCCCCTGGATAAAATAGCTACTCCCCGACTTTCAGGAGATTTGGATGAGATTATTGCCTCACAACCCCAGTCTTCCTCAAAACCATTTTTATTCTTATCCCCAGCATGGATGTCCTGCAGAGAGTAAATTGAATCATTTTTATCTTTTAACCAGTTGAAAACGTTTAGTGGATCTGTTATTCCCCTCACATTCATGCTACAGATTTTTAAATTACTAAATGTTATAAAAAATTATCCCATATATAAAATCTTCTAAAACTGACCACAGGCAGGAGTTCTGATGTTTCACATCAAAATAAAGATAGACTAAACATTTGACATAATTATACAAGTAATCTAAGTATTGTATGTTAAACCACCTCTTACAGGTCAAGCAAGACCAAGGTACCAACTGCAGTTGGGTAACATTTGCAAAAAAGTGAATATGTGAACCATGAAAACATTAGAAAAAAATATTAATAAAAAGAAACTAGACAAAGAAGGAAAAGTTTAGTATGGTTTGACAAAAAAAGGAAGATAATTTGCAAAAGATTAATGCTAGAGTAATTTTACCACAATAAGTGAATTATCTTTCTGAACTCACTTTGGTTATACATTCTATCTTATGTTTTCAATTCAGTATTCCTTACATTTAAAAAAGAAACAACAAACGACAAAATACGTTTTTACAGTTATAATTAAATTTTCTCACAGTTGTTGCTACAAATATTCAGTTTAACCACCCCTTGTACATGTATAATCTATTTGCATGACAGCATTTGACACAAGTATCGTTTATTCAGTGCTGCAATGCAGGGATGACACTTCAATTACTTAAAAATGTATGTCGTTGTATCAACAAATGTAAGTCATTTTATACATTCAGTACTGTTGGCACATTTTTACAGTTATTATCCATATTGATCATAGTTTGTTATTACAATTATTCATTTTAACCACCTTTTATACATGTATAATCCATTTTGAACATGTAAGTAATTTTATAAACCCAATAGTTATGCTGTTAACATTATCTTGTATAACCGGATGTCAAACTTTTTTGGGTGATATACATGTACCACAATAATATGACAGCACTTGACACAAGAATCCTCTTATTCAGTACCACAATGCAGGGACAAACCTTCAATTACTTAAAAATAGTACACATTAACTGTGTTCCATGAACCATGATATACGGCTGCATTTGACACAAGAATCCTCTCATTTAGTGCCACAATGCAGTGATAAAAAAACGTTCAATTACTTAAAAATAGTACACATTAACTGTGTTCCATGAACCATGATATGCGGCTGCATTTAACACAAGAATCCTCTCATTCAGTGCCATAATACAGGGATAATCATTCAATCACTAAGAGGTATACACCTTTATTGTGATACAGGCTCCTATTAACAACAATCATCAATACATACAGTACAAACCCATACCTTAATGTACATACATACATTTGGCAAAAAAAATGTTTTCATTCACTGCCACAATGCAGAAGCTGTGACTTGTTTTAGTTGACTATCTTCACTATTTATATTTCTCACAGACATTGTTACATAATTTATTTTTAGCATTAAGTTGTCCTGAGGCACTATGTCTTTGAGCATAAGCTCTCCGGATACGGTCCAGTTGATCAGTTTCTGTCCACAGTAAGCAATCCACCTCCATATTTGTGAGTCAATAGCATGTGAGGCCTTGACTGAGAAGTCAGTGGCATCCTCCATTAGATTACCCAGATAATCAAGCATAGAAGATTTGGCTGCCTCTGACTTCTCTTCCTGGATACATCTCATGAAGCCAGAAACCACTGGGACATTGTTAGATCATCGTATCTTGGCCTGACTTTATGACTCCCAGTGAGTATAAAATTCTATGGCCAGTCTACTACTCTTTTTACCGTAATGTCCCCAGGACCCCCACGTTGTGATTTTAGTTTACCTTTTGTAGCAGATTCATTTAATTGTGCTAGTTCCGACAGTATTTTGTCAACTTCCACCTGGACTGACTCATTATTTCTGAGATATAACCCAGTGAGAGGACCACACTCTCTACGGTACTTTCCGTATCGATACCGCGTCAAAGTACATTTGGACTAGAAGAGCTGTGGGAAGTAATAGATGAAGAACTTGCCTGTGAGGTTTCTTGTCCCAGTGCTGCTTCCATCCGCTGCACCCTCCTATCCATAAGATCCATTTTGTCCCCTAATTGTTGCAACTGTAGCAGAATCTGCTGTGAAACTGTAGTGCTACTGGCTGGTTCCGTGGAGGGGGGTGCAGCAACTTCCACATCACCGGACAAGGACTCACCCTCATATTGGCATTTCTTCCCCACTCGTCGCAGATGCTGTGAAGCACATTTAGAACAATGAAACACCTTAGGCACCGTCAACTGAGTAATAAGACATAAAATTAAATAAATTGATAAAATGACAGAATAAAATGTAAAGTAAAATATAAAACAATACGGTAGCTCAGTTCAAATTTTTAACATGTATATTGTTCAAATCCGAGTGTGGCACCAAATTCAAATGCAAGGTGGCTTTTATAGTAAAAGTCAGTGATGCATGGAGTACCACAATGTAACATTCTAGACTGGTACCAGAATTGAAGGTTAAGTTCAGTAGATGAACTATTTTTTTCCAACATAAAGCGCATGTTTTGTAAAGCTATCTGATAATTTTATATCCACTTACTTTTCTAATAAAATATGCTCCTTAATACAGGTATTTGCAGAAATTACTTTTGTAACTTCTTATCTCTAGATTTACTTCCTACACCTCTTGACCTTTGACCTACACTACGAGATCATAAACGAGAATGAGACGTCTGAAGCTGTGAACTCGCTTATGTCATGGTGTGTGGATACTACTTAAAATCTATTGTTAGAGACAAAAAGTACTAGTCACGTGGCCAACTATATAACTAAAGGACCTTTCAATCTGATGCTATTTGCTGTTCTATGGTAGGCTACCTTTGATGTGGCTGTTCTCTTGGAATTTGTAGAAGTAAAGCAAAATGAACAAATATTTCTATATCATTCCCCCAGAAACAAATAGGCCAAGTGGGATTTAAAATTATTTATTCATATTCTAAACATCAATTTGCAATTAGCACAGCAACATGTATACATACTGAATAATCATTTCTAAAAGTGGTGTTAAAAAGTCTGTTGAGTGTCTATTCAAACTTCAGCACTAGTTATTTAAAAGTATCTATTTAGAGATGCAAGCAATCACAAGTGATTCAAATTTACATAACTTCATTGAAATTTATTCAAAAGTCTGTTTAGTGTCTATTCAAAGTTTAGCAATATTCGTTCATTTAAATGACATATTTATAGATGCAAACAATTAAACATGATTCAGACTTCAGAAACTTCATTGGATTTCATCAATATTTTCAACTCTGAGCCATTACATTTTACAGCCAGCGGGGTAGAAGGGACATAAATCATTCACAAGGTCAAATAGGTCAGAGGTCACTTAAGTCATGACCTTATGTCAGGCAGAGGTCAAATGCCTGAGGAAAGCAAAGGAGGAACTACATAACTGTTCCCAGAATGAATGGAGAGGTGAAAAACATGTGTCCATTCTAACCCACGGTTAAGCGATGTATATTGACTACGTGAAGTAATTTTGGTACAGGTTGGTAGAAACCAGAATTGAATGTGACTCCCACCCGTTAGGATGAGGAGGCAGAAGAATGTTGCTAGTACTGTTGTGACATGACCTGATTATGGCTAGTATGATAAGTGAAAGGAATTAAGAAAGTAATAGCATAAGGGATGAAGAATTTACATTGAAACCTTGTTAAGCTGAATAAATTTTGGATTTTGAAATAATTTGATCAAGCCATAGGATAAAACAAGTGATATGACCTATAATGCAGGAGAAGGTGAGGCAAGTTTATGTACGGTCAGTCTATCCTCCGAGTATGGCTCCTTGCTGATGGTTAAGAGATGGAAAGGTGTCCATTCCATTTACAAACTGGTCCTATTAGTGTGGAATCCACTGGTGTTGTATTTCCATTTTGGTTTCCTAGGCACTATTTCTGGTACCATCCATTTCTGTGGTTCTCCTGGGACACCCAAGATGACTTAGCTGTTAAGTATGTGTTTTAGTGGATAAGACAAATAAAAGACTTTTAGTTGGTAGGGTCACCTTGATCCATCTCAACTCAATTACAATGCCCTGGGTGAACCGTGCATTACGGCCCCTTAAGTAACATAACCGCTCATAGATCAAGGGCCCAGGTGCATTTTCCTCTATACCAATTTTATGTAAAATGTGTATGCATAAAATTATAAGACAGTTACATGTAAAAACTGTGGACACACATATAATATACAACAGACAATGTAAAATGTAAATATGATTCGTGTAGCATGTAATAATATGTAAGCAATTTACTAGCAAGATAATTACATAGCACAAATTCTATCTCAATAGTAATATGAACACAGCAAAGCATGAATTTATTGTGTCCTTGGGTATAGAGGCAGGTGTGATCGAGCTGGAACCACTTGTGGACCTCCAGAACGGCAATTTGCTTTCACCAATGCACCTCAAATTTCGATGTGACCATGTTACCATATAGACAGTCTGAAAATACAATATACAATTGGCAGTATTCTGGTTTCAGAAACACTGTAGTTGACAATAACCAAGCACTGGGTGGGAATTGATACGTAAGTGTGGGTTCTTCAATGTGACCCCTTTGAATGCTGAAGTCTGAATGACAAGGACAGCAATTTTCCTCTATCCAATGAAGTGTGACCAATCAAAATTAGACAAAAACTGTGGCAGTGGTACATGATAGAATAGATTTGTTTCCTCAGGAATGACCTTCCCCACACCCAAATGTGGGCCCGAACATTCCCCCAGAAACAAATAGGCCAAGTGGGATTTAAAATTATTTATTCATATTCTAAACATCAATTTGCAATTAGCACAGCAACATGTATACATACTGAATAATCATTTCTAAAAGTGGTGTTAAAAAGTCTGTTGAGTGTCTATTCAAACTTCAGCACTAGTTATTTAAAAGTATCTATTTAGAGATGCAAGCAATCACAAGTGATTCAAATTTACATAACTTCATTGAAATTTATTCAAAAGTCTGTTTAGTGTCTATTCAAAGTTTAGCAATATTCGTTCATTTAAATGACATATTTATAGATGCAAACAATTAAACATGATTCAGACTTCAGAAACTTCATTGGATTTCATCAATATTTTCAACTCTGAGCCATTACATTTTACAGCCAGCGGGGTAGAAGGGACATAAATCATTCACAAGGTCAAATAGGTCAGAGGTCACTTAAATCATGACCTTATGTCAGGCAGAGGTCAAATGCCTGAGGAAAGCAAAGGAGGAACTACATAACTGTTCCCAGAATGAATGGAGAGGTGAAAAACATGTGTCCATTCTAACCCACGGTTAAGCGATGTATATTGACTATGTGAAGTAATTTTGGTACAGGTTGGTAGAAACCAGAATTGAATGTGACTCCCAAACAGCCAAACTAACTATGTAAATGTTGCCTAAAAGTTTCAGCGACAGAAGAGGAGGCATGAGGAAGTGCTTGAATGTAAGACCAAACTGCATCCGATTTCCAGGTGCCATGGGCCTGGATGTGTTCAAGCGGAACACCATGTTGGAAAGCCCATGCTGAAGCGGATCTCCTGAATGCATGGAAGGTAAGGGATGGTTGTATTTCTAATATGTTTGAGATTTTTTTCAAGTGCTTCCTAGCCATGGAGTCTGTTAGAACAACCAGACTTCCCCGGTTATAAATTCGAAAAAGGGGGTCGTTGTCTGTACCCGGATACGATGTTAGCATATTTCTTAAAGCTTGGATCGGACAAAAGTCTGAGCATCCCAAATTGGGGTACGTGTAGTTTTTCTATCTTGGATAGTTTTTGACCACTTGATGATCACTGTTGCACCTACTTGTGTAAATATAATATCACCCCTAGCCATATGTCTAGTGATGTCAAATTGTTTTGTGGTGTGTGGCGCGTTTGATAAGCGCAGAAAGGAAAAGAAGGAAAAAGTATATAAAGCCACAAAAGTGAGGGGATGGTCTAACGTTTTGGATATGGAGATTATTTTTTGAAGTGTATCAAGTGTCACAACAGATGTTATCTTTGGTGAAAATGGCCTGCCAAGCTTGATGGACTGAAGAAACAGCGGGATTCTCTGGTCTCGAAATGGATCTGTGGGGAGTCCATGGATAATATGGAAGGCCCACAATGCAGCCATATTGTTGGAAATATTGGCTTCTGACATATTAGCATTCGCCAGATATTGTAAATATGCTAGCAAAACTAATGGAGTCACCTGAAATGACGACAACCCAGCTGCCACCTGGAAGGAGAAGAAATCCTTCCACATCCTGGTGTACTGTCTTAATGTAGCAGGACGGAAACCTTCGGTCAATCTTTTAGTAGCCAGGGAAGCCAGCTGGGCCGCCGCCATGGGTAACTCTGAAATAACACAACATATATTTATATGGTATGGTTCAGCAGTAAAAGGTCAATGTGGGAAGAAATCCACACATGATTGGGGCATAGGTTATGAAGTTTATCCCACTGCTATTGTGTGCCTCTCCATCTGGACATCAAATCTGCCAGTGTTTTTCATACCTGCAATGTGTGAAAAAGTGAATTGCACATTATACAGAGAGGAAAGAAGCCATACATTTCTGGCACAAGTGGCTAACATGGCATCTCTTGCTTTATCCCTAGACAGGACTTCGACAACTGCAAGGTTATCACAAAATATCTGCACTTTTTTGTTTTCCCAGTAAGAGGCCCAAACTTTACAAGCCACTAGGATGTTTAGGATTTCTAGGTGGACTATTGTATAGGCCATATATCCTCTTTCTATGGGAAGAGCATAGATCATTGAATTGTAAGGACCGCCTAACCCAGTAAGTGATGCATCCAGATAGACTTGCGCATCCACTTGAGTGGTATTATAATATGTGACCCCATTGTATGATTTCAGGAAATTATTGAACCAATTGAGGTTTGCAAAGAATGCCTGATCAAGTAAAATTTTCTTGATATCTGAATTTTGCCTCAGTAATGTCAGCATTCGATTCAGAAAATAATGGGCCGGCTTCACACACTTTGTAATATAGAGCAGCGAACCGAGGAGTGATTGTAAATCACGCTTACTGCAATATGTTTTGGTGGCCCATAAGTTGCAAGTTTCAGTGATTTGTAACAATTTATCAGATGGGATGGAAATTGTGCTAGTTGGTATATCTACTAATATCCCAAGGCATGTAGCTGCGGTGGTAGGTGGGACCAACTTACTTTTGCTAATTTCTAAGCCCAAGTCTTGCAAAACGTACTGAAGGAACTCATAAGATTTATATGTATCTTGAGGAAGACCAACATATATAAGATCGTCAATATAGTTGTATAGACGATGAAAGCCACGTTGCTGCATGATAAAGCGTATCGCGTCCAAGCAACGCTGGAAAAAAAATCCGTGCCTGAACCCAAATGGCAGAGATCCATCGATAAAGCACGCATTATGTTTGATTCCCAATAAATCTATGTCCCCTGGGTCTATGCGTAGATGGCGAAAGGCCCTACTAATTTCCACTTTATATATGAGGGCATTCGGGCCTAGTTCACATAGAGCTTGTGTAATGAGGTCAACGGATGGATAACGGAGTGTAAAGTATGTTTGTAGATATGTATTTCTAGGAACTCCATCATTGACCGAAGAACCTTTTGGCCAACTTAGGTCAATAATTGTATGCTTTTTGTCTGAGTTCTGTTTATCCCTAACCATAAGAGGGGACATGTGTGCTGTGAAAGGGATTTGTTCAAAGGGGCCATACATGGCGCCATATGATAATTCCTCAGGGATATAATGAGCAACATGCTGTGGATTTTCTAATGCCGATGTGTGATTTTTATCTGTGGAACAAAGTGGTTGGCGTCGGTCAAAATCTAAAGGGAATCCAAACTGGATCAAGTCTGGTAGTTGCTTATCCCAATATTCTTTTAAGTGATAGTGCCATCTGCACGGTTTTAGTTGGGACTTTACTGGAATTCTGGTACCCAAAAAATTGGGTAATCCCGACTCCCTAATAATGTGGTGAGCCTGAATAGTGTCTGGAGTGGAATCCCATTTCACCGAATCACCATTATATAACTGCAGGGGTGTTAAAGGTACAAAACCAAATGATTCCCCGTTTTGTTGTATACATGCTCTATAGTCATTGTATCTGTGTCTATCTTTGAGGACATGGTCTGGAATAGACTTTGTCAATTCACCAGAACTATTAAGGTCTTGTATTGTCTCATGACAACTCTGTTGTACATAATTACTTGCCTTGCTGTGTTCCGTGCCTATCGGCATAACATCTTCTTGTTGTTTAGCTTCCCGAATATATTTGTGCCCCTGTTAAGTGATACCCTTGTAAAAAGACCCAATTCCGTTTTTATTCCCCACCAAATTAGAATTTGCTTCCACAGTACATGGGGTAAAGTGAGGGTTTCTTGAGCTATACTTTGCATTTTTGGTGCTACTTTTGAATGGCCCACACATTCTGAAATGCTATGACCCAACGCCTGTATGTTGTTTTCACGTTCTGGGTAACTTTCTGATATATCTGAATCCTCTGTACTAATATGGACATTGTCGGGTTGTTGTAATGGTTGAAACCGATTATACAATGCAAGAGTTTCATGTTGTACTGCATGTGTCCTGTTAGATTTGTTGATTGAATTTTGGGAATTATTTTTGCACGTGGTCTTAGCTGAAATGTTATCAGGTGCTTTCCTGATAATGTTTAGTTTGGAACAAAGGCCCGGTTTGGTACCAGCAGCGCTGTTCACCGTATCTGTATGTGGTAAACTTCTCTGTGGTGGCTTTTGCAATGCTTCTGCATACGAAAGTTTATTAGAAGTTTGCCGAAACATTCTCTGCGCATGAAACCATTGTAATGCCAAAGCCTTGTCAGCCTCGATTTCCCATCTAGATGTAGGAAAACCAACATTTGTGCCATACAGTACACGTGTACAGAAACCCTGGGTGTGTGTACGATGACCCACACCCAAGGTTACTCGTTTTTTATTTTTGTTTCCGCATTCAATCTCAGAATGAGGGAATGTTCTTCCTGTGGCAGCAAAGCATGAGGAGAAAATATGTTTATAAAGCATACCACGTGTTTCATGTGACTTTTGATGTGAACATGATCCCTGGTTGAAGAATTGACATGGCATTGATTTGGTTACTTTTGAGCCAAATTTCTTGAAAGTCGAATTTTGTAGAGATGACGCTGGTTGTGGTACGTGCCTTTGAGCGTTTGCCCGCCTAATACGTTCGATTTTGTCTGTCTGAGTGTAGTTCTTAACCTCCCCCGTTCCATTCTACACAAAAGTACCGCGTGGCTGGCCTTTGCCGCATCCCAACTGAAATCGTTTGCATCATCCATAAGGGAAATTAAATAGTCCAACATGGACTTTTGATCTCTGAATTTTGTTCTTCCCTCATGATGCGGCAAAAGCCAGCCACCCATTGTGTGATCGAAAGGTGGTCATAGGAGATACGCTCCTTATGTGATCCGGACAATACATATTCATGGGGCCATTTTACTCTGTTAGGGACCAGAACTTCGACAGGACCCCCTCTTAAAGATTTTTGTTTGATACCTGTCTTTTCAATCTCTGCCAATTCCTTGAGTCGCTTGTCAACTTGTTCTTGTATCAGCAGATTTTGCCTAAGAGCATTCAAATCTGGTAAATCTTGTTTAAGAGGGGTTGTGTAATTGATTTTATTTGCCTGAGTGGATGTACCAGCATTTTCATTCAGTGTTGTGGAAAGTGGGGCCGGCTTATCAGTATCCACTTTTTTTTATTTTTTTGTTTTTTATTTTCTTTACATCAGTTGTCTTTTTGCACTTACTGCTTTCAATTTTTGTCAATCTCTGACTTATGTTGGTCAGTTGAGAGAGAATTTGAGCATTTATCATATCTGGTGTGATACCGGCACTAGTTTGCTCGTTGCCCACATGCTTAGAAGCACTGGTTCCGGTTTCTTCATTTTCCTCTACATCCGAATCTTTAACTACGTCACTGTAGTTTAATTCCGAATCCGACGAACTGTCATCCGATTCTTGGGCTTTGTGAGCTTGTTTGTTTGCCTGCAGCAATTTTGAAAGGAACTCTGTATCTTACGAAATTTGTAATTGAATTGGTACCTGCAGAGAGTCAGATTTTGCAGAGGGTAGGTTGTAATTCGAACTCGTTTCTGACATAATGGCTCAGTATTTACACAATGCAACCATGAACTTTCTTTATAAATTACCTCTGAGTACCAGCACATGTAATACTACTTTTTCAAATATACATATCACACACATGTGTAGAAACACTATAATATTATAGTAAACACATGAGAGATAATGGTACTATGAATTATATGTTGATATGTGGTATGCACATGTGCGGTAACGGTATCTCATTTAATATCATTCATATAAATACAATACACATGTGCATTAACGGAAATTAAAAGCACACAATTAATATACAATACAAAACATATGTGTGGTAATGGTAATCTATACCATATATAAAACGTTTCTACACATATGCATTAACGGTAATCAACATTCACTTGATTAAAATCTATTTACTAAAAGACAAATAAAACAATAAGTTGCAAAGTATAAAATAAATTCCTGTGACTAGATAAATCAAAATGTCTGCTTTCTTAAATGTGACCCCTTTGAATGCTGAAGTCTGAATGACAAGGACAGGAATTTTCCTCTATCCAATGAAGTGTGAACAATCAAAATTAGACAAAAACTGTGGCAGTGGTACATGAATAATAGATTTGTTTCCTCAGGAATGACCTTCCCCACACCCAAATGTGGGCCCAAAAACACACCCCAAGTTTTACGAGTGCTATTGTGTGAACAGGATCCCTGGTTGTAAAATTCGCAAGACATAGACCTACCAATCCTTCCTACACCTCTCTTAGAATTTGGTGCCATGACTGAATTCTGGGAGGTTTGTGACACATGGTTTGTGTATCTGCTCTTCTATTACGATAATTACAATCAGTCTGATCATAACCTGTGACCTCACATGACAGAGCAAAACAGTATGGCTGGCCTTTGCCGCACTCCATGAGAAATAATTTACATGATCCATTAAATAAATATTTTAATATATGCTTTATCACAGTTTGATTTGTTTCTTCTCCCATGGTTCGACCTAAGCCAGTCATCTATTGGGGCATTGTGAGCTGCTCATAGAAAATTCTTTTTTTGGCAGGGCCAGATAACACACTCATGGGGCCACTTTACATGGTTGTGCACAAATGCCTCAACCTGACCACTGTTAGAGATTTGACCTGCGTAGTAACCTGTTTATGTTATATCTGCTAGTTCATGCAGGTATTGATACACCTGACCCTGGTCATATCTTATGGAGTACATAGTAGGTAACCAATTATCTGATCTGACCTGGACAACTGGCTGCATCTGGGCATGTGTGACCTGGTCTTTAGCTTGCTGTAGACGGCCACTGGCTGAGGACAAAGGACTTGCAGTATCCAAAGCACTGACCAAGCCTGTGCTATTTTTTTTTCTTTTAGATTTTTAAATCATACACTGATTTTTGATAACTCTTTTGTTCAAGAGTGCCAAGCCTAACACTAATTCTTTCTAATAGATTCAAGATTGTTTGATTTACTAACTGCTGTGTGGCGTCAGCCTCCCTACTCTCTGGTAAAGCATTCTCACGTGAATTTTCCATAAGACTTTGCCCAGTTTCTATATCACCAACATCAGTTTCGGATGCATTAATCAGGTCCACACAATCTAATTCACTAACAGATGAGGTATCAGAAAGAACTCGCCATTGACAGGAGTAGGCTGACTGCCATCCAGTATCTGAGACATAAAGTCCTGGTCACCACACAATTGCAGCTGTACAAGTAAAACAGCTTCCTTCTTCCCAGATCTCAAGTTATATTTTTGAGCCATTTATAACAGTAGAACTTAAAACTTAATAAAACATAAGTGGTATAAAATGCTAAAAACCTAAAAACACAAAACAGGCTGTGTGTAAACAGATATACATATGTGCAGAGTTAAATTTTTTTTGTGTGATGCCTTCAGTGACTGCAGAGCAAATTGTAGAATGAAGCAGCAAATTTTATTTTACCGAGCAAGGAAAGTTGCGGAAAGCCTAATAATTTTTTTCCAGTCGATATATTTAGATATTTGCTCCCTCCTGCTGAGACGGTCAGAAACTTGGTGTGTGCATTGACTGTGATATCTATTTTTGAGAGATATTCAGAGTATCTATAAAGTTTGTTTTGTTCAAATCATGGATCTCAAGCAACTCGGATGGTCTCTCATGTAAGATGCTACTTTTATGGTTCTAATGGTTGGTATCTGACTTGACCAACAAAATTCTTTAAGGAGTCTCTTTATTCTTAATATTCACAAGCTGCAATGTGTCTAGAACAGTCTTTCTAGAATCATTACTATTGTGTAAACACAGATGAGCAGTTGCCTGGTAAATCAGTGATAAAATTCCAGTTTGCTAGTTCTACTTTTATTTACAGTGAAATTACATTAATAATCCTGATACATATATTTTATAGTAATTAATTAGGTCAGCCTAATTAATACTTCTTAAAGAATTGTAAAACTGTTCAGATAAGAATTACTTAGGTCTGCCTAAATAATATATATTACATATATCTAGCTCTATGGCTGAAAACACTTCTTACTGCCTCAAAACTAACTCAGAAAACTGTCTCCTGTGTACATTGCAGTAACAAACTAACACACAATCAAAATCTGCCCTGTGGGAAGGGAAAGATCTACAATAACATAAGGGTTGAACATAATAGTCAAACTGTCAAAGTGATAAGTTGCATGCAGCATTTCCCTTGCTCACCCCAACTAGACTGATAAATTTCTGGGGTTGAGATCAAGATTCGGGATCAAAACAAAACTATATAAACCCCCTCTGGCTCTCATAATCATCATTTGTCACCGCAAATATGCCAGAGAGACTTTATGCAGAATATAAGGGTACTTTGTTTTTTATTGAGTTTAATATTTTGATTTTTATCATGATTAACAGACAAAAAAGCATACATCTTAACCCAAGACCAGCACCTGCACTACAACCAGCACCTAAGCCACCAAACCCCTGGGTCATGCCATGAATACTTCAAAGACAATAAAAAGGATGCTACAGCAACCTCCTGGCCGACTTAATACACACTGATATCCCAGAATATCAGAATTTTATCAGGATGCCACCTGCCTTTTTGACCTCATCAAAGAATGCATACACCCCGGCATCAAGAAGTCGGTCACCAATTTCAGAAAGCCCTTAGAAATTTGATTGAAACGGGCAAAAACATTGAGCCACCTGGCAACAGGAGACATACACCTCCTGGCAGTATCACTGGCTGGTTGGCCAAACCACCATCAGTAATTTGTCCCCAAGGTTCGATGAGCCATCTTTGATGAATTCCAGGGAGGTAAAGCCAAATTTGCACACTTTGTTGCTGGGAGACGACTCCTTTGCCTTGATACCATGGATGGTGAAACCCTACAGCAGAAGACAACTCACAAGGGAAGAAAGAATACCAAATTACCTGATCTCCGGAGGCAGGAGGGTGGTGGAGAATATGTATGGAATATTAGTGAGCAGATTCAGGATACTACTGGGCACCACGGAGCAAAGACCAAAAGTTGTCACAGACAAGGTTTTTACATGTGTGGTGTTGCACAACATTATTATTATTATTATGTATTTATACTCAGCACAATATCTCCATATACTACAGGACTCAAAGCGCTATTTAGCCAATCCGACAGTACAGGTACAGCCCCAACTCACAAGTAACTGACATTCCCCTAACTTGAAGATAGAGGCTCAAGGATGACCATTTATCAGCGTCCTTGAGGTTCTTTAACCTGCCACTGGGGATAGGACCCAATGACAGAGGACCGCCATTTTAAGTGGTCATCCGAGCCACTATGTATCTGCCTGTACCTGGGATTGAACCCACGTCCTCTGCACTCCTAGACAAGTGTGTTACCCGCTAGGCGACAGTGGCAGATAAGGCGGAGGACACACATCAGGGCAGAGCCTTCAAAGTTTATCAAAGGTCAAAAGTCAAAAGGTCGAATCCAAAGGTTAAATTATCTTCCTCAAATGGCAAAACTCCCTCCACCATGTCTTCCTCCCTCTGTTTCTGTGATTATTCCTCCCTTTCTCTTGCCTCCCTCTCCTTAATCTTCCACTGTATATCTGCTACGGTGTCCCCAGCTCAAATTCTGGACGGGTGTTTGTTGGGACTTCTATCTTCCTCACTTTTCAGCCCTTCTTAAGACCCATTTATCTTTGCAAAAGCAACGTTTTGTGAAAAAAAATCTTAATCACAAGTCAGCCCAACTTGTATCTCAACACTAAATCCTAGTTATTTTATACATAAAAAACAAAATCCTATCTTGAAATGCTCCCAGATGTAATCCATCAGATGCTAGATTCCAAATGATGCAAACTACAAACAGACTCGCCTTATATAGACAGAGATTTCATAACCGACAAGCCGTGGGTTAGTAAAATAAAGCAGGGTTGTCCTACACTTTCCAGCTTGTGTGTTGCTGTAACCACCTTGTCAGTTTCTGTTTACGGCTTGTCGTGCTGTGTTCCCTGCTATTCCTGCTAAGATGTTACAGACTCTACAGTTGAAGGCTTGGGAAATTCTGGTCTTGATGGGAAGTGTCCAAGTCAGGTTGGTTATGTTTACGACAGGCCAGGTTGCTTCCAAGTGTGGTCAGTTTGTGTCTAGGGACTGTCAGGAGGAGGAATCCTGCTACTTAACCATGACAGGCCAGTAACAGTATAGGACAGGACAGAAAGTGTGACTGACAAGCCATAGAAATACACCACAGGATGGTTTCATGGTGGGTGGAGCAAAGGGCTGGATACAGAGTCGTGGAGGGTCGTTGAAATATCAAACATTTTTAATATGTTGTTATCCACTGCTACTAGCCAGGGAATCTACAACCAATCCTGACCAACTCTGTAAACATTGCTCCTGATGCTAGAAAAGTACCTAGTTACCAACAAGTCAGCTCCAGTGGAACACCCCTATTAAGATACTGGAGGACTGGAGGTATTGTAAAGCTGACTAATGATTAACAATTTTAGTGTTGGATTTGAAAGTGAAAGAGGAAAGCCATACTTTAAATATTGCAATGTTATCTGGATAATCTTTTAGATGATGCTCCCAAGCATCCAAATTCAAACCTGACTTTAATGGTATTCTAGCCATGACACAGTTAGGTGTACCAGTAGCATTAATGAATTCAGCAATGTGTAAATATTGTTGTAGGCCTTAAATCTCTACTTCTGGTCTATCTGGACCAATGAACTCAAAATTGTTGGCCTGTAGTTTGATATGACCATGATGCTTGCCAGGGAGGTATATGTCTTGCCACACCAGCCCTGGTGTGATTGTCCAAAATTGGCCTCAAACTAAGTGCATTCAGAATTATCAACTTGTAGCTTATCACTGCTAACCTTTTGATACTGTATCATAATTATCTATGTCTCATAATGATAACACCAATAATACTTTCCATATATGTTTCATATGATATATCAAAATACTGATGAACTACACAATCCCTTTGAAATTTATCTAATGCAACTTTAGGTTCAGTTTGAACATTTGATAACACATCACTCGCATAACTCCCTCAGTTCTCTTTATTTTTAACTGTAAGCCACCATGATAAAATATTCTGTCGGAAAAAGCCTTCAGGCACATCATTACACTGAGAGACAGTGCCATCCCCACCCATGTAGCTGTGACAATAATTAAATTCCCCTCACCCTTCTGTTCTGTTTCTCGAGACCCTGAATAAACAATGTAAGTGGCTTCGCCTGTGTGACCCTGAATGTATTGTCAATTAATGAAATCCAACCCACAACATTCAGCTGCAATGCCCTCATCATTACAGAAAGGACTATGAATGGCATTCCCCCCATTAGCCACATAATACCCCGGTTTCATGTGGCCGAATTTCTCATTATCACATGTGTTGTTAGTAGAGTTAGTACATGTACTTACAATTCCACTACCACTAGTGTGAGCTGGGGCTCCCAGAGCTGAAAACGCTAGATACCCCTGAGCAAAAGTTTGACAATCTACATTGTAATTAGGCCCCTGGTCATGTGTTGACCTACCAACTGTATAAGTACACTCTGAAAACATATCTCACACTTCGTTATACAACATATTAGGATTATAACATACATTTAGTATTTCGGTATTGACATCACTATGTTGCTCCAGAAAAACAAAGCCCAAAGCCCTCTTTTTGTAGATTACAATGGTGTCTCAATGTATGGCCTTAAAACACATGGCCTTGGGGGCTGTTGCAAAAATGTAGTCTACCATATTCCCATTCAAATGGGATATAGAAATCTCCCCAAAATATATTTAGAAATGATAAATATCTTGGAGGGCATAGTGATACTAAAATATGACAATGAAGCAGTTGGGGGGCCAAGGTGGCAGAGTGGTAACACTCTCGGCTCCCACCTCTGGGACCTTGGTTCGGTTCCAGGCACGGCATCAAGTGGGAAAGCTGGTAGTTGCTTGCCGTTGGCCAACAGTTTACAGTACAGAACCTTGACCAAGTGTATGTACTGGTTTCCTCTGCCCTTTCAACTACCCGTCGTGATATGACCTGTACAGTGTTGAAAGAAATTGGGTCTGTTTTGAGGACTGGTAAGGCAAGGGACCCTTTATTGGGGGCCTGAGTCCTTAATATCTGGTATACTGCTGCCACGTTGGATGTAGATCTGGATCTGAGTGTGATAAAAGTTAATTGTAAGAATACCAAGAAATATAACTTCCTGTTACTGCAAACTGGGCAAATAAAGTGTAATGCCTGATATAATTGGCTATATGTCAATTGTATTTCGACTGTCTATTACTAATGTAGCAGTCTCATCAGAGGCTATGATTTATTCTAAGTCAGGACTCCCTGAAGTACATTGAGGGTTTTGGCTTGTACCCCTGGTTTGTACCGGTTTAGAACCGCTTCAGAACCGGTTCTGTACCTGTAAACCTGTGAATTTACAGGTTTGGAGGTTTGCCAAACTCTGACTTTAGTGGTCACCTGTAAAATATTGATTTTAATATTTGAGAGTGGGAAGATTTATTAGAGGCTCTAATGAAGTGAATTAGAGTTGCTCTAACGGTCATTTATACTGTTTGTTTGTCTATATTGAAATGGTGGTGAATCAATGTTATTCATTACCTGGCTCTTAATTGAGCTCACTTTACAAGGTTACTCCACCTGTTATAGATCCAGTATTTATTATTTATTATAATTATATTTTTATGCTTAATTATTGTGTTTATTTTTTGCCTATAAACACCATAAATAAAAGACATAAGACTCTTTTGTCGGTCCATAGTTAGTATTTTATTATAATAAATTTTATTTATTGTAAATAGTGAATACAGTAAAAATAATTTAAAGAATAAGGGTAATAAATAAGCATTATTTATTAAAGTTTATTCTGTTTTAAGTAGGTCTCAAAATTTGGTTGTTCTATAGCTCCAGGCCCCATTTGGTGGTGGTGGAGGCAGGATGATCTTTCTTGGTGAGGTGACAAGGGTAGGTCTGGTAGGTACCCTTGAGCAGATGGATATGCCTTTGTAAACTAGATTTATTTTTATAGGCATTGTTACATTCACCACATTTATATTTAAGATTATCCATGGTTATATATATGATTTATGACTTTCCTGTGTGCACTATTCCAACTTTTTATATCATAGTGATGAGATTGTGATGTCATCAGGTTGTTATAGTGAATAGTGATTGTGACGTAATTGTGGTGCTTACGTAATCGTAAGAATAGTGATTATGTCATAATTCATTGTTGAATAATGAATATTTAATAATATTATTTAATATTCAATTAATAATTGATTTGTTGATAAAATTGAATAAATCTTGCTCTGATAAAGTGTAAAACTTTATTATAGGGAATAAATTATCTTAATGTGCGATATTTATCGCATGATATTATAAATAACACACTTTTAATATTTTATGGTATTAAATAATTTATTCAACTCAGTGTGTTTTCAGGTGTGTTTCCTGGTGATATGTGATGACTAATCAAGACATAGAAGAAAATGAGGGAATGGATTACTGAGTGCCAATGTAATCCGGATAATAGCCATCCATAATCACACAAATTGGTTGCTGCCAATGGGTGCCAGGGAGTGCAGTCTGAATATCCAAGACAACTCAGTACGCCTTCGTCTGGAAGTATTAGATGATTCAAACTTTGGTGTGCACCACTCTAGCACAGTGAACTGCATATGTTTGTGGCTGTGTCCATCACTTTTGAAGTGACGTGAGACTGGTGTAATTTGTCCATCTTTTTGAGCTGATGATTTATGTTCATACATTCTTTTTCTAAGTGCTCTAGAAGTTTCTCCAACATAATGTTTTGGCACTTAGAACAGGCAATCAAATATATCACATTCGAGATTTCACATGTGATATGTTTAGGTAAGTCAATTGTTTTGTGTGACTTTTTTGTAAAGTTACATGAGACTCGATCCTTATTTTTAATTAAGGGGCAGTATGTGCATTTGCCTAATCTGCTGCAAATGTTAGGTTTCAATATGGGTTTGTCCAGTTTGATGGGAGGGTAATTAGTGCAAGAATTGGTAAGTAAGTTCCTAAGGTTTGGTAGCCTTCTAAAACTGACTATTGGTTTATGAGTGTTAAGTGTCTCATCTGAGATTCTGGCAATGGGGATGGGTGTGTCACAGCCACTTGGAGGTTCAGAAGTGACATTAATCCGTGACATGGCATCCAGGAAATCAGTTTGGCTAACAGTGGTTGAAGGGGCACTCATAGTAAGAATACCAAGAAATGTAACTTCCTGTTACTGCAAACTGGGCAAATAAAGTGTAATGCCTGATATAATTGGCTATATGTCAATTGTATTTCGACTGTCTATTACTAATGTAGCAGTCTCATCAGAGGCTATGATTTATTCTAAGTCAGGACTCCCTGTACATTGAGGGTTTTGGCTTGTACCCCTGGTTTGTACCGGTTTAGAACCGCTTCAGAACCGGTTCTGTACCTGTAAACCTGTGAATTTACAGGTTTGGGGGTTTGCCAAACTCTGACTTCAGTGGTCACCTGTAAAATATTGATTTTAATATTTGAGAGTGGGAAGATTTATTAGAGGCTCTAATGAAGTGAATTAGAGTCGCTCTAACGGTCATTTATACTGTTTGTTTGTCTATATTGAAATGATGGTGAATCAATGTTATTCATTACCTGGCTCTTAATTGAGCTCACTTTACAAGGTTACTCCATCTGTTATAGATCCAGTATTTATTATAATTATATTTTTATGCTTAATTATTGTGTTTATTTTTTGCCTATAAACACCATAAATAAAAGACATAAGACTCTTTTGTCGGTCCATAGTTAGTATTTTATTATAATAAATTTTATTTATTGTAAATAGTGAATACAGTAAAAATAATTTAAAGAATAAGGGTAATAAATAAGTATTATTTATTAAAGTTTATTCTGTTTTAAGCAGGTCTCAAAATTTGGTTGTTCTATAGCTCCAGGCCCCATTTGGTGGTGGTGGAGGCAGGATGATCTTTCTTGGTGAGGTGACAAGGGTAGGTCTGGTAGGTACCCTTGAGCAGATGGATATGCCTTTGTAAACTAGATTTATTTTTATAGGCATTGTTACATTCACCACATTTATATTTAAGATTATCCATGGTTATATATATGATTATGACTTTCCTGTGTGCACTATTCCAACTTTTTATATCATAGTGATGAGATTATGATGTCATCAGGTTGTTATAGTGAATAGTGATTGTGACGTATTTGTGGTGCTTATGTAATCGTAAGAATAGTGATTATGTCATAATTGATTGTTGAATAATGAATATTTAATAATATTATTTAATATTCAATTAATAATTGATTTGTTGATAAAATTGAATACATCTTGCTCTGATAAAGTGTAAAACTTTATTATAGGGAATAAATTATCTTAATGTGCGATATTTATCATTCAAATGGGATATAGAAATCTCCCCAAAATATATTTAGAAATGATAAATATCTTGGAGGGCATAGTGATACTAAAATATGACAATGAAGCAGTTGGTGGGCCAAGGTGGCAGAGTGGTAACACTCTCGGCTCCCACCTCTGGGGCCTTGGTTCGGTTCCCAGCACGGCCTCAAGTGGGAAAGCTGGTAGTTGCTTGCCATTGGCCAACAGTTTACAGTACAGAACCTTGACCAAGTGTATGTACTGGTTTCCTCTGCCCTTTCAACTACCCGTCGTGATATGACCTGTACAGTGTTGAAAGAAATTGGGAAATCCAACCCACAACATTCAGCTGCAATGCCCTCATCATTACAGAAAGGACTATGAATGGCATTCCCCCCATTAGCCACATAATACCCCGGTTTCATGTGGCCGAATTTCTCATTATCACATGTGTTGTTAGTAGAGTTAGTACATGTACTTACAATTCCACTACCACTAGTGTGAGCTGGGGCTCCCAGAGCTGAAAACGCTAGATACCCCTGAGCAAAAGTTTGACAATCTACATTGTAATTAGGCCCCTGGTCACGTGTTGACCTACCAACTGTATAAGTACACTCTGAAAACATATCTCACACTTCGTTATACAACATATTAGGATTATAACATACATTTAGTATTTCGGTATTGACATCACTATGTTGCTCCAGAAAAACAAAGCCCAAAGCCCTCTTTTTGTAGATTACAATGGTGTCTCAATGTATGGCCTTAAAACACATGGCCTTGGGGGCTGTTGCAAAAATGTAGTCTACCATATTCCCATTCAAATGGGATATAGAAATCTCCCCAAAATATATTTAGAAATGATAAATATCTTGGAGGGCATAGTGATACTAAAATATGACAATGAAGCAGTTGGGGGGCCAAGGTGGCAGAGTGGTAACACTCTCGGCTCCCACCTCTGGGACCTTGGTTCGGTTCCAGGCACGGCATCAAGTGGGAAAGCTGGTAGTTGCTTGCCGTTGGCCAACAGTTTACAGTACAGAACCTTGACCAAGTGTATGTACTGGTTTCCTCTGCCCTTTCAACTACCCGTCGTGATATGACCTGTACAGTGTTGAAAGAAATTGGGTCTGTTTTGAGGACTGGTAAGGCAAGGGACCCATTATTGGGGGCCTGAGTCCTTAATATCTGGTATACTGCTGCCACGTTGGATGTAGATCTGGATCTGAGTGTGATAAAAGTTAATTGTACTCAATTATTAATAACCCAATTTTGCTCCAGGTTAATGTCTGCCTCTTAGAAATGAATCAGTTAACAAGTATCATTTCAGTAAGCCAAATCTAGATTCCTCCTAATTGCTGAGTCAAGGAGAACTTTACATACAAGGTCATATTCATGAAGGGGGTGCCAGGGTCAGCCTGGTCCTGCCTATCCCTAATACAAAGCTGACTATATCGATTCCTAGGAAGAACTCCCAATCCCCGGGATAAGGGAGAGGGATCAGGTCAGCTAGGTGGAGGACGCTCTAAGTCTCTCTCCCGAGCGGAGCATACCATAACAACTCAAGAGGAAGCAATGCATCAGATGGCTAAGTTCAAAGATCATATTAACACGGTAAACCAAGTTGTATGTTTTGACATGTTAGTATTACTATTTAAAAGATGTTAAAACCAGGATAAAACCTGTGAAAATAGAATTTTCATAGCACCAAGCCCAATCAAGAGGGAGGTATGATGGAGGCGAACATGCGTGGGACAACAGATGGGGCCTGAGAGGCACTTTGCAAGTAAGACCATACTGCGGAGCTACGCCACAGCCCATGGGCCATAATATGTTCAAGTTGGACCCCGTTGTCAAAGGCCAATGTGGCCCCTGACCGTCTGAAGGCATGGAAACCATGTCCAGTTAGGGAAAAGCCAAGATTTGACAGAACTTGTTTTAAAGCATCTCTAGTTTTTGTACCAATGACAGGATGGAAGGGGGGATAACTGTGTGCAAATAAGGGGGCATTAGAAGGTAGTTTACGTGATGCAAGAAGGTCTTTGACGGCTCTGACAGGACATAGAGTTGGATTTGGTATTTCAGGTATTTGGACAAAGTGGTGGTGTGACCTATTCTGTAAGGTCTTTGTCCATTTGAGTAGGACATGAGCTCCTGGTGGGCCAAATATTATATCCTGACGCAAAAAATGACGGGTTGGATCAAAAGACCTGAGGGAATGTGGAGCCACATTAGACATCCTTAGGAAGGCAAAGAAAGCAAGAAGGAATGCTGCCCTATATAGTGAAGGGTCTTGGAGATTGTCACAGGCTTGAGATATTTTAGATAAGGTGGAGAGATCAGAGATACCCTTGTGAGAGGGAGAAAATGAGTTGTTAATAGTCAATATAGTTTGTAACTAAGTGGTGAGAAAATGGTTTTGTATCCCAGTAACAATGGTTTGCTTGCTTCTGAATTGAGGAGATGTAGTTCTTAATGACTGGTGGTGATAGTGAATTAGTGTACAAATATTCCATGAATGCTAAGAGAGAGTGGGTGGATACCCCCACAGGTATGTCCATGTACAGCAGGAAAGCCATGTAGGTTCTGACATGAGTATTATTCTAGAGAGTGTGCTAATGTGTACCACGCACAGACATTCTTGTAAAATTTCTTTCAGTTTGTCCTCATTAATTGGTAGTATATTATTGTCAATATCAATCTCCACTCCTAGACACATAAGACATCTGGTGGGGGGGGGGGTAACTTGGCCATATTAATGGGTAGTCCGGGCTCTTGTAATGTACAACACAAAGTGTCGAACGCAAAGTGGGCTTCCTTTCGGAACAACCGCTATGTAATCATCTATGTAGCAGTGTATCTGAATACCCTTTTGCATCATTATGTAAGCTACTGCGTCTGAACAAATCTGGAAGCTCGCTAATCCGTGGACCCAGCCGAAGGCAGTTACTGGATCCAGATAGTAAGAATTCTGCCATTTAATGCCAAACTTAATTCCATCAGCTGGGTCCACCCTTAGATTCCTAAACGCACGTGCCACATCTACTTTAAATAGCAGTGGGAAACCCTGTGTGTTTCTAATTGAGTGCACAATATTATCAACTGTCGGGAACTTTAATAAGAAGTGTGAATGATCAAACTTCACCCTATCAACGTGGTCATTTGGAGAATTTCCTCTGGGATATGAAAGGTCTAATATAATGCGACGTTTATTGCTGTCTTTTGGCCTGGACATTAATGGTGACTAATGAAACTGTGGGTGTGTAACAATTGGTGTTTTGCCTAACAAGGCCCCATGACCGCGCCCCGTATCAATATAATCCTGCACATGTTCAGGGTATTGGACCACAGAGAAATGGTTCTTGATGTCAACATGTAATTCGTCACGGCTATTTATAGAGAGGGGAAAACCAAATTTCAAGTATTGTATCACTCTCTGATCAGGATACTCGCGTAAATACTCTTCCCAGGCAGGTAGGTTCAATTCAGATTGTATGGGATACCTGGCCATTTTGTAGTTAGGCAACCCCGTACTGAGGATTGTATCTTCAATTCCGAAATACTGTTCAACACAATCAAACTTAACCGGTCGGTCCGGGCCTATGAATGTGAATGCCATACCCTGGAGTGTCAGATTGCCAGTTCTTTTATTTGGATCATTATAATCACTTGGAAGTACACTGCTTGCACCTTCACTATGGTCCCTCAAGTGATTACGCATACTGGTGTCAACGTTAGGCTCTATGTAAGTGACTTCATTGGATATATCGTTGTTAATTACCATTTCTGCATCCCCTGCCGCCTCAATTAGATAGTCTATCACCTGGGTCACGTATTCAGTGTAATCACAGCCATGTAATTTGTTATAACGTATGTCCATACAGTAGTAATCATATGTGACCTTGGCTTCACGACGAGATTCAGCTGACATGTAGTTCATGGTGGTATGCAATTCGATTAACCAAACAAAGGAAGATCCTGTTTGTAACTCCCTGCTATCTGCCTCAGAGACTGGCTGGATACAAACAGGGCCCCCCATTTCACCCACAGTAGTGGTATGGAAACCATTAAGAAATGGTTCACAACTCTTCATGTATACAATGGGTAACTGGTACCCACCATGGTATTTACACCAATTTGTCACTGTAACATCAACTAATTGAAATTGACTGTTTTTACCATCATTCTGATATTGTTTTAAACATACATTACATATCATGTGCTGACCATGCTGGCAAGTTGTCAGGATATGGCCCCTCTACAAACCCTGCTTATTGATCAGGTATGATTAGTTTTTGGTGGGAATGTATATTTGAAGTGAATTTGTCCTCAATATGCTCCTGTCAATCATTCACAGTGATTTGCATACTGCCAGCATAGCCACCCGGGTAGTTATTGCAATTAGACCAATTACTGAACATGGTATCAGAGACAATTGAAATTTCAGTTACATTTACATCTAAATTGCCATTGTCAAGTACTGCTTTCGATTGATTGAAATTATTTACATCTTTGCCATATAATATGGCATTAGTGTCTTGCTGATCACACATAAAGTTACTTTGCAATCTGTTTGACCTGTTCAACCTTTGTTAAGTCAAAATTTTTACATTGAATGTCTCTATGTCTGAAAGTATTAAACTGTTTGTTGTCTTCTCAGGTAATGTCCCACCCCCCACCCGGGAGTGAAGCTGCAGTGTGTGTGGTCAACCTGGACCCTTTTTAAAATTAGCTGTCCTTGTCTCAGATGTCCTGGGTGTTAATTTGGATGTACATTTGCTCTCCGGATGACTCAAAGACTTTCCTTGCCTGTAGCAGACAGCACAGAAGTGCCTAGACTGGCCATGATGGCTCTCTTTCGCGCAAGATTCTTCATTGTAGAATTTACAGATTCTAGTGCGTGTATTACTGACTGATGATAAATCCAATACAGCCACTTGTAAACTGTTGATGCGATTGAGGGCCCATTGCGTCGTGTCCGGCCATTTAAGCTGGCCCTCCTCAACCTGCGTCATTGATAGAGCCCATGCTCCACAAACAGCTGGCCAGGGTATGGACACAGCATCCCTTGCTGCCAGAGTTACCTGACGAAGTACCTGCCTGAGTGTTACCGGGTCTTCAGTTTGAGTCATATTATGCAGTTGCCCCGATACCCATTGAGCCAATGTCATGTCGTCATAATTTTGGTTTCTTCCCTAACGTTGTAGAAGTGAATCCCTCATTGGGCCACCGGAACTTGGGGGCAGTGGAAGTTGTGTCTGTGACATTATATCACCCTGAATTTTTCCGTGCACTCTTACCTTGGATTACCTCTGAGGGTGCCTGGAGATCATACAGTGTCAATATGTGCGACACTGCTGCAGAGATCCCTGCATCTCTTCGCATTTGCTCTATTGGTGGGACAGGGGCTTGGCTCATGTTCTGTCCTTTGCCATGACCTCCTACCGTATTCTGAGAAAACCTGCCATTGTTATATAGTTGCCGAGCGACATCAGTCCCACTATCAGCTCCCCCACTGGGCCCTAGCTGTTGATCCTGCGCTGGAATAGCCCACGAATTTACAGCCATGTAGCCCATGCGAGGTAAGTCCTGACTCCTAATGTTCCCCTGTGGTGATGTAACGGGAGTAGAGTCGACTGATGAATTCTTCTCTAGCCTATCTATCCTGTGGGACAACGTATCATTAGATGCCTTCAAGTCTTGTAACAGTTCAAGTATTTGCTGGTTAGTTTGACCATTATGTGACTGGGAGATGGGTGTATGTCCTTTCTCTTGTATACTAACACGGCTACTGGCAGTAGCTGCCGACTCACCCACATAGGATCCATCATTGTGATGTAAGTTCTGTTTCTTTCTAGGTTTCTTTGTCATGTCTACTTTCGACCTTGCAGACGCTGTTGTTTTCTTTTTTAATGCTGTTGGTGGAGTTCTCTTGTGTGTAGAAGGCATGTCCATGGTACAAAGTCATCACAATCCTGATTAAATTCTGTTGGTTAAAACTCTCGGCTCCCACCTCTGGGGCCTTGGTTCGGTTCCCAGCACGGCCTCAAGTGGGAAAGCTGGTAGTTGCTTGCCGTTGGCCAACAGTTTACAGTACAGAACCTTGACCAAGTGTATGTACTGGTTTCCTCTGCCCTTTCAACTACCCGTCGTGATATGACCTGTACAGTGTTGAAAGAAATTGGGTCTGTTTTGAGGACTGGTAAGGCAAGGGACCCATTATTGGGGGCCTGAGTCCTTAATATCTGGTATACTGCTGCCACGTTGGATGTAGATCTGGATCTGAGTGTGATAAAAGTTAATTGTACTCAATTATTAATAACCCAATTTTGCTCCAGGTTAATGTCTGCCTCTTAGAAATGAATCAGTTAACAAGTATCATTTCAGTAAGCCAAATCTGGATTCCTCCTAATTGCTGAGTCAAGGAGAACTTTAAATACAAGGTCATATTCATGAAGGGGGTGCCAGGGTCAGCCTGGTCCTGCCTATCCCTAATACTTGCATATAAAGGTCAAGACCAGCCTCTCCTCAGCTTTCAGTCCCAAAACAAGGTCATTGGTGTTTGTAGGGTTTTATGTGTGAACGTAGCTTTAACTGATTTGTCTGTGGCTTCAGTACTGTGTTTTCTAGAGTACTTAGGGGATAATACAGTATTGGTGTGCATGGTAGTAACTTCATCGGCTTTGAAAGCTATGCCATTATTTATAGTATTCCTCCGTGTTTTTGAACATCTGCAAATGAAGTACTTCGTGCGTGCCTTGAATATGAATCTCCCTTTAACAGTGTCCTGGAAAACATACTGATATACATACTCTCATACGATTTCTATGCATACTCTTAACCGGATATTATCTTTGTTTGAAGTTAGGTCCAACTCAGTAATATTTAAAGCCATATTTCTTACTGGATACTTTGAAGTTTTGTGCATTCAAATCGCGCACCTCATGATGTCATTGAATTTGATACCACTAAACATTTCACTGGGTGTGATGTATTCTTTGAGGTAACACCAGATAAAATTGTTACTCAAATGGAGTAAGACCTTACAAACAAATGATCAGCTTAGACTCATCACTCCTCCTACAGTAAAATATCTGTCCAACCCGTCCATATGAAGCTCTCAAGGCGTTATTTCACCTCTATATTCACCTCTATCCCCAAGTAATATGGAACCTTTATTCCAGTGTCATACTGTGCGTGGGTGGCCGGTGATAACTGACTCGAGAGTTAGGAAAACTCTGGTGTCCATCAACTTGACTTTGGATCTTCCAAAGAACGTTTTCACCTTTCTCGCAATTCAACATTTAGGTACCACCTTTGCATACAAGGCTCATGACCCTGTTAGGGAAATTAAGGAGCATCGCACCTGTGTCAGGAGGTATATTCAGATTGGTGTTAATAAGGGTTCTAAAGTAGCTGCTGCAATGATAAATATTATAAATATTGCTATTAAATCACTGGAATCACCAGGTAACGTTATACCTTGCTTAAGTAATAGTCGCATTATGTGTAACTGTAGTTAGTAGCATGTATTACTGTAATTTCCTTTATGCATGGTTAGTTAACTGTAAGTTGGCTAAATATTAACCTAGTACTTATTAATGTGTTTCTTAGTGTTACTTTACATCTGTTGTGGTATATTACATAGAGGTAACTAGCTTAGTCAGTATATCTTATCTTAGTTATGTAACTTTTAAGGTGACTTGTGAATGGTAATAAAGTAACTGTAATTTTAATCTATTGTGTAAATCCTTCAGCAACTGGGCATGTGGTGACTATCATATGGACATGGAATTCTAATTTTACACATGCCTGAGAGTATCAATTTTATTCATTTATTTAATTTACATGAGTTGTCTATAGTAAGTAACTAATCTGTATTTACTCACTGTATGTAATATATTACTGTATACCATTTACAGGTTTTAATTTTATATATCATAAAGATATACCCTCAGTGGGCGTTTGATTGTCTTAGGAAAGGGCTTGGGGATTGAAATCTGCAGATAAAATGTAAATATTTACTATGTAAGGCACTTGATTAATCATATCAGGTTTAATCTCGTCAGAATTTTACTGCACATAATTTGAACAGTTTAAGAATCTGAGACACACAAAACTACACCATACTTGTTCCAGACTCAAAAGATCATTAAACTAGCATTTTTATAACCCCCAGACACACCTGAAGGCCTGTAATTTAACAACTTCTGACATATTGCACTCAATAATATCATTAAATATTATAATATCAGAGTTTTCCGAAACCTTATAGAAGGCTGTGTTTAAAAACATTTTGTGTGAAATGACTGCGAACTGGGACCAATGTTACCAAAATTGGGACTGAAAAAAAAATTCATATATGGACCAGCAATAATACCAGGATACAGTAATTTATGTCATTACAATTATGTTGAAATATAATGGTAGTTTATTTCACAGCTTCAGAAGATCTCTCTAAATTATAAAAAGCTTGTCTTTTTTTCATTTAACCATCGTCATTTTCTGTATTGAATTGTAAATCTACACTTCATGTAACCGTTATAAAGCAATATTCATAGGTTGATTATATAATTTTATTTTGAGGAAAATAATTTTCTATTTTGGTTTTAACTAATCTTCCTGATATCTCACTAAACTCTGGGTTTTCTTAGACCAATTGTCAGTAACTTAAGAAATGAATCCAAAAAATTAAGCTTATCATGAACTTTATAAAATAATATTTCCCCTACTAGAATAGGACAATATGGAAAAATATACATTTTAATATTTGTGTGCAGTGAATAACATTATATTTTCACCATTTGGTCAGTCTTATGACATGCTGCAAGTTGATCCCATTAATAATCATGGTCAAAGTTGTGACTTTATGTCGTAATCAATAGCCAGGGCCATACATGTCCTCAACTCTGTCACTTGCGTGAGCCAAACCCACACAAAGTTGAGAGCATGTGATTGGATGCCAAACCTGCTAACGCACTAGGCTAGGACCCCCATTAATAATGATAATAATGATAAATACCAAAATTCCTTTTTAATGGTTAAAAATCAGCTGAGTCAACAAAACAGAAACTATTTTATGCCTTTAGTGTATATAGTGATAGCTAAGATGTGAAATTCTGAAGGGTGTTAACCTCAATTCCTCCTTTATGTTGTATAAATATTACCAAGAACATTTTAAAAATTCCGGACTTATTGACCCCAGAAGTAAACTTACAAATAACTTGACTGCATTGAGAACTTACGTTTGATATTTTAAAATCGTGGATCATATACATGGGAATTTATGGATCATTCATTATGGCTACCATGAATTAGGGCATTATTGTTTCAACAGGTCCAATCCCTCTGCCGAATATATTATGCTGACCAGTGTTTATTCTAATTCTAATTCTAATAACACTCTTATAGCGCTTAATCTCTGTCAAAAGACAGATTCTAAGGCGCATCACACAAAAACATTGTTCAATATTAAAAAACCAGAGACATAGCAGGGGTCAGCACCGCGGAGAAAGCAGAAGGAGATTGGAAATTTAGGGTGGGTATGCTTTTCCAAAGAGGTATGACTTCAACTTTGACCTGAAAGAGGCAAGTGAGTTTGCAGAGCGGACCTCATCAGGAAGGTCATTCCAAATCATAGGTGCGTCATACGCAAAACTGAGTCCAAAATGTTTTTGAGACTTGAAAACTGAAGCAAAGTGGGGAACCTCAAGAAATATGCCATCAGATTGACTTCGATGTGTGTTGTATGCACTATGTCTGGGAATCAGGAAGGGTTCAAAGTATTTGGGGTTACCACTGTGTAGGAACTTATATACCAGCATGGCAGTCTTAAAGATAAAACGGTACTTAATCGGCAACCAATGTAGTGCTTTTCTAACTGGAGTGATGTGTGAGTACTTGGTGGTGTTGGCAACAATTCTGGCAAGGCTATTCTGAACACATTGAAGTTTGTGCAGATCTAGAACTGAGAGACCTCTGAACAGAGAGTTACGGTAATCAATTCGGCTTCCGACCAGAGCATTGGCAGCCATAAGAGCCGCTTCATGTGTCAGATGTCCTCGGAGTCACTTAAGATCCCGGACATGAGCAAAACAAGCCTTGCAGACCTTCATAACATGGCAAGAGAATGAGAAATCTGAATCAAACCAGACACCAAGGTTCCTAACTGCATCTACTGGTGATATAAGATTACCAAGTATGTTGACCGAGAAGGACTGATTAAGTTTTTTTCGCTGAGACTTTGAGCCAAACACAATGAATTTGGTCTTATCAGGATTTAGCTTGAGCTTATTTGTAGAGAGCCATCTCTTTATGCCTTCAATGCAGTGTGACAGCTTATCAAGGGCCGAGGCAACATTTTTATGTGTGAGATGTACATACAATTGTGTGTCATCAGCATAGAACTGGAAACTAATACCAGGATGATTCCGTATGACTTTACTCAGTGGAGTAGTATAGAGTGAAAAAAGGATTGGCCCCAGGACAGAGCCTTGAGGCACACCATACAACAGCTTTTTGGCATCAGATAAAATTGACCCAATCTTAATGCACTGAACACGGTCTGAGAGATAAGACTTAAACCAATCGAGGACAACCCCGCTCACACCAAACCAGGAGCTAAGAGAATTAAGTAGCGTATCATGATCAATAGTATCAAACGCTGCTGATTGATCCAAGAGAACGACAGCAGTAGCCTCACCTTTAGCAAAAGCCAAATGAACATCATTCTTAATTGAAAGCAATGCAGATTCAGTTGAGTGACCCAGTTTATAGGCAGATTGCCTGACATTCTCTAGTCCGTTCAAACTGGCATGGTCATTCAATTGAGAAGCAACAACACGTTCAACAAGTTTGGATATGAAGCCCAACCCAGAAACAGGTCTGTAGTTTTTTAAGTCATTGGGTGGTAGTGATGACTTTTTAATCAATGGGGTTACAATAGCCTTCTTGAACTCATCAGGTACAACACCTTCTGACAATGAGCAGTTAACAAGCCTGGTGATAGAGGGCAGTAAAATATCAATACATCAGGGTTTTTAGTTGAATGGGTAGTCATTATGTGCTCTTCCAGATACAGTGACATTGTGTTTGGAACACACACATTTGAAGTAGACTACCTCCTATTTTCATGACATTTTGATACTTTGATAAAATATAACATTGATAATCATATATTGTGCAATGCCAATTTCAATGAAAACTGATGAAGCAAATTGTGGCTCATAAGTCCTAAAACAAGTCACATATTTACAAAATTATATGTAAGTCAGATGCCCAGCATATCTTCAAAATGGGAATATTAAAGGTTCCTGGTTTGGAATTGGTGGTTCTGTTCTGAAATAGTTCACCTCCTACCTATCTGAGTGCTATCAGTCAATAAAAATTGGTTCTACTCTCTCTGATCTTTTATGCAATGGGTCTTCTACCTTTGAAAATATACTTTTTTCCACTTTATTGATCCATCAATATCAGATTTACATCATCAATGACAATATACATTGCACAATCGGTACACATACTATCATAGTTATATAAGCTGATATTTATATACATACCAAAATTATACCTCAAATATATTGTATATTCATTTTCTCAGACACCTTTACCTTTTTATTGAAAGAGTGGTTTCCATAAACTCCATGACTCTTCAAAAATATTTTCTTTTGAATTTATTATTGATATATACTTTTGTTCATGGTATCTTCTGTTTAATATTATTTTCAGATGGTCCATTTTTGGCAAGAGTTTCTTTTTTGCGCACCAAAATATATATTCCCTTGTTAATAGTAATATAAAATTCATTGGCAGAAAATTCTGGTCTTGGACTAGGTATCCAAACAATTTATTGACTTCACCTAACACATAATTTTGATTAAGTTTTTCTTTTATCCATTCAAGAACACTAGACCATAAGGTTTGAACATTACTGCATTGTGTGAACAAATGTTGAATTGTTTCCACACTACTACCACATATGCCACATGTATTTGAATCTGTAATCTTAAGATTAAACAGGTAGCTCCGGGTAGCTAATATATTATATATCAATTTTTATTGGAACCACATGGTTGAATTATCTGTTGTCACCCTGGAGCAAATTTTGTATATTAGTGACCATACCTCTTTAGATAAAATTGTTCCCAATGTTACATTCCATCTTGTCTCGCACCGTCTTGGTAGCTCTGATTTACTTTCGATAAAAATATTATAGTAGATTTTACTACTCAAATTTTGATTCATAAATGTCTGAATGTGAAATGGGATATATGGTCTTGTCAGCAGAAAGTTACCTGATTGTGAGTGCTTTCTGATAAGAGTGCCTACCATTTTTTTAACACGATAATATTCTAATATATTTACACTAAAACGGTAGTCTTGTCCAAGTTGTTCTCTAGATAAAAGAACACCAGCAGAGTCAACCAGATCACCAACAATTCTTATGCCTTGTTTTTCCCAATGTGGGAGGAACATATCTTTCTGTATCCTTTCATTGAGCCATACATTCAAATGTAAAATGTCACTGTTTGATTTTATCTCCTGTTGATTACAGAATCCCATGTAATAATTAAAAACATTATTCCAGAAAGAATTACACTTCTTCACTATTTTTTGGCACCACACCGGACCTAATGATTTAATTCTTGAAAGATTACCCACTGTATCAAGTAGTAGGTTTAACCAGGGGACATTTGTATTTGAAATTATTTTCCTTATCCATGTCAGTTTCAGTGATTTCTCAAAGAGGGTAATATCCACCATTTATTTTTTCAGCACATAGATCCTGTCTATTTATTTTTTCTGGTTTACTATTTCAAAGAAAATTAAATATTTCTTTATTTAATGCTTTCAAGAAGTTTTCCGGAGTAGGGATAGTTAAGAATAAGTGTGTGAATTTAGAAGCTATGAGGGTTTTTATTACTGTTATCTTCCCTAAAGGGGTCAAGTGTCGTTTATTCCAATTTTTAATTGTTTTTTTTTGCTTTAATGATGGCCCTATCATAATTTAAATTTGGTATCTTATTTAGATCCATTGTAAAGGAGATTCCCAAGAGGTCAAACTCTGTGGTGTCCCAATCTAATTTTGCTTTTACATTTAATTTTTCTTTACATTTACTCTTAGACCCTATCCATATTAGCTTTGTTTTGTCTGAGTTCATTTTTAGTCCAGAAAGGGAGCCATATATTTCCAGGATGTTAAGGGTTGCTTGAAGGGAGCCCAAGCTTCCATCCAAAATTATAGTTGTGTCATCTGCAAACTGTACAATCTTATGTTCTGTTTTACCTATTATTATCCCTTTCAAACTGGGGTTTGATACTATCATTATATTTAATATTTCCCCTGCGATTAGGAATAGATATGGTGCAATTGGATCTCCTTGTCTACAGCCCTTCTCTATCGGTATCGGGTCGGAAAGGAACCCACATTGTTGAACCCTTGCTTGTATGTCATTATTAAATAACTTAATCCATTTAATAACAGAATCATCAAAGCCGATGAGCATCATTGATTTATATAAAAATTCCCATGGTGTTGAATCAAATGCTTTTTCAAAGTCTATACTGACCAAAAGACCAGGGGTGTTTTGTTTTTTGTTTCAAATAACAGATCATAAATTAGTCTAGTACAGTCACTTATTGATCTTCCTTTCAGGAAACCTGTTTGGTTTTTCGATATTATAATATCTAATTGTGGTTTAATACGTGTTGCAATGGATAATGATGCTAATTTATATGTAGAGCACAGCAATGAAATTGGTCTCCAATTTTTTAGAAATTTTAGATCTTTCTTTCCTTTTGGTAGACAGGTTATTATGCTTTCCTTTAGAGTAGTTGACAATTTGCCTTTTTTAAAACAACTATTTACTGCATTCCACACAAAATACTTTAAGCGTTTCCAGAAAATCTTTAGAAAATCTGCTGGGAGACCGTCCAGACCAGGAGTTTTGTTATTTTTCATTTATTTCAGTGATATTCTTAGCTCTTCAACTGTTAACAGCTCATTATGTGTAGTTTTAGGAACTGTCGGAATTGCATTTTTTTAATATAGTCTTCAAAGGTCTTTTGTTTCTCTGGAATTTTTCTGAACAATTTTGCATAGAAGTCTCTAACAGACATTAGTATTTTCCTTTGGTCAGTTACTAAGGTACCATCATTAAGCTCTACTTTTTAAATTGTTTTTTCCACAAAATATTTATTTCCTAGTTGCAGGAGTACTTTGATGGGCGTTCTCCTTCATTTATCCATTGGATTCTTGCCCGTATCATTTCACCCCTAATTTTATCTTCTCTTAATTTTTCCAATTCTTGCTTTTTGTCAAATAATGTTTGGTTTGTTTCCTCCAGGTTGTCTTGTTCTTTTAATGATTGAATGTCTTTTTAGAATTTATTTTCTAGATTTTCATTTTGTGTTTTTAATTTGGAAGAAAACTTTATGGACTCTCCTCGTATTCGAAGATACAAACATTCTAAAAAGGTATCATCATCTATCGTGAAAGTCAACTCGTCATCTGTTTTTATTATATAGTCATGATTGTAAATGGGGATGGCATATTTAAGCTTTTCTTCATCTATTATGTTATTAATCATATTCAAATAATCTGGATTTTTTAATAATCCGGTATTTAGTTTCCAGATCAGTTTTCCAATTTCAAATTTATGAAGGGTTAATTCAAATTCCACAATCGAATGATCGGATCTGTAACTAGGAAGAATATCACAACCTTCTATTACGTCTGTGGTACAACTTGACACCAAAAAATAATTCAGTCGTGCCTGCTTAACCAGATTCTTCCGTCTCCAGGTGTATCCTTGGAATGTCCGGATGTATTGATCTGTATGCATCTACTAATTCAAAATTCTCCATAAGTTGCATAACGCTTTGCCTAGACTTTGGATTATTTATATTCTTGTTATTTTTACTGTCTTTTTTGGGGTCACCAAGTTGAAATCACCACAGATTATTAAATAATCAAATTTAGGATTATTCTTTATCAGTTGTTTGATCTTTTCAATAAATTCTGGTTTGTCTGAGTTGGGAGCATATAGTGAAATAACATTAAGTTTGAAGGAGCTAGTTTTGATTATAAGTTGGATGTAATTTCCCTCCTGATCTTTATTAATTTCGACCACTTCGTGTTCAAAGTTATTCTTCAAAAGAATCCCAACTCCCAGCGCATTTGTTTTTTTGGCCATTAAATAACAGTTATTATTCCATATTTGTTTTGTTAATTTTGTATCTAATTCTGTTAAATGGGTATCCTGTATGCATACTATCCCTGCACTGGGTTTGTCTTAGGTAATTTAATACATCTGTTCCCTTCAATTTGTCACGTAGGCCCTGACAGTTTACAGACAACACTTTTAATTTATTTCCTAAATTGGACATTCAATATGTCTTGTGGCTCCCATGTTATAACCCTAAACATTTCTGATTTTTTACCCAAGTGAGTTGCTCCTTTTTGAATCTTGAGGTTAGTATGGAATTTCTTGGTTTGTACCATTTCACCAATCTTGCAAATTCTAATTTTGGTTGTTAAAACGTGGCATATGAGTACAGTAACAAAAAATAATAAAAAGAAATATTTACATATAACAACTAAATACATATATACAAAAGAAAAGCTAACATGTTCATTATATAGTTGAACATGTAAAAGGAACATGTCAGCTTTTGCTTGGACTGTGACAATGTAAGTTATACAGTTTGACCTTACAATCTCAATATGTCTTTTACATTAATTCTTCCTAATCATTGCACATAATCATTCTATTACATTGTTTTTATATTTTAACTTTTCTAATGCACAAACCACTTTTTAAATTTTTAGCTTAGCCAAATATATTTGCACATTGGTTTCTAAACTACCAATTGTGGCATTTCTGTACACCTACCTATAAACAGTTTTACAAATACAATGTGGTTGAGTTACACTCCTCAGATTCTAATGGTTCAGTATTTCAACTTTTAAAGATTGGCCTACTGCCTTTGTAGCATTTGTTTCACCTTTATATCAACCTTTTGACCTTGATCCTGCATTGTTGTAACTTTCTCATTTTTGTGTACCTTCCCAACATGTATCACTCATTTCTATCACTTATAACAGTCCTTACATTTTTATATATATATTCATGCAAGTATGTTTTACATTTCCATTATTCGTTAAATTTTGAACTAGCCTATTACAATTATAACAGTCTTTACATTTTCCTATATATATGTTCATGCTAGTATGTTTACGTATCCAAATACTTGTTCAAGTTTGAAATAGCCTATTGCATTTATAACAGTCTTTACATTTTCATATCGATCATTGAAAATTAAAGTCATTTTTTTTTTGCATTTCTACAACATGTACCACTCATTCCCACCATAGGAGGGGACAGTCCATGGTGTAAGATGAGTATTAAGGCAACTGTTGTGTATCATGTAATGTTTTGCCCACAATTGTTCTAGCAAATTTGTCACATTTTTACATTATCTGATTTAAAGCATGATGGAATTAGTTACAGTACACCTTTTGTGTGCACTTAGCACACCTTGATTTTCAATGATTAATATTCAATAAACATGATTAGTTTTGTTTTAACACTGAAAGACTTCATTGTATGTGATACTGTTTCGCTTAGCACACCTTAATTTTCAATGGTTAATATTCAATAAACATGATTAGTTTTGTTTTAACACTGAAAGACTTCATTGTATGTGATACTGTTTCATTGTGATATTTAAATATTGTATTTGAGCATTTCAAACACCTGCATGTTAACCCCTATATAAATGAATTTAATATTTCAATTTTGAGTGTGAACATCTCAATAGAGGCACTTTTAATACCTTTGTCTGAACATCTTTACATGTTCATTACTTTTTCAATTTTACTCAACATACTGTTTCAATTTTAAATTTGACAATCTGTATTTACACTTTTATATAAGCATTTTTACATATCCATTACTTGTTCAAATTTGAAACTAGCCTATTGTATTTTAACATTCTTCACACTTTTACATTAACCATTCAAAACAAAAACTATTTTTGGCATCTTCACAGCCTTTACCACTCATTCCCACCAAAGGAGGGGACAGTCCATGGTGTAAGAAGAGTATCAAGGCAACTATTGTGTATCCTTTAGTGTTATGCACACAGCTGTTCATGCAAATTTGTCACATTTTTATGTTATTTGAATAAAATAATGATAGAATTAGTTACAGTACACATGATTTCCATTTTTGTGCACTTAGCAAACCAAAGTTTCAATGGATAATATTCAATAAACATGATTATTTTTGTTTTAACACTGAAAAAAAAAACAACAAAAAAAACTTTAAATTTTAAGTTTTAAATATTGTATTCGCGCATTTTAAACACCTTCATGTTTTTAAACACCTACACTCACACACCAATAAATTGCTATAATCTTCCATTACAGGAAAATCATCATTACATGTAATTGTTACAATATTACAAGTTTCAATACTTAAAGTATTTACACCCACAAAGACACGAGCCAACATTACATTTATCCTTCACTTCATGCCATTAACACTTCACATTAACAGCCACTTTTTAATGGTTATATAGTATAACAAGTTACACTCAGACACCAATAAATTGTCATAATCTCTCGTTACAGGTGAATCATTATTATATGTATTTGTTACAATATTACAAGTTTCAATACTTAAAATTTTACACCCACAAAGACACGAGCCAACATTATATTTATCCTTCACTTCATGCCATTAATACTTCACAGTAACCGCCACTTTTCAATGGTTATATAGTATAACAAATTGCACTCAGACACCAATAAATTGTCATAATCTCTCGTTACAGGTGAATCATCATTGCATGTATTTGTTATAATATTACAAGTTTCAATACTTAAATTTTTTACACCCATAAAGACACGAGCCAACATTGCATTTATCCTTCACTTCATGCCATTAACACTTCACATTAACAACCACTTTTTCAATGGTTATATAGTATAACAAATTACACTCAGACACCAATAAATTGTCATAATCTCTCGATACAGGTGAATCATCATTGCATGTATTTGTTACAATATTACAAGTTTCTCTAACATTCTTTTTGGTGTACAATTTGCCATTTATTTCAAGGCCGTCAAGGTTTTTCGGGACTGTCTTGTTTTTTAGCCAATTTCATTATTGGCCACAATTCCTTCCTCCTTTTCACCCATTCCGCTGGCAAATCTTCCTGAAGGATTAGACTGCTGTTTCTGAGTTTGTACTTGTTTGCCCATATTTCATTTCTAACTGACAGGGACTTGAAGCTTATCAAGGCTGGTCTTTGGCCCTTCGTGGGTACTCGCTGAATACGATAGACATCTTCGATATCACTTAAAGAAATTGTTATTGAGCTTTTTTCGAAAGCTTGCACCACAAACTGACTTACGCTGCCTGTACAAATATTTTCTGGTATCTTCAGTACCCTTAGATTTTTCCTTTTTAGACTGGCCTCCAATCTGTAATTTTTTCTGTTTCTGTGTTCAAAACCTGCTATATTTCTTCTATTTCCCTGTTTTGTTCCCTGAATTGGTCTTCGCACAAATCTTTAATTATTGAAGCTAGTTCTTGTTTTATTCCCTCTTTTGCCTCTTCACAACATATTTTTGTCTCTTCCAGCTGTTTTGAAGTATGTTGGAGAATATTGCTCATTTTACTTTCCCAAGCTGAGATCTTTTCATCAACAATTTGGTGCATTTTTTTTGTCAACATGGGATTAATTTCTGGTGAAGGCAGTGAAAATTCACATTTGAGCTTTTTGCCAGCACTTTCCATTTTATGCCTTTTTGTGCCTTCTTTATCCAAATTATAATCATGCTGTTTCCACTGTAAAGATTATTGTCCTAATTTGTTAACACAATCTTTTTATGAGGGGGTTGCGCTTTATGAGTCACTGTCATATAAATTCACAATTTAAACTCACTGTTGCACACTAAAATTTGTACACTGAAAATTAGTTACTGCTTGCACTTTTTTTTGCTTGCACTTTTTAATTTACTCCTACAACAATTCATAGTTGTCAGATGTTATTTTTGTGCACTAACATTTAATTATTGTAGTACCCGAGTCCCTTTATTCTGCTTGATTTATGTATCTCCTGTTTCATTCTCCCAGTAAGGGGGATAGCAGATTGGTTTACTATTCTGTGCTGTAAATGATGTCCTTTTTTAAACTAAAGAGATCATTGTCACAGTCGTTTATTTAAAATTTACAAAATCACGGTCCACGTGAACGGGCGCATGCTAAAGCTCTCTCTGATCTTTGTAAACTCCTGTTGGGTGTGCCCCAAGGCTCTGTCTTGGGTTCTTTATTATTTTCTCTGTATGCAACCCCCCTCACTTTGGTTATTAGTTTGTTTATTTGTTTATTTGGGGTTTTACGTCGCTTTCAACACTGTACAGGTCATATCACGATGGGTAGTTGGAAGGGCAGAGGAAACCAGTACATAGAGTTCGCTAGGGTCTTTGGTTATTAGTAAACACAAAGGAGTAAAGTTTCATTGTTATGCAGATGACACTCAAGTCTATATCCATCTATCCCAGAAAAATTCATCTGCTGCCTTCGAAAAGTTGAACAGGTACCTGTACGATATAAAGCAGTGGATGTCAGCCAGTAAACTCAAACTTAAGCCACATAAAACTGAGTTTATTGTATTTGGTTCAAAAAGATAGAGGGACAACTTGAAAGCATATTTTCCATCTACAATCTTGGGCAGTCCTCTCTGCCCTGCTGAGTCTGTCAAGAATCTGGGTGTGTGGTTTGATTCTGATTTTTCCTTGTCCAAACATGTTCAGAATGTCTGCTAAAGTTGTTTTGTCCAACTCCGTGATTTTAGACATGTCAGTCAGTTTCTTACTCATGATGCTTCTGTACTTGTGGCCAATGCTCTTGTTAGTAGTTGGTTAGATTACTGTAGCTCACTTTTCAGGAGTCTCTCTAAGTTCAATCTTCGTAAATTACAGTGCATCCAAAACAGTGCAGCTAGAATTGTATCAAATACCAGTAGATACACTAGTATAACTCCTGTTTTTAAGAAAGTGCATTGGCTTCCTGTTGAACATCGCTCAGTCTTTAAAACAGCCATCCTTGTTTATAAGTTTCTCCACACTTGGAGTATTTTGCTCCATACATCTCTTCCTACAGCAGTTCCTACAGTACCAGGCGCAGTCAGAGTGGTGGTAATTTCCTTGCCATTCCCAAGTTTCAACCCTCAGTCCATAAATCCATCAAACAGTTTGGTTATAGTTTTGCTTTTGATGCTCCCACTGCTTGGAATGCTCTTCCTGGGGAGATTTGTGCATAGGGGAACTCTGGCCTCTTTCAGAAAGCGCCTCAAAACTACCTTTACACCAAGGCATACCCTCCTTAGCCTTACTTAGCCCTGGCATTCTTCGTGGTGCTTGGACTCTTTTCTGTCCCTGGATATTGAAATTGGTTGACTGTTTTTGTTTTGCTGCACCGTAGAGTCCCCTTTGAATAGGGGAGATTAAGCACTATAAAAGTCCAATTAGAATTAGAATTATGTTCAACACTTAGACTCCTGACGTCCGGTAGGGTATGTAAATATAAGATCTGTATTGATTTAAGCATTTATTTCAATAGGTCATCTTTAATCTTCCTAAATTACATGTTACATTTTTGCTACATTATACAATGTGCTTAGACTTCTTGAATTTTTTTATAACCTGATAAGTATAGGCATCTAGCTTATGGCCAGAGATTGCATCCAGATTGATGGTCTATTCTGTGCAGTGTTAGGCCTCTAGATACTTTCTTCATAAGCAAAGTATGCTTAGGTAGCATGTCACAGAATCATAAGATCTTAGAATATGACCTGTACTTAGCCTTCTATATTTTAAAACTATTGATGCCTAAACCAGAATTTAATATTTCTTAGGATTAAAGTTAAAACATCAGTATGGCAATTGATTGCATCCTACAGATCAGATGAGGTATCTCATATCCTCCTGTTTATCAGCACCAGTAATTTTCCCAGTCAAACAAACAAGGGTAAAATTAAGAGGAATTACTTTGCTGTGATTTATGGCATATGTTAAACTACTGTATAGTAGGTGAAAGGTTACAACATCAGCACAATAATCATTCTACCCCTATCCACATAAGGGAGATTACACAGATAATGGTATCATGTTATTCCAATTTGTCACAATTTGTCTGACTGGTGATCACAGTTTTCTTGTTTCCTGAATATAACTGCTGCTGAGTGTCAAGTCTGATACAGTCTGTAGTTGGCTTTTGAACAGTGAAGTACAATAACATGAAACTACTTGGAGCTTTATCTATTTGTTTTTGTGTGTCACTCATTCAAGGTAAACTTAATACAAAACCATACATCATATGTACACCTAATCATATTAAGTATTAAAGCCATATTATTTTATTTAGTTTTGGGTAGGTTGTAAAGATTCTCATTTTTAAAAGCAATCCAAGTTAACTTTGTGGAAAATCGGTTCTTTTAATATGAATGTGGTATACTAATGGACAATGTCCATGTTTCAGAGTCAGTGGGTGAGAAAGATTCCAACAAAAGATGTAACAAACTTTCTTCTGTCGTCATGGAATTTAGGTTTGAACCGTCTGTTGTTTTTTCACCAAGGAAATACCAGTATTTTATTCCTTTATATAAGTATAACAATCGATTGGTCAGGATTACACCACTTGGGTAAAAGATAAAGAAATTGGAGAACATTTGGACTAAAGGCAGAGATAAAATAAAATTACATTGATAGTTTATAGTCTTGGATAGTTTTAAGAGATCTGAAAGTAATACACAATGTTAAAGTACGACCCTGATAAATGTCTGAGAGTACTTTCAGTGGTTTTAAGGTAATGTACATGTATTCAGTACCACTCATGATAAGGCCTTCAAAAGAATTTTTAGTGTTATAAAGTCGTAATGACAAGTCTCCGATTAAAAGCTTAAAGTTTAGTTCTGCTACTCAAGTCAACAATACGTTTTTCTGTTTCTAACCTTTATACTTGTCTCTCTTAACATATCAGATGTGCTTCCTTGCTTAACATATTTTAACTGCCTGGTCAGCCAGTTCTTCAATTTGCTAACTTCTGTCTGTCCTTGGCAGATGTTTGTTTTATTTAATTGTCGTGATACAAACAGGCGCAAACATTTTTAGAATTTCAGAATTTCTTGACTATTTTCCTGTTAGTACATGACAATATTGGACCTGAACTTATCAATGTACTGGTTTTCATGAACACAGTTCTTAATATAATGCTCGTTTACTATATATTATACTATACTGTACTATATAAGTTTGTGAATAGTTTCAAGAGTTTTGAATATCACATAGAAAGTATAATCACAAACCTTGATAGAGTTCACTTTTTCTTTCGACTTTATATATAGTATTCTATATACTACAACATCAAATAACCAAATATAATGCATAAAACCATCAGTGACAGTTTTCACCTTACATTGTAGATTTTAATCTGATTATTCATACTTAGAAATGCTTGTTCATATTCTGTACTGCTGTTTGTTGGTCACAATCGTTGGTGAAAGAAAACATTAAGTTTTTTAAACTGAAACCAGAAAACAACAGATCTAGATCATGAGAAATGATTTTGCCCTTATATTGTACTTTGAGTAACATAGCATACCATTCTAGGTTTGTATTGCATATCTTGGTTGTGTGATTTTATTTCCAGGGATAACCTACTCGGGAATCATGTTCTCAGTAAAATGCTAGAGATGCACCAGATGGAATCATATCTTAAAGATATTATAGGAGTTGATATTGATGACAATGAAGCTGTGTCTAACTTTTCATGTCTTGTCATAGGTATGTGGTACACCTTGAAGGTGATTTGTTAGACACTTGACAAATGTGTATTTTCATTTTTTCCAATTCTTCCAGACATGATATTTACAAGAACCAAGAAACCAAGCTGGCTTCTGAGATATTGCACATCGTGTATTTGCTATTGATATCCTTTATAAAGCCTTATGTTTAAAGCAGTATTACAGGTTTGATATTTATAATTATGTGGCACTTGCCATGGACATATTAGGATATTTATGTTACCATCACATCTGACAGAGAACTGCATGATTATTTATGGCATTTAACATTTCAACTTTGGGTTTCAAAACTAAAGCTTAGAATTTTACTGTGGTTGATAGTGTAACAAGAGCACTCTAAGGGGAACAACTGCAATAATGTTTATGTGTGCTATGATAAGAATCATTTTAAAAATCTTGGATCAAGATAGCAGTCCGGATTATCATCAAAAATATAATCATCTGTCCCTGGTTCCAATTTTGATGCTTCCTAAAAATTGCTTCAAAATCTGTGTATAACTTTTAAAATTACTTTTGTAAACAAACAGCCAAATGCACCTTATCCATTGTGTAATCTTTTTGGCAGAGGTAACTAGAAATAAATATACTTTTTCAAAGCTTTTATGGAATTTTTACTGTCGTTTACAGATGAAAAACATTGTAAATTATACATGAGATAATATGAACTTCAGTGAAATGTTTGCTGTTCTGTGAGAAGTTATACTTCTCTGATTAATCACACTTTATCAAATCTTATGAATGCTATGTAAAGTTCACATAAAACGTGTATAAAAAAACTAGATAATGTTGTTGCAGCATGTGAATCTCCATCTGAATTGGCATCATTGTTACATGTACAAAAGTCAGATGTAGAACAAACTCTATGGATAGTAGAACATGCTGAAGGTTGGTATGTTAATAATATACATAATATCTTGATATATTGAAAAGCCTTCTCAGCCTGCTTACAAGCTTACAAGTAAAACATTTGGTGATCAGTAACTGGATAATTGAGATAGATTTATCTGAAATACTAATTTCAGAAATGAATGTAGATTTACTTTCAAACATGAGGTGACAAATATACAAGATGAACTATACTTTTCACTGACAAACTTACTACATACATAGCTCTGGATTATTACTGTGATGTATTGAGATAGTAAATCAACAATAAGAACATGAATTAGTTTGGCCCTAATGTTTTTTAAAATTATTTTTGAAAGATATTATTGACCACACACTGTGTTTTAAAACCATCTAAATAAGAAAATGATAGTGTAATGAATCTGCCATAATTTATTTGATCAGACCATAATGTGTCGTATAATGTATAATGTTCCTGTCCCCCCACTTGCCCGTCCATGTCTGTGCCCATAAGTTGTATTTGGGGGTATTGCAAGAAATCATAAAAGAGGGGCTTGCAACGTGGAATGTCATCTGCTCAGACTGGTTCCATCTTTTACAATGTATGCAATATTTTAAAATTATACCACTAATACAACAATCATTTTTATTTCTCATTTTCAGAGTATTACTCTGAACCAATTGAAACATTTAGGAAAGAAGCAAGAAATTTACACAAATGGTTGGTAAACTCAGGCTTTCCTGATCAATGGCCAGTGAAAACTTCACTCAAAGAAAATAAAAACCTGTTGAAGAAAAATGAAATGATGGGTATATTTGTGACATTTGGATACTATAGAAAAAGTTTTATGGCAGCCAAAGCCTTAACAGGTATTAGCATACTACCGTAATTTTGTAAGATGTAAAAATTAATTGAATAAGCTTTGGAATACAAGGGGTCTTATAAGCAAGTTTATTATAAGCAGCAGCTGAGACTAGGAAAGTTGTTACTTATCGCTGTTCCGTTTCTTAATTTTCTGTACAAGCTTACAAAGAAAGTTACATGAGTTATAGAAGCAAAAAGGTTATATAAGTAATAATATGTGACATAACAAACAAATGTCAGTGAGTACTCTTTCTGATTGTCACAGTTATAAAAACATTAAATTTCCAAAATTCTCTTTTCCTACAGCAACTTACAAGTACCTTAACATCCTCTTTCGTTTTATATTTTTCTATACACTTTGACAGTACGCAACATTTCATGAGTAAGGTGAGTTTAATTCTAATAAAGAAGTCTCATAAGGAGAGGTTTTCATTAAAGAGAATTATCTAATAGTCTTGTATCAATATTTATTAAATCGGTAATGCCCAGGTTCAAGATTATCACAGGAAAAGAAGGTAAGTACAGAGGTGATATCCGTGTCATCAGGAAGTTTGTGAAAATGTGATTAGATGCTACAGCAGAAGGTAACACATGATAACTAATTTGTATCAGTACTTTGGCGAGTTACCGGGTGAGTAATACATACAGTTTGGGCAAGATCCTTTTGTATTAAAGACAACACACAATGACATTATATATATACACTAAAGTTATAAGGTTAAGCTACACAAGTATGACGTAAAAGGTCCTAACCCAATTAGGTAGCTACTGTGGTAGCTACAGTTGAAGAAACTGCATTGCTTTAGCCCACTTTAGGATTACATGATGAAATGAGGCCCAGGAGGGCAAAATATATTACCCTTCTGAGAAAAAGGCGAGATACATCAATGGATTTTGCTGAAACCAGGCTATATCCTTTCATGAATTCCGCCCCTGACTTATTTACACTTATGAAACCTGATGGGTACTGCTGAAATAAGAAATTCATCAAGCCACAAACAAGCCCTAACAGGTTAAATGGTTTGCATTTGTATGTAGCTCATGAGGTCAACACAGAACTGTTCTAATTGTTTGTCACAATTGTGCCATAGAGACATTTTGACCTGGAGAAATTCAAATGTGTTAAGAAAAGATGAAATTTTCCAATGATATATGGACAGCATAATATGATAGTGCATATTGTTACATAAGAAGTGTTGTTTAGGTTTTATAATATAAAATACTTTTACTAAAATCGTGGAAGTCTAGAACAATTTTAGTATTATCAAAAAGATCTTCCATAATTTTCTGCTTGATTTAGCCAATAAAAATGTCCAGAGAAAACTCACTCATCAACAACACTAATTTTGTGCTTTCATATTTTTCTTGATGTTTTTCTGTCTTTCATATTTTACATATGTCAGAGAAGTTGAATTTGTTTTTAAATTCTAGAGGTCCTTTCACTGCCTGAATATTTAGAAAAAATAGAACGTTCTGGAATGGATGAAGAGATGTCTGAGTATTACTTGATATCAAACAGAGAACTTGCCACTGATGATGGATTAAAAGCTCTCATCAAAGGAATAGACACATTCATGAAGTTTTTGATCACTCTTGGTGACCTAAAACTTGCACAATAGTGATACAACTACCTTAATGTTTCCCTAACCTTTGTAACATTCAGGTTAATCACAATAAATTTGAATATATCTATTTCACTAAGAATGGAGCCACAAAACAAAACCTATCGTTGAGTCATCTATTTGTATAAATCTTGTACTATATATCTTACATGACTGTCACTTTAGGATCTCTCTGTTTTCTTTTCACAAAAGAGATATCTGCATTAACTAATCAAAAAGCTTTAAATGCTCAAATACATGAGATTATATCAAACTAAGTGACCACTACATCTGATCAGATTAATGGAGAATATTTTCCCAATCTTCGACATTGATGTAACTCATTCAGCTTTGACTTGAAGGAAGGATGAGAAGGATGAGAAATTGCTAATAAGGTGGCCTCTCAGCACGGGAGGAACAGATAATGTCCTCAAGCCAAGTAATTCAGATCTGATCATTGTAACGTCTGTTGTATCATAGCTATTTTAGTTGGCAATGTTGGAGCCCAACTTAGGAGTCAGCCCATCTTTAGATGGGCTATAGCCCAACTTAGGATCCTAAGTTGGGTAGCCTATCTTAAGATGGGCTAGAATATATTAGCCCAACTTAGGATAACTAAACTCAAGACTGATTTAAGCTAAAATTTAATATTAACCAGCTAGTTTAATATTAATTTGTTATGTCATACTTCATTGGTAATTTTAATTATGAAATTGAATATAACCGTGCTAGTTTATTTAAATACTTATACTTAAATTTTAGATTTTTTGTGCTTATCTCAAGATTTGGTTACAGTTATTAGCCCAACTTATAATTTGTACACATAGTCTTTATTTTTGAAATGAAATGATATTATTTACTTATTTTTCTACTTAAATGTTAGTTCTTTTATTTACATCGTAATGCATTTATAGGATTAATCTTAATCCCCTTATTGTTCCAAGACTCTGTCTCAGTTAATTTGACAATAGGAGGATCATTAGGTGATAAAGTGTCTATTGTTGAACCACTGCTTTCAACTTGATTTGTTTCAGTTGTGGGGAATGATTAGGCAACTGGATTATATTGTGATGTATCTTTTGTTTCAGCATTCCTTTCAAGTTGATTTGTTTGACTATGCCTATGACTTAGAAAACTGGATTAGTTTTAGATTTGCCTTTTGTTCTAGCATTCTTTTATACTTGATCTCTTTCACCCAGGAAAGGGACGAATTGTCAGTAGACTCTGATGCTGAAACGAATGCATCTCCAGTAAAAAAACAGAAGAAGAAGGGTGGTGCAAATAAAAAAGTGTTTATTGAAAGTAGTGACAGTAGTGATGAATCAGATGTGAGTGACAGTGATGGTTCTATACCTTGCATTGATCCATTGCGAAAGTCTGAAAAATTGCAGAAGCAGGTAGACAATAGATTGAGAAAGTTGAAAAAAGTAGGTCAAAAAACAGGTATTGATGATAATGAGAAATTCAAGTCCAAAAGAGGGGGGCGGGGGGCGGTAGAAGTTCTTGTAAAAAACAAAGTGGCGTGGCCACATGAAGCAATACTAGGTGGTGTAAATCGTACAAGAGTAACATACGATCAATTAAATATCACCCAGTGGGTTCAAGGGTTTTGTCGGAATATCATGGATGAGAAAGACGAAAAAAAGTGTTCAAATGATACAATACATGTCAGACCTTATGGAAGACGCAACAGACTTCAGCTGGCAAGGGGCCAAAGCTGCGCACGCAGTTGTTTTGTGTGAATTTGAGCGAGGTTCTATTTCATGGGGTGATACAAACAGAATTGAGAGAGTTCGTAGAGCTCATGCACAGAAGCACCAAAGTAGTAGTAAAGCTTGGTCGAAATCTGAACAAAATAAAAAAAAACATGGTTTTGTCGGTTCTTCCAAAATGGCACATGCCAATACCAAAAAGATCACGAGTACAATGATAAATTGCAAAGACATGTGTGCACGTTCTGCTTGTCTCAAGGCAAAACACTTGGACATCTGGAAAAAGACTGTACTGAGCAGGGTAATAAGTATTATCATACAAGGTTTGTGTATAGCAAACATGTCAACAGACATGATGTGCAAGGACTCATGGTCCATCCTTTAAATCAAACGTTGGCAGTGTTCAGTAACAACAAACCAAAAAGTGCATGTCAATCTTATGCTGATGTGGTCAAAAAGAATGCACCTCCAGATGGTAAAGTGTGTGTTAATGAAGCCAAAGTTGAACGCCAAACACAAGATAACAAAGTAGAGAATAAGGCTTGTATTAAAGGTGTGAATGTATCTCACACGACCAAGTCCCACATTCAAGTTGACACCTCTGCAGTTAAAAAAGTTGACACTAGAAAAACAAGATTATTGTATGATGTGAATGAAAATAAAAGTGACAAATTCATTAACTGCATACTGTTTCAAAACAATGAAAAGGGGTTTCCAGAAAAAGGTAAAGAGTGTCCAAGTTATTTGAAGTGTAGAGAACAATCAGAATTCGACTTTGGGTTTATTCCGTTGACAGAACCCGTGTGTTACAAAGGAAAAGTAGTAAATACTGAATCAGTGGAGTGTCCCATAGAGTTGTATCATAAAGTTGCAAACACAAAAATGGCCAATTATATGGGAGCTAGAATTCCCATTGTGTTCCAATTAAATATGCCATTCTGGAGACAACAGTTGGTGGATTATTGGGACAGTCAACTGCTGGATTTGTTACAATATGGCTTCCCCTTGGGGTATAATAGACATTGTAAATTAAAAAATGATATGACCAATCACAAATCAGCAGTTGACTTTCTTGACGACGTACAGGTGTACATTGATGAAGAGAGGAGACACAGGGCAATACTGGGTCCTTTCCAAACGCATCCAATTGCGAATGCATACTTTTCGCCAATCATGACACGACATAAACCCGATTCCAAAAATAGGCGCGTCATTGTAGATCTTAGCTGGCCACATGGTTTCAGTGTGAATGATGGCTTTGATAAAAATAGCTACTTGGGTACGGAATTTAAATTGACATTCCCTACAATAGATCATTTGACAAACCAACTAGCAAAAATCGGAAAAGGGACTCACATATATAAAATTGATGTGAAAAGGGCTTTCTGACATTAAAAAATTGATCCCAGAGATTACGACTTGCTAGGCCTTCCTGGGATGCAGCATACCTTGATACGTGCCTCCCGTTCGGGAGCAGGCACGGAAGTCTTTCAATTCTTTCAGCGCGTCAGTGACGCATTACATTACATCATGCGTCACGAGGGTTTTAGTGTGATTAATTATATAGATGATTTCCTTGGTTATGGGACGCCCACTGTTGCCAGGGCGTCATTTGACAAGTTATTAGACAAAATGCGTCACTTAGGATTGGACGTTAGTGAGAAGAAACTCATTCAGCCAGCCACACAAGCTATATGCTTAGGCATCTTAGTTGATATGATTCAAGGCACAGTGGCTATTCCACAAGAAAAGCTTGACGTTATACAAACCATGGTTATACAGTGGAAAGCAAAAAGTCAGTGCACAAAAAAGCAACTCCAATCCCTACTGGGCACACTCTTATATGTCCATAAGTGCATCAGGCCAGCGCGTTGTTTTCTAAATCGCATGCAGGACATATTGCGTAGAGCTGGTAACCAACAAATTATAAAGTTGACTGATGAATTCAAGAGAGATTTGAACTGGTTTGACCAATTCCTCCCTCTGCATAATGGAGTTTCCATTTATGGCCATAAGCCTACTAGTGAAATCTTGGAGCTAGACGCATGTCTCACAGGCTTGGGAGGTCGTTGGCAAAACATAGTATATCATCTCCCAATTCATAGGGGTTATGCAAACTTAGGCATCGTACAACTTGAAATGATCAATATTTTGGTTGTGTTGCGTACATTTGGAAGCACATGGAAAGGTAAAAGGATATTGGTCAAATGTGACAATGATGCGGTCGTACATGTGTTGAACACAGGCAGAACCAAAGATCCTTACCTGGGTGCATGTGCCAGAAACGTATGGCTTGATGTGGATCTGCAATACATACACGTAATGGGAAAAGATAACAGGGCTGCAGATTTGCTTTCAAGATGGCAAAACACCTGTCATAACCACAAAGAACCGCAAACACTAATAGGAAACCCCGTATGCGCTAATGTCAGCTAACAAAGTCTAGAACTTAATAATCAATTATAAGAAACTTCAGATACTATGCTTTGTCGTTCCAGGTATACCCATAATTCGACCATTGGCAGAAGAAGCAGTACAAAGAACCCATCTGGCGTTTCGTCCCAAGACACAGAAATGTTATATGAGTTTATTTAAATTATTTGTGGCGTTCTGGTGTGCTGTAAGATTGATATGAGCAACCTCTCACACATTGTTGTATTGGCATATTTGGAGTTTTTAGTGAAAAACAAAGTATCAGTGAATATGATCACTAATTATGTTGCAGCCATCAAAGCCATGGCTATTGTTCATCACTTACATTTTCAAATTATGGATCACCCCTCCATCAGGTATTTCGTCAAATCTTTAAAAATAAACAGACCTTTAGCTGTAGCTAGACGTAATATCATGAATTTTAAAACTTTGAGGAATGTGGTAAGTCACTGTTTGCAATTCAGGGATGCCATTGTGTTCAAAGCTATTTTTCTCAGCATTTTTTGGATTTTTTAGATTATCAAATCGACATTTCACAGGTGGTGATGTATTTTTTACAAAAAAGTCAGTTAGATTGTTGTTAAAATGGTCAAAGATGCTCCAAACAAGAGATCAGGTAAGATTGATCACATTGCCTAAACTGGGGTCTTCAGTATTGTGCCCATACAAAGCCCTTAAAGCAATATTCAGGTCATATAATCCCAGAGATGACCAGCCATTGTTTCAATGTTCAACAGCCAAGGGCTTACAGGTAATGACAGATGCAAGGGTCAGTAAAACACTGGCAAAAATATTGCATAGAATGCAATTACCTAAAGGGTACTATACTTTTCACACCTTCCAGCGTTCAGGTGCCTCTGCTGCTTACAATGCTAATGTCCCCGTGACCAGTATAAAGGAGCATGGCACCTGGACATTGGAATGTGTTTTGAACATATATACAGTCCAATGAACAAAAAGCAATGGAAGTTTCAGCTGCTTTTCAGAAAATGCTGGCATAATGTTGCTTGCCCTACCCCTACAAGAGTTGGGGTTTGAGGGTCGGGTCATAATTTTATTATAATGTGTCATGAACAAGTGCATGTAGGTCGGTTAGTCGTAATGGTGAAAAAGTTAATTACTAATGTGCATCAACATGGGTCTTAGTAATGACAAAACTTTGTAACATGTATCAACTTTAACTTGATGTACAGTAAGTACACTGGCCTCTTGCCGCTCGGGAACGGGTATGTAATGTTTAATCTTCACTGTTGTAACAATGTTTTATTACGTCATGTTTTTATAACCTGGTAATTTTTAGTAGTAATGTGCTTATGCTGTTACATTTTTGGACATTAAATGGACATTAACTAGTCATGAACAGCTGCTTATATTAGTCATTAGTATGTAAAGTAATGACAACGAGTTGTATATATATAACTGTAGCTTAGTCATATGTATATACATATATTTACATACATATACATTGTATTGTTATAATAATTTTAGTATTATAATTATTGTATAATAAAATCAATTTACCCTTAATGTCATCTATCTTGGGTTGGGGATGGGGACTGTTAATTTGTTGTTAAACTTAAAATATATAATTAGGCTCACCCATAAAATCACCCACTATATTTGGTTCTCCCCCTTATTGGTTTGATAGAATTAAGCCTCATTATATTGAGAGATTACTTTGATGTTGATTTTTGTTTCACTTTGTGATTTGGGGTATTTCCTATTGTGTACTTCACCCACCCCAAGTGAAACAAATCAACATCAATAGAATGTTGAAACAATAGGCACAAATCCAATTAGGAAATCATTCCAATGATAGACAATTGAATCAACATCAAAGAAATATTTTAATGCTTTCAATGCTCAGGAAACAATATTCATTTTAGTTTCTGCAATTAAACACTTTTTGTTGAGGTTAGATATGTTAAACATATTGGTATAAAATAAAAAAGTGCAAAATACATCTGTACAATGGTCAGTTAAACTTATCAATGTTAATGTCATTTTTTTCATGAAAAATATTTCCCTTGTAAATAGTAAATTTTATATTCCGCATAAAAATAATTTTTGTATTTTATTATCTCAAGTTGGGCTGATATGTTCTAGGCCATCTTAAGATGGGCTACCTAAGTTGGGCTATAGCCCATCTTAAGATGGGCTGACTCCTAAATTGGGCTCCAACAGCAATATCTTACCAGGAAGGCCTTATGCTCATACTGTCCTGGTTTTCCTAACATTTCCCCACCCGATGGTTAAATGGTCAGCTAGAATTCGAAACAACAAGGTCAAGCCCACTTAATGAAACAAAAATTGTTATATTCAAAATCCAAATTTCTCTGGAGAAGCCTACTACTCCGGGGTGCAACATACACCCTGGTACCATAACAAATCATTGAATACAACCTTAGTCCAGACAAGTTGAGATTAATCTGCTCAAAGGTCCAATTAAAGACCCATGGTTCAACAGGTTAAGTTCATTTCAAGGGTCAGGCCCCAGCTTAAAAAACCACTGGACGATAAGATTAAAGCTAGAAAAGAATTTGAGAGTTGTTTGATTCCACTAATCCAACCAAACAGAGAAAGGTCACAAGATCATAGAAAAGGCCACAACATGGCCATAAGCCATGCAAAGTCCTCCCATTTTCACCAAGATTTTATAGATAATAAGAACCCAATTTTTTGGATTTTAAATTTATTACACAACACTAATAAACTTGAGTTTCTTGAACACACAAAATATTTTAATGACTAGTACTCAAGCTGGCAACAATGGTAAATGGCAATTGCCACAACTATTCTTTCTAAACTCTTCAAGATGTGACACCTTTCATTTCAAACATCCTGATAAATTTAATTTCTTTGGGTATTACATCTTGTGACATCTTTCATTTCAAACATCCTGATAAATTTAATTTTGAGTAAAAATTGAGTACAAATTTGAGTAAAAATTGAGTATTACAAATTGAGTAAAAATTTTGAGTAAAAATTGAGTATTACATCTATTTTTTCATTACTTTCTTAGTAAAGATATTACAGCTTTTACTGATTATTAGTAAATGTTGTTTAACTGCAACCATTGCAAATCTTTACTGTATGTACATGCATATACCCCAAAAATAAAATATAGAAAAAATTAACTGACCCCTCATAGTGCGGTTAATAAGACATCAATGTACAAAATATTGGTGGCTTAAATGTTGGTTGGGCTTGTAAATATTTGTTATACTATGAGAAACTATGCTAGGTCACTATGAAAACCTCATAAAAAGTTAACTTTATTTTTATAACTGTTAGCTCTAAAAGTGGCTAATATCCTGTTTATGAAGATGTGTGTGGGACGAACATATTAATGTACATATATGATAGTCCATGAGGGATTGGAAACAAGCAACTGGGAATGAATATACTATTTATTAATCTACTAAAATTGTATTTTTAGTTAACATGTACTACAGCACATGAATTAATCCTTTTATTATTAAGAGTATTAAGAGCATTACTATTAATTACTGACAGTTACAAATAAAATTACTGGCATGGCAAATATTTACTGAGCCAAAGCCTGATAGACTTTGAGAAATTACTGGCCTTGGCAAAATGATATTTACAATTTACTAAGCCAAGAATCTATAAGACATTACTTATGCATTGGCAAGGAACTCATTACACATTACTACACCAATGCAAGTTAAAGATTAAATTTACTGGAGAATTTAGTAGGGACGCTGGCAGAAATATAGCGGCTAATTTTTTAGTGACAAATCAGGTGCCAGCATGAGGCCAAGTGTGCCCATGGGTGAAACCCCCTGGAAACCCAATGCCAAACTATAAACAGGCGAGGTGCATATATGTGACCTCCAACAAGGTTACCCAACCTACTTGTAAAGGCAAAGCAGTAAAATGAAATGTTTATAAAATTTAGAAAGGGGGTTCCAAACCCAAGGCAGAATTGGCCAAAAATTTTGAAAGTGTAAAATAATATGGTCTAACAAAAATACTGCCAAGTTAACCTGACGGAAAATTGGAAAATGACAGATTTGGAGTAAATTATGAAAGGAAATTGTAAGATGTAGCTTGTGAAATGGTGCCAAACAGCCAAATCAAGAAAGTAGGTGCTGTTGGAAAGTAGTAGAAACCACAGAGGGTTTGGTTGATAAATCATTTATATATTTCCAAACAGAATCCGATTTCCACGTACCATGGTGCATAATTTGACTAAGTGGAACACCATGGTGAAAGGCCCAGCTGGCCCCAGACCTTTGGAAATCGTGGAAAGTAAGGTGAGGAGAGAGGTTCAAAGCCTTTGATACAGTGTGAAGGTGCAACAGAATCAGTCAAGGGAATTAAGGAATGAACCCTAGGAATTTGGAAAAGTGGAGCATTAGAATCACCTGAGGTAAAAGCAAGTAACAAACGCAGTGCTGTGGCTGGGCACAATATGGACAACCCCAGAATGGGAAGGCTAATGGTTCGAATCTCTTGCCTGTTTTGAATGGTTTTGGACCATTTAATGATGATCAAGACTTGATCTTCAGCAATAATAATATCCCCTTTGCCAAATGGCGAGTATTGTCAAAGCTTCTAACAGTATGTGGAAGAATGTTGGAAAGCCAAAGGAATGAAAAATAGGCTAAAATTTACAGGGGTTTGAACACATTTGGATGTTGTAGTGTCTCTGTGATGTGAATAATGTTTGTGAGCAACTGAATATGAATATGTTTATGTATCTTGGACTGCAAGGGCCTATTTATCTTCAATGATCTCAGAAAATACTGAATCTGCTGATGTTGGAAATAGGTAGTATCCAGATTAAAAAGTATAAATTGAGCTCTAATTCCAGCTAGGTAGTTAGATATATTTGCAGGAGAGATTTGATTTAACACCAGGTACTCCATGAAAGCAAGAAGAACAAAATGATTTACCTGACCAAGTTGGAACCCAGCCGCCACCAGGAAGCCAAGGAACTCTTTAAACATACGGAAGTACGCCTTCTGTGTGGCTGGCCTGAAGACATGGTACAACCTAGCTTGAGCCCTGGTGGCGAGCTGAGCCATAGGGTCAGGCAAACCTGAAACATATTAAATATCATAATTTAAAGTTGTGAGATTAATATGAGTATTAATCCATATAAATTGTGGCAATAATTGTTTAAGCTTATCTTCAGGATTTGCAGTAATAGTCCATCTAGATAACCAGTCAGCTATGTGGTTATTTTTTACCGGAATATAAGAGACTACCAAGTGTATATTAAACATGGCCGTCAACAACCACACATTTCTAGCACACAGTGCTAAAAATTTGTCCTTAGTCTTGCCAGAATTAAGCACTTCAACCACTGCCAAGTTATCACACTTAATTTCAACATTTTTATTTGCTCATAAATTTGCCCACACTTTCATAGCCACTATTATATTAAGCATTTCCAATTGGGTTATATGGAGATCTGGAAAATGATCGCCCAAGGGTAATGCATATACCAAAGGGCCAAATTTAGCCCCAAAGGCTGTCAGTGAGGCATCTAGATGGACATCAAAGTCGACTTTCTTATTGTCAAAGTAAGTTACACCATTATATTGACTTAGAAAAGTAAGAAACCAGTTTAAGTCCTGGTGAAAAGAGTGTGGCAAAGGAAAACGAGATACTTGAGTATTATCTCTGAGAACCTGAAACTACTTCTGTGGAAGGGGGAACTAGTTTTTTGTGACTAACCTCTAAACCTAATTCCTGGAGCAAGGATAATAAAAATTGGTAGGAGTGATGAATTTTTGACGGCAATGCGATATAGATAAGATCATCAATATAATTTAAGAGTGCATTATGACCATGACATCTCATAATGTATCTTATGGCGTCGCTGCACCTCTCAAAAAATCCGATTCGAGTCAAAATCCGAACGGGATCGATCCGTCCAGATAGAGGTTATTATGGACTATACCTAGGACATCTATGTCTCCTGGGTCTATTCTAAGATGTCTGAAAGCCCTGCTTATATCAACTTTGTATAATAAAGCTCCAGGGCCAATATTTGGTAATATGATCAATGGACAAAGTAAAATAAGTATCTAAATATTTGCATTTATGGACAAAATCATTAACCGAGGCCCCTTTGGGCCAGCTAAGATCAACTATAGTTCGCCTTGGTGCAGAGTTTTGCTTTTCCCTGGTCATAAGTGGAGAAATATGAATAGGGAAGGGAGGGTTATCAAAGGGCCATAAATAGCCCCATGTTTTAATTCTTCGTGAATATAAGCATCTACATCTGCTTGAAATTGATTTGCAGAGGTATGGTTTGCACTTGAAGAGCTCAAAACGCTATATCTATGAAAATCTAGATGAAACCCAAACTGCAATAAATCAGTCAATTGTTGGTCCCAATAGTCTTTTAGGTAAGTTCGCCATGTATTACAATTCAAGTTTGTCTCCACAGGAATACGACATTTTAAAAAATTTGGCACTCCACTTTGTCTGACTAACTTATGTGCCTCAATGATATCTGGTACTATGTCCCACTTGACTGAAGGGTCAGTGTATGTTTTAAGATCAGTTAAGGGCACATAGCCAAAAATTTCTTCACTTTGAGAAAGGCAAGCCTTGTAATCTTTGCAATATTCTTTCTGGTTCCAAACATACAATGGAATTTTTTCTTCCCTAACATAGGTGCGAGAGGTGAGGTCGGGCAGAACAGAACTGAACGCCTGGCCACTCTCTGGAGTTGGCTGGAACTGATGTCCTCCATCTCCCAGAGTGGCCACCTGGTGTGCTTCTGTTCCAGAAGTACTCTGCATAGCAATGCCTATTTTAACACTAGTATTTAGGAGAGTTTGGTTACCTTTAATAGTACTGCTAGATACCTTATTTGCATGTTTGGAACAAATGCTGGTGTTTTTACAGCTGAAAAGCTATTTTCAATGTTTTTGGCTTTATGACATTGCAATATTCTTATTTTCTCTGCTCTGGAAGCAGCCGAAGTCGCGACCATATCATCCAGACCAGTGGGTGTATTCTCTTGGTTCTCAAATAAATTTGTATGTAAATTCTCCAATGCTTGAAATCTGTTTTTTATGGGAATATACAACCTGTCAGAAGACTTATCACAAGCATGTTGAACCTGGACTTTAGGTTTGAGACCAGCTGAGGAGGCCATAACCACGGGTCTGGAAGGTTTGGGTTTGATACTAACCTTGGGAGAGGTAACGAAAGCGGCATTTGCATTTCCTTGCGGAACCGTGACAATGCGAGTACCCCTTTTGTTATATCGCTGATTAGCAGAATGACCCTGAGGTTGGTGGGATGATTTTCTAACAACTTGGGCGTAAGTTCTACCATTGTAAACACTGGCAAAAGCTTTTGAAATATTAAACCAAGAAATATATTTAGTCTTGGAAGCCCTAAACTCCTGGTTAAATTTTTTATGAATTTTCTGTGTACTATTCCATACAATTCTTTGACCAAAACATGTGCCAATGTGTTTACTCACGCCCAATTTTACTCTTTTTTTGAGTTCTTGTGTTTATTTTTGCAGTCTGCCTCTGCATGAGGAAAGGCTTTGCAATTTTTGTGAAGCATGAAGAACAGATGTGTCGATAAAGAATGCCTCTAGTCTCATGAGTACTTGTATGCATACATGTGCCTTGGTTGAAAAACTGACAGGGCATATTTTTAACATTTTTAGCTCGCTTGAAAGAAGTTTTACCTTGATTTTGACTACTTTGAGTGACATGTCGTTGGGCATGAGTCCTCCTGACCCTATCGATAGCCTCTGTTTGGGTAATATCTTTAATCTTGCCTTGCTCCATACGACATGGGAGCACTGCGTGGCAGGCTTTGGCAGCTGACCATGAGAAGTCATTTGCATCATCTAATAAAGAAATTAAATAGCGAAGCATAGCTTCCTTACAATGTTTGTCTGACTCATCTCTCATGGTCCTGCAAAAACCTGCCACCCATTGCCCCATAGTCAGTTGGACATATGTGACCCTTTCTTTGTTGTTACCCGCCAACACGTATTCGTGGGGCCATTTGATTCTATTTTTTATTAAAACTTCAACTTGACCCCCTCTCTGAGATTTTAACTTTGGGTCAGTACCTGTTTTACTGATCTGTTGCAATTCTTTAATCCTATCTTCTACTAATTGCTGGATAGAAACATTTTTCTTCAAATTTTCAAGCGTAGGTAAACTCAGTGTTTCCATTTCAGTACTTGCAGTACTTAATGTGGCTGGGGTTCCGGTAGGGTGAACATGTGAATGTGGGCTTTTGACCGTGGTACTTTTACCTTTACCCCGAGCACTTTTCCCTGCAGTTTTGACATGTTTTGATTTTTTGATAGACTTCTCTCGCTCTAATTGTTCTAATCTGTTGCCAGTAGCACTTAACTGAGCCAGAATTTGTTGGTTGACTATAGTCTGATCCGACACTGCAGAAGAAGTACTTGGAGCTTCCAACTGTAAACGAACGAACGCCCCTGGGTACTCACATCATCACTGTCCGACCCGCCAACTACAGCACTCAAATCTAAATCTGAATTTGAAGAAGCATCTGACTCCTGGTGAGTAATAGGTGTATTACCCAACAGGTTAAAAAATTCACTATCATCCGACAATTGAACCTGAATAGGAATTTGAACACTTTCAGCCCTAGCCGAGCGCAAATTATATTTCTTTTTCTCCATTGAAATATGACTGCTAAACTAATAAAAGTACTTGTAAAAAGCTAAAAATCTAAAACTTAAAGCAGTAAAACCACGTGATTCAATGAAGAAAAAGCATTTTTTTGTTTCCAGTGCTACCTATCCCAAGTCTCAAATGCGAATAGAAGAGTGCACGTGGAATTTCCAGCACTAAATGCCAGTGGACCAGTGAAATGCCTTGTAAGAAAACAAGTACTTCTGATGCAAGATTAACATTTGAAATACAAGTACTAATACATGACTAAGGTATAGGCCCCATCAGGAATAAACTCAGAGTTGCCAAACAACTGGCCGCATAGCTACATTCTACATAATTTTCATTCACTTTAGTTTGATCAATGCACATTGTGCTCTTTTTATATACCATTGTGAATGCCTAAGCAAGTAAGGGGTGTGTAGGAGGGGACAATTGGTCCCCATTGATGAGGAGGCCCATTCTTCCAATAGATCAGATAGACCATAAAATAAAGTTGCCTCATGAGCCTCCAGGGCCACAATGACAGAGTTGTCTGTTATCATATTCACTTTGTGACCTGCAATGTTATCTATTACTGCACTAAGGGTATCTATATTAGCTATAGGAATCAATTGCATCTGGGAAATGTAACACAGAATTATGTCTATTGACTTGAAATATATATTATGAAAGCTATCAGGATTCATGAGACAAAAAGAGAACCAATATTTCAAATACTGTAAGAGTTCTTTGGCAGGATAATTTTTAATTGGGGTTCCCATGCTTCTAACACCATTTGATAATGACAATGATTGTATCTGAAGAAAAGATTTAATCACCTCCACATAACTGTCTAGTGGGATCAAAGGTTTTGCTGGTATGGGCCAAATATTAGAAATGTGCTAAAAGTGAAACAACAGAATACAAAGTACAAAACACACAAGGAAATTGGCATGACTCCGTTACTACCAGGATACGAGATAACAAATCAGTTTTCTGTCATCTCTGAAAAGGGATGTCTCCACGCCAAAGCCAGTCATGCTGTGTTGCTGTCACATGGAACAGGGTGAGATGACCAGTTGGTCAGATGCAAAAAAAAAAAAAATGACCAGATCCGACGTGCAAATGCTCAGAGACATGTAGTACCTATTCAGGCTTCAAATAATTCACAAAAAATTCGAAAAAATCAATCTGCTCAGAAAGCAAGTATGTCCATGTCCTGTGTGTAATACAATGATAATTAATGCGATTTCCAAAAGCATCACGAAACCAAAGGTGTTTTTAAGTTGTAAAAAATTCAACTTTAGGAGTACATTATGAATCACCTGCATCTTGATTATAATCAATTTCAATCTTCTTCTCGACTTGACCTAGACTTCAGAAGTGTCCCGAGACTCTGTCTGCTCCTCTCCAGTGTTGTCGTGACTATACTATGAAGCCAAGGGCTTGACCCTTACTATGTATAGGCAATCATAATTACTGTTGTGAATATTTTAATTGCTGCTCTACTTACTGCCAGTCAATCTAATTATCTTATGCTTGTCTGCAGCTCTTCTTAGTTTTTTATTAATACATAAATGCCATTATTGTTTGATTAATTTTATATTATGTATGGCTAACATTAACAATGTTATTCTGAACTCAGTATAAGAGTGCTGGGCATGGTTCATGTCAGTAATTCTAACTAACATAATTTATTGCACTCAGACAAGTCTTATATCTATGGCCATTTTCTTGGGCCAAGAAGTATGTTATCATTCATTATTATAACTATTTTTAATCATTTTGTACAAATCTTGTAGTTTATTGCCCTGGTGGCCTCTAGTCATATTGTAATGTTCTTAGCATCTCCACTATGTTGTATTATTGTGGGTGAATGGTTCTTTGTTTTATTATCATGTCTTCTTCATTCTCTTATTGCTTTAGGTAATTTAGGGGACTTTGACCTTGTCTGACCAACCTCAGTTTCTTCCTCTCTCAACTCTGATCTTCTGAGCTTAAGAGATTATAAAATACTATTGACGGGCCATGTTTGAGGCCTGTTGATTTGGGCAGACATTCGTTTGAACTTTGACCTTTGTCTCACCTCTTGTTGGCTGATCTTGAGGTCAGGATTCAGTTGAATGAAACATGAGTAAATTAAATACTGCAACTGTTTGTCCTTTGACCATCAAGCTCTTGGGTGGGGGAATGAGAGCCTACCTTGTTTAAACTTGTGTAACAGTTGCAAAAAGAAACTTGCCAGTGATTGAAGTGTATAACCTTCCAACCATATATCTCCTCAGTAGCCATCTGAGTCATACCTTATTTCACTTCGCTTACTGTATCAAAAACATATGCACAGAAGGTCGTTAAAATGGGAGCTGGACGAATCGGCTCTTTGCCAAATCGGCCCTCGGCAAATCGGCCCCTGAAAAAATCTTCCCTGGGCAAATCGGCCCCCCAAAAACTCAACCCAGGACAATTCGACCCCCAGTTGAAAACTTTGTAACTAGAACTTATTTATAGACCTGCAGAAAACATTCCACTGGATATTTCCTCAGGATTATCAAAACAAAAAAAAAACCCAACAGAACAGAAACTTAATTGCCTTAATCATAATGGTGTTGAATTACAATCTGGTACATGTTAATGTTGACTAAAGGGAGGATAATTCTGTACAGTTATGTATAATGGTGAGAATTTTGGCTAAGTGTGATTACGCACATCAAAGATAACTGGATTCTGTAATCAATCCCTTTTTACCTATATACATTACATGCTCCGTTAAGAATTATTAAAAGTGCAATTATACTAAATACATAGCCTCTGCAGATGGGATCATAACTTTTGTGATCTTTTTAAGAACAATTGGTTTATACTATGTGCTACTGTTTGATTAGTATCTTTGTTAATAATCCCTCTGCTTAGAGTTTAAATTGTTTTGTAACTCTTGTGATCATTTGAGAATAATTGGTTTTTATTTATTAATATTTGTGTGATATTGGTATAAATTTGTTTGATTTACATCTGTGCAATATTTTTTGATAGTTTTAACACCTACCTTGTGGGATAACAAAATTATAGACTGATAAAGAATAAATTTAGAGATAACCTTGTAATTCCTAAATATATACACATACATCTAATATTTATAGCCATCTAACATCTAGGGGCTGATTTGACCAGGTTAATATTTCCAGGGGCCGATTTGACCAGGGGGTTATTTCCCAGGGGGCCGAGTTGACTAGGATACTTTTTTCTCCGGGCCGATTTGACGGGGGCCGATTTGGTAAAGGGCCGAATTGTCTATGATTCATTAAAATGGACTGACAGGCACTGACACAGCAGAATATAGGGACGGTGGTTGGGCACATAAGAGACTGTGACTGATTGTAACTGCTGTTTTAGGTTTCAGAGGCGGAAATGTTGAATATTTCAAGAACGGGGCGGTGGGCTACTGTCTTACAAGTTGGTATATGGATGTCAGGTGACATTTGAAAGACTGGGGAATTTTGTCTAATGCCTTCTACCGTAGGGTAGAAGGAGAGTAAGCTTATTCATCAGTAACAATATGTGTATGTTATGCATTGGAATATACTTTGGTGGCTTTAGTATGGCCATCTAAATGCTGAAATAAGCTATGAACATTACATTCTATCACAGTTTGCTTGAAGCATAAGCAGCACATCTGTGTCACACCCTGAAACAACAACTTTTTCTTTGAGTGCCTCTTGCAATTTATTTGTGGATAGCTTGTTTTGGTTATCTGTTCTGCATCTATTCGTTTAGTAACTTCTGTATGTTCCGACATCAGTGTACATCAACCTTATTCAAAGAGCTATAAACAGATAGGGAGAAGTATTTGAAATGGCTCTGAAAGGTAATCTTGTGAACCCTCATTGCATAACCTTTACCCATTACTTGCATTTCCTTTAATAGCATGCAGTGCTGCACAGTTTTAAGTAGATCAGTCGCAGACTATGGTACTATGTCAATGCCTGTACCTGGGACCGCTTTTAATTGAATGATTTTACCACAAGGAGTACCTTTATGACAACTGTGTCCAAAGAACAAGAAAGACACAAAGTAGATAGAACAAGGCCACAGCCGCAGCAGTTATCTCCCGCCTTAGAATCAGTAATAATGGAGAACTAAAGGAGATATAAGGCCTTTGTAGTAAGATAACCGTACTTTACATTGAAGAAGGGGTCAAAGGTAAAAGTCGGCAATTGGAAAAGAGTCTCAGGCCTTGAGGTCCTTTAAGTTGTTTTCACATTTGGAACCCCTAGTAGCAATGATAAGGGAGATATAAGGCCTTTTAATTCTAATTCTAATTCTAATTGGACTTTTATAGCGCTTAATCTCCCCAAACAAGAGGACTCTAAGGCGCAACAAAACAAAAAGCAGTCAACAAAATTCTGTGTCCAGGGACATAACAGGGGTCGAACACCACGGAGAACGCCAGGAGGATGATTCAGGCTAGGGTGGATATGCTTTGGTGTACAGGTAGGTTTTAAGCTGTTTTCTGAAGGAGGCCAGGGATGGAGAGGCACGAATCACATCGGGGAGAGTATTCCACACAGTAGGAGCATCAAACGCAAAACTATTACCAAACTGTTTGACAGATTTATGAACAGAGGGGCAGAACTTTGGAATAACTAGGAAATTACCACCACTTTGACTGCGCCTGGTACTATAAGAACTGCTGTAGGAAGAAAGATGTGGTGAAAAATACCTGGGAAAACCTGTATGAAGATACTTATAAACAAGTGTGACTGTCTTAAACACAATGCGCTGTTCAACAGGAAGCCAATGCAGTTTCTTTAGCACAGGAGTTATGCTGGTGAATCGACTGGTGTTTGATACAATTCTAGCTGCACTATTTTGGATGCACTGTAATTTGCGTAGATTGAACTTGGACAGGCTCCTGAAAAGTGAGTTGCAGTAATCCAACCGACTACTAACAAGAGCGTTGGCTACAAGCACAGAAACATCATGAGTAAGAAACCGCCTGACATGTCTGAAGTCACGGAGTTTAACAAAACAACTTTTGCAGACATTCTGAACATGCTTGGACAAAGAGAAATCTGAATCAAGCCACACACCCAGATTTTTTACTGAATCTGCAGGGCAGAGTGAGTTGCCCAGGATATCAATTGGAAAACATGCTTTCAACTTATCCCTTTGTCTCTTCGAACCAAAGATGATAAACTCAGTCTTATCAGGATTCAGTTTGAGCTTACTAGTTGTCATCCACTCTTTAACATCATTTAGGCACTTATTTAGCTTTTCAAAGGCAGCAGATGCATTCTTCTGGGATAAATGTATATAAAGTTGGCTATCATCTGCATAGAAATGAAACTTTATTCCATTATGTTTACTGATAATGGAACTGAGGGGGGTAGTGTACAATGAGAACAACAAAGGACCCAGGACAGAACCTTGGGGAACACCAAATAGGAGTTTACAAACATCTGACAAAGTAGAACCAATTTTTACTGATTGGTAACGGTCCATTAGGTAGGATGTGAACCATTTCAGAACGGAGCCACTGACCCCAAACCAGTTTTGGAGGCAACCCAGAAGAGTAGAGTGATCAATGGTGTCGAAGGCAGCAGACAAGTCAAGCAATACCAAGGCAGTGGATTCACCTCTTGACAATGATAAGTGAACCTCATTTTTTATGTAGAGAAGAGCAGTCTCAGTTGAATGGCCCGCCTTATATGCCGACTGGTACGGGTTGTCTAAGTTATTGGCATTAATATGTTCTAACAGCTGCTTAGCAACCACACGTTCTACCAATTTAGATATAAAACTGAGACCTGATACAGGGCGATAATTCTTAAGGTCATTTGAGGGAAGATTTGGCTTTTTAATAAGTGGAGTGACCACAGCAGATTTGAAGGCATCAGGAACGCATCCCTCCATGAGTGAGCAGTTAACCAGCTTTGTAAGGGATGGTAGCAATATATCAATGCATTCCTTTTAAATAGGATAATCCCATTTAACATGTGATATGATGACCATTTTGTTTTCAAAACTAGGCCAAATTACTATCAGGCTAACTTTCCTAGCCATATATTTTTTGCACAAATTTGATGAATCTAGCTGCAATATTTCAAGCTTTAGAGCATCTTAATGGTTTTTAACTAATTGGCTGTGGCGGCCATTTTGTTTTTGAAAAGAAGGCCAAAATTTTTCTCAGGCAAAACATTTGCAGGCATAACACAGTTTGCAGACGACACAACATTGATCTTGGATGGCTCACAACAATCACTACAGGCTGCTTTAAATACGCTTGAAATATTTGGTAATTTTTCAGGACTAAAAATGAATAAAGAAAAAACCAAGGTCATTTGGATAGGCAGGAAAAAACACTCCAAAGATAAATTGCAAATTTCTGAAAAACTTGATTGGGGCAAAACAGATTTTAAATTGCTTGGGATAAATTTCAACGTTGATTTAAATAAAATGCCGGTAATAAATTTAAATCCCATCTTGGAAAAAATTCTCAAAGATATATTTAACTGGCAATCAAGACATCTTACACCAATGGGCAAAATTACTGTTCTGAAGACTATGGTAATATCAAAATTTATCCACATATTCTCAGTACTACCAATATCAGAATCATTTATTCATAAGTTACACACTATATTTTTCAAATTCCTCTGGAATAACAAACCAGATAAAGTTAAAAGAGAAACTGTTTGTTGTGACTATTTAATGGGTGGTTTAAAAATGATTAATGCCCATGCATTTATTAAATCTTTAAAGGCCAGTTGGGTGAGAAGAATATTTTGTGGCCCAGAATGTCAATGGTTAACTCTGTTCAATGAAATGTACACATATACTGGGAAATTGTATTTCGAGAGCATGTGGGGAAATGTTCTTATCAAAAAGACGTCTAATGCTTTCTGGGTTGAGGTTATTGAAAACTGGCAGATTTTTTGCAGAAAACAACAACCAAAAAGCAACATGGACATAATGAACACTAGTATTTGGTATAATCCAAAAATATCAAGAGAACCTCTATATTTCTCACATTGGTTTAACGCAGGAGTGTTACTATTAGGGGATATTTTAAATGACAAAGGTAAAATTGAATCATTCGAAACACTTCAGAAAAGATATAGCATCAATTGTAATATACTAGATTATTACAGGATAAAACTCTCTGTTCAAAACTTTGTTAAAAAGTTCAGTTTTGAAAAATCCTTTAATTACTCTAGACCATCCTGCCCTTTCCATCTACGGATTCTCTTTAAATCAAGTAAAGGAGTCAAAGATTTTTATGAAATCTTCCTCAGTAATCCTGGTAGTAGGTCCGTAGCACAAATAAAATGGCAATCACTTGTTGATGCAAACATCTCAAATTTTTGGTCAGTAATTTACAAAATCTGCTTCAAATCTATATATAACAACAGTTATGTCTGGTTTCAATATAAAACAATAAATAATATTTTAGGTACAAATTATTATCTGCAAAAAGTTAAAATATCGGAGTCTTCTCAATGTCAGTTATGTAATGCTAACCCAGAAACCGTTACCCATCTGTTTTCAGAATGTAGAGAAACTCTTGAATTATGGACCAATGTAGAATATTGGATATTAACTAGAACTGGCACAAGCATCAAATTTGATACAACAATGAAAATACTTGGCTATCATAAATATGATTCAAACTTTTGGCCTGTCAACTTTATACTTATTACAGTCAGATACTATGTTTTTAAGTGCTCAAAACAAAAAAAAAATTTGAATATATTTCAAGTGCAAAAATTAATAAAAAAACAATATGATGAACAGAAACTTCTGAGTGAATTAGATGGTCGCAGTGAGATATTTGAAAAAAGATGGCACAATTGGAAAAATTTGTTTACTAATATTTGATTATGTGTAATCCAAAACAATGAAGAATTGTTGGTAACGAATATTGAAAACAATTAGTACAGAGTGTGTGATATGTGTGATGTTCTGTTTAAAGATCCTAATTATACTTGGTTTCTATTTATCTGTTACATTTACCATGTTCCTGTAATTAAAAAGTATCTTACAGATATTAATGTACCTATAAAAATAATAAAAAAAAAATAAATAAAAAAACATTTGCAGGCCAGGACTTTTGATGGTCTGTCTTTACATTCTGAAGCCATAGCACCAAAAATAAGGGAGAAATAAGGACACCTTAGTGTGATGACCCCATTTAACCTTGAAGCAAGGGTCAAAGGTCAAATTCTACACCTAGAAAAGATTCCGAGGCCATGACTTCCCACAAGTTGTTTTCACATTTCGAACCTCTAGGGGCAATATTAGATGAGATAAAAGGCCTTTTTAATAGAATAATCTCATTTGACATTAAACATGCGATTTGGCAGCCATTTTGTTTTTTAAACTATGTCAAAATTACTATCAGGCTAGCTTTTGAGCCATACATCTTTTGTGAAAATTTGATGAAGCTAGCTGGAATATTTCGAGATTTGGAGCAACTTTATGATTTTCAAACAATTGGCTATGGCAGCCACTTTGTTTTTCAAAAAGAGGCCAAAATTGTGCAGAGACAGGTTTTCATACCCATAAACATTCCCTGCAAATTTGGTGAAGATATCTTTATAAATGAATGAGATGTTAACGTTTATGTAAAAACCTGACTAACCGACTGACGGAGGACGCACAATCTCTCGACAACGGTCTTCGCTTTTCATGGTCTGTCTTTACATTTATGAAGCCATAGCACCAATAATAAGGGAGAAATAAAGATGTTTTAGTGTGACGACCCCATTTAACCTTGAAGAAGGGATCAAAGGTCAAATTCAACACCTGGAAAAGATTCCCAAGCCATGACTTCTTACAAGTTGTTTTCACATTCCAACCATTAGGAGCAATATTTGGGGAGATATAGGGCCTTTTTAATAGGATATCCCTGTTTGCCATTAAATATGTGATATGGTGGCCATTTTGTTTTTTGGACTAGACCAAACTTACTATCAGGCTAGCTTTTCTAGCCATATAGCTTTTGTGCAAATTTGATAAAGCTAGCTGGAATATTTCAAGATTTAGAGCACATTTATGATTTTCAAACAATTAGCTATGGTGGCCATTTTATTTTTCAAAATGAGGCTAAAATTTTGCAGAGACAGGTTTTTATAGCAATAAACATTCCCTGCAAATTTGGTGTAGATATCTTTTTAAATGAATGAGATATTAAGGTTTATGCAAAAACATGACAAACGGACTCACGGACCCACGCACGCACGTACAGAATGCATTTTATAATCTCCCGATCACAGCCTTCGGCCACAGGCAGGAGATGATAATCATGCAAGGATGCATTGCTGCATATAAAGCTGGATTTAATATGAAGGCCAAAGATACTGTGAAGTATAAACTATTATTATTCCATTGCCACTGGACAAAAAGAATGGTGACATAAGTTCTACAAACGTGTCTTTTCTAGCTACTCTACTAACTCAAGATATTCAGTGCCCTTTAAAAATGGTAGGTAAACCATGCTGCCTAAGCATAGTTGGTAAAGTTCTTGAAATGAATCTAGGTGATTTGCCTTATACCAAAACAGCATTATCAACCGGTACACTGCAAAATTAAACACGGACCATTTACTATTTCATAGATAGATAGGGTTGTCATAAATTATCTTGTAGGTTGAATATAGTAATATTGATATATTATATATATTCACAATGTCATAAAGTTTTTATCACAACATAAACCAGATTTGGACACAGCTTACCTGAAACTTTGCAAATTAGACTGCAGTGCATGCGTTTAGATTTAAAAACGCATAATTAAAATCATACTGCAAAATTTGAGACTTTATCTTCCATTTACAGCAGAATTTATTCCCGGGTGTCCAGGTGCTCAGGGGTCAGTTCCTTTGGTCCCTACCTTGAGCTCTTGTGTTTCAGTCCTGGAGTATCACCTCTGATGTATACTTGCTCCAAGTCTTTGTATCCATTAGTAATCTGTACAGTTAAATTTACATTGCAAACTTATAGTTCATTGTACCACAAGCATTCTGCAGTAAGGGGGTAAGTGTCAGACTGGCTGTTTTTCCAAAAGTCATACAACACTCATATATTACACAAAACACAAAATGACTTGGTGATATTTAAACTGATTAAGGGGTGTAAAGCTTACGTTTGTGGTAGGAGGCAGATCATGGATATGCATGAGGTCAGCTAGGGTCAATCCTGGAGATGCAGAAATGCAAGTTTTGAATAGTGGGGCCTCTCACCTTGCCTGTGGTTGGGTTTAGAATCCCCAGTTTAATATGGTAGAGCCAGGACTTTATGCATGAAACTTTTGGTGCCCTTGGGGCTTCGGGTTTAATCTATCTGAAATCATTATGCTAATTATACCCAATGTCTGTTAACTCAGGTCCCGTGGAACTGTAATCAATGTGTTAGCATATTAAGTTTTTGGCATGCAGTTCATGGTATTGATCAGTTAAGAGACAGTTTCATTTTTTAAATTGGCATACCTCTTTTAGTTTGATACTATTGTCATTTTTGTTGTTTTATCACTATGTGGTTTTAATGACGGAAACTCACCAAGAGGTCGAAGAGGAATTTTGCATGAATGTTATATACCCCATTCACACTACAGGCGGTATGTCCCGTGGTTAGAAGTTTTTTTGGCTGTGGAACTGCCCCCAGGTTGCCTCATTTCATTCATGTTGTTCACACTGCAGGCGGATGGCCACTGATTGGACACTACAGTACTACAAACATTGGTAGTAATCCCATCATAATGATTTCCAAAATAATGACTATCTCAGTTAAATATAAGATGCTTAGTCCACTAAAATGTGATTTTCCCAAAAAAATACACCTTTAATATTAGCCGATTCGACTGAACATACTGAAGCCTAATTTGGGATTGATAGATATTTCGAGATTCTTGTGTGTTTCTAGTGAACTGGAACCCTTTTCTACAATATATGTATTATTGAAATACAAGTATTGAACTATGCCAGACAATAAACAATTAAGTATGCAAAAATGTAAGGCATGTAATGCACCACCTACAGGAAAAATGTCAATGTTTGTCTAAAAGTTAACGACAAGAGGATCATGAACTTTCACATGAAGCTGCCGTCTCCAGTGGTCCCAGTGCAAAGGACAGATCTGTAATAGATGGACAGCTGCTTCAAGGTGAAAATCTGAGCCAGCTGGAGGAAGTCAACAAACCCCTGGATTAGGTGGAAGACAAGATGATGGAAATGACTTCTGGAATCACCACACAAAAGTTAAATAAAAATATTGTAACATCCACTTGTAAAAATATTGTAAAGAAAAATAAAACCAAGAAAGTACAGTGATCAGGTCATGGATTTGTGTGCTTGAGTGTTTTTTCCTGAGTGGAGTTTTCAAGAAATATCATGAGAATTAAGTGACTACAGTATACAGAAAATGAAAATATGTAAATAATATACAGAGCAGCTATTGTGATAATGACTATGTCAAAATAGATTTAATTTGTGTGCTAAAATCAAATTAAATATTTGGGACAGAGATTAATTTTGTATAACCAGATGAAATCTATATTGTAAAGGATTACCAGGTCAATTTAGTGGTCCCTAGACTGTTACTTGTGTACAAGTGGGTGTTTTTTATGTTCAGTGACACAATACTGAATCCTTAACTGGTGTAAAAGTGCGAGAATTTTTATGTTCAGTGACCATAATTCTGAAACCTGTAAACATCATATATTGAATTAAATAAAGCATTCTACAGAATATTACATTTGCGGTTTAATACATTGATTTAGAAGGTTCATGTCTTTAATGTGATATTGTCGTTATATTCTATGGTGTCTTTTCACAAGTGAAACTGGGATAGATAGATAATTAAAATTTAAGTGCAAAAACACAAGTGTGTCATACTGCACTAAAAATAAAATAATAAATACACTAATTAATATTTACAACAAACAAATATATACAAATACACAATAATTGGCAAAAAACGAAATCACAAGATTATTAAAGTTGACTAGAAGACAAAAAAGATAAGTATAAAACAAAAGTAAAAGAGAACATCAAATAAGATAAAACATAAAAATAATAATGGAGTTTAACTATTACAAAATAATTTTATAGAGAGACTAGAAAAACATAAACAAGAAAAAGAATGAATAAAAAACCAAAATACCAAAATATAACTATCACAATATTATACAAGACTAGATTTTACAGAATAAATTAACATGAGGAACAGAGAACAAAATAAATTAATTAAAACTTTTTGAACAAACCAACTTCTTTTAAATAATTGATAACATTAAAAATATTTTCATTACATAAATTTTTCATTGAGTTTATATTTCTGTAATATTTAATTCTAGTGTCACGTAGGTCAATACAGTCTAATAATATATGCTTGACTGTATCAGGACAATGACATGGAATGCACCAGGGCATATCTTCACCTTTCAACAGATAACTGTGTGTGAAATAGGTGTGTCTTATACAGGCTTGAGTAATAACTATTTCCTCCCTACGAGATAAACCCATCCAAACATAAAATCTCCTACTGTAGGGTTTATTTGAAATAGCTTGTTATCAGGACACGCATTCCATTGAGCTTGCCACTTTTGTTTAAAAACGCTATTTACATTCACTTTCAAGTCTGTATAGGGGACTTTCAAGTCTAAAACATTAAAATTCAAGGCCTGTTTGGCAAGTTCATCTGCTTTTTCATTGCCCTTTATGCCTACGTGACTTGGAACCCAAGCTAAAACAACTTTCTTATTCACTGACAAACAATCATTATAAAGTTTTAAAATATCTTGAATAAAAGGATGATCACAGTTGTTGCTATCAAGAGCTTGAAGACTAGATAAAGAATCAGTGAATATGATAAAACGATTCCCAGCACAATTTTTAACAATATTGAAAGCCATTTTAAGAGCCTGTAATTCAGCTGTGAATATACTAGCATTGCCAGGAAGCCTGACCTGGGCACTGAGGTTATTAGATGTAGCAGCTGCAGCAACCCTATTTTCTGCCTTCGATCCATCAGTATATATAGCCCTATGGTCAGGATAACAACCATTCAACTGAGCAAATAGACTTTGAAAAAGACAATCATCACCAAGATGTTTCTTTTGAAGGGTGAGGTATACGTCTATGTGAGGTTTCTGTATAGTCCAGGGTGGGTCAGCTGGCAATGACACAGTCTGAATTAGATCCAGCGGAGGACAGACAGCAGACAAATCTTCCTCTACACGATGCCCAAAAGATCTTATTGCAGATGGTTTCTTGTCATACAGATCATAATACTGGGGGTTAAAAACAACATCATAAGCTGGATTATCAGGATTACTTCTCAATTTCAAAGCATACTGAATACATAATTTATCAAACCTTAAATACAGGGGTGGTTCATTTGACTCTACATACATGTGAATTATATATTGTCAATGTTGGGTCTGGATGAAATTTTCTTTTATTACAGAAATGCATGCAAACAGTTTTGGTTTTAGAAAATTTAAAACCATTTTCATCAGATCATTGTTCTACCTTATTTAAACACAACTGAAGTTGCCTTTCTATTGAAGCCATATTTCTAGATGAACAAGTGATTGAGAAATCATCAACAAAAAGAGACTTTTCAAAGCTAGCTGGAATCACATCAGCAATAGTGTTGATCTTTAAAATAAATAGGGTAACTGATAGGATACTGCCTTGAGGGACACCCATTTCTTGTTCATATATATTACTATAGGCAGACCCCAAACGAACTCTAAAAACTTTGTTGGTTAAAAAATTCTGAATAAACATAGGCATTCGCCCTCTTAAGCCTATTTTATGTAGGTCTCTGGTAACCCCATATTTCCATACAGTATCGTAGGCTTTTTCAAAATAAAAAAATACAGAGACTACATGGTTACCTTTTAAAAAGAAATCTCGAATAAAAGATTCAAGTCTAATTAATTGGTCTGTTGTAGTTCGACTTTTTCTAAAACCACTTTGATATTGTGTTAAAATATTGTTTTTCTCAAGGAACCAAACTAGTCTAGTATTAATCATTCTTTCCATGGTTTTGCATAAACAGCTCGTCAGAGATATGGGACGATAATTGGACGGGTTTTTTGAGTCTTTGCCTGGCTTAGGAATAGGTATCACAGTGGCCTCTTTCCAGCATTCAGGGATTTCACCTGAAGCCCATATATCATTAAATATATCAAGTAACACCATAAGTGAGTCACTTGGTAGATGTTTAAGCAGTTGATAATGAATTTCATCTGGACCCATGGTTGTGTCATGAGACTTTTTTAGAGCATCACATAATTCTGTAATGGTAAATGGTACATTGTAGTTTTCAGAGTTGTCTGTGTCAAAATCCAAGTGTTCTTTTTCAGCTTTTTCTTTATATTTTTGAAACTTTGCATGGTAATTATTGCTGCTAGAATTCTTGCTGATTTCTTGGGCCAACCTATTTGCTATATCCACTCTTTCTGTTATTTTGTCCCATCATTATTTTCCAGATGGTGTATTGTGGTGCTACTTTGTTTGCCACTTATTTTCCTAATCATTTCCCATGCCATGATTTCCTTTTATTCTCTTTAATTACTTTACGAGCATTGGCTCGACAGTTTTTATATTCATTTATATTAGCTGATGTAGGATTTGTACGGCATTTATCAATTGCATTTTGACGAGCTTTAACAGCTTTTTTGCATTCACTGTTGAACCATGGTTTGTAGCTACCAGTGGACTGTCCAGTTGACTTTGGCACACATTTTGTTGCTATACCATTTAATTTATCTAAAAATTCAGGAAACTTTTCTGTTATATCAGTAAAACTATGCCTATTGATATCCAAAGAACACTGAAGTTTGAATTTTGGCCAATCAGCCTTTTTAAGATTCCAATGAGGAACATTGTCCTTAGGCATACTCTTAACTATATCCATTAAAATAGGAAAATGGTCACTACCACACTGATCAGAATGGACTTGCCATGTAAAATCAAGAAAAACAGAAGCAGAACATAAAGACAAATCTATTGAGGTGAATGAACCAGATGCAGGATGAAAATAGGTAGGTGACTTATCATTAAGCAAACAAATATCAGAGGATTCAAGAAGATGTTCCACCTTATAGACGAGGAACAACCCCATAAATCACTATGTGCATTAAAATCACCAATAAATAAACAAGGTGCAGGTAATTGGTTGACTAGATTTTCAAGATCAGTTTGTGCAACATTAAAACATGGTGGAATATATACATTACATACAGTTATAGTTCTATGTAGAGATACTTTTACAGCAACTGCCTGCAGTTCTGTATCTAACTCAAGTACCTCATGAGGTATACCTTTCTTAACAAAAATAGAGCAGCCACCAGTGGCTCTCCCATCTACTTCAGACATACAAGTTTTAAAATAATGATCAAATCCTCTAATATTTACATTATCTGTTTCTTTAAAATGAGTTTCCTGCAATGCTAAAATGTAGGGTCTAAAATTGGAAATTAAATTTTTAATTTCTTCAAAATTTGGCCTAAAGCCACGACAGTTCCACTGTATTATACTTTTATTTTTGTTTGGTTCCATTATTTAGACTTTTTTTACCACTCCGCGCTTGTGAACTTGTGATTGGGGATTCTTCGACACTCATGTCACTGTCACTATCACTTAATGCATCATATTCGTTGTATTGTGTAATTGGGTCATTAGATCCTTTATGTTGTTTGGTCAAATATACTTTGCGCTGGCTTATTTTCAACTTTATAGGGTCATTTTGAGATGCAGTGGTCTGACTCGATGCACTGGTTTTATTCCCTTTATTTATCTGTTTCTCAACTGCACACTTTTTTGGTTGTTTTGTGCCTTCTGGCCAAGTCATTTCTGTTTGTGTTTCTACATTCACTGTTTTCACCACAGGTTTAGTTGCTGCAGCTGCTTGGGCATACGTTGTTTTCACAGAATTAAATATGTCCATTTGTTTCTTGGCATCTGTGCATGAAATTCCTCTTTCTGCCTTGATTCTTTGAATTTCTTTTTCCTCTTTCCATTTTGGACATGTTTTATCATTAGAGGCATGGTTTCCTTGGCAATTGACACATTTCGCTTCATTCGTGCATTCTTGAGAGTCTGTATGATCTTCTTTCCCAGATTTATTGTAAAGTTCCTTTTAGTTGAATTTAGTGTGACCAAACTTTTGACACTTATAGCATCTGATGGGATTTGGGATGAATTGCGACACGGCCACCCTGTAGTAACCCACCCTGATGTATTTTGGCAAGGTCTGACTTTGGAATGTCAATATAAATGTCCCTGTTGGTTTCCTTTGTCCATCTCTAAATACCAATATCCTGTCCAGCTTGATGACACCTTCATCTTTTAGTCCATCTAATATCTCCTCATCAGAACAGTCTTTTATATCTGGGCATCTAATGACCCCTTTCTTTGTGTTCAGGTTGTAGTGTGGTGATACAGTGATGGGGATAGCATTGTCCATAGTCAAGTTCAGTTTGGTCGTTTTCAATAGTTTGCTGCTTTGGTTTTCCTTGTCTAATTCAACCAAGATGTCTCCATTCCTTAACTTCTTCATATTAAAGGGATCAGACCCAAGAACAGCAACAATGGCCTTGTTTACAGCAAATTGTGACAGTTTTGACAGAGGTCTCTCATTGTCTGTACCTTTTACTAACAGAAATCGCCGCCATGTACAAATCTGAACAGAATCCAAGTTCGAAGGCATGAAATCAGGCGAAATTCTAATCCTTTTCCTATCCGTCGTTTGTGTATTTTGTGTAGCCATAATGTTATAGTAGTTATTCATTGCCAATGTTCTCCACCCACCCTTCGAGTCCAACAAGGGGATATCATAATAGTGTGCAGCTGAGCCCTGCACACTGATATCAGAGATACATTAACAATATACTCAAAGACCACAAAAGTGAACCTTGATTGACCTGTTGAGCAGCCGCCTTATAGATACTCCAAACAAAAGCACAAACCAAACACCAGTAGAATACAACAATCAAGTACAACAGTATAAACCATTAGAAACAACAAGCCATCACTAATTTGGAGCACTAGGGCTTGGCACTACCAGCCGATTGATTAAGCCAGGCCATCTTAACCTTCCGACTAAGTGAAATTGAGGCCAAAGCTGTGTATTGCCTCCTCAATGCCGCAACAAAGAATTGGCTCAACAGCCAGGACCCTCTCTTCCACTGACACGGATCGCAACCCACGGCAAACAGGCTGCCCCTAATTAGTCGCCTCTTACGACACGCAGGAGGATACGTTGGGCCTATTCTACATCCCCGGACCCACAGGGGGCAAAAGTGAAACTGGGAACATGCCTGTAAAGGGTTATTTATATTTATTTGGGTTTTTATGTCACTTTCAACAGTGTACAGGTCATATCACAACGGGTAGTTGGAAGGGCAGAGGAAACCAGTACATACAGTTCGTCAGGGTTGTGTACTGTAAACTGCCGACCAATGGCAAGCAACTACCAGCTTTCCCACTGGAGGCCATGCCAGGAACTGAACCCCGGCCTCAGAGGTGGGAGTAGACCGAGTTTCTGTCCCGTCGCCAATTGTTATTGATATACTGATGGACACAATGGCGAGGGACAGAGCTCACATGTACTTGTTTTCTGTGTAAATTTGGACTGTTGGAAATTATTGCATTAACCTTAAAAATTCTTTGATATGTCTGCATAGCTGTATCTAGGTTACAATACATATGTTGTTACACTGAACTGCTTTTACAAGCCAGGAATTTCTTTTTTGCAGATACCAGTGCACTGTTAAAGGTTTGTTTACATTTTAAAAATAGGTCGAACTACACACATAGCAGTAGGATAGGCATTAAATATTAGTGAACGGCACATATACATAGCTCAAAGAATGTAAATAACACTTTATACTTGAAAAATTATGTGTACAAATATGCCGTTCAAAATTTACACAGAAAACAAGTACATGTGAGCTCTGTCCCTCTGTCCATCAGTATATCAATAACAATTGGCGACGGGCCAGAAACTCGGTCTAAGGTGGGAGGCCAGAGTGTTACCACTCTGCCACCGTGGCCCCTAGGATTATTTATATATATGTGCTGGCAATCAAGTATACAGATAAAAAATCAGGGTAGTTTAAAATAACAAGGCATTTATTTTGTTAGCAACTGAATTGACTATTAAGTTTGTGAAATTAAATACTTTATTGTATTTAAATTAAATACAAATATGAGTCACAGTATGTCTGTGGAAACTGGAAAAGCTTTAGGTAAGAATATAAAAAAGGTACATCATCTCAACCAACCAAATCTCTGAAGAGAGACATTGGACGTGTCTCACCAACTTCCCCTGATGCAACGTTTTCATTGTCAAATTTGCGCATGATGTTTCAAGAAGTCATGGTACCAGTTAACCAAGAACTTGATGCAATGAGAACATCTCTTCAAGCTAATTCAACAAAATTGGATGACATCAAGTTACTGACTGAAAGGTGTGTGTATCTTGAAACTGAAAATCCTTGACTGAAGGATAAATTAGAGAAAACCAAAAAGAGGTGTCAAAAACTTAAAGAAAGACTAATCTCTCTAGAAACTGCTTCACGAAGAAATAATCTAAAATTTGTGGCAATGACAAGGGATATCTCTGATTCTTGGCAGAATTGTGATTGTGATGTACTGGTCATGAGCTTATGCGAGAAATATGGAATAAATCTCAGTCAAGCAAGCATTGAGTGAGCTCTCCGTATTAATGTTAGACAGAAAGATATTCCCATTAATGTGAAACTTCTCAACTTCAAGGACACATTTAAAATGCCTTAAGCTTAAAGGGAGAAGCAGAAAATGAGAGAAAATGGAGTACTTGTTGTTGAGGACCTTTCCCCAGAAGTTACCCATCGTAGAAAGTAGTTCTCTACATTCCTCAAAGGAGCCTTCAATTTACCAAAAAACTACAAAGCTCACTTATCAGTGGATAAGCTCATTTTGGATGGGAACAGCTACACAACCGTAGACTTGGACAAGCTTCCGAGTGAATTCAGGCCAAGTAATCTCTGAACAGTGACCAAAGGTAACATCACAGCTTTCTTCACATCGCACTCCAAACTATCAAACTACTATCGCTGTACTTTTTCCATAAATGGGCTTACCTTCTCCTCAGTTGAACAACACTTAATGTACCAAAAAGCAAAACACTTTGGTGACATTGAGTTGGCAATGAAGATTCTTGAAAATGATGACCCAGTTGCAGCCAAGTCTATGGAGAAAAGAGCTCAATCGTTCAAATCTGATGTGTAGAACAGTGTCAAGGATCAGTACATGTGTACAGGAATTACCACTAAGTGTCAACAAAATGAAGAGTTGGCCAACTTTTTGAAGGACTCTTGGTACTACCACTCTAATTGAGGGAAGTCCAGATGACAAGTACTGGGGTGCTGGTTGCTCAGTATCTGACTGTGACCTTTGGCATCCAACCAAATGAAAAGGTGCAAACACTCTTTGAAATTTTCTTGGTGAGTTGAGAGACAGCCTTAGAACTGAAACAAACTTTATAATCTTCCACATTCAAGATAATTTATTTGGTGAACTGATAATCAGAAACTGAACACAAGGTGCAGGGTGAACACAAGGTGAAAATGAAAATACATGTAACCTGATATACAATGTTTGTGTAAATTTTGTTTTTGATTTTGAAATTTGTAAAAGTCATTAGTTTTATTCATTAGAGTTTGGTTTTCATTCATTAGAGTTTGGTTTTCAATGTGGTTTTGTTTAAACTACCTATAAGAAATGAATTCATATTATGAACGCCAAATACATAATACTTGCATGTAAAATAAATTTTGAACTGATAAATATATATAAGACATTTAATATGTTTTCAAGCCTTCTGTGGATAGTTTATAAGTAAAGTCAATAATGAATGCTAAACACATAATAATTGCATGTAAAATAAATCTTGCACTGATAAATATGTCTAAGACATTTGATGTGTTTTCAAGCTTTTGGTGGATCGTTTATAAGTAAAATCAATAATGAATGTTAAACACATAATACTTACAGGTAAAATAAATATTTCACAACAAATTTTTCTTTCTAAAACATTTGTTATCTTTTCAAGCCATTCTTGGATGTTCATAGCTAAAGACTGGTTAATTTTGGTGCTTATTCTATGAAAAATTATAGTGGTTGAATTTGAATCTAAACTGCCAATGGGTAAATTTGTCTTTCCTATTATGATTGCCAAATACATAATACTTGAATATAAAATAAATTTTGCACTCATAAAATATCTTTAAAACATTTGATATGTTTTTAAAGCTATTTGTAGATTGTTCATAAGTAAAATCTATTATGAATGTTCAAATTTGAATCTTAAACTGCCAATGGGTAAAATTGTGTTTTCTAAAATGTTTGCCAAATACATAATTGCTCATAAGTAAAATAAAATCTATCTATTATGAATATTAAACACATATTATTTCATTGTAAAATAGATATTCCATGATTAATTATTTCTTTCCGAAATATTGGTTATATTTTCAAGCTATTCCATGGAGTTTTTGTAACTGAAATCTATTAAACTTTGCTGCTTATCCCATGGAAATTGCTGTGGTTGAATTTGTATTCATAGTATAATATTACTAATATATTTTCCATTCCATTGTCTACTCTAAGGTATAGAAAATATAGACGTACAGGAATTATATAAGTGATACATCAAAATTTCTTTTTCTGTTGTCTGTTTCTATGATTTATGCAAAAGGTAAATACTATGTGTGTACATTATACTCTCCTTAAACTGCTTCTGGCATCTCTGTTCTTCCTAATGCAAATAGAAAATACATGTAAAATAATCTTTATGTTGAAAAATATAGTCTTGGGTGTGTGTACAAGTGAAATGAGTCAGGACATTTAAAAATAAGTCAAGACTAAAATTTAGATAATTTTAGGGCTTATCCTTGGTAAACTACATGGTTAAATTTCATAAAATATGTGTCATTCTTCTGGTTTGTAGGAAATGTGCCAGATGTTTTGAGTACTCTTGTTTTTGTCAAATTGCTTATCGCTTCAAATTATTGCAGCCTTTCTCCATGTCCTTTATTTAGACGTGTTACCTTTAACTGTTTGAGAACACTTGCAGTTTCTATTATAACAGACAAAAACACAATAAATATATACATATATAAATATATAGAATTTATTTAAACATATCTACTAAGTGACAAAACCTGTGTGATTGCTTATGCAAACCTATAGATTATTCTAGGGTATTTTACTTTCCCAATAACATTTACCAAATTCACAGTTGTAATTTGTTACAGACTACTTAGTTGCAAAGTATAAAACCTATACTATATTGAGCATTTATGATAATTTATAGTTTAAACATTTGCAATCAACAATGGTTCTTTTTTAAATATGGGACTTCAGTATACCTAGCACCTCTGAAAATAATCTAACTTGAAACTAACTCCACTACTCTATGAGGGTGCCAGATTTTCTAAGTGAAAGCCATTTCTTTTTAAAAATGTTTTACTTGCATCTGTGTACATTTTTCTTTCTGTATATATTTCTTATTCAGGGATAACTTTTGTGTTATACATTACATATGTTATCATTTCAAGGGAATTTGTAGAAGAAATGCATTACTTTTCAGACAGTAGATGATATATGTTTTGCAAATATTTTGTTGATCCTACAGTCATAATGTTTTGAACTAACTTATGGAGAGTCCCAAAATGCTACTATTAATGTCAGTAGGTGATGAACTAATAGTATTATCGGCAAACTGACAAAGTCTTTAATTTATTTATTCGGGGTTTTACATCGCTTTCAACACTGTACAGGTCATATCACAGCGGGTAGTTGGAAGGGAAGAGGAAACCAGTACTTACAGTTCGTCAGGGTTCTGTACTGTAAACTGCTGACCAACAGTCTTTAATGTGGGTGTTCCACCACACGACTAAGGCTCCCGATTAAGAGTTTTTGAGGGTCGGTTTGAAATATTTGCTTAGTCCCAGACCTTCTGTAAGGGTCGGTTGTTGTCGGTTGGGGCCGTGTGAAAAATCAAACATGTTTGATATTTCACACGACTACAACCGATTCATATTTCCCGCCGTCAACAAAATATCCAGTCCCAGGCGTCCTCAGGCCTCCTCAGACCCAAATTTACACAGTCGTGTGTTGTCCCAGGCCGCCTGCGACCCTTAGTCCCAGACCTCCCTAGCTTAGTCCGAGGAGGCCGGTTGTTAATCCCAGACTCAAATATGATGCGTATGTATTTCATGCGTCTGAAAGTGGGTCGGTTGCATTAGTCCCCGGAAGTCTCAGACCGTCTGCGGTGTCCTGGGACCCAAAAATCAAGGTCTGGGACTAAGAACCGACTAAGGGTAACCGACCCTAACCGAACCAAACCGGCCTCCCCATGACGCCTGGGACCACGCATTTTCAGTCTGCGGCGGCCTGAGGACGCCCCAGGAGGCCTGGGACTAACAACCGATTAAGAACCGACTGTTTTCCACGCGTCGGAAATTAAAACGAGGCAATGAGGGGGTCTGGGACTATATAAGCGACCGCGCACACATTGTCGTTGTTACTGACTGTTTGGCTACTGAGAGACGTGTGTCACTGATTTGTAGGGGTTTTCAGTTTTTATTTTATATTTTATATACTTGAGCTTAGGGCAAATTTCACAGTTAGGAGACACATTTTACTATTTTTTTATTATTTTGTCGACTGGATTATGAGGAAAGAGAAAGGAGGGAAGAGAGGAAGGAAAAAGATGGATGAGAGGGAGAAGGAAAGTCAAGTAGAGGAGAGGAGTGAAGTTATTACAGAAGAAGGAAGTGAGAGGAGAGAGGAGGAGGAGATTCAGGAAGATCCAGCTATTGGGGAAGCTGTGGCAGAAGAAGAAGAGAGGTGTGAGGAAGATCCGGAGTGCCATTCTTCAGCCAAGAGAGCCAGGGTGTGTGCCACTTTTACAGACAGCCAGGAAGTTTCTATTGTGGAATTTGTAAAGCTGCACCCTGAACTGTATGACAAGGAACATTCACATTTCCAAGACAGGACCAGAAGAGAGGCTCTCTGGGCAGAAATATCTGCAGAACTCAAGCTCCAGCCCTTTGATGTGAGACGTTGGTTCGAGTCCCAGCGAACCCGTTATGGGAAGCTGTCTAAGCTCCAATCTGGCCAAGCCCCGAGGGAGATGACCAAGAGACAGTCCTGGGTGTACCAACAGATGGGTTTTCTTAAAACCCACATCAGAAGAAAGGGGGCCAATAGAAGTTCAGGTTTTGAGGCCAGTCCAAATACCAGCAGGCAGGACGAATCACGTGGCTCAACTACTGATACAGAACACCTTGAGTCCAGTGTCCTGAGGGAGAGGAGTCAGTCCATCATTACATCAACGCCCGTTTCAACTACAGACTCCAAGATTCTCGAACACTTTGAGCAGATGAGGACACTTATCTCAGGTTTTCTGCATCAGAAGTCAGACAGGCAGCCCTTCTTTGACTACGTGGCATCACAGGCCGAAAAGATGACTCAAGAAGAATTTGAAGAATTAAAGGGCAAGATATTTAGAGACATCGAAACTATTAAGAGTAACCGCAGACGTCAGCCATTGCCCAGAAGATCAGCCACTGCTACCACGGAGTCCCAGAGGGTTGGCCTACTGCCAACAACCACTCCACAGGCGTCTAGTTCCACTCAAGCAGCAGCTAGCAGCAGTTTTGTGTACTATACACCAAGCGCCATTGGCTTCAGCAACCCGACATCTGTCCTAACTGTACAGGACGAAGGGAGCAGACACAATCTGAGTGGAATCTTAAGCCAGCTACCAGATCTGACATCAACACAGATCGTCGAGCAGCCTCAGCAGCAGCAGCAGCAGCAACAACCGCAGCAGCAGCTCTTTACTATCACCACTTCAGCACCGCCTCAACAGCAGCAGCAGCCTCCTTAGTAGCCATCCAGTCAGGGTGGGTCTTTGACCTGCCAAGCCCTTTTCAGGGCCACCAAATCTTCCAAAAACAATTATTCAGCTACATGTTATTCCAATTCCCCTCCCAAAACAAAAAAGTTCAGTACAAATACTTATCACAAGAAAAAAAAAGTTAAAGTCCAACACCTACACCACCCCAAACATGAAACAAATAACCCATGGTACCATACATAACAAAAAAAGGCCACATAAAAAAAATTAAAAATAACTCCCAATATGGCCATTAATCAGCCCATTTTTAGAGTAAAATCCATGGGATAGTTTAAAATCTGTAATTGAAAAGTCCAACACTTACACCTTCCCTAGAGTTAAAAGCGATTATTACATACTTGCCAACCCACAAACAGACAAACCCAATACCAAACATAACCCCCAAATAACAAACCCAGTAAGAAACCCAACATCCAACTACCAATAATAAACCTAACCCCAGTAACCACCAACCAAGAAACACAAAAACCCAAAATTAAATAGAACCCATGCCAACAAACTGACAAACTATTTTGCAAACACAATCCCCCATTATTGAAAGCAAAACTAGTTCCATGGTTATATTTTCCACATTTTTGTGATTAGAAGTGAAGATTTAAAATTGAAGATTTCCCTGAAAACCTTTCTGCTACAAATAAATTTCCAAGCCATGAACAAAAAAAATTGGTGAAATTATGATGTGGATTTCAAAATATATAAAAAAATAATTCAATTTAGGATATTATGTGTGACTTTGTGTTTGGCTTTTGTTTAACAGTGGGTTTGTCTGTTTGTTGGGTGAGTAAGTTGTGTTTGTCTGTTTGTCCGTCTCTACAAGTTATGTTTTTGGCATGGGGTTTGTCTGTTTGTCCGTCTGAACAAGTTATGTTTGGCATGGGGTTTGTCCGTCTGTAGCAAACATAGCTGATTAATTGTTTTTGGAATAATTGGTAGTCGTGAAAAGGACTGTTATAGTTAGTCCTGAAAAGGACTGTTTACTGCAGCAGGACTTATATTCTGCCATCTTGCCAGGCCACTGCTCCCTCATTGTTGAAGTAGTCCTTCAGGTAATCCCTCTGTCTCTTGGCTTCTCTGGCAGGGTTTCTGTCTTGGCCACCACCAGCAGCACCCCCAATCAATCCACAATCATCAGGTACATCATCATCATCGTCCTCCCCAGGCTGCTGACCACCAGGTTGACCTTGATACTGGCTTCTCAGTATGTTGTGTAGAACAACACAGGTCAAAACCACTTCCCTGACTGTTGCTGGGGGTAGTTCAATGGTTGTCCTCATCACCCTGAATCTTGACACAAGGATGCCAAAAGCGTTCTCCACCACTCTTCTGCCCCTTGAAATTCTATAATTGGCAATCCTTTCCTCTCTGGTTAACATCTTCTGCCATAGGGTTTCATGAGCCAGGTCTTCAGGGCAAAAGCATCATCTGCCAGGATGAAGTAGGGGACATCTCTCCCACCCTGGGTTATAGGAGCTGGGTCAGGGAAGCCTATCCTGCCATCCTCAATCCTCCTCTTCAGCTGAGAGGCATTAAATATCTGGCCATCCGAGCAGGATCCTTCAGTACCCACATCCACCCATCTAAACTTGTACTGTCCATCTACCAGGGCCAACATCACAATGGAAAAGAACCCCTTGTAGTTGTAGTAGAGGGCTCCAGTGTTCTTGGGCTTCTTCAGGGGCACATGCTTCCCATCCAGAGCTCCCAGGGCATGTGGAACATTCCACCTGATCCTGAATTCCCTCTCCACGTCTTTCCACTGATCTGGGGTAGTAGGACACTTCAGGTACTCCCTGGTGAACTCATCCTGGATGGCCCTGCAGACCTCTGGTATAAACTTGGAGATGGTGGATCTTCCAACCCTGAACTGACAGGACAATGATGTGTAGGACTCTCCAGTGGCCAGATATCTGATGGTGAGGGCTAACTTCTCCCCAACACTGATTGGTGCTCTGTAGTTGGTGGCCTGCCTGGCTAGGTGTGGTTTCAGTCTGGTCTTAATCATTTCAAAAAATTCTGGGGTCATCCTCATGTAGTTGGTGAATCCTGGAATGTATGTGGCATACAGATCAGCCATAATGTTGTGGTAGGCCCCCCTCTCCTCTCTCTGCAGTAGCCATGGCCTGACCCACATGTTGTGCCTTCTTCTAGGTCTCTGTATGGGTGCTGGTGGTGCTGGTGGTGGTTGCTGTGGTCGACGTAGAAATTGGAAATACATGATAATTTGTAACTGAATAAAAACCAAAACAGCCCTAAGTTGTTGTTGAATCTGTCTTCCATTAAAAGGTGGCATCCTGCTGTGTTCCTAGAAAAGCAATGATGATTAGATCGCGAATTTTATATATATATACCCAGAAAATCCAGCAACTTTGGAAAACAATAATCGGGGATCCTGGTCTGGGGAAGACTGAGGAGGCCTGAGGACGCCAGTAGTTAATCGTGGGTTAGTCGGGGCTTAGTCCCAGGAGGCCTGAGGCGTCCTGGGACCCAGTCGGTATGTGTACGACAGGATTGTGGTTGAAACCGACCTGAAAACTGGCTTAGTCGGTTCTTAGTCCCAGACCAGTCGGGGACTGTCTGGGGCCGCCTGAGGCGTCCTGGGGACGATCTGTTATTAATCCCAGACTTCAGTACCAACCCAGTATTCCCGCCTATTTTTGTTTTTTTTCCACCGACTGTGCACGATTAAGGGTCCCAGACAGGATCGGGGCTTAATGTTTTGGTGGAACAGGGGCATAAAACAAACATAAAAGAATTGATGTACTAGACTATTTCAGTAAAACCAAAGCTGGTATTGTATGCTTACAAGACATGCAAAGGCGATTATATCTTAAATGTTACATCTTCTAACTCCAGAGGTGTTGCAATTTTGCTCAGTACCAATATTGATTACAATATTACATCTGTATTTAAAGACAAAGATGGCAATATTTTGACTATTGACATTAATACAGGGAATCTTTCAATAGAATTGCTTTAATATTTATGCCCCAAATAAAGATTCACCAGAATTTTTTATAAGAGATATTCTAGAATCTAGTAACTAAACTTATACATTATTATGTGGAGACTTAAATCTAGTAATTGACCCTTTGCAAGACTGTGATCAAAGTAAACCTCTTAATAATCCAAAATCAAGAAAACTTCTCATTGAAACTATGAATATTTGTAATTTTTATACCTTTTGTTCAACCCTTCATTTAAAGGATACACATGGAGAAGAAGGAACCCAGTCCGTCAAGCAAGACTAGACTACTTCTTGGTATCTCACATTCTGTAAGATCTCATAACGAGTTGCTCAACCAGTCCTAGCTATAGGAGTGACGATTCCAGGGTTCAAATTAAAATTATGCTTAGCAGATTTGAACGTGGAAAAGGACTCTGGAAATTTAATTGCAGCCTCTTTAAAGATGAGGAGTATTTGAAATTTATCAATTCAGTGATACATGATGAGAAGCATAAATATGCTCTCCAAGTTTATAATTTGGCAAATTTACAGAAAATTGAAAATAATGACATTCAGTTTACTATCACTGATGGGCACTTCTTAGAAATGCTTTTGCTACAAATCAGAGGCGAGACCATAAAATTTGCCTCATGTTGTAAAAAAAGGATGCTAAACTTGAAGATGAACTGAAATGTGAAATAAACATTCTTGAAAATAGTCAATTTTATTTATTTATTTATTTGGGGTGTTACGTCACTTTCAACACTGTACTGGTCATATCACTACGGGTAGTTGGGATGGCAGAGGAACCCAGTACATACAGTTGGTCAAGGTTCTGTACTGTAAACTGCTGACCAACGGCAAGCAACTACCAGCTTTCCCACTTGAGCTTGGGCCGGGAATCGAACCCCAGTCTCAGAGGTAGGAGGCGAGAGTGTTACCACTCTGTCACCGTGGCCCATTTGAAAATAGTCAAAATCCAGATATATCTGATATTCTTGAACAGAAAAATAGGAACTGGAATTTAAGACAAAAAATTGCTGTAGGTAGTGCTGTACGTGCAAGGACACTGTGGTTAAATGAAGCCGAGAAACTTGCAAATTTAATAAGTAAATTAAATTTTTATAAGTTAATACCCTATCCAATGGACAAGTGCTTTACCGGTCGGCGCGACCGATCCCGCCAAACACCAGAAAAAGACATCTTGTATATAATACTGGCAGGACCGGTCATGGAGTGTGCATTTGCTGGGTGGCGCATTGTACTTCCTTCCTGTCTAGACAGGTTGCAACTTCCTGTCCTGAAACAGGTCCAACGGGAAGTGAGCTATGGCATTTAGAGGTGGTACCCTGAAGTCCACCTGATCACTGAGGCACCACTTTGTAAAAATGGTCCACTTTGCCTCATAGACGGATCTGGTTGATCCTCTTTGAGGAGTCTCAATTCGTGCTGCCACTGCCTCAGACAATCCTTGCTCCTTGATTGCCGTGGCTCTAGGAGCCAGGCATGAAGGTTCAGGTTTGACAGGTTCCTTTGCAGGGTCTGGTTGAATGGCTGAGATACCAGATTGGGCAGGTTGGGTAGACACAGAGGGATCTGACTGGACATTGCCACTAGATCCCAAAACCAGGTCATGTTGGGCCACCCTGGGCGATTAGAATGATCCAGTTGCAGGGGTAGTCCTGTAACTTCTCCACCACTTTGCCCAAGATGGCTGGTGGTGGGAAGGCATATGGGTCCAGATTTTCCCAAGACAGGCTGAGTGCATCCACTACCCAAGCCTGGGGGTCTGGGACTGGTGACACAAACTGTGGGAGTTTGTTGTTGAATCTGGTGGCAAACAAGTCCACTTGTGCCACCGGGAGTATATAGCTTGAAACACTTTGGGTGAAGGGACCACTCTGTTTGAATTGTCTGGCCAAGTCTGGATAGCTTGTCTGCTATCACATTCAGGTGCACCAGGACAGGATTCTCCACACAGGGCACACAGGGAGCCCGACTTCATCCCCCCTCTTTGTTGATATAGGCAACCACTGTTGTGTTGTCTGTGTCTACTAGGACTATGCTGTTTGAACAGAGGTCTTGGAACTCTTTTAGGGCCAGAAAGACCGCCTTTAGTTCCAAGTGATTTATGTGCAACTTGCTTTCTGGAATTAACCACTTTCCCCTTGCAGTGAGTTTGTTTAAGTGAGCGCCCCACCCTTCTTTTGATGCGTCTGTAAATATCTGCAGAGCATGTTTTAGTGGGTGTAATGGTTGACCTGAAAGCACATTGCTTTCCTCCAGCCACCACCTTAAGTGGGGGTGGAGCGACCTGGGGGCTGGTATTACCTTTTCCAGTGATTCTGGTACCCTCCAGTTGTTTTTTAAGTGCCACTCTATGGGTCTGATATGGAGTTGACCTAGATGGACTTGTCGACCAGTCGTCTAGGTACTGGTGGATTCTTATACCCCTCTGTAAAGCCATCAGTTTGACCTATTTGGCCACCACTGTGAACTCCATGGGTGCTGTGGACAGGCCAAAGGGTAGGGCCTGGAACTGGTAGGACTGACCCTGGATGTGAAAACACATGTACTTCCTGGACTGACTGTGAATTGGTATATGGAAGTGTGCGTCCTTGAAGTTTATGGGGGTGACCAACTCCCCTACCTGTAGGGAGGTTCTTATTGTCTCTGGGGTCTCCATTTTGAACGACTCTGTGTTTAAGAAGGTGTTCAAGGTGCTCAGGTCCAGAACCGGTCTCCACCGGTTGTTGGGTTTGGGTACCAAAAATAGCTGGTTGTAAAACCCTAGTGAGTTTTGGTTTGCTACCGGTTCCACTGCATTTTTGTTCACCAGCTGATACAGGGCCTCCAAAAGGTGGGACTGTCTTTGTGGGTTGACATAGTTGCTTATGACAGTTGGTGACCTGGTCAAATTGGGTCTGAACCGGAAGGGGAGGGTGTAGCCCTCTCTGAGTGTTGTGACTACTTTTGGACCTGAATCCAGAGCTTCCCACTTCTCCCAAAACTGATGTAACCTTGCCCCTACAGGTGGATTTATGGCAACAGTTGGGACATTTGTGACAATATTTGCAGAACTCAAGTGATCTACACTGGAAACATTGTTCACATGTTTTATTTCTGTTTGATTGTAACAGTAATTGGGATTTACGCCTTTCGTTTGTGGCAACCTGGTGACAGAATGAACGTTTGCAGCACAAGAGTTTACATGTAAAAATAAAGTCTTGCTCTTGCTGGTCACTGGTGCAGGGTTCAAATCTTCTTTCTTGTCGGATACATGTACAGAGCCCTTCACTCCGGCTACATTTAAAAGACAGTAATTGGCATTTACTTTTCTTTGAACCCTTGGCCGGCTTTTGGGTGAAGTTTGAGGCTTTACCACGACCTTTTGTCCAATTTGCCGGTCTTTAATTTGCTTTCAGGCTGGTGTAGTGGGCTTCCGGTCCGGTTGCTGTGTTGATCTGCCACTTGAGGAAGAGTACGGATGGAAACATCCGGGCTTCCTGTGTGTCGCCTCTCCTCACTACGAGAGATTTCATCTTCAACATTGACCAGTGAACTGTCAGCAAACAGTGAGTGAAGATGGACTGGTACTATACATAAGGCAGTTAAGGTATCTGGCTTTACTCAACCACGTATGAACTCTAGGTAGCTGTCTCTACGTGCCAGAGTGAGATTGGCCATGCTGATAAATACTCCCTCTGAGAGATCCTGCATAGTACGCTGCATGGCTTGAGAGATTGACCGGTTGAAGGTCACCAAATATTCTAGTTCTTCAACTGCCTGCTGCATTCTTTCTGCTGCCTTGCCCTTAGTCTTGTCTACACATAGTGTCTTGAAGTGTGTAACCATAGAGTCTTGTACTTTTGTCAAACATCTTGACAGACCCGCAGCCTGGTTACACATCACTGACTGTTCCCGAAACGCTCTCTCCCACCGCCTTGAAGTGTCCTGGCTGATAGTACGGGAGGCTGGGGCAGAAGGAAAACCACGTCTGGCCACTCTACTCTACTCCACTCTACTAGGTGCTGTTTAACTTGGCCGGTTCCATGACCGTAAAGCAATTGTCCATTGGATAGGATGTAGTAACGCAATAAAACAAAACTTTTCTGTTCCCTAGAGAAATATAGTTACACTGAAAAAAACTACAAAACATATCAAACTTGAAAATGCTCATGAAATCATTAACCAGAAAGAAATACTTAAAAAAATTCAACCTTTTTATTCAACACTGTTCTCTGAACAAACCAATTGAAAATTTAGAACTCATTATCTGAAAAAATAACTGTAAGAAAGTTAAGAACCCTTGAGTCAAACTCACTAGATGGCGAGTTGGAAATGGAAGAGCTTAGCCAAACATTGACGCAAATGAAGAATGGTCCTACAGTGGATGGTTTTCCAGCTGAGTTTTTCAAACTGTTCTGGGGAGGACTTAATTATGTATAGAGTAGCAGAAATCTCTATTACATTAAGAACATGTATTATAAGCTGTTTGCCTAAAGGAGACAAATCTCGTGAATATTTGAAAAACTGGCGGCCAATCTCTTCATTGTCAGTTCTTCATACACTGGCTTTTGCTACTATGGCAAATCATTTGAAACAGACACTCCGTAAACTGATATCAAAATCACAAACTGGGTTTATAAGTGGAAGTTTTATAGGTGAGAGCACAAGACTTGCTTATGATATCATACATTATGTTGATGAAAACAACTTACAGGGTATGCTTATGTTAATTGATTTTTTTCAATATACAAAGGGGTTGCTGACAGGAGGGCCCAATAGCATCTTATTTATTTCTATTATGTGGTCAGATTATGTATCTTATGGTCGATAATAACATCAATATTAAAGGAATCAAAGTCAATAATAGTAGTATAAGGACCCCGACAAACTGATACTCCACCACATTTTTGAGCAATTTGATTGGTCGAGAGGGGTCACGTGACGTCATCATGCGCATACGCACGCTAGATTTTATTCCGCGCATGCGCACGCTAAATTTTTATTCGCGCATGCACGCACTAGATATTATCCCGCGCATGCGCACGCTAATTTTTAGGCAAAGAGGCTGTAGTTTGGGTTTTTGGCCATATCTCTGTGGATATTGGGCGGATTTTTAAAAGTAAGATATCGTTGGATTCGTCTGGAAGAGATCTTTCCAACCATATAAATATTTGTAGGGTTTGCTTTTTAGGAAATGTAACAACTTTAAACACAGCATTGATATTGTATTGACAAGATTCAAACTATCCTACCCATAATTTGCAAACTATGTAAACATATATATAACATATGTATGACTAGTGTTTATTTTAATAGAAGTTTATATTCCTCCTCCTTTAAAGAAAAACTTATATATTCCTATTGAGTGATTTGATTGGTCGAGAGGGGTCATGTGACGTCGCCACGGTCGCCATAGCAACGGAAGTGACGTCACTTCATTTCCAATTTTTTACACGTGCATGCGCGCGCGAGATTTTGTCCTGCGCATGCGCACACTCTAAAATTAAAACTCTGCCCTAATCTTTTGCACGCGCATGCGCTCTGCCCTAATCTTTTGCACACGCATGCGCACTCCCCTAATCTTTTGCATGCGCACTCTACATTTTTATCCATGCCCATGCTACATGTTTATTCGCTCATGCCAGGCAAAGAGGTAAGTACTGCTTTTTGTAAGCGGTTTGTGAGCCACTTCTCTGCAAATATTGGGCGGATTTTTATAAGATATTGCTGGATTCGTCTTGAAAAGGTCATTCCATCCATATAAAAAATGCAATAGCTTTAAACACAGATATTCTTTGTATTCACAATATTCAAACTATCCTACCCATAATTTGCAAACTATGTAAACATATAACACATACATGGCTACTGTTTATTTTAAAGAGATGGATGATCAAAAGTGCCCTTTTTGCTTCAAGATCTTCTCACGCAAAGACAGTTGTCAACGTCATCAAAAGATTTGTAAACTAAGAGGCAGCCAACCCCCACCAGAAAAGAGACCAAGACTAGAGACACACAGTCAGCCTCAGGTTATTGCTGCAGACATTGTGGACAAATTTGTGCTAGTAGACGACAACTGCATTACCACAGAAACCTACAGCACCTACAGCACGGAGGTGGGCTACAACAGGCTCCATGGACAGATATTGGAGATACAGCTTTGAGGGAGGTGATAGAGGGAAATAGCAGTATAATTTTGGTCCCTGAAAGAGTGGATAGAGGGAGACACATTCTTTACAATGTACCAACAGATGGATTGAGAGAAGGAATAAACACAATGATTGAAAGAATTAGAGATATTTATGAGCAGCAAGCAACGGCATTTAAACTCAATATTTCACTGGGATTTATACTGAGAAACATTGAGACTGGAGAATATAGATACTTTGCCCCCAACATGAACCAAACCATGTGGACACTCCCCCACTTAATTAGCTCACGCCAGTCACTGAACATGGTGGAAAACAGACTGAGAGACATGAATGTGTTGGAACATTTGCTGGCTTCCAAACCCAACAGCCAGTGGAAACCATTTCTGGTGACTAATGTGGTATTCGATGTTACCCCCATTTAATTTCCCCTGGGAAATGGGGAGCTGCCTGATTACGTGGTCAACTGCAAGGGATTGTTAACCATGCATAAAAACACCAAGAGGCATCTGTATCGAGACAACTTATGTTTCTTCCGTTGTTTAGTTTACCCCAACTTGAAGAAAACCAAAGAAGCCTTAAGACAGTGGGAAGAATTCATGGGAAAAGTCACCCCAGTCAGTCTACAAGTAATGCCTGACCTAGAACAATGCTTTAAGAAGAATATGTATGTGTATGAGTTGCAAGAAAGTGGAACCGTGGTGCCCATCTATCAAAGTTTCAACCATTTTGAAAAGGAATTAAAATTAAATCTACACGACCACCATTTGAGCCTCATTACAGATTTTCAATGCTATGCCAAGAAATATACCTGCCAGCACTGCCAGAAACTGTTTGATCACAGAGGAGATTGGAAACAACACCAAAAGAATTGCACAGGAATCAAAAAGCTTCAATATGTGGGAGGTATCTATACTCCGCCGTGCAGTTTTTCTGAAGAAATGTACCAGAGGACAGGAGAACGGCCATTTTTCCCCTGGTTTATCATGTATGATTTTGAATCTCTGCTCTTGCCTGTGAATACAACCCAGCAAACCATTCATTGGAAAACCAAACACCACCCCATCAGCGTCAGTGTCTGCAGCAATGTATCTGGCTATGACTCCCCCACCTGTTTTGTGAGTCCCGACCTCAAAGTCTTGTTAAAGGACATGGTGGACTACATGACGGAGATAGCCGCTCACATTTATGACTTGGCCAGTGAGAAGTTTGATGCATCCTTCGAAGCTGATCTAGAAAAGAAGCTCGAAAAATATAAGCAAGAAGTACCAGTGTAGGTTTCAATAGTGCCAAATACGACATCAACCTCATCAAAATGGAGCTTGCTAAAACATTAAAGCTGCACGAAATCAACGATTATTTTGTGGTCAAGAAAAACAATCAATACATGTGCGTTGCCAATCCAGAATTTAGGTTCCTGGACATTTCAAACTATTTGGCTCCTGGTTATAGTTACGCGAAATTTTAAAAAGCCTATCAGACAGAAGAATCTAAATTTTATTTCCCTTATGAATGGTTTGATGATGAAAGAAAATTGGAAGCCACCAGCTTACCTCCTCCAGAAGCTTTTTACTCTACGTTAAATCAAAAGAACACCCTGGGAGAAGGAGAGGGCCTCGTACAAAATTATGAAATGTTGCAGCAAGTGTGGAAAAGGCAGGGCATGGAAACCTTTCAAGATTTTCTGGAATACTACAACAATTTAGACGTGAAACCTTTTGTGGAAGCAGTAGACAAAATGCAAGTGTTTTATAAAGACATTGGAATCGATTTTTTGAAAGAATGTTTGAGTATCCCGGGTGTAGCCAGAAAATTTTTATTTCAAGACAGACCCACCTTTTCCTTATTTGGACCGGAAGATGTTGATCTTCACAAGACCATCAAGAAAAATATAGTGGGCGGACCCAGCATCATTTTCACCAGATACCACGAGGCTGGGAAAACTCGAATCAGAAAAAACAAACTGTGTCAGAATATTGTGGGGTATGACTGCAATGCTTTGTATCTGTGGGCCATAGGAGAAGATATGCCAGGGGGTTATTTTATGAGAAGACAAGGTCCAGACTTCAAACCCAAAGTCAACAAAAAGTATCTGCACATGTTTGCCTGGATGGACAAAGAGGCCGAATCCAAAGGCATTCAAATTCAACACCTGATGAATACAGGCCAAGAATACCGCATAGGTCCCTATTTATGCGATGGGTATGACCACGTCAACAAAACTGTGTATGAATTCGATGGGTGTTGGTACCATGGACACAAATGTAGACTCACTAACAAGGCCTGGGAAAATTTTCCAAAATTGATGACCAAGAGGAAAAAGATGACACAGGATAAAGAGACATATTTGAAAGAACAAGGTTTTAAAGTAGTCAAGATGAAAGAATGTCAGTACCAGCCTTTACTGCTGAATAAATATTTACCGCCTTATTACCAAAGCCATAAGAAAGCGTTAACGCAAGACCAAATACTAAAGGATGTAGTTGATGGAAAATTGTTTGGCATGGTAGAAGTCGATATTCAAGTCCCGGAACATTTGAAAAGTCACTTCGAAGAAATGAGCCCCATCTTTTGTACTTGTGATGTGCCAGTCAGTGCCATGGGTTCCCTGATGCAAGACCACATCACCAAGGAGATTGTTGATAGGAGGCATGAAAGCGAAAAAGATCTTGCTGCTGACCCCACTACTCAAATGGTACATAGACCACGGTTTGGAAGTGACAGAAGTCTATCAAGTCATTGAGTTTTCTCCCCAAGCCTCTTTTAAAGAGTTCAGAGAGAAAGTCAGTGAAGCCAGACGCAAAGGAGATGTCTCACCAGACCACTTGCTTTTGGGGGACACTATGAAATTAGTGGGCAACTCTGCTTATGGGTCCATGATCATGGACCAGGAAAAACATCAAAAAGTAGAATACGTCAAAGGAAACAGGGATATTGCACTGAAAGTGAACCTGCCCACTTTCAAGAAAATAGAAAATCTTGGAGACGATTTTGCAGAAATAGAATTGATGAAATCCCACCAAAAGTTAAACCTCCCTATTCAGATTGGATTTGCCATCTTACAATACGCTAAATTAAAAATGCTAGAATGGTATTATGACTTTTTACTAGAATACGTTGACAAGTCCGAGTTTGAATACATAGAAATGGACACGGATTCGGCCTACTTTGCTATTACTGCCCCTACCCTGAGAGATGTGATCAAGCCTGAAAAACGACAAGATTTTGAAGACAAGTTATTCCACAGTTGTCACCTAGATCGAGTGCAACCTAATCCTTTTTGGTTCCCGAGAGAGTGTTGTGCCAAACATAAAGCCTATGACAGGAGACAAGCTGGGCTTTTTAAGTTGGAAAAAGAAGGGACAGTGATGGTGGCCTTGTGTTCCAAAACCTACGTCCTAAAGGATGCGAAAGGGGAAGAAAAGACTGCACTGAAAGGTATCAACAAAAACTTTGTACAGAATGCTCTTGCCACCAGCCGAAAAGTGTTAGAAACTGGAATTCCATCCACATCTACCAATAAAAGCTTCAGGGTGCACAATAATACTATTTTTACCTATGAACAAGAAAAGACCGGGTTTAGCCAATTTTATTGTAAACGTGAACTGGTGGACAACATCCATACCAAACCCTTAGATTTAGTGTTAAGTCCATGGCCTTCCAAAGAAGCATTTAGTTTTGATGAGAAGCATATTTTATCCCCTGTCAGCGATCAATCTCATCCCTCCATCTTTGAATATTTACTCACTTTGGATAATTGCACAATTAGCGAAAGAGAAGAGATTGCCATAGCTTATATCAAAGAAAGATGTATTCGTGACTATGATTTCAACCAAGCCTTACAAGCCTTGAAAGATTTCAATTTTGTGTTTGTACACATGCATCTATTTTGGGGTTGTGGGCAAACCCAAGAGCAGTATGACACAAGTGAAGACTATCCCGGTTCCAATATGTGGGGATATTGTTTAAATAAAACTGTAAAAAGTTGTACATAAACTTGAATGTTTTTTCAGAATAAAATGTATATGCTTGTACATAAACTTGTTGTAAAGTTTTGTTGTTATACATATGCTGTTGTTGTTGAATATTATTGTTAATAAAATACATATTGTGGATATCATTATTTTGTTCTCCTCCTCCTCTTTCCTCCTCCTCCTCCTCTTTCCTCCTCCTCCTCCTCTTTCCTCCTCTTCCTCCTCCTCCTCCTCTTTCCTCCTCTTCCTCCTCTTTCCTCCTGCTCCTCTTCTTTCCTCCTCCTCCTCCTCCTCTTTCCTCCTCCTCCTCCTAATATTACCCTTGACCCTCATTTTCACTCCTCCTCCTCCACCACCACCACATTTTTATGAAAATCTTATATATTGTGTCACACCACTTGTACAGTAAAACAATAGTTAAGTTTTATATCATTTATTTGGGAAGTAGCCATGGTAATTGTAATTAAACAATTTGATGTACTTTTCTTTGATAAAATCTCTCTTCATCTTTCAAGATGTTGGCCCTCAATCTCAAATATTCTGGCGTCTCTTGTTTCAAGTCCATAAAAAGATAACTGTAGGGTCTCAGAGACATAACTCTGTCATAGACATCCACCAAGTACAATGGATCTTGGGGGGTACATCTGTCTGGCCAAATGTTGAATCTGACTGGCATCTCTGGGATTTTTAAACAACACCATATAATGGGTGTTCAAACTCATGGTGCGTTGGTATTTACTTTGGTGAAACATATTCTGCATCACTGCAATCACGGACACATCTCTGTGGTGACTTCTTCTGGTAAACACTTCTGCCACTTCACTCCCCAGTTGGCTCATCATATCGTCTAAAATAAGGAGACATGATTCTAACTCTTCTACCCCTGGCAATCCCTGATGAAAGTCGACTCCTTCCATGGAGGCATAAAGAGGCTGCCACTGAGTGTAGCACCATATCACTTTGGAGGGGGCATTGAAGATCTTGTCATCTTTGAGATCTAATAGTTTTTTTAAGAATGTTGATTTCCCACAACCCGTAGGGCCAGCCACCAGACAAGTAAATGGGTGAATCATTTTTGGCAGAGCTATCACTGTGTAACCATCTTGGTCTTCCCTCGGGATTGGATAGAATTCTTGGTCTTTTGGGCGTTCACTTGTGTAGTCTTCGTTCTTTAGTTCTATTTGACCCTTGCTATTGTCTACTGTGTAACCATGAATAGACTTAATATGTCTTTGGAGATTATCCTTTCTGGTAAAGGCCTTGGAGCACTCAGGACACACCTGCATCTTGACACATGGACATTCAGATGCAAAATGAGCCCGAGTGATGGAATGTGACCATTTATATAGATATATATATATGAAGACAAACAAAATAAAAAGACTGGAAAAACATAGTTTCTTTTTTATTTGAACAAAACCTGAATTATGAACACTATATACAATATATACAATTTTAAGGCACAGTGTTTAAAGAGTGTTTAATTTTTTCCAAGAGATCCTTTCAATGTCTGCATCCATATAAGGTTCCAGTTTACAAACAATCTGTTCCATACTGTATCCAGCAAACATATATCGAGCAAACAGCACACAATAATGTTCACACACGGTAGAAAATGGTTCTTGCAGCTGTACATCGTTGTGCACATAGTTTTTGAGAAATTGTCTAAATTCACTGTACATTGGAGGCAGTCCATAAGCATCAAAGTAGAGTCTTTCTCCTTTCCCATTAATGCAGAGAACAACCCAGTGACTTCCAGGTTTGTGAGAGCTGTCTGTGTTGCAGATATACAAGCACTTTCTGTTTGGTGGTGGTTTAGGGATCTCATCTCTAGCAAACACACCCACCTTCCATGGTCTTGGAGAGGTGGCTGACAAGACATCTTGCAGTTCTGAAGTGTTCATTTCAGTTTAAAGAGTGTAGTCACACAGCACTTCTCGGAAACGGTCAATTTCAACCAGGTTGTCAAACTCTCTGTATACCACAATATTGATGGCTTGGGTGGTGGCTGACTTAAAGTGGACTTCCAGACTCACCACACCATTTTTAATGAGATTTGTTTGCCCTCCTGCTTCTTCTAAGTCTGGTGTTAAATTAAACGCCACCAGAGAATACCCATTCTTATATTCTTCTCGACTGATAGCATTACCTTTATCCTGATGGAAGGCGTTCATCCCTGTAAATAGTGACAGGTAGCAGTTGATGAAATCTCCACTGGCAAAGTCGACCTTTAATGGTTTCGTGGGGACCTGTTTTCCATCTACAGTGAGTCCAATGTGTTGCAGTCCAAAATGTTGAAAGTGGAAAGGGTTTTCATTAAAAGCTCCATTTAGGGCATTGTTTGTGACAAATCCCACCACAATGCGCTTGGGTAGTTGCCCGTTGTATAAGTTTTCCTCTGTAGCACTCCTGGTCCCAGCACTGATGAGAATGGTTTTACACTCGCCTCTGGTCACTGGGTATTTAGCATTGCTCACCTCTAAGGCTTTGGCATGTGCTTCTTGAATCACAGGGCTGATTTGTACTTTTCTCAACATAAATTTCACATCTAGTAATTGGACTTTAAAAGATGCTGCAACAGTAGGGCTGTCAAGACAGAATACATCTTTACTTCTGGTCAGCCTCAGTTTCATGGGCACTTGATTTAAAATATATCTGTCTTGAAACATCATGTCCACGTGCAACTTCCCAGCCATATCGATCATACTACTGACGGCTGCCATTGCTTTCCTTTTCACAAATCCCCCATTGTCCCCACCCATCTGAAAATTGTCTCCATCTTTGTACCACAATGCGGCTGTGAGTTGACTGTCTTTGGCTTCTTCTCCAAAACTCAGCAGAGTTTCGATGTAGGCTTTGTAGGGATAGGTGTTGTTTGAGGTGGTTACCACTGTGTTTTTCATGGAAAAATCTACTTGACTGAACAGAGCGTGCAGAAAAAGGTTTGTGGGGGCCACATTGTCAGCTCGAGGGTCAGCGTTTGTAGTGGGTGGTCCAGTCAGTGCATCTCCACTAGCTTTCACCACTTTGGCTTTCACTCGTATATACCAGCTGCTCAGGTCTATGTACTCAGATACAGAGGCAGGGATGTTAAATTCAATCGTGTCTGAATCATTAGCAACTGGAGTAATAGGACCCATTTCCAACCACCTCCCCTCTTCAATGCTAGTTTGTGTAGATGGAACAGAAAAGAGGTCCAGCTCATTTTTAACGCAGTCTGATGACAAAGGGTGGATGAGTGCCATTTTTTATTTTTTTTATTTTTAGAGATTGTTAACTAGAAATTATATTGTTGATAACTAGAAAATATCCTTCTTTGGTCTCTTGTGAGATGTTGTTCGTTTGATGACTGAACTGGAACTGACACGTTTTCTTGGATGCGGTGGTCTTTTATTCCCCTCCAGTGCACTCAACCCCGTCCTCAGAGCCGTTTTCCCAAGCTCGACAGCTCCTTTCTTAAGCAGAGGTGTGGCCAAACGCAACAATCCTTTAAACATTCCACCAAGTCTGTGTCCTCTTTGAAAGCGTGTCCCCTGAAATCCTGGCAACCCGTGTCCAGCTTGCTCTTTGTAATAGTTCATGTATTGCCTTTTTGTGGCTTCGTCGCAACAGTATTTTTCTTTTCTCATTTTTGACTTCTTCTAAAGTGAAGTGTTACGATGGACTTCCCAGTGTTAAATGGAACGGTTTTGTTTGTGTCGCTCTTTATATGCACTTGGATGGAGTGAATGATTTCTCTAGAGAGAGGGTGATAGAAAATGTTGTTATAACTCTTAGTGATGATATGTCCCTCTTCCACTGGCACAATCCTCAACAGGGGTACTTTAGTATGTCCTACGAGATTGGGTTGAACAATGTCGCAATACACAAAAAGGTTGTAAAGACCACTCATGATGTCTGCAGGATAGGTTGATATGTATTCGCCTATCTCATACGGACCAGTTTTCTGAAATCCAAGCATATCACTCAAAAATGGAGATAGAGTCACACTGTCTTCAGGATGAATTTCGTTGTCTTCTAGAGCAGTAACTTCCTCTCTTACTGTTAACCTCGTTTTCTTAGTGAATGAGAAAGTGCTAAACCGAATGGTGGGTGGTGGTCTATCTCTGCTAAAAGTTCCTTGATCTTTAGCTCGCATCTTCTCTTCGAATTTCTTGAGTTGGAAGTTGAGCTCTGTAGTCAATACTTCTAATGTAGGATAGAATCCTTCAGATATTTCCACTTCTTTTGGTCCCACTTTGATGACCTGCTCCTCCGGGATGTTAAACCATGATTTTGTGTACTGAATTTCTGCCATGCCCACCTCCCACCCCTCTCCCACTGGAAGGTGAATAGGGTGGGGTAGAGGAACAGTAAATTCTCCAGGGGTGTTTTTTGGAAAGTCTTTCAGACTGGCATTACTCGGTAGTGTGATATAGAAGCTCATGATTCAACCTCTGGTTTGACACTGATGATTAAGAGGAGAGTGTCACCCTTTTTATAGTCTGTCCCACTGTCCACTCCACTCATCTTTGATTTTCTCTTCACCAACATCATCGTCATCACCCTCCTCATCCATGTCCTGTTCAACTTTAAATTGGGGTCCTGACCCTAGTAATATCTGTGGGACATTGGCTTCTTCCATTCTTTGAAGAAAACAGGTCCATCCTTTTGGCCAGCGTTTTGGTTTTCTATGCACATGAACAGCAGTATGAATCAAATCTGTGATGTTTGTCCCTGGAATAGGCTTGCCATGCTCAGATAAAATTTCACCCCTATTGTTCCATTCTAATGAGGTCTTCAATTTTCTTAACAGAGCACTGCCTTTTGTCTTAAGAGTCGGGGGTAATGACGAACTTATGTCTTCTTCTTCTTCTGCCACCAAAGCATCCATCTGGTATTCTTGTTGCTGTGGTGGTGGTGGATGGGGTGGGACTATGATTGATAGTCTTGGTTTGGGGAGTTGTTGATCATAGGTGAGGAGACGGTCTAGAGATTGGTTGTAGACTTTCATTTTTTCTTCTTGTTTTAAGACGGGGTTCTCCAAGACTTCATTCATCTCAGTCTTTATATTTTTTGCAATACCGGGGACTCCTCTCCCACTGGGATGTTGATGACACTGAAGGGAAGACTTGGGAATCACAATTTTTTCAATATATCGACTCATTTTAATATTTTTGATACTAGAGGTGCAACAACTGACGTGAGAATGGGTGCTAACAATGCTGGTAAGAAACCTCCTTTTTGCAATGCCTTCTTCTTGTCTTTCTCCTTGCTACTCTTTTTTCTCAGCAGTTTTAATTCTTTCTTGTATTTTTTCAGCTTTCTCTTCTGTATGACACCGAGTGGGACGTTTCCCTGTAAGATGTTGTGGGCACACTAGGATAAACAGGTCAACAGGTGTTTGTCGGCTCCTTTTAGTGCAATGATGGTGGTGGTTTTATCTCCCTCAGATAACGCTTTTAAGACATGTCTATATTTCTGCAGAGACATGTTCACTCTTCTACCGCCATGAGTTAAATGGTGAAGATGACTTAGGGGATGAGACTTTTATAATCTTGCAGGTGACTTTCTGGAATCCAACTGTCGTACTTTGGTGGCCACTGCAACCATCGCACTAAGACTTCTTTGGGGTGACCACGTCTGTGACGACGATTTAACACTTTTTCCACCCTATAAAATTCGTTAGGAATAACCTTCTGTAACTCTTCTTCATAAAATGTCCCCTCTACTGTATCACCTGCATAATCATGCAAGGTGTAGGTGGGATGTTCTTGTTTCCAAGATCGTTCTACAACTTTAAATAGTTCCCCTGTCCACCGTTGATCGTATTCTCTGCTGAAAGCCTTTTTCGTGTGTGAAATCCTCACATAGTCACCAATCTCAAATTTGTATTTCTTCTTTTTTCTCAATAAATGTTTTGGTGGCTTCATGAAGTGTGGTAAGTTTTTTTCTGTCACTTTCACGGGAGCCATGCCAATGGATCTGTGGACACTGTTGTTATAGGCACCAGTAACATCTTGCAAAATATCTATGTAGCGGTGAGTTTGTTTGTGTGTAAAAAACTTGTAAATTCTTCCCTTGATGGTTTTGATGGCTCTCTCTGCATAATTCGCCTTCACCTCATTCTGAGTCACAAAGTGGTGCACCCCAAAGTTTTTAAGCACCCTCTGAACTTTCTGTCCTATAAACTTTGTGCCTTTATCAGAACGGATACGTTTTGGTACGCTGTCTTGAAAGATAGAAATAAAGGCTTTGCTCACTTCCTCTCCAGATTTATTTTTTAACGGATAGGTCCATACGTAACGAGAAAAAATATTGATGCAGAGAAGGACAAAGTGAACGCCGTCGTTATCACTAGCAATTCTTGTCATATCCATCAAGTCCACATCCCATTGTTGATTGATTTCTTTCACAATCACACTGTTCCTTTTAATACGTCTTCTCACAGGTTTGTGTAAGCTATAAGCTTCTTTCCCACTTAACCAGGACTGAACATCCTTTAATGAAAGTGAAGGGTATACTTTTCTCACAAAGTGATAGAGTTTCTGCAGCCCGGAAAAACTGACTGGGTGTGCTGGATCAAAATAAATAGTGTCCATCCACGCTTCAATCTTTGAGTTCATTCCTGCTTTTTACACTGGGGTTTGGTAGAATGTAGCCCAGAGAAGATGATAGCAAAGTTAACCAAACGTCTTTTAAAATGTGATTTCTAGTTAAGTTTACAATACAGGCACAGATGACACAGACCAGAATAATCATCTGACACATGTATTTTACGAGAGACTTTTGACAAAATTGATCCATGTGCCTTCTTCAATGACAAAACGTCAAATGAATACAGTTTGACCTCATCACACCATTATATACATAATTATTGAAACAGAATTAAAATTTTGTTTGATGCATGCTGCTCCTTTCTTCACCATATTTTATGTCACACAGGCTAAAATCAGTATCTTACAGATGATCATGACAAGATATCTTTCAGGAGACGTATCCATGTGAAACAAACAAACAAACAAAGTGCATGAATGTTACAAAAACACACATATTTATATGTTTTATTTTACTCTATCACTAAATCAATGAACATTGGAAATTTAGCATGCACATGCATGGAAAATAATTTAGGGGAATTGCGCATGCGTGGAAAAAAAATCTAGCGTGCGAGAGATAAAACTTAGCATGCGCATATGCGAGATAAAATTTAGCGTGCGCATGTGCGAGATAAAATCTAGTGTGTGTGCATGATGACGTCACTTCCGTCACATTGGCCACCATGATGACATCACCTATGTCACGTGACCCCTCTCGACCAATCAGATTGCTCAATAGGAATATATAAGTTTTTCTTTAAAGGAAGAGGAATATAAACTTCTATTAAACTAAACGCTGTCATGTATGTGTTATATATGTTTACATAGTTTGCAAATTATGGGTGGGATAGTTTGAATATTGTGAATACAATATCAATGCTGTGTTTAAAGTTGTTACAATTCCTAAAAAGCAAACCCTACAAATATTTATATGGTTGGAAAGATCTCTTCCAGACGAATCCAACGATATCTTACTTTTAAAAATCCGCCCAATATTCACAGAGATATGGCCAAAAACCCAAACTACAGCCTCTTTGCCTAAAAATTAGCGTGCGCATGCGCGGGATAATATCTAGTGCGCGCATGCGCGGAATAAAATCTAGCGTGCGCATGATGACATCACGTGACCCCTCTCGACCAATCAAATCGCTCAAAAATGTGGTGGAGTATCAGTTTGTCGGGGTCCTTATACTACTAATAATCACACTCATAAAATCACAGTTTACCGATGACACTACAATGTTTCTTGATGGTAGTAGGGACTCTCTCATTGCAACACTTAATACGCTAGAAATATTCAGATCTCTTTCTAGGTTTAAGGTAAACACTGCTAAAACAAAAATAACCTGGGTGGGCAAAAAAAAACATTTTCAAGATATGTACGACACTATAAAAAATTGGACTGGGGTACAGCTGAATTCAACTTCCTTGAATTGCAGTTTTCTGTAGATTTGGCGAAAATGATTACTCTAAATTTTAATTTAGCTTTAATAAAGATCTTACTTGAATTAGGCGCTTCTTTGTTTCATCCAAATCTCCTTCGGTGAAATTATTTTTTAAAATAGCAACTCCAGAAAGACTTACATGATGGGAAACCTTTGACCCCTATTTTTTTCTGGTAATATCTCTAATCGAATCTGGAAAGAAGTATTGGTGGCATGGGGTAAATTACTTGGAAAAACAACTGCCTCCTAAGAATGATGCATTATTGTGCCCTTTACGGTATAATTCAAATATTTCTATTCAGCCTTTATTCCTTCCTCATTGGTATCATGCAAGAATTTCCTCGCCATCTGAATTACTCAATAAAGCCGGAAATACCATGGAGCTCAATGAAATACACCATCTCTATAAAATCAAAATAAATTTTTAAGTGTATAAGAGTTAAAAGATGTTTGAAAACTTTCCTTGATAAATTTACTATCAAAAATCTTTCTTATGAAAGACCTATCCTTCCTCCCTATTTTAAACTATTGCTTAGCCCAAACACAGGAAGTCGCCATTTCTATGAAATAAATCAGCCATATGACAATATCAAACTGAAGACCAAAGGGAATGGAATGCAACACTCAACACTGATATTGGTACAGATGACTGGCAGAATGTTTACAAAATATGTTTTCAAACTCTTAAGATAAATGATTTTATTTGGTTTCATTACAGAATCATTCACAGAATACTGGCTACAAGAGCTTTACTTCACAAAATGAAAATAAGCAATAATGTATTATGTGTTTTCTGTGCAACGTCAGTTGAGACATTGAGTCATTCATTTATTGTGTCCAGTTATCCTTTAATTTTGGACTAACTTAAAAGCTTGGCTTCAACTTGTCTTTGGTTTGTACCTCAATCCAAGTCCGCCAATTTTTTATGTATGGTATATTAGAAAATTAAATTGATTTTTTAGCCAAAATATTATAATTATTGCCGCAAAGAGATACATTTTTGATTGTTCAAGACAGTCCAGCATGCCAAATGTCATTGGTTTCCTAAAGTGTCTTCAAAGTATATATGCTGGCCAAGAATATATAGCTAACATAAATGTTTCAATATGATCAATTCAAAACAAACTGGTCTGTGTTCAACAGAATAAAAGAAAGTTGAAGTGCGAAGTAATTTTTTTTATATATACATTACTTTAGTAATCCAGATATTATAATGTCATAATATCAATGTTAAGCAATTCCCTGTTGATGTTTTTCATAATTACTATATCTCTGTGATTTTGTACGTGTATGCATGTTTTGTATTATGTTTTTGAAAAATAAAAATTGAAAAAAAGAAAGTACAGTGTATATTGGGTGATTTGTCCTCAGATGAGAGTGACACACCAGGTTTAGACATGTTGAAATCTCATAAATTGCAAAACCAGGTTGACAAGAGGGTAAGGGAGTTAGAACATGATTCATACTGCTCAGGTAATGATATTCCCCACAAATGTAAATAAAAAGGGGGGGGGGGGTAATGTTGAGGTCTCGGTTAAGACCAAGGTGGCTTGGCCACATGAACCTATACTGGGAGGAACACACAGATCACTCAGAATGGTTGCAGGATTTCGGATTGCATTTATAGGAAACGCAGAGCACATGCGCAGAAGCATATCCCAAATAGTAGGTGGGGTTGGTAAAAAATGCAGATACATTGAAAAACCTTGATTTTGCAAAAGCTTTCAATCTGGAACTTGCACTCACAGTAAAGATCACAAAACGGCTGGTAAGCTACACAAGCATATATGTGCCTTCTGTCTCAGTATTTGGAAAAATTAGGGCATCCTGAAAAGGATTGCATGTACAAGAAAAACCTTCAAAAACGAGTGACTGCTCATCTTTTAGATGTGGCAGTCATAAGACAGTGGATCAATGTTGAATCTAGAGTTTTTAGGGCTCTTTTTTTACACCAGGTCTTCAGTCGGTTATGTAAAAAGTTAAATATCAAACTGTTTTCCATGTGGTCATAAAGAACTCTCCGATTATAAAGTAGGACAGGCCTACAAAGGTCTGGGTGACAAAAATACCAAGAACATTTCTGGTGGTTCCTGTGAAGTGCATCTGGCAAGTGATACTGACAGTGTGTTAAGTGTGAAGGGGATATAAAGAAAGAAAATCCCCCAATGACACAACGCAAAGATCAATTGTGTTTGTTGTATGACCAATCAATCAATCAGTTGTCCAAGTGCTTAATCTCCGTATCAACGGATTCTAAGGCACACCATCCAATTCGTAAGGCATAAGTCATAAGACATTAGACATGTTCCGAGTCGTTATCAGAGAGGCGGTCCGCTGTTCGGTAGTAAGAAGCTATGGTGGGAATGATTTCTGAAATAGGTAGGTTTTGTGTAGACTTTTGAAACTGGAGAGATTTGGAGCACTGCGTATATCATATGGAAGATCATTCCATAACTTAGAGGCATCGTATGAGAAACAATTGTTAAAATGGACCTTTGATTTATGGATGGAAGCACAATAAGAGGGAACCTGAAGGAACAGTTTTTGGGGATTGGAACGTCTTGTATTCATGGCAGATTTGTACAAGGGGAGATATAGTGCAAAATACTTAGGCTGGCCAGTGGTGAGGTACTTATCAACCAAAACTAGGGTTTTGAAGATAATACATTGTCTAATGGGTAGCCAATGAAGTGTCCTAAGGGTGGATGTAATGTGAGTGTACTTTGAAGCACCAGTGGCAAACCGTGCAAGGGCATTTTGAACATATTGGAGCCTTGTAGCATTTCGGGACGACAAACTGCGAAAAAGAGAATTGCAATAATCCAAACGACTACTGACCAGAGCATTTGCAATCACCACTGATGTATCCACAGATAGAAACCTCCTGATGCGATGAAGGTCCCTGAGGCTAATAAAACAGGATTTGATAACAGAATTTACGTGATTGGTGAAACAAAACTTTGCATCAAACAGAACACCCAGATTGCGTACAACATCTGCGGTAGAGAGGCAATTCCCCAGGATATTGACAGGAAATGAGTCATTGACCCATTTGTGTCTGTCTTTGGTACTGAAGACTATGAATTCTGTTTTATCAGGATTTAGCTTGAGTTTGTTTTCAGATATCCAGACCTGAATATCATTCAAACACGATTTAAGACGGTCAAAAGACTTGAGACTATCATCAGGGGATAAGTGAATGAACAGATGTATGACAGATGCTTGGTCTTCATTGGGGACAAATTTCTCAATTCAATCTTGTAGTGACCCACTTGACTACAGTTTCATGTGTTTGTGTGCCATTTCATGGCAATGCATTAGTTGCATATGTTACATGTGTAGGGGCTATGCACTTATTTAGGGTTGTAAAAGTGGATGCTATGCTTTGTTGTAGGTGTGGTTAGCAGGAAATCATTGTCAGTATGAGTCAGTACACGCATTGCAGATTCCTTTGGACTAAAAACCAGAAGAGCCTATACCCTGATGTTTAGTGTTTATGGCTTTTTGTATCATCATGAAAGTTTCTTTGTCCGATTTGTCAGTTAAAGTGTTATAATCCTTTCTTAAAGGTTTAGCTGTAAAGAAGTGTTCAGTTTCAATGGTGGCCAGCTACGTCTAGGTAATAACAACATATTTCATTATTTATGATGTTTTTATATTTGTGACCATCACAAAGTAAAATACTTCATCAAATCACTGAAGATCAATAGACCTCTTAAAATGACAAAATCACAATATAATTGACATCCCCATGTTAAAACTTATCTCTGCTGTCGCAGTAGCCCTGCCTGGTGGTCAAATCTTTAAAACAATAACACTCATGGGTTTCTTTGCTTTCCTCCGCCATTCTAATTTGTGCCCTCATTCAGTGGCCGTTTTTATGCTCCCAGACACCTAATGGATCCGGACCTTTTCTTTACCAAATTCTATGTTACCATACTCGAATCAAACGGTTCAAAACTATGCAAACTAGAGATGCTCTACAGATTTTGACTCTCACAAGATCAGTGGACCAACATTTGTGTCCCACATTAGCTTGCGGCTAATGCAATGGGATTACATGGAGATTGTGAACTGGTTGTGTGCATTTATGCTGCTGTTCGAGAAGATAGTAAGGATTAGGGTTAGAAACCCAAGTTTGAGATGTCCTAAGAAATGTTTTTCAACCTTGTTCATCCACTTAGCTAAGGCTGCATTAGATACCTTGATTTCATGTAATATTAACATATTCGAATCACTATTTGCAGGGGATAATGTATCTGGCTTTTGATCGGATGTTCAAATTACGTACATTTTGTTTTTCATTGGTCACCCCCAGAAATAAACCATCAAGATCCTGATGCATTGGCTTTTAGGATTTCTTCACTGAAGTTCTAGCCCTAAGTGAGGCTGTTACTCGATGCCTTGCTTTGCCATCACCTGTTATTCAACGGCATGTTCAAATACACTAAAATCCTTTAAAATCTTTAAATCACAATCATGACAAATTAAAAATTTTCATGTGTTTACTATGTCTTCTACTTTGAATTTGACCCCAGATTTAAACCTTGCCCTCACTATCGAGGTTGCTCATTTCCTATTGGATGATCCGAGGTCAATAATGAAACTGAACCTATGGCAAGAACCTAGGATTAGGGTTAGTGACAACTGGGAAGGTCGCATCCCAGGTGCTACCTTAATCAGTGGCACTTGAATTGTTGTATCTACCTTAAATTCTGTGTTAACCTTTGACCTTTATAACTTATTTTTTCCGCTTCTGGCTCTAAATTGTCCCTCCTGTCTCACTTTAATTCCAGTTTCCAGTGTGGCAGGTCGACATTTTGAAGTAACATTAACAAGAAGTTGGAACTGGAAAATATAGTGATGATAAAATGAACTTGTTGTTTTACATTGATTTTACGTTTTATGTGCTTTTAGTATTTTATCTCATGGACCTGATTGTAATTTAAGTACCTGTGGACACTTTGCCTCAGGGCAAATGCTGTGGAAGTGGAATTTTATGACTCTGCTTTGAGTAGTGCTTGTTTTGCTCTATCTGTTGGAGTGCTCATTGAGGGCTGTACCTTATTTTATTACAAATTTTTGGGTTCAATCCCAGACCTTTGTCATCCAAATTCTACAGCAAAATAAACACGATCCAAAGCAGGTTCTCTGCTGTGTGTTTCAGAATGGGTAAAACCTTTGATTGTAACAAATGTGGGGGTCATCACATTCCACCCATAAACAGAAATTGTAAAAATACAAAAGACAATGATCAGGCAATGGACACAAATGCCCAGATTTTAAATGAATTAAAGAACTTGAGTGGACGCATGTCACAAATGGAAAGCAAGATGGAAACCTTCAGTGCCACTTCACCGTCCACTGCCAGAAGTAGCTGTTCTCAAAGATCACCAACCCTTTCCACTTTACGACAATCCAGAAGTATCCAGGAACAAGTGGACACCTGGATCAAGGAACTACAAGCTGTGGACAAGGAAAAAGGCAAGTTTAAGTCCGAAAGGGGCGGTTCAGAGACAATTTGGGTTAAAAATGAAATTGCTTAGCCCCATAACTTTGTACTTAGTGGCAGTTCAAAAACCAGAGTAACTTACGATAGCCTTTCATTTAGTCAGTGGGTTTCAGGCTTTGCCACCATAATCAAAGATGAAAATGACCTAGAAACAAAGAACAAAATGCTCGAATATTTAGCAGAAATTATGGAGGACTCTCATGATTTTGGGTTTTCAGCAGCTAAGGGTTCCCACACAGTTCTGCTTTGCAGAATGGAGGAGGGCCGTATTACATGGAAAGAAACCCACAAAATTGATTGAGTCAAAAGAGCATATGCGCATAGATCCACCTCCCAATCACAAACCTCTAATAGTAAGAAAAAATCACTCATCCATGCCCTGTAGATATTTCCAACAGAAGTATTGTTCCCATAAAAGTGACCATGACACCAATGGCCATACCTACTTGTATATTTGTAGCATTTGTCACTCTCAGGGCAAGACTGCCTCCCATTCATCCCAAGATTGTCGTGAAGCAAAAAACTATTAGGGCATTGCAGAAATGCCACCAACCGGCATTTAGCTAGCAAAAATTGGAAGTTGGATTGGGCCAATTGGTCGGAAAACAATTATAACAAGCATTCTGACGCATGCATTTATCTCCCGCCATATAAATTAGATGTACTAAAGATAACATATTTTAACAAGGTGCTCTAAATATAATACTTTTCAAGTTATAATTGATTTAGTGCATGATTTCTTGAATTTTAATGCATTAAAATTATTTTAAAAATTCATTAAAAAAATTTAGCATGTGAAAGCTCTCCAAAATGTAGGTGAAAGAGTTATTTGAGAAATATTGGCTATCTGCAATACTTTTAGTGATAATAGGCAGTTACTCATTTTGAGTAGGTGAGTAATTAGCTACGGATCTGAAAATTCACTAATTGGAAGCTCTCCAAAATGTATGTGAATGAGTTATTTCAGAAATACTGGCTATCTGCAATACTTGTAGAGATAATTCGCATTTACTCATTTTGAGTAGGTGAATAATTAACTACGGGTGTGAAACTTCACCAAATGAAAGCTGTTCCAAAAGTAGGTGAATGAGTTATTTGAGAGAAATTGGCTATCTACAATACTTTTACAGATAATTCGCATTTACTCATTTTGATTAGGTGAGTAATTAGCTACGGGTCTGGAACTTCACCATGTGAAAGCTCTCCCAAAAGTAGATGAACGAGTAATTTGATAAAAATTGGATACCCGCAATACTTTTAGAGATAATTAGCATTTACTCATTTTGAGGAGGTGAATAATTAGCTACGGCTCTGAAATTCACCAAGTGAAAGCTCTCCCAAAAGTAGGTGAATGAGTTATTTGAGAAAAATTGGCTATCTGCAATACTTTTAGAGATAATTCACATTTACTCATTTTCAGTACAAGAGTAATTAGCTACGGGTCTGGAACTTCACCATTTGAAAGCCCTCCCAAAAGTAGATGAATGAGTTATTTGATAAAAATTGGATATCCGCAATACTTTTAGAGATAATTCACATTTACTCATTTTGAGTAGGTGAATAATTAGCTACGGGTCTGAAACCTCACCAAGTAAAAGCTCTCCCAAAAGTAGGTGAATGAGTTATTTGAGAAAAATTGGATATCTGCAATACTTTTACAGATAATTCACATTTACTCATTTTGAGTAGGTGAATAATTAGCTACGGGTCTGAAACGTCACTAAGTAAAAGCTCTCCCAAAAGTAGGTGAATGAGTTATTTGAGAAAAATTGGATATCTGCAATACTTTTACAGATAATTCACATTTACTCATTTTGAGTAGGTGAGTAATTAGCTAAGGGTCTGGAACTTCACCATGTGAAAGCTCTCCCAAAAGTAGATGAACGAGTAATTTGATAAAAATTGGATATCCACAATACTTTTAGAGATAATTAGCATTTACTCATTTTGAGTAGGTGAATAATTAGCTACGAGTCTGAAACTTCACCAAGTGAAAGCTCTTCCAAAAGTAGGTGAATGAGTTATTTAAGAAAAATTGGATATCCCCAATACTTTTAGAGATAATTCACATTTACTCATTTTGAGTAGGTGAATAATTAGCTACGGGTCTGAAACCTCACCAAGTAAAAGCTCTCCCAAAAGTAGGTGAATGAGTTATTTGAGAAAAATTGGATATCTGCAATACTTTTACAGATAATTCACATTTACTCATTTTGAGTAGGTGAGTAATTAGCTACGGGTCTGGAACTTCACCATGTGAAAGCTCTCCCAAAAGTAGATGAACGAGTAATTTGATAAAAATTGGATATCCACAATACTATTAGAGATAATTATCATTTACTCATTTTGAGTAAGTGAATAATTAGCTACGGTTCTGAAACTTCACCAAGTGAAAGCTCTTCCAAAAGTAGGGGAATGAGTTATTTGAGAAAAATTGGATATCTGCAATACTTTTACAGATAATTAGCATTTACTCATTTTGAGTAGGTGAATAAATAGCTACGGGTCTGAAACTTCACCAAGTGAAAGCTCTTCCAAAAGTAGGTGAATAGTTATTTAAGAAAAATTGGATATCCCCAATACTTTTAGGGATAATTCACATTTACTCATTTTGAGTAGGTGAGTAATTAGCTACGGGTCTGGAACTTCACCATGCAAAAGCTCTCCCAAAAGTAGATGAATGAGTTATTTGATAAAAATTGGATATCCACAATACTTTTACAGATAATTATCATTTACTCATTTTGAGTAGGTGAATAATTAGCTACGGGTCTGAAACTTCACCATGTGAAAGCTCTCCCAAAAGTAGATGAAGCAGTTATTTGAGAAAAATTATGTCATTATTTTGCCACAAATAAGAAAATAGCTATTACTCACTTATGGCATGCAATAGAACCCCAAACTATATGCATTTACCCTGCAGTCACAATTTCAAAGTAGGTATTACTCGGCTATCCAATGTGCAACAGGTCTGAAACTTTACTATGTGATAGGTTATCAAAAACTAGATGAATAACATATTTGAAAATATTTCCCTAACTTTAATACTTTTGAAGATATTTGACATTTACTTATGTTGTTATTTTGCTACAAATAAGAAAATAGCTATTACTCACTTATGGCATGCAATACAACCCCAAAATATATACCATCTTATAGTTAAGGACAAAGTAGCTGAACAACATATTTGAAGAAAAAGCTGTAACTGCAATAGTTTTGGAGTTACAATGGATTTACTCAACAGTCACAATTTCAAAGTAGCTATTACTTAGCTATGCAATGTGCAACAGGTCTGAAACTTTACTATGTGATAGCTTACAAAAAAGTAGATGAATGACATATTTGAAAAGAATTCCGTAACTTTAATACTTCTGAAGATATTTGACATTTACTTATGTCATTATTTTGCTACTAATAAGAAAATAGCTATTACTCACTTATGGCATGCAATAGAACCCCAAACTACATGCCAGCTTATAGCTAAGGACAAAGTAGGTGAACAACATATTTTATGAAAATATTGTAACTGCATTAGTTTTGGAGTTACAATGGATTTACTCAACTGTAGAATTTCAAAGTAGCTATTACTCAGCTATCCAATGTGCAACAGATCCGAAACTTTATTATGTGATAGCTGATGAAAAAGTAGATGGATAACATATTTGAAAAGAATTCCCTAACTTTAATACTTTTGAAGATATTTGACATCTACTTATGTCATTATTTTGCTACAAATAACAAAATAGCTATTACTCACTTATGGCATGCAATAGAACCCCAAACTATGTACCATCTTATAGCTAAGGACAAAGTAGCTGAACAACATATTTTAGGAAAATACTCTAACTGCAATAGTTTTGGAGTTACAATGGCTTTACTCAACACTCAGAATTTCAAAGTAGCTATAAGTCAGCTATCCAAGGTGCAACAGGTCTGAAACTTTACTATGTCATAGCTTACCAAAAAGTAGATGGACAACATATTTGAAAAGATTTGCCTAACTTCAATACTTTAAGAGATATTTGACATTTACTTCTTCTGTTATTTAGCTACAAATGAGAAAATAGCTATTACTCACTTATGGCAAGCAATAGAACCCCAAACTATGTACCATCTTATAGCTAAGATCAAAGTAGCTGAACAACATATTTTAGGAAAATACTCCAACTGCAATAGTTTTGGAGTTACAATCGCTTTACTCACCAGTCAGAATTTCAAAGTAGCTATTACTCAGCTATCCAAGGTGCAACAGGTCTGAAACTTTACTATGTCATAGCTTACCAAAAAGTAGATGGACAACATATTTGAAAAGATTTCCCTAACTTTAATACTTTTGAAGATATTTGACATTTACTTCTTCTGTTATTTAGCTACAAATGAGGAAATAGCTATTACTCACTTATGGCAAGCAATAGAACCCCAAACTATGTACCATCTTATAGCTAAGAACAAAGTAGCTGAACAACATATTTTAGGAAAATATTGTAACTGCAATACTTTTTTAGTTACAATAGCTTTACTCAACAGTCAGAATTTCAAAGTAGCTATTACTCAGCTATCCAAGGTGCAACAGGTCTGAAACTTTACTATGTCATAGCTTACCAAAAAGTAGATGGACAACATATTTGAAAAGATTTCCCTAACTTTAATACTTTTGAAGATATTTGACATTTACTTCTTCTGTTATTTAGCTACAAATGAGAAAATAGCTATTACTCACTTATGGCATGCAATAGAACCCCAAACTATGTACCATCTTATAGGTAAGGACAAAGTAGCTGAACAACATATTTTAGGAAAATACTCTAACTGCAATAGTTTTGGAGTTACAATCGCTTTACTCACCAGTCAGAATTTCAAAGTAGCTATTACTCAGCTATCCAAGGTGCAACAGGTCTGAAACTTTAGTATGTGATAGCTTACCAAAAAGTAGATGGACAACACATTTGAAAAGATTTCCCTAACTTCAATACTTTTGAAGATATTTGACATTTACTTCTTCCGTTATTTAGCTACAAATGAGAAAATAGCTATTACACACTTATGGCATGCAATGGGACCCCAAACTATGTACTATCTTATAGCTAAGGACAAAGTAGCTGAACAACATATTTGAAGAAAAAGTTGTCACTGCAATAGTTTTTGAGTTATGAGCGCTTTACTCAAAGTAGCTAAGATTGCTATTACTCACTTATCTTTAGGCCTAAGTCAATAAAACCAAAATTTTTTTCAAGGGCATGAAAATTCATTGGGACAATTAATTTACAAAAAATCTGTCGCTGTAGCAGTTTTGGAGAAATCTGCGTGACTAACTAATGCACACACACACGCACGCACGCACACACAGGCATCATTTCATAATCTCCCTCCCGGGCTAAAGCCCGGCGGGAGATAACAATCCAAGACCACAAGTTATGGTGAAAAAACAAAGCCAAGTCACCAGGGTATTTACTAGCTCTCGAAGAATGCCTGTTAAAACATGAGACAACAAAATTTTGGCCTCACAAAAAATTTGTACCAAAAATCCTGCTAGTCGAAACGACAGCATAAGTAGAGTGTCAAAGGTAGTTAATGCAAATCTATAAGTGTTGCGTCGGGTAATTCAATACCATTACACAATAGGTTTGGTATATTTAACAATACTGTTTTATTCCCTCAAACTGCGTGTAAAATACAACTTGTGAACAGTAACTGGGGTGTTTACATGATGAAAAGCGGGGTAAACAGTACAGTGTAGATAAAATTGGTAAAAACACCAGCAAAACTGGTAAATAAAGTAATAAGGTAACTGTGAACCAAGAATTAGAGACAAAAAAGTTGACACAAGAAACATCGCATGATCCAGGGGCGGATCCAGCCTTTAAGTAAGGTGGGGGTTCACATCGAGTAAGGTGGGGGTTCACATTGAGTAAGGTGGGGGTTCACATCAGACATATTATAACTAAGGGGGTCGGGGGGCATGCTCCCCGGGAAAAAAATTTATTTTGGGTAAAAATATAGGGCATTTCCTGTATAATTAACACCACTCTCAAGAAATAATTTTGTACTTTGGATTCAACCCCTTTACATTATTTTTCAAGGGGGGGGGGTTCGAACCCCCTGAACCCCCCCTGGATCCGCTAGTGTGATCTGTCCCATGTCACCAAAAATTCAATGCAATGTGACAAAGGTGAGTCTGTATTGGCTTTGAAAAATAATCATGATGTGTCCTGTCGATGGCGTCGTTCGTCAGTTGATGGCCAGTTAGATAAATATGATCTGGATCTGAGATTCTGACCCCGACATAAGGATAAAATTGTGGCTGCAACAAAATTGTGATACTTTTCAAAAATGGGACGCTCAAAATTCAGAAAAATTTGGTTTTATACCACTAGGAGACCTTATGTTGCCTCAGAAATGTGACAACGGAGAAAATGTTTGATGTACATAGGCATATTAAAGCTTCGGGTACTTTCAATTTCATGAAATCCCAAATTCAGATGTCTTCTCAACTCAAAGATATGGCTTCCCTTTGGACTATGACGATAATTGCTCTCTAGAAAGTGTCGACAAAAACCATACTTCAGCCATACAATTCATTGATGATGTGCAGGCCTATCTTACTAAAGAGCAAGCCTTTGGGGCTATATTAGGTCCCTTCATAGAACCCCCATCGATAATTTACAGATATCCCCCTTTATGACAAGATAGAAGCCAGGTGCGTCACATAGGTGTGTCATTGTAGATCTGAGCTTTCCTCATGGTAATTCAGTGAACAATGGAGTACAATCTGACAATTATTTGAGTACCCCCTTCTTGTTAACACTACCTACAATTGACAATATAACAAATCAAGTTAAAATTGGGTAAAGGATGTCATCTCTACAAAGATGACCTGAGTAGGGCCTTTAGCCATGTAAAGCTGGACCCAAATGATTATAATTTGTTCGGACTAAATCTTAATGACCTGTACATCGACAGCTGCCTGCCGTTCGGCTTCGGGATGGTTCGGCTCTGTTTCAGTGCCTAACTGACACTGTATGCTTCATTATGGCCAAGGGCTTCTCAGTCACAAATTATATTGATGACATCACAGGGCATTCAGTAGTGAGTAAATCCAAAGCCTCATTCGAGGCCTTAACAATCCTGTTGTTGGACCTAGGTTTTGACATTAGCATTAAAAGAAGGTAGTTCAACCAGCAACTGCAGTTACTTGCCTTGGAGTGGATATTGATACCTCGGATTTCACTACTTCAATCCCCCGATAAAGTGTCAGAAATCCTGTCAGAATGCCAGCTGTGGGCTGACAAAAACGAATGTACCAAAAGGCAACTTCAATCACTCCTGGGAAAACTCTTATATGTCACCAAATACGTTCGCATTTCAAGGCCCTTCTTGAATCGTATGCTTGACCTCTTGAGAGCTTCAGATAAACTGACCAAAATTTCCTTAGGCTTCTAATTTAAGAGGGACTTAACTGGTTCCTTCAGTTTCTTCCAAAATTTAATGGTAAAGCTTTCATTTCACACAAATTACTGAAGAAATGGAATTGGATGCCTCCCTGCAAGAATTAGGCGCTAGGTGGGGTCACCAAGTATATACCATATCCATCCAATTAGGTTATAATGATTTCTCTATAGTCCATTTGGAAATGCTGAATATATTGGTGGCCATACGTACCTGGGGTCAACAATGGCATGGCAAGGCAGTCAGGATTGCCTGTGATAACCAGGCAGTGGTTTCTGATGTTAAATTCGGGCAAAACAAGGGATCTCACACTTGCGACCATTGCCAGAAACATATTCATGGAAACAGCTCCAACTGATGCTTAAAACCGTACATATTATAGGTAAAGTGAATGAAATAGCTGATAGCTTATCAAGATGGCCCATGGATGTATATTATCGCCAAAAATTCAACTGCCTTCTCCCTGTGCATTCTTGGGCCAATCCCCCTAAAAATACCCTCACTATAAAATGGTGTTATATAACATCTTCAGGTCCCCTGGCTAGGATGTCAGCTTTGACAGACAAAGCGAAAAGTAAACTCACCCAGGGTTTTGCAGATTCTACCTCCCAAATCCTACCAGGCAAAATTTATGATTTTGTAGGTTTTTGCTGTTTTGCTTCAATTAACATTTCAGCAGTTACTCCTCTTGCCATACTAACATTTCTACAGTATCTTACTTTTTACAAAACCTCTAGTTCTGGCCTATCCAATTATTTATCAGCAATCAAATTAATGCTTTCCTCTTATGTGCTGACACATCAGCTTTCAATGACCCCAGAATTAAGCTAGATAAAATAAAGCTAGCATGAGGCATAGGCCTTTAAAGCCTTCTATCATGCCAATTATTGACATTCCAACTCTTCAAGCAATTGTTATGCAAACAGAATGTATATGGGCCAGATTTTCAAGGCTGGAATCCTACTTTCCTTCTTCAGCTTTGTAAGAATCTCAAACCTTGTTCCTCATTCCATTTCAGCTTATAACCCTTTAAAACAATTGGCACGTGGTGATATTATCTTTGCCCCTCCTGGTCTCCACATGATAAGAAAATGGTCTAAAACTCTGCAAAACAAGGATAAAATCAAAGCAATTAAAGTTCCTTCTTTAGGTAAGTCAGCCATATGTCCTGTCGCAGCAATCAAGAAACTACTGTCCACTACTCCAGGATCAAACTCACCACTTTTTCAAATCAAATGCTATTAAAAATGGGTCCCTTTGAGTGACACCAGGCTCAGGAAGACTTTTGTTAAAATTCTGGATAAAATTCAAAAAGGTTTTACAGGTGTCACGTTCCACTCCCTCTGCTGTTCAGGTGCCACTCTTGCATTTAGTCTTAATGTACCCATGCAAGACATGCAAAGTCATGGAACCTGAACGTCTGGACCTATATCATTCAATACCACAATGTCTCCTTGTCTGTGGCTGCCTCTTTTCAAAACCTTCTACACATCTAGCTACAATCTACTGGGGGTTTGGGGTTCCGGTACTATGCTTAATACATAACTTAAAACCAGTAACCTCATGAGAATAAAGAACTTAACCACAATATATCATATTATAGTAAAATAACTGGGGTGTCTAGTCCACAGTTTAATACATTATTTTGTTTCATCCACTCAATGTGTACATATTTGAACCCTAAGTTATAGCTTAAACTCAATTTAAGGTGCCCTTGTCACCTTCCTTGGCAGTGAACTTAGTTTAAGGCCACCTGGAGGTAAAACAATTTAAGATTAGGTGACCTCAAGGTCATCTCAAAGTCAATTTTAATGAACAAGTTAAGGTGGCCTTAAAAATTCCATATGTATTTGGTTAGACTATATGTGCAGTATGTAAATATTTTGTAGTGTATATTTTAACAAGATGCACTCAGAGAGAGCAAAACGCTCGACTCCATGTGATTAGTCTCTCAAGTGATATAAAATATTGTAAGGAAAACAATAAAATAAAACCAAACATGTAAATTAATTTTCATAGAAATATCAAGTAGAAAGCTAAAGCCATTAAAAATACATTGAAATGGGACCTCTGAAAAATCATGAATTTTTTGTATCTAAAATAAGATCCTGATCTTTCTTTTAGTAACTTCTTCCTTGAGTCAGGTCCTACTCACAAATTTTTAAATAAAGATCTGTTCATTAGTTTTGGAGTAATCTAAACACGCACACACACAAAAAAAAATAAAACAAACATAAACAATTAACACACAAAAACATAAACTGCTGGTGGAGTTAAAAATTCTACTTAAAGGTCACTTCTTGGAGAAAATCATGCATGGTAATTTTTTGTGATGGACTGTCAAGGAATTGAAAGAAAAAAGAGAAAATAAAACAGAAATAATAATTAATAAAAATGATGAATATACCACCTCCCTCTTTATTATGTTTATGTCAATTTCAAGACATACAATGAGAAGAAATATTTTTACTTAAAGACATCAAGTATCACAAGCTAGGTTTGTGACCTCACAAAGGCAGTTATATTGTGACATAACTTAGTAATGACTTCATCAGAAAGCAAAATATTGATTTTTACGTATGTGATGAAGAGAAGCAGTTTCACTGTGTATTCCCAATTAAAATAAGAAAAACTCTCTCCTGGCTTTAATTTTCATACAAATTAGACCAAATTTGGAAGAATCTGTCTGTACCCCATGAAATACCTTTCCACCAAATTTGAGATTGATTGATGTTATAGTTTTTGAGTTATAAGGGCAAAATGGTGCACAGACAGAGAAGCAGATTTCACTGTAAAAGCCCAATTAAAAATAAGAAAAACTCTCTCCTGGCTTTAGTTTTCAGACAAATTACACCAAATTTGAAAGAATCCATCTGTACCCCATAAAATACCTGCCCACCAAATTTGAGCTTGATTGGTGTTATAGTTTTTGAGTTATAAGGGCGAAACGGTGCACAGACAGACTGACAGACAGACAGAAACAAACTGATTACAATAACCCTCTCCTATCGTCGAGCGTTAATAAAATGTAATTTCCCCAGTGTGCGTTTCACTGACTTCAGCATTCAATGTCAGGACACTGCTATGACAGGCTCCTCACTGGGTTATGCTGTATGCATGGCATATCCGTCTGTTGGATAGTAAAATCATTTCAAACCCCTATTTTCACCGCAATATTTCTGTGAATAGGCCCCATCAATTTTGCTGTTATTGTAGGTTATTGTTTGCATCCTGTAGTTACAGGTTGTAGATAATATCCTGCTGTTTAGCAGTGCCAATGATATATATAGCTTGGCTTCATAAGTATTTACTAACTAGACATAGCCCAATCAAGAGGAATTACTGTAATTTATGTCATTTGAAAATACCTTGTAGTTGGTCAGTACACCCATGCACCATAATAATCAGCCTACCGTTATCATATTCATATAATAGAGATTACCCTGTTCATAATAAAGCTTTATTCCAATCTATTATAATGAGGAACATGTGTCATGCCTGTCATGTACATCATGAACATTAAAATCAGTTGAGCACAGTTTTTCAACAGTCCATTTCTGGGTTGCTGGCAGTGAAGTTTAAAAGCATGAAACTACTTGAAGCATTTGCGATTGTTTTCTGCGTGTCCCTCTTTCAAGGTATAGTGAAATTTCATTCAATTTTTTTACAATTATTATTGCTGTTGTTCAGACCATAGCAGATTACTGATGAAGGAAATAATTACAAGATTGTTGGTAAACATTGTCAATTTGCAATGTCTTCCATGTTAATATAAAAAATGTATCAAAATCTACAGTTTCCCCTTTTGAGACATTTTGTTTTCTTATTTTAACATATATCAACTTATGATAACATGATCTTGTGAGCACCAATTATTATGAGGTGATCACTAGAAGATATTGTAGGCATGAAAAGATACCACGAGAACGATTTATTTTCTCTTCATCAAAACTTCATTATTATGTGGAGATCACAAGTGATTATTACATCATCTGATAAGAACCAAATCATCTTATCAAAAATAAATCATGAGCGCCAAATAACATAGTGATCAGCACCCATTTTGTTGTGATCACCAGGTGATTTCATTATCATCTGCTGACCGCATGATCAAATACACCTGATTTAAATTTTACATATTTTTAACATTAATAACAGTTTCCCTTTGTATGTTTCAGAGTCGGTATGTGGGAAAGCTTTCAACAACAGGTGTAACAAGCTTAGTGCTGCTTTCATAGAATTAAGGTTAGAACCATTTTGCACAGAACAGGACAACATATTGCTGGTTACATAGCAACAGACACGCCGAGCATCTGGCATTTAGTTACTCAATTTTTATTATATTTCAATATTACACCGTTTGGATGATTATTTGACAAAGGTACATAACACTGGGATAAACCTATGTGTAAAGATGAATATAATAACCCAGCACTATCTTGTCAATTATTTTGAAATAATTGTAATGTTTTTCTTAAGTAACATATAAAATCCCAATATTACTTTGACAGAATAAAATAGTTGTAAGGCTTCTGATGGAGGTATGGATATTTTAATTATTCTGGGGAGTCCTTATTCTGGCAGGCAATCCAGTAGTACCTTGATAGAGTTTTCTTTTCCACACATGTTATGCTCATTATGCGCAATATTTTATTTATTATACTATGTGATAGCTAAATTTACAAAATATATAATGTATGAAACAGAAAGCTGTATCGTATTTCATCAAAGTTTGTGCATTAAATTGTTATGAACATGATTTGATTGCTTACCTTTTCCATCACATTCGGAAACAGTTTTCAGACCACTGCCCGCCTCTTTTGATAGCCAAGAGTGTTTACATTTGTTATGAATTTGTGCTAACTAGCTGGCCACAGTTCTGGTGGAATAAATCTTTCATTTGAAATTTTAACATAAAAATAAATTTCATTAGTATAAAATGTACACCGATATATTTTTTGTATGATACATTCATTTAAAGATGGTTTTATTTCAAGGGATGATTTGTTCAGGAATAGCATTCTTAGTCACATGATGCAGTCAGATTCAATAGAATCTCATCTAGAAGAGAATCTAGGGGTTGATATTGATGACAATGAAGCTGTTCACGACCTTTGTTGCCGTGTTGTAGGTGAGCTTTGATAATGGTACATTTATGTATTTTTTCATGATATATTTCAATTCAAAATTAAAATTACCGTTGTATAGTTAACAGTAAAACTGGAAAAAAGAATTTGTAATGATTATTCTATCAATTACAGTTTAACAAATGAGTGAAAAATTATATCATGCTTACTTTAGCAGCAATTTTGCAATGCTTTTCTTAATGAAGTTTATTTTTAGATAATTACACATACAACTCTATATAAATATTGTTTATGTTAAGCCATTTTACAGTTCATATTTATGTTTTATAAAAAGACTACCTTATGTTGATGCAGCATGTAAAAGCCCATCAGAATTGGCATCACTGTTAGATGTAGACACAATGGAAGTAGAACAATATCTGTGGATAGGCAAAAATGCTGAAGGTTAGTATTGAGATACTGTATAAAGTACAGGGCACCAGTGCCTCACTTAATGTTTTCTTTTTGTCTAATTGTATATTTTACTAAATATCTCGCATTTATGAACACCAGTTTTCCACTTGACCAAAAAGGATTCGACCCAAGACCATGGATTTTACAAGACCTCTATGATTCAGACATTGGAGACATTATCTTAGAATTGGTTATTCACATTATATATTAGTTTCAAATTTTGTAAAGCCATGGCAATGTTTTAAAATGTCGTAACCCAAGCTAAAACTGAGCGGGCATAGAGAACGATAAATATAGAGAATAGACCAAGAGGAATTCTGAAGGTAAAACCAAGCAGCAGAGATGCTCCAAGGGCCATGGTCCATGATATCCTGCAAAGAAACGTTAATGACAAAAGTAAAGGTAATCCCAATGACGTCTATCAATGGTCTGGGGAAAAGGTGGATACTTGTTTCAAGTGGGAGTTCAATTACACCCAAGGGTCTAGATCATTAAGAGTCTTGAGAACCACAACGGGGCATAGCATACATATTATCAATGTATGGGAGCTGGACCAGATGATGGGTCTGAATGTCCTATAATGTCTAAAAGTCCGATTGTCAACATAAATGAAATACTGCCTCAGAATGTATGTGCATGGGTTAAAGATGCGAATGTTATGTGGGAAAAATAGAAATTCATGTACCAAGCCACATAGTTTGGGTGGGTACCTGTTGCTGGTATAGCTATGATTCAAGAAACTCTCAATTTTTAGAAGGAATGTTACGATCCACTAATCTATCACCGTTAGTGGTGGCTTTCTTGCATGAAAGCTCAGTATTTTCCATTATGTTATCTGACTCATTTGCCATCTGATCCATAACAATCACGCTGATCAGTAGCTTTATCAATGTCCTTTAACAGGTTGAAAAACTGCTTAGAATATGTCCAAATGTAGATGTCTGAAAACAAGTGGAAGCTAAACAAGGATGTAATAGAATTCATTATTTTGGTTCAAAGAAGCAACGTGAAAATTATTCTGTTGAGGCACTCAGGATCCTTGCTGCATGATCGGACATAGATTTCTCTCTCTGATTTTCTTGTTTCCCGATGACGTATGTTCAACCACTTCTGCCTACTCATTCAGAAAGAAACCCTCTTTGCAAAAGCATACCCACCTTTGTCCCTGGTGTCTCCAGGTCGTTCTCTGTGGTGCTAAACCCCACAATGTCACTGGTTATATCTAATCTACTGTCTTGCAGGCGCAATATCTTCCCCACAAAGGAGAACTCTGTGTGCCAGTTAACAAAATTCATTATCATAAGAACAGTTGAGGGGAGGTCAAGGTCAGTGATCCGGAGTTATGCGTGTGATCAAAAGGGAAGGAGACTAAGTTGGGAAACTGCAGTTGAAGAGGTGGGTTTAGAGGTGTTTCCTGAATTATGTGACAGAGGGGCTATTTCTTATTTGGAAGGGGAAAGAGTTCCAAAGAACAGGGGCATGGTGACTGAAAGAATTAGAAAAGTATTTATTTGATTTATGAACTCTACAGACAAAAGTGGGGGTACAAAGGAACTTCAGTTTGGGGTGTGCTTCACCTTGTATTTCTGGAAGAGGTGCAGGGGTGATTTAATTTTCTTAGGTAAGCTGGTTGACCTTGGTTTAGAATGTTGTATGTAATGAGGCCTATTTTAAATTGTACCCTGTTTCTGACTGGGAGCCAATGAAGTTTTTTTCAGTTGAGAAGTGATGTGGGAAAATTTAGAGGAACAGATGACAACCCTGCAGTTTTGGTCCCGCTACATTCTTCTTAACTCAAAATTAGTGAGTGATATGAACAGTGAATTGCAATAGTGCAATCTGTTGCTCACCAAAGCATTTGCTAAAAGAACTGATATTTTAAAGTCTAGAAGGGGACGAATTCTGTATAGGTCAATAGCACGAACTCTGGTAGACTTTATGACCTGTGACACATGGTCTGAAAGAGTGAAGTTAGAATCAAACACCACTCCAATTGTTCTTGGCACCTTGTGCTGGTGAGACCTGATTACCAAAAAAATTGATTGTAAAGTAAGGAAGGAGTTGTTTACAATTGTTTTTGGAGCTTATCAAAATAAACTCTGTCTTGTCAGGGCTCAGTTTTAATTTATTTGTGAACATGAAATTTTGAATGTCATTTAGGCAGTTCTTGTGTTTGTACACAGTAAGAAAATTTGTTGGTGAGAGTGTTATGCATAGCTGGGTATCATCAGCATTGAAGTGGTAATTAATACTACTGTGACAGTAGTGATTGAGCTGATTGGGTTTGTATATAGAGAAAAAAGAACTGGACTAAGAACGGACACCCCAAACTGGAGCACAGCAGGATGTGGGAGTGCTACCTCTCTTGACCGAGTGTGTCCTTCTCAACAGGTATGATTTGAACGAACCGAGTGGCAGTTCACTGATACCATAACAGGTATTAAGTCTGTCAAGGAGAATGGTGTGGTCAATGGTATCAAAGGTGGCAGAGAGATCCAAGAGGGTGAGGGCTGTGATTATGGATTTTTGCCTTTGAGGGCTGCGATTATAGATTTCTGCCGTTCTGTATTATGTGACTAGAGTCTGTCTCTGAGTGGTTGGTTCAAACCCTATTTGTTAACGTTCTTTTCCTGCAATCTCACTTTAAAATTGCAGTTGAATTCTGTATGCAATAGGATCTGACCATTCTTGCAGAATGAACAGTTCTTTGTAATTCTCATTTGAGAACTCATGAAAGCATGACCCCGCACTGAAATATTTGACCACTTTTTCTGCATAAAATGCTGAACCAGTTTTCCCTATTGGTATAGGTAAATTTGCAATACCTATTTGGGAAGTCCTTAAATGATTGATCATCAATTGCTTTGTTTTACTCCAAGTTAGAGTCCTGACCTCAACTTCATGCACAATGAATGAATCCAATATGTTTTTCACCATCTGTCATGACAGGGACGTAATGTCGAACATTTCTTACATCACCTGCATAAATGTTTACTTGATCTTAAATCTCTTGAACATTTATAAGTGAACCTAGTATTCATTTTCAATGAGAAAAGATCATCAATCTTTCTGTTAACTTCATGGAACCCTTCCTTTTCGATTCTTATTTCTGGTGGTGTATTAATTTTAAGAGTTCAGATCTCTCAGATAGTGGCATGTACTTGTGTAGCTTCTCCTCTGGCTTGGGAGTCATACGACTACATAATTTAGGAACGTTATATGTTTGATCTTTTCCCGAGGTCCTTGATGCTGGGAATTTTTTACCATTTAAAAATGGCTTTGTTGGACTGGTTTTCATGGAGAAGTGATAGAATGGCTCAATATCCTGACTAGTTTTCACCGTTGTCTCCCGAAGTACTCACAATTTGTAAATATAAACCATAGTGCTCCACTGGAGCTTCTTGCTTTTAATAGATGTCTAAGTGAATGGCCTTTCCTTACTGTTTGCCGCATACTCACCACACACAGAAGGTATCGCAACAGACACCTTCCATTGCACACCTACATCCCTAATGAATGACCCTTTCTGGTACCAACTTCATGCACCTTACAGTTTCTGAGATATAGCCCAGACAAGATTTTAAAGGTCAAGGTCACTATGGCAAGATCAAAGGTCAAATCACGGTCTCACCATGATATTGCACACCTACACCCCCAACCGATGTCCTTACTAAGTATCAATTTCCTACACCTTACAGTTTCTGAGATATAGCATGAACACCATTTTCAAAATCAAGATCACTACGGCAAAGTTAAAGGTAAAATCAAGGTCACAGCATGACGCTGCAAATGGACAATCCCCAGCCAATGTCCCAAACCAAGTATCAACTTCCTACACCTTATGGTTTCCGAGTTACAGCCCAGACAAACTTTTCAGCTCAGCCGAAGTAGCCACACAAACGCCCACCCACCCATCCAGACACCATGGCTGAAAACAATACCTGCACAGCCCTTAAAGAATGTGGGGTAGGAATGTGCTCAAAATTTATTCAATCAAGAAAGTTTTTTTAAGATTCGATAAATTATTCAGTAAATTATTTTACAATTATAACTAATTCTCCCACCTTTCGTGATAACACTCAACTAATGCTACTGTTGGTAGCTATACAACAAACACTCCAAACAGGTTTATTATTTTATTATTTTCCAGACTTTTATACAGAGTATTTTGAAAAGTTAAAGACTGAAATGAGGAGTTTACACACATGGTTGATAGAATCTGGCTTTCCTGATGAGTGGCCAGTGAACACTTCACTCAATGTCAATGAAGAATTCTTGAAGAAAAATGACATTGTCACAATATTTGTGACATTTAGTCATGATACTCTGACTGATTTCGAGGTAGCCGCAGCTTTAACAGGTATTACATGTACTAAAACAATTAGTTAAATGTTAGCTGTTAAATACTTGATTTTATTTGTAGTTTACAACAATTTAGATGTAAAATCTTAGTTTCAATATAGAACTAGCAAACTAAGAACGTAGACCCCTGCCAAGCAGCTCATTTTTATCCACAATCTTTCCTGATCAAAATCATAGTATTCAGGATTTTGCTATGGTCCAAATCAAACTTGGGTATATTATAGACACTATTGTGGAAGTTTCATGTAGTTTCTGAAAAGCAATTTGACAATAAATTATTGAGGTATATACAAAGACATTGAAAATGGCTCTATCTTTCAATGATAAAATATCATTCAAAAATTGCCGGATCTAGGCAAAATTAAATCATCGATCCTTGTACCATTGTCAACAAGTCTTGAAAATGTAAGGATATATGTTACGACCCAGGTGTGAAATTGTCTATTTCGTGAAATGGACAAGGAAATTGTTCATTTCATGAAATGGACAACTCAACTGTTCATTTCCTGAAATGGACAAATCCATATATCTTTTGCTATCCATGTACAAAGTCATGTATGAAAGTTTAACTTCATTCATGGCCAATCATTTTGTTTAAGTTATCCACTTTATTCCCCTATAATAATGATATGTATATGAAATATCTTACACTAAGTTAGTTAATAGTTAAATGGTCATAAATATTTGAAATAAATTTGAAAAAAGTGTCATTTATGTAAAGCACGTGTTTTAATGGGAATAGCTGTTTAAAAGTAAACTTACACTTTTAAAAAGCATATTGGCACCCGATATATTTTTTAACTTTTGCTTAAAAGATAATAGAACTTTGTCTATTTTGTGCACTAATCTTGTTTCAAAGGCTTTCCTTTAATGATTAGATCTGAGGAATTGTAGCCTACCTTTTGATGATTAGATCTAAGGGTTATTAAAAGACATCCCAAAGGTTAGAAAAAGAAGTGGGCTAATTACAATTAAATCCAACTTTCCAGTGGTCAGGCTTTCTTTTGATAAGATCTGTGGATTGTAGCCAACCTTTTGAGGATTAGAGCTTAGGGTTAGTTCAGTGCCTGTCCCAGTCATAAATCTTATGATAATTTGGACAAGTAAATAACAACAGCGATATCAACATTTGCATTTAGTAATGAAAAAAAAAACTACCAATTTGGCTTAGTGTTAAAAGTTCTTATTGTTATAAAATATATGTTATAGTTTAGTCTCACCTAGATGCTATCTCCACTTCTTAAATTTTTAATAAATGTAAATACAAATATTAACAAATACTTAACTAATATTGTAGATTAATCATAGTAGGATATAAGAAAATGTTAAATGAATTATAATTACCTGCACATCACCAGTAGACTTTAGGTTTAGGTACAACCATTGATGTATTCTAATACTATGTTTCAATAAAAATGCCAAAACATTTTTTTTTCACTTTGAATGAGAGTAAAAGTTTCGCACATTTAGTTGTCCATTTCATGAAATGGGCAGTTGGGTTGTCCATGTCATGAAATGGACAATTTCCTTGTCCATTTCACGAAATAGAGAATTTCACACCTGGGTCATAACATATACACTGTCAGGCAGCGCGCAAGTATTATTCGCCAACTTCAATTTAGTACTCCCCCCACAATGTTCTTAAAGTTATTTACAGTTAATATTTTGACCACTGGCAATACTTACAACAGTTATTTGAATTACAGAGGCAAATTCACTGACAGAGTATGTAGAAGAGTTGGAGCCTCCAGAAATAGATGAGACAGCATTGCAACATTTTCTGGTATCAGATAGAGAACTTGCCACCGACACTGAACTGGAATCTGTCTTGAAAGGATTAGACACTTACTTGAAGTTTCTTATTACTATTGGTGATTTAAAACTTGGGCAGTAATCCTCAAAGGGGGGTCACACCAAAATGACAAAGTGCAACACATGAACATTTAATACTAAGATATGACTCAGTTAGTATAATTTAATATAAACTTTTGTAATTGCCAAAATGGATTCTGGTGGTAAAGATCAAAAGTGTTTGTGCTTTTGTTTTACTGTTTCATATTGCCACAATATACTGCATTGTATCCATAATTACTTAACTAGATCTGCCTTTGACCCAAACAGGTAATTGAAATAATTTCCTAGCTTACTAGTCTGAGATTTGGACTGATAGTGACAAAGGTGGAATAAATCATCCTTTTCAAGGACTTCGTAATTAGAATTCATTTTTCCAGCACAGATTAAGAAATACATTTTCTGTACATTCCTGCAGTATATAAGTATATATAGTCAGTTAATTGCTTTACTTAATAAAAAATAGCACCAGAGATACCCGTACCCCACAGACTAGGGAAATATTTTAACACCATGACATATAGAAGTACTGTATCAGTACAAAGTTCAGGATACTTTCAGAACACTGTCATTTATATAAAGGTATAAAAACAATGTTTAAATGGAGAAAATCATGTCTAAAACAAAGATAATGCATGTAAAGATGAAGGATTAAAACAAGATAATTCAATAACAAGACAGCAGCATTAATCAGTAAACTAAAATTGTAACACTCTTTATCTACATCTGCATGGCCAAATTATGGTTTAGATGTTTTGAATATTACCATGCATACAGAAGTGGTAATACATTCAATGAATGCTTATGTCCGGTGTTGGAGCAAAGTATATGGCTTACTTGATGAAATTCCATCTGTTACAATGGGAAGTTATAAAAGTAAAATTCTTAATAAATTCTAATATGACTTTACCTGTGCTTAATCTGCATCAAAAGACAGACCCAAAGGTGCAACACAATTTTAAAGGCCAATGTCACTACAACAAGGTCAAATTAAGGTAACACCATGATAATGCACACCTATAACCCCTAATCAATGTCCCTACAAAGTATCAACTTCCTACACCTTACAGTTTCCGAGATATATAGCCCAGACAAGATTTTATAGGTCAAGGTCACTATGGCAAGGTCAAATCAAGGTCACACCATGACTTTGCACACCTACAACCCCTAACCAATGTCCCTACAAAATCTTAACTTCCTACACCTTACAGTTTCCAAGATATAGCCCGGACAATATTTTAAAGGTCAAGGTCACTACAACAAGGTCAAAGGTCAAATTAAGGTCACACCATGATAATGCACACCTATAACCCCTAACCAATGTCCCTAACAAGTATCAACTTCCTGCACCTTACAGTTTCTGAGATATATAGCCTAGACAAGATGTTATAGGTCAAGGTCACTACGGCAAGGTAAAAGGTCAAATCCAGGTCAGACCATGACGTTGCACACCTACACCCCCAACCAGTAAGTATCAACTTCCTACACCTCACGGTTTCCGAGATATAGCCCGGACAAGATTTTATAGGTCAAGGTCACTATGGCAAGGTCAAAGGTCAAATCAAGGTCACACCATGACGCTGCACACCTACACCCCCTAACCAATGTCCCTACCAAGTATCAACTTCCTACACCTTATGGTTTCCAAGATATAGCCCAGACAAGATTTTATAGGTCAAGATTCGATTTACTTGTTGTTTACGTCGCGTTTAACAGCCAGGGTCATATTGTGATGGGTAGTTTAGAGGTGGAGGAAACCAGTGCACACTGCACTGTAAACCACTGGGCATCAGCAAGTAACTACAAACTTTCCAACATGAAGTGCCCGGCCCAAGATTCGAATCGGCGGCCTCACAGGTTGGAGGTGAGAACTCTAACCGCTTCACCACCGAGCCCCCTTTTATAGGTCAAGGTCACTACAGCAAGGTCAAAGGTCAAACCAAGGTCAGACCACGACGTTGCACACCTATAACCCCTAACCAATGTCCCTACCAAATATAAACTTCCTACACCTTGCAGCATCCGAGATATAGCCCGGACAAGATTTTAAAGGTCAAGGTCACTACGACAAGGTTAAAGGTCAAATTAAGGTCACACCATGATAATGCACACCTATAACCCCTAACCAATGTCCCTACCAAGTATCAACTTCCTACACCTTACAGTTTCTGAGATATATAGAACAGAAAAGATTTTATAGGTCAAGGTCACTACGGCAAGGTCAAATCAAAGTCAGACCATGACGTTGTACACGTACACCCCCTAACCAATGTGCCTACCAAGAATCAACTTCCTACACTTTGCAGTTTCCAAGATATTTAGCCCAGAAAATATTTTATAGGTCAAGGTCACTACAGCAAGGTCAAATCAAGGTCAGACCATGACGTTGCACACCTATAACCTCTAACCAATGTGCTTACCAAATATCAACTTCCTACACCTTACAGTTTCTGCGATACAGCCCGGACAAGATTTTAAAGGTCAAGGTCACTATGACAAGGTCAAATTAAGGTCACACCATGATAATGCACACCTATAACCCCTATCCAATGTCCCTACCAAGTATCAACTTCCTACACCTTATGGTTTCCGAGATATAGCCCGAACAAGATTTTATAGGTCAAGGTCACTACAGCAAGGTCAAAGGTCAAATCAAGGTCAGACCATGATGTTGCACACATACACCCATTATCCAATGTCCCTACCAAATATCAATTTCCTACACCTTACAGTTTCCGATATATAGCCCAGACAAGATTTTAAAGGTCAAGGTCACTATGACAAGGTCAAATTAAGGTCACACCATGATAATGCACACCTACACCCCCTAACCAATGTCCCTACCAAGTATCAACTTCCTACACCTTACAATTTCTGATATATAGCCCAGACATAATTTTATAGGTCAAGGTCACTACGGCAAGGTCAAATCAAGGTCAGACCATGGAGTTGCACACCTACACCCCCTAACCAATGTGCCTACCAAATATCAACTTCCTACACTTTACAGTTTCCGAGATATAGCCCAGACAAGATTTTAAAGATCAAGGTCACTACGACAAGGTCAAATTAAGGTCACACCATGATAATGCACACATATAACCCCTAAGCAATGTCCTTACCAAGTATCAACTTCCTACACCTTACGATTTCCGAGAGATATAGTCCAGAAAAGATTTTATAGGTCAAGGTCACTATGGCAAGGTAAAAGGTCAAATCAAGATCAGACCATGACGTTGCACACCTACACCTCCTAACCAATGTGCCTACCAAATATCAACTTCCTACACCTTACAGTTTCCGAGATAGCCCAGACAAGATTTTATAGGTCAAGGTCACTACAGCAAGGTCAAATCAAGGTCAGACCATGACGTTGCACACCTACACCCCCTAACCAATGTCCCTATCAAATATCAACTTCCTACACCTTACAGTTTCCGAGATATAGCCCGGACAAGATTTTAAAGGTCAAGGTCACTACAGCAAGGTCAAATTAAGGTCAGACCATGATAATTGACACCTATAACACCTAACCAATGTCCCTACCAAGTATCAACTTCCTGCACCTTACAGTTTCCGAGATATATAGTCCAGACATGATTTTATAGGTCAAGGTCACTACGGCAAGGTCAAAGGTCAAATCAAGGTCAGACCATGACGTTGCACACCTACACCCCTTAACCAATGTCCCTACCAAATTGCAAATTTAATAAGTAAATTAAATTTTTATAAGTTAATACCCTATCCAATGGACAATTGCTAATCTGGTTGGTGCAGACCCAAACGTCGGAAAAAGACGCCCTGTGTTTCCACCGGCCGGCTGGTCCCTAGTACTAGTGCACTCACCAGATGGAGTGTCGTACTTCCTTCCTGTCTAGCATTTTTTTTTCGTTGTCTAAACCTATTAGACCCCTAGTAAGCTGATAGCGGGGTCGGTGGGAGGGTCTTGTGTGTCCATTGGATAGGGTATTAACTTATAACAATTTAATTTACTTATTAAATTTGCAATTTTATTGCATTAATACATCCTATCCAATGGACAATTGCTGAATAACTACTGCTTGGTAGGCGGGTAAGTTACTAGTCGCTTATATGAGCTCAGGAAACCATCAAGGCTATAGTAGGTTACAGGAAACGGTTAACCGGTCCAAACCAATTTACCCCCCATTTTTTAACAGACCTGCCCTGAGGTAGGGAAGAGAGGGATGAGTTCAGTCCCATAACAAGTAGAAAGAAACTTCCCGAAGGAAGCACAGCACAGTTTTTTTTTGCTTATATATATATATATATATATATATATATATATATATATATATATATATATATATATATATGAACAGGATCTCCTCTATTCCTGGACTATTTGTGGATCTGCTGAGCAGCCACTACAGGTCCCAGGTGGTAGAGCTCTGAATCAGCCCATGCCACATCCTTCAGATAAAATTGTGTGAAGGTATTATGTGACTTCTAGAGGCAGGCTGACAAGATCTGTTCCAAGGAGACTCCTGACAGGAAAGCCTTGGAAGCAGCAAAGGCCCTGACATCATGGGCCTTGACCTAATGTAAGGTGTGGGCCTCTTGGTCTGAGAGCTCATAACATAGGATCACAGTCTGCTTGATCCATGAGGAGATTGTGGCAGGTGAGATGTCCTTGTCGAAACCTTTCTTAAAGGAGACAAAGACCAACTCCTTATTCTGCCTGAGGACTGATGTCCTGTCCAAATAGTAGCATAACGCTCTGACCGGACAGAGGGACCTATCAGACTTGAGGGATCTATCCAGAGTTGGGGCCAGAGCTGGTATAACTACTGGGGCCACACTGTCTGGACCCTCTTTGGCCAGCTGATTCTTGGAAAGAAAGCTGGGTGATGGGTACAGAGCCACCTTTGACCAGTCAGATTGGTGTCTGATATTTCTGTTTTGCCAAGCATGAATCTCACTTCTGCGCTTGCCTGAACCAAGGGCTAAGAGGAAAACTGTCTTGAAGGTCAGATACTTCAAGGAAGACTCCTTGATTGGCTCAAAAGGAGCCTTTGTCAGCTGGTGTAAGATCAGAGATAAGTTCCAGGAAGGGATACCCCTTCTACCCTTGGGTCTGTCTCTATGGAAGCTATCCAAGAGACGAGTGAGATTTTCATCTTGGCTGATGTTGAGGGTTGAATGTCCCAGTTTATCAGCAATGGCTGACCTGTAACCATCAATGGTGCTGGGTTGTAGCTTCCTGTCATCAAATAGATACATAAGGAAGTCGGCAACTGATTTCACAGTGGGTGCCTGGAGGTCCACCTGATTAGTGATGCACCATTTTGTAAAAACGGTCCATTTTGCCTCATAGACTGATCTGGTTGATCCTCTTTGAGGAGCCTCAATTCTTGCCGCCACTGCTTCAGAGAAGCCCTGCTCCTTAATTGCTGTGGCTCTAGGAGCCATGCATGGAGATTTAAGTTTGTCAGATTTCTGTGAGGGATCTGATTGAAAGGCTGTGTTAACAGGTTGGGCAGGCTTAGAGGGATCTGACTGGACATGGTTACTAGATCCCAAAACCAAGGCATGTTGGGCCACCCCGGAGCAATCAGAATGATCCTCTGGCATGGGGAGTCCTGTCACTTCTCCACCACTTTGCACAAGATGGCTACTGGTGGGAAGGCGTATGCGTCCAGGTCTTCCCATTGGAAGCTCAGTTCATCCACTGCTACTGCTAAGGGGTCCTGGACTGGTGACACAAACTGAGGTAACTTGTTGTTGAATCTCGTGGCAAATAGATCTGAGGCCGGTGCCACCTACTGCATATAGTTTGGAAAACCTCTTGAAGGAGGGACCACTCTGTTTGAATGGTCTGACCTAAACGGGACAGCTTGTCTGCTACCACGTTCAGCTGGCCCGGAATGTGTCGGGCTTTGAGAGTTACCTGATGTCTGGCACAACAGGTCAAGATTCTCCACAGTCGGGTACAGATTGTGCCCGACCTCATGCCTCCTTCCTTGTTTATATATGACACTACCGTAGTGTTGTCACTATTTTGTCGGCACAAAGGTCTTGAAACTCTTTCAAGGCTAGAAAGGCTGCCTTTAGTTCCAAGTAATTTATATGCAGTTTGCTTTCTGGTAGTGACCAGATCCCTCTGGCAATACGTTCGTTTAGGCGAGCGCCCCACCCTTCTTTTGATGCGTCTGTAAAGATTTGCAGAGCATGTTTTATTGGGTGTAATGGTTGGCCCATGAGAACGTTGTCTTCTTGTAGCCACCATTGCAAATGAGGGTGCAGGGACCTGGGAATCGGAATCACCTTCTCTGGTGACTCTGGTATTCTCCAGTTGTTCTTGTGTTGCCACTGTATGGGTCTCATGTGTAGCCGGCCTAAGTGAACTTGCTTTCCTGTGGCTGTTAGTAACCCTATCAGAGACATGAACCGGCCTTGAGGTCGAACTGGTAATCTACAAAATCGAAGATCTGCTTTGGCTCCAGCTCCGACTTGTCCATATTCACTAGCCAGCCTAAGTTGTGGCATATTTTGACCAGATTTTGAGTGTGCTGGAGACAGGCCTGGTGGGATCTGGCTCTCACCAACTAGTCGTCTAGGTACTGGTGGATTCTTATACCCTTGTGTATGGCCATCAGTTTCACCCCCTTTGCTACCACAGTGAACTCCAAGGGTGCTGTGGACAGACCAAAGGACAGTGCTTTGAATTGGTATGTGCGACCCTCAACATGAAATCTCAGATATTTCCTGGACTGTTCCTGTATCGGTATATGGAAGTATGGATTCTTGAAGTCTATTGAGGTGACACTCCCCTTGTTGGAGGGATGTTCTGATGGTTTCCGGTGTCTCCATTTTGAATTTCTCCACCTTGAGGAAAAGATTCAGTTTGCTCAGATCTAGTGTGGGTCTCAACTTGTTGTTGGGCTTTGGGACCAAAAATAGGCGGTTGAAAAACCCTAGAGGTGTCTGATGTTTTACTAGTTCTACAGCATTTTTGGCTATAAGCTGATGCAATGCCTACAGCAGGTAGCTGTTCCTGTGGGGATTGACATAACAGCTTATGACTGTGAGAAATCTTGTGAGTTTTGGCCAGGTCTGAAAGGGGAGGGTGTAGCCCTCTTTCAGGATTTGAACTACTTTTGGACCAGCACCCAGATCCAGCTAAGTTTGCCAAAAGTTTTGAAGTCTGGCCCCTACAGGTAGATTTGATACAGCAAGTTTTGCATTTGTTACAGGTTTTACACAAGACAACTGAGTGACAGAAGAAACACCTTTGACATATTTTAATGCACAAGCTTTTTGTATTACATCTGACCAGCCAGGACTTATTCCTTTCCTTTGTGGAGGCCCAGTTGCAGAAGGAACAAGATTACAACAAGAGATTTTACATGTCTCTGTGAAGACTGAACAGTTAGTGTCTTTTTAGGTGAGCTCCCGCCCAGAAGTCGTATCTGTAAGTTGGCTACACAGTAATTGTCATTTATACGACTGCTGGCCCTTGGGTGGTCGTGAAGAGAAGTTTGTAGCTTTTCCTCTGCCTCTCCTGAATTGACGCCTCCAAATATATTTCCAGGCAGGCCTTTCTTGTTTCCTGTCCCACCGACCTTCTGACTTTTTATCCACTCTCTCATAAGGGTGGTACCGACTTTTACCACGTGTATAGGAAGATGACGATTGTCCCTTGCTGTCGTAGGCAATTTCTTCCTCAGCCTTCTTGATAACTGAGTCTGGGAACAATGTCACAATCTGTAGAGGGCCCATTCTAAGAGCAGCTAAAGTATCTGGCTTCACACCATTTTTCAGGTAAGATAAGAGTCACGGCGGGCAAGTGTAATATTTCCCATGGTGATAAACACAAACTCTGTGAGGTGTTCCATAGCTTTTGCTGCTGCCTGAGTAATACTGCCATTAAAGTTCATAAGGAACTGCAGTTCGTCAGTAGCTTCTGAGGCTTTGCTGGAACCTTTGCCCTTGCTTTCACCCCGCACTAACTTCAACTGCGTCTGCATCTCCTGTTGCACGTTGAACAGGCAGCGAATAAAGCTTGCTGCCTGGTTGCAGATCACAGAGGCCTCTCTTGTGCTTTTCTCCCAACGACGTAGGGTAATCTGGGATATCTGGCGTGAAGCTGGTGGAATAGATGTGACGCCCGTTTTCCTAGACATTCTGCCAAAACTGCTATTAAGCTTGCATGGGCCATTGTTCCAACTAGTGATTGGGCCAGAGTCACTTGGAGTACCAGGGTATAGTCTGTACCACTTGGTCTGTGGTCTGGCCGGCTTCAAGAACTGATCCATGGGAAGACTACCAGCTTCTGCAGTCCTGGAGGGGTATCCTTCCACTAAGGTTAAATTTAGCTTGTTTAATTTCTTGCAGAGCCAGTCCTCTGTTGGCATTTGCACCGACACTTTGTTTGGAACAGGAGCCTTGGGACCAGCAAAAGGGTTGTCATCCGATGGGTTTGAACTATCCATATCCGGCACACGTGTCCATCCCATAAAAGACCTGATACCACTCATGGTCTCCCTGTAGGTCTGTTCCTCTGAAGTTGGTTGTTCAACAAAGTCCTGGTCATCTGAAAGTTCGCCTTCCTCCACAAACAATTCAACTGGAGGTGGGTCCGAAAGGTCGGACTCTGCCTGAGACTCCAAGCTGGAAATGCTGTCCCTTCGACTAGCTTGACGTAGGGGAGGAGAGTCAGATCCAGAAGGGTAAGCAGACCTTGGTCGGTCGGTTTGAGGTCGGTCGGTGACCAGCTTGCTAGCTGATTGGTGCTTGGAAGGTGCTGGGTCGGAATTTGAAGACAAACTTCCTGGTCGTTGTGGGTCGGAGTGAGGCTTGCCGGCTGACTGGTGCTGTAAAGCAGCCATGTCTGGGCCAGTGCGCCCTGCAGTAGAGACCTTGGGTCGGTGAGACTCCGACTTGAGCTTGCCGGCCTACTGATGCTTAGAAGCATAGACGTCTGGGCCAGTGCGCTCTGTAGATGCCTGTACATGAAGAGTCCTGAGGTTTTTGATTACCGGCCGACGGCTGCATAGCAGCATGAGAGTCTGGGCCAGTGCGCTTAACCGTAGGTGAAGTATCCATAGGTCAGTGGATCGGCTGGAAAAAGGGTTCGGAGTCCTTTAGCAGGAGGCACGTTAGCAGGTGGAGAACGTGGAGTAACCCTTACATCAGAGGAGAAAGTGGGCTGGATAGACTTGGACATAATAAGGGCTCCCAGTCTATTAAAACGCTCTGACCACTTAGAATCTAGTTCTGATATCTTGCTATCAGTAGCAGAAGAGTCCACAGACTTCTTGGCTTTAACTGAAGCCTTATCCTTCTTGGGTTTTTTCTCTGGGGGCAACGCAGGGGATTTCTGATCTAACTTCTCTCCCACAACCCCAATGACAGACACACTGGCTGGGTCCACTAAGGAACTACCATCCGTAGGGTTAGAATTGTCAACACGTTTAACCTCCCGCTTTACCTTTTTAAGTTTATAAGACGGAGTGGCCAGTTGAACCCGCTATTCTGGAGTGAAGGCATTGCAAAACTTACAATCTGAAGTTTCCTTGTTAGAAATGCATGGTTCCTCTCCCTTTCCTTTATCACGACAGTGTGCACAAAAAGCATGCCCATCAAAGCTGGCCAACTTTCCCACTTCTGACCTGGGGACGACATATTGTTCTATACACTTTCAGAAGTGAATTAATATAAAAAACAAATTCAGCAATATTCCACAAAATTCTGGCAATCAGAAAAAGCTGTGTGCACTAGTTCGCGCCAAACGAAAAAAGATGCTATGACGTCATGCAGTCTAGAGAAGTACCACACGCCATCTGGTGAGTGCACTAGTACTAGGGACCGGCCGGCCGGTGGAAACACAGGGTATCTTTTTCTGACATTTGGCCTGCCGGTCTGCGCCAACCGGATTAGCAATTGTCCATTGTATAGGATGTATTAATGCAATAAAATATCTACAACTTCCTACACCTTACAGCTTACGAGATATAGCCCGGACAAGATTTTATAGGTCAAGGTCACTACGGCAAGGTCAAATCAAGGTCACACCATGATGCTGCAGAACTACATCCCCTAACCAATGTCCCTACCAAGTATCAACTTCCTACACCTTACAGTTTCCGAGATATAGCCCGGACAAGATTTTCAAACTCAAGGTCACCACAGCAAGGTCAAATCAAGGTCAGACCATGACGTTGCACACCTACACCCCCTAACCAATGTCCCTACCAAGTATCAACTTCCTACACCTTACGGTTTCTGAGATACAGCCTGGACAAACTTTTTCCCGCCGTCCACCCGCCCATCATGGGTGAAAATAATACCCCGACAGGGGTAAAAAAACAAGGGCTGTGGGGTAAAAGACAGAAATTAGTCACAAATAATTTATTTCATGCTTCATTACATAAATTCATTTTTCACAATAATTTTTCTGATATTTTTGGTCCCTAGAGACTTAACTAATACTAGCCACGCCATCTGGAAAGTTGAAAATAAAATATGTATACTGAAGTTCCAATGTACCAAATTTTATCACAAATTATACAAAACTAACTAAAACACATTTAATTTAGACGGCTATATTTGGTGACTTTTACCAAGTAATAAAAAGAATACCGAGTTAGTTATTATGCTTTTGCCAACATTTTGCATTTTGCCACACATACGGGTAAAAGAGCCTGTTATAGCAATAGAAGCTCAGTTCTAGGCAAATGTCATATTAGTTCTGACCCAGAAAAAAATCAACATAACCAACACTCAAGAAATGGTTGCCAAGAGGAACAAGAAAGGTAGCATCAGAGATGTCCGTACCCCATAGCCTGTCAAAAGAGCAATGGACATTTTTACATATAAAATTTACAAAGTTTTTCAAAGGGATAGGACAACACTTGAGACAAAACATATGTAAAGACAAAGTATAAAAACAAGCCCATTCAACAGCAGATTGACATTAATTATGAAATTAAATGTTAAGAAGCTATAAAATTTATTATTTGAAATATAGCTGTCAATGGAAATAACACAATAATGTAGAAATTCATTATAATAATTAATCAGTTGCAACAATCCATATATCTTTGTGATATGAGAAATATGTCTGAAAAATGGCACTAGAAACATTCTGACAGAGCCATGTTGAAAGGTTACATTAAGGTCACATATAAGGGGGCCGACAAACTGATACTCCACCACATTTTTGAGCGATTTGATTGGTCGAGAGGGGTCATGTGACATCATGGTCACCATGGCGATGGAAGTGACGTCATTTTTGAGGGATCTGATTGGTTGATATGTAATTGACGTCATCACGGTTTCCATGGCGCCGGAAGTGACGTCATCATGATCACCATGGCGATGGAAGTGATGTCATCATGCACACACTAGATTTTATCTCGCGCATGCGCATGCTAAATTTTATCTCGCGTATGCGCATGCTAATTTTTATCTCGCGCACACTAGATTTTTTTCCAAGCATGCGCAATTCCCCTAAGTTATTTTTCCACGCATGTGCATGCTAAATTTTTTTCCACGCATGCGCAGGGCTCCTAATTTAACGGAAGTGACAGTCACAGCATATCTTTTGTGGAAGCGGTAGAAAAAATGCAAGTGTTTCCACCACCCATACCAAACATCAAATATCGGTGTGGAAAATCCAATGTTCATTGATTTAGTGATTGAGTAAAATAAAACATATAAATATGTGTATTTTTGTAACATTCATGTTTGTTTCACATGGATACGTCTCCTGAAAGATATCTTGTCAAGATCATCTGTAAGATACTGATTTTAGCCTGTGTGACATAAAATATGGTGAAGAAAGGAGCAGCATGCATCAAACAAAATTTTAATTCTGTGTCAATAATTATGTATATAATGGTGTGATGAGGTCAAACTGTATTCATTTGACGTTTTGTCATTGAAGAAGGCACATGGATCAATTTTGTCAAAAGTCTCTCGTAAAATACATGTGTCAGATGATTATTCTGGTCTGTGTCATCTGTGCCTGTATTGTAAACTTAACTAGAAATCATGTTTTAAAAGACGTTTGGTTAACTTTGCTATCATCTTCTCTGGGCTACATTCTACCAAATCCCAGTGTAAAAAGCAGGAATGAACTCAAAGATTGAAGCATGGATGGACACTATTTATTTTGATCCAGCACACCCAGTCAGTTTTTCCGGACCACAGAAACTCTATCACTTTGTGAGGAAAGTATACCCTTCACTTTCATTAAAGGATGTCCAGTCCTGGTTAAGTGGGAAAGAAGCTTATAGCTTACACAAACCTGTGAGAAGGCGCATTAAAAGGAACAGTGTGATTGTGAAAGAAATCAATCAACAATGGGATGTGGACTTGATGGATATGACAAGAATTGCTAGTGATAATGACGGCGTTCACTTTGTCCTTCTCTGCATCGATATTTTTTCTCGTTACGTATGGACCTATCCGTTAAAACAAAATCTGGAGAGGAAGTGAGCAAAGCCTTTATTTCTATCTTTCAAGACAGCGTACCAAAATGTATCCGTTCTGATAAAGGCACAGAGTTTATAGGACAGAAAGTTCAGAGGGTGTTTAAAAACTTTGGGGTGCATCACTTTGTGACTCAGAATGAGGTGAAGGCGAATTATGCAGAGAGAGCCATCAAAACCATTAAGGGGAGAATTTACAAGTTTGTTACACACAAACAAACTCACCGCTACATAGATATTTTGCAAGATGTTACTGGTGCCTATAACAACAGTGTCCACAGATCTATTGGCATGGCTCCCGCGAAAGTGACAGAAAAAAACTTACCACACTTCATGAAACCATCAAAACAATCATTGAGAAAAAATTTGAGATTGGTGACTATGTGAGAATTTCACACACCAAAAAGGCTTTCAGCAGAGAATACGATCAACGGTGGACAGGGGAACTATTTAAAGTTGTGGACAGATGTTGGAAACAAGAGCATCCCACCTACACCTTGCATGATTATGCTGGTGATACATTGGAAGGAACATTTTATGAAGAAGAATTACAGAAGGTTATTCCTAACGAATTTTATAGGGTGGAAAAAGTGTTAAAGCGTCGTCACAGACGTGGTCACTCCAAAGAACTCTTAGTGCGATGGTTGCACTGGCCACCAAAGTACGACAGTTGGATTCCAGAAAGTCACCTGCGAGATTATAAAAGTCTCGTCGCCTAAGTCATCTTCACCATTTAACTCATTTAACTCATGACTCAATGAGTCGATATATTGAAAAAATTGTAATTCCCAAGTCTTCCCTTCAGTGTCATTAACATCCCAGCGGGAGAGGAGTCCCCGGTATTGCAAAAAATATAAAGACTGAGATGAATGAAGTCTTGGAGAACCCCGTCTTAAAACAAGAAGAAAAATGAAAGTCTACAACCAATCTCTAGACCGTCTCCTCACCTATGATCAACAACTCCCCAAACCAAGACTATCAACCATAGTCCCACCCCATCCACCACCACCACAGCAACAAGAATCCCAGATGGATGCTTTGGTGGCAGAAGAAGACATAAGTTCGTCATTACCCCCGACTCTTAAGACAAAAGGCAGTGCTCTGTTGAGAAAATTGAAGACTTCATTAGAATGGAACAATAGGGGTGAAATTTTATCTGAGCATGGCAAGCCTATTCCAGGGACAAACATCACAGATTTGATTCATACTGCTGTTCGTTTGCATAGAAAACCAAAACGCTGGCCAAAAGGATGGACCTATTTTCTTCAAAGAATGGAAGAAGCCAATGTCCCACAGATATTACTAGGGTCAGGACCTCAATTTAAAGTTGAACAGGACATGGATGAGGAGGGTGATGATGATGATGTTGGTGAAGAGAAAATCAAAGATGAGTGGAGTGGACAGTGGGACAGACTATAAAAAGGGTGACACTCTCCTCTTAATCATCAGTGTCAAACCAGAGGTTGAATCATGAGCTTCTATATCACACTACCGAGTAATTCCAGTCTCAAAGACTTTCCAAAAAACACCCCTGGAGAATTTACTGTTCCTCTACCCCACCCTATTCACCTTCCAGTGGGAGAGGGGTGGGAGGTGGGCATGGCAGAAATTCAGTACACAAAATCATGGTTTAACATCCCGGAGGAGCAGGTCATCAAAGTGGGACCAAAAGAAGTGGAAATATCTGAAGGATTCTATCCTACATTAGAAGTATTGACTAGAGCTCAACTTCCAACTCAAGAAATTCGAAGAGAAGATGCGAGCTAAAGATCAAGGAACTTTTAGCAGAGACAGACCACCACCCACCATTCGGTTTAGCACTTTCTCATTCACTAAGAAAACAAGGTTAAAAGTAAGAGAGGAAGTTACTGCTCTAGAAGACAACGAAATTCATCCTGAAGACAGTGTGACTCTATCTCCATTTTTGAGTGATATGCTTGGATTTCAGAAAACTGGTCCATATGAGATAGGCGAATACAAATCAACCTATCCTGCAGACATCATGAGTGGTCTTTACAACCTTTTTGTGTATTGCGACATTGTTCAACCCAATCTCGTAGGACATACTAAAGTACCCCTGTTGAGGATTGTGCCAGTGGAAGAGGGACATATCATCACTAAGAGTTATAACAACATTTTCTATCACCCTCTCTCTAGAGAAATCATTCACTCCATCCAAGTGCATATAAAGAGCGACACAAACAAAACGGTTCCATTTAACACTGGGAAGTCCATCGTGACACTTCACTTTAGAAGAAGTCAAAAATGAGAAAAGAAAAATACTGTTGCGACGAAGCCACAAAAAGGCAATACATGAACTATTACAAAGAGCAAGCCGGACACGGGTTGACAGGATTTCAGGGGACACGCTTTCAAAGAGGACACGGACTTGGTGGAATGTTTAAAGGATTGTTGTGTTTGGCCACACCTCTGCTTAAGAAAGGAGCTGTCGAGCTTGGGAAAACGGCTCTGAGGACGGGGTTGAGTGCACTGGAGGGGAATAAAAGACCACCGCATCCAAGAAAATGTGTCAGTTCCAGTTCAGTCGTCAAACGAACAACATCTCACAAGAGACCAAAGAAGGATATTTTCTAGGTTTCAACAATACTTCCAAAAAAAGCATGGCACTCATCCACCCTTTGTCATCAGACTGTGTTAAAAATGAACTGGACCTTTTTTCTGTCCCGTCTACACAAACCAGCATTGAAGAGGGCAGGTGGTTGGAAATGGGTCCTATTACTCCAGTTGCTAATGATTCAGACACGGTTGAATTTAACATCCCTGCCTCTGTATCCAAGTACATAGACCTGAGCAGCTGTTATGTACGAGTGAAAGCCAAATTGGTGAAAGCTAGTGGAGATGCACTGACTGGACCACCCACTGTAAATGACGACCCTCCAGCTGACAATGTGGCCCCCACAAACCTTTTTCTGCACGCTCTATTCAGTCAATTAGATTTTTCCATGAAAAACACAGTGGTAACCACCTCAAACAACACCTACTCCTACAAAGCCTATATCGAAACTCTGCTGAGTTTTGGAGAAGCCAAAGACAGTTAACTCACAGCCGCATTGTGGTACAAAGATGGAGACAATTTTCAGATGGGTGGGGACAATGGGGGATTTGTGAAAAGGAAAGCAATGGCAGCCGTCAGTAGTATGATCGATATGGCTGGGAAGTTGCATGTGGACATGATGTTTCAAGACAGATATATTTTAAATCAAGTGCCCATGAAACTGAGGCTGACCAGAAGTAAAGACGTATTCTGTCTTGACAGTCCTACTGTTGCAGCATCATTTAAAGTCCAATTACTAGATGTGAAATTTATGTTGAGAAAAGTACAAATCAGCCCTGTGATTCAAGAAGCACATGCCAAAGCCTTAGAGGTGAGCAATGCTAAGTACCCAGTGACCAGAGGCGAGTGTAAAACCATTCTCATCAGTGCTGGGACCAGGAGTGCTACAGAGGAAAATTTATACAATGGGCAACTACCCAAGCGCATTGTGGTGGGATTTGTCACAAACAATGCCCTGAATGGGGCTTTTAATGAAAACCCTTTTCAGTTTCAGCATTTTGGACTGCAACACATTGGACTCACTGTAGATGGAAAACAGGTCCCCATGAAACCATTAAAGGCCGACTTTGCCAGTGGAGATTTCATCAACTGCTACCTGTCACTATTTACAGGGGTGAACGCCTTCCATCAGGATAAAGGTAATGCTATCAGTCAAGAAGAATATAAGAATGGGTATTCTCTGGTGGCATTTAATTTAACACCGGACTTAGAAGAATCAGGAGGGCAAACAAATCTCAATAAAAACGGTGTGGTGAGTCTGGAAGTCCACTTTAAGGCAGCCACCACCCAAGCCATCAATATTGTGGTATACGGAGAGTTTGACAACTTGGTTGAAATTGACCGTTTCCAAGAAGTGTTGTGTGACTACACTCTTTAAACTGAAATGAACACTTCAGAACTGCGAGATATCTTGTCAGCAACCTCTCCAAGACCATGGAAGGTGGGTGTGTTTGCTAGAGATGAGATCCCTAAACCACCACCAAACAGAAAGTGTTTGTATATCTGCAACACAGACAGCTCTCATAAACCTGGAAGTCACTGGGTTGTTCTCTGCATTAACAGGAAAGGAGAAAGACTGTACTTTGATGCTTATGGACTGCCTCCAATGTACAGTGAATTTAGACAATTTCTCAAAAACTATGTGTACAACGATGTACAGTTGCAAGAACCATTTTCCACCGTGTGTGGACATTACTGTGTGCTGTTTGCTCGATATATGTTTGCTGGATACAGTATGGAACAGATTGTTTGGAAACTGGAACCTTATACAGATGCAGACATTAAAAGAATCTTTTTGAGAAAATTAAACAGTCTTTAAAACACTGTGCCTTAAAATTGTATATGTATATATTGTATATAGTGTTCATAATTAAGTTTTTGTTCAAATAAAAAAAAAATAGAAAAAGTCTTTTTATGTTTTTTATTTTTTGTGTCTTCATATATTTATATCTATATAAATGGTCATATTCCATCACTCAGGCTCATTTTGCATCTGAATGTCCATGTGTCAAGATGCAGGTGTGTCCTGAGTGCTCCAAGGCCTTTACCAGAAAGGATAGTCTCCAAAGACATATCAAGTCTATTCATGGTTACACAGTAGACAATAGCAAGGGTCAAATAGTACTAAAGAACGAAGACTGCACAAGTGAACACCCGAAAGACCAAGAATTTTATCCAATCCCGAGGGAAGACCAAGATGGTTATACAGTGATAGCTCTGCAAAAAATGATTCACCCATTTACTTGTCTGGTGGCTGGCCCTACGGGTTGTGGGAAATCAACATTTTTAAAGAAACTATTAGAACTCAAAGATGACAAGATCTTCAATGCCCCCTCCAAAGTGATATGGTGCTACACTCAGTGGCAGCCTCTTTATGCCTCCATGGAAGAAGTCGACTTTCATCAGGGATTGCCAGAGGTAGAAGAGTTAGAATCATGTCTCCTTATTTTAGACGATATGATGAGCCAACTGGGGAGTGAAGTAGCAGAAGTGTTTACCAGAGGTAGTCACCACAGAGATGTGTCCGTGATTGCAGTGATGCAGAATATGTTTCACCAAAGTAAATACCAATGCACCATGAGTTTGAACACCCATTATATGGTGTTGTTTAAAAATCCCAGAGATGCCAGTCAGATTCAACATTTGGCCAGACAGATGTACCCCAAGATCCATTGTACTTGGTGGATGTCTATGACAGAGTTATGTCTCTGAGACCCTACAGCTATCTTTTTATGGACTTGAAACAAGAGACGCCAGAATATTTGAGATTGAGGGCCAACATCTTGAAAGATGAAGAGAGATTTTATCAAAGAAAAGGATATAAAATTGTTTAATTACAATTAGCATGGCTATTTCCCAAATAAATGATATAAAACTTAACTATTGTATTACTGTACAAGTGGTGTGGCAGAATATATGTGGTGGTGGTGGTGGCGGTGGAATGTGGTGGTGGTGGTGTTGGTGGTGGTGGAATATGGTGGTGGTGGTAGAATGTGGTGGTGGTAGTGGTGGAATGTGGTGGTGGTGGTGAGAACAAAATAAAGAAAGTTATATCAACAAAATGCATTTTATTTACAATAATATTCAACAACAACATATGTATAACAACAAAACTTTACAACAAGTTTATGTACAACCATATACATTTTATTTTTAAAAAACACATTCAAGTTTATGTACAACTTTTTACAGTTTTATTTAAACAATATCCCCACATATTGGCACCAGGATAGTCTTCACTCGTGTCATACTGCTCTTGGGTTTGCCCACAACCCCAAAATGGATGTATGTGTACAAACACAAAATTGAAATCTTTCAAGGCTTGTAAGGCTTGGTCAAAATCATAATCATGCAAAAGTCTTTCTTTGATATAAGCTGTGGCAATCTCTTCTCTTTCGCTAATCGTGCAATTATCCAAAGTGAGTAAATATTCAAAGATGGAGGGATGAGATTGATCACTGACAGGGGATAAAATATGGTTCTCATCAAAACTAAATGCTTCTTTGGAAGGCCATGGACTTAACACTAAATCTAAGGGTTTGGTATGGATGTTGTCCACCAGTTCACGTTTACAATAAAATTGGCTAAATCCGGTCTTTTCTTGTTCATAGGTAAAAATGGTGTTATTGTGTACCCTGAAGCTTTTATTGGTAGATGTGGATGGAATTCCAGTTTCTAACACTTTTTGGCTGGTAGCAAGAGCATTCTGTACAAAGTTTTTGTTGATACCTTTCAGTGCAGTCTTTTCTTCCCCTTTCGCATCCTTTAGGACGTAGGTTTTGGAACACAAGGCTACCATCACTGTCCCTTCTTTTTTCAACTTAAAAAGCCCAGTTTGTCTCCTGTCATAGGCTTTATGTTTGGCACAACACTCTCTCGGGAACCAAAAAGGATTAGGTTGCACTCGATCTAGATGACAACTGTGGAATAGCTTGTTTTCAAAATCTTGTCGTTTTTTAGGCTTGATCACATCTCTCAGGGTAGGGGCAGTAATACCAAAGTAGGCCGAATCCGTGTCCATTTCTATGTATTCAAAATCGGACTTGTCAACGTATTCCAGTAAAAAGTCATAATACCATTCTAGCATTTTTAATTTAGCGTATTGTAAGATGGCAAATCCAATCTGAATAGGGAGATTTAATTTTTGGTGGGATTTCATCAATTCTATTTCTGCAAAATCGTCTCCAACATCTTCTATTTTCTTGAAGGTGGGCAGGTTCACTTTCAGTGCAATATCCCTGTTTCCTTTGACGTATTCAACTTTTTGATGTTTTTCCTGGTCCATGATCATGGACCCATAAGCCGAGTTGCCCAGTAATTTCATAGTGTCCCCCAAAAGCAAGTGGTCTGGTGAGACGTCTCCTTTGTGTCTGGCTTCACTGACTTTCTCTCTGAACTCTTTAAAAGAGGCTTGGGGAGAAAACTCGATGACTTGATAGACTTCTGTCACTTCCAAACCGTGGTCTATGTACCATTTGAGTAGTGGGGTTAACAGCAAGATCTCTGGTGGACATGTTGTATTTAGTGATGTGGTCTTGCATCAGGGAACCCATGGCACTGACTGGCACATCACAAGTACAAAAGATGGGGCTCATTTCTTCGAAATAAGTTTTCAAATGTTCTGGGACTTGAATATCGACTTCTACCATGCCAAACAATTTTCCATCAACTACATCCTTTATTTGTTTATTTGGGGTTTTACGTCGCTTTCAACACTGTACAGGTCATATCACGACGGGTAGTTGGAAGGGCAGAGGAAACCAGTACATAGAGTTCGCTAGGGTTGTGTACTGTAAACTGCCGACCAACGGCAAGCAACTACCAGCTTTCCCACTTAAGGCCGTCACGGGGATCGAACCCCTGACCTCAGAGGTGGGAGGCGAGAGTGTTACCACTCTGCCACCGTGGCCCCCAACTACATCCTTTAGTATTTGGTCTTGCGTTAACGCTCTCTTATGGCTTTGATAATAAGGCGGTAAATATTTATTCAGCGGTAAAGGCTGGTACTGACATTCTTTCATCTTGACTACTTTAAAACCTTGTTCTTTCAAATATGTCTCTTTATCATGTGTCATCTTTTGCCTCTTGGTCATCAATTTTGGAAATTTTTCCCAGGCCTTGATAGTGAGTCTACATTTGTGTCCATGGTACCAGCACCCATGGAATTCATACACAGTTTTGTTGACGTGGTCATACCCATCACATAAATAGGGACCTATGCGGTATTCTTGGCCTGTATTCATCAGGTGTTGAATTTGAATGCCTTTGGATTCGGCCTCTTTGTCCATCCAGGCAAACATGTGCAGATACTTTTTGTTGACTTTGGGTTTAAAGTCTGGACCTTGTCTTCTCACAAAATAACCCCCTGGCATATCTTCTCCTATGGCCCACAGATAAGATGCATTGCAGTCATACCCCACAATATTCTGACACAGTTTGTTTTTTCTGATTCGAGTTTTCCCAGCCTCGTGGTATCTGGTGAAAATGATGCTGGGTCCGCCCACAATATTTTTCTTGACGGTCTTGTAAAGATCAACATCTTCCAGTCCAAATAAGAAAAAGGTGGGTCTGTCATGAAATAAAAATTTTCTGGCTACACCCGGGATACTCAAACATTCTTTCAAAAAATCGATTCCAATGTCTTTATAAAACACTTGCATTTTTTCTACTGCTTCCACAAAAGGTTTCACGTCTAAATTGTTGTAGTATTCCAGAAAATCTTGAAAGGTTTCCATGCCCTGCCTTTTCCACACTTGCTGCAACATTTCATAATTTTGTACGAGGCCCTCTCCTTCTCCCAGGGTGTTCTTTTGATTTAACGTAGAGTAAAAAGCTTCTGGAGGAGGTAAGCTGGTGGCTTCCAATTTTCTTTCATCATCAAACCATTCATAAGGGAAATAAAATTTAGATTCTTCTGTCTGATAGGCTTTCAAAAATTTCGCATAACTATAACCATGTTGTTTTTTGGAGTACCACAAGGCTCCGTCCTTGGTCCTCTGCTGTTCTCCTTATACACCACTCCTTTGAGTAAGGTTATTGGAACGCATCCTGACATCAAATACCACTTTTATGCAGACGACACGCAGTTATTTATTCATATCTCTCACAAAAATGCAGCCCTGGCTTTTAACAAACTGAATTCTTGTCTTCTGGATGTTCAAAAATGGATGTCGTCAAGTATGCTCAAACTAAATCCTGACAAAACAGTTTATCATCTTTGGATCCCATGCACAACTCAAGAAATTAGATCCCTATCTCCCAGTTAAGATATTTGGTAATTTCATGCATCCTGCAGTTGTTGTTAAGAACCTTGGTGTCTGGTTTGATGCTAATTTTTCCTTTGCTAACCATGTTTGCAATATTTGTAAGACATGCTTCATTCAAATTCGTGATCTCAGGCGGGTTAGAAAGCACTTGACTGATGAGGCTGCTATCCTGGCAGCTAATGCCTTGGTGAGCAGTCGCCTTGATTACAGCAACTCTCTCTTCAGGAGTCTGTCCAGTCTCAATATGCGTAAACTACAGTGTATTCAAAATACACTTGCCAGGATTGTCACAAACTGTAACAAATACACGCGGGCATCTCCTATTCTCAAACGACTCCATTGGCTCCCAGTTGAATCTCGCTGTATCTTCAAAACTGCCACTCTAGTTTATAAGTTTCTTCACAGTGCTCATCCCAGTTACTTTGGTCCTCTTCTGCCCACTCGTTGCGGAAGATATAGTACAAGATACAACCATCCAGATAAAAGGTTCCTGGAGGTTCCTCAATTCTGTCCATCTGTACATAAATCCAAAAATCACTTTGGCCACAGCTTTGCTTTTGATGCCCCCACAATCTGGAATCATTTGCCTAATGAGGTACGTTCTGCCCCAACTCTCACCTGTTTCAGGAAAAGGTTAAAATCATATCTCTTCTACAAGGCATTCCCTCCTTAGCATACACTCTATCTGGCATCTCCGTGGTACTGGACTTGGCAACGGCTATGGACAGATGATTTCTTAAACTTGATTTTTGGTGTTGCGCCTTAGAGTCTGCCTTGCAGAGATTAAGCGCTATAAAAGTACAGAATAGAAAAAAAAAATAGAAAAAAAACCAGGAGCCAAATAGTTTGAAATGTCCAGGAACCTAAATTCTGGATTGGCCAGGCACATGTATTGATTGTTTTTCTTGACCACAAAATAATCGTTGGTTTCGTGCAGCTTTAATGTTTTAGCGAGCTCCATTTTGATGAGGTTAATGTCGTATTTGGCACTATTGAAACCTAACACTGGTACTTCTCGCTTATATTTTTCGAGCTTCTTTTCTAGATCTTCTGCTAAGGGTGCATCAAACATCTCGCTGGCCAAGTCATAAATGTGAGTGGCTATCTCGGTCATGTAGTCCACCATGTCCTTTAACAAGACTTTGAGATCAGGACTCACAAAACAGGTGGGGGAGTCATAGCCAGGTACATTGCTGCAGACACTGACACTGATGGGGTGGTGTTTGGTTTTCCAATGAATGGTTTGCTGGGTTGTATTCACAGGCAAGATAAGAGATTCAAAGTCATACACGATAAACCAGGGGAAAAATGGACGTTCTCCTGTCCTCTGGTACATTTCTTCAGAAAAACTGCACGGTGGAGTATAGATACCTCCCACATATTGAAGCTTTTTGATTCCTGTGCAATTCTTTTGGTGTTGTTTCCATTTTCTTCTGTGATCAAACAGTTTCTGGCAGTGCTGGCAGGTATATTTCTTGGCATAGCGTTGAAAATCTGTAATGAGGCTCAAATGGTGGTCGTGTAGATTTAATTTTAATTCCTCTTCAAAATGGTTGAAACTTTGATAGATGGGCACCACAGTTCCATTTTCTTGCAGCTCATACACATAAATATTCTTCTTAAAGCATTGTTCTAAGTCGGGCATTACTTTTAAACTGACTGGGGTGACTTCTCCCATGAATTGTTCCCACTGTCTTAAGGCTTCTTTGGTTTTCTTCAAGTTGGGGTAAACTAAACAACGGAAGAAACATAAGTTGTCTCGATACAGATGCCTCTTGGTGTTTTTATGCATGGTTAACAATCCTTTGCAGTTGACCACGTAATCAGGCAGCGCCCCATATCCCAGGGGAAATTGTGTGGGAGTAACATCGAATACCATGTTAGTCACCAGAAATGGTTTCCACTGGCTGTTGGGTTTGGAAGCCTGCAAATGTCCCAACACATTCATGTCCCTCAGTCTGTTTTCCACCATGTTCAGTGACTGGCGCGAGCTGATTAAGTGGGGGAGTGTCCACATGGTTTGGTTTGTGTTGGGGGCAAAGTATCTATATTCTCCAGTCTCAATGTTTCTCAGTATAAATCCCAGTGAAATATTGAGTTTAAATGCCATTGTTTGCTGCTCATAAATATCTCTAATTCTTTCAATCATTGTGTTTATTCCTTCTCTCAATCCATCTGTTGGTACATTGTAAAGAATGTGTCTCCCTCTATCCACTCTTTCAGGGGCCAAAATTATACTGCTATTTCCCTCTATCACCTCCCTCAAAGCTGTATCCCCAATATCTGTCTATGGGGCCTGTTGTAGTCCACCTCCTTGCTGTAGGTTTCTATGGTAATGCAGTTGTCGTCTACTGGCACAAATTTGTCCACAATGTCTGCAGCAATAACTGTGTAACCGCTGAGGCTGACTGTGCGTCTCTAGTCTTGGTCTCTTTTCTGGTGGGGGTTGGCTGCCGCTTAGTTTACAAATCTTTTGATGACGTTGACAACTGTCTTTGTGCGAGAAGATCTTGAAGCAAAAAGGGCACCTTCGGTCATCCATCTCTTTAAAATAAACAGTAGCCGTGTATGTGTTATATGTTTACATAGTTTGCATCAAAATTATGGGTAGGATAGTTTGAATATTGTGAATACAAAGAATATCTGTGTTTAAAGCTGTTGCAGTTTTTATATGGATGGAATGATCTTTTCAAGACGAATCCAGCGATTTCTTACTTTTAAAAATCCGCCCAATATTTGCAGAGAAATGGTCGAAAAACCGCTTACAAAAAACAGTACTCACCTCTTTGCCTGGCTTGAGCGAATAAACATGTAGCATGCGCATGTGCGTGAAGAAAAATGTAATGTGCGTGAAAAAGATAAGGGGGGTGCGCATGCGCAGTCAAAAGATTAGGGCAGAGTTTAAATTTTAGAGTGTGCGCATGTGCGGGATAAAATCTAGCATGCACATGTAAAAAATTGGAAATGAAGTGACGTCACTTCCGTTGCTATGGTGACCGTGGCGACATCACCTACGTCACGTGACCCCTCTCGACCAATCAGATCGCTCAATAGGAATATATAAGTTTTTCTTTAAAGGAGGAATAATATAAATTTATTTTAAAAATAAAACAGTAGTATGTGTTATATATACATTTGCATAGTTTACAAATTATGGGTAGAGTAGTTTGAATATTGTGAATACAATATCAATGCTGTGTTTAGACTTGTTTCATTTCCTAAAAAACAAACCCTAACAATATTTATATGGTTGGAAAGATCTCTTCAAGACGAATCCAACGATATCTTACTTTTAAAAATCCGCCCAATATTCACAGAGATATGGCCGAAAAACTCAAACTACAGCCTCTTTGCCTAAAAATTAGCGTGCGCATGCGCGGGATAAAATATAGTGCGCGCATGCGCAAATAAATATTTAGCGTGCGCATGCGCGGAATAAAATCTAGCGTGCGCATGATGATGTCACGTGACCCCTCTCGACCAATCAAATCGCTCAAAAATGTGGTGGAGTATCAGTTTGTCGGCCCCCTTATACTACTATTACTTAATACCTTACTTAATGGACAATTATCTACATTGCCGGCGGGCCACGCCAAATGTCAGAAAAAGATGTTCTGTGTCTCCACCAGAGGGGCTGCTGATTGCTCCCATTCACTAGGTGGCATGCAGTAACTCCTTCTTGGCTAGAGGACATGGGGTTATGGCATCTTTTGAGTTCTTTTCACCTTAGATTACCCCTAGTAAGACAAATGCAGGGGCATTTAATTTTTGAATTTGCAATTGTATTGTGTTAATACATCTGTCCTAATCGACAGTTAGCTAGAATGACTACCATTAGAAGGTGGGTAGCTTACTAGAGACTTAAGATTGAACTCAAAGAGATATTAATGGTCTCATTGGACATCAGCTGATCCCATTGGTTGGTTGACAGTGGATTGGCTTCCGGAACCAACTGACCTAGCTCTTGGTTGCCAAGAGGAACAAGAAAGGTAGAATCAGAGATGTCCGTACCCCATAGCCTGTCAAAAGAGCAATGGACATTTTTACATATAAAATTTACAAAGTTTTTCAAAGGGATAGGACAACACTTGAGACAAAACATATGTAAAGACAAAGTATAAAAACAAGCCCATTCAACAGATTGACATTAATTACGAAATTAAATGTTAAGAAGCTATAAAATTTATTATTTGAAATATAGCTGTCAATGGAAATAACACAATAATGTAGAAATTCATTATAATAATTAATCAGTTGCAACAATCCATATATCTTTGTGATATGAGAAATATGTCTGAAAAATGGCAATAGAAACATTCTGACAGAGCCATGTTGAAAGGTTACATTAAGGTCACATCATGATGTTCACTTAAACCACCAATCAATGTCCCTACCAAGTATCAACTTCCTACACCTTACAGGTTCTGAGATATCGTTAAACAAGATAGATTTTAAAAGTCAAGGTCACTACAGAAAGGTCATGACCATGAGACCGAGATGTAAGCACACCTAAACCCCCCAATCAATATCCCAACCAAGTTGCAAATTTAATAAGTAAATTACTTAATTACTTAATACCTTACTTAATGGACAATTATCTACATTGCTGGCTGGCCACGCCAAATGTCAGAAAAAGATGTTCTGTACGTGTCTCCACCAGAGGGGCTGCTGATTGCTCCCATTCACTAGGTGGCATGCAGTAACTCCTTCTTGGCTAGAGGACATGGGGTTATGGCATCTTTTGAGTTCTTTTCACCTTAGATTACCCCTAGTAAGACAAATGCAGGGGCATTTAATTTTTGGATTTGCAATTATATTGTGTTAATACATCTGTCCTAATCGACAGTTAGCTAGAATGACTACCATTAGAAGGTGGGTAGCTTACTAGAGACTTAAGATTGAACTCAAAGAGATATTAATGGTCTCATTGGACATCAGCTGATCCCATTGGTTGGTTGACAGTGGATTGGCTTCCGGAACCAACTGACCTTGCTCCCCTCGTTTTTCACAGAGCTCTTCTGAGGAAGAGGAAGAGAGGTATGAGCTCAGTCCCTGGAGAGGCTCTTTTTGGAAGGAAAAAGAGTGTAGCTGGTAGTGCTTGGGCATGCCCTGCCACCTTGCAGACTCTACTGGGCAAGATGACAGGCTGCTAACTTATGTTTGGGCTAGTGGTGAATCTGTTAGGTAAATCCTGATACTGGAGGAAGTCAGCTATGGATTTGATAGGTGGTTCCGGATGTCCGCCTGATTACTGTGCCTCCACTTTGTAAAATATTTCATTTTGCCTCATAGACGTATCTGGTTGAGCGTCAATTCATGCTGCTACTAACTCAGAGATGCATTGGTCTTTGACAGTTGAGGTAGAGCCAAGCATGAAGATTTAGACTTAACAGATTCCTGTCAGGAGTCTGGTTGAAAGGCTGGGTTATCAGATTGGGCAGACACAGAGGGATCTGGCTCGATATGGCCACTAAGTTCTAAAACTAAGCCATGTTGGGCCAACCTGGCGCAATCAGAATGATTCTCCTGCACGGGTAGTCCTGTAATTTCACCACTACTTTAGAACCAAGTGAATTAGACCAGTATTTATAGGGAAATATGAAAATAAATGGGGCGAAACCTCCAGGGGACGAAACCTCTGGAAACTTGTCTTCAGTGGCCCAATTGCTGTCGCCCCATGTACTTAACTCATGATCACCATATAAATTACAGATAATATTTTTTTGTATGTACAAAGTCGTGAGCACCAAAAAATCTTGTGGGCTACAATATCATCTTGTTACCTCAACATCATCTCGTGCGAGGAAATAGAGATGGAGGACTTTGAAACTTTTTTGAAAAACAGAGAAGTTTGGATCAAGTCATGGCGAACTACATAGGGACAAGGTCTCTTCTTTACTGTACAGTATAGAACTAAAATATATATTTTAAAGAACTCTTTTTGTCCCCTATTTTTCTTACTTTCCTTTTGCACACAAATTGGGGGGGGGGGGGGGCTAGACCGAGTATCTGTTGCTATCAAAACAACCGTTTACCATCACGTCCATTGTAAATATATCCACAGTACTTGATATTGTTGACTTTTATGGTGATGTAGTAGTATCCAGTATACATTACAAACGTTTATAAACCTAACTATGGATGGTTTATTTAAGGTTTAAAATGATGGGCTCCTAAACGTTCGTCTGCACCAGAAAACAGTACTGTGATGTGTAATCTAATGTAATCAAAAATTTTATACAGCTTCATCTCCAGGGGTAGGATTTCTTCCACAGGTATTTCTTTAAAATGAAGCTGTCCCAGTAGTAAACTATATTTTATATGTGACATATAATATTGCTCCTGCAGTTTTTTGACAAATCAATAGAAACTACTTGGAATAATTTCATTCGGTCAGATATAACTTTCGGTTGCTCATTTAGCTCCAGTGGATACTAATTGCATCTGGCCACATGTGCGCTAATTCTAGTTATGTGTACATTCAACAACTGGTCCATTAAATCTATATATTCAATAACAAAACCATTAAATCTACACATTCAACAGTTATCTACATTCAATACAACATATATACACATTTACGTAAATGCAACATTTCAACCACTCAATAAGCAGTAAGTTCAGGATTTGTTTATCCTTTCTGCTGGATATCAAATGTTCTGGCTCATGTAATAATGTCCCCCATTTGTCCCTCAACTCTAAACGTTGTACCACCATACTTTGTATCCCGATCAATGCCATCATATTATGTAGGTCTTCTTTGATCTTTCAGGGCATACAGAATATGTAGTCTTTTGGTAAACCTACAATAATATCTGATTTTGACTTCTAATTGAGTGAATATGTAATGAGCATTATTAAATCTAGCAATTACACATGTAATCATAATTCCCGCAAATTAGAGTCAAAGGCCTGTAGGGATTAAGCCTCATTGTGTTTGCATACAGCTGTTGATTGATATTGATTTTGGACCTGTGACCTGGAGTAGAACACTACAGAAAATTGTTAATTTATTAAACTTATACGAAAATAAATTGTGAAAGTCCAATATTTCTGTTGTAATCTGGACAACTGAGCACAATTTGAAAAGCCTACATTATTATTAGTTGGTGTAACTAATATTTTTGAAAGGGTATTTTGTACTGCTTATTGTCAATTTTGTTTCATAATAATCCATCAAGATATAATGGAGATATCGCCATGTGTACTCTAATGTTCCAAATTTTAGTTTAGGTAGTGTGTGAGTTTTATGTGCTGTGCCAGCTGTTGTGTGCTAGTTCTTCTTTTGGTTTCTTCTGTTTGTTCATCTGTTCTCAAGAGCCTTTAGAAGCCAAGCCCCCACCCAAAATGTGAAAATTTAAACACTTATAACACCTTTTGCTCAGTGACTAATGCAGGGTTTTTTCTGCAATCTTACATATGTGCTATGCCCAATCCTTGAAATTGCCCAATTCAGGAAACAGGCAATTTACTCACTTATGACTTGTGGAGATTCTGGGAAAGAAACTAGAAATGTAGTTGCCCAGTATCTCCATTGGAGTCAGTTAAGAATAAAACTAAGCATGTGTATTTTCTTGGTTTCAGATTTATGAATCTGTCATTCCAGCCATGTCAGAAGAGCAATTGAACGAGTACTTTCCCAGATATGGAGATCGAATTGCAATTAGGAATTTCTGTGTTAAAACAGAAGGCACAGTCTGTAGTGGAACAGAAAAGTGAATCTCAAACTAACCAGATTTTGGAAAGATTGAGGAGCCAACTTAAATATTCACCCACCAAAGGTCAGGAAAACAAACAGCAATGCACTACATGAACACAGAAGGGTGGAGATTGGGTGGGCCCACTTTGAATGTAAAGGCCGCAGGAAGAAACTTTCTTATCACGAGGTACGCACGCCAAACGGTGGGGGAGTACGCCATGTGATATGTTCCAAAACACTGACCATTGAACAGTTCAAACAAGATGCTATTGATCTGTTTCTTGTGGGTGGGTCAAATCCCAAGGGTAAAACCGAAGAGTTTACTTTTAAAGTGTTAAATTCCAGCTTTTACATTATCTCCCCAGAAAAGACTATCATACAACTGTATGATGAGCTGAAAGCCTGGATGCTGCGACTTTATTTGGGAAGCAAAAGTATCTATTGTGATGCAGAAAGTAGCAGTCCAGTGATTCCACAAAGTGATTCCACCGTGCACAACCAGACAGAATATCCTGCTGAAATCCTTGATACATTATGTACAACAGAACCTGTACACAATGCAGAAGCTGCCAATGAGATTGACACTGGTGCTCCAGTGGACAATACTGTAGATTTTCCACCTGAAAGTCTCAGAAATGTTATAGACATTGAACTACCACTGCTTTTTTTAGGAGAAATGGAAAGTACTGCAAATACAAGTGATGGTGACGGGCCTTCTGCAACCCATTCTAACAATGCCAAAAAAGATATCCGTGAGATTGCACAGAGGGCATATTTTTTAGTGAATTGATGCATCTAGCAGAGAGTGGACAGTTGACAGAACACTCAACCCTGTAGGTGACCATAGTGCTGCCTAATGGGAAAGAAGAAATTTGGGAGGATTCTGGGGGTGTTGCACGAGATGCTTTGACTGAATTCTGGAAAGAGTTCTAAAACAGGTGCACAGTGGGTAACAAATTCAGAGTGCTAACTATAAGGCACGACATGCAAAAAGTACAATGGCAAGCTATTGCAAAAATTCTTTGTTTGGGTTTTAGCCAAGTTGGGTACTTCCCGGTGTACATTGCACCACCATTTCTGATATGTGCATTTGGACTTAATGATGGGAAAAGTTTGGATAAAGACACATTTAAGCAAGCATTGCAAGATTTCTCTTCTCTTGATAATGAAGAGTATCTGGATCTGCTTTCCACACACGATGTTAAAGTGCAGGTGACATGTGACAATATAGAACGGGTAGTCATTGAATTGGCCCACAAATTTATGATTCAAAATCCGTCTTATGTCATTGATTGTTGGAAGGATATTCTTCCTCAGTTTTTTTCCAATCACCACGTTGATGTTGAAGCAGTACTGCTGGACATGGAACCTTCTGCTGCAAAAGTCATCAAGAGGCTGTCCTTCCCCAACAATATGTCACTTTGTCAAAAGACTGTGAGTGAGCATCTGAAGAAATTCAAAAAGTTGGCATCCAAAGACCTGCTTGGTGCATTCTTACGATTCTGTACTGGTGCAGACATACTGTTAAGACATCACTGTGATGTTTAATGGCACAACTGCAAAGTTCAGCAGAACACCTGTAGCCCACATTTGTGGCATGGTGCTTGACCTACCCGACAGCTACGAAAGCTACATGGAGTTTTCCACTGAATTCAAGCAGCTGTTGGACTCAGATGTATGGGTTATGGACATTATTTTAGTGATCTAATGTTTACAATTTGGCATAAAGACAAATCAAAATAACAACTATAATGTAGCAATAATTATCTTGTAAGTGTACAAATTAGAGGTTGTGTGGTTTTTGCCAACATTGCTTTCTGTAGTTTCTTTATGTTGTGATACATCATTCCACATGTGCATAATGACATATTTACTTCAGTGTCCAAAACAGGGTGCTGGTTTGTTTTCGCTTCAGTTTCCTCAATGACGCCACTGTTTTGTCCCCCTTTGAACTTATCTTATAATTATGAATTCTGTATCCATATTTGCCAGGAAATGTACCTTAAGCGTTGGCAATTTTGTCTAGTGTTGGTATCGAATAATAAAATATATATCGATATCAAACCATATTTTCGCCTTCTGTATTGATCGATATTGAAATATCGGGTCATAGATGTTTTAGTGGTTTCCCGAAAACTATATCTAAAATATATATCAATATCAAACCATATTTTTGCCTTCTGTATCGATCAATATTGAAATATCGGGTCATAGATGTTTTAGTAGTTTCCCGAAACGTAAACAAATATGGCGTTTCTGCTTCAGCGGTAATTAAGTGAAAGTTGACAAAATGATATGAAAACCAAGATATTCCTCAATTTTTGTATTTTATTTGAATGGAAAACGACTAAATTGCATCGATTTAATAATATGTTCCGATATTGATATTGTACCCTACATTATCGATATCGGCATATTTAGCAAGAAGTGACAAATATTTCAATATCGATAAACAATACCATTCCTAATTTTGTCATATTGATGTGATTTCATATACATGTTCAGGTTGGATTCTAATTAAGAATTAGCCCATCTTAAAATGAGCTGTAGCGAATTTGGGATCAGACATAGGGTACCCTATCCTAAGATGGGCTGGAAAGGTCAACATAATAAAACTTTGAGGGATTATTGTCATTTGTACTCTGGATTAAAATTCTGTGGATATATGGACCAGTATTACCTGTATTATTTCATTTTGATATAATTTTGTTTATGGTATGTTTTATAAATATATTTCAATTAAGCTCTGAACCATTCAGAGGGACTAAAATTTTTGTGCCAAACTTAAGATTAAACTTTTCTCAAACTCTAATATTCTTCAACTGATCAATTGCAACTAAGATGATAGTGCAGTACCAAAATTTGATGCCATTTTGAAGTACAAGATGCCTGCCATAGAGTAAACTTTAAATTCCGTTTTCAGACTTTAGCTTGCAGACATGCACTCCTGTCAATGCTTTTCAAACTTAGTGGTAGGACAAAACCTCGGCTAGGAAGTAACTAGTTCCTTGAGTAGGCTTTCACAGAGCCCTTTCACAGAGCTTTTTCACAGGCACTGATTTTTTGTTATGGTTTTTTTGTAATGAAAAGTACATCCATGTGATTTTAGAACGTGGTATAGTATCACATGGTCTACCATTTCTTTAGTTGGTACACTTGTAGATAATGGCTGACCTGTAATTATCTGTAGAGAATAACTGCTACCTCATACATGCATGTATATCTCCAGATTAGAGTTGGGCATTTTTGGTTTTAGCTTGGGCATGGTGCTGCTATAATGACTGATGTGCTGTAGTTATATGTCAAGAAAATGATTGCAACCTTATAATTATATATCCAGATGAAAGTTTGGCAAATAATGGTATTTGTTGCCAAATCTGGCATTCTTCAATCCCTGTAAGATGAGCGTACAGGATATCAGTGTGTTAGAATTGACAAAATTATCAACAAAGCAGACTTGTATGTCTCACAACTTGAAAACATGCGTAATAATTTCCTTTAAAGTGTCATTTCCGCCTTTTAGCTACTTTTCATAAAAGACAACATCTTACTACCCATTTACCCAACTATGAGCGCACAGGATGCTAATGGAGTAGTCTGTTTATTTTCTCTAGATATCATTTCCTACCTTCTTGGCAAGGAATATTCAATTTCTGTGTACAACCAATAAAAAGTGTATATATGTCTACCATGTGTGGATTATTTGGGGTTTTACGTCGCTTTCAACACTGTACAGGTCATATCACGACGGGTAGTTGGAAGGGCAGAGGAAACCAGTACATAGAGTTCGCTAGGGTTGTGTACTGTAAACTGCCGACAACGGCAAGCAACTACCAGCTTTCCCACTTGTGCCCGTGCGGGGATCGAATCCCGGCCTCAGAGGTGGGAGGCGAGAGTGTTACCACTCTGCCACCGTGGCCCCCTACTACCATGTGTGGAAGGTAACCTGCTGTCACTGGTTTTATTACCTTTTGTGTCCTACTTTAAACTATGTAATCTGCTTGCAGTGTCCAGTCAAGTTCATGAATTGTGTATTAATTCAGCTTTAATTGGGCTATCACTTTGCTTGCCCTTTGGTTAGGATTACAATGTATATAATTCTGCTAAGAATGTTTGTAACACTATTTATTAAGATATTTTGTTACCGTTTTATTGGTGTTTGTGGACTTGTCTGGCTTCTAACCCCGGATGCATACATACTAAGTGTGTTTTGATATGGTGTGAAGAGACTTACTGTTAATTACCAATAATTGGTGTGTACATTTATTTTGATTCACTGTTTGACACAGTGTAAGATTTCAAAATTGTCAGTATACTTAGTTGAGCCAAAGGAGGGTGTTGGATATCCAGGATCCTGAGAGGATGTTTGTAATACTATTTGCTTCAAGATTTTTTATGCTGTAATTGTGAAACTGTTATTGAAGCTGCTACCACAGAGAATTCTTTATGTTGTTGTTTGTTTTGGTTAACATTCTTTGTGTTTAATCATGTTAAGAAACTCGAACGGATATGTGCTGCTTGAAAATGTAATTCCTAAGGACATAGCTTTTGGATGGTCTTGCATATACATACTTGCATTTCAGTTGTAAAAATTTTCACTGTTTCAAATGTTTTAAGTAAAGTTAATACAATAACATCCAAAGTAAATTAAAAGCCTATAAAATAGAGTAGTGAATATTCCATTATATGGCTAATTTTAGTGAAGTTTTGAGGGTCATCTTGCACACCAGCTTGTATTTTTATATAGGCATGTTGTCCACTTTTTTATGCCAAATGTTATCCCTCCAGTTTTTAATAAAAATCTTATAATCAAATTGTTGGCACATTTTCTCCCTTTAATTCTATGGATTTGTATGTAAAATTTTAAGAAAGTGTTTGCGTAGATTAAGTTGACCAGATGTAAATGTGTTGACATTATAATATATGACACAATAAGAAAGGGACAGCACTATATTTTAGATAAAATATTAAGTTATACATAACACTGGGTTTTATTGCGGTTAAAAAGAAACAGCATACACCAAATGTACAGGTATTAATTTATAACAAATAGCTCCTGAAAGTGCCCACTTGAAAATTTTTCTTCTTTTCAACATAAATGCAAGTATCACTCAATTGTCAATGTATGAATTTATGTATAGCTGTTCTGTAGCAAAAGTAATTTATCGATCTTGCTGGTGGATATTCTGCATATTAAACCTAAAAAGTCAGGCAACATACTCGTAAAACTAAAAGGTGATGTTGTAGATGTGTCAGTAATTATTTCATTGTGATCTCTTCATGGGTCATAGAGTTCTGTAATCATTTTTGCTTTTTGATTTGTTTGAATGAACCCTGGATATGGAAAGCAGAAAACTCTAAAGATGTTGTAATTCTTAGAGATTTGTAATTTTTAATGGATACGTTTATGACAATAAATATGTTTCACAGCATTTATTTCTTTTTATGTCAGCTGACTTGTCACTCAGCTGGCATAATGTCATCACTCTGCGGTGTCTGTATCCACGTTACCGACTTCTCCTCCGAAACTACAATACCTAGAGACGTGCTGTTTTTTTTAAATGATAGCCTATGTATGGATGGGCATAAATTGTTCATGGCATGCAGATTCGTCTGTTTATTTTCCAGAACCAAAAATGTGAAAATTTTAACACTCTTTCACATTTTTCTCAGTGACTATTGCAGGGATCTGCCAGAAATTCGGCATAAATGTACGGGACCACTGGTAGACTACAGTGTGCGAATTTGAGATCTGTATCTTCCTTAATTTTTTTTTAAAGAATTTTTTTTCAAAATATTTTTAAGTGCTTGAGAGAGTATGCCATTCATAGATTACAGGGGGTGTGGAAGTAAAGTGTTGTAAGAAAGCCAGTGACTGCTATGCATTATTGACAAGTTATTGATTTTTTGGCTGGAGAGTGCAGTTTTAACTGGCCTATATATAGAACCCCCTAAGCTTGCAGGACTTTTTTTCTCAGAAATGTGTAACTGAGCTGACAAAATCTATATATTAATCATGATATGTAAGTTCTATCACAGTATTTCCTCTTTGTTATGGGATGGTATTTCCATTTCATTATAATGACTGATACAGTGCATCTATTCCTATATAAATGGTGAATGTGACTTGCCAGTTACAGGGGTTAATATTATGTTAAAAATACAAGTGTTAACTTAATCAAAGCAATGTAATTGAGTGTACCCGACAGTGTGTATTTTACACAAGTACAAGTATATTCAAATTTCATTGAGCAAATGTACAGCAAAAAAGTAATAACTACAAGTACCAAGTATATCTACTTGTACAAGGTCTAGCAGAGTGATTTCAGGATTCATTTTGTGATCATGTTGTCTGAAATTTTGCAATGATGTACTATATAAATGCAGTACTATATGATGAAATCCAATCTAAAATTTTATAGAGCCCAATCTTTGCCAGGAGAAAAGATTTTGGTAATGATGTGACATAGAACCATTTGACTAAATTATGAATCCATATTTGGAAACATAAGATATAAAGTACTGTCAACATAGTACTTCAGTGTGTTATGTAATCTAATCTAAAATTTGTATCCAGCTTAATCTCAATCAGAAGACAAATTCTCAGTTAATGGTGTGACAAAAACGACGTTTTGATTAAATTTTGAATCCAGAGAATATAAAGCACTATGAACACAGTACTATCTAATTTAATCTAAAATTTTTATTCAGCTCAATCTCTACCATCTGGTATAGTCTTATTAAACTGCAAGATTACAGTGACTTAAAATGAATTTTTGATTTGACAGGATGGTGCCATATTTCTTAGGCTAGGTTGCTTTTGAAGATTTTGTGCCATTTTTAATTATAAGATGGCTGTAATGGCCTTACCTTAAAATTAAATTGTTTTCCAGATTCTAACTCAAGCTGGTTTAGTTGTTTGATTTTAAACTTAACATTGTGATAGGGCACTACCAAGGCTAGGTAGCTTTGGAAGTTGGTGCCATTTGGATTGATTGCCAAGTGATTTACAGGTTAGTTTCTGTGAAGTCTAGAACATGGGTGAATTTTACTGACTTTTTCAGAGTCATTACCGACCATAATAAATTTGCCTACCCTTACTAAAAATCCCCTCTACTTGCAATTTCAAAATACTCAGTCAGCTGACACAGAGCCTGTTCACAGGCACTGAAATCTTGTTGTATGGTTCAAGTTTTTTTTGATCAGTGACCTTGTAAGTTAAGGTTACTCTTGATGTATATCATTTCTATTCTTCATGTCATTCCATACCACCTTAACATCTTCATGTCTTTTATAGCAAAATCAATCTTTATAATTTGATAAATTTTCAGTAAAAAAAACACAGTGGTGAAATTTATCTCATGCAGAGTATTCTGTTACAGGAAAAGTTGTATATAGAAAGTTAGAAACAAATGCAAAGCCAAAACAAATTTTGCTATCCATAAATCTTTGTGTGTATGTATTTGTAGCACATACAAGGCATTTGGCCAGAGAGGTCAAAGTTAGGGTTTTACGTCCCGTTCAACAGCCAGGGTCATATTGGGACAGGTCCTCAGAATTGCCACTTGTGGGACTCGAACCCACAGAGGGGACAGCCTATGATTAGATGCCAAACTTGCTAACCACTAGGCCACTGAGGACCTGGATAATAAAGCATTCTACCGCAAAGATTTCGCAAGAAGACCTCGAGTCTAGATACAGGCTGAACACCATGATGTGTTGGTTGTATATTGAATGAATCTGGCTGAATTAGTACCAATTTCACTACTTAAAATAATTATATTATTCCTGATTTATTTAACTGAAAACACACATCTTAAAAGCCAATGTAAAGGATATTTACAACAGTGATGCTTTTATCAGCCTTCTTAGTGCTAAATATAGTTCAAGAACATCGTCTACTGATTTGCTAAGGCTCAGGTTATGTTCAAGCATTACTTCTAGTATGAGTTCATAGATCTCTGTAATGTATCTGAACATGGAACTACAGTTTTGAAGATGCATTCTGCCTTGCATAGCTCTAGTCTTCCTCTGTCAACTTCAAAACCCTGATGTGATCTGTTATAAAGATGTGGAAAGTGACAGAAAACAAATGCAGAAGTGATAGTAGTCACAGATAAAGTTCACTTTATACCAAATGTGTATGGAGTTGGGCCTTATACTGTTGCGATGTTATACACAACTGTATTTCAATAGTCAAAGTGTGCTATCTCATCAGAGGCTGGAGAATTAGTCTAACAATCCCCCTGAAGTACTTTTTCAGAAGTGCAATTGCGCCTGTAAATTGCACCTGGTGCAGTGCATAGGGTACAGGGTATTAGTGTCAAAGTGCTTTTTTAGGAAATTATCAAAATTTATATAAATAGTGATAATGGGGGGGGGGGACATCAGTGTCTTTTTTTCAAATGTTAAGCTATAAGATATATGACTAGTTGTTATATATCTTATTTCCAAAGATGTATGTTCACTTCCTGTTAGGGTTGTCAGTCTGTTGGTTCTGATTAGGGAGTGGGTTACCCTAGTGTTATTTACACTCTTTACAGGTATCTAATCAGAATTGCTGACCCAGTTCACCTACTAGGTCCCCTAGTAGTTTATAGGATTATTAATTACTTACAGTCACTCTATGTTTGGGAGTTGACTGTAGGTGGGATTTTAAGTAGGAGCAGTAATGTCAGATTTATGTGGCTGTCATAACTGGTTATAGTGTGGGTGTGTATTCCATCCATTTCTAAATCCAGTTATGATAGTCACTGTATTGTATATAGTTACCTGTTCTGAATAAATCCATAATTTACAGTTAAGTATAAGATCAATTTCTGGTGTATATGAACCAAGGGATGACACACCAAGTACTTCTAAGACTACACCTCCACACACATCAGATTTACCCCAGGACACTCACACTATGAGTCACCACTTTATTTCTCTTACAAATAAATCATTTAAATATTATTTACAATTAAATAATATGTTTCTTAATCAATAGAATGTTGACTCTACCCAAGGAAAATCATCACAACTGTATGTGTAAGAATTGTCTTTTGAAGAATATCATCAACAAAAGACAGTTTAATAACTTAACTATAAGTATATTTTATTCATAATACACACACATTCTTGAATAATATGTTAATGTGTCATGTTATGTTTATGTAATAAATAACTGTGATTTTCCGATAAATTATTTCTTGGTTCATATACAAATATGTATGGAGTTGGGCCTTATACTGTTGTGATGTTATACACAACTGTATTTCGATAGTCAAAGTGTGCTATCTCATCAGAGGCTGGAGAATTAGTCTAACAATCCCCCTGAAGTACTTTTTCAGAAGTGCAATTGCGCCTTTGTATTCTACTATGAGTGTGATCACAGAAAGTGAAAGCCACAGCACCTTGACTACTGCAGTTTCCATGTTTGACATACAGTCAGACACCATGGATAATAAGGGAGAAAGCACTCCTTATCCTAGAGAAAAGATTTCAGATGAACATATACCTTATCACATGTAGAAAATGTGACAAATATTATGTTGGTGAAACTGGACGCCCGTTCAGGAAAAAAATCTATGAACATTGACTGCCTGTATCTAAACCTAAGGATTCCAGAATCACCCCAGTCTCTAAACACTTCACAGAACAGGGCCATTCTGTAAAGGATATGCAGTTCTTCCTTCTGGAATGGTGTTCCCTTAAATACCACAAAGCCATTACTGATCACACAAAGATGAGAGAGAAATGGTGGAATTGGAATATTGGGGCAATACATACAATTGGCATAAACCAATTTATTTAATTGAGGGTTCATTTTGGTGTCTATTCACACTCAGGACACTCTTGTTTTTATTCTTGTCTGTATATGAATCCCTTTAAATAACAAGGTGAAAAGTTAATGCATACCACTGTAAGCACTTAAAAACACATTTTTTCATCACTAATGGGCAAAAATCTCATTATAGGTGAAAAAATGTTTTGTGATGTAATCACAACAATTACACCAATGACGTAATTAAGAAGACAATGATATGACATCACAAGCCATGTAACTAGCTCATTTTATCTCAGGGCAGCTGGAAAGTTATTAACTAGAGTCAAAAAAATTCTAATATAAATAAATTCTATTAATGGGATTACATCTGTATATAAATATGGAGATGAAAACCAATTATGTATGTGGATTTTGTAATAAAGCATTTACAAAGAAATGCTTCACTCAAAAGACACAAAAACTAATGTGCATATGAGACCAAGCTATCACTGCATTACATGCAATTTAATTGAGGGTTCATTTTGGTGTCTATTCACACTCAGGACACTCTTGTTTTTATTCTAAGATGTGGAAAGTGGTACATGTTGTTGGGTAAACCATGAGGAACATTTGGATTTTTGCTGGGTCTAATATGATGGAAATCCCATGTCTCCGCTACATGATCCAGTTCATCCTGCAAAACATTTGTAAAAAAATTATTTGGGTATACTTGTAAGAAAAAGAACTGTAAATGTTATGTGATTACAGAGTTCAAGGTAGTGGTCTTTTTAAATGTTATCTGTCCTAACAGTGTGCGATGGCCTTAATCACATCCAAAAGTTCATGTTCAGAAATTACTAACAAACCATAACAAAATTGAATTTCTTGCAACTTCTTTTTCAATGTGACTATCTGTCGAGAATCTTGGAATGGTGTTCAAAGTAAAAGAAAAGTGGCTGCCATCTTTAAATTCTGTTTTTTATCTCTTTGCTCTACCTACACAAACCGATTTCAAATTTAACACAGTGGTAGGTTAGGTTTGCTAGTTCGATTCAAGTTACCAACAGGTTAGTTTCGTAAAGGGAAGTCTAAAACATGGGTCAAATTTTACTGACTTTTTCAGAGTCACTATCAACCCAAAAAAGCTTGCCTATCCTTACTACTTATCTATACTACAGATCACCTTTATTAGTTGCAAGTTCACTACTAAAAATACTGAAAATAAGCTGACACAGAACCTGTTCATGGGCAATCACTTCTTGTCTTATGAATATTCTGGAGAACAAAAGATTGAACTACTGCAATCCCTGCTTGTATATTTCAATAATTTTAGGTTGGAAGACTGGAGCATGTCAAAAATAACAATGCAAGATCAGCAATAAGTCCTTTAAGTATTCCAGCATCCCAACTTCACAAACTACAAGCGTCCAAATGAAATGCTGTGTACAGCATAGTTCTTATCACAGACAATAATCAAAAATGGGTCAACCAACATATCTTGGAGATATCGGAAAGCGCAAACCTCCGCCTCACACACAGACAAATCCAGACTGGAGGTTGCTGGCAGTGGCATCTCCAAAATATAATCATTTGTTACTTACACATAAACGGATATTCCCTCAAAATTTGAATGAAATGCATGCATCAGTTTTTGAGTAATCAGCTAAAAATTTCATATTTTTAAATGTAAAATACATTTTTATGAAGAAAAATGTATTTTACATTTAAAAATATGAAATTTTGTTTCATAAAAATGTAATATACTCTACCATATGAAAACACTTGGGTTGAATGCCCACATGGAAGGATGGTGGGAAAAAAGACAGACTGAGGAAAACCACCCTAAGGTTAAATTGCATAAAGAGGATACTTCCTGGTGAAATTGAACCCAAAACCTCTGTGCTGAAGAAATAACTCTACTGAGTTAAATGAGTAGAATTAACCACTACAAGAACTTCAGCACTGCTGTCTACACCCTATTAGGTCAGCTCAAAGGAGAGGGCATAAATATGCCACTGTGCTCAGAATAGGAACATGCCAAAAGGCACTAAGAAGCACGGTTCTGAAAATGGAGATGAATAACAGATTCCCTAAAAGGGAAATGCCACCCCCCTTCAGAAGGACTTAAATTAAGGAATTTAAGTGGAAAAGAGAGAACGGGCTGAGTGGAAACAAAAGTCCACTACACTTAAGAAATCATAGATTCTTAAGAACAACATCTCTGAAGGAAAATAAGTGAAGTGCAAGAATTCCGAGGGGAATCCCCCAGTAAGAGAACCACCGAAGAGACCAGAATGAAACCTGGGAAAAAACATCATGGGCCTTCACATGTGGAACAGAGTTACAGGGAATAAAGGATAAAATGTTATCCAAAAAGATATTGTCTGAGCAGCAATATCACTCTCTTGAACTTCAGAAGAAAGACCAAGAAGAAATCCTCCTAAGAAAGTCAGAATAGCTAGATAGATAGTATCTCAGGAAAGGAGAGGTCCTCTAAGTCATCCTGACCAAAGACAAAAAGTCAAAGCAGGAAGAGCCTTCTGAAGATAACTGGCTTAAGCCAGGAAAGAAAGATCTGACTTAAGGATGACTTAGGCCATCCCTAGAGAGTGAGAAGAGACCTTTAAATAAAGGAATAAAAATCACTCCTTCTCCTTCCCAAAGAAAGGGAGTAAGAAAGACTGTCTAATACGTGAAAAACTTGGCTCAGCAAGTAAACAGGGTTCAAGAGGAGCCTTGGTAAGAGCCTGCAGAACTAAGGTTTAAGTACCAAAAGGTAGGTGACGACTACCCTTATTGTGGACTTAAAGAAGCTCTAAAAGAGACTTCTAAGCTCCCTATAAGAACCCAACTCCAAGTAGTACCTGGAGAGAGCCGACCTGTATCCCTATTGTCTGAAAAATAATTCCTTAAAAGGAACAGCAATAAATGGGACAGTTGAAGCATGGCCGCGTGGCCATGTTTCTCACAAGTTTTTGAAGCAGTTCCACATTGCATCATAGACAGTTATGGAGGATAAAAATCCTCCAAGACCCCTCCTGTGAAAATTCTTCTTAAAGGAGACTTCAGCCAGAAAGCTTGAAGAAAGGAACTCCATAAAAATTAATAACAAAACTCTAGATGAGATTGTTATAGAAGAATAAGAGGAAGAGCCAATGGCTTTCTTAAAGGAGATCTTGAGGCCAAAAACTTGGCACTTGCCAAGGAAGGCTACAAGAAAAAAGGTACAGCTCTGAAAGTTGATTAACTTCCTGGCCATAGAGGACAAAGAGCTGAAGGAGGGAAGGAGTAAAACAAGTACAGTCAAACCTGTGTATAAAGACCGACCAAGGGAAATGCTAAAAACGGTCTTTTGTAGGGGTCGGTCTTTATATGAAGGCTTTGTGTAAATTCCTCAATTTCACTCAATTTCTCCATTCATTAAGCATTGCAATCCACAATCTATTTGACATGTTAGAGTTCTGTCACAATCAAGCATATGAGAGTATAGTGTTAACACTTGCTATTTGTGGAATCCTGATAATTGGTTTAAAATTATTATTTAACAAAATGTAAAATGTGCACAAGTACATGTAACAGCAGACATTTTGGATTAAAAAATAGGCCATTACTAATTATACTTAAATTTCTCATTTGTAATACCCATTAAAAGCTGATTTGTGTTCTTATCTTGTTTTACACAGACTACATTGTAAGTTTCTTTATATTAAATAATCCATGCAAAGTTCAACCAGTTCAGTTTTCCATTCATTCACAATGTACTGATCTATACACACCCCTTTTCCAACCCAGCTATTCATATGTCACACTTTCTTTTGAAAGGATTATAGAAATCCCCTTTTTCATGATCAAAGAAAATAGGCAGGTATTTTATATCTATGTTATTATTATAGGTCGAGGCCTTAATTGAACATGTATGTGGAAATGGACAATGGGAACAATTCATATATGGCCCATCCATTGATTATCAGTTCCCATGTTAGCCCTCAGTCTCCATTGTGTGGTCTCTTGTTTGGAGGTTTTTGTTGGTCATTGGGAATGATTTTAGTGGTCTCTGGTCACAACTAAGGAGTGGTCTCTTTTCGGGGTATGTTTTACATCTAAATTTTCTTGGGGGGAATAAAAGCGGTCTCAACTAGCAAGTGGTCTCTCTTCGAGAGTGGTCACATGTACAGGTTTGACTGTACTTCGGACCAAAGCACTCCAGGGCATCTGTTGCCAGAGCCTAAGGATCTAGCACAGGAGGCACATGCAAGAGCAGCTTGTGACTGAATTACGGCAAAAGAGATCTAAATCAGATGAGAAGTCTGAGACTACCATCTGAAGATCCAAGAAGAGTGGAAGCTCTCTTGATATAAAAAGAAAGCACAGACAACAGTGTTGCCTAATACTATCTGAAGTGTCCCTAGAAGCAAGGACAAGTGAAGAACAAATGTCTTGAGAAGAAGACATCTGTGTTGTCTGAGGCTGAAAAGATAATCCTTTGATGAAAGGATACATTACATTAACATTTATATAGCGCCTATTAAACTAAGCGCTTTACAATATGCACAATATACAGTAAATGCCTAGCAATTGTATGCTGATCTGAATAGATAGTTTTTAAATTTCTTTTTGAAGTCCAGGATGGCATTGCAACTTCTAAGTTCAGCAGGTAAGCTGTTCCATAGGCATGGTGCAGCAGAACTGAAAGCACGGTCACCATAGGTTTTACTTTTGGTTCTTGGAACTCTCAGGAGCTTCTGGTAACCTGATCGAAGGCACCTAATTGGAACATGTTGAGTCAACAGGGATGAAAGGTAGTCTGGTGCAAGGCCATGGATGGCTTTGAGACATAGTAAGAGAACTTTGTATTCTATCCGTTGCTGTACTGGAAGCCAGTGAAGTGATTTTAGTATGGGTGTAATATGATCAAATTTTCTGATGCCACATACTAGTCGTGCTGCTGCATTTTGAACACGCTGGAGTTTATGAATGAGAGCTACAGGTAATCCATAGTAAAGAGCATTTCCATAGTCAAGCTTAGGCACCACCAGGGCTTGGACGAGTACTTGAGCTGCCTCCTGTGTGAGAAAAGGCCGAATTTTGTGAAGCAAAAATATTTGATGGGAAGCAGATCTACATACTTGCTAGACTTGGTGTGCTAATGTCAGGGTCTCATCGATCCAAATGCCAAGGTTTTTTGCAATAGGGGCAGCTGTTATAGTATGCTCACCTACTGTTATTGAATTATGAACAACTTTCAATCTTTGAGACTGTGATCCAACAAGCAGAAATTCTGTCTTGTCATCATTAAGTTTCAGTTTGTTGTTAAACATCCACCCTGAAAGATTTCTGATACACGACTCCACTGTATCAAAGGCTTCAAGTTGTTGTTCCATATTACTGGGTGTGGCAGATTTGTACAACTGACTGTCATCAGCAAACAGATGAAAGAGTAGCCCTGAAGATCGGATGATATCACCAATAGGTCTGGTGTATTGAGAGTACAACTGTGGGCCAAGCACTGATCCTTGAGGCACACAGCATTCCAAGAACTGACTGACTGAATATGCACCAGCAATGCTGACTTTTTGAGATCTGTCGGATAGATATGATGTAAACCAATCCAAAGCAACATCTGTGATGCCAAACATATGTTTTAGCCTGTTTAGTAGAATGTTGTGGTCCACAGTGTCAAATGCAGCTGACAGATCTAACAGGGACAGTAGGACCACCTATTTGTTATCTAGGTTCAATAGTAGATCATCAAAAATTTTTATCGGTGCAGTCTCTGTGCTATGATAGAGACGGTAGGCAGATTGGAGAGGCTCCTGGAGTTTATTGGTGTCCATATGCTGTTTGATCTGATCATTGACTGCCCTCTCGGTGAGCTTAGACAGAAAGCTAAGATTAGAGACAGGCCTATAGTTTTTGTAAGTCAGTTCTAGGCCAGGCTTTTTCAGAAGTGGTGTAACTATTGCCTCTTTGAAGTTTGGTGGAACTTCTCCCCTTGATAGAGAAGCATTTATGATCCTTGTGATAGCTGGAGCTAAAGCATTGGAGCATCGCTTCAGTAGGTATGTGGGAATAGGATCCAGGTCACTAGACTTTGTTGGGGTCTTCTTCAGTAGCTCCAGGACGTCATCCTCAGAAAGACTGCGGAAACACTGAAAAAAACTTTCACCTGAAAAGGGGATATCATCGCTTTCTTTGTTGTTGGAGTTAGTGAACTGATCACGAATTTTGGAAATTTTGCTCATGAAGAAGTCACTAAAATTATTTGCCAGTTCCCCATGTGTGTGATGAGGTGGTAGTGCTGTCTCAGAAGTTTCTTGCAAGAGCGATTTTGTGAGTTGGAACAACTTCTTTTGGTCCATCTTATTTTCCATTATGATATTCTGGTAGTAGTCCTCCTTAGCTTTGGTAAGAGAACCAGAGAAAGATTTCCTGCATCTGGTGAAGCTAGCCCAGTCCTCAGGATTGGCATTCTTACGCCACCTTCGCTCCAGCTTCCGTAACTCAGATCTCTGCAGTTTTAGAGATTCACTAAGCCATGGTCGCTTTGGTCGGACAATAACTGTGCGACTTTTGAGAGGAGCATGTTTGTCCAAGAGTTGATGGAGGGAATGATTGTATTTGCCAACAAGCTCCTCTGTGCTGTTCCCAGGGCAACCCAAGTCAAGACACTGGATATCCTGTTTGACTTGATCAATGTCTATCTTCCTAATGCACCGGTACGTAACATTTTTTGTTGTTGGTGGAGGTTTGTAGCACAAAATATCACACAGAACACTGACATGGTCAGAAAGTTGATCTCCTTTTCTTATCCTACTTACTGCATCATCATTGTCCAAAGTAATAACTAAGTCAAGTGTATGACCTTTAACATGCGTGGGAAAAGTGACATGTTGTTTCAGCTTGAAGGTGTTCAGGATATCAATGAAGGATGCTGCAGATTCCTTCTCAAGATCGTCTACATGGAAGTTGAAGTCTCCAACAATCAAAGGTTTCCCAGGTGAGGTGATAATTTCCTCCAAGTATCCAGAGAACTCATTGAGGAACACACTGGCTGGAACCTGTGGCAGTGAAGGAGGTCGATAAATGACAACAAGGTTTGTAAAAGTCGGATAATACAGGAACAAAAGTCTGAGAGCAGAAAAGCTATGAGCTCTAGAAACTGATGAGCAGATTGGACTGCTACAGCAAACATGGACCTTAGGCGATGCAAAGAGCACAAAAGCTACCCAACCCTAAAGTGAGGCATCCATGTTAGTGGATGCTACAACTAGGGTGTAGGAGGAATGCAAAGACATAGTTCCTGGGAAACTACCATGTTACATGAAACCTTCACAGAAGGATTCAAGAATGGGGCATCCAAAGCACCTTAGAAGGAAAAGAAAGGTATCCTTAGATGACACGGAAGAAGTGTCATAAGCATGCAGGACCCTGAAGAAGTGACTTCTTAGTAGAAGCCAGAGATATAAAAGGTGCATACTTGGAGAGGAAAATAAAGGGGAAGGATGAGCTGCTGAATAGACAGAAAACCTTGCCCCTGAGAGGAACACCTTTAGACAGGATAAAAAGCTGGCCCAGGAAGGAGACCGGTTGTAGGAACAGATCTAAATAATTCCTCCTAAAAACACTCCAAGTTGAATGTCAACTCTAAGAGAGTTGCCAAATGAGCCTCTGACAACTATTGGCTCTAATGAGCCAATTTATAGTCACATGTGCACTGAGATGCCCAACCTCAAAGCCAACTTTCCTTACTTCCTTGACTAAGGAAGTAAATCCTGAAAGGTTAGTGGCTAGGCCCTAAGGCACTGCCACAAAGTGGTACACCCTGCCCAAAAGCAAAACTCTGAGCAAGAATGACCCAAAGAAGCCAAAGGAGAGAAAGGAGGCAAATTGAGGAAGAGAAGTGGTCCACTGGCCAATTGAGAAAATGATTAACTGATAAGTTGCATCCTGATAGTCGGAAAACCAGGAAAAGATAAAAATCTAATGGTGGTTTCCAGTATATCTTTGTCAAGAATAATGCCCTGAAAAAAATCTGGAAAACAGGAGCTCAAGATACTTGAACTGCTCATGTGAACAGACAGTGTGAGACTGAATGACAAAGAACAGCATTCTTCTGTGGAGAAGAGCTGAAGAAGAATCAGGAAAGTGGAATCTGAGAGACCACTGGAAGGTGAAAACCAAGTTCCAGGCTTCTGGAAAAAGAAAGGCTGACACCCAAACATTTCAAATGAAATGGAAGAAATCAGTTGACCTCCCACTGGCAAGTGGAGGGATCTGGAAGTAAGAGTGAAAGTTTGAATAAAACAAAACACTCCTATATCCTGAAGGACACCATGATAGAGGTTGAGGCTGAGCCTCTGCCTGTGGATGGCATTCCACCATCAGAATGTTGGAACCTGGAAAGGAACCACATCCCTAAAGCACAAAGTTAGAGAGAAGACTCCCTAGTTGGGAGGAGAACCCAAATTACCCTAACAAGTGACTAGGCACAAATGAGGGAAATGGATAAAGAAATCTCTCAAAACAAGTGCAAAGATGGCTGAAAAGGGCCATAGATCAACCAGCTAAAATGGAGCTGGAAGATCCACTGAAAAGACGTCCAAAGCATGGTGGATGAAAAAGACCACTGAGAAGTATTGCCTGGTCAATCAACTTGAATAAGTAATCAACAAAACAGGACTGAAGGAAAAAATCTCACAGTACTAAGGACCCGAAGGTCCATGTCAGATCTCCCCTAATAGCAGAGGACATCTACCTAGGGAAGAGAAGGTCTTAAGAACCCCACCAGGCTAGATCCCAGGTCCGGAAACCTGAGCAAGTCAACCCAGAAACCCTGTGAAGAGGGTTTATACCTGGCAAAACAAAGTTTTAGAAGGTAAATTTGGGTAATTACTCAACCTATAAAACTTAGAATGAGAAGATCCTAAAATAAATGAGTGACAGAATTAAGTATCTGGCCTGACGAAGGAACTTCTAAGCCTGGGAATAGTGGATGACTTACAAAAGAAATAAGACTGATCAAAAGGAAAGAGCAGTCAAAAATTATTCCCTAATTCTGTTGGACAAAAAATCTTCTGAGGTGAAGATTGAAGGACAGAGTCCAAAGCATCCACATAGTCCAAAAAATGGCACAAAAAATGTTGGAATAAGGTCCCTTAAGTCTGTCTGAAGGTTAACTAAAGACAGAGGGACTCCAACATACCCAAAAGGGAGATGTGCCCATTGGTAGTCAGATCTAAGAAATGGTGAAAATCAAGAGAAAGCTGTTGAGTAACACAAGATTTTCACCAAGCCCCAAACAAAAATTTTTCTAGATTTAGAAAAGGAATGGAGCCGAGTCTAGGAAGTAGGGAAATCAGTTGGATTCAACTGATAAACTCTTCTTAAGGGACCCTTAACAAAAATGGTCTTGAGAAGGTGATCCCAGCACCATAAAGACAGCCTGATTAGGCTGGGCCTTAGGCACAAAGAGGCCAAAGGACTAATAATGGGCTGAGAAACCAAATGACCAAAGTGACATAAAATTGGAATGTAGGAAACCTGTAACAGTGACATGGATCTCCAAAGGGGAAGAACAAGTCAACCCCATGAACCGTTTTCCACCATCCTCCAGATTTGAAGGTGGGGAAAGGTTGAAAATGGAGACCGTATCCCAGAAATGTCAAATGAAAGGGCCTGCACAAGTAATGAACCGTGAATGGTAGGTAGTAAATACCGTAATGTTACGCTATGAAATATGCGTTAACAATGGAAATTATTACACATTATGCTCTGACATAATAATACTAAAAGAATTATGTAGAAGGAATGCATAAACAAACCTGGAAATGCTGTAATCACTATGAAAATGAATATTTTCTGACAACCGATTGGTTGACCTCCATATTGGATGTGACGTCATCGTCACGTGACCTGGTGAATGATTCATAAAAAGCTAAAAAAATACGGTCAATATACGCGGTAAATGAAGAATTTCGTGAAAAGAATGAAGGAAAACCGTAAATGGTGAATTATAATGCCTGTAGAAGTGCATAATTCACCGCGGAAATGAATATTTCCAAAGGAAATCCAACATTCTGACACCACGTGACCCGATGAGCGATAATTCCAAAATTTATAACTACGTGAAAAACAATGCACACTCAAGGTGACAATACGGTCAAAATATGTGATGAAACGAAGAATTTCGTTGAAAGAATGAAGGAAAACCATAAATTAAAATTATAATGCCTGTAGAAGTGCATAAAATCAATTAATTTACAAAGGAAATGAATATCTCCAAAGGCAATCCGACATTCTAACACCATGTGACCAGATGAGCGATAATACGAATTTTGAAAAAGTACATAAAAGTACACAATAAATTCACCAGAAACCGAAGTAAATGGTAAATAAAATGGAGGAGGAGTGAATAAAACAGCAAAAGAACTACTTACAGAGCATCAAAAACATGTAAATGCAGGTCTTAATGAGGTAGCAAAAACGCCTGTTGGTAGTTCAACCGCCACAAAAAGAATGAACTATTTCTGTATTACTGCGCATGACAGAGTGAATTAGGTCACCAGGGGTCAAAAGGTACCAAGTATATAGGTTTAAAGAGGGTCTCCCGTCATATTTTAAATTCTATGTACGGTGTATGTGGCGGTCATCGAATGCCAAGCCACGCTTACCCAAGTGTTTTCATATGGTAGAGTATATTACATTTTTATGAAATAAAAACATGTTTTTTTGAGTTTAAGATGGCCTTAAAATGAGCATGGGTGGAGGCACCACCTCCAAAATCTAATCAGTTGTTGCTTAGACATATCTGGTCATTGTGTCAAAATTCGAATGAAATCTGTGAATTATTTTGTGCGTAATCTTGCTGACAGACAGATGGACACACGAACGGACAGACAGACAAACTCTGGTGATTACATAACCTCTGTCAGGCGGAGGTAATTAATTCAAACATACACCTCTTCTAGAAAACTCAAATGCAGTAGCTGCAAACATGACTTATTCAGATTTCCACTTGTGAACACAGGTTTAAAGAATCACATTTTCATTATGCAGTCATTAGGACCCAGCTATATTGGACTCACATTTCCTTTGCATATAAGAAAATAGCATCAGAGATGCCCAGACACCACAGCCTTTGGATACATCGATAAACACCATGACATTGATGTTAAAATGTATATGTCATACATGCATATCTATCTCGATATCATATGCATGTTTTACATCGCACAATAAAGGTGGTAGGGCATAGTGATATTAGACTATGTTGCAAAATACACTTTTCACAAACCAATGTCTATACTAAGCATATAAGCTTTCTAAATATGTGGAAGGTCAATATCGTACAACAAGTCAAAAGGTCAACCACAGGTGACATCATAATCATGCACTCATACATCCAAAACATATATCCCACCTTATGTCAACATTCCAAATCTTGAAGTTTCTTGTAAATTTTTGAGCCTTGAGTCTCTTGGTAGTCTACACAAGATTTATAAGTTCAATGCCATTGCAGCAAGCTCAAAGTAACTAATGTCCCTACAGATATGGCCAGAAGATTTTTAAGGTCAAGGTCACTAGGCAAGGTCAAAGGTTAAATCAAGGTCACACTATAATGTTGCACACCTACACCGTTAACCAATGTCCCTACTAAATATCAACATCCTACACCTTACAGTTTCTCTGATATGGCCCGGACAAGATTTTCAAGCTCAAGGTTACTACAGCAAGGTCAAATCGAGGTCAAATTATGACGTTGCACACCTACACCTCCTAACCAATGTCCCTACCAAGTATCAACATCCTATCCCTTATAGTTTCTGAGATACGGCGTAGACTAGATACTCCCGCCGCCCGCCCGCTCAACCAGATGCCATGGCTGAAAACAATACCCCAAAGCCTTTTCAGGCTGTGGGATAAAAGGTCCTTCTGCTATACTGTTCATTAGACATGTCAAAACGAACCTTTCAAACTCAAGTTTCCAAAATTAGTAGCCTTCCCTTTTCTGTATAACTGACCTACAAGATTTCAGTGAAAAAGATTATTTACCTTGGCCTTTAAATAGCAGTAAACTGGAGTGAATATCTCTAAATGTGTTCCAACAATTCATGAATACAATTTTAACATACATATATAGTGTTGGTCATAATTTATTTGATCGTAAAGTCATATCGAATACAATGAAGTGATTCTACTCTAATTATTAATTACTTGAATAATACTCATGAAGGTAAATTATAGTATGTTTCTGTCAATGAGGCTTCCATCAAAGTTCCCTTGATTCTTGAGGTCGTGGAAAAGAATCAACCAAAATTCTATACATTCCCTTCGAAGAAAACCCCACCAACTCTCTATTCTTTGGTTAAATCTGCTGTCACCTGGGGAAGGTCAAGATACAGTGTACAAATAAATTAACTGTTGATAAAATAAGTGACAATAGAAACATGTACTTGCTCATCAATTTTAAGCATCTGTGACTAAAAATTGGTATCCTCAGGAAAATTATATCAGGATTAAGTCCTCTGACAAATGCAGTAATAACCTCAATTCAATCTCTCCTCTGTATAAACCGAAAGAAAATTGTAAATATCTCCACAATTTATACCATTATTATACCATTATTATAGTCACTGGTACATGCAAATTACAGCAAAATCGTCACCGACAGCATTTTTGAACAAAATTTCTCCGTTTTACTCTCGAGTTCTATTACCTCAACAGAAAGGTTATGTTTGGTCTAAGCTCATCTTTGAACACATGCAGGTTGTATTTATCAGAAATAAAGTCACCAAAAGGATCCAACATTTGCTTTAAATTATTTTTGGAATGGGCATATCTAGGATATAGACTACATATATAACAAAGAAAACCAGCTGAAAACACAATGCCAAAACTATTCAGGGCTGTTTTTTAAATGGATATTGTTTGGGAAGTTCACAACCAGCTGGACTATTTGTGTGAAAAGTGCAATATTAGGATGTCACCAGTGGTTGACCTTTGGCCTTGTTATACAACATTGACCTTCACCATCTTTATAAGTTTATGCTAAGTATAGACAGTTTGTGGAAAGTGTATTTTGCTACATCACATTCTGTCATCAATATGCCCCACAACCTTGATTATGCAATGTAAAACACGAATGTGATATCCAGGTAGACATGCTTGAATGTATGACGTAGTTTAACATCTGAAGTCATGTTGTTTATTGAGGGAGTTAGGGAGTGTGCACACATTGGGAGGCGCAGTTGTGATTTGGGTTAGAGCTTTATTACATTTTATATGCAGACAAATTATGAATAATTGAGAAAAAATTCTCAGGTACAGCTCTGGAAGTCCTACCTCAAAGTATACTATTTCCTGCTGCAAATGTGTCAACTCCTTCTTCTCGAAGAAACTGTTGGAACTGTAAAACATGTCCATTTTCTGTCCCACAATCAGTTCGTACAATGGCAGGACAACATCCTGAATTGGTCACACTTTCAATATAGTATCCTCCAATCAATTTGGGATCACTACTTGTGTGATAAGCATTTAACCAGATTATTTTATGAGAAAATCCATCGATGCAACCATTAATACAAATACCAAATGGTTTCAGCTTATCATAAGAATCGAGATGCCACAAATGATTTGGCCCTTTGGAAAAATAGGCCCTCCTTGTTAAATGATGTGCTTGTCTTTGTCTCACCCCTTCTTCATCAAGTTTTAACAAAATCAGCGTCATGTCTTCTTTCTTCACCTTTAAACCTGCTAGACGGCACTTAGTATACATTCATCTATAGCCACACATCATTCCTGAATATTGCAGCTGTGACTGAATGAAATCAACTACTAAATTTAGATTGGTAAAGTCACGACGTTTATTTAAGTTAATGGAATAAAGTCTTTGTCTTTACTGTCTTTTACTTATACTGATTCCATGATTATGTTCCAGTGTTGCCACAATTTGTTTCTGGGTCAGTCCCAAACTGAAGTACTCACTAATGTATCTTTATTTTCAGCCATAACATATCTTTGGTATTCAGTATATAACTTCAATATGCTGTGACAACAGATGTCAATTGCTAGTATCTGTTTAACTGGTTATCAACACTAGATCTAGTTCTTAACAGAAAATATGTAGTGTGAACCAGTTCATCTGGTGCTCACCACTTAATCTGGTGCTCATCACTTCATCTAGTAAGCACAAGATCATCTTGTGAGCACCAGATAATCTTGTGATATCAAGAAAACAAGTGGTTCTCAACTTCTCACAAGATGTTCTCATTATCACAAGATAAGAAGTTGTTATAATGAGATGATCTTGTTAAAACAAGATGTTCTCATTATCACAGGATGATCTTGTGCGCACAACTTATTAAATTGTGATAATGAGATCATCTCATGCACACCACATATTTTCTTATATATTTTCTTTTTCACTAGATGATCTTGTGTTCACTAGATAAAGTGGTGAGCTCCAGATGAAGTGGTGATAACGACTTAATAAGTGGTGAGCCCTAGTTAATGTGGTGCTGACTACTTATTTTCTTGTTATCACAAGATGAAGTAGTGATCACCACATCATTTAGTTATAACCAGATCATCTCATGCTCACCACATCATCTGGTGATAACAACAAAATAAGTAGTGAGCACCACATCATCTGGTGATCACTAAATGAAGTGGTGAGCATGAGATGAACTAGTGATAATAGAATGATCTGGTTAGCACCAGATAATGTAGTGCTCACTACTTAATAAGTGGTGATCACCACATAAACTAGTGCTCACTACTTATGTCATGATAACTACTTTATTTGGTGATCACCACTTTATCTAGTGAGCACAAGGATCATCTGGTGAGCACCAGATGATCTTGTGATATCAAGAAAACAAGTGGTGCTAATGAGATGATGTCATTATCACAAGAAAATAACTTGTGATAATGACATGATCTTGTTATCACATGATGATCTTGATATCACGACTTATTATCTCATTATAATAAGAGCATCTCATTATCGCAAGATCATCTTGTGCGCACGACTTAATACATGGTGCAATTTTTATTTTACCATGTCCCATTAGGGGCTCTGTACATTGAAAATAGCCCAATTATGAAAAATACATAGAACCAGCAGCTGTAGTAATATATGTATCTTTGTCATAAGGGGAATATATCTCAAATATGGCAGGTGAACACACTTTGGCAGAGCCAAAGGTAAAGATCACAGCATGACGTTGCACACCTTCAACCCCTAACCAACATCCCTACCAAGTATCAACTTCCTACACCTTACAGTTTCCGACATATAGCCCAGACAAGATTTTATAGGTCACGGTCACTACAACAAGGTCAAATCAAGGTCACAGCATGACGTTGCACACCTACACCCCTAACCAATGTCCCCACCAAGTATCAACCTCCTGCACCTTATTGTTTCCAGGATATAGCCTGGATAAGATTTTATAGGTCAAGGTCACTACGGCAAGGTCAAATCAAACTCACAGCATGACGTTGCACACCTACACCCCCTAACCAAAGTCCATACCAAGTATTAACTTCCTGCACCTTTTCTGGGATATAGCTTGAACAAGATTTTATAGGTCAAGGTCCCTACGACAAGGTCAAATCAAGGTCACACCATGATGTTGCCCAACTACACCCCCTAACTAATGTCCCTACAAAGTATCAACTTCCTACACCTTACGGTTTCCGGGATACAGCCCGGACAAGACTTTATAGTTCAAGGTCACTACAGAAAGGTCAAATCAAGGTAACACCATAATGTTGCACACCTACACTCCTAACCAAGTATCAACTTCCTCTTCCTTACAGTTTCCAAGATATAGACCGAACAAGATTTTCAAATTAAAGGTCACTGCGGAAAGGTCAAATCAAAGTCACACCATGACGTGGCACACCTACACCCCCTAACCAATGTCCCTACCAAGTATCAACTTCCTGCACCTTAGGATTTCTGAGATACAGCCCGGACAAACTTTTTCCGGCCGCCTACCCGAATGCCCATCTGGACACCATGGGTGAAAACAATGCCCCAACAGCCCTAGGGATGTGTGGTAAAAATGTTCTGACCACTTGGCATCAAGATCTTTAAAAATCTTTATCAAATGAAGACTAGGAGGGGGTAGATTTCTTACTAATAGTAGCCTTCTGTTTCTATTGACTATTTTCTCTGGAGATTTCTTTACAGTCTCTATCACAAACACGATGTCTGAATCTTTCAGGTTAGCAGCTTCAGAGTCTTTCTTGTCAGATTTCTTGCCTCTTTTTTCCTTCTTAAGCTTATAAGACCGAGTCAGAAGTTGTGATTTCTGCTCAGTAGTCAAGGAATTGCAATAGTACACTCTTGCTTCAGTACCCAGGGATCTACCCCTTGTCTCTTGTCACAACATCATATTGCAAAATGAGAGTGCTGATCAAAGGTTGCCATTAAATGGCCATAGTTCCCTCTTTTCTTTCTGGAGATACCATAGTAAGGTAAAAGTCTTTCCACACAACAGTAAGATGAAAATAAGGTGATATTCCGTAGTAAAATGAAGATTTCTTCAACTTTCGACAGCTTCTCTAAAACATGTCTGTGCACATGCACCAAACAAAAAAATGCTGACATCACACTGTCTAGACAGGAAGGAACTATGAACCCCATGTAGCAAATGCACACTACTGGACTGGGACCATCGTGAAAATACAAAACATCTTTTTCCGACATTTGGCGGGCTGGTCTGTGCTGACTGGTTTAGTATATTGTCCATAAGGCAAGACGGATTAACAATAGCTTTCTAATAATAATAATAATAATAGTAGGATTTATATAGCGCAAAATTGATACAAATCCTCTAATGCGCTTGAGTCCAAGAAGGGAGAGTCCAGGGACAGGCATGGGTTGACATCTAAAAAGCGCCTGCCAGGGTATAACTAAGGTGGTGGGTATGCCAGAATAAATAAGTAGGTCTTTAGCTGGCTTCTGAAACCATCTATTGTTTGCTGAGATCTGACAGTCTGTGGCAGCTTGTCCCATTCAGCTGGTGCAGCTACTGCAAAGCCACGCCTGCCTATGTGCTTCTTAGGGCGGATTGAGGAAATAGATAGCCTGTTGCCGCGAGTGAGACTGCTCGATCTTATTAAAGCTGAGAGGTACGGGGGCTGTGACAGATTAATAGCCTTGAATACCAAAAGATTATACTTAAAGAGGATGCGATGCTGAATTGGGAGCCAGTGGAGTTTTTTCAAAAAGGGTGTAACATGACTCATTTTGTCAAGTCTGAAGATGATGCGGCAAAGAGCATTCTGGACTCTCTGTAGTTTGGCTATGTTGGACTTGCTTACTCCATAGAGTAAAGAGTTACAGTAGTCTAGATGAATACTGACCATAGCATTTGCCATAAGTATTGCTGTCTCGACTCCAAGGAATTTGCGAATTCATCGTAAATCACGAAGATGATAGTAACATGCTCTGCAAACCTTGGCAACACGATTGTCAAAGGAGTTGTCTGAGTTGAAAATAACACCCAGATTTTTTACTTCCACCGACGGAGGGATATTGTTTTGGAGGAGTGGAACAGGGAAAATTTGGTGCAAGCGAATCTCTGATGGCTTTTTGACCTATAATGATAAATTTGATTTTTTCTGGGTTTAGTTTTAGTTTGACACCGTCCATCCACTCCTGTACAGACTTGAGACACTCGGTCAGCTCTTCCATGCTAGAGTCAAAATTCCTGGAGTCAACTGTTAGGTAGATCTGGGTGTCATCGGCATACAGGTGATGAGTAACCTTGAATTTTGAAATAACTTGACTGAGTGGACCAGTGTAGAGGGTGAAAAGGAGAGGACCCAGCACAGAGCCTTGGGGGACTCCGAAAGAGAGAATTACCGCCTCAGAGAAACTATCACCTATTTTAATTTTTTGTTTACGGTTTGAAAGATACGATTTGATCCATGACAAAACAGTACCATCTAGACCAAACCAGTCATGTAAGCAGTCATATAAAAGAGAATGATCAATCGTATCAAACGAGGTCTAATAATGTTAGGGCCACTGCCTTTCCTGAGTCCACTGAGAGAGCTATATCATTTTAAATCTTCAACAATGCGGTTTCAGTGGAGTGTGAACCCTTATAAGCAGACTGGTTGACATTTAAGAGCGCCTCGAGTGAAATAAATTCATTTAGCTGCTTTGCCACCACCTTCTCAATAAGTTTAGATATAAAGCTGAGGTTTGACACCAGCCTGTAGTTTTTAAGGATATTTCTATCAAGGCTCGGCTTCTTTTGAAGGGGGGTGACATATGCCATCTTAAAACAGTTGGGAAAACTACCTTCTGTGATTGAATAATTTACAATTTTAGTGATGGGGGTGATGAGAATATCAGCACACTCCTTGACCAGTGATGTCAGAATCAGGTCAAGGTCACATGATTTGGATGGTGAGGACTTTAGAATTTTGAGTAGTTCTTCCTCGGACACAGGTGTGAAAGAGGACAGAGTATTTTTAGTGGGGTTGGGTCAAGTAACTAAAGATGGTATTGATGACTGCAGTGTGGATCTTATTTTGAGGATTTTGTCATAGAAGAACTTACAGAAAGTGTTCACAAGGTCGGTTTTATTTGTGTAGTCAGGTAGAACAGCAACAGAGGACCTGTGTAAAATCTTTTTGAAACAGTTCCACAGAGCCTTGGGATTTCCTTGGTTTTCAGCCACAATGTTGGAATAATGATTGCATTTGGACTTCTCAAGCAGGAAATTATAGTTGTTGATTGCAGCCCGATATCGGCTACGATTACTGGCTGAGTTTTCACGACGCCATGCCCGCTGATATTTCCTCTTGAGTCATTTTGCCTTGAGGATGTCACAGTTCATGAAACCAGTCTCGGCATGTCTCGGTATATTTTTCTTCATGATTGGGGCGTGCTTGTCAAGAAGTCTTCTCAAGGTATTAAAGTATTGATGGCTCTTGTTAATTTTACAGATGGGAACACGTTAAAACTTACAGGATTCTCTGACAGGGAAGATAAGGCTGAATATGATTGCCTGGTGGTCTGATAGTCCTCCAATAACTTTGGGACTAATGGACCAAGAGAAGGAATCCCTCACACATAGAGCATCCAAAATATGACCCTGAATACGTGTGGGTGCATTGACAAGTTGTGTAAAACCGAATTGCTCAAGGATATCATAAAATTTCAGTGTCCAGGTGTCATGTTTATCCAGATGAAAATTAAGATCACCAAGGAGAATGTTTTCATAGCCTGATAAAGCAGCAGCTTCGAGGAACATCCCAAATTCGAGGAACTGCGACTTTGAGAGATTTGGGGATCTATAAACTACATGAAATATAACATCTTTAGCACCATCAGAGCTAATCTGAATGGAGATACTTTCAAAAGCCTGATAATTGTATTTTGATACTTGCTCATAACTCAGATCCTCCTTGATGAAAAAGTCAACTCTGCCTCCTTTCTTGATATTTCGAGGTACATGAGTGAACTTATAACCAGGAGGGGTGATATTAGAGATAAAACTTTCAGTATCCTCTGGCCTAAGCCATGTCTCAGTGACAGCTATAAGATCAGCATTGTTATCTTTGACATACTCCAGAAAGGAAGCCGATTTATTTCTGATAGATCTAACGTTGAGAAGACAACCATTAAGAGATCTAGAACCAGGGCCTGGATTGAGAGTGATATCACCCGAAAGAGCTAGAAGCAATGATGTCCATGGACTTACATTCCGGAAACTATGGGTCACCCTTCGACAGTGACCCTGGAAAGCCAGATAGACAAAATTGATGCTATCTACACATGGGTGAATCCCCGACTCAATAACTACAGGATGGCCTGAGTGCATGATTGGTTCAGATGAGTCACAGACTCTGATGCCGCTCAGTATGAGGTAAATGGCAAAATGCAAGCAGTGCATTTCGAAGAATACTGTTAGTAAATATGAAATGATGGCAAATCTACTTTGTGGGTTATTCAAACGGAAAGTGCATTGCCAGACCAACAGAGGCCAAGAATTAAAAATTTAGAAAAGGTGCAACTTACCTTCCCTATGTACAAACCTGTCTTTCACAATGGAGCCAAAAGAGAAAGTTGTAATACATTGTGAAAGTAGGAAAAGATTAGTGCATATTTATGAAGTGAATTTGGTCAACAAAAAAAATTGTGGTATGGATGGTAATCAGGGCTATTAATTTGGTTATTGTAAATGTGGGCTTTGTATGTAATACGTACAGCTTATATGGTTGTTGGTCAACCAAAAATTGTGATATGGATGATCAATCAGAGCTATTAATTTGATGAATGATCCGCAAAAAATGTCCGTTGAGCGATAATACTCGCATGAAACTGTTTTGACAATACAACTGGATTTAAAAGGGACAGTAATTAGGTATTGTAGTATTTGTTTGAAGAGTGTATGATAGGTGACAATAAAAACAGATACAGACCAGTGTAAAATGCAAAAATCACTAAAAATGTAAAATTGACATTAAAATATAAGAAAACACGTCTTCCCCTGGCGAACGCTAAAACCAGCTACAGCACTTAACACATGAAAATGAAAAATATGCTATGTCACAAGCTCTAGCAAGGAAGAAAGTACTCCATGTCACCCTGCGAATGGTTGCAACCTAACTGGTCCTGCCGGTAGAGACACAAAACGTCTTTTTCTGGCATTCGGCGGTTCTGGCCGACATTGGCAATATAGCTAATTATCCATTAGGTAGGATGTATTAACACTATAAAATTTTAACTTCCTACACATAGCCTGGGACATGATTTTAAAGTTCAAGGTCACTATGGCAAGGTCAAAGGTCATATCAAGGCCACACCAGGATGTTGCACACCTACAAATCAATGTGCCTACTGAGCATCAACATCATACACCTCTTGGTTTCCGAGATGTAGTAAAGACAGGCTTTTTCCTGCTGCCCACCTCAAAGCTTGCCCATCCAGAAGCAATGGGTGAAAACAATACCCACACAGTCCTTATAGGATGTGCGGGATGACATTTAGGTGTCATCTAGCTCATTTCTGGACTACCTTTATTTAGTATTAGTATCACACCTTATTTGCATATTAAAGTGGTCAGCTGGTTAAATGTGGGACCTCTCTGATTTTAACCCTACATTCTGCTATTTACATGTTAGAAACACAGGGAGAAACATCTTTGTCTTTATATGGCGCTGTGCACAAGACTGGCTGATACTGTATGGTTTTCTTTTTATGTTTATTTTATATGTGACTTTTAATATATATTGTTTTAGTATTGTAACCAAACTTTTATGTGTTTTATGTAACCTTCCGTGTTCTGGCATGTAAACTTTACAATATTGTTTCTAGTCATGATGCAGTAAAGTATGTACAATTTGCGCTCGCATAAACAGCATACAGTTCAATTACCTGTTGAAATACAATTATCGGATGACAACCAGTTCTTACAAAAGTTCTTATCTCACAGTTGTGCTGATTTTGAAGAAAAATTAAATATGTCGGATCTGTTAGCGATCTGAATTACAGTGCTATTGTGCAAGATTCGGATAATGAAGAAAATACAAATGTATCAAATTTACAGGAGGGTGCTGGTCCTTCTCAACAAAAACAGTTACATGCAACCTTCCATAAGTCGGATCCGGATGTGCAAGCTGTTATTAATGCTCAAATCTTGGAACAGTTAGAGAAGATAGGCAAGCGTTTAGACAAAATTGAAAACAAAGACAGCAAAAAGACTGCTGATAAATCCAAAGTCAAAAGTTCTAAATCTAAAGATATTAAACCATAGAAACACAGTAAAGCCACACAACCAACAAGCAAACCTAGTGAACATATGGGTTCAAATCTTGGTGCATTGACAGACGAAACATTGTTGCAACTGAAAGTCGAACAAAGGCTGCAAGAATTGTCGGATCTGGCTAAAACAGGTACAAATTCAAAATTAAAGTCTCAGCGAGGTGGAAACGTAGAAGTGTTGGTCAAAAATAGAGTCAAATGGCCACATGAGTATGTTTTATCTGGTTTAAATAAGGAAAGGGTCACATATGACCAGTTGAATGTTACGCAAGGGGTGGCTGGGTTTGGCAGAACCATGAGAGACGAGACGGATCCGGTTTTGAGCAAACATATGTTAGAATATCTTATATCCATCCTGGGTCGTATGGAGCAAGGAGAAGTGAAGGACTATTCGGATACTTTGGCCATTGATCGGATCTGGCGTGCAAATGCACAGAAACATTTACTGGTTTTAGTACGGACCACGGAGACGTCGTTTTTCTCGAAAACAAAATTATAAACTCCAATTGTAACAACAATCCAGCATATTAATACACATCTCTCAGTCCAATTATTTCAATTATTGTTTTACTACACCATGTTTTCATTTTTGCTACCACTTATGTAGTCTATAGCAGTCTGCTCTTTTATTACCCCATCATCGGGTATTATCGCCCATTTACCGGGAATTACCGTGTAACTTTCCAAACTATTGGTGTATCATCCCTATTATTTATCTTTCACAGAGTTATTCCAGTAACCTTTTTTGCTGCTTTGTTGTATGGTTCTTGTGTTATATAAGTTATTGTGGCTATCTTGAGGGCAGTTTTAAGGTTCTGAGGCTTATTGGGGTGAATAGGGTGCCCGTGAGTCGCCCACGGGACGAAGATCGGAACGTGAGCTTACTAGGGACATTTATCATGAGTCACCCCAACCACTTAGTTTGTTAGGTGTCTATTACTCTGTCTTGCCTGCTCCTTAGCCATGATGTTGTTGGGTTTTCTGTGCTTCAGTCTCCTCTTTTGGCTGAAAGTGGCTGACCAAAGTCAGTTCTTAGTCTCTCCCTGTGCCCTTCGTGTTCCTGCCCCGATCAGGGATTACTCCTGTAAAATTTTCTCCAATAAGTTTCCTGCGAATACCAGGGTCAAATGTCTTTTGATTCTGTTGTTGTTATCTGGTGACATCGCCCTTAATCCAGGTCCTGTAAACTTTGGCTTTGTGAATTGCCGTTCCATCAGGAATAAGGGTCCCTTGATCTGTGACACAATTGTCTCGAATAATGTTGATATTTTGGCACTTGCAGAAACACATATTCACACTTCTGATACCGACAGCCTACTGAAGTCAGTAACTCCACCTGGATTTCAACTCACTCATAGGCCCCGGACGATTGGTCGCGGTGGCGGAGTGGGCTTCCTTTCCAAGAAAAACTTACCTGCTAAGACTGTTGACGCACCAACACATTCCACTTTCGAAAACATCGTCATATCAATTGTCACTAACTCAAAATCATTTGTTATGGCTTGTGTCTATCGCACCCCAGGTTCATGTTCCTCTGCCTTTCTTGATGATTTCCTGCATTTCTGTGGTTTTCTGTCATCTCTCACTTCCTCCTTCATCATCTGTGGTGACTTCAATGTCCATGTGGACACAGATTGTATTGACCAAAGAAAATTTCTCAATCTATTAGATACCTCTAATCTTGCCCAAAATGTTAATAAAGCTACCCACTTGCATGGTCATACACTGGATCTGATACTTAGCCGAAGCGATTCCTCCTTTGTCAGTAATGTGACAGTTGGGGAAATGGTCTCAGATCATGCACTGGTGAAATGTCATTTGGATTTTGCATGCCCTGCAGTACCGAAGGTTGACAGTATCTCTTACCGCAAGTACCATAAAATCAATATGAAGAGCTTTTGTGAGGATCTTGCAAACACATCCTTTGTCACATCTCCTGCCACAGTGGCTGCAGACCGTTATGACCAGTATATTCGTGACCTTGGTGGTGTGTTGGACAGGCATGCACCATTGATTTGTCGAAGAGCTAAGAAAACACCAGCTGGATGGCTGTCAGATTCTTACCGTAGGGCCAAATCTATCAGGCGTCAATTTGAGCGCATGTGGCGTAGGGATAGGTCACAGTTGAGCAGAAGTAGATTGCGCAGACAGATTGCCCGGTGCAATGCAATCATAAATAGAGACAAGGCTGAATACTATAGCACCATCATTAGTGATAACAGCCGTGACCCAAAGAAGTTATGGCATACACTTCGTCAAGTCCTCAATAGTGGTCAAGAGAGTACTCTCCCTCCTCATCAGTCTGAGAAATCCTTAGCAAACAAATTTGCTTCCTTCTTTCATAAAAAAATCAAAAGGATTCGTGATATGTTCACAGCCTCTTCGGCAACAGTCATATCACCCATGTGTACACCTCCCAACCTACCTTCCTTCAATGAGGTCTCGGAGGACGAGGTACTAAAAATCATCAAAAATTCCCCTACAAAATCAAGTCTTTTAGATCCAGTCCCTACTTTTCTTTTGAAAGATTGTGTGGAAATTTTACTCCCGTCAATTACAAAACTTGTCAATCTGTCATTGGCTGAGGGTGTATTTCCTCAAAAATTCAAGAAGGCAGTTGTCACTCCTCTCATTAAGAAAGCATCACTTCCAAATGAGGATTTGCAAAATTATCGACCGGTATCAGGACTATGTTTCATGTCAAAATTGGTGGAGCGTGTAGTTGTTAAACAGCTCATGCAACATATCAATAGTAACAATCTTGATAATTCTAGGCAATCTGCATACAAAAGTGGTCACTCCACAGAAACCGCCCTGCTGCTTATCAAAAATGAGATCGATCTCTCACTATCATGGGGCGAACCTACTGCATTGGTCTTACTGGATCTGTCAGCTGCGTTCGACACAATTGACCACCCGACTCTTCTTAATTGTCTTAAATCATGGTTTGGTGTGTCTGGCACAGCCTTGAAGTGGTTCACATCCTATCTCAGCCACCGTTTCCAGGCAATTAAAATTGGGTCAACCCTCTCTGATTTGCATGAGCTGTTGTTTGGAGTACCACAAGGCTCTGTCCTTGGTCCTCTGCTGTTCTCCTTATACACCACTCCTTTGAGTAAGGTTATTGGAACGCATCCTGACATCAAATACCACTTTTATGCAGACGACACGCAGTTGTTTATTCATATCTCTCACAAAAATGCAGCCCTGGCTTTTAACAAACTGAATTTCTTGTCTTCTGGATGTTCAAAAATGGATGTCGTCAAGTATGCTCAAACTAAATCCTGACAAAACAGTTTATCATCTTTGGATCCCATGCACAACTCAAGAAATTAGATCCCTATCTCCCAGTTAAGATATTTGGTAATTTCATGCATCCTGCAGTTGTTGTTAAGAACCTTGGTGTCTGGTTTGATGCTAATTTTTCCTTTGCTAACCATGTCCGCAATATTTGTAAGACATGCTTCATTCAAATTCGTGATCTCAGGCGGGTTAGAAAGCACTTGACTGATGAGGCTGCTATCCTGGCAGCTAATGCCTTGGTGAGCAGTCGCCTTGATTACTGCAACTCTCTCTTCAGGAGTCTGTCCAGTCTCAATATGCGTAAACTACAGTGTATTCAAAATACACTTGCCAGGATTGTCACAAACTGTAACAAATACACGCGGGCATCTCCTATTCTCAAACGACTCCATTGGCTCCCAGTTGAATCTCGCTGTATCTTCAAAACAGCCACTCTAGTTTATAAGTTTCTTCACAGTGGTCATCCCAGTTACTTTGGTCCTCTTCTGCCCACTCGTTGCGGAAGATATAGTACAAGATACAACCATCCAGATAAAAGGTTCCTGGAGGTTCCTCAATTCTGTCCATCTGTACATAAATCCAAAAATCACTTTGGCCACAGCTTTGCTTTTGATGCCCCCACAGTCTGGAATCATTTGCCTAATGAGGTACGTTCTGCCCCAACTCTCACCTGTTTCAGGAAAAGGTTAAAATCATATCTCTTCCACAAGGCATTCCCACCTTAGCTTACACTCTATCCGGCGTCTCCGTGGTACTGGACTTGGCAACGGCTATGGACAGATGATTTCTTAAACTTGATTTTTGGTGTTGCGCCTTAGAGTCTGCCTAGCAAAGATTAAGCGCTATAAAAGTACAGAATAGAATAGAATAGAACAGAACATGTGCCAAATACCCAAACTGCTGGGTTGGGATATTCTGGTAGTAGTAAAAAGTACTCAAAGGTCACAAAATCAATGCCTTGCACTTATTATAACCAAGGTTCTTGTCTACAGACTAAATCTCATGAGACAAGGGGGGTATTGTATAAGCACATTTGTGCTTCATGTTTTGCAACCACTGGCCGTACATTTTCACATACGGAAATTGATTGCAAAAATAAAAATAAACAACTGCCAAAAACGAGTAGGCATGGATGGACACAAACTGAGGTCCATCCATGGCGCTAGATGTTTCTTCACCAGAGATATTGCTATAGATAAGATAACAAGTCAGCTTAAGGCAACTCGCCCTGTTTGGAAAGCCTGGTTAGCTAGAGCCAATGCTTTCAAGAATGTTGATCCTAGTCGCTCATATGCTTCTGTGCTACAACAGAGTATTTCTTCTACTGTGGACAAGTATGTTGAAATTGTAGATAATGGTGCTGTTACTGAAACCGTTAGAAACTTCACAAAAGATACCTTTCAAAACAAACCAATTACCACCAAAAATAGTAGTTATCTAGCTACTGCTAAAAACATATGCTTACAGCCCCTTATGACCAGCTAGATAAAAAACAGGGCCAACCATTGCCACTTTGTAATCAATTTCAAGTACTTGCACAGTTAAAAGACGGTGACTGTAGTTCACAATCGAGTTGGGAGTCCACCAATGCTTCTTTCAATTTAGAGGGCAATAAAAACGGAAATGGACAAATATTGGGTTACTGGTGTTACGGTCACGGGCAAGCACGGTAGCAATTACCGGTTGTCTTTAACTTGTAACAGAAAAAGCAAAAAGTTGAACTTAACAAATTTATTTAATAGTTAACAATAATGATTACAGTCAACTGGTATGCTCTTAACTAAACACACCAATACAATAATAAGATCTAGCTGACCTGACCACAGAGATTATGAGTTAAATTTATCCGCCGTATCCAGCAATCTGTTCCGTAATCCGTCCTGTAATATATTCTGTGGTCTGTCCAATGTCCTGTGGTCTGTCCTGTGATCTGTCCAATGTTCACTCACACACAGATATCTATATTTTGTGACCTGTCTCACACTCAACAACACAAAAGGTTCCTGTCCTGCTATTCTTTGTATATCCAGTCACACAGAATGTCTGTCTGGAGACATTTAGAGAGTTAACACAACTGTACTGTCTGCTCCAAGATGTGGACAAAGTCCAAAATGCTGTAAATTCACTCTCTGTTATATGAATGTACAATATCCAAAATATCCAAAGTGCAATAAATCTGTCCAGACAATGTATCTAGTTCACTCCAGTAAAAGTTCACAGTGATATAAGCATATATTATACTCCAAAACACAATAGCTCTCCTTATAGCAAGCGAATACAAAGTTTTTTTTGTGGTCAGATGTACATTCCTTATATACATTCACAGATTCCTTCTGGAATTGTACAGAACCAACTCAAAAGAAGATTGAGCCATCTAGGCCAAATGAGGAAGTTCTAGAAACTACTGGCAATTGGGTTTCCCCAAATCTAACATAACCACTGAGGGGGGGGACTTCCCCCAGTCTGTGAACAGATGAATAAACACTAAAACACAAAAATCAATAACTCCCTTACTTTAAATGTTAACACACAAAAAGAACCAACAACACAATTATCTTTTATGACAATTTATAAACATAAAGCTTAAATTAAACAATGCACTAATATAGTGCCTAATATATGTAATATACAATGTACTAATATAGTGTCCAATATATGTAACACCTCCCCCCTTAAAGAAAAATTTTGGAAACCAAGGGATTACAAAATTTTACAAGAGATTTTCATGATGTATACAAACACAGGTAATAACATTTTACAAAACATTTTTGTCTAAATACAAAAGTAAAATTAGTACCATGTATAACCTTTATAAACTTACTAATTACAGGTATATAAATTACACTTTAAATACAGCTTCTGGACAGGGCGTATCCATGCGGACGCCATATGTTACTTTTTCAAAGTCCTGTTTATACACTGAATTCCTATCTTTAACAGTGTTTCTATTAATAGCCATCATAAGCTATGTTATACCTCTTTCGAAGTATGGCTTTACCATAGTTATTTCCCACATTTGGTTTGAATGTCTGTTATCACAGTTTTTAATGGTCTTTTGGAGAGTTTCTACTCTCCTTGCTACTGGGTATGACCCTACATCTCTGGCCTGTAGTTTATTCATTTGGCCAGGTGATGACACTGAAGCCTTGCCTCCAGGATTGAAGATACGATTTTGTAATTTCTTATCATAAAGCATCTTCATTTTTGACTGAGAAGTTTTCAAATTTTGTTGCGCCAGCTCACAAGCCTTCTTTAACTTATTTCTGAACCTTGAGACATAATCTAACAGATTTAGGCTCTCAGTGTTCTCAGATAACCAATTTTCCTTCAACAGCTTGAGAGGACCACGGACTGAATGGCCAAAGACCAACTCAAAGGGACTAAAGCCTAAAGACTCTTGAACAGATTCTCTAACTGCAAACAATAATAAGCTGATGCCTTCATCCCAGTCTTTTTCATTGTCTAAACAATATGTCCTAATCATATTCTTCAAAGTGGAATGGAACCTTTCAAGTGCACCTTGGGATTCTGGGTGATATGCACTAGATTTGATCTGTTTGGCACCTAACTGAAATACAACCTGTTGAAATAGTCCTGACATAAAATTTGACCCTTGATCTGACTGGATCTCTTTTGGTAAGCCAATTAGAGTAAAGAAATTAACCAGAGCTTTTGAGATTTTGGGAGCTGTTATGTTGGTCAATGGTATGGCTTCGGGAAATCTGGTTGAGGCGCACATAATGGTCAAAAGATATTGGTTTCTGGATTTAGTTTTTGGCAAGGGACCTACACAGTCAATTATCACTTTGCTAAAAAATGCTGGAATGGGTTTGAGAGGAGCTACAGGAATTTTTTGGTTTGGCTTTCCTACCATTTGACAAATGTGACAAGTCTTGCAAAATTCTGCCACACAGTGCCGAATTTGAGGCCAATAGAAATGTTTGGTTATCTTGTAAGTTTTGTTGATGCCTAAATGGCCACCCATTGGAGACTCATGGGCCAATTTCAGTATCTCACTTTGGTACATTTTTGGTACAACAATCTGGTGTACTACTGACCATTCTTCAGATGCAGGGACATTTGGTGGCCTCCACTTTCGCATAAGTACACCATTTCTGACATAATAGCCTACATTTATTTATTTGGGGTTTAACGTCGCTTTCAACACTGTACAGGTCATATTACGACGGGTAGTTGGAAGGGCAGAGGAAACCAGTACATAGAGTTCGCTAGGGTTGTGTACTGTAAACTGCCGACCAACGGCAAGCAACTACCAGCTTTCCCACTTGAGCCCGTGCGGGGATCGAACCCCGGCCTCAGAGGTGGGAGGCGAGAGTGTTACCACTCTGCCACCGTGGCCCCCATAATAGCCTACAGGGACCTTATCTAGCTCTACTGGTGGCAAGACCAACTTGAATAAAGGAGCTAATTCAGGGTCATTTTCCTGCTCTGAAATCAATTTTGATTTTGAAAGTGATACATCTTGACAGTCAATTGAGTCTTGTTTTTCAGAATCTACCCTGGCCTTGGGATTTGTATCACTAGAATTCTGCACATCATGGTCATAGTTGTTTAAGAATGTATCTGACAAATCAACTAAGACATCTGTAGATTGTTTACAATCTTTTGGTTCTTCTTGGGCCTTTTTGGCCATAGCTCGAGTCACAGCACAGGAGGGAAAAATACCAGGAATAACCTCTTCTCATTTCTCAGTGCTAACCAAAGTGATCGGCTTAGAAGTAACCTTAGGATCAGCAACTACCTTTCCACCTGCAAGATCATTTCCCAACAACAAAGATACCCCTTTAATGGGTAAAGTGGGCCTGGTACCCACAACAACAGAACCAGTAACTAAGTCTGATACTAACTTGACCTTATGCAAGGGAACGTTCACACAGCCTCCTTCAATACCTTGAGCAATGACACTCTCACCAGTAGATGTGCTTACACTCAATGGCAATACACCTTCTAAAAGTAAGGACTGAGTAGCTCCAGTGTCTCTTAATATCTTAATGGGGATCTGACTGGAACTACTTTCCAAGGATACAAAACCCTCAGACACAAAAGGTTTGAACTCTTCCCTAATAATCTCAGACTTGTCTAAACCAATACTAGACTCTGCTCTATTGGGATTTGAACGCCAGTTAGACTTGCTAGACACAAAGGCGTTGGGTGTTGCCTCCTTTTCTCTTCTCTTCTTTAAGAGCCAACAGTCAGACATAACATGCCCAGGTTTCTTACAATAATGGCACACAGGAGCAAAGGATCTGGGTTTCCTATCCTTACTCATAGTCTGATTTGAAGTTTGACCCTTATCTGAACTCTTTTCTGGAGCTACATTTTCAGATTTCTTTCCTACTTCTGGATAAGACTTTTTAGCAGGACCAAAGGACTTATTCTTGTTGAAAGTGGACTTGTGAGTTAGCGCATAGTCATCAGCATAAGCTGCTGCTTTTGCCAAATTTTCAACTTTCTGTTCATCTAGATAGGTTTTAATGTCATCACGAACACACCTTTTGAACTCTTCAATCAAAATAACTTGCCTAAGTTTTTCAAAGTCTGTAACTACTTTCCTAGAATTACACCATCTGTCAAAGTACACTTCTTTCTCATGGGCAAATTCAACATGAGTTTGACTTTCTTGTTTACGATAATTTCTGAATTTTTGACGATATGCTTCTGGTACCAACTCATATGCTTTCAAAATAGCATTTTTGACAGAGTTATAGTCCACACATTCAGAAATTGGCAAAGCCGTGTATGCCTCCTGGGCCTTTCCCCTCAAAACACTTTGCAGCAATAAAGGCCACTGGTCTATAGGCCATTTCAAATTTTGAGCTACTCTTTCAAAGTGTTGAAAGTACTTATCGACCTCCGACTCATTAAAAGGTGGTACCAGTCGCACATTTTTACCCAAATCAAATTTGGTAGCAATGGACTCTTCATGGGCAATTCTACGGGCATTGAGTTCTAAAGCTCTCATTTCTCTTTCATGTTTAAGCGCTCGCTCTTCCTTTTGAGCTTGAGCTTCAAGCTCTTCTTTTCGAGCCTCAAGCTCTTCTTTTCTTTGTCGAGCTTCAAGCTCTTCTTTGCGCTGTTGAGCTTCAAGCTCTTCTTTTCGTTGTTGAGCTTCAAGCTCTCTTTCTCTAGCTTCAAATTCTCTAAGTTTTAGCTCTCTTTCAATTTCTAATCGCCTGATCTCATATTGCCCAGAAGGTTCCATTGGTAGAGGCTTATACACTTCTAAACAACTATCAGGTAAAACATCTTCATCAACTAACTGTTCAACAATAAGCCTTTTAAGTTCATGTTTACGTGTTGACCTTTTCACCTCTATCTGTAACTCTTGTGCTATCTGCATTAACATATCTTTTTTAAAAGTTTCTAGAACTTCCATAGATGGTGACTGTACAAACTCTTTAGCACTAGCCATTTTGAGCACTGTTGACTGTAACCAATTACTAAATCAAATGGATTTTCAAAATGTTAATTGAACGGTTGATCAAATAGTTGTAATCAAATGGTTGGATCCCGGACGAGCCCCCAATTTTCCTGTTACGGTCACGGGCAAGCACGGTAGCAATTACCGGTTGTCTTTAAGTTGTAACAGAAAAAGCAAAAAGTTGAACTTAACAAATTTATTTAATAGTCAACAATAATGATTACAGTCAACTGGTATGCTCTTAACTAAACACACCAATACAATAATAAGATCTAGCTGACCTGACCACAGAGATTATGAGTTAAATTTATCCGCCGTATCCAGCAATCTGTTCCGTAATCCGTCCTGTAATATATTCTGTGGTCTGTCCAATGTCCTGTGGTCTGTCCTGTGATCTGTCCAATGTTCACTCACACACAGATATCTATATTTTGTGACCTGTCTCACACTCAACAACACAAAAGGTTCCTGTCCTGCTATTCTTTGTATATCCAGTCACACAGAATGTCTGTCTGGAGACATTTAGAGAGTTAACATAACTGTACTGTCTGCTCCAAGATGTGGACAAAGTCCAAAATGCAGTAAATTCACTCTCTGTTATATGAATGTACAATATCCAAAATATCCAAAGTGCAATAAATCTGTCCAGACAATGTATCTAGTTCACTCCAGTAAAAGTTCACAGTGATATAAGCATATATTATACTCCAAAACACAATAGCTCTCCTTATAGCAAGCGAATACAAAGTTTTTTTTTGTGGTCAGATGTACATTCCTTATATACATTCACAGATTCCTTCTGGAATTGTACAGAACCAACTCAAAAGAAGATTGAGCCATCTAGGCCAAATGAGGAAGTTCTAGAAACTACTGGCAATTGGGTTTCCCCAAATCTAACATAACCACTGAGGGGGGGGACTTCCCCCAGTCTGTGAACAGATGAATAAACACTAAAACACAAAAATCAATAACTCCCTTACTTTAAATGTTAACACACAAAAAGAACCAACAACACAATTATCTTTTATGACAATTTATAAACATAAAGCTTAAATTAAACAATGCACTAATATAGTGCCTAATATATGTAATATACAATGTACTAATATAGTGTCCAATATATGTAACACTGGCATGGAATCTTTCCATTCTTTAAAGGGCAATAAAAACAAAACAGGGTAACTATTGGGTAGTTCCATGCATACACCGTATAAAAAGTGATCAGTGTCATACATTACATTCAAGGGTAATAAAAATGGAAAAGGGCAAACATTGGCTAGCATGTCTGATAACAGAACAGATGATTGTGATGCAACTGTTAAATCAAATATTAAGGCCATGCCTGAAGATAACCCCCTTCCACTTGTTCCTCAAAGTATATCTCTGTCATCTGAAAACATATTTTGACAGGGCATACCATACGGTACCGATAACACTGATACTTTCTATCAGAATCAAATACAAAGTGATGTAGCAGGGGTTCCAGTCTGGGACATGGCTTATACAAATCCCTCCAACGTATACAAACGTAAAAAGTCAATACTAGATACGGTTATATACAACAAATACCAATCTGTGAATTTTAAAAATTGTCTGAATCAGAATAGGAAAGGTTTTGGCTTTATCCCTATAATGATTTGATGATATATACAGGACAGGAAGTTGTATGGAGGACTGTCCCTGATATTATTCAGGCTCATGGATTAGTCAAGATGTTCGGCTATGCCTAATTTCATGCAAGTTAGAATCCCGGTTAAGTCACAACTTAATGTTGCAGCATGGAAAAAGTACTTGTATTCATATTGGGATAAGCAGTTAATAGATCTTATACAATATGGATTTCCTCTAGAATTTGACACTGAGGTTACTTTACAATCTACTTATGTTAATCATGCTTCGGCAGTTCAATATTCTGATCATGTATCTGCATATATTCAAACTGAAATGCAATATGGTGCTATTTATGGCCCTTTTGCTCAACCTCCCTTTCCGTGTCATGTATCACCATTTCTCACCAGAGATAAGCCAAATTCGGATAAGAGAAGAGTTATTCTGGACTTAAGTTTTCCCTCTGGTCAGTCAGTGAATGATGGAGTACCTAAAGACAAGTATTTGGGGTCCTATTTTGACTTGAAATATCCCTCTGTAGATCATATTGTTGATAGTCTTAAGGAACTTGGTACTGATGCTCTTTTATACAAAATAGACATCATTCGGGCATTCAGGCATCTTAGAATAGATCCTGGGGATTTAGATCTATTAGGTCTTAAGCATGATCAGTATTATGTTGACGGAACATTGCCATTTGGGTTCTGGCACGGTTCCGTGTTCTTTCAGTGTTGTTCTAATGCCATACGGTTTATCATGGCAGATCCATTTGGTTATCCAAAATTGTACAACTATATTGATGATCTGGTGTATACTGGTTTGCCAGGTGAAATTGAACAGTCATATCACACTCTATTAGCAATACTGCAGGATTTAGGTTTGGAAATAAGTACTTCCAAACTTATAGAACCCACTAATATTGCTGTATGTCTTGGAATTGAAATTAATTCGGTTAACAGGACTTTACAGATACCAAAGGACAAGTTATGTCAGATTCAACAGATATGTCAACAATATGTTTCTAAAAAGAAAGTGACTAAGAACCAATTTCAATCATTATTGGGTTCCCTCCTCTATATTATTAAGTGTGTTAAACCAGCTAGGTTTTTCTTAAATAGAATGCTTCAACTGCTGAGGGACAGTACTGATAAGACTTGTATATTTTTACATACAGATTTTTATCGAGATCTTAATTGGTTCAACACATTTCTGGCTCAGTACAATGGCATTACCTTCTATGACAACCAAATCATACATGCAACGGTATTCTTGGACGCTTGTCTTCAAGGTTTGGGGGGGACCATTGATAAGATGGTATATGCCTTACCCCTTCCTTTGGGTTTCAAAAATTATACTATTGTCCACTTGGAAATTTGCAAATTTAATAAGTAAATTAAATTTTTATAAGTTAATACCCTATCCAATAGACAATTTGCTAAACCGGTCGGCGCAGACCGGCCCGACAAACGTCAGAAAAAGACGTCCTGTGTTTCCACCGGCTGGCCGGTCCGTAGTACTGTGCACTCCCCAGATGGCGCCTCATACTTCCTTCCTGTCTAGACAACCTGACGTCATAGCATCTTTTTTGTTGTCTAAACCTCTTAGACCCCTAGTAAGCTGATAGCGGGGTCGGTGGGAGGCTTTTGTGTGTCCATTGGATAGGGTATTAAGTTATAAAAATTTAATTTACTTATTAAATTTGCAATTTTATTGCGTTAATACATGCTATCCAATGGACAATTTGCTGAATAACTACCGCTTGGTCGGCGGGTAAGTTACTAGGAACATATGTGAACTCACAATAGCAAATTTTAACCCAAGGTCTAGGCTGACTTTGTCAGGAGACCAATAGGCCCAGGCCTGGGTTGACCTTAAGGTCAGGAAACCCTTTAAGGTCATAGTCGGTTGCCAGCAGCCGGTTACCCGGGGCTATACCAACGTCGCCCCCCTTTTTAACAGACCTGCTCTGAGGTAAGGGAAAGAGAGGGATGAGTTCAGTCCCAGAATGTCAATAAACCTCCCAAAGGAAGCACATCACATTTTTTACTATGTACATGTAGAAACTGTTTATACTATATACAAATCTCCTCAATCTAAGGGCCACCTGTGGATCTGCTGAGCAGCCCATACCAAGCCCAATTGGTAAAGTTCCGAGTCAGCCCAAGCCACACCCTTCAGATAGAACTGTCTGAGGGTATTATGTGACTTCAGTGGCAGGCTGAAAAGATTGGATCTGAGGAGACTCCCGACTGGAAGACCTTAGAAGCAGCAAAGGCCCTGACATCATGGGTTTTAACCTGATGTAAAGAGTGGGCCTCCTGGTCAGAGAGCTCCTAACATAGGATCACAGTCTGCTTGACCTAAGAGAGATAGAGGCAGATCTCTTTGTTGGAACCTTTCTTAAAGGAGACAAAAAAAAACACCTCCTTATTCTACTTGAGGTCTGAGGTCCTGTCCAAATAGTAGCGCAATGCTCTAACCGGAAAAAGGGACCAGTCAGACTTGAGGGATCTATCCAAAGATGGGGGCCAGGGTTGTTATAACTACTGGGCCATACTGTCTGGACCTTCTTGACCAGCTGATTCTTGTATAGAAAGCTGGGTGATGGATACAGGGACACCATTGACCAATCGGATTGGTGTCTAATATTTTGTTTTGACAAGCATGAATTTCACTTCTGCGTTTGCCTGACCCAAGGGCCAAGAAGAATACCGTCTTGAAGGTCAAATGCTTCAAGGAGGCCTCCTTGATTGGTTCAAACAGAGCCTTATTCAGTTGGTGCAAGACCAGTGAGAGGTTCCAGGAGGGTATGCCCCTCCTGCCTTTGGGTCCGTCTTCATGGAAACTATCCAGGAGACGAGTGAGATTGTTGTCCTTGCTGATGTTGAAGGGTGAATTTCCCAGTTTATCAGCAATGGCTGAACTGTAACCATCAATGGTGCTGGGCTGTAGCTTTCTGTCCTCATAAGGTACATAAGGAAGTCAGCAACTGACTTTACAGGGGTACCCTGAGGTCCACTTGATTAGTGACGAGCCACTTGTAACAATGGTCCACTTTGCCTCATAGACTGATCTGGTTAATCCCCTTTGAGCCGCAATTCTTGCTGCCACCGCCTCAGCGAAGCCCTGCTCCTCGAATGATGAGGCTCCAGGAGCCGTGCATCGAGATTAAGATTTGTCAGATTTCTATGAGGGATCTGATTGAATGGTTGTGTCAAGAAGTTGGGCAGATTGGGCAGGCTCAGTGGGATTTGGCTGGACATGGCCACTGGATCCCAAAACCAAGGCATGATGGGTCACCCCGGAGCAATCAGTGATTCTCTTGCATGGGGAGTCCTGCAACATCACCGCTTTGTCCAGTACGGCTGATAGTGGGAAGGTGTATGCTTCCTGATCCTACCATGGCAGACTGAGCGCATCCACTGCTGTGGCCAGGGGATCCGGTACCGGTGACACAAACAAAGGCAACTTGTTGTTGAACCTTGTGGCAAATAGGTCTATTTGAGGCCGGTGCCACCTGTTGCATATTGTTTGGAAGACCTCCTGAAGGCGAGACCACTCTGTTTGGGTTGTCTGGTCTAGCCTGGATAGCTTGTCTGCGACCACACTCAGCCAGCCTGGAATGTGTCGGTCTTTTAGAGTTACTTGATTTCTGGCGCACCAGGTTAAGATTCTCCATAGTAAAGCACAAAGTGGGCCCGACCTCATGCCTCCTTCCCTGTTTATGTATGACACCACTGTGGTGTTGTCTCTCTACAAGTACTATCTTGTGTATGCAGAGTTCTTGGAACTCTTGTAAGGCTAGAAAGACTTCCTTGAGTTCTAGGTAATTGATATGCAACTTGCTTTCCAGAAGGGACTAGGTGCCTCCTGCAGTACGTTCGTTTAAGTGAGTGCCCCACCCTGCTTTTGATGAATCTGTAAAATTTGCAGATCATGTTTATTTGGGTGTAATGGTTGGCCTGTAAGGACATTGTCCTCTTGCAACCACCCTTGTAAATGTGGGTGCAATCACCTTGGTATTGGAATCACCTTTTGTAGTGACTCTGGTACCCTCCAGTTGTTTTTGAGATGCCACTGTATGGGTCTCCTATGAAGTCGGCCTCGGTGAACTTGCTTTCCTGTGGCTGTTAGTGAACCTATCAGACATGAACTGCTGGACCGGACAAACTGGTAGCGACAGTATTTCTAGTATTTTGTCCTGAAGGTTCTGCCAATGGTCCGGTATAGGTCGGACCTGACCGGCCATGAGGTTGAACTGATAACATACAAGGTCGAAGATCTGCTTTTGGTTCCAGTTTCGATTTATGCTGGAGACAAACCTGGTAGGATGTGGCTTTCACCAACTAGTTGTCGAAGTACTGGTGGATTATTATACCCTTGTGTATGGCTATCAGCTTCAACTCCTTTGCTACTACAGTGAGTTCCATCGGTGCAGTGGACAGACCGAAAGACAGCGCTATGAACTGGTATGTCTGATGCTGGACATAAAATTTGATATGTCCTGGACTGTTCCTGTACTGGTATATGGTTGTAGGCGTCCTTGAAATCTATTGAGGTAACCCACTCCCATTGTTGGAGGGTGGTCCTGATGGTCTCCGAAAGGTTTGGTTTGCTCAGACCTAGAATAGGTCTCCAATGGTTGTGTGGTTTTGGAAAAAGTTTGCAGAAGCCCGGAGATTTTGAACTGGCTCAACTGCACCTTTCTTTGTCCATAAGCTGATGTAATGCCTCTAACCAATATAGGTTCCTGTGAGGATGTGCATAGCAGTTGATAATTTTGGGTGACCTTGTCAAGCTTGGTCTTGACTGGAAAGGGAGTGTAGTCCTCCTTCAAAATTTGTAGTACCTAGGGTCCAGCCCCCCAAGGCTTCCTAACTTCCCAAATGGGTTTAGTCTGGACCCTACAGGCAGATGTGTACCACATTTGGGACATTTCCTAGTCTGACAAACATTTCTGTCCTTCTGGCCTCCGGACACTGGTCTGGTCTGATAATGATCCAAGAAAACAGTCTCTCACAGTTCTTGCTGTGGTCCGGTGCGGTGGGGCTGATACAACTTTTCACATTTAAAAGACTCTTGCCCCAGGCCAGAATCCTGCAAGGTACAGCATTTACACAGTAATTGAGATGGCTGACCCTTGGCTGGACATGATGAAGAACTTGTCTGACTATCGACCACCTTTTTTTTTGACCTATTTCTTTTCATGCTGGTTATTCAGGTCTGTGTTAGTAAAGGTGAAATCTATTATCTACCAGACTGTTGAAAGGTATGATAAGGGAAGGTTGCCTGGCAGTAGTTGGGGACACTGTCATATCACCAAGGCCACTGATTGGTCTAAGAATTTTCTGTAACCAAATCTACCTTAGGCAATTCTGTCTGGTACCAAGACTCCATAACCGGTAATTCACTGTAAACAGTAAGTCTCTGTAACCGGCTCAAAAAACTGGCAGGCTGGGGTCACCAATGAATTTAGACAAGTACTGGTCTATATTTAGCCAGCTTTTTCTATGTCACCAGCTGGGGTGAAGCACTGTACAGTAAGGACTGTAGCCAGCACCCTGTTAGTAGGCTTTGTAACCGGTAGGTTGAAGCAAGTGTACAAGGCTGTGTAGCCGGTACCGGTCGGTACACTCTGTAACCAGTTGCAAAAGCAATTTTACAACTATCTTTTGTGTTGAGTTCAGCTTACTGTAGGTTTCCTCCATTAATTAAAGTATTTCTTTTAATCGCATGTCTTAACCATAGATTTGACAGTTGCTGGGAAAGCCCTTGCGAACTATTTTTAGAAGCAATTGTTGTTCGGCGTGTCACGTGACCAGTCTGCTGGTAGGAAGGACACACGATTGGCTGATTGGGGATGTCGGTGGTCGCGTTTTAGTGTGTTTGTTTATTTATTTGCGGTTTTACGTCGCTTTCAACACTGTACAGGTCATATCACGACGGGTAGTTGGAAGGGCAGAGGAAACCAGTACATATAGTTCGCTAGGGTTCTGTACTGTAAACTGCCGACCAACGGCAAGCAACTACCAGCTTTCCCACTTACGGCCATGACGGGGATCGAACCCCGGCCGCAGAGGTGGGAGGCGAGAGTGTTACCACTCTGCCACCGTGGCCCCTCGTTTTAGTGTGACACTTAACCTGCAACTTTACAGTATGCTGAACTGTCCACAAAACCTCACTACCGACAACAAGGCCGGTTCCGCAAAGCAGGGACTGGAGTCACAGTAGACGTGAGTTCTGAAGAACGCAGTTCCGACCTTCCTGGGCGGTGAAAACACGTGACCAGCTTTGTGATTTGGTCGGAAAGACACGCGATTGGCTGACTGGAGATGATGTCAGTGGTCGCGTTCTTGCGTGATACTTAACCAGCAACTTTACAGTCTACAAAAACCCCACTACCGACAACAAGGCCAGGTTTGCAAAGCAGGGACTGTAATCACAGTAGACGTGAGTTCTGAAGAACGCACTTCCGAGCTTCCTGGTCGGTGAAAACATGTGACCAGCTTCGTGATTTGGTAGGAAGGACACGCGATTGGCTGACTGGATATGACCTCAGAGGTAGCGTTCTTTGACCTGGCCGGTCGGCTGATGCTTTAAAAGCAGAGAAGCCTGGACCAGTGTGCTCTGTAGATGTGTAGATGAAATTCCTTCTTTCTTTTGTGATAAAACCAGTGAACTGGCCATCCACAACCCCCACTACCGACAACAAAGCCGGGTCTGCAAGGGAGGGACTGATATCACCTTCTATTGTGAAGTCGGTTGAACTGGAGCTTGCCGGTCAACTAATGCTTTACAGCAAAGATGTCTGGACCAGTGCGCTCTGAAGAAATCTGAAGAATTCATCTCTTGCTTCTGATGAAAAAATACTAAATACTCGAGCTAGGCTGCGGTGACTGATGCTTTACAGCAGAGAATTCTGTACCAGTGCGCTCTGATGAAGAATGCACCTTTCATATGTGGAATTCCTTCTATTTACAGTGTTCAAAACTACGTAGACTGAAGTTTTCCGTGATTTCTAATTCGTACTACTAGAAAAGACGTTTCTATGGTGACTGTAGCTGGAAGGTTACAGAAGGTACATTAAAAAAGACACAGATAAAAATACCTTGTAAGTAGTATACCCATTATTTAACACAATTGTTAAAGGGAGGAAACTAGCAAAATGGCTGCCTTCATAATTCATATTTCTCATCGCTTACTGCCCTATCATCAACACTAAATTGAGTCAGCTAGGGACCATTTCCAGCAGATTTCTTGATGTATATCCGTGCTTGATATGTAGGTAACACTTTTACAATAAATTATTTGCAAATAAGGTAGAAAATCTGTCATAATGCACTTTTCCCTAAAATATCTGGAGATTGTTGAAAACACATCTGCACAGTACACGCGCCAAACGAAAAAGATGCTATGACGTCAGGTTGTCTAGACAGGCGGGAGGTACGAGGAAAACTTTTGATGTGTACGTTAGTGTAGCCGCACCGCTTCTTTGAAATTTCTTGAACGGACAATGTAAATAACGTAAAAAGTTACGTTTTTGGAAGAGAACTGGGAAAAATGACAACCTATACTGAAACCCTAAGAAAAAATCAACAGTTTTGTGTTAGAATTAAAAAAACAAAAATGAGCATATAAAGTAACAACAACTATACACATGAGCGATAATAGAGCAGTAATAGAGCGCCCATGAAAGTCAACAGAGCAGCATAAGGACTGGAATGAATATAACTTGTGCAAAACGATAAAATATCTAAAACAGAAGTAAATAATTGGAATTGATTTGTATTGCGACCAAAAAAAAAAAAACAGAGTTTAATAGTGAATACAAGAAGAGGCTTGTAAAGTGGTTCAAGAATTGTGTTGTATTGTGACCAAATAACTGTTTAAAAGGGAACACAAAAAGAGGCTTGTAACGTGGACGTTTAAAGATACAGAAATGCAACAATCACCAGGTAAAACATGTAGTTAAGAAGTAGTTAAGAATTGCAAAAATACTGTAATATGGTGACTACTCATAGTGCAAAGTGCAAAATTGGTTATAACAAAAATAACTTAACAATCACAAAAAATTCATAAAAGGATAAATATTAGTATAATAGAAGCTATGTAAAAATCAAACTAAGTGGAAAAAATTACTAAAGGTCTGCAAAGTCTTTGATAAAAACATAAAAACTGACAAAGTATCAATTGATAAAAGGGGAAAAATAATAATAAAATAAAAACGTAGGTAATAAACACCAAATCAAAAGTGGATGTTGGCCAACACCCCCAAGTCGAGCAACAAGCGCCCAATTTCGGAAGGAAGTACTCCGAGCCCGTCCATTAAAGAGTAGTAAAAACGCCAAATTAGACAACAAAAAAACACCCAAGACAAAGCAATGGAAAGCACAAATAAACTATCAATGCAAAACAGCGTTATGGAAACGGAGGAAATAGCAAAGTTAAAAGACGAAGAAAAATGGCAGTACTTAGTAAAACATTTAAACCTTTTAAGTGACAGAGTTCTAGAACTACAAGCTGAAAATGGCGAATTAAAGGCTTCTATGGCAACTGCAAATGGTAAAATAGCTTTCCTCGAAAATCAGGTTGAAAAAGCAAAGGAGAAAATTGGATACATAGAATGGAAGACCCTTCAGGGTGGCATAGTGCTTTATAACCTGCCAGAAATGCCAGGAAAATCTGATGAAGAAACTCTAATTGGGTTCTTAACAAACGAGCTGAAAATCCACAAAAAGGCCATTTGCTCCCCTGAAAATATCGCAGGCCCAATTCATGTTGATTCATTATTCAGAGTTGGTAAAAAACTAAGCAACAGGCCAAGAGCTATGATTGTAACCTTTGCATTAAAAAACTACAAAAAAAAATAGTTCTGGAACATTACAGACAGGTGCAAAAAACATTTCAGGTCAAGATAACTGATCACTTCCCTTCAGAAATGACAGAGCGCAGATCTGTGCAAAAGGACGCGCTAAAAAAATACAAAGATATCTATAGAGACACAGACAAGCAAATTAAACTTGTCAGAGACGAACTTCTTGTAGGATCGAAAGTGATGGGAGAGGCTTTAGCGACGAATCCACTGACAAGTGCTCCCTGCAGTGTCCCTGTAAATGAAGCAGTAGTTACGCATACTAACACCAAAGAAGAGAATGGAAGTAAATTCCAGGGGCATGCAAAAACAGTTCACACAATTACAGAGGCAGCGGCAGTAAAAGATGCTCTGTTTCAACTTCCTGCGGTATCGCAGTGCGATCATGTGATCTATGCAAATAGCATAACCGACATATCAGGCATAAAGATATCAGGACATAACGACGGAGGGGAATGGGCAGCATCAAAACTCCTGGCAAATCTCATAGAAGAAAGAGGGCTGACAAACGTGTTCCTGTCAGTAACCAGGAAACATGATGGGTCAAATCTTGGTCAAAGACGCTTTGCACTCATAACTGAGATTGGAAACAGAGCATTAGATATGCTAAACAATATTGATCCTTGATTTAAATAAAGTTATATGACGCTTTTTAAGACGATACAAAGTATTCACTCAAATTACATATATGGTAGCAGCCAAGCATAGCTCTGTTTTGAGTTTTAAAATCTTACCCATGATATAAAAGTTGTGACAAGTTTTTAAGAGGATAAGATAACAAAATATCAGCCATATGAACAGTCATAAATTAATTCATAATTAATCTCCTAAATTGAACCTAACTCTTTCTATGTTCAAATTTGCAGAGAGACATCCACACTCAGTTATCCTGGCTGATTCCTTGACCAAAGGCTTCTTTCAGATGGATAGAACCGCAGTTATTACAAGACGGGGTGGAACTCCCCAAAAACTGATCGAGTTTCTGAAAGAAAATCCCGCATCAATAGCAGGGTATAAAATAATCATTATCCATACAGGTACAAATTGGCTAAGTGGAAAAGAGGAATGTGCTTCTACATAAAACTTGTGAATTCGGTAATCACAAAAGAAATATATGAAGCCAAACTGAAAAGTCTAAGCCCCCCACCAGCTGTAGGCACGGCACAGATATTCAAAGAAACATTGCAGGAGTTGTTAGACCTAATAAAGTCCATCAACAAAGAAGCGACAATCTTAGTGTCGTCTATAATAGCTTGAATGTGGGACCATGATCGGCGCCATTTAGTACGAATTAGTTACAACCAAATCTTGAAAGGTTTCAATGGCCAGTCAAATATATTTTTTATACCATCCTACAAGCCCTTTTTCGTCAAAAACAAAAATCTGAAAACAGACCTTTTTGACCAAGATGGTTTGCACCTCTCAAACAAAGGCGCTGTTGTCTTGAGAACCTTTTTTTGTGAAAAAATAGACAAATGTTTCAAGGGAATGTGTTATTGTGTTATATCAGTTAATCCAATATTCACATTTTTGTACACAGAAGCAAACCACTGGCTGATTATTTATGGTTTATTTTGTGTTAACCACTTCTCTTGTCTAGTACCTGAGCCTTGTCACTGAAGTAGTGATAACTTGCAGTGGGATCCAAAAACGATCATATTATATGAAGTATGTCTGCAACATGTCTAGACACGGTTACACGAGACCACTGAAATTAATCATAAATGGTATTATAGCAGTTAATCCAATACTCACAATTTCTGTACACAGTAGCAAACCACTGGTTGATTACTTATGATCTATTTGGTGCTAACTACTTTCTTGTCTAGCAACAGGGTCCTGTCACTGAAGTAATGATAACTTGCAGTGGGATCCATAAATGATTGTATCATATGAAGTATGTAAACATGTGTTTAAATGTAACAAGTCCTGTCACTGAAGTAATGATAACTTGCAGTGGGACCCAAAAATGATCATATTATATGAAGCATGTCTGTAATGTGTGTTTAAATGTCTAGACACGGTTATACGAGACCACTGAAATTAATCATAAATTGTATTATAACAGTTTATCCAATATTCACACTTTTGTACACAGTAGTAAACCACTGGTTGATTACTTACGATCGATTTGGTGCTAACTACTTTCTTGTAACAAGGTCCTGTCACTGAAGTAATGATAACTTGCAGTGGGATTCAAAAATGATCGCATCATATGAAGTATGTCTGAAACATGTGTTTAAATGAAACAGGCTCCTGTCACTGAAGTAATGATAACTCGTAGTGGGATCCAAAAATCATTGTATTATATGAAGTATGTCTGTAACATGTGTTTTTATGTCTAGACACGGTTATATGAGACCACTGAAATTAATCATAAATTGTATTGTATCAGTTAATCGAATATTCACACTTTTTGTACACAGTAGCAAACCACTGGTTGATTACCTATGATCTATTTGGTGCTAACTACTTTCTTGTCTAGTAACAAGGTCCTGTCACTGAAGTAATGATAACTTGCAGTGGGATTCAAAAATGATCATATTATATGAAATATGTCTGAAATATGTGTTTAAATGTAACAGGGTCCTGTCACTGAAGTAATGATAACTTGCAGTGGGATCCAAAAATGATTGTATTATGTGAAGTATGTCTGTAACATGTGTTTAAATGTCTAGACACTAGAGCTGAAACGATTATTCGTACTAATCGATTAGTAGGTTATCAAAGCACTAGTCGATGCCAATATTATGAAATCGGTTAATTGTTTTCTTGTGTATATCACCACATAGCAGATTTTATGCGATCGTTGGAACTATGAGTATTAATAGTTAATGCAAGCGACTACCCGGCTAGTAAATTTTGCTAATCATTTCAGCTCTACTAGACACGGCTATAAGAGACCACTGAAATTAATCATAAATTGTATTATAGCAGTTAATCCAATATTTACAATTTTTATACACAGTAGCAAACCACTGGTTGATCACTTATGATCTATTCAGTGCTAACTATTTTCTTGTCTAGTAACAAGTTCCCGTCACTGAAGTAATGATAACTTGCAGTGGGATTCAAAAATAATCATATTAAATGAAGTATGTCTGAAACGTGTTTAAATGCAACATGGTCCTGTCACTGAAGTAATGATAACTTGCAGTGGGATCCAGACATGATTATACGAGACCTTTGAAACTAATCATAAATGATATAACAGTTATATACAGGGGGTATACAGTATAACAATTATAACAGTTAAATCCAATATTCACATCTTTGGTATATAGTAGCAAACCACTGGTTGATTTCTTTTGACTTATTTGGTGCTAACTACTTTCTTGTCTAGTAGCAAGATCCTGTCACTGAAGTAATAACTTGCTGTGGGAACCAAAAATGATCGTATTATATGAAGTATGTTTGTAACATGTGTTTAAACGTAACAGGGTCCTGTCACTGAAGTAATGATAACTCGCAGTGGGATCCAAAAATGATTGGTTCGTTCCCCGTCATGGCCGTAAGTGGGAAAGCTGGTAGTTGCTTGCCGTTGGTCGGCAGTTTACAGTACAGAACCCTAGCGAACTATATGTACTGGTTTCCTCTGCCCTTCCAACTACCCGTCGTGATATGACCTGTACAGTGTTGAAAGCGACGTAAAACCCCAAATAAACAAAAAATAAACCAAAAATGATTGTATTATATGAAGTATGTCTGTAACATGTGTTTTTATGTCTAGACACGGTTATACGAGACCACTGAAATTAATCATAAATTGTATTGTATCAGATAATCCAATATTCACAATTTTTGTACACAGTAGCAAACCACTGGTTGATTACCTATGAACTATTTGGTGCTAACTACTTTCTTGTCTAGTAACAAGGTCCTGTCACTGAAGTTAATGATAACTTGCAGTGGGATTCAAAATTTCATATTTTTAAATGTAAAATGCATTTTTATGAATAATAAAAGAGACTTCTAAGCTCCCTATAAGAACCCAACTCCAAGTAGTACCTGGAGAGAGCTGACCTGTATCCCTATTGTCTGAAAAATAATTCCTTAAAAGGAACAAACAGCAATAAATGGCCATGTTTCTCACAAGTTTTTGAAGCAGTTCCACATTGCTTCATAGACAGTTATGGAGGATAAAAATTCCTCCAAGACCCCTCCTGTGAAAATTCTTCTTAAAGGAGACTTCAGCCAGAAAGCTTGAAGGAAGGAACTCCATAAAAATAAATAACAAAACTCTAGATGAGATTATTATAGAAGAAAAAGAGGAAGAGCCAATGGCTTTCTTAAAGGAGATCTTGAGGCCAAAAACTTCCTGGCCATAGAGGACAAAGAGCTGAAGGAGGGAAGGAGTAAAACAAGTACTCCGGACCAAAGCACTAAAGGGCATCTGTTGCCAGAGCCTAAGGATCTAGTACAGGAGGCACATGCAAGACCAGCTTGTGATTGAATCCATGACAAAAGAGATCTAAATAAGATGAAAAGTCTGAAACTACCATCTGAAGATCCAAAAATTGAGGGGCCACCTTATATGAAAGGTGAGAAAGACCTCCAGAGATGGTCTGCCAAGGATTCATGCCCCTGGTAGGTAGAAGAACAGACTTGTTCTTGTAAAAATAATGGCAAAAGATGCCAAAATACACATGTCCCAAGAGTGGAAGCTGTCTTGATATAAAGAAAGCCCAGACAGCAGTGTTACCTGGACTATCTGAAGAATCCCTTAAAGAAAGGACAAAAGAGGAACATATGTCTTGAGAACAAGTCATCTGAGTTGTTTGAGGCTGAAAGGATGATCCTTTGATGAAAGGATAATACAGGAAAAAATGTCTGAGCAAAAAGGACAGCTATGAGCTCTAGAACTGATGAACAGAGTGGACTGCTACATCAAAAATAGACCTAAGGTGGTCCACAGAGCACAAAGAACTCCCAAACCCTGCGGTGAAACATCCATGAAAGTAGATGTAAAAACTAGGGAATTAAAGGGAGGTATGCAAAGACATAGTTCCCAGGACAGTACCATCTTGAATGAACCTTCATAGAAGGATCAAGGAATGGAAAATCCAGAGCACCTTTGAGAAGGAAAATCAAGTGTCCTGAGATGACACAGAAGAAGTGTCATGTGTAGGGACCTTGAAGAAGCGGCTTCCAAGTGGAAGCCAAAAGAAATAAGGAGCCCAGTTGGAGAGGTAATTAAGAAACAGGTTAAGAACCTGACCCAGGACGGAGACCTGTTAAAGAAACAGATCTAAATACTTCCTGCTAAGAACCACTCCAAGTTGAAAGTCAACTCTAATAGAGTTGAAAAATGAGCCTCTGACAACTATTGGCTCTAATGAGCCAATTTGTAGTCACATGTGCACTGAGATGCCCAACCTCAAAGCCAACTTTCCTTACTTCCTTGACTAAGGAAGTAAATCCTGAAAGGCTAGTGGCTAGACCATAAGGCATTGCCACAAAGTGGTACACCTTGCCCAAAAGCAAAACTATGAGCAAGAGTGAACCAAAGGAGCCAAAGGAGAGAAAGGAGGCAAATTGAGGAAGAGAAGTGGTCCACTGGCCAATTGAGAAAATGATCAACTGATAAGTTGCATCCTGATAGTCTGGAAAACCAGGAAAAGATATAAATCTAATTGTGGTTTCCAGTATATCTTTGTCAAGGATAATGCCCTGAAAAATCAGGAAAACAGGAGCTCATGATACTTGAACTGCTCATGTGAACAGACAGTGTGAGACTGAATGACAAAGAACAGCATTATTCTGTGGAGAAGAGCTGAAAGAATCAGGAAAGTGGAATCTGAGAGACCACTGGGATCAGTTGACCTCCCACTGGCAAGTGGAGGGATCAGGAAGTGAGAGTGAAAATTTGAGTAAAACAACACTCTTATCTCCTGAAGGATACCATAATAGAGGTTGAGGCTGAGCCTCTACCTCTGAAAGGCATTCCACCATCAGAATGTTGGAACCTGGAAAGGAACCACATCCTAAAAGCACTAAGTTAGAGAGAAAACTCCCTGGATGGGAGGAAAAAGGTCTTAATTGGTGTGCCTCAAGAGGCTAATGCAGATAGCTTAAAAGAGGCACCTTGAGTAAGGGCCACATGAAAAGCTTCTGCTTATACTGTTATATGTGAGAAGAAATGATCTTCCAAGAGAGACACCACAAGAAACAGCATAAGACCAAAATAGGACCAATTTACCCTACCAAGTGACTAAGCACAAGTGAGAGAAATGGATAAAGAAATCTCTCAAAACAAAGTGCAAAGATGGCTGAAAAAGCGCCATAGATCAACCAGCTAAAATGGAGCCAGAAGACCCATTGAACAGATGTCCAAAGAATGGTGGATGAAAAAGACCACTGAGAAAGTATTGCCTTGTCAATCAACTTGAGTAAGTGATCAACAAAACAGGACTGAAGGAAAAAATCCCACAGAAATAAGGACCCTAAGGTCCATCTCAGATCTCCCCTAATAGCAGAGGAACTCTACCTAGGGAAGGTCAGGTCTTAAGAACCCCATCAGGCTAGATCCCAGGTCCGGAAACCTGAGCAAGTCAACCCCCCCCCAAAAAAAACCCCGAAGAGGATTTGTACCTGGCAAAACTAAGTTTTAGAAGGAAAATTGGGTAATTACCCAACCTACAAAACTTAGAATAAGAAGATCCCAAAATGAATGAGTGACAGAAAGTAAGTATCTGGCCTCATGAAGGAACTTCTAAGCCTGGGAAAAGTGGTTGACTTAGAGAAAAATAAGACTGATCAAAAGGAAGGAGCAGTCAAATTAATTCCCTAATTCTGTTAGACAGGAAGCTTGAAAATCTTCTGTGGAGAAGATTAAAGGATGAAGTCCTAAGCACCCATATAGTCCAACAGACTGGCACCAAAAAGTTGGAATAGGGTTCCTGAAGTCTGCCTAAAGGTAAACTGTAGAGGAACCCCCAACATACCCAAAAGGGAGATGTGCCCATTGATCGTCAGATCTAAAAAATGGTGAAAACACAATAGCTGTTGAGTAACAGAAGATTTCCACCAAACCCCAAACAAAATTTTTCTAGATTTAGAGAATGAATGGAGTAGTGTTAAGGAAGTAGCAAAATCAGTTGGATTCAACTTATAAACTCTTCTAAGAGACCCTGAACATGAATGGTCTTGAGAAGGTAATCCCAGTACCAAAAAACAGTCTGATTAGACTGAAGCCTAGGCACAAAAGAGGCCAAAGGACTAAAAATGGACTGAGAAACCAAATGACCAATTGACATAAAATTGGAATGTAGGAAACCAGTAACAGTGAAATGGATCTCCAAAAGGTGGAAGACAAAGTCCTCCCCAGAAGCCGTAAACCCCCAACCTCCAAAAATTGAAGGTGGAGAAAGGCTAAAAATGGAGACCCTAGGCTCAGAATTGAACCCCAAAACACTGAAACCAGGATCCGAATTCCAGAAATGTCAAATGAAAGGGCCTGTTCAAGTAAAGAACCGTGAATGGTAGGTAGTAGATACCGCAATGTTGCGCTATGAAAAATGCGTTAACAATTGAAATTATTACACATTATGCTCTGACACAATAATATTCAAAGAAATGTGAAGAAGGAATGTATAAACAAACCTGGAAATGCTGTAATCACTATGAAAATGAATATTTTCTGACAACCGATCGGTTGAATCCATTTTGGATGCGACATTATCGTCACATGACCTGGTGAATGATTCGTAAAAAGCTCAAAAATAAGGTCAAACTACGCAGTGAAACAAAGAATTTCATAAAAAGAATGAAGGAAAACCGTAAAAGGTGAATTATAATGCCTGTATAAGTGCATAAATGAATTAATTCACCGCGGAAATGAATATTTCCAAAGGAAATCCAACATTCTGACACCACGTGACCCGATGAACGATAATACCAGAACGGTATTTACGTGAAAACAAAGTACAGTCAAGGTGACAATACGGTCAAAATACGTGGAAAAATGAAGAATTTCGTTGGAAGAATGAAAAACCGCAAATTAAAATTATAATGCCTGTAGAAGTCCATAAAAAGAATTAATTTACAAAGGAAATGAATATTACCAAAGGCAATCCGACATTCTAACACCATGTGACCAGATGAGCGATAAAACGAATTTTGAAGAAATATGTAAAATATTGCACCACGTATACAATAAATTCACCAGAAATTGAAGTAAAAGGTAAATAAAATGGAGGAAAAGTGAATAAAACAGCTTAAGTGTACTTACAGAGCACCAGAAACGTGTAAATGCAGGTCTTAGTGAGATAGCAAAAACGCCTGTTGACACTTCAACCGCCACAAAAAGAATAAACTATTTCTGTATTACTGCGCATGGCAGAGTGAATTAGGTCACCAGGGGTCAAAGGTAGCAAGTATATAGGTTTAAAGAGGGTCTCCCCTCATATTTTAAATTCTATGTACTGTGTATGTGGCGGTCACCGAACGCCAAGCCATGCTTACCCAAGTGTTTTCATATGGTATAGTATATTTACATTTTTATGAAATAAAAATGATCATATTAAATGAAGTATGTCTGAAACATGTGTTTAAATGTAACAGGGTCCTGGCACTGAAGTAATGATAACTTGCAGTGGGATCCAAAAATGATTGTATTATGTGAAGTATTAATCATAAATTGTATTATAGCAGTTAATCCAATATTTACAATTTTTATACACAGTAGCAAACCACTGGTTGATCACTTATGACTAATTGGGGGCTAACTATTTTCTTGTCTAATAACAAGGTCCCGTCACTGAAGTAATGATAACTTGCAGTGGGATTCAAAAATAATCATATTAAATGAAGTATGTCGGAAACGTGTTTAAATGCAACATGGTCCTGTCACTGAAGTAATGATAACTTGCAGTGGGATCCAGACATGGTTATCCGAGACCTTTGAAACTAATCATAAATGATATAACAGTTATATACAGGGGGTATACAGTATAACAATTACAACAGTTAAATCCAATATTCACATCTTTTTTGGTGCTCACTACTTTCTTGTCTAGTAACAAGATCCTGTCACTGAAGTAATGATAACTTGCTGTGGGAACCAAAAATGATAGTATTATATGAAGTATGTTTGTAGCATGTGTTTAAACGTAACAGGGTCCTGTCACTGAAGTAATGATAACTTGCAGTGGGATCCAAAAATGATTGTATTGTAGGAAGTATGTCAGTAACATGTGTTTAAATGTCTAGACACGGTTATACGAGACCACTAAAATTAATCTTAAAGAGTATTATATCAGTTTAATCCAATATTCATATTTTTTGTGTACAGTAGCAAACCAGTGGTTGATTTCTTATGATTTATTTGGTGCTAACTACTGTCTAGTAACAGGGTCCAGTCACTGAAGAAATGATAACTTGCAGTGGGATTCAAAAATGATCAGGAAAAGGGTAAAAGTATAACAAAAAGTAAATCAGAATAGAATCTTGACACTGAAGTAGTGACAACTTGCAGCGAGATTCACAGCAGCAAAACTTCTAAAGGTCAAAGTTGGGGTTTTACGTCCCGTTCAACAGCCAGGGTCATATTGGGACAGGTCCTCAGAATTGCCACTTGTGGGACTCGAACCCACAGAGGTGACAGCCTATGATTAGATGCCAAACTTGCTAACCACTAGGCCACTGAGGACCTTAGCAAAACTTCTAATAAATATGTCCATGACGTAACTGGTAACATGTGCCTAACCAACTGGATAAGATTATTGAGACTACTGCGATTAAGTATAAATTGTATTTTATCAGTTAGGCCGGCATACAATAATGTTAGATGCATATCCAATATACTAAAGAAACCACAAAGGAAAACACAAAGTGAGATGGAGCTGTAGGATTATAAATCAATATCTACTATTCTTTCCAGGTCTCTTCCAAAAATGGTGACTACTTCCTTTGTATTTACCATATGACTGTATTGTACATATGTTTTTGTTTTGTTGTTCAGTCACTTCACTTGATCAAAGTAACATATACACACTATTGATGATTCAGTGCAAACCAATCGCAGCTGGGGTAGGGAGACCACAAAGTCTGGTTTGTCTCCAAGAGTTAAACAGGGGTGAGCCACCTAAAACAAAACCAATATGGAAAATGCAATTAAAGTGTTGTCAGCAAATTGTCAAGGCTTACGAGATATTGCAAAAAGGACTGACGTACTAAATTACTTACGAAGTATGGGTGGCAATATTCTATGTTTGCAAGAAACTCATTGGTCGGAAAGCGATATTGGTAGCCTTAAAAACATTTGGAAAGGAGATTGTTTTATAAATGGCTCTAAAACCAACTCAAGAGGGGTTGCAATACTGATTAGTCCAACATTTGAATATACAGTATCCAAAATACCTGCAAATAATGAAGGAAACCCATTATCAATTGACTTAAAATTAAATGATACAAGTATACGAATAATAAACGCATATGCGCCGAACATTGATAGCCCGCAATACTTCAAAAATATAGAGTCATATGTTATCAACTGAAACAGAATACATATTACTAGGAGGCGACCTAAATCTTATACTAGACCCTAAACTAGACTGTGACAATAACAAACATATTAACAATCCTGTAGCACGGAAGGAATTATTAGAAATAATAGAAAAAAATCATTTATGCGATATTTATAGAAAACTAAACCCTTTAAAAACACGCTATACTTGGAGAAGGAAAAACCCCGTGAAACAAGCACGTTTAGACTACTTTATCGCCTCATCCCCGCTTCTAGATATTATAAGCAGCTGCAACATCAAGCCAGGATATAGGTCAGACCACTATATTCTAGAACTAAATATAACACTTTGTAATTTTAAAAGAGGAAAAGAAGTATGGAAATTCAACCGTTCTCTTCTAAAAGACAAAGAATATTTAATACAAATGAATATAGGTCCTCGGTGGCCTAGTGGTTAGCAAGTTTGGCATCTAATCATAGGCTGTCACCTCTGTGGGTTCGAGTCCCACAAGTGGCAATGCTGAGGACCTGTCCCAATATGACCCTGGCTGTTGAACTGGACGTTAAACCCCAACTTTGACTTTGAATACAAATGAATAATGTAATAGATGAAGAAACGGTTAGATATAAAATGGAGTTTAAAAACTGTGATACGAGCTGCAGTGGTAATATTGACTATAGCCTCTTCCTAGAAGTATTATTAATAAGATTAAGAGGAGAAACAATTAAGTACTCGGCGAATAAAAAAAGAAGCAGTCAAAAAGGGAAGAACAATTAATTAAAGAAATTGAAGAAATAGAAACAAACAATATCATCGATTCTAACCTTGAAAACAAAAAAAATGAACTACAACTTCTTAGGGAAGATAAAATGAACGGCATTAGAATAAGATCAAGGGCAAATTGGTTAAAAGATGGAGAAAAGGCATCAAAATTCTTCTGCAATCTAGAAAAACATAATTACACAGATAAAACTATAAAAAAATTAAAAGATAATGATGGAAATAACATCTACAATCAAAAATCAATCCTAACAGAAATAAAAAATTTTTATGAAATACTATTTGCTGAACAGCAAAGTGAAAATGAAAAACTAGACTTGAAAACCTTAATAAAAAACTACAATTTACCACTATTAAATAAAAACAATGCGGAAAATTTAGAGGGAAAATTGACTCTAATAGAAATAAGCGAAGCTTTAAAACATATGAAGAATGAAAAATCTCCTGGTATAGACGGCTTCCCTGCAGAGTTCTATAAGATTTTTTGGAAATACTCCAGGCATTAAACGAAAGCTATGAAAAAGGAACACTCTCAACAACATTAAGACATGGTCTTATCACTTGTCTGCCAAAAGGCAAAAAACCTAGAGAATTTATTAAAAACTGGCGACCAATAACACTGCTATCTGTGGTATACTAAATTGCATCGGCAGCAATAGCGAATAGATTGAAAATCACTTTGGAAAATATAATACCAAATAATCAAACAGGATTTCTAAAAGGCAGAAATATTAGTGATTGCACACGCTTAGTCTACGATACTATGCATTATGTAGAGGAACAAAATATACCAGGGCTACTTCTTTTAGTCGATTTCAAAAAGGCATTTGATTCAATATCGTGGAGCTTCCTAAATGATTGCTTAAAAGTTTTAGGCTTCGGAAATGGCTTTATAAGATGGGTTAACACTTTTAACACTGAAATCTACGCATCTGTCCTCCAATGCGGATATCTCTCCAACCCAATACATGTAGGCAGAGGATGCAGACAAGGAGACCCAATAGCTCCTTACTTGTTTATCATTTGCTCCTTTTTCCTTACAGCTATGGTCAATCAGGATAAATTAGTTAAAGGTATAAAATTGGGCAAAGAGGAAGTAAAGATAATACAATTTGCTGATGACACTACTATTTTTCTAGATGGCACAGAAGGCTCACTCCAAAAAGCACTTAATATTATAGAAACCTTTGGAACTTATTCTGGTTTGAGAATGAATAAAGATAAGTCGGAACTAATATGGCTTGGTAGAAAAAAACACACAAAACAAATTTTATGTAAAAACTTTACTCTCTCTTGGGGAAAGACAGATTTTAAATTACTAGGTATTACCTTTTCAACAAATCTGGAAGAAATACCCACAAAAAATTATGAGCCCGTTCTCAAGAAGGTATCTGAAGTTATAAATTTATGGAAGAAAAGAATACTAACTCCAATAGGAAAAATAACAGTATTGAAAACTATTATTCTGTCAAAGTTTATCCACCTGTTTCAATCTCTACCTTCACCACCAGATCACCTAGTTAAACAAATCACAAAAATAATGTTTAACTTTATATGGGATGGTAAACCAGATAAAATTAGTAGAACAACACTAGTACAAGATAAAGAAAATGGAGGTATGGAAATGCTAGATCTAGTGAGTTTTATTAAGGGACTACAAATAAACTGGGTTAGGAGACTACTAAGAAACCATAACCCAATGTGGAAAAAGGCCAACACAAACAGCATACCATCAACAGAGAAACTACTGTGTTTTGGAGCCCAATGGCCAATGAAAATTGCAGGTCAAACAAAAAATCCTTTCTGGAAAGGTATTTGGAATACATGGGCTGAATATCTGAATAAGTACAATTCAAATCTCAAGCCAGAAAACAAAGAATCAGCCTCTTTGTGGTTTAACCCAAGTATTTCCAGATACAAACTTTTCTTACCAAATTGGTAAAAGTGGAGTACGCTTTGTATCAGATGTCATAAACCAAAACGGAGACTTAATGTCTAAAACGGAAATAGAGACAACTTATAACATTAAAACAATTTTTTTAGAATATATGCGAGTCCACAAAAGCGTTAAAAAATTTAAGGGGGCTGCAAGCAAAACTAAATATGGTCCTATATACCCTTCAAATGCTCTAGCCATAGGGACACACTTAAAGGGTACAAAAAAATTTCGAAAAGTCCTCACAGATGTAAATAAGGACCTAAATGAAAGTCTGTCAAAAAAGTGGGATCACAAACTTAATGTGGTGATAACAGGACAAGACTGGTCGAAAATATTCAAAAACTGTTTCAATACAATACAAGATAACAATCTGATTTGGTTCCAGTATAGAACTATATTTAGAATTCTAGGAACACAATCACTAAGGAAAAAAATGGGTAAATGTGCTAGCAACATATGTAGACTCTGTCAGCAATCAGAAGAAAGTATTGAACATCTGTTTGTTACCTGTGAACATGTAAAAAAACTATGGGCGGATATAAAGCATTTCAGCTCTATTAACCAAATTGGAGAACTTAGCATAAAATCAGAAAATATTTTATTGGGAGAATGGAATAAAAAACAAGCTTCAAGTAATATTATTTATTTAATCACAAAGCATTACATTTTCAACTGTACAAAGAAAGAAACGATTACAAACTTTCATAGACTGCAGCTATACATAAAAAAATATACACTGAACAGGAGTTCTTACATAAAATAACATTTAAAGAAGATTGCTTTCATAAACAATGGCAGTCAATCAAGATGTACACAATTAATAATGAACGGTAATAATGCATTAGCCAAAAGAGAGATAGAGATACCTTATGGTTATGTCAGTGATGACAGTCATAAAGTTGTGTGTGTTTTGTAAGTTATATATAATATACTGAAACGTTGTATATTATCATATTATCTGTAATGTTCCATTTTGTTATACTCTCTATCCTTGTTGTGATATAGTTATTTTTATACTCTTTATTGTAGAAATAAGACCCGATGGAGGGTTTGCTACCCTCGCCCTCCCGGGATCTATAAACATGTTTGTAAAACAAGAGGAGAGTGCCCGTGAACGGGCACTGTGTCAGCTGACTGAATGTTTTTGATTTGTGATGGTGATAATGAGAGGAAAGCATAATTATCAGGGAAAGGGCTGTACAGAAATACAGTAAATGGTAACTGAACAGCATGTTCGAAAGATATTCCGAAGCTGACAGAAAAAAAGGACAAAAAGGTTGTGCCCTGCAAATGGTATTATGAAATAAAGTAACAAGGTAATTGTTTAAGTGTAAAAAGTAGGTTAAAAATATTTAAAGAAATACTGTAAATGCAATATCCTCGTTCGACCATGAAGAAGGAGTCCAAAGGTCAAATCTGACCATACCAAAAGATTCCCAGCCAAAGAATTTAGGATGGTTTACCATCCCAAACCTCTCGGACCAATAATAAGTGAGTCATAGACACTTTTTAAGTTTGGCTATCCTTGTTTGACCTTGACGGAGGGGTCCAAGGTCAAATCCGACCACACAAAAAAATTCCCAGCCCATGATTTCCTGTAGCTTATTTACCATCCCAAACCTGTAGGACCAATAATAAGCGAGTTCTAAGCAATTGTAAGTTTGGCTATCCTCAATTGACCTTGAAGGAGGAGTCCCAGGTCAAATCTGACCACACCAAAAGAAACCCAGCCCATGATTTCCTATATGTTGGTTTACCATCCCAAACCTCCAAGACCAATAATACGTGAGTTATAAGCACTTTAAGTTTGGCTATCTTCGTTTGACCTGGAAGGAGGGGTCTAAGGTCAAATCTGATCACACCAAAAGATTCCCAGCCCATGATTTTCTATAGGTTGGTTTTCCATTCTAAACCTCTAGGACCAATAATAAGCGAGTTATAAGCACTTTTAAGTTTGGCTATCCTCATTTGACCTTGAAGGAGGGGTCCAAGGTGAAATCCGACCACACCAAAAAATTCCCAGCTCATGATTTTCTATAGGTTGGTTTTCATTCCAAACCTCTAGGACCAATAATAAGCGAGTTATAAGCACTTTTATGTTTGGCTATCCCCATTTGACCTTGAAGGAGGGTTCCAAGGTCAAATCGGACCATATTAACAGATTCCCAGCCCATGATTTCCTACAGGTTGGATACAATGATTTACTCAACAGTGAGAACCTGAAAGAAGCTATTGCTCAGCTATGCCATGACATAGAGGTCTGCAATTTCACTATGTTATAGCTGACCAAAACGTCTGTGAATAACATATTTAACAAAATACTCTAAATGTAATAGTTTTCAAGTTACTACTGATTTACTCAAGAGTGAGAACCTCAAAGTAACTATTACTCAGCTATGCAATGAGCTACATGTCTGAATTTTTGCTCTGTTATAGCTGACCTAAAAGTAGGTGAACAACATATTTAAGCAAAATACTGTAAATGCAATAGTTTTCAAGTTACAACTGATTTACTCAATAGTGAGAACCTGAAAATAGCTATTGCTCCGCTATGCCATGAGCTATAGGTCTGTAATTTCACTATGTTATAGCTAACCCAAAAGTAGGTGAACAATATATTTTAACAAAATACTCCAAATGCAATATTTTTCAAGTTATAGCCGATTTACTCAACAGTCAGTGCCTGAGATTAGCTATTGCTCAGTTGTGCCATGAGCTACAGGTCTGTAATTTCACTATGTTATAGCTGACCCAAAAGTAGCTGAATAACATATTTGCACAAATTTCTGTAAAGGCAATAGTTTTCCAATTTCAACTGATTTACTCAACAGTGAGAACTTCAAAGTAGCTATTACTCAGCTATGCAATGAGCCACAGGTCTGGAACTTCACTATGTTATAGCTGACCCCAAAATAGGTGAATAACATATTGCAACAAAATACTCTAAATGCAATAGTTTCCAAATTATAAGTGATTTACTCAACAGTGAGAACCTAAAAGTAGCTATTACTCAGCTATGCCATGAGCTACAGGTCTGAAATTTTACTATGTTATAGCTGACCCAAAAGTAGCTGAATAACATATTTATACTAAATTCTCTAAATTTGAAAATTTTAATTACTTAAATGTAGCTTTTATAAGCTACAAGCTTACCATGTGGGACTTAATGCTGATCTCGGGTTGCCACACCCAGGGCCAACGTCTTAGAAAAAAAGATCGTTCTTGTTAGCCACCGGATATACTGGTAGTTGTCATCACGTGATAACTTCTGACCAATCGTCCTACTTTCTCGTTGAAATTTTTTAAACCTACCCCTCAGCTGTAAACAGCGGGGAGGCAGGGTGGGACTCTTCTAAGTCCCACATGGTAAGCTTGTAGCTTATAAAAGCTACATTTAAGTAATTAAAATTTTCAATTTTATTACGCTACAATAGCTTACCATGTGGGACTTAATGCTGAATTCAACCGCCCGGTGGCGGGATTACAGCTGAGACTGGAAGGAATGTCATTTTTTCTAAGATTTTGAGTTAATATGTATAGAATAGTGCCAGAAATACCAGTCTGAGTCCCATTTACAGTGCCCCGGTCCCGAAGGCCGGGCCTGTAACGAGCCAAAAACCTAAGTAAATGAGAGACAGTGCTAAAAACTGTCTAGATGTTTTATTGAAGGACGGGAGTGCAGCAGTGCTCACTCCGAGGTCTAAGGGTCCAAAAGGGGCCCTTCACGTGTGACTGACCAACCCAGAGGTTGGGAATCTCATAAAATTTTTACAACCTGAATATGAGATTAATGACAACTAAATAAGTCCTTAATAGAAAATACTTGATAATTAAAGGATAAAATGACCTTACCCGTAACATCTTGAAGGTAGAGGAATACCTAGATCCTGGGAAAGACTCCTGAAGACTTGGTTGTAGCGGATGTGCCCCCCCCCCCCCCCCCTTTTTTCTTTCCGAGGACAACTGGTCTGAGGGGAAGGATCTAGGACTTGTTGTGCAGCCACTACGGGTCCCAGGTACAAATTGTTGTCGGTGTCCGACCAAGTAAGGTCTTTTAGGTAAAAATTTGTAAATGTGTTGTGAGCTTTCCAGTGACAGGCTTGCATGATTTGGTCCACCGATACCCCACCGTAAAAGGCCTTCGAGGCCGCGAAGGCCCGGATGTCATGCGCTTTGACTTGGACCAAGTCCAAGGCTTGTTGATCTGCTTGTTTGTAACAAAGTAAAATGGTTTGTTTCAACCATGAAGAGAGTGTAGCGGGTCTGATGTCTGAGGTATGTCCTTTCTTAAAGGAGATGAAAAGGAGAGAACGAGACCCTCTCAGGTCTTTAGTTCGATCCAAATAAAACCTCAGGGCCCGTACGGGACACAGGGTCCTGTCTTCTTTAAACTGTCTATCCACAATGGTAGTCAGAGCAGGGATAGTCACCGGAGACACACTTTGAGAACCTTCTCTTGCTAGTTGGTTTTTGGCTATGAAATCAGAAGAAGGGAACAAGGCAACCTTTTCCCATTGGCCTAAATTAGCTACTTTGTTAGCGACCCAGGCATGGATTTCGCTGCGGCGCTTGCCGGAGGCCAAGGCTAGCAAGAAAGCAGTTTTTAAAGTGAGATGTTTGAGGTCTGAATCTTTCATGGGCTCAAAAGGTGCTTTGGTGAGCTCGTTAAGGACAACAGAAAGGTTCCACTTGGGTAAGTTTCTGGAACTTTTAGGACGATCCCTGTGAAAACTGGAGAGTAACCTATGAAGGTCTGCATTGTGTGCAATATGTTGGGCCGTTGGGCCCAAAGTGTCAACGATTGCAGTCCTGTAACCATCAATGGTCGAGGGGCGCCTGTTTAGGTCTTGGTACAGGTACATGAAGAAATCTGAGATTTGTTTCACAGATGGAGTGGAGAAATCCACCGAATTTTCTCTGCACCATTTTTCAAAAAGGGCCCACTTTGACTTGTAGATGGTCCTTGTTGATGACCGCTGAGGGGCAGCAATTCTCTCTGCCACCTCCACAGAGAAGCCTTGTTCTTGGAGTTGTCCGCTCCTAGACACCAGGCGTGGAGGTTCAGGTGCTGGGGGTTGTTGTGGAACACCAGCTTGTGGGACTGTTTGAGTAGGGTTGTTGACACTGGGAGTTGCAGTGGGATCTCTGTTGAGAGCTGCACTAGGTCCCAAAACCAGGGCATCCCTGGCCAGCCTGGGGCTATTACGATGATCAGGCACTGGCATTGCCTGATCTTTTGGATCACCTTGTGAAGGAGAGCCGTAGGAGGGTACGCATATGCTGTGAGGTTGGTCCAGTTTATGTTCAGAGCATCTATGTCCCAGGCCTTTGGGTCTGGGATAGGAGACACGTATAGAGGGAGTTTGTGGTTCAGGTGAGTGGCAAACAAGTCTACATGAGGGGTGAACCACTTCTGGCAGATCTGTTTGAAGACCTGTGGGTGCAGAGACCATTCGGTTGACTGCACTTGGTTGGACCTGGATAGCAGGTCGGCCATCACATTCAGGCACCCTGGAATGTGCCTGGCTTTCAATGTTATGTGATAGTGATGGCACCAGGTCATGATCTTCCACAGGAGAGCACACATCTCTGCCGAGTGTGTTCCTCCTTGTTTGTTGATGTAGGCTACCACTGTTGAGTTGTCCGTCGCGATCAACACTGTTTGATTCTGGCACTGGTCCTTGAAGTCTCGAAGGGCCAGGGAGACCGCCTTCAATTCTAGGACATTTATGTGAAGCCTTTTTTCCCGATCTGACCACAGACCCTTGGTAAAGTTTTGGTCTAAGTGAGCGCCCCAACCTTCGTTTGAGGCGTCGGTAAAGAGTTGGATACTGTGGTCTTTGGGATGAAGGTCTGCACCTTTCATCACCTTGGAGGGATTTTGCCACCAATCTAGGTGGGCTGCAATGGCTTCTGTCCAGGGAAGGAGGTTGTCCAGCGACTGAGGATATCTCCAGTGCTCCTTGAGATGAAACTGAAAGGGCCTCATGTGAAGGCGTCCCTCCGGGACCATTTTCTCCGTTGAGGCTAGCAACCCAATTAGAGACATCAAACATCTTGCAGTCAAAACACGTTTTGACTTGAGTCGTAGGATCAAATCCTGAAGTTTGAGCCATCTCTCTTGAGTGGGTTTTACAAGGGCTGAATCGAGGTGGTATTCGTAGCCCACGAACGAAAACACCTGTGTAGGTTTCAGTTCTGATTTTTCCTGATTTATTATCCATCCCAAGGACTGAGTCAGGTCTACTACTGCCTGAGTGTTCACTTGTGCTTCCTCCTGAGACTGGGACCTGATCAGCCAGTCGTCCAGGTATTGGTGAATTCTGAGTCCTCTTGAGAGGGCCATTAGTTTCACTTCCTTTACGATCATAGTAAAGACCTGGGGGGCTGTAGCTAGTCCGAACGGGAGGGAGGTGAATTGGAACACCTGAGCCTTGTAGCAAAACCTTAGGTATTTCCTTGAGCTTGGGTGGATGGGGATATGCAGGTAGGCGTCCGACAGATCTATCGACGATACCCACTCCCCTGGAATCAGGGAGGTCCTGATGGACTCTGGAGTTTCCATTTTGAACTTTTCTACGTGTAGAAAAGTGTTGAGCCTGCTTAAGTCTATGACTGGCCTCCACCTTTGGTGAGGCTTGGGTACTAGGAACAGGCGACTGTAAAACCCGAGAGATTTTACATTGTCTACCCTTTCGATAGCGTTCTTTGACAGGAGAGACTGGATACAAGTGGCCAAGGCTTGGTCTTTTGGTTGGGCCTTGTACTCTGACAGAATCAGAGGAAATCTGATCAAGTTTGGCTTTGAACGGAATGGCAGAACGTAGCCATTGGTGATAATGTTTAACACGTTTTGAGAACATTTGTTTGTGAGCCAGTCTCTCCTGAAAGAACGGAGGCGACCTCCTACTGGTGGACTGAGTGAGGCTTTTGAGGAGTCATTGGGGAGGGGGGTTTCCACGCCCCCTTCCTCTATTGTGGGGTCGAAAACGACCCCTGGAGCCTCTGAAGTTGGATTTTCCTCTTCCCGAAGGAAAGGACTGGTTACTGCTTTGAGAGGTATTGCCCCCATAGGGGCGTTTCCTGTAGGAGCCTCTTTTCCTGTGGGGACCACGAAAGGGCTTATTCTGGTAGGGTGCAAAACCCTGAGAATCTTTTGAGGTGCCTTTTTTGAGAAGGAAGTCCTCACCTTCCTTCACTAATTGAGACTCGAACAAGGAAGAGTCCCAAAAGGACGAGTTCCTGAGTTCTTGACGTCTCGTTTCTCCTAATTGAGGATGTAATAGAGTCATCTCGGCTTCTCGCCTGAGTAAGCCGGTATTAGCCATAGAGTATAATTCCCTCTGCAAAATATGGGCTAGAGATTTGCTGAGACAAGTGAGGGCCCTGTGTTGAACAAGTACTGTCTTGTTCCAAAAATCTAAGTAGTCAGCTACTTCCTCATATCCGCGCTTTGCCGCTTTCTCAGGATTGGCACCTTTCTGAATCTGAGATTTAATCTTCTTGACGGTAGACTTAATGCTATGTTGGCATTTTTCCAATGAAACATTGCAAGAAGATGAGGTTTTGGCAAATGCAGCGGTGAAGTTGAGGGTAGAGATGTTTTGTCTAGCCTGAAGTTCTAGCTCCTTGAGAACTGGCATGGGAACTCTGGCTACTGGGGGCCCAGAAGGTCTAGGAGTAATACAGATCTTAGCAAAGTCTGTATTCAACTCCTGAATTTTGTCCTGAAAAGTTGGTTGTCCCACCTTGTACCACTTGGAAGTTGAGGGAGGAGGCTTGACATATTTTCCCTCAGATAAGTTGGCAGCCTTAAAGTCATGTTGGAATTTATCAAAGGCGTCCTTGATAACTGAGCTAAGTGGCAGAATAGAGGAGGGACCTCTAGGTCTGAGCTCTTGACGGCCTTTTTCATCATCCAGACCCAACACTGAGGTGGAAGACCTGGGCATAGATTCCCTGGGATCAGGGAGAGACAAAATACGCCTGAAGGTATCCACTTCCTCAGAGTATTGGGAGGGCATGTCAGACAAAGCTACTGCTCTATAGTAAGGGGGGTCTGGATCATGTTGTGGGAGGTCTTGGTCAGAAGCTACTCCTGAGGGCTGAGCCCTAGAGGGCTTAGGAGACCTGTGTCTGGCTACAGGGGAGTGATCCTCCTCTGAGGTAAATGACACATATCTAGATCTTGATTTATGTTTGCTCTTGTCAGAGTGCTTTTTGGATCTAGAAGAAGGGATCCGAGGTTCATCGGAATCTTCATTTGGTTGGTCCGAGGCAGAGCTCGGGTCAACTGGCTGCTTATGGCTTTGCTTTTGTGAGAGTACGAAACCTCTTCGGGATGACCTTCAGAGGGGGCAACGTACTGATCCGAGGAAGGTTGAGTAGATACTAGACGAGGAGGAAGAGTTGGACCATAGTCCACATCCATATCCTCGCTTGGAACGTTAGTACCAGATCTCGGATGGGGCAAATCCAGAGGGGCAGCAGAAGTACTGGACAAGCCAGGTTTTGAAGCAAGAGTCGAAGACTGTGTCTCGACTTTCTGTTTTACAGCCAACTCCTCTCGGAGTGACTGAAAAGCTTCCAACATGGATGCCTGGAAGGAACCCATTTGCTGCTGTAAGTGTATATTTAAGGAATCACCGAGTGATTTCTCTAAATTTTTCTGGATTTTATTTTGCAAAGCTGTACCAGGGGTGGGTGGGACGGTTTTTGCTGGCGTTTTCAAAGACAGGGAACTGAAGGCAAGAGGTTGTGGACGGGGGGGGGTGAGGTAAAGAGGCTATCAGCAGCACACTCGAGGTCTGCATTGGACCCAGTGAAAGAGTCCCCGTCGCCTTCACCCAAAAGATCTAGTTCATCTTTGGAACTAGTTGTCGCTTTCTGCTTTTTCAAATACCGTTTCCGGTTTTGGATTTTCTGTAGTTGCTCATCTGTAAAAGACGTGCAAATTTCGCAAGGGGTTTCAAAGGTGACACAGGGGTCATCTCCCTTGCCAGCCTCCCTACAGGTAGGGCAGAAATTATGTGTATCAAAATTAAAGCAGAAATGGCGGCATTTCTGCGCTCTCGGTTTGTCTTTATTTGCTTGATGTGTAGACATTTTGTACGCAATAAAGACGTAGAATGTATTAGCCTGAACCGAGGAAAACTCAAAACACGCGACAGCAATAAAAATACTTATCCTGTGAAAATGAAACTTTAACAGAATGATCTATAATATATATTACAAGAAATATGCAAATATTAGCCTCCAACAATAAGTAAAGTCTGAGAAATAAATGAAAATGTCTGTATATTTACAAACTGCTACCAGTCAATCGTGGCCAACGAGAAAGTAGGACGATTGGTCAGAAGTTATCACGTGACGACAACTACCAGTATATCCGGTGGCTAACAAGAACGATCTTTTTTTCTAAGACGTTGGCCCCGGGTGTGGCAACCCGAGATCAGCATTAAGTCCCACATGGTAAGCTATTGTAGCGTAATAAAAGCAATAGTTTTCAAATTATAAGTGATTTGCTCAACATTGAGAACTTCAAAGTAGCTATTACTCAGCTATGCAATGAGTCACAGGTCTGGAACTTCACTATGTTATAGCTGATCCCAAAATAGGTGAATAACATATTGAAACAAAATACTCTAAATGCAATAATTTCCAAGTTGTAAGCGATTTACTCAACAGTGATAACCTCAAAGTAGCTATTACTCAGCTATGCCATGAGCTACAGGTCTGAAATTTTACTATGTTATAGCTGACCCAAAAGTAGGTGAACAACATATTTAAGCAAAATACTGTACATGCAATAGTTTTCAAGTTACAACTGATTTACTCAATAGTGATGACCTAAAAGTAGCTATTACTCAGCTATGCCATGAGCTACAGGTCTGAAATTTTACTATGTTATAGCTGACCCAAAAGTAGCTGAATAACATATTTATACTAAATTCTCTAAATGCAATAGTTTTGCAAATACAACTGATTTACTCAATAGTGAGAACCTCAAAGTAGTTATTACTCAGCTATGCAATGAGCTACAGGTCTGAAATTTTACTATGTTATAGCTGACCCAAAAGTAGGTGAACAACATATTTAAGCAAAATACTGTAAATGCAATAGTTTTGAAGTTACAACTGATTTACTCAATAGTGATGACCTAAAAGTAGCTATTACTCAGCTATGCCATGAGCTATAGGTCTGAAATTTTACTATGTTATAGCTGACCCAAAAGTAGCTGAATAACATATTTATACGAAATTCTGTAAATGCAATAGTTTTCCAATTACAACTGATTTACTCAATAGTGAGAACTTCAAAGTAGCTATTACTCAGCTGTGCCATGACCTACAGATCTGAAATTTCACTATGTTATAGCTGGCCCAAAAGTAGCTGAATAACGTATTTATACGAAATTCTCTAAATGCAATAGTTTTGCAATTACAACTGATTTACTCAACAGTGAGAACCTCAAAGTAGTTATTACTCAGCTATGCAATGAGCTACAGGTCTGAAATTTTACTATGTTATAGCTGACCCAAAAGTAGGTGAACAACATATTTAAGCAAAATACTGTAAATGCAATAGTTTTCAAGTTACAACTGATTTACTCAATAGTGATGACCTAAAAGTAGCTATTACTCAGCTATGCCATGAGCTACAGGTCTGAAATTTTACTATGTTATAGCTGACCCAAAAGTAGCTGAATAACATATTTATACGAAATACTCTAAATGCAATAGTTTTCCAATTACAACTGATTTACTCAATAGTGAGAACTTTAAAGTAGCTATTACTCAGCTATGCCATGACCTACAGATCTGAAATTTCACTATGTTATAGCTGGCCAAAAAGTAGCTGAATAACATATTTATACTAAATTCTCTAAATGCAATAGGTTTTAAGTTACAAGTGATTTACTCAATAGTGAGAACTTCAAAGTAGCTATTACTCAGCTATGCAATGAGCCACAGGTCTGAAACTTCACTATGTTATAGCTGATCCCAAAATAGGTGAATAACATATTGAAACAAAATACTGTAAATGCAATAGTTTCCAAGTTATAAGCGATTTACTCAACAGTGATAACCTAAAAGTAGCTATTACTCAGCTATGCCATGAGCTACAGGTCTGAAATTTTACTATGTTATAGCTGACCCAAAAGTAGCTGAATAACATATTTATACGAAATTCTCTAAATGCAATAGTTTTCAAGTTATAAGCGATTTACTCAACAGTGATAACCTAAAAGTAGCTATTACTCAGCTATGCCATGAGCTACAGGTCTGAAATTTTACTATGTTATAGCTGACCCAAAAGTAGCTGAATAACATATTTATACGAAATTCTCTAAATGCAATAGTTTTTAAGTTACAAGTGATTTTACTCATGATGGAAGTTACTGAAAAGCCCAAAAGTAGCTATTACTCACTTAGCTATTGAGACAGGCACCCAACTTACTCACCATATTGTAGCTATGAAAAAAGTAGCTGAATAACATATTTTAACAAAATGCTCTAAATGCAACACTTTTCAAGTTATAAATGATTTTGTGCATGATTTCATGAATTTTAATGCATTAAAAATTATTAAAAAAATTTATTAAAAAAAAAGTAAGACAGATCCAGGTCTCATACTCACACAAGAGAACCTACCTGTGGCCTAGTACATATATGCAAGATATGAGAGAAATCCCTGCAATAGTCACTGAGAAAATTGTGATTAAGTGTTGAAATTTTCACACTTTTGGTGGGGGTACCCCCCTTGTAATGTCTCTAGCAAACAGACGAACAGACAGATTTGCATGCCTTGAACAATTTTTCATCCTCGATAGATAAGGTATCTTTTAAAAAAAACAGCACGTCTCTAGGCCTTGTAGTTTTGGAGGAGAAGTTGTTCACGCGGACGCGTACGCCCACGCCGCAGAGTGACGACATAATGTCAGCTGACTGACAAGTCAGCTGACATAAAAAGGGTAAATAAAAGTTTTTTCAAGTAGAAAAAAAAAAAAAAAAAAAAAGGGAAGTACGAGGCGCCATCTGGGGAGTGCACAGTACTACGGACCGGCCAGCCGGTGGAAACACAGGACGTCTTTTTCTGGCATTTGGCGGGCCAGTCTGCACCGACCGGTTTAGCAAATTGTCCATTGGATAGGATGTATTAACGCAATAAAAACTAAATTTAGTAGTGGCACTTAAACTGTGGGGCCCCTATTGGAAAGACAAAACTGTTGAGATAAAGTGTGATAATATGGACGTGGTCGAGGTTCTGAAGTCGGGACGTGCTCGTGATAGCGTATTAGCTATGTGTGCACGAAATATATGGTTGTTATCTGCAAAGTTTAATGTTGAACTAGTGGTTTAACCATATTCCTAGTTGTCATCACGTCATAGCTGACTTGTTATCTAGATGGCAGGGTACAATGGCAGATAACAATAAATTGAATACCATGATCCCAGATCATATCTGGATTCCAGCACATATAGATTTGACAATGTTAAATGAACACATATAAACAATGTTACTCTATTTCCAGAAGTACTGGGCGACATGGCAGAGCTTGCCTCTGCTGCAATTCAAAGACTTAGGTCCGGATTTCAACCAGCAACAATGAATCAGTATACCAGAATGTTCAGAGATTTCTTGTATTTCCTCGAAAAAGCATAGATTTCTCCTTTTCAGGTGACTACAGTTATTATATTAGCATTCATGGAATACCTGCATCAAAAAGGGCTATCAGAAGCAAATATCTCCAATCACATGGCAGGAATTAGGGCCATGTTTATAGTATATGGCTTGAATACTGCCCCCTTCAAGGATGAAAGGCTTCCTTTATTTATCAAACCCCTTAAGATCAATGCACCTTTATCTTTGAGAGGTCAAAAAATTATTACAATACAGATGCTTCAAGAAATTGTGGCTACCTCACAACAATGGATAACCCCTTGGTTTTCAGAACTCTTTACTTATTCACAGTTTTTTCCTTCCTCCGGCTCTCCAACATTCTCCCACATTCTGCACAAAAATTCGACCCAAATAGACATTTAGCAAGAGGTGATATAATTTTCTCAGAAAAATTTTGCACAGTCATTGTTAAGGGGACTAAAACTTTGCAAGATAGAAAGCAAATGGCAACAATAACCATTCCATGTTTAGGGGATTCACCATTATGTCCTATGAAAGCTTTGCTTAATATGTTCCAGGACTTGCCAGCTGACAAAAATTCACCTTTGTTTTGCATTACAAAGAAATCTGGCCTCGTCCCACTAACAGATTCAGTAGCCAGAAAGCATTACCTTTATTACCTTTTCCGCCATATATATATTATACTTTGATGTTGTTAACAATATATTTGAATATAAATTATAATAAAAGAATTTTAAACCGAACATGTATCTTGCTTGTGTTGGGGGGTAGTTGGGAAATGTAGGGTAAAAATCAAATTCTGATACACACTGGGCTTACATTAGTTAATAGCCAAGTAATTTTTTAGCCAATCAGGTTTGGTCAGAGACGAATGATAACAATTCAACAATTGATTCTTAACAATGAAATCTCAAGTTATGACAACCATTTAATATTTGCAACAAAAAAAATAACTAGAGGATCGCTTGCAAAAAAAAAAGATAATGTTTTTGCACAGCAAAAACAAAGCGTCCCGAAAAAGATATAAAGGTGAGTGCTAAAGTATTAAGAAAATGCTCTGCTTCTAGCCTTATACTGTTGTGGCAACCAAAGTCTATCTAGTCTGCTCTATCTAGCATGGTTTTCGAGATATAAGCATTTTTGTGTTTTGCAATTTTTGCGAAAAATTTGAAAATTCAAAATGCCCACCATTTTTGGCCAGGTAAAATTTTTTTTAAATTGGGATGGCTACTCTGCAGAGATATCCTGTGGATCAAAAATTTCATCGAAATTGCTCTATCTAGCACTGTTTTCGAGATATAAGCATTTTTGTGTTTTGCAATTTTGGTGAAAAAATCTAAAATTCAAAATGGCCGCCATTTTTAGCAAGACAAAAACTTCGGCGCAAAATTGAAAATGGCCGCCATTTTTGGCGTGAGAAAATTTTTTTGAAAATTGGAATGGCTACTCTGCAGAGATACCTTGTGGGTCAAAAATTTCGTCAAATCCCTCTATCTAACACGGTTTTCAAGATATAACCATTTTTGTGTTTTGCAATTTTTGCAAAAAATTCGACAATTCAAAATGGCCGTCATTTTGGCAAGACAAAAATTTTTGAAAATTGGCATGGTTACTCTGCAGAGATACCCTGCGGGTCAAAAATTTCATCGAAATTGTTCTATCTAGCACCGTTTTTAAGATATAAGCATTTTGTGTTTTCCTTATTTGGAAAATTTGTAATGATTAATTAATCATAAATTTCTCGGTCATTTCTTAAACAATCAATGCCAAAATCTAACTAGAGGATCGCTCGCAAAAAAAAAAGATAATGTTTTTGCATAGCAAAAACAAAGCGTCCCGAAAAGGATATAAAGGTGAGTGCTAAAGTATTAAGAAAATGTTTCGTTTCTAGCCTTATACTGTTGTGGCAACCAAAGTCAGCGCAGTCTGCTCTATCTAGCACGGTTTTCAAGATATAAGCATTTTTGTGTTTTGCAAAAAATAAAAAAATTAAAAATGTCCGCTATATTTGGCGAGACAAAAATATTTTGAAAATTGGCATGGCTACTCTGCAGAGATACCCAGCAGGTCCAAAATTTTGTTGAGTTCACTCCATATAGCACGGTTTTCGAGATATAAGCATTTTTGTGTTTTGCAAAAACTTTGAAAATTCAAAATGGCCACCATTTGTGGGGAGACAAAAATTTTTGTCAAGACCACTGCCGTGGTGTGTATCTCCCGCCGAGCATTAAAGCAGAAGAAATAGCTTTTCCGAGATATTCACAATTTTTCATTTTCGTGTGTGAAAGGTCTTCCAAAAGTAGGTGAATGAGTTATTTGAGAAAAATTGGTTATCTGCAATACTATTAAGAGATAATTCACATTTACTCATTTTGAGTAGGTGAATAATTATCTATGGGTCTGAAACTTCACCAAGTGAAAGCTCTCCCAAAAGTAGGTGAATGAGTTATTTGAGAAAAATTGGCTATCTGCAATACTTTTAGAGATAATTCGCATTTACTCATTTTGAGTAGGTGAGTAATTAGCTATGGGTCTGAAACTTCACCATGTGAAAGCTCTCCCACAAGTAGATGAATGAGTATTTGATAAAAATTGGGTATCCGCAATACTTTTACAGATAATTAGCATTTACTCATTTTGAGTAGGTGAATAAATAGCTATGGGTCTGAAACTTCACCAAGTGAAAGCTCTCCCAAAAGTAGGTGAATGAGTTATTTGAGAAAAATTGGCTATCTGCAATACTTTTAGAGATAATTCACATTTACTCATTTTGAGTAGGTGAGTAATTTGCTATGGGTCTGAAACTTCACCAAGTGAAAGCTCTCCCAAAAGTAGGTGAATGAGTTATTTGAGAAAAATTGGCTATCTGCAATACTTTTAGAGATAATTCGCATTTACTCATTTTGAGTAGACGAGTAATTAGCTATGGGTCTGAAACTTCACCAAGTGAAAGCTCTCCCAAAGGTAGGTGAATGATTAATTTGAGAAAAATTGGCTATCTGCAATACTTTTAGAGCTAATTCGCATTTACTCATTTTGAGTAGGTGAGTAATTAGCTATGGGTCTGAAACTTCACCAAGTGAAAGCTCTCCCAAAAGTAGGTGAATGAGTTATTTGAGAAAAATTGGGTATCTGCAATACTTTTACAGATAATTCGCATTTACTCATTTTGAGTAGGTGAGTAATTAGCTATGGGTCTGAAAGTTCACCAAGTGAAAGCTCTCCCAAAAGTAGGTGAATGATTAATTTGAGAAAAACTGGCTATCTGCAATACTTTTAGAGATAATTCGCATTTACTCATTTTGAGTAGGTGAGTAATTAGCTATGGGTCTGAAACTTCACCAAGTGAAAGCTCTCCCAAAAGTAGGTGAATGAGTTATTTGAGAAAAATTGGCTATCTGCAATACTTTTAGAGATAATTCGCATTTACTCATTTTGAGTAGGTGAGTAATTAGCTATGGGTCTGAAACTTCACAGAGTGAAAGCTCTCCCAAAAGTAGGTGAATGAGTTATTTGAGAAAAATTGGCTATCTGCAATACTTTTAGAGATAATTCGCATTTACTCATTTTGAGTAGGTGAGTAATTAGCTATGGGTCTGAAACTTCACCAAGTGAAAGCTCTCCCAAAAGTAGGTGAATGAGTTATTTGAGAAAAATTGGCTATCTGCAATACTATTAGAGATAATTCGCATTTACTCATTTTGAGTAGGTGAGTAATTAGCTATGGGTCTGAAACTTCACCATGTGAAAGCTCTCCCACAAGTAGATGAATGAGTTATTTGATAAAAATTGGGTATCCGCAATACTTTTACAGATAATTAGCATTTACTCATTTTGAGTAGGTAAATAATTAGCTATGGGTCTGAAACTTCACCATGTGAAAGCTCTCCCAAAAGTAGGTGAATGAGTTATTTGAGAAAAATTGGCTATCTGCAATACTTTAAGAGATAATTCGCATTTACTCATTTTGAGTAGGTGAGTAATTGGCTATGGGTCTGAAACTTCACCATGTGAAAGCTCTTCCAAAAGTAGGTGAATGAGTTATTTGAGAAAAATTGGCCATCTGCAATACTTTTAGAGGTAATTCGCATTTACTCTTTTTGAGTAGGGGAACAATTAGCTATGGGTCTGAAACTTCACCAAGTGAAAGCTCTTTGGGATAGCTGCTCTGCAGAGATAGCCTGAAGATAAAAAATTTCGTCGAAATCGCTCTATGTAGCACGGTTTTCGAAATATTAGCATTTTTGTGTTTTGCAATTTTTGCGCAAAAATTCGAAAATTCAAAATGGCCGCCATTTTTGGCAAGACAAAATTTTTTTGAAAATTGGCATGGCTACTCTGCAGAGATACCCAGTGGGTCAAAAATTTCGTCGAAATCGCTCTATCTAGCACGGTTTTCGAGATATAAGCATTTTTGTGTTTTGCAATTTTGCGAAAAATTCGAAAATTCAAAATGGCCGCCATTTTTTGCGAGAAATTTTTTGCTTGAAAATTGGCATGGCTACCCTGCAGAGATACCCTGTGGGTCAAAAATTTCGTCGAAATCGCTCTATCTAGCACGGTTTTCGAGATATAAGCATTTTTGTGTTTTGCAATGTTTGCGAAAATTTCGAAAATTCAAAATGGCCGCCATTTTTGGCGAGACAAAAATTTTTTGAAAATTGGGATAACTACTCCGCAGAGATACCCTGTGGGTCAAAAATTTTGTCGAAATTGCTCTATCTAGCACGGTTTTCGAGATATAAGCATTTTTGTGTTTTCCTTATTTGGAAAATTCGTAATGATTAATTAATCATTAATTACTCGGCCATTTCTTGACCAATCAATGCCAAAATCTAATGATTTCCAGATTTTAATAGAATGAATGTATTTGCCAAGTTTCAGGTGAATTGATAAAATTCCTTTCAAGTTATCATCCGGACAAGCTTCCCCATCGAAAAAAGACATTTTTGGTCATGTGACCTCTCTGATTGGTTGAAATGTCACTGCAGCATATTCAAAAAAATTCCCCAAGGCTACTGCCTAAACCTGCCAAATTTGAAAAGAATCCGCCTGACGGTTACAGAGTTATAAGGAAAACAAAATGCGGAGCCGGCGGAGCCGGAAGCTCTCCCATACACAAACAAGCGTCCCTTGCGGGACGCTTAATGATTTCCAGATTTTAATAGAATGAATGTATTTGTTAAGTTTCAGGTGAATTGATAAAATGCTGGACAAGCTTACCCATTGAAAAAAAAGACAGTTTTGGTCATGTGACCTCTCTGATTGGTCGAAATGTCACTGCAGCATATGCAAAAAAATTCCCCAGGGCTACTGCATACACCTGCCAAATTTGAAAAGAATCTGCCCAACGGTCACAGAGTTATGAGGAAAAGAAAACACGGAGCTCACGGAGCCGGCGGAACAAGATATCCTCCCATATACAAACAAGCATCCCATGCGGGACGCTTAAATATCATATTCCATTTGAACACCTAATTTCTGGTAAGGTTAACACTGTACAAACGAGTACTTTGTTACTACCTCGACCAAGGTGATATTATTTTTATGACCATTTATGTGTTTGTCAGTTTGTTAGCAGGATTACATACTACTGGTTGGAACTTCATTGAAAAAACTCAGAAGATGGGGTTTAGTCCAAACAGCAGTAAGTCACCAGCATTCTCTCATTTAACATCAGGTACAATGTTCAAACCAACTTCCGAAGAGATGAAGTCTATGCCAGAGGTATGTTAATACTGAAAAATAACTGTCCCACTAGGAATCCTAGGTTTTGAAGTTTCAGCAACAAAGTATGCTGTATAATATTCTAAAATGGTAGGCTGCGCAGTGAACATCGACACGTCTATTGCGCAATGCTGGAATCGCGAATATAGAACGGTAAATAAAACAACGCTGTTGAATTCTGCGTGCATCATTCCTTCGCATACAAATGTAAACAAACAACTCCCTCAGTGGCCTAGTGGTTAGCAAGTTTGGCATCTAATCATAGGCTGTCACCTCTGTGGGTTCGAGTCCCACAAGTGGCAATTCTGAGGACCTGTCCCAATATGACCCTGGCTGTTGAACGGGATGTAAAACCCCAACTTTGACTTTGACAAACAACTCCCGGTAGAATAAGTGGTTAAAATATTCATAAAATTGTCATTTCTTGCTTGATTTTAATAACATATCGTTTTAAAGCTTACAACAAAATGAAAGCATCTACAATGACAATCTGTCAATATTTCATGACAATTTCTGTGAAAATTGAGTTACACAAAATACTTGTTTTTTACCCTAGATATCACTATGTATGTTGCATTGATGGAACAGCCAACATGGCATTGGATTTGTCTTGATTTTTGCATAAGATTTACCCCTTATTTTGACTAAAATATTTTGTAACCATTTTAGAATAGGAATAAACGACAAATTCTCAGCCCTTCGTGCTTCGTGGCTTTAATACAGTCGATCGATAGTTTAAAACCATCATAAAGCACTCTAGTATGTCTTTTTTTCCTATAATACATGTGTGTAGAAGTATGTGTAAACCAGAAGCAAATCCAGGTTCTAGGTATATAGTCTGCTGCAGTAGTAACTTTTTATACAATACCAAAATAAGTAACAAAAGTGTATAAGAAGAGGTAAGACAGAAAATACAGATAAGGAATGATTTTGTAGGCACCTACCTACTGCTAAAAATCACAGATAAAAGTTTGATAAAAAATGTGTGAACAAGTCGTAACATATTCATTTAGATAAACAGGTTAAATATATACATAACTATAAGAAAGTTCAAATTTGTAGAGTTTGAAATTCTAAAGTGAAATGCTTTTAACTTAAATGGAAAAACAATATATAATTTTGGGTCATCTTTCACATTGCGGAGTCTAAATTCCTGTTTAAGATACACCCTCCATTTCTTTTGTACCAATTATAACATAGAGTCATGGAGTTTATAATTATTTTTCAGCAAATTAACATCATCTTTCCTTCCAAACAATTATTTTCATGTTAAAAATTAAGTTGTAAGCTATGGCGGCATTTACTGTTTGTGAATGGTGGATCAATTTTGAAAACTACTGATATAGATTTTCACACTGTTTAATATTGTCTTCAGGCTTGAAGAATTCATGAATATTTAATTAAGTATCAAATATTTTGTCACAACTAAGAAACAGATATTCAATCACAGAGAAGATTTTTGTACAACTCCTTGAGATTCAACTTTTCTCAGTTCTACTTTATTATGCCTTTTATATACAACTGAAACATGTTAACTAAAATTTGAAAGCATTTATAATGCTTTTATTTAAGGAAGATATCCATACAACAAGTTAACTTTTTATAGAAGTGGCCTGTTATAAATTATTTTATCAGAGCAACTTGCTTTGTACTATAAAATAAAACAAATTTTGTAACAAAACAAATCAGTAATGCAAATAAGTCAAAAGGTGACACAAAATATGTCAGATAATACAAAACAAGGTGTTCATACAAAATGAGTTGTGACATGGCTTCTTCATGATGTGATTGTTTTTCAATTTAAAAATAAAAAAAAACTTGACAGAGAACTTAATGAAAGGGTTTGATGCCCAACTAACCCTATTCAAGTACACTCTGTTTATAAAATTTCCTTTTTAGGTTAAGGACTCTTTGAGGGTCCTTTCCATTGAAACCTATAATGCATTTCCTTGAAGTATATTCAGTGTTCCTTGAGATTCAGTATGACAAGTTTTAAAAAATATTAATCTATTTAAAAAAACCCACAATGGAATAGTTATCTTTGATCAATCATGACTTCATGGCCCTCATTTATGCCATATCTGGACACTGGTAAGCTCATGGAGTTCAGCTCTTCCAGTGATGTGGTATGCCCATCATTCACCTCATGCCACAGTCTCATACGATTCCAGGGTATCTGTACACGGGGCTGCAGATTGAGCTTTAGTTCACTTACGGTCCAGCGAGTTTCTACCTCCATGTCAAACACCTGCTGTCCACAGATAAAGGTTACTGTGACTTTGTCCTTGATATGAAGATCTACCAGTGGCAGTGGCTCCAACTCCCCATGTTTAGCTATCAGCTCAAGGAATCTGCAAGCAATTTACTTGGAATTACACAATATAAAAATATGGGGTTGTTCAACTGGAGCAGACCCTACAACAGACCCTAGGGTCGGTTAACTGAGTCAGGGATTGGGGACAAAAATCCAGAAAAAAGCATACAAACAAGAGGAGAGTGCCCGTGAACGGGCACTGTGTCAGCTGACTGAGTGTTTTTGATTTGTGAAGGTGATTAGAGGACAGAATAATTATCAGGAAAAGGGCTGTACAGAAATACAGTAAATGGTAACTGAACAGCAAGTTCGAAAGAAATTCCGAAGCCGACAGAAGAAAAGGATAAAAAAGTTGTGCCCTGTAAATGGTATTATGAAGGAAAATAACAAGGTAATTGTTTAAGTGTAAAAAATAGGTTAAAACATATTTAAAGAAATACTACAAATGCAATATCCTCGTTCGACCTTGAAGAAGGGGTCCAAGGTCAAATCTAACCACACAAATACATTCCCAGCCCATGATTTCCTATGGTTTACCATTCCAAACCTCTAGGGCCAATTATAAATGAGTTATAAGCACTTTTAAGCTTGGCTGTCCTCATTTGACTTTGAAGGAGGGGTCCAAAGGTCAAATCTGACCATACCAAAAGATTCCGAGCCAATGATTTCTTATGGGATGGTTTACCATCCCAAATCTCTGTCACCAATAATAAGCGAGTTGTAGGCACTTTCAATTTTCGCTATCCTCATTTGACCTTGAAGGAGGGTTCCAAGGTCAAATCGGACCATATCAACAGATTCACAGCCCATGATTTCCTGTCTGTTTACCATCCCAAACCTCTGGGACCAATAATAAGCGAGTTATAAGCACTTTTAAGTTTGGCTATCCTTGTTTGACCTTGAAGGAGGGGTCACTGAAGGTCAAATCTGACCACACCACAAGATTCCCACCCCATGATTTCCTACAGGTTGGTTTATCATCCCAAACCTCTAGGATCAATAATAAGGGAGATATAAGCACTTTTCATGACTGACAAAAAACACCTGTGGCGGCCATCTTGTTTCTCAAAATGAGGCCAAAAATATTCCCAGACAACATTTTATGGTTATTAATATATACTGCAAACTTAAGAAAGCTAGCTATAATATTTTTTTTTCATCAGAGCAGTAATGGTGAAATCTCTCTCTACACACTGCAGCTATCCAGTAGATACAATGATTTACTCAACAGTGAGAACCTGAAAGTAGCTATTGCTCAGCTATGCCATGACATAGAGGTCTGCAATTTCACTATGTTATAGCTGACCAAAAATTCTGTGAATAACATATTTAACAAATTACTCTAAATGTAATAGTTTTCAAGTTACAACTGATTTACTCAACAGTGAGAACCTCAAAGGAACTATTACTCAGCTATGCAATGAGCTACATGTCTGAAATTTTACTATGTTATAGCTAACCCAAAAGTAGGTGAACAACATATTTAAGCAAACAACAGTAAATGCAATAGTTTTCAAGCTACAACTGATTTACTCAATAGTGAGAACCTGAAAATAGCTATTGCTCCGCTATGCCATGAGCTATAGGTCTGTAATTTCACTATGTTATAGCTGACCCAAAAGTAGGTGAACAATATATTTTAACAAAATACTCCAAATGCAATATTTTTCAAGTTATAGCTGATTTACTCAACAGTCAGTACCTGAGAATAGCTATTGCTCAGTTGTGCCATGAGCTATAGGTCTATAATTTCACTATGTTATAGCTGACCCAAAAGTAGCTGAATAACATATTTGCACAAATTTCTGTAAATGCAATAGTTTTCCAATTATAACTGATTTACTCAACAGTGAGAACTTCAAAGTAGCTATTACTCAGCTATGAAATGAGCCACATGTCTGAAACTTCACTATGTTATAGCTGACCCCAAAATAGGTGAATAACATATTGAAACAAAATACTCTAAATGCAATAGTTTTCAAGTTATAAGTGATTTACTCAACAGTGATAACCTAAAAGTAGCTATTATTCAGCTATGCCATGACCTACAGGTCTGAAATTTTACTATGTTATAGCTGGCCCAAAAGTAGCTGAATAACATATTTATACGAAATTCTCTAAATGCAATAGTTTTTAGGTTACAAGTGATTTTACTCATGATGGAAGTTACTGAAAAGCCCAAAAGTAGCTATTACTCACTTAGCTATTGAGACAGACACCCAACTTACTCACCATATTGTAGCTATGAAAAAAGTAGCTGAATAACATATTTTCACACAATGCTCTAAATGCAACACTTTTCAAGTTATAAGTGATTTACTCAACAGTGATAACCTAAAAGTAGCTATTACTCAGCTATGCCATGAGCTACAGTTCTGAAATTTTGCTATGTTATAGCTGACCCAAAAGTAGCTGAATAACATATTTATACGAAATTCTCTAAATGCAATAGTTTTCAAGTTATAAACGATTTACTCAACAGTGATAACCTAAAAGTAGCTATTACTCAGCTATGCCATGAGCTACAGGTCTGAAATTTCACTATGTTATAGCTGGCCAAAAAGTAGCTGAATAACATATTTATACGAAATTCTCTAAATGCAATAGTTTTTAAGTTACAAGTGATTTTACTCATAATGGAAGTTACTGAAAAGCCTAAAAGTAGCTATTACTCACTTAGCTATTGAGACAGACACCCAACTTACTCACCATATTGTAGCTATGAAAAAAGTAGCTGAACAACATATTTTCACAAAATGCTGTAAATGCAACACTTTTGAAGTTATAAGTGATTTAGTGCATGATTTCATGAATTTTAATGCATTAAAAATTATTAAAAAAATTTATTAAAAAAAAAGTAAGACAGATCCAGGTCTCATACTCACACAAGAGAATCTACCTCTGGCCTAGTACATATATGAGATATGAGAGAAATCCCTGCAATAGTCACTGAGAAAATTGTGATAAAAAGTTGAAATTTTCACACTTTTGGTGGGGGTACCCCCCTTGTAATGTCTCTAGCAAACAGACGAACAGACAGATTTGCATGCCTTGAACAATTTTTCATCCTCGATAGATAAGGTATCTTTTAAAAAAAACAGCATGTCTCTAGGCCTTGTAGTTTTGGAGAAGAAGTTGTTCACGTGGACGTGGACGCCCACGCCGCAGAGTGATGACATAAAAATATTGGTCAGACTAATTTCTCTGACAGTTTGTCTGGATTAACCTCCCATTCTTACTTTGGATCAGGATGATTTTGTCCAAGACCAGATGTGACACTATCACGACAAGCCGTAAAACCCTAACCAACAAGCTGTATCAGGCCACGACAAGCCATAGTGATAAATTGACAAGACCAGAGCAGTATCCCGACCCACCTCAACTAGACTGATTAATTTCTGGAGTCAGGACTGTGTAGTTGTCTTGAAGTCCAGGGTTGTTGCTTGTTGACAACTAAGTATGAAGTGTGCTGCTCTCTGTTCTGCTGTCCTCTTGACACCATTTGGCTCTGCTGAGTTGGTTGTGTGACCTGGCTTTCTGGCATCTGGGTTTCTGGAAAAAACAAGATGTATTCACCAGCAGAGGCTGCTGCGGTTGATAAATCTGTTGCATATATGTCTATGTGATACTGGAGCTCCTAGAAAGTGTAGGTTGCTGTGGCTGATGATTCATTTAATCTGTCCTGCTCTGTATGCCACTTAAATGTTTACCTGCCTTGTTTCAAAAAGTCTGAAAGTCACTTTCCTCCAAATTTTTAACTTCAGATGCCAGGTAGTTTTAGAAGGCTGTTCTGATGGTCTCCCGTCTGGGCCCAAGGAAAGATGTGAGCATAGTTTTCATCTGGGCAAATTGATCCTCGACCTGCTGGTCGACTGATGAAGGTCGGGACACTACACTTGTACTGGCAGTGCTGCAAATGGATGGCTGGTGTGTTGTCTCTGAGCAGACGCTGGTCTCCATACTGTCAGTATCTGTGGACCATATGAAATGTTGAGCACTGAGGCTGCAGCACTGGCTCTTCTCTGTGGCGACTTAAATCTGGAAGATTCTGAGGCCCTTCTTTCTGATGTGGCTCTTCTAAAATTTGAACTTAACCAGAATACAGTTCTACCTCTATGTCATTTCTTTGGGAGACTGGCCAAACTTGGACTGAGTTAATTTTTCATAGTGAGTCCTTTGGGATTCGGACCAAGTCTTGCACACTTTCACTTACAGCTTGTGGCTGCTTGCAACTCTTTCCCACAGGCAATTTTTCCTAGTCTTGTCCTTAAAGTGATCATTGGTTTTGTTGTAAAGCTCCTCATGATCCTTGAGAAAGACTAGTAGAGCCTCCTCATCTGAGTAAATTATATAAATGTCATATGTCCTTTGTTGCACCTATATTGACACTCGGCAGATGCGCTGGCCTTTCCTCCACCCTCTGAGACCATTTCACTTTCACTCATCTCAGTTCTTGGTCTTTTTTTGGCCACTGCCTCCTCGGTCCGTGACTGTGGAGTTTCTGCCCTTCTGGCTTCCTCCCTGTCCTCCCCGTTGTTTCTCTGCCTCCTGCCTCTCCCATCATTCCCTCTTCTTCCTCCTTCTCTGGATGTCATCAGCTGTATCGCACAACTCAAACTCTGTAGGTGTGTCTGTGGGGATTCCATCTTCCTCACATTCTTTCTTGCTTTTTGAGGACCCATCTTGTAAATCAAATTAAAGCAGCATTTAAAAAAAATAAAAGCCTACCAGCTAGCCAGCAAAAGTTATATCTGTACACTAAATCCTAAGTTAATTTGCAAAAAAATAGCATTAGAGATGCCCGTACTATCACAAAGTGATTTTCATTGTGCAGATAAATCATGGTATTATAGAGGACATTATGATTTCTAAAATATTTCTGGTATGCACATTGGTACACACAGTTCTTGATAATAGAAATATACGTGATTTTCATGGTTGATTGAATGCCTCTTGGTTTGTGGTGTGACACTTAAGGGTTAATATGTGTTTGAAAAGATTGATACCTTTTAGGGAATGTTGTGTGCATGTATTCAAAACTAGTGTCAGTGTAAAGTAGACACTCAAGGATGAACTTGTGTTTTTGATGTTTAACCAGCATATAGGTAAAACGCTAATAATTTCTTGTTAAATAATTTTGTTACATTTGCTTGTAATTTGCACATTACATTGATTAAGTTATAATATTTTTAACAGTTAAATTAAATATTATATTATGATACACTTAATACAACTTCATATATTATGCGATCATAACTGTTGTATTTCAGCTGGTTTTTTTTTGTTGGTGTTATATCTGATGATTGGAAAGCTGTTTCCTACATTGTTGGAGCTGATGTGCTCGATTTATTAAATCTGGTGTGACCAAGAAAGATATTTCTTGGTATATGTTGAAACTTGTGAGATATTATTTGAAAGGCTGTTTCCAGAGTATTGGTGCTGTGGTTGGACTTGTATCTGATGGTGTCCAATGATTACTTGGAGGAATCCTTGCGGACAGTAGCCATGTACTTATATGTATGATGAACATTTATTGGTATGAAATGGAGCAAAATTACTGTGAATGAGGTGTAGAATCACTAACTTTGACTTTACTATAAATGTGGACGAAAACGGATCGTTTTAATTAAAAATTCGTTGAAAACTGAATTTAACTGTGTTTTATATTGATCAACATATTGTATTTTAAATTTGTTGATTTTGTATTGACTGTGTTTAGTACATATGTATATGTTTATGTTGTGCATATTCTATGTTGAGTGAAAGAGTGTGTATGTTGTGATACTGACTGAAGTGAGCATTGTATGAACATTTAAGACTTTGGGTTGTATAAATGCTTTGTATGATTATATGTGTATATATATGTCTTCAACATAAATTTGTTTGAATACAATAAATTCATTAAATCACAGCTGACTTTTACCCGTCCTCAATTAGAACACTGTGACACGTACCCCACAGCCTGGGGAAATAGTTTTCAACACCATGAGATATAGAAGTAGTGAAACAGTATAAAGATCGGGATACTTTCATTAAAGGTCAAAGTCACTACGGCAAGGTCAAAGGTCAAATCAAGATCACACCATGATGTTGCACACCTACATCCCCAAACAATGTCTCTACCAAGTATCTACTTCCTACACCTTACGCTTTCTGAGATATAGCCCGAACAAGATTTTATAGGTCAAGGTCAATATGGCAAATTCAAAGGTCAAATCAAGGTCACACCACGACGTTGCACAGCTACACCCCTAACCAAAGTCGGTACCAAGTATCAACTTCCTACACCTTACAGTTTCAAAGATATGGCCTGGACAAGATTTTATAGGTCAAGGTCACTACAGCAAGGTCAAAGGTCAAATCGAGGTCACATCATAGCGTTGCAAACCTACAACCCCCTAACCAATGTCCCTACCAAGTATCAACTTCCTACACCTTACGCTTTCAGAGATATAGCCCAGACAAGATTTTATAGGTCAAGGCTACTACGGCATGGTCAAAGGTCAAATCCAGGTCACACCATGACGTTGCACACCTACACTGCCTAACCAATGTCCCTATTAAGTATCAACTTCCTACACCTTACGGTTTCCAAGATATAGCCCAGACAAGATTTTATAGGTCAAGGTCACTACGGCAAGGTCAAAGGTCAAATCAAGGTCACACCATGACATTGCACACCTACACCCCCTAACCAATATCCCTACCAAGTATCAACTTCCCACACCTTACAGTTTCCGAGATATAGCCCGGACAAGATTTTACAGGTCAAGGTCACTATGGCAAGGTCAAATCAATGTCACACCATGACGTTGCACACCTACACTCCCTAACCAATGTCCCTACAAAGTATCAACTTCCTACACCTTACGGTTTCAGAGATATAGCTCGGAAAAGATTTTCAAACTCAAGGTTACTACAGCAAGGTCAAAGTCAAATCTAGGTCCGATCATGACGTTGCACACCTACACCCCCTAACCAAACATCCTACCAAGTATCAACTTCCTACACCTTATGGTTTCTGAGATACAGCCAGAACACCTGCCCGCCCATCCGGACATCATGGGACAGGTGAAAACAATACCTCGACAGCCCCTAAGGGCTGTGGGGTAAAAACAACAAGACCACTGCCGTGGTATGATCTCCCGCCGCACTACATCAAAAAGTAGGTGAACAACATATTTGACAAAACTCCTTTAAATTGAATAGTTTTGCTGTTAAAGTGAAAGCTCTCCCAAAAGTAGGTGAATGAGTTATTTGAGAAAAATTGGCTATCTGCAATACTTTTAGCGATAATTCGCATTTACTCATTTTGAGTAGGTGCGTAATTAGCTATGAGTGTGAAACTTCACCATGTGAAAGCTCTCCCAAAAGTAGGTGAATGAGTTATTTGAGAAAAATTGGCTATCTGCAATACTTTTAGAGATAATTCGCATTTACTCACTTTCACTAGGTGAGTAATTAGCTATGGGTCTGAAAGTTCACCATGTGAAAGCTCTCCCAAAAGTAGGTGAATGAGTTATTTGAGAAAAATTGGCTCAGTACAATACTTTTAAGAGATAATTCGCATTTACTCATTTTGAGTAGGTGAGTAATTATCTACGGGTCTGAAACTTCACCATGTAAAAGCTCTCCCAAAATTAGATGAATGAGTTATTTGAGAAAAATTGGCTATCTGCAATACTTTTAGCGATAATTCGCATTTACTCATTTTCAGTAGGTGAGTAATTAGCTATGGGTCTGAAACTTCACCATGTGAAAGCTCTCCCAAAAGTAGGTGAATGAGTTATTTGATAAAAATTGGCTAATAAATACTTTTAAGAGATAATTCGCATTTACTCATTTTCAGTAGGTGAGTAATTATCTACGGGTCTGAAACTTCACCATGTGAAAGCTCTCCCAAAAGTAGATGAATGAGTTATTTCAGAAAAATTGGCTACCTGCAATACTTTTAAGAGATAATTCGCATTTACTCATTTTGAGTAGGTGAGTAATTAGCTATGGGTCTGAAACTTCACCAAGTGAAAGCTCTCCCAAAAGTAGGTGAATGAGTTATTTGAGAAAAATTGGCTATCTGCAATACTTTTAGCGATAATTCGCATTTACTCATTTTGAGTAGGTCAGTAATTAGCTATAGGTGTGAAACTTCACCAAGTGAAAGTTCTCCCAAAAGTAGGTGAATGAGTTATTTGGAAAAAATTGGCCATCTGCAATAATTTTAGAGATAATTCGCATTTACTCATTTTGAGTAGGTGAGTAATTAGCTATGGGTCTGAAACTTCACCATGTGAAAGCTCTTCCAAAAGTAGGTGAATGAGTTATTTGAGAAAAATTGGCTATCTGCAATAGTTTTAGCGATAATTCGCATTTACTCATTTTCAGTAGGTGAGTAATTAGCTATGGGTCTGAAACTTCACCACGTGAAAGCTCTTCCAAAAGTAGGTGAACGAGTTATTTGAGAAAAATAGGCTATCTGCAATACTTTTAGCGATAATTAGCATTTACTCATTTTGAGTAGGTGAGTAATTATCTATGGGTCTGAAACTTCACCATGTGAAAGCTCTCCCAAAAGTAGATGAAGGAGTTATTTGAGAAAAATTGGCTATCTGCAATACTTTTACAGATAACTCGCATTTATTCATTTTGAGTGGGTGAGTAATTAGCTATGGGTCTGAAACTTCACCATGTGAAAGTTCTCCCAAAAGTAGGTGAATGAGTTATTTGAGAAAAATTGGCTAAGTACAATACTTTTAAGAGATAATTCGCATTTACTCATTTTGAGTAGGTGAGTAATGATCTACGGGTCTGAAACTTCACCATGTCAAAGCTCTGCCAAAAGTAGATGAATGAGTTATTTGAGAAAAATTGGCTATCTGCAATACTTTTAGAGATAATTCGCATTTACTCACTTTCACTAGGTGAGTAATTAGCTATGGGTCTGAAAGTTCACCATGTGAAAGCTCTCCCAAAAGTAGGTGAATGAGTTATTTGAGAAAAATTGGCTCAGTACAATACTTTTAAGAGATAATTCGCATTTACTCATTTTGAGTAGGTGAGTAATTATCTACGGGTCTGAAACTTCACCATGTGAAAGCTCTCCCAAAATTAGATGAATGAGTTATTTGAGAAAAATTGGCTATCTGCAATACTTTTAGCGATAATTCGCATTTACTCATTTTCAGTAGGTGAGTAATTAGCTATGGGTCTGAAAGTTCACCATGTGAAAGCTCTCCCAAAAGTAGGTGAATGAGTTATTTGAGAAAAATTGGCTAATAAATACTTTTAAGAGATAATTCGCATTTACTCATTTTCAGTAGGTGAGTAATTATCTACGGGTCTGAAACTTCACCATGTGAAAGCTCTCCCAAAAGTAGATGAACGAGTTATTTGAGAAAAATTGGCTACCTGCAATACTTTTAGAGATAATTCGCATTTACTCATTTTGAGTAGGTGAGTAATTAGCTATGGGTCTGAAACTTCACCAAGTGAAAGCTCTCCCAAAAGTAGGTGAATGAGTTATTTGAGAAAAATTGGCTATCTGCAATACTTTTAGCGATAATTCGCATTTACTCATTTTGAGTAGGTGAGTAATTAGCTATGGGTGTGAAACTTCACCAAGTGAAAGTTCTCACAAAAGTAGGTGAATGAGTTATTTGAGAAAACTTGGCTATCTGTAATACTTTTAGCGATAATTCGCATTTACTCATTTTGAGTAGGTCAGTAATTAGCTATAGGTGTGAAACTTCACCAAGTGAAAGTTCTCCCAAAAGTAGGTGAATGAGTTATTTGGAAAAAATTGGCCATCTGCAATAATTTTAGAGATAATTCGCAATTACTCATTTTGAGTAGGTGAGTAATTAGCTATGGGTCTGAAACTTCACCATGTGAAAGCTCTTCCAAAAGTAGGTGAATGAGTTATTTGAGAAAAATTGGCTATCTGCAATAGTTTTAGCGATAATTCGCATTTACTCATTTTCAGTAGGTGAGTAATTAGCTATGGGTCTGAAACTTCACCACGTGAAAGCTCTTCCAAAAGTAGGTGAATGAGTTATTTGAGAAAAATAGGCTATCTGCAATACTTTTAGCGATAATTAGCATTTACTCATTTTGAGTAGGTGAGTAATTATCTATGGGTCTAAAACTTCACCATGTGAAAGCTCTCCCAAAAGTAGATGAAGGAGTTATTTGAGAAAAATTGGCTATCTGCAATACTTTTACAGATAACTCGCATTTATTCATTTTGAGTGGGTGAGTAATTAGCTATGGGTCTGAAACTTCACCATGTGAAAGTTCTCCCAAAAGTAGGTGAATGAGTTATTTGAGAAAAATTGGCTAAGTACAATACTTTTAAGAGATAATTCGCATTTACTCATTTTGAGTAGGTGAGTAATGATCTACGGGTTTGAAACTTCACCATGTCAAAGCTCTCCCAAAAGTAGATGAATGAGTTATTTGAGAAAAATTGGCTATCTGCAATACTTTTAGAGATAATTCGCATTTACTCATTTTGAGTAGGTGAGTAATTAGCTATGGGTGTGAAACTTCACCAAGTGAAAGTTCTCCCAAAAGTAGGTGAATGAGTTATTTGGCAAAAATTGGCCATCTGCAATACTTTTAGAGATAATTTGCATTTACTCATTTTCAGTAGGTGAGTAATTAGCTATGGGTCTGAAACTTCACCATGTGAAAGCTCTTCCAAAAGTAGGTGAACGAGTTATTTGAGAAAAATTGGCTATCTGCAATACTTTTAGAGATAATTCGCATTTACTCATTTTCAGTAGGTGAGTAATTAGCTATGGGTCTGAAACTTCACCAAGTGAAAGCTCTCCCAAAAGTAAGTGAATGAGTTATTTGAGAAAAATTGCCTATCTGCAATACTTTTAGCGATAATTCGCATTTACTCATTTTGAGTATGTGAGTAATTAGCTATGGGTGTGAAACTTCACCAAGTGAAAGTTCTCCCAAAAGTAGGTGAATGAGTTATTTGAGAAAAATTGGCTATCTGCAATACTTTTAGCGATAATTCGCATTTACTCATTTTGAGTAGGTGAGTAATTAGCTATGGGTGTGAAACTTCAAGTGAAAGTTCTCCCAAAAGTAGGTGAATGAATTATTTGGTAAAAATTGGCCATCTGCAATACTTTTAGAGATAATTCGCATTTACTCATTTTCAGTAGGTGAGTAATTAGCTATGGGTCTGAAACTTCACCATGCGAAAGCTCTTCCAAAAGTAGGTGAACGAGTTATTTGAGAAAAATTGGCTATCTGCAATACTTTTAGCGATAATTCACATTTACTCATTCTGAGTAGGTGAGTAATTATCTATGGGTCTGAAACTTCACCATGTGAAAGCTCTCCCAAAAGTAGATGAATGAGTTATTTGAGAAAAATTGGCTAAGTACAATACTTTTAAGAGATAATTCGCATTTACTCATTTTGAGTACGTGAGTAATGATCTACGGGTCTGAAACTTCACCATGTGAAAGCTCTCCCAAAAGTAGATGAATGAGTTATTTGAGAAAAATTGGCTATCTGCAATACTTTTAGAGATAATTCGCATTTACTCATTTTGAGTAGGTGAGTAATTAGCTATGGGTCTGAAACTTCACCAAGTGAAAGCTCTCCCAAAAGTAGGTGAATGAGATATTTGAGAAAAATTGGCTATCTGCAATACTTTTAGCGATAATTCGCATTTACTCATTTTCAGTAGGTGAGTAATTAGCTATGGGTCTGAAAGTTCACCATGTGAAAGCTCTCCCAAAAGTAGGTGAATGAGTTATTTGAGAAAAATTGGCTAAGTACAATACTTTTAAGAGATAATTCGCATTTACTCATTTTGAGTAGGTGAGTAATGATCTACGGGTCTGAAACTTCACCATGTCAAAGCTCTGCCAAAAGTAGATGAATGAGTTATTTGAGAAAAATTGGCTATCTGCAATACTTTTAGAGATAATTCGCATTTACTCACTTTCACTAGGTGAGTAATTAGCTATGGGTCTGAAACTTCACCACGTGAAAGCTCTTCCAAAAGTAGGTGAACGAGTTATTTGAGAAAAATAGGCTATCTGCAATACTTTTAGCGATAATTAGCATTTACTCATTTTGAGTAGGTGAGTAATTATCTATGGGTCTGAAACTTCACCATGTGAAAGCTCTCCCAAAAGTAGATGAAGGAGTTATTTGAGAAAAATTGGCTATCTGCAATACTTTTACAGATAACTCGCATTTATTCATTTTGAGTGGGTGAGTAATTAGCTATGGGTCTGAAACTTCACCATGTGAAAGTTCTCCCAAAAGTAGGTGAATGAGTTATTTGAGAAAAATTGGCTAAGTACAATACTTTTAAGAGATAATTCGCATTTACTCATTTTGAGTAGGTGAGTAATGATCTACGGGTCTGAAACTTCACCATGTCAAAGCTCTGCCAAAAGTAGATGAATGAGTTATTTGAGAAAAATTGGCTATCTGCAATACTTTTAGAGATAATTCGCATTTACTCACTTTCACTAGGTGAGTAATTAGCTATGGGACTGAAAGTTCACCATGTGAAAGCTCTCCCAAAAGTAGGTGAATGAGTTATTTGAGAAAAATTGGCTCAGTACAATACTTTTAAGAGATAATTCGCATTTACTCATTTTGAGTAGGTGAGTAATTATCTACGGGTCTGAAACTTCACCATGTGAAAGCTCTCCCAAAATTAGATGAATGAGTTATTTGAGAAAAATTGGCTATCTGCAATACTTTTAGCGATAATTCGCATTTACTCATTTTCAGTAGGTGAGTAATTAGCTATGGGTCTGAAAGTTCACCATGTGAAAGCTCTCCCAAAAGTAGGTGAATGAGTTATTTGATAAAAATTGGCTAATAAATACTTTTAAGAGATAATTCGCATTTACTCATTTTCAGTAGGTGAGTAATTATCTACGGGTCTGAAACTTCACCATGTGAAAGCTCTCCCAAAAGTAGATGAATGAGTTATTTGAGAAAAATTGGCTACCTGCAATACTTTTAGAGATAATTCGCATTTACTCATTTTGAGTAGGTGAGTAATTAGCTATGGGTCTGAAACTTCACCAAGTGAAAGCTCTCCCAAAAGTAGGTGAATGAGTTATTTGAGAAAAATTGGCTATCTGCAATACTTTTAGCGATAATTCGCATTTACTCATTTTGAGTAGGTGAGTAATTAGCTATGGGTGTGAAACTTCACCAAGTGAAAGTTCTCACAAAAGTAGGTGAATGAGTTATTTGAGAAAACTTGGCTATCTGTAATACTTTTAGCGATAATTCGCATTTACTCATTTTGAGTAGGTCAGTAATTAGCTATAGGTGTGAAACTTCACCAAGTGAAAGTTCTCCCAAAAGTAGGTGAATGAGTTATTTCGAAAAAATTGGCCATCTGCAATAATTTTAGAGATAATTCGCATTTACTCATTTTGAGTAGGTGAGTAATTAGCTATGGGTCTGAAACTTCACCATGTGAAAGCTCTTCCAAAAGTAGGTGAATGAGTTATTTGAGAAAAATTGGCTATCTGCAATAGTTTTAGCGATAATTCGCATTTACTCATTTTCAGTAGGTGAGTAATTAGCTATGGGTCTGAAACTTCACCACGTGAAAGCTCTTCCAAAAGTAGGTGAATGAGTTATTTGACAAAAATAGGCTATCTGCAATACTTTTAGCGATAATTAGCATTTACTCATTTTGAGTAGGTGAGTAATTATCTATGGGTCTGAAACTTCACCATGTGAAAGCTCTCCCAAAAGTAGATGAAGGAGTTATTTGAGAAAAATTGGCTATCTGCAATACTTTTACAGATAACTCGCATTTATTCATTTTGAGTGGGTGAGTAATTAGCTATGGGTCTGAAACTTCACCATGTGAAAGTTCTCCCAAAAGTAGGTGAATGAGTTATTTGAGAAAAATTGGCTAAGTACAATACTTTTAAGAGATAATTCGCATTTACTCATTTTGAGTAGGTGAGTAATGATCTACGGGTCTGAAACTTCACCATGTCAAAGCTCTCCCAAAAGTAGATGAATGAGTTATTTGAGAAAAATTGGCTATCTGCAATACTTTTAGAGATAATTCGCATTTACTCATTTTGAGTAGGTGAGTAATTAGCTATGGGTGTGAAACTTCACCAAGTGAAAGTTCTCCCAAAAGTAGGTGAATGAGTTATTTGGCAAAAATTGGCCATCTGCAATACTTTTAGAGATAATTCGCATTTACTCATTTTCAGTAGGTGAGTAATTAGCTATGGGTCTGAAACTTCACCATGTGAAAGCTCTTCCAAAAGTAGGTGAACGAGTTATTTGAGAAAAATTGGCTATCTGCAATACTTTTAGAGATAATTCGCATTTACTCATTTTCAGTAGGTGAGTAATTAGCTATGGGTCTGAAACTTCACCAAGTGAAAGCTCTCCCAAAAGTAAGTGAATGAGTTATTTGAGAAAAATTGCCTATCTGCAATACTTTTAGCGATAATTCGCATTTACTCATTTTGAGTATGTGAGTAATTAGCTATGGGTGTGAAACTTCACCAAGTGAAAGTTCTCCCAAAAGTAGGTGAATGAGTTATTTGAGAAAAATTGGCTATCTGCAATACTTTTAGCGATAATTCGCATTTACTCATTTTGAGTAGGTGAGTAATTAGCTATGGGTGTGAAACTTCAAGTGAAAGTTCTCCCAAAAGTAGGTGAATGAATTATTTGGTAAAAATTGGCCATCTGCAATACTTTTAGAGATAATTCGCATTTACTCATTTTCAGTAGGTGAGTAATTAGCTATGGGTCTGAAACTTCACCATGCGAAAGCTCTTCCAAAAGTAGGTGAACGAGTTATTTGAGAAAAATTGGCTATCTGCAATACTTTTAGCGATAATTCACATTTACTCATTCTGAGTAGGTGAGTAATTATCTATGGGTCTGAAACTTCACCATGTGAAAGCTCTCCCAAAAGTAGATGAATGAGTTATTTGAGAAAAATTGGCTAAGTACAATACTTTTAAGAGATAATTCGCATTTACTCATTTTGAGTAGGTGAGTAATTATCTACGGGTCTGAAACTTCACCATGTGAAAGCTCTCCCAAAAGTAGATGAATGAGTTATTTGAGAAAAATTGGCTATCTGCAATACTTTTAGAGATAATTCGCATTTACTCATTTTGAGTAGGTGAGTAATTAGCTATGGGTCTGAAACTTCACCAAGTGAAAGCTCTCCCAAAAGTAGGTGAATGAGTTATTTGAGAAAAATTGGCTATCTGCAATACTTTTAGCGATAATTCGCATTTACTCATTTTGAGTAGGTGAGTAATTAGCTATGGGTGTGAAACTTCACCAAGTGAAAGTTCTCACAAAAGTAGGTGAATGAGTTATTTGAGAAAAATTGTCTATCTAAAATACTTTTAGAGATAATTCGCATTTACTCATTTTCAGTAGGTGAGTAATTAGCTATGGGTCTGAAACTTCACCAAGTGAAAGCTCTCCCAAAAGTAGGTGAATGAGTTATTTGAGAAAAATTGCCTATCTGCAATACTTTTAGCGATAATTCGCATTTACTCATTTTGAGTAGGTGAGTAATTAGCTATGGGTGTGAAACTTCACCAAGTGAAAGTTCTCCCAAAAGTAGGTGAATGAGTTATTTGGGAAAAATTGGCTAAGTACAATACTTTTAAGAGATAATTCGCATTTACTCATTTTGAGTAGGTGAGTAATGATCTACGGGTCTGAAACTTCACCATGTCAAAGCTCTCCCAAAAGTAGATGAATGAGTTATTTGAGAAAAATTGGCTATCTGCAATACTTTTAGAGATAATTCGCATTTACTCATTTTGAGTAGGTGAGTAATTAGCTATGGGTCTGAAACTTCACCAAGTGAAAGCTCTCCCAAAAGTAGGTGAATGAGTTATTTGAGAAAAATTGGCTATCTGCAATACTTTTAGCGATAATTCGCATTTACTCATTTTGAGTAGGTGAGTAATTAGCTATGGGTGTGAAACTTCACCAAGTGAAAGTTCTCACAAAAGTAGGTGAATGAGTTATTTGAGAAAAATTGTCTATCTAAAATACTTTCAGCGATAATTCGCATTTACTCATTTTGAGTGGGTGAGTAATTAGCTATGGGTCTGAAACTTCACCATGTGAAAGCTCTTCCAAAAGTAGGTGAATGAGTTATTTGAGAAAAATTGGCTAAGTACAATACTTTTAAGAGATAATTCGCATTTACTCATTTTGAGTAGGTGAGTAATTATCTACGGGTCTGAAACTTCACCATGTGAAAGCTCTCCCAAAAGTAGATGAATGAGTTATTTGAGAAAAATTGGCTATCTGCAATACTTTTACAGATAATTCGCATTTACTCATTTTCAGTAGGTGAGTAATTAGCTATGGGTCTGAAAGTTCACCATGTGAAAGCTCTCCCAAAAGTAGGTGAATGAGTTATTTGAGAAAAATTGGCTAAGTACAATACTTTTAAGAGATAATTCGCATTTACTCATTTTGAGTAGGTGAGTAATTATCTACGGGTCTGAAACTTCACCATGTGAAAGCTCTCCCAAAAGTAGATGAATGAGTTATTTGAGAAAAATTGGCTATCTGCAATACTTTTAGAGATAATTCGCATTTACTCATTTTGAGTAGGTGAGTAATTAGCTATGGGTCTGAAACTTCACCAAGTGAAAGCTCTCCCAAAAGTAGGTGAATGAGTTATTTGAGAAAAATTGGCTATCTGCAATACTTTTAGCGATAATTCGCATTTACTCATTTTGAGTAGGTGAGTAATTAGCTATGGGTGTGAAACTTCACCAAGTGAAAGTTCTCACAAAAGTAGGTGAATGAGTTATTTGAGAAAAATTGTCTATCTAAAATACTTTTAGAGATAATTCGCATTTACTCATTTTCAGTAGGTGAGTAATTAGCTATGGGTCTGAAACTTCACCAAGTGAAAGCTCTCCCAAAAGTAGGTGAATGAGTTATTTGAGAAAAATTGCCTATCTGCAATACTTTTAGCGATAATTCGCATTTACTCATTTTGAGTAGGTGAGTAATTAGCTATGGGTGTGAAACTTCACCAAGTGAAAGTTCTCCCAAAAGTAGGTGAATGAGTTATTTGAGAAAAATTGGCTAAGTACAATACTTTTAAGAGATAATTCGCATTTACTCATTTTGAGTAGGTGAGTAATGATCTACGGGTCTGAAACTTCACCATGTCAAAGCTCTCCCAAAAGTAGATGAATGAGTTATTTGAGAAAAATTGGCTATCTGCAATACTTTTAGAGATAATTCGCATTTACTCATTTTGAGTAGGTGAGTAATTAGCTATGGGTCTGAAACTTCACCAAGTGAAAGCTCTCCCAAAAGTAGGTGAATGAGTTATTTGAGAAAAATTGGCTATCTGCAATACTTTTAGCGATAATTCGCATTTACTCATTTTCAGTAGGTGAGTAATTAGCTATGGGTGTGAAAGTTCACCATGTGAAAGCTCTCCCAAAAGTAGGTGAATGAGTTATTTGAGAAAAATTGGCTAAGTACAATACTTTTAAGAGATAATTCGCATTTACTCATTTTGAGTAGGTGAGTAATTATCTACGGGTCTGAAACTTCACCATGTGAAAGCTCTCCCAAAAGTAGATGAATGAGTTATTTGAGAAAAATTGGCTATCTGCAATACTTTTAGAGATAATTCGCATTTACTCATTTTGAGTAGGTGAGTAATTAGCTATGGGTCTGAAACTTCACCAAGTGAAAGCTCTCCCAAAAGTAGGTGAATGAGTTATTTGAGAAAAATTGGCTATCTGCAATACTTTTAGCAATAATTCGCATTTACTCATTTTGAGTAGGTGAGTAATTAGCTATGGGTGTGAAACTTCACCAAGTGAAAGTTCTCACAAAAGTAGGTGAATGAGTTATTTGAGAAAAATTGTCTATCTAAAATACTTTCAGCGATAATTCGCATTTACTCATTTTGAGTGGGTGAGTAATTAGCTATGGGTCTGAAACTTCACCATGTGAAAGCTCTTCCAAAAGTAGGTGAATGAGTTATTTGAGAAAAATTGGCTAAGTACAATACTTTTAAGAGATAATTCGCATTTACTCATTTTGAGTAGGTGAGTAATTATGTACGGGTCTGAAACTTCACCATGTGAAAGCTCTCCCAAAAGTAGATGAATGAGTTATTTGAGAAAAATTGGCTATCTGCAATACTTTTAGAGATAATTCGCATTTACTCATTTTCAGTAGGTGAGTAATTAGCTATGGGTCTGAAAGTTCACCATGTGAAAGCTCTCCCAAAAGTAGGTGAATGAGTTATTTGAGAAAAATTGGCTAAGTACAATAATTTTAAGAGATAATTCGCATTTACTCATTTTGAGTAGGTGAGTAATTATCTACGGGTCTGAAACTTCACCATGTGAAAGCTCTCCCAAAAGTAGGTGAATGAGTTATTTGAGAAAAATTGGCTATCTGCAATACTTTTAGAGATAATTCGCATTTACTCATTTTGAGTAGGTGAGTAATTAGCTATGGGTCTGAAACTTCACCAAGTGAAAGCTCTCCCAAAAGTAGGTGAATGAGTTATTTGAGAAAAATTGGCTATCTGCAATACTTTTAGCGATAATTCGCATTTACTCATTTTGAGTAGGTGAGTAATTAGCTATGGGTGTGAAACTTCACCAAGTGAAAGTTCTCACAAAAGTAGGTGAATGAGTTATTTGAGAAAAATTGTCTATCTAAAATACTTTTAGAGATAATTCGCATTTACTCATTTTGAGTAGGTGAGTAATTAGCTATGGGTGTGAAACTTCACCAAGTGAAAGTTCTCCCAAAAGTAGGTGAATGAGTTATTTGGGAAAAATTGGCCATCTGCAATACTTTTAGAGATAATTCGCATTTACTCATTTTCAGTAGGTGAGTAATTAGCTATGGGTCTGAAACTTCACCATGCGAAAGCTCTTCCAAAAGTAGGTGAACGAGTTATTTGAGAAAAATTGGCTATCTGCAATACTTTTAGCAATAATTCGCATTTACTCATTTTGAGTAGTTGAGTAATTATCTATGGGTCTGAAACTTCACCATGTGAAAGCTCTCCCAAAAGTAGATGAAGGAGTTATTTGAAAAAAATTGGCTACCTGCAATACTTTTACAGATAATTTGCATTTACTCATTTTGAGTGGGTGAGTAATTAGCTATGGGTCTGAAACTTCACCATGTGAAAGCTCTTCCAAAAGTAGGTGAATGAGTTATTTGAGAAAAATTGGCCATCTGCAATACTTTTAGCGATAATTCGCATTTACTCATTTTGAGTTGGTGAGTAATTAGCTATGGGTCTGCAACTTCACCAAGTGAAAGTTCTCACAAAAGTAGGTGAATGAGTTATTTGAGAAAAATTGGCTATCTGTAATACTTTTAGCGATAATTCGCATTTACTCATTTTGAGTAGGTCAGGAATTAGCTATAGGTGTGAAACTTCATCCAGTGAAAGTTCTCCCAAAAGTAGGTGAATGAGTTGACAAAAATTGGCTATCTGCAATACTTTTACCGATAATTCGCATTTACTCATTTTGAGTAGGTCAGTAATTATCTATGAGTCTGAAACTTCACCATGTGAAAGCTCTCCCAAAAGTAGATGAAGGAGTTATTTGAGAAAAATTGGCTATCTGCAATACTTTTACAGATAATTCGCATTTACTCATTTTCAGTAGGTGAGTAATTAGCTATGGGTCTGAAAGTTCACCATGTGAAAGCTCTCCCAAAAGTAGGTGAATGAGTTATTTGAGAAAAATTGGCTAAGTACAATACTTTTAAGAGATAATTCGCATTTACTCATTTTGAGTAGGTGAGTAATTATCTACGGGTCTGAAACTTCACCATGTGAAAGCTCTCCCAAAAGTAGATGAATGAGTTATTTGAGAAAAATTGGCTATCTGCAATACTTTTAGAGATAATTCGCATTTACTCATTTTGAGTAGGTGAGTAATTAGCTATGGGTCTGAAACTTCACCAAGTGAAAGCTCTCCCAAAAGTAGGTGAATGAGTTATTTGAGAAAAATTGGCTATCTGCAATACTTTTAGCGATAATTCGCATTTACTCATTTTGAGTAGGTGAGTAATTAGCTATGGGTGTGAAACTTCACCAAGTGAAAGTTCTCACAAAAGTAGGTGAATGAGTTATTTGAGAAAAATTGTCTATCTAAAATACTTTTAGAGATAATTCGCATTTACTCATTTTCAGTAGGTGAGTAATTAGCTATGGGTCTGAAACTTCACCAAGTGAAAGCTCTCCCAAAAGTAGGTGAATGAGTTATTTGAGAAAAATTGCCTATCTGCAATACTTTTAGCGATAATTCGCATTTACTCATTTTGAGTAGGTGAGTAATTAGCTATGGGTGTGAAACTTCACCAAGTGAAAGTTCTCCCAAAAGTAGGTGAATGAGTTATTTGGGAAAAATTGGCTAAGTACAATACTTTTAAGAGATAATTCGCATTTACTCATTTTGAGTAGGTGAGTAATGATCTACGGGTCTGAAACTTCACCATGTCAAAGCTCTCCCAAAAGTAGATGAATGAGTTATTTGAGAAAAATTGGCTATCTGCAATACTTTTAGAGATAATTCGCATTTACTCATTTTGAGTAGGTGAGTAATTAGCTATGGGTCTGAAACTTCACCAAGTGAAAGCTCTCCCAAAAGTAGGTGAATGAGTTATTTGAGAAAAATTGGCTATCTGCAATACTTTTAGCGATAATTCGCATTTACTCATTTTGAGTAGGTGAGTAATTAGCTATGGGTGTGAAACTTCACCAAGTGAAAGTTCTCACAAAAGTAGGTGAATGAGTTATTTGAGAAAAATTGTCTATCTAAAATACTTTCAGCGATAATTCGCATTTACTCATTTTGAGTGGGTGAGTAATTAGCTATGGGTCTGAAACTTCACCATGTGAAAGCTCTTCCAAAAGTAGGTGAATGAGTTATTTGAGAAAAATTGGCTAAGTACAATACTTTTAAGAGATAATTCGCATTTACTCATTTTGAGTAGGTGAGTAATTATCTACGGGTCTGAAACTTCACCATGTGAAAGCTCTCCCAAAAGTAGATGAATGAGTTATTTGAGAAAAATTGGCTATCTGCAATACTTTTAGAGATAATTCGCATTTACTCATTTTCAGTAGGTGAGTAATTAGCTATGGGTCTGAAACTTCACCATGCGAAAGCTCTTCCAAAAGTAGGTGAACGAGTTATTTGAGAAAAATTGGCTATCTGCAATACTTTTAGCAATAATTCGCATTTACTCATTTTGAGTAGTTGAGTAATTATCTATGGGTCTGAAACTTCACCATGTGAAAGCTCTCCCAAAAGTAGATGAAGGAGTTATTTGAAAAAAATTGGCTACCTGCAATACTTTTACAGATAATTTGCATTTACTCATTTTGAGTGGGTGAGTAATTAGCTATGGGTCTGAAACTTCACCATGTGAAAGCTCTTCCAAAAGTAGGTGAATGAGTTATTTGAGAAAAATTGGCCATCTGCAATACTTTTAGCGATAATTCGCATTTACTCATTTTGAGTTGGTGAGTAATTAGCTATGGGTCTGCAACTTCACCAAGTGAAAGTTCTCACAAAAGTAGGTGAATGAGTTATTTGAGAAAAATTGGCTATCTGTAATACTTTTAGCGATAATTCGCATTTACTCATTTTGAGTAGGTCAGGAATTAGCTATAGGTGTGAAACTTCATCCAGTGAAAGTTCTCCCAAAAGTAGGTGAATGAGTTGACAAAAATTGGCTATCTGCAATACTTTTACCGATAATTCGCATTTACTCATTTTGAGTAGGTCAGTAATTATCTAAGAGTCTGAAACTTCACCATGTGAAAGCTCTCCCAAAAGTAGATGAAGGAGTTATTTGAGAAAAATTGGCTATCTGCAATACTTTTACAGATAATTCGCATTTACTCATTTTCAGTAGGTGAGTAATTAGCTATGGGTCTGAAAGTTCACCATGTGAAAGCTCTCCCAAAAGTAGGTGAATGAGTTATTTGAGAAAAATTGGCTAAGTACAATACTTTTAAGAGATAATTCGCATTTACTCATTTTGAGTAGGTGAGTAATTATCTACGGGTCTGAAACTTCACCATGTGAAAGCTCTCCCAAAAGTAGATGAATGAGTTATTTGAGAAAAATTGGCTATCTGCAATACTTTTAGAGATAATTCGCATTTACTCATTTTGAGTAGGTGAGTAATTAGCTATGGGTCTGAAACTTCACCAAGTGAAAGCTCTCCCAAAAGTAGGTGAATGAGTTATTTGAGAAAAATTGGCTATCTGCAATACTTTTAGCGATAATTCGCATTTACTCATTTTGAGTAGGTGAGTAATTAGCTATGGGTGTGAAACTTCACCAAGTGAAAGTTCTCACAAAAGTAGGTGAATGAGTTATTTGAGAAAAATTGTCTATCTAAAATACTTTTAGAGATAATTCGCATTTACTCATTTTCAGTAGGTGAGTAATTAGCTATGGGTCTGAAACTTCACCAAGTGAAAGCTCTCCCAAAAGTAGGTGAATGAGTTATTTGAGAAAAATTGCCTATCTGCAATACTTTTAGCGATAATTCGCATTTACTCATTTTGAGTAGGTGAGTAATTAGCTATGGGTGTGAAACTTCACCAAGTGAAAGTTCTCCCAAAAGTAGGTGAATGAGTTATTTGGGAAAAATTGGCTAAGTACAATACTTTTAAGAGATAATTCGCATTTACTCATTTTGAGTAGGTGAGTAATGATCTACGGGTCTGAAACTTCACCATGTCAAAGCTCTCCCAAAAGTAGATGAATGAGTTATTTGAGAAAAATTGGCTATCTGCAATACTTTTAGAGATAATTCGCATTTACTCATTTTGAGTAGGTGAGTAATTAGCTATGGGTCTGAAACTTCACCAAGTGAAAGCTCTCCCAAAAGTAGGTGAATGAGTTATTTGAGAAAAATTGGCTATCTGCAATACTTTTAGCGATAATTCGCATTTACTCATTTTGAGTAGGTGAGTAATTAGCTATGGGTGTGAAACTTCACCAAGTGAAAGTTCTCACAAAAGTAGGTGAATGAGTTATTTGAGAAAAATTGTCTATCTAAAATACTTTCAGCGATAATTCGCATTTACTCATTTTGAGTGGGTGAGTAATTAGCTATGGGTCTGAAACTTCACCATGTGAAAGCTCTTCCAAAAGTAGGTGAATGAGTTATTTGAGAAAAATTGGCTAAGTACAATACTTTTAAGAGATAATTCGCATTTACTCATTTTGAGTAGGTGAGTAATTATCTACGGGTCTGAAACTTCACCATGTGAAAGCTCTCCCAAAAGTAGATGAATGAGTTATTTGAGAAAAATTGGCTATCTGCAATACTTTTAGAGATAATTCGCATTTACTCATTTTCAGTAGGTGAGTAATTAGCTATGGGTCTGAAAGTTCACCATGTGAAAGCTCTCCCAAAAGTAGGTGAATGAGTTATTTGAGAAAAATTGGCTAAGTACAATACTTTTAAGAGATAATTCGCATTTACTCATTTTGAGTAGGTGAGTAATTATCTACGGGTCTGAAACTTCACCATGTGAAAGCTCTCCCAAAAGTAGATGAATGAGTTATTTGAGAAAAATTGGCTATCTGCAATACTTTTAGAGATAATTCGCATTTACTCATTTTGAGTAGGTGAGTAATTAGCTATGGGTCTGAAACTTCACCAAGTGAAAGCTCTCCCAAAAGTAGGTGAATGAGTTATTTGAGAAAAATTGGCTATCTGCAATACTTTTAGCGATAATTCGCATTTACTCATTTTGAGTAGGTGAGTAATTAGCTATGGGTGTGAAACTTCACCAAGTGAAAGTTCTCCCAAAAGTAGGTGAATGAGTTATTTGAGAAAAATTGTCTATCTAAAATACTTTTAGAGATAATTCGCATTTACTCATTTTCAGTAGGTGAGTAATTAGCTATGGGTCTGAAACTTCACCAAGTGAAAGCTCTCCCAAAAGTAGGTGAATGAGTTATTTGAGAAAAATTGCCTATCTGCAATACTTTTAGCGATAATTCGCATTTACTCATTTTGAGTAGGTGAGTAATTAGCTATGGGTGTGAAACTTCACCAAGTGAAAGTTCTCCCAAAAGTAGGTGAATGAGTTATTTGAGAAAAATTGGCTAAGTACAATACTTTTAAGAGATAATTCGCATTTACTCATTTTGAGTAGGTGAGTAATGATCTACGGGTCTGAAACTTCACCATGTCAAAGCTCTCCCAAAAGTAGATGAATGAGTTATTTGAGAAAAATTGGCTATCTGCAATACTTTTAGAGATAATTCGCATTTACTCATTTTGAGTAGGTGAGTAATTAGCTATGGGTCTGAAACTTCACCAAGTGAAAGCTCTCCCAAAAGTAGGTGAATGAGTTATTTGAGAAAAATTGGCTATCTGCAATACTTTTAGCGATAATTCGCATTTACTCATTTTCAGTAGGTGAGTAATTAGCTATGGGTGTGAAAGTTCACCATGTGAAAGCTCTCCCAAAAGTAGGTGAATGAGTTATTTGAGAAAAATTGGCTAAGTACAATACTTTTAAGAGATAATTCGCATTTACTCATTTTGAGTAGGTGAGTAATTATCTACGGGTCTGAAACTTCACCATGTGAAAGCTCTCCCAAAAGTAGATGAATGAGTTATTTGAGAAAAATTGGCTATCTGCAATACTTTTAGAGATAATTCGCATTTACTCATTTTGAGTAGGTGAGTAATTAGCTATGGGTCTGAAACTTCACCAAGTGAAAGCTCTCCCAAAAGTAGGTGAATGAGTTATTTGAGAAAAATTGGCTATCTGCAATACTTTTAGCAATAATTCGCATTTACTCATTTTGAGTAGGTGAGTAATTAGCTATGGGTGTGAAACTTCACCAAGTGAAAGTTCTCACAAAAGTAGGTGAATGAGTTATTTGAGAAAAATTGTCTATCTAAAATACTTTCAGCGATAATTCGCATTTACTCATTTTGAGTGGGTGAGTAATTAGCTATGGGTCTGAAACTTCACCATGTGAAAGCTCTTCCAAAAGTAGGTGAATGAGTTATTTGAGAAAAATTGGCTAAGTACAATACTTTTAAGAGATAATTCGCATTTACTCATTTTGAGTAGGTGAGTAATTATGTACGGGTCTGAAACTTCACCATGTGAAAGCTCTCCCAAAAGTAGATGAATGAGTTATTTGAGAAAAATTGGCTATCTGCAATACTTTTAGAGATAATTCGCATTTACTCATTTTCAGTAGGTGAGTAATTAGCTATGGGTCTGAAAGTTCACCATGTGAAAGCTCTCCCAAAAGTAGGTGAATGAGTTATTTGAGAAAAATTGGCTAAGTACAATAATTTTAAGAGATAATTCGCATTTACTCATTTTGAGTAGGTGAGTAATTATCTACGGGTCTGAAACTTCACCATGTGAAAGCTCTCCCAAAAGTAGATGAATGAGTTATTTGAGAAAAATTGGCTATCTGCAATACTTTTAGAGATAATTCGCATTTACTCATTTTGAGTAGGTGAGTAATTAGCTATGGGTCTGAAACTTCACCAAGTGAAAGCTCTCCCAAAAGTAGGTGAATGAGTTATTTGAGAAAAATTGGCTATCTGCAATACTTTTAGCGATAATTCGCATTTACTCATTTTGAGTAGGTGAGTAATTAGCTATGGGTGTGAAACTTCACCAAGTGAAAGTTCTCACAAAAGTAGGTGAATGAGTTATTTGAGAAAAATTGTCTATCTAAAATACTTTTAGAGATAATTCGCATTTACTCATTTTGAGTAGGTGAGTAATTAGCTATGGGTGTGAAACTTCACCAAGTGAAAGTTCTCCCAAAAGTAGGTGAATGAGTTATTTGGGAAAAATTGGCCATCTGCAATACTTTTAGAGATAATTCGCATTTACTCATTTTCAGTAGGTGAGTAATTAGCTATGGGTCTGAAACTTCACCATGTGAAAGCTCTCCCAAAAGTAGATGAAGGAGTTATTTCAAAAAAATTGGCTACCTGCAATACTTTTACAGATAATTTGCATTTACTCATTTTGAGTGGGTGAGTAATTAGCTATGGGTCTGAAACTTCACCATGTGAAAGCTCTTCCAAAAGTAGGTGAATGAGTTATTTGAGAAAAATTGGCCATCTGCAATACTTTTAGCGATAATTCGCATTTACTCATTTTGAGTTGGTGAGTAATTAGCTATGGGTCTGCAACTTCACCAAGTGAAAGTTCTCACAAAAGTAGGTGAATGAGTTATTTGAGAAAAATTGGCTATCTGTAATACTTTTAGCGATAATTCGCATTTACTCATTTTGAGTAGGTCAGGAATTAGCTATAGGTGTGAAACTTCATCCATTGAAAGTTCTCCCAAAAGTAGGTGAATGAGTTGACAAAAATTGGCTATCTGCAATACTTTTACCGATAATTCGCATTTACTCATTTTGAGTAGGTCAGTAATTATCTATGAGTCTGAAACTTCACCATGTGAAAGCTCTCCCAAAAGTAGATGAAGGAGTTATTTGAGAAAAATTGGCTATCTGCAATACTTTTACAGATAATTCGCATTTACTCATTTTCAGTAGGTGAGTAATTAGCTATGGGTCTGAAAGTTCACCATGTGAAAGCTCTCCCAAAAGTAGGTGAATGAGTTATTTGAGAAAAATTGGCTAAGTACAATACTTTTAAGAGATAATTCGCATTTACTCATTTTGAGTAGGTGAGTAATTATCTACGGGTCTGAAACTTCACCATGTGAAAGCTCTCCCAAAAGTAGATGAATGAGTTATTTGAGAAAAATTGGCTATCTGCAATACTTTTAGAGATAATTCGCATTTACTCATTTTGAGTAGGTGAGTAATTAGCTATGGGTCTGAAACTTCACCAAGTGAAAGCTCTCCCAAAAGTAGGTGAATGAGTTATTTGAGAAAAATTGGCTATCTGCAATACTTTTAGCGATAATTCGCATTTACTCATTTTGAGTAGGTGAGTAATTAGCTATGGGTGTGAAACTTCACCAAGTGAAAGTTCTCACAAAAGTAGGTGAATGAGTTATTTGAGAAAAATTGTCTATCTAAAATACTTTTAGAGATAATTCGCATTTACTCATTTTAAGTAGGTGAGTAATTAGCTATGGGTCTGAAACTTCACCAAGTGAAAGCTCTCCCAAAAGTAGGTGAATGAGTTATTTGAGAAAAATTGGCTATCTGCAATACTTTTAGCGATAATTCGCATTTACTCATTTTGAGTAGGTGAGTAATTAGCTATGGGTGTGAAACTTCACCAAGTGAAAGTTCTCCCAAAAGTAGGTGAATGAGTTATTTGGGAAAAATTGGCCATCTGCAATACTTTTAGAGATAATTCGCATTTACTCATTTTCAGTAGGTGAGTAATTAGCTATGGGTCTGAAACTTCACCATGCGAAAGCTCTTCCAAAAGTAGGTGAACGAGTTATTTGAGAAAAATTGGCTATCTGCAATACTTTTAGCAATAATTCGCATTTACTCATTTTGAGTAGTTGAGTAATTATCTAAGGGTCTGAAACTTCACCATGTGAAAGCTCTCCCAAAAGTAGATGAAGGAGTTATTTGAAAAAAATTGGCTACCTGCAATACTTTTACAGATAATTTGCATTTACTCATTTTGAGTGGGTGAGTAATTAGCTATGGGTCTGAAACTTCACCATGTGAAAGCTCTTCCAAAAGTAGGTGAATGAGTTATTTGAGAAAAGTTGGCCATCTGCAATACTTTTAGCGATAATTCGCATTTACTCATTTTGAGTTGGTGAGTAATTAGCTATGGGTCTGAAACTTCACCAAGTGAAAGTTCTCACAAAAGTAGGTGAATGAGTTATTTGAGAAAAATTGGCTATCTGTAATACTTTTAGCGATAATTCGCATTTACTCATTTTGAGTAGGTCAGGAATTAGCTATAGGTGTGAAACTTCATCCAGTGAAAGTTCTCCCAAAAGTAGGTGAATGAGTTGACAAAAATTGGCTATCTGCAATACTTTTAGCGATAATTCGCATTTACTCATTTTGAGTAGGTCAGTAATTATCTATGAGTCTGAAACTTCACCATGTGAAAGCTCTCCCAAAAGTAGATGAAGGAGTTATTTGAGAAAAATTGGCTATCTGCAATACTTTTACAGATAATTCGCATTTACTCATTTTCAGTAGGTGAGTAATTAGCTATGGGTCTGAAAGTTCACCATGTGAAAGCTCTCCCAAAAGTAGGTGAATGAGTTATTTGAGAAAAATTGGCTAAGTACAATACTTTTAAGAGATAATTCGCATTTACTCATTTTGAGTAGGTGAGTAATTATCTACGGGTCTGAAACTTCACCATGTGAAAGCTCTCCCAAAAGTAGATGAATGAGTTATTTGAGAAAAATTGGCTATCTGCAATACTTTTAGAGATAATTCGCATTTACTCATTTTGAGTAGGTGAGTAATTAGCTATGGGTCTGAAACTTCACCAAGTGAAAGCTCTCCCAAAAGTAGGTGAATGAGTTATTTGAGAAAAATTGGCTATCTGCAATACTTTTAGCGATAATTCGCATTTACTCATTTTGAGTAGGTGAGTAATTAGCTATGGGTGTGAAACTTCACCAAGTGAAAGTTCTCACAAAAGTAGGTGAATGAGTTATTTGAGAAAAATTGTCTATCTAAAATACTTTTAGAGATAATTCGCATTTACTCATTTTAAGTAGGTGAGTAATTAGCTATGGGTCTGAAACTTCACCAAGTGAAAGCTCTCCCAAAAGTAGGTGAATGAGTTATTTGAGAAAAATTGGCTATCTGCAATACTTTTAGCGATAATTCGCATTTACTCATTTTGAGTAGGTGAGTAATTAGCTATGGGTGTGAAACTTCACCAAGTGAAAGTTCTCCCAAAAGTAGGTGAATGAGTTATTTGGGAAAAATTGGCCATCTGCAATACTTTTAGAGATAATTCGCATTTACTCATTTTCAGTAGGTGAGTAACTAGCTATGGGTCTGAAACTTCACCATGCGAAAGCTCTTCCAAAAGTAGGTGAACGAGTTATTTGAGAAAAATTGGCTATCTGCAATACTTTTAGCAATAATTCGCATTTACTCATTTTGAGTAGTTGAGTAATTATCTATGGGTCTGAAACTTCACCATGTGAAAGCTCTCCCAAAAGTAGATGAAGGAGTTATTTGAAAAAAATTGGCTACCTGCAATACTTTTACAGATAATTTGCATTTACTCATTTTGAGTGGGTGAGTAATTAGCTATGGGTCTGAAACTTCACCATGTGAAAGCTCTTCCAAAAGTAGGTGAATGAGTTATTTGAGAAAAATTGGCCATCTGCAATACTTTTAGCGATAATTCGCATTTACTCATTTTGAGTTGGTGAGTAATTAGCTATGGGTCTGAAACTTCACCAAGTGAAAGTTCTCACAAAAGTAGGTGAATGAGTTATTTGAGAAAAATTGGCTATCTGTAATACTTTTAGCGATAATTCGCATTTACTCATTTTGAGTAGGTCAGGAATTAGCTATAGGTGTGAAACTTCATCCAGTGAAAGTTCTCCCAAAAGTAGGTGAATGAGTTGACAAAAATTGGCTATCTGCAATACTTTTAGCGATAATTCGCATTTACTCATTTTGAGTAGGTCAGTAATTATCTATGAGTCTGAAACTTCACCATGTGAAAGCTCTCCCAAAAGTAGATGAAGGAGTTATTTGAGAAAAATTGGCTATCTGCAATACTTTTACAGATAATTCGCATTTACTCATTTTCAGTAGGTGAGTAATTAGCTATGGGTCTGAAAGTTCACCATGTGAAAGCTCTCCCAAAAGTAGGTGAATGAGTTATTTGAGAAAAATTGGCTAAGTACAATACTTTTAAGAGATAATTCACATTTACTCATTTTGAGTAGGTGAGTAATTATCTACGGGTCTGAAACTTCACCATGTGAAAGCTCTCCCAAAAGTAGATGAATGAGTTATTTGAGAAAAATTGGCTATCTGCAATACTTTTAGAGATAATTCGCATTTACTCATTTTGAGTAGGTGAGTAATTAGCTATGGGTCTGAAACTTCACCAAGTGAAAGCTCTCCCAAAAGTAGGTGAATGAGTTATTTGAGAAAAATTGGCTATCTGCAATACTTTTAGCGATAATTCACATTTACTCATTTTGAGTAGGTGAGTAATTAGCTATGGATGTGAAACTTCACCAAGTGAAAGTTCTCACAAAAGTAGGTGAATGAGTTATTTGAGAAAAATTGTCTATCTAAAATACTTTTACAGATAATTCGCATTTACTCATTTTGAGTGGGTGAGTAATTAGCTATGGGTCTGAAACTTCACCATGTGAAAGCTCTTCCAAAAGTAGGTGAATGAGTTATTTGAGAAAAATTGGCTATCTGCAATAGTTTTAGCGATAATTCGCATTTACTCATTTTCAGTAGGTGAGTAATTAGCTATGGGTCTGAAACTTCACCAAGTGAAAGTTCTCCCAAAAGTAGGTGAATGAGTTATTTGAGAAAAATTGGCTAAGTACAATACTTTTAAGAGATAATTCGCATTTACTCATTTTGAGTAGGTGAGTAATTATCTACGGGTCGGAAACTTCACCATGTGAAAGCTCTCCCAAAAGTAGATGAATAAGTTATTTGAGAAAAATTGGCTATCTGCAATACTTTTAGAGATAATTCGCATTTACTCATTTTGAGTAGGTGAGTAATTAGCTATGGGTGTGAAACTTCACCAAGTGAAAGTTCTCCCAAAAGTAGGTGAATGAGTTATTTGGCAAAAATTGGCCATCTGCAATACTTTTAGAGATAATTCGCATTTACTCATTTTCAGTAGGTGAGTAATTAGCTATGGGTCTGAAACTTCACCATGTGAAAGCTCTTCCAAAAGTAGGTGAACAAGTTATTTGAGAAAAATTGGCTATCTGCAATACTTTTAGCGATAATTCGCATTTACTCATTTTGAGTAGGTGAGTAATTAGCTATGGGTGTGAAACTTCACCAAGTGAAAGTTCTCCCAAAAGTAGGTGAATGAGTTATTTGAGAAAAATTGGCTATCTGCAATACTTTTAGCGATAATTCGCATTTACTCATTTTGAGTAGGTGAGTAATTAGCTATGGGTGTGAAACTTCACCAAGTGAAAGTTCTCCCAAAAGTAGGTGAATGAGTTATTTGGGAAAAATTGGCCATCTGCAATACTTTTAGAGATAATTCACATTTACTCATTTTCAGTATGTGAGTAATTAGCTATGGGTCTGAAACTTCACCATGCGAAAGCTCTTCCAAAAGTAGGTGAACGAGTTATTTGAGAAAAATTGGCTATCTGCAATACTTTTAGCGATAATTCGCATTTACTCATTTTGAGTAGGTGAGTAATTATCTATGGGTCTGAAACTTCACCATGTGAAAGCTCTCCCAAAAGTAGATGAAGGAGTTATTTGAGAAAAATTGGCTATCTGCAATACTTTTAGCGATAATTCGCATTTACTCATTTTGAGTAGGTGAGTAATTAGCTATGGGTGTGAAACTTCACCAAGTGAAAGTTCTCACAAAAGTAGGTGAATGAGTTATTTGAGAAAAATTGTCTATCTAAAATACTTTTACAGATAATTCGCATTTACTCATTTTGAGTGGGTGAGTAATTAGCTATGGGTCTGAAACTTCACCATGTGAAAGCTCTCCCAAAAGTAGGTGAATGAGTTATTTGAGAAAAATTGGCTATCTGCAATAGTTTTAGCGATAATTCGCATTTACTCATTTTCAGTAGGTGAGTAATTAGCTATGGGTCTGAAACTTCACCAAGTGAAAGTTCTCCCAAAAGTAGGTGAATGAGTTATTTGAGAAAAATTGGCTAAGTACAATACTTTTAAGAGATAATTCGCATTTACTCATTTTGAGTAGGTGAGTAATTATCTACGGGTCGGAAACTTCACCATGTGAAAGCTCTCCCAAAAGTAGATGAATGAGTTATTTGAGAAAAATTGGCTATATGCAATACTTTTAGAGATAATTCGCATTTACTCATTTTGAGTAGGTGAGTAATTAGCTATGGGTGTGAAACTTCACCAAGTGAAAGTTCTCCCAAAAGTAGGTGAATGAGTTATTTGAGAAAAATTGGCTATCTGCAATACTTTTAGCGATAATTCGCATTTACTCATTTTGAGTAGGTGAGTAATTAGCTATGGGTGTGAAACTTCACCAAGTGAAAGTTCTCCCAAAAGTAGGTGAATGAGTTATTTGGGAAAAATTGGCCATCTGCAATACTTTTAGAGATAATTCGCATTTACTCATTTTGAGTAGGTGAGTAATTAGCTATGGGTCTGAAACTTCACCAAGTGAAAGCTCTCCCAAAAGTAGGTGAATGAGTTATTTGAGAAAAATTGGCTATCTGCAATACTTTTAGAGATAATTCGCATTTACTCATTTTGAGTAGGTGAGTAATTAGCTATGGGTCTGAAACTTCAAGTGAAAGCTCTCCCAAAAGTAGGTGAATGAGTTATATGAGAAAAATTGGCTATCTGTAATACTTTTAGCGACAATTCGCATTTACTCATTTTGAGTAGGTCAGGAATTAGCTATAGGTGTGAAACTTCATCCAGTGAAAGTTCTCCCAAAAGTAGGTGAATGAGTTGACAAAAATTGGCTATCTGCAATACTTTTAGCGATAATTCGCATTTACTCATTTTGAGTAGGTCAGTAATTATCTATGAGTCTGAAACTTCACCATGTGAAAGCTCTCCCACAAGTAGATGAATGAATTATTTGATAAAAATTGGGTATCCGCAATACTTTTACAGATAATTAGCATTTACTCATTTTGAGTAGGTAAATAATTAGCTATGGGTCTGAAACTTCACCATGTGAAAGCTCTCCCAAAAGTAGGTGAATGAGTTATTTGAGAAAAATTGGCTATCTGCAATACTTTTAGAGATAATTCGCATTTACTCATTTTGAGTAGGTGAGTAATTGGCTATGGGTCTGAAACTTCACCATGTGAAAGCTCTTCCAAAAGTAGGTGAATGAGTTATTTGAGAAAAATTGACCATCTGCAATACTTTTAGAGGTAATTCGCATTTACTCTTTTTGAGTAGGTGAGCAATTAGCTATGGGTCTGAAACTTCACCAAGTGAAAGCTCTTTGGGATAGCTGCTCTGCAGAGATACGCTAAAGGTAAAACATTTCGTCGAAATCGCTCTATGTAGCACGGTTTTCGAAATATTAGCATTTTTGTGTTTTGCAATTTTTGCGCAAAAATTCGAAAATTCAAAATGGCCGCCATTTTTGGCAAGATAAAATTTTTTTGAAAATTGGCATGGCTACTCTGCAGAGTTACCCAGCGGGTCAAAAATTTCGTCGAAATCGCTCTATCTAGCACGGTTTTCGAGATATAAGCATTTTTGTGTTTTGCAATTTTGCGAAAAATTCGAAAATTCAAAATGGCCGCCATTTTTTGCGAGAAATTTTTTGTTTGAAAATTGGCATGGCTACTCTGCAGAGATACCCTGCGGGTCAAAAATTTCGTCGAAATCGCTCTATCTAGCAGGGTTTTTGAGATATAAGCATTTTTATGTTTTGCAATTTTTGCGAAAAATTCGAAAATTCAAAATGGCCGCCATTTTTGGCGAGACAAAATTTTTTTGAAAATTGGCATGGCTACTCTGCAGATATACCCTGTGGGTCAAAAATTTCGTCCAAATCGCTCTATCTAGCAGGGTTTTTGAGATATAAGCATTTTTATGTTTTGCAATTTTTGCGAAAAATTCGAAAATTCAAAATGGCCGCCATTTTTGGCGAGACAAAATTTTTTTGAAAATTGGCATGGCTACTCTGCAGATATACCCTGTGGGTCAAAAATTTCGTCAAAATCGCTCTATCTAGCAGGGTTTTCGAGATATAAGCATTTTTATGTTTTGCAATTTTTGCGAAAAATTCGAAAATTCAAAATGGCCGCCATTTTTGGCGAGAGAAAATTTTTTTCAAAATTGGGATAACTACTCTGCAGAGATACCCTGTAGGTCAAAAATTTCGTCGAAATCGCTCTATCTAGCACGGTTTTCGAGATATAAGCATTTTTGTGTTTTGCAATTTTTGCGAAAATTTCGAAAATTCAAAATGGCCGCCATTTTTGGCGAGACAAAATTTTTTTGAAAATTGGGAAAAGTATTCCGCAGAGATATCCTGCGGGTCAAAAATTTTGTCGAAATTGCTCTATCTAGCACGGTTTTCGAGATATAAGCATTTTTGTGTTTTGCAATTTTTGCGAAAATTTCGAAAATTCAAAATGGCCGCCATTTTGGGCGAGACAAAAATTTTTTGAAAATTGGGATAACTACTCCGCAGAGATACCCTGCGGGTCAAAAATTTCGTCGAAATCGCTCTATCTAGCACGGTTTTCGAGATATAAGCATTTTTGTGTTTTCCTTATTTGGAAAATTCGTAATGATTAATTAATCATTAATTACTCGGCCATTTCTTGACCAATCAATGCCAAAATCTAATGATTTCCAGATTTTAATAGAATGAATGTATTTGCCAAGTTTCAGGTGAATTGATAAAATTCCTTTCAAGTTATCATCCGGACAAGCTTCCCCATCGAAAAAAGACATTTTTGGTCATGTGACCTCTCTGATTGGTTGAAATGTCACTGCAGCATATTCAAAAAAATTCCCCAAGGCTACTGCCTAAACCTGCCAAATTTGAAAAGAATCTGCCTAACGGTTACAGAGTTATAAGGAAAACAAAATGCGGAGCTGGCGGAGCCGGCGGAGCCGGAAGCTCTCCCATACACAAACAAGCGTCCCTTGTGGGACGCTTAAAAAGGAGAAATGTTTACTGTCCTTGACACAGCTACAGATCACACCTACTCAGTGCACTTTGCATGTATTGATTTCTGTCATATTGGCACATATAGGGTCGAACCAAAGGCACACTTATGTTTACATTCCATGGTATAACCAATCAGATTTCTTTAATCATAAACCCAATAGAGGACAGCATGGGTTACAAAGGTTTGCAAATCATGTGTTTCTTCAATAGTTTTCAAAACAATGTGGATATTTTGCCAGGCAAAAATATTGTGGCTCTAAAACACAGTTGTTTAAACAATGGGGATATTTCTTAAATGTTTATATATGCAGCAAAGTGATAAACTATATGTCACTAAAATACAGCTGTATGGATATATTTCTAATATTTTTGTGTGCAAAAAAGAACGACACATGGCTCTAAAACATTTATCAAAACAATAGATATATTTTACACTGGGTATCTGTATAAAATTATGTTGCCCAACATTTGGGAAACAATATTTCAGTGCTTAATATTATTTAGAGCACTGTTTTGTTTTTCTGCTGAAGGGTAAATCTGAAATTTAATATGTACTTTGTAATGTGGTCTAAAATAATTCATTGAAAACAATGGATTAAATACATCACTAAAGTGTTTAAAGAGATAAAGTAATTTGTGAGCAGTGATGCTTTCAGTATAGTACAGTTTGAACCTCTATTATGTGAACAGGTTGGGAGTGAGATTTTTGTTCAGATAATGGAAGGCTCATACATTAAGAGGAATTTTAACCTAAAACAATAAGCAACTACAAATTGGGAGAGTAGTAATGATTACAAAAACAGATCAAATATTTGATCTTTTCAGCTCAAGTGATCCCTGCTTTGTGAATAGCTATTTGATCCACTGGCTCACTTGAAACTTTTTTCTCAAATTTGATCTGATCTTGATCTGATCTTAATCCTTGTTAGTGAATACCACCCCTGGGCTCTAGGGGCCAAGCATGAAGCCTGAGATTCTTTAGGTTTCTGTGGAAACACTTGCTGAACGGCTGAGAAAGCAAGTTGTCAACTTGAGGCAGTGTGAGAGGTTTCTGAACCGACAAGCTTACTGGATCCCAAAAGCAGGGCATGTTGGGCCAACCCGGCTCAATCAGGATCATAATTAGACACCCCTGGTCCACTAATTTGGAAAACACCTGAACCCGGAGGGGCACGGGGGAAAGGCGTAAGTATCCAGTTCCTCTCAGGGGAGGGACAGGTCGTCCACTTTCCAGACTGTCGGATCCAGAACCGGAGACACAAACCTGGGCAACTTGTGGTTGAACCGGTTGGCAAAAAGATCTACTTGTGGTTGGTGCCACCAGGAGCACAACTGGTGAAACACTTCCTGAAGGAGGGACCATTCCGTAGCATAAATGCTAGTGACACAACAATATAATACAATATAAAAGACTGAGCAGACACATGTACAGTTTGTTTATATTCTCTACACCACTAATAACAGTTACGTCTTTGGGAGAAACTAAAATACCTACCTTCTTCTCTTTGCGTATTTTGTACAACGGAGTAGCCAGTGTTTTCTTCTGTAGCTCACTAAACCTGCCACGAATATCACACTACTCTAACACACAGGGGTACGGGCCAACCTCCTTGTCGTGGCAGCGTGCATCAAAGGCCGCCATTATGTTGCCACATGAACCTCTTCTTTGACCCTTTATATCTCCTGGTGAGGCCGTAACAATAAAATTATGGACTGAACAGAAATATCTGGAGATATACCAAAGGGTTCCACACAAATAAAAAGAATTTGTCTCTAATTTTCAAAATAGTCGCTAACACTTTTGTGACAAAAAGAGGAAGTACGAATGCGCGCACACACGCAGTAGGTGAGCTGGGGGACTATGTGCCACCTGGTGAATGAACAGGACACTACCGGTCCCATCCAGAGCCGAGATCAGGAAATTTTTTTCTAATGTTTGACTGCATTTGTCTACTAGGTAAGGTGTATTAATGCAATAAAATAGATATGCTAATGGCATAATAACAATAATGTCAATACACTTGAATAACTAACAAATTTCAACTGACCTGCACCATTCCTCCATTTAACCTCTGTATGTTAGGTAAGTAGGCCAATATCAATTTTCTTGCAAGATCTTCAGAATAATCCTAAAAAGGTGTTTTACACATTGATATAAAATACTATGGATAAAAACTTTGATATCAATTATTGCATGTACCATTGTTATATATGAAATTGCCAATTTAATAAGTAAATTAAATTTTTATAAGTTAATACCCTATCCAATGGACAATTGCTAATCCAGTCGGCGCAGACCGGCCCGCCAAACATCAGAAAAAGACGTCCTGTGTTTCCACCGGCCAGGCCGGTCCAGTGCTATGCACTCGCCAGATGGCGTGTCGTACTTCCTTCCTGTCTAGACAGCGTGACATCATAGCATCTTTTTCGTTGTCCAAACCTATTAGACCCCTAGTAAATTGATAGCGGGGTCGGTGGGAGGGTCTTGTGTGTCCATTGGATAGGGTATTAACTTATAAAGATTTAATTTACTTATTAAATTTGCAATTTTATTGCGTTAATACATCCTATCCAATGGACAATTGCTGAATAACTACCGCTTGGTCGGCAGGTAAGTTCCTAGAGACTTAAGTGAACTCATAAAATAAACTAACAAATCTTCAGGCCTGGGTCGACCCTGAGGTCAGGAAACCCTTAAGGCTATAGTCGGTCAACAGAGACCGGTAAACGGTCCGAACCGACTTATCCCCCCCCCCCTTTTTTTTACAGACCCGCTCTGAGGTAGGGGAAGAGAGGGCCGAGTTCAGTCCCATGATAAGAAATAAACCTCTCGAAGGAAGCACATCTGAGTTTTTTTTTTTTGCTTAACTGTATGTACACTATTCACATATTTACAGATCTCCTCTAGGTCCTGGATTGCAGATGGACCTGCTGAGCAGCCACTACAGGACCCAAATGGAAGAGCTCTGAATCAGCCCAGGCCACATCCTTCAGATACAACTGTGTGAAGGTATTATGAGATTTCCAGTGGCAGGCTGCCAGGATCTGTTCTAAGGAAACTCCCGACTGGAAGGCCTTAGAGGCAGCAAAGGCCCTGACATCATGAGCTCTAACTTGATGCAGAGTGTGGGCCTGGTGATCAGAGAGCTCATAGTATAGGATCACAGTCTCCTTGATCCATGAGGAGATAGTGGCAGGGGAGATATCTTTGTCGAAGCCTTTCTTGAAGGAGACAAAGACTAACTCCTTGTGCTGCCTGAGGTCTGAGGTCCTGTCCAAATAGTAGCACAAAGCTCTGACTGGACAAAGGGATCTATCAGACTTGAGGGATTTATCCAGAGTAGGGGCCAGGGCTGGTATGACCACTGGGGCTACACTCTCTGGACCCTCTTTGGCCAGCTGGTTCTTGAAAAGAAAGCTGGGAGATGGAAACAGGGACACCTTAGACCAATCTGACTGGTGTCTGATGTTCTTGTGCTGCCATGCATGGATCTCACTCCTCCTTTTGCCAGAACCCAGGGCCAAAAGGAAGACAGTCTTGAAGGTCAAATGCTTTAAAGACGCCTCCCTAAGGGGTTCAAAAGGAGCCTTTGTCAGCTGGTGTAGTACCAGGGAAAGGTTCCAGGAGGGTATCCCACTCCTCCCTCTGGGTCTATCCCTGTGGAAACTCTCGAGGAGACGAGTGAGATTATCATCCTTGCTGATATTGATTGTTGCGTTTCCCAACTTATCGGCAATGGCAGACCTGTAACCATCAATGGTGCTGGGCTGTAACTTCTTGACCTCAAAGAGGTACAGTAGGAAGTCAGAAACTGACTTTACAGGTGGTGACCTGAAGTCCACCTGATTAGAAATGCACCACTTCGTAAAAATGGCCCACTTTGCCTCATAGACTGATCTGGTTGATCTTCTCTGAGGAGCCTCAATTCTTGCTGCCACTGCCTCAGAGAAGCCTTGTTCCTTAATTGCTATGGCTCTAGGAGCCATGCATGGAGATTTTGATTTCTCAGATTTCTGTGAGGGATCTGATTGAATGGCTGTGTTAACAGCTTTGCCAGGTTGGGCAGGCTGAGAGGGACCTGACTGGACATGGTCACCAGGTCCCAAAACCAAGGCATGTTGGGCCACCCCGGGGCAATCAGAATGAGTCTCTTGCATGGGGAGTCCTGTAACTTCTCCACCACTTTGCCCAATATGGCGGTCAGTGGGAAGGCGTATGCATCCAGATCCTCCCATGGCAGAAAGCGTGCATCTACAGCTTTCTCTATGAGTTTGGAGATGTAGCTGAGGTTGGACACTGGTCGATAATTCTTGAGAATATTCTTGTCAAGACCAGCTTTTTTCAACAAGGGTGTAACATGTGCAGTCTTAAAGCAGGAAGGGAAACTGCCCTCCTGTAGAGAGTAGTTCACAATATTTGTGATAGGAGTCAGGAGCACACTGATACACTCAAGGACCAATGATGTTGGGATGGGATCCAAGTCACATGATTTATTTGGTGTGGACTTTATGATTTTAAGGACTTCTTCCTCTGACATGGTCCAGAAAGAGACAAACTTGTTTTTGTAGGAACCTGAGACAGGGGGATCGGCATCAGTAGACAGTAATCCAGATCTTAATTTAGTAATTTTGTCTGCAAAATACCTGCCAAAAGTGTTGACTAGACTGTTCATGGTGGTATAATCTGGAAGTACCATTTTTGGTGATCTATGGAGGACTTTCTTTATGGATTTCCACAAGGCCTTGAAATTAATTAAAGAAATTAATGATTTTCTTCAAATTTATATGGTCCAATAAGCCAGCAAAAATCAACAGAGAAGTAGTTACACTAGATAAAAATTCAGGAGGACTTAATTTGATACATTTAAAATATTTTATAACCGCCTCAAAGGTTACATGGATCAGAAGGTTAATTTTGTCAGAACATAAACCACTGTGGATAACCTTGTTTGAGAAAATCTTTCAAACAGATGCAAACAAATTCATTTTGTATGGTTCACAATATCAGGCTTATCTTAAAAGAAATACAAAAAATAAGTTCTGGTTAAATACGTTTGATGCATGGATAGAATTTCAACATAAACAAACATTCCATACAGAGACAGATGTAGTAACTAGTCCACTATGGTACAATAAAAATATATCATTAACCCCAATGTACTTGACACAGTTATTGGACAAAGGAATTACCACTGTATCTGATGTTATTGATTCTGATGGGGCAGTGCTGAAAATGGATCAATTGAAACAGATATACTCTATACATCACCTAAATCCGCTTCATTATCTCAGAGTTCAACAAACCATTAAATCTTTGTTTAAAAAGACAAAATTATGTACATTTTCATCAGTAGAGAGACCGTTTGTTCCATTTCATATAAAAAAGATTTTTATCAACAAAAAAGGTACCAGTGTTTTTTTAATAAAATAATCAGTAAGCAAAGAAAGCATCAGCACAGCATGAAACTTAAGTGGCACAACGATTTACAAATTTATTTTGACGATAAAATATGGACCAATATATTCAAAATTTGTTTTACCAGTGTCACTAATAATGATTTATTTAATTTGGTTCCAAGTAAAAGTAATATATAGATTATTAGGTACAAAAAAGTTATTTACATAAATTGGGAATCATGGAAGATAGTTTGTGTAGCCAATGTGGTGAAAGAGAGACACTGACACATTTGTTTGTAGATTGTTATTCTGTTAAAGAAAAATGGAAGATCGTTTAAAATTATGTTTACAACAGTATAAACCTAAAGATAGTGCTCTAAAGAAGTGAAATCCTCCTCGGATATCAGTTCCAAAATCAGCATAGAATGCCTATTAATGCACTTTTGCTTGTGACAAAAAAATATATATTCGATATAGCCATAAAAACCAAATTTTTAATCTTGAGACTTAGAAACATAGACTTGACCAGATGTATATAGAAGAAAAATATGTAGCCACATTATCAGACAGACAAAAACTTTTTCATCAAGTATGGGATAAATGGCAACCTGTTTTTTGCATCCAGAAGTAGAAGTTAAGTTTAAAAAAGAGTATTGAAAACAGACAAAGGGAAGAAAAAGAAATGTAATATTTGAATGTCAAAGCTGAAACTATAAATAAAATTAAATTATAAGAGGTGTTATACAATATACAGTATATTGCTTGTTTGCTAGTTTATTGTTTTATACGCTTAGTATTAAGCTTTAGAGTACATAATTATAATGTGAACTGATTTTTTTTTGTTTGATGTGAAAAGAAATGTATTAGTAATATGCAGTAAAAAAATAAATAAAAAAAAGTATCAAGTTGAACTTCCTACAAATTCTGAGATATAGCCTGACCAAGATTTCCAAACTCAAGGTCACTGCAACAAGGTCAAAGGTCATATCAATGACATTGCACACCTACACCTCCATACTAATGTCCCCTCCAAATATTAACTTCCTACACCATATAGATTCGGAGATATAGCCTGGACAAGATTTTTAAACTCAAGGTCACTACGGCAAGGTCAAAGGTCAAATCAAGGTCACCCCTACACACTATTTCCAGTGCCCCTACCAAGTATCAACTTCATAGTACACCTTACAGTTTCTGAGATACAGACCGGACAAATTTTTCCTGCTGCCCGCTCACCCGGACACCATGGGTGAAAACAATACCCCAATAGAAGGGCTGTGGGGGTAAAAACAACTCTCAAGTCCAGTGGCAGTAGGCAATATTAGATAGTTTATAGCCTTATATCTCAATTGCCAGTATGTATAATTGTAGGAGAAATATAAATATTAGAAATAAACCTTAAACCTGATGAAATTATAAACTTTTATCTCATATTTTTGTAGATTTTGTCATTTTCAGTCATTTGTGATCAATATTGCTATGTTTTCTTTCGATTTCCTTCATGTCCTGCTAGAGGTAATTTAATTGGGGAAGTACCAAAATGCAACTTTTTTCAGCATTCCAGAATGGTGCTAACTGTTCAGAAGGATGAAAAATTCCTAAGCATGACCTCTGCAAAGGTACAGAGGAAGGGGGGCGTTTCATAGAGGGGGTATTTATGAATTATTTATGTATGAATTTTAAAAACTTTTTCCAAAAAACAGTTACACAAGGAATGGATGGTAAAGTATTGCAGGTGATACAGATCAATATCTGGATCAAGGAATTTTTTTACGTTTTTTTTTTCATTGTACTAAAAGCAATATTGGAGCTGCAGGACCTAGATGGAGGTCTGTACTCTTTGAAAACTCTATGACACCATGTTGACAATAAAGGAAGGAAAAAATTCTTAAGCCAAAGATGATTTTAAAGAGACACCATAATGCAGTAGCGGTGGCAATAAGTCAACCTGACATAAAAACAAATAAGTGCATATATTATTGGGATTCCCCAACAATATAATATCCAGATGTTTCAACCTTCAAAATGTTTTGACCATCTTTTTCAAGGATAATTCGACCCCTATTTTCGCCCAGACCTTGTTTATTTGTTGACGTTTTGCCCAAGACCTTGTGTATTCTTATTTGCACATTTTATTCTAAAGTATTACTTGGAAATCCCACACAGTTCCGTGATGTTAAATTTTCTAACGTTCATATTCGATTTTAAAATAGTTTATTATGTTTTGACAGGCGACGTTCCTGTATGTTTGTATATACATAAAGTCCTGGTCATCCAGTCCTTTACTATTTTGCAAAATTTTAGCTTGTAAAAGCTCAAGAATGTAGCAACCAGGGGTTAAACCCTTAAAATATTTTCGACAGGCATTGTTCCTGTATATAGGCTAATAAAACAAGAGGGTCAGAAATGCCCCAAAAGGCGGGTTGCACAGGCAGCAATAAGATTGCGACGGTTGTAATTAAATTTAGAAACAAGAAATGTTAGGTCACCCAGTTAAGGTAAAAAAATTAATGTGTTAGACATGCTAAGAAATGTAAAATTGAAAATTTTAATTACTTAAATGTAGCTACAAGCTTACCATGTAGGACTGAATGCTGTTCTGGGATGGCCGCAGGCATCCGGCCAACGTCTAAGAAAAAGAGACATTTATAGTTGGCCGTAGCCTCAGGTTGTCCTCTCGTGGTACACTACAAGATCTCTTCCTACTTTGTCGTTGAAATTATTAAACCTTACCCCTAAGCTGTAATACAGCGGGAGGCAGGGTGGGACTCTTCTCAGTCCAACATTGCAGCTTGTAGCTTATAAAAGCTACATTTAAGTAATTAAAATTTTCAATTTTATTGCGCTACAATAGCTTACCATGTGGGACTGAATGCTGAATTCAACCGCACGGTGGAGGGATTACAGCCGAGACTGGAAGATATGTCAATTTTTTCTTAGATTTTGAAGTAATAGATTAGAATGAATGTTTTGAAAAACCAGTCTGAGTCCCGTTTACAGAGCCCCATTCCCGAAGACCGGGCCTGTAAAGAGCCAAAAACCTGAATAGAATGAATGACAGTGCTAAAAACTGTCAAGATGTTTTGATTGTAGGAGAGAAGTGCAGCCGTGCTCACTTAAGTAGTGTAAGGGGCCCTTAGGACCCATCCACAAGTGAAAATCCAGCCCTATGGTTGGAATTCTCATAATTTTTGCCACCTAACATGAGATTAATGACAACCTTGAAAAGTCCTTAATACATATTATGCTTGATAAACTAAAAATAAAACATGACCTTACCCATAACATCTTGAGAGGTAAACCTATACCTAGACCCTGGGATTAGACTCCTGATGACTTGATTGTAGCGGATGTGCCCCCCCGCCCCCCTTCTTTTATTGCCGAGGATAACTGGTCTGAGGGGAAGGATTTAGGACTTGTTGTGCCGCCACCACTGGTCCCAGATACATATTGTTGTCGTTGTCAGTCTTTTTGGTACAAATTTGTAAATGTGTTGTGAGCTTTCCAGTGACAGGCTTGCATGATTTGGTCCACCGATACCCCACCGTAAAAGGCCTTTCACTTGGACCAAATCCAAGGCTTGTTGATCTGCTTGTTTATAACAAAGTAGAATGGTTTGTTTCAACCAAGAAGAAATAGTGGGTCTGATGTCTGAGGTGTGTCCTTTTTTGAAGAAGATGAAAAGGAGGGATCGAAACCCTCTCAGGTCTTTGATTCGATCCAAATAGTACCTCAGGGCACACACCGGACACAAGGTCCTGTCTTCTTTGAATTGTCTATCTACAATGGTAGTCAAAGCAGGAATAGTCACCGGAGACACACATTCAGAACCTTCTCTTGCTAGTTGGCTTTTGGCTTTGAAGTCAGAAGAAGGGAACAAGGCAACCTTTTCCCATTGGCCCAGATTAGATACTTTGTTTGCAACCCAGGCATGGATTTCGCTGCGGCGCTTGCCGGAGGCCAGAGCTAGCAAGAAAGCAGTTTTGAGAGTAAGATGTTTGAGGTCTGTGTCTTTCATAGGCTCAAAGGACACTTTTGTGAGCTCATTGAGAACAGAAAGGTTCCATTTTGGAAGATTCCTGGAACTTTTTGGACGATCCCTGTGAAAACTGGATAGTAACCTGAGAAGGTCTGAACTTTGTGCAATATGGTGACCCGCTGGGCCCAAAGTGTCAACAATGGCCGTCCTGTCCTGTCGACCATCAATGGTCGAGGGGCACCTGTTTAGATCTTGGTGCAGGTACATGAAAAAGTCTGAGATTAATTTCACAGACGGAGTGGAGAAATCCACCGAATTTTCTCTGCACCATTTCTCAAAGAGGGCCCACTTTGACTTGTAGATGGTCCTTGTTGACGATCTATGAGGAGCAGCAATTCTCTCTGCCACTTCCACAGAGAAGCCTTGTTCTTGGAGCTGTCCACTCCTAGACACCAAGCATGGAGGTTGAGATGTTGTGGATCACTGTGAAACACATACTTGTGGGACTGTTTAAGAAGAGTTGTTGACACCAGAAGTTGTAGTGGGATCTCTGTTGACAGCTGCACTAGGTCCCAAAACCAGGGCATCCCTGACCAGCCTGGGGCTATTACGATGATCAGGCAATGGCATTGCCTGATTTTTTGGATCACCCTGTGAAGGAGAGCCGTCGGTAAGCATAGGCAGTGACACCCGTCCAGTTTATGTTCAGAGAATCTATGTCCCAAGCATTTGGGTCTGAGACAGGAGATATGTTCAGTGGAAGTTTGTGGTTCAGATAAGTGGCAAATAGATCTACATGAGGAGTGAACCACTTTTGGCAGATCTGTTTGAACACCTGCGGATGCAGTGACCATTCTGTTGACTGTACCTGGTTCGACCTGGACAGAAGGTCGGCCATCACATTCAGACACCCTGTAATGTGTCTGGCTTTCAATATTATGTGATAGTGATGGCACCAGGTCATGATCTTCCACAGGAGAGAGCACATCTCTGCTGAGTGAGTTCCCCCTTGTTTGTTTATGTAGGCTACCACTGTTGAGTTGTCCATTGCAACTAGAATTGTTTGGTGCTGGCACTGGTCCTTGAAGCTTCGAAGGGCCAGGGAGACCGCCTTCAACTCTAGAATGTTTATGTGTAGCCTTTTTTGCTGGTCTGACAACAGACCCGTTGTGGAATTTTTATCTAAGTCAGCGCCCCAACCTTCATTTGAGGCATCTGTAAAGAGTTGGATACTGTGGTCTTTGGGATGAAGGTCTGCACCTCTCATCACGTTTGTGGGGTTCTGCCCTCAGGTCTAGGTGTGCAGAAATGGTTTCTGTCCAAAGAAGGAGGCTATTCAGTGACTGAGGATATCTCCAGTGCTCCTTGAGATGAAACTGCGAGGGTCTCATGTGAAGGCGTCCCTCCGGGACCCTTTTCTCCATTGAGGCAATCAACCCAATTAGCGACATCAAACATCTTGCAGTCAAAACATGAACGAAAACACCCGAATAGGTTTTAGTTCTGACTTTTCCTGATTTATTATCCACCCCAAGGACTAGGTTAGGTCTACCACTGCCTGAGTGTTCACTTGGGCTTCCTCCAGAGACTAGGACTTGATCAGCCAGTTGTCCAGGTATTGGTGAAGTCTGAGACCTCTGGAGAGGGCCATTAGCTTCACTTCCTTACAATCATTGTAAAGACCTGGGGGTCTGTGGCTAGTCCAGAAGGGAGGGAGGTGAACTGGAACACCTGTGACCTTAGGTATTTCCTTGAGTTTGGGTGGATGGGGATGTGAAGGTAAGTGTCTGATAGGTATATTGATACCCATTCCCCTGGAGGTCCTGATGGAGAGATTTTACATTTTCCACCCTTTCTATTGCGTTCTTTGACAGCAGAGACTGGATATAAGTGGGCAGAGTTTGGTCTTTTTGACGGACCTTGTGTTCTGACTGAATCAGAGGGAATCTGACCAGACTTGGTTTTGAAAGGAATGGCAGTACGTAGCCATTGGAGATAATGTTTAACACATTGGATGAACATTTGTTTGTTTGCCAGTCTCTGCTGAAAGAACAGAGGCAACCTCCTACTGGTGGACTGAGGGAGGCTTTTAAGGAGTCATTGGGGGGGGGAGGGGTTTCCATGCCCTCGTCCCCTAGAGTGGGGTCGAAAACGACCCCTGGAGCCTCTGAAGTTCGGTTTCCCACTACCTGAGGAAAACAATTGGTTACTGCTTTGTGAGGAGTTGCCCACATGGGGGCGTTTCCTGTAGGAGCCTCTTTTTTGTTGTGGGGACCACAAAAGGGCTTATTTTTATAGGGTCCGTAACCCTGAGAATCTTTAGAGGAGTCTTCTCCCTCCTTCACAAGTTGAGACTTGAACAAGGAGGAATGCCAAAAAGGCCAGTTCCTGAGTTCTTAGCGTCTTGTTTCCCCTAGATGTGGTTGTAAAAGGGTCATTTCGGCTTCGTGCCTTAGCAAGCCGGTGTTACCCATAGTATATAGCTCCCTCTGGAGTATATGGGCTAAAGATTTGCTGAGGCATGTGAGAGCTCTATGCTGAATCAGAACAGTCTTATTCCATAAGTCTAAGTACTCAAAGGCTTGCTCATATCCACGTTTTGCTTTCTCAGGATTGGCACATTTTTGGATCTGAGACTTAACCCTCTTAAAGGTTGACTTCAGGATATGTTGGCACTTCTCAAGAGTGGCGCTGCATGAAGATGAAGTCATGGCAAAGGTAGCAGTAAAGTTGAGCATGGAAATATTCTGCCTAGCTTGGTGTTCCAATTCCCAGGGGGCTTAGGAGTAATACAGATCTTTGCAAAGTCTGTATTCAACTCTTGTATTTTCTCCTCGTAACAGGGCTGTCCCACCTTGTACCACTTTGCAGTGGAAGGAGGTTTGATGTATTTACCCTCAGGTAAATTAGCGGCCTGGAAATCATGCTCAAATTTATCAAAGGCATCTTTGATAACTGGGCTGAGTGGGAGCATAGATGAAGGACCTCTAGGTCTGAGCTCCTGACGGCCTTTCTCATCATCCAGACCCATCACCCAAGTTGAGGACCTAGGCATAGACTCCCTGGGATCAAGGAGGGAAAGAATGCGCCTGAAGGTTTCCACCTCTTCAGTGTAATGGGAGGGAACGTCAGACAGAGCTACTTCCCTATAATAAGGAGCGTCTGGATCATGTTAAGGTTGGTCTTGGGTCAGAGATAGCCCCAGAGGGCTGAGCCCCAGAGGGCTTTGAAGACCTGTGTCTGGCTACAGAGGACTGATCCTCCTCTGAAGAGGATGATACGTATCTGGACCTGACCTTATGTCTACTCTTGTCAGCATGTTTTTTGGGTTTAGAACATGAAATTGGAGGTTCATCGGATTCATCATAGTATTGATCCAAGGTGGACCTCACAGTTCAACATCATGCCTTTTGTGAGAGTGAGAGTTTTTTAGGTCTGTCCGAGAATTTCTTAGAAGGCTCCTCAGATAGATTAGAGTTCTGGTCCGATGCATTATGAAGGTCAGAACCGAGACATGGAGGAAGTGCAGGACCATAGTCCACTTACATTTCCTCGACATGTGAGGTAGTTCTAGGTCTCGGAGGGGGTAGGTCCAGATTAACAGCACTATTGGAGGGTCCAGGCTTAGAAGCTGAAGCCGAGGTCTGATCCACCTCTGCTTGTTTTTTAGTTGTCAATTCGTCCCGGAGAGACTGGAAAGCTTCTAACATAGATGCCTGGAAAGAATGCATTTGCTGTTGTAAATGGATGTTAAGTGTGTTACCCAGGGAGGTTTCTAAATTTGATTCAATCTTCTGCTGTAAGGCACGGTGGGTGGGACAGTTTTGGCTGGTGTTTTGATAGACAATGAACTGAAGGGTAGGGGCTGAGGATGCGGGGGTGAAGTAAATAAGTTATCAGCAGCACTCTCAAGGTCTGCATGAGATCCAGTAAATGAGTCCACGTCCTCATCACCTAAAAGATCAAGTTCATCGTCTTTTGAACTGGTAGTGTCCCTCTTTTGCTTTTTAATATAGCGTTTTCTGTGTGTAATTTTAATTAGTTGTTCTTCTGAGAAGGAAGCACATATTTGACATGGAGATTCAAACGTGACACAGGGGTCACCACCCTTGCCAGATTCCCTACAGTTAGGGCAATAATTATGTGCAACGCAAAGCAAAAGTGTCGATACTTACTAGACCTCGGTTTGTCTTTATTCGTTTGGTGGGCAGACATCTTGAACCGCAATAAAAAATGTAGATGAAAAGCCTGAACCGAGGAAAACTCAAAAGCACGAATATATGAAAAAATACTTACCCTGTCAAAATGAAACTTTTACAGAATAATCTATAAGTCTTAAATGAAATGACCAAAAATTAACATCCAACAATATGTATGTGCTGAGAAATAGATGAAAATATCTGCGAAGTTACAGAAGCTACCAACTCACGTGGCCAACGAGAAAGTAGGAAGAGATCTCGTAGTGTACCACGAGAGGACAACCTGAGGCTACGGCCAACTATAAAGGTCTTTTTTCTTAGACGTTGGCCGGATGCCTGCAGCCATCCGAGAATAGCATTCAGTCCCACATGGTAAACTATTGTAGCACAATAAAACTTGTAATCTAGGTTACATAATTGTATCTATGCTTAGTCTATAAACAGACAAACGAACAGACGGAATTACACCAATTTCGAAAGCAACTTAGCTATGATGGTGATCTATCTCCCTGTCATCGGATTGGACAAAGCGTTTTTGAGTTAGAGTCCAGAAATGTAAATGTTGACAGACTAACAAACGGACAAACGAACACACAAAACTTTACAAATTTAATACGTAAATTTTATCAAGTTAATACCCTATCCATTGGGCAATTGCTTTACCGGTCGGCATGACCAGTCCTGCCAAACACCAGAAAAAGACGTCCTGTATATAATACCGGCCGGATGTGTGGGCCTTGCCTGTCCATTGGATAGGGTATTAACTTATAAAAATTTAATTTACTTATTAAATTTGCAATTTTATTGCGTGAATACATCATATCCAATAGACATTTGCTGAATAACTACCGCTTGGAAGGCGGGTAAGCTGCTACGGACATAAGTGAACTCAAAACAGAACAAAAACTGAGACGGCCCATTTTGACCTAGGGTCAGAGAACCCTGTGAGGTCAAGGTCAGATACCAACTAACCGGTTACCTGGAAGTCAACAGACCCCCCTTTTTTTCTTTCCCAGATTTGGTGAGATGTCCTTTCTTGAAGAAGACAAAGACCAACTCCTTGTTCTGCCTAAGATCTGAGGTCCTATCCAAGTAATAGCGAAGGGCTCTAACTGGACACAAGGACCTGTCACCCTTGAGTGACTTATCCAGAGTGGGGGCCAGGGCTGGTATGACCACTGGAGCCACACTATCCGGACCCTCCTTAGCCAGCTGCTTCTTGGATAGAAAGCTGGGTGGGGGGGTACAAGGACACCTTAGACCAGCCTGACTGGTGTCTGATGTTCTTATGTAGCCAAGCATGGATCTCACTACTGCGTTTACCAGAACCCAGGGCCAGCAGAAAACCAGTCTTGAAGGTCAAGTGTTTTAAAGAGGCCTCTTTTAAAGGTTCAAAGGGGGCCTTAGTCAGCTGGTGTAAGACCAGGGACAGGTTCCAGGAGGGTATACCCCTCCTGCCCTTGGGTCTGTCTCTACGGAAAATATTCAGGAGACGGGTGAGATTCTCATCTTTGCTGACATTAATGGTAGAGTTGCCCAATTTGTCAGCAATGGCTGATCTGTAACCATCAATGGTACAAGGTTGCATCTTCCTGTCCTGAAACAGGTGCAACGGGAAGTCAGCTCTGGCTTTTAGAGGTGGTGCCCTGAAGTTCAACTGATTACTGAGGCACCACTTGGTAAAATGGTCCACTTTGCCTCATAGACGGATCTGGTTGATCCTCTTTGAGGAGCCTCAATTTGTGCTGCCACTGCCTCAGAGAATCCCAGCTCCTTGATTGCTGTGGCTCTAGGAGCCAGGCATGAAGGGTCAGGTTTGACAGGTTCCTGTGCAGGGTCTGGTTGAATGGCTGAGATACCAGATTTGGCAGATTGGGTAGAAACAGAGGGATCTCACTGGACATTGCCACTAGATCCCAAAACCAGGGCATGTTGGGCCACCCTGGGGCGATCAGAATGATCCTGTTGCAGGGGTAGTCCTGTAACTTCTGCACCACTTTGCCCAAGATGGCTGCTGGTGGGAAGGCATATGGTTCCAGATTTTCCCAAGACAGGCTGAGTGCATCCACTGCCCAAGGCTGGGGGTCTGGGACCGGTGATACAAACTATGGGAGTTTGATGTTGAATCTGGTGGCAAACAAGTCCACTTGAGGCTGGTGCCACCGGGAGCATATAGCTTGAAACACTTCTGGCTGAATGGTCTGGCCAAGTCTGGATAGCTTGTCTGCTATCATGTTCAGCCGGCCGGGGATGTGATGTGATGCCTTGAGAGTTACCTGTTTCCTGATGCACGAGGACAGGATTCTCCACAGTAGTACACACAGGGAGCACGACTTCATCCCCTCCTCTTTGCTGATATAGGCAACCACTGTTGTGTTGTCTGTGGCTACCAGGACTATGTTGTTTGAACTGAGGTCTTCAAACTCTTTTAGGGCCAGAAAACCGCCTTTAGTTCCAAGTGATTTATGTGCAACTTGTTTTCTGGGATGGACCAGGTTCCCCTTGCAGTGCGTTCATTTAAATGAGCACCCCACCCCTCTTTTGATGTGTCTGTAAATATCTGCAGAGCATGTTTTAGTGGGTGTAATGGTTGACCTGAAAGCACATTGCTTTCCTCCAGCCACCACCTTAAGTGGGTGTGGAGCGACCTGGGGACTGGTACTTCCTTTTCCAGTGATTTTGGTACCCTCCAGTTGTTTTTCAAGTGCCACTGTATGGGTCTCATATGAAGTTGACCTAGGTGGACTTGTTTTTCTGTGGCTGTTAGAAGGCCTATCAGGGACATGAACTGCCGGACCGGACACACCGGACCTGACAGGATTGACAAAATCTTGTCTGTTAAGGTCTGCCAACACTCTGGTGTGGGTCTGACCTTGACCTCCCTGAGGTCAAACTGGTAACCTACGAAGTTGAAAACCTGTTTTGGGTCCAGTTCTGACTTCTCCTTGTTCACCAGCCAACCTAGTTCTTGACAGAGAGCTACCAAGGTCTGTGTATGCTGGAGACAAGTTTGGTGGGATGTGGCTCTCACCAACCAGTCGTCTAGGTACTGGTGGATTCTTATACCCCTCTGTAAATCCATTAGTTTGACCTCTTTGGCCACCACTGTGAACTCCATGGGTGATGTGGACAGGCCAAAGGGTAGGGCCTTGAACTGGTAAGACTGACCCTGGATGTGAAAACGCATGTACTTCCTGGACTGACTGTGAATTGGTATATGGAATTAGGTGTCCTTGAAGTCTATGGAGGTGACCCACTCCCCTACCTGTAGGGAGGTTCTTATTGTCTCTGGGGTCTCCAGTTTGAACGTCTCTGTGTTTAGGAAGGTTTTCAAGGTGCTTAGGTCCTGGACCGGTCTCCAGCGGTTGTTGGGTTTGGGTACCAAAAATAGCCGGTTGTAAAACCCTAGTGAGTTTTGGTTTGCTACCGGTTTGTATTTTTGTTCACCAGCTGATACAGTGCCTCCAAAAGGTCAGACTGTCTTTGTGGGTTCACATAGTTGCTTATGACAGTTGGTGACCTGGTCAAATGAACTGGAAGGGGAGGGTTTAGCCCTCTCCGAGTGTTGTGACTACTTTTGGACTCGAACCCAGAGCTTCCCACTTCTCCCAAAACTGATGTAACCTTGCCCCTACAGGTGGATTATGGCAACAGTTGGGACATTTGTGACAATATTTGCAGAACTCAAGTGACCTATACAGAAAACATGTTTTATTTCTGTTTGATTGTAACAATAATTGGGATTTAAGCCTTTCTTTTGTGGGAACCTGGTGATAGAATGAACATTTGCAACACAAGAAGTTTACATGTAAAAATACAGTCTTGCTCTTGCTGGTCACTGGTGAAGGGTTCAAATCTTCTTTCTTGCCGGATACATGTAGAGAGTCCTTCACTCCGGCTACATTTAAAACATAGTTTGGGTGAAGTTTGAGGCTTTACCACGACCTTTCTGTCCAATTTGCTGGTCTCTAATTTGCTTCCAGGCCGGTGTAGTGGGCTTCCGGTCCGGTTGCTGTGTTGATCTGCCACTTGAGGAAGCGTACGGATGGAAACGTCCGGGCTTCCTGTGTGCACTGCCAGAAGAACGCCTCTCCTCACTCAGAGAGATTTTATCTTCAGCCTTGACCAGTAAATTGTCTGGAAACAGTGAATGAAGATGGACCGGTGCTGTACATAAGGCAGTTAAGGTATCTGGCTTTACTCCACCACGTATGAACTCCAGGTAGCTGTCTCTTCATGCCAGAGTGAGATTGGCCATGCTGATAAATACTCCCTCTGAGAGATCCTGCATAGTACACTGCATGGCTTGAGAGATTGACCGGTTGAAAGTCACCAAATATTCTAATTCTTCAACTGCCTGCTACATTCTTTCTGCTGCCTTGCCCTTAGACTTGTCCACACGTAGTGTCTTCAAATGTGTAACCATAGAGTCCTGTACCTTTGTCAAACATCTCGACAGACCAGCAGCCTGGTTGCACATCACTGACTGTTCCCGGAACACTCTCTCCCACTGCCTTAAAGTGTCCTGGCTGATAGTACAGGAGGCTGGGGCAGAGGCAAGCTATGTCTGGCCACTCTACTAAAGGTGCCGTTTAACTTGGCCGGTTCCGGAGACCAGTTACACACAGTAGATGAAGCAGAGTCTTTTCTTATCTGTGTGCATATCATACCACTTTGATGATCTGGGTGGCTTGACAAACTGGTCTTGCAGCAGTCCACCAGTCTCAGTGTTCCTGGAAGGGTAGCCTTCATCAACAGTTACATTCAGTCTCTCAAACTTTTGACACAACCACTCATCCACTGGTAACTTGACAGACACTTTACCGGTTAGTTTGGCTCAGGAACCGGTAAATGGATTATCATCCAGGGAGGAAGAGGCACAGTCAAAGTCAGGGATCTGATGCCAGCCCATGAAGGATCTGACCCCTCCGATTGTCTCTCTGTAGTTGGCTTCTTCAGAGAGGTCCTGGTCAGGAGAATCTTCAGGCAGTTCACCCTGGGCGTTTAGACTAGCTGGTAAAGCCGCTTCCCTATCCATCTCTGCCTCACTGTCAGATTTACCAGCAAACTCATCAGTTCATACACCAGGAAGTGACTGGTCTAACTGCGTAGTGTCATTACCGGTTGGCCGCACTTCAGGACCTGCACCGGGAGGCTGTGGAGGCTGGGTGGCTGTCCTTGCACTGGGGAGCCTGTAAAGACTGGGTCGCTTTCTCTGCACTGGGTCCATGAGAGTGGGGGTAGCACTACTGGTAGTTTCTGTGTTCATCTGCTCTCCACATTCTTCCCTGGACTTGTAGGTCGGAGTGGCCAGTTGTTGAACTTGAGAAGGCGTAACGCTTTACAAATCTGGCAATCAAGCTTCATAATACAGGAATCGTCTCCCACCCCCTTCTCCATACATCTGGCACATTTCTTGTGACTGTCGAACAGGGCCATAACGTGCCCGCAAGTTCCTCTTTTCTGTGCAAGGGAGGACATAATGATGATAGAACTCGTACAAGTAAGGAAATAAACTTAAAAGTTCATAAAATGGTGAAATTCGTTGATAAACTTCAAAAACATCTCTCTGTAGAAAACACATTTGCACATTCCACACGCCAAACGAAAAAGATGCTATGACATCACGCTGTCTAGAAAGAAAGGAAGTACGATCCGCCACCTAGCGAATGCACACTCCGTGACCGGTCCTGCTGGTATTATATACAGGACATCTTTTTCTGGCATTTGGCGGGACCGGTCACCCCGACTGGTAAAGCAATTGTCCATTGGATAGGATGTATTAATGCAATAAAAACACCAATTTCGAAAGCAACTTAGCCATGATGGTGATCTACCTCCCCTGTCAAGTATGAATTCGATTAGACAAAGCATTTTTGAGTCAGAGTCCAGAAACAGAAATGTTGACAGACAAATGGACAAAAAATGGACAAACAAACAGACGGAATTACATCAATTTCGAAAGCAACCTAGCTATGATGGTGATCTATCACCCTGTCAAGTTTGAAATCGATCGGACAAAGCTTTTTCGAGTTGGAGTCTGGAAACGAAAATGTTAAACGACAGACATCGAACACATCAATCTAATAGGCGGGTTGGTTAAATGCAACCCGCTTAACGAGTCCTGGTCGTCCACTCTTTACAAGGTTAGAAAGAAAAAGGTTGCAACCTACCCTTTGGCAATGTTTAACAATGTAAATTTTAATCAATTTTAAGTTGTAAATGTGTTAAAAATACTCATATTTTCGGTCAATTGCCATCATTATATTATTCCATGAGGTTATATAACCAAACTGATAAAATATAAGTATTCAACACCACGTATATCCACTAATAAAAGATGAAAATCGTCTGTGAATTTGTGTGTTCCTAACAATATGGCGGCCAACAAGAAGCAGGAAGTTGTGTACTATGCCACTACCTACGGATGATAAATATTGAAGGTGAATCACAATGTGGATGAAGGAATTTTTTACGGATTTTTTATCATTGCACAAATACACAATATTGGAGCTGCTGGATCTTGGTGGAGGTCTGCACTCTTTGAAGGCTCTAGTTTGCAGGATAAGAAGGAAAAAAATTCTAAAGCCAAATAAGGTATTCAAGAGAATACCATAATACAGCAGCGGTGATCAGTCAACCCGAAATGAAAACAGAGTAGTGCATCCATTATTGGGACTTTCTAACAATATTTGTATACAGACATATAGTTAGGCGAAAATAGGGGTCAAAATAGGTTGTTTCCACTGCCACTGCCAATACGCGACTTCATATACTTGCTGTTTGTGTGGGTACAAGTGAATGAGCGATATTGAAGACTTGCAGAATTTTTCTTTTTTTTATCAATATTTTTGCTGGATATCATTTCAACTACATATTTTATATTTAGCAATATTTTTGTTGACTAATATATACCTTTCCTAGCGAATCCAGGCAGTATTTGAAGTTTATAAACTTTCATTTCTCACAAAGAAAATAGTTGAAACAGTTGTATCCTTGATTCTGATTGGGTGCAGAAGCGGCCTAAATATTTGCAAAGTTGCATGCTTTTTCGTGTTTCTTGTCTTAGCGCTGTACTGTAAACTTTCTGGCAAAGATAACATTTTATTAATGCGTTTCCATTTATTTTCAAAGGCGGAGTGTTATATTATGGTCGAAGCAAGCCAAGAGTGCTGGTCATATCTTTGAATATAAGGGTGTACATTATTATTTAACATTTATTGTCATTATTGGACTTGTACTCTGGCAGTCCCCGCCATGTTGCCTTCTTCTAACTTCCTTGTCTCGAGCTTTTTCATTGGCCAATTATTCGTAATGTATAAATGACATTTCGAGAAACACACTTTCGTCTATATGTGTACATTATGAAAATGCAGAGTATTTTGTTACAAAAATTGACTTGACTTTCAAATATTTCTTGCTCACTTGTTTACACTTGGATTTTAATGAAACTGAAACGAGCAGAAGAACTATTCCATTGCCTTTTTAATGAATATAAAATATGTATGTGTAGTTAAAATAGTTTCAAAAATATTTTGAGAAGACAAAGACCTGTTGACAACCTATATCATACTCAAATTTCGTTAAAAGAATTTTTTTGTGATTATTTTATTTCAGCTACAAATATAATATTCATCTGACACTAAGTTCCTGATATGGACTGATGAAAAAGATAATCTGTTTCCACATGTCAGACTACTAGACTTGTTCAGAGATGACAAATAGGGAGGGTTGGGAATGGTTTATCATTATCAGATAATTATCAGATGGCATTTTGAACTTTCTGAAGTTTAGTAACACTACCTTTGCTTACTCCATACATTAGGGAATTACAATGGTCTAATCGACTACTGACCATAGCTTTTGCCAGAAAAACTGCAGTATCAACAATTAGGATTTCACGAATGCATCACATATCCTTTACGTGATACAAGCAGGTATCATAATGGCAGACCTTACCTACATAACTGTCAAAGGTGTTTTCTGAGTTAAAAGCGACCCCCAAGTTTTTTATTTCCTCTGCTGGCATTACAGATATTTGAAGGAATGTAACAGGAAATTTAGGTAAAAGTGACTCTCTGGAATGTTTATCGCCAATGATAATGAATTCACTCTTGTCATGATTAAAATTCAATTTCATACCATTCATCGACTCCTGAACAGACACAAGACACTCGGTCAGCTCTCCAATATGGAGTCAAAATTCCTAGAGACTATTGCCGAATAAATGTGGCTGTCATTGGCATACAGATGATGTGTGACTTTAAAACTTGAAATGACTTTACTAAGGGGAGTAGTATAAAGAGTAAGAAAGAAGGGGATCTAGAATAGAACCTTGGGGGATGCCTCAGAAAAATTGTCTCCTAATTTAATTTTCTGTTTATGATTGGTAAGGCAAGAATCTATCCATATCAACACAGTACCATCAACACCAAATCTGGTAGATCTTCTTTGAGGAGCTTCAATTCTTGCTGCCACTGAGTCAGAGAAGCCCTGTTCTTTTTGATTTCCGTGGCTCTAGGAGCCAGGCATGGAGATTTAGGTTTGTCAGATTTCTGTGAGGGATCTGGTTGAAGGGCTGTGTCAGTAGATTGGGCAGGTTGGGCAGGCTGAGGGGGACCTGGCTGGACACGGCCACCAAGTCCCAAAACCAAGGCATGTTGGGCCATCCCGGGACAATCATAATGATCCTTTTGCATGGGGAGTCCAGTAGCTTCTCCACCACTTTGCCCAATATGGCGGTCGGTGGGAAGGCATATGCATCCAGATCCTCCCATGGCAGAGTAAGTGCGTCCACTGCTACAGCCAGGGAGTCCGGTACTGGAGAGACAAACTGAGGTAACTTGTGGTTGAACCTCGTGGCAAATAGGTCTATTTGAGGCCGGTGCCATTGGTTGCATATTTGTTGAAAAACTTCCGGAAGGAGGGACCATTCTGTTTGGATGGTCTGACCCAGTCTGGATAGCTTGTCTGCTATCACATTTAGATGGCCTGGGATGTGCCGGGCTTTTAAGGTTATCTGGTGGTTGGTACACCAGGTCAAGATTCTCCATAGAAGGGCACAAAGTGGGCCTGACCGCATACCCCCTTCCTTGTTGATGTAGGCTACCACTGTCGTATTGTCCGTGGCCACCAGCACAATTCTGGCCGTACATAGGTGCTGGAACCCCTTGAGAGCTAGAAAGACTGCCTTAAACTCCAGAAAGTTTATGTGGAGTTTGCTCTCTGGAACCGACCAGGAACCTCTTGTGGTATGCTCGCCAAGATGAGCACCCCACCCTTCCTTGGACGCGTCTGTAAAGATTTGCAGTGCGTGTTTAGAGGGTGCAGTGGTTGACCTCGTAGTATATTGTTTTCGTCTAACCACCATTCTAGGTGGGGATGGAGGGATCTGGGTACCGGAATGACCTTTTCCAGTGCTTCCGGTACTCTCCAGTTGTTTTTGAGATGCCACTGTATGGGTCTCATGTGAAGTCGGCCGAGGAAAACTTGCTTTTCTGTGGCTGTTGGCAGACCAATCAGGGACATAAACTGCCGGACCGGACAAGTCGGTTGAGACAGGATCTTCAAGATTTTCTCTTGGAGGATCTGCCACCGGTCCGGTGTGGGCCGGACCCGGCCGGCTTTCAGGTTGAATTGGTAACCTACAAAATTGAAGACTTGTTTGGGCTCCAGTTCCGACTTTTCCAGGTTTACTATCCAACCTAACCTCCGGCATAGCTGTACTAGTTCTTGTGTGTGTCGGAGACAGGCCTGGTAGGATCCGGCTCTCACCAACCAGTCGTCTAGGTACTGGTGGATCCTTATACCCCGGTGTATGGCCATCAGTTTGACCTCCTTTACTATTACAGTAAACTCCAGTGGTGCTGTCGAAAGCCCGAATGGTAGGGCTTTGAACTGGTAGGTTTGTCCTTGGACATGAAATCTTAGATATTTCCTGGACTGTTCCTGTATTGGGATGTGGAAGTATGCATCCTTGAAGTCTATGGAGGTGATCCACTCTCCCTGTTGGAGGGATGTCCTGATGGTCTCCGGGGTATCCATTTTGAATTTCTCCGACTTGAGGAAGAAATTCAGGTTGCTCAGATCCAAGATCGGTCTCCACCGACTGTTGGGTTTGGGGACCAGAAACAATCTGTTGAAAAAGCTCAGAGATGACTGGTTTCTTACTAGCTCGACTGCATTTTTGTCTATAAGCTGATGTAATGCCTCCAGCAGGTAGCTGTTCCTCTGGGGATTGCCATAGCAGCTTATGACGGTTGGAAATCTTACTAGTTTTGGTCGGATCTGAAATGGGAGGGTGTAGCCCTCTTTGAGGATCTGAACTACTTTTGGACCGGCACCTAGGTCCAACCAAGTTTTCCAAAAGTTCTGAAGTCTGGCCCCTACAGCTAGATTGGGGGCAACATTTGGTACATTTGTAACAGGATTGACATAAGACAATTGAGTGACACAAGAAACACTTTTTACAGATTTTAATTTACATTCTTTGTATTGACAATTTACTGGCCCGGGACTTAAATCTTTCTTTTGTGATTGCCCGGGCGCAGTAGTGACATGATGAACAACAGGAAGCTTTACATTTAAAGTGTCTAATGTCTGTGCAAGGGTGTTGCTCCGGGCCAGCAGTCGTGTGTGGAGCTTGGTTACACAATAACTGTCATTTATACGACTGCTGGCCCTTGGCAGGTCGGGATGAGAATGAGGCAGCACGACCCTTCCTTTTCCTGTACTGTCTCTTCCCAATAGTTTTCCATGCAGGCTTGTCCGGTCGAGAGTCTCTGTGACTAGATTTCCTTTCCGGGCGTTCGTATGGGTGGTACCGACCCTTGCCATGACCTGAAGTAGATTGCCCCTTGGATTCAAACTGAGCTATATCTTCCTCAGCTCGTTTGATGGTAGCATCTGGGAAAAGAGTCGACAGATGAAGAGGAGCAGTTCTTAAGGCTGTGAGGGTGTCTTGCTTGATCCCGGTCCTGAGATGACTGAGATATGCATCACGACGGACAAGAGTAAGGTTCCCCATAGTGATGAAGACAAAGTCGAATAGGTGCTCCATTGACTTTGCTGCTGCCTGTGAGATGCTAGCGTTGAAATCCAGTAAGTAATGGAGTTCATCAATAGCAGGAGAGACCTTTGCCGACCCTTTTCCTTTGTTCTGGGCTTTCAGAACCTTGAGCTGCTCTTTCATACTCTGTTGCACCTTCACCAGGCAACGGTTAAAACTGGCCGTCTGATTACATATAACTGAGGCTTCGCGGGCCGACCTTTCCCATCTGCGTAAAGTTTCTTGAGAAATCTTGCGTGAAGCAGCGGGAGTGGAGCCCAGTCCCGTATATCTGGCTATGCGACTGTAACTACTATTCAGTCTAACTGCGTCTGTGTGCCATGTAGAGATTCTGGAAGGTTCAGGCTTCTGGTCGGTGTGTAGGCCATACCACTTAGTCTGAGAGCGGGGTGGTCGGATGAAAACGTCCTTGGCCAGTCAAACGTCCTTGGCCAGTCCACCGGCTTCCGACCCCCTAGACGGGTAACCCTCTGCTATAGTGAGGTTGAGTTTGCCAAGTTTTTTGCAGAGCCATTCTTCTGTGGGCATCCTGACAGATACCTTACCCGGGGTGACAGTTTTGGGTCCGGCGAATGGATTGTCGTCGGATGTGGCAGTGGTGTTGTCGACCTCAGGAATGTGTGTCCAACCCATATAAGATCGGATACCTTGCATGGTGTCCCGGTAAGTCTGCTCTTCAGATATGGGCTGGTCCTGTTCATTTACTGAATGTTCCTCAGACCATTCCCCTTCGTCGGCATATAAATCTAAGGGAGACCTGTCCGACAGTGCACTACCATCATTGGAAGAGAGGCTTGAGAAACTGTCCTGTCTGGACCTATGTAAGGTCGGAGAGCCTGAGTCAGCCGTATCAGAGGGCATTGGTCGGTCTGTGGTTGGTCGGTGACTGCCCTGTTGAGAGAGAGGGGTTGGGTCGGTACCAATATATCCAGCCGGGGTATGTTGGTCGGTGGTGGTAGATGAAGTAGGTCGGCTGGTTTTAGTTTGATTGGCCGGCTGATGCTTATGAGCAGAGGAGCCCGTACCAGGAAACTTGCTGCTTGAAGACTGCTGACTGATCAATGCTTTACTGGTCGGCTGATGCTTTTCAGCAGAGAAGCCAGTTCCAGGAAGCGCAGCAGAGGAAGATGAGGGTCGGATGAAAGGATCTGATACTGAAGCTGGAGGTGAATGGGTCGGAGTGACTTTGACGTTAGCAGAAAACTGCGGTTCAAAGTTCTTGCTCAGCAGAAGTGCCTCTAAGCGGTTGAAACGTTCCGCCCATTTGGAATCTAAGTCCGCTATCTTGTCATCAGCAGAAGGGGGCTTTGAAACAGTAGCAGAAGGTGACTTATCCTTCTTACCGACTTTCTTAGTGTCTTTCTTAATTTTCTTGTCAGGCGGCGGGGCTTCCAAAGCAGGTTTAGCAGGGGTGGGTTTGTCTATAGGCCCAATAACGGACACGCTAGCAGGATCAACTAAAGCCTCAGTGTCTTTAATAGGCGTAGTTTCCAATTTCTTTGCCTCCCGCTTCTCTTTCTTAATTCTATATGAGGGAGTGGCTAGCTGAATACGTTGTTCCTCAGAGAAGGCATTGCAGATTGAACAATTTGAAGACTGGGGGTTTTTTACACAATCGTCCGTCCCCTTACCCTTTTCGCGACATCTTGCACAAAATGCATGAGAGTCAAAATTTGCCATAGCGTGCCCACAACCGCCTCTGCGTTGGCCAGGAGAAGACATGATAGTCCTGGTATATAATAAAATGCAATAATAGTGAAGAAAACGCAAAATGGTAGAAGAAAAACTCAATAAACTCCTTTGAAGAAATTTCCTTGTGCACTAGCACGCGCCAAACGAAAAAGATGCTATGACGTCATGCTGTCTAGACAGGAAGGAAGTACGACACGCCATCTGGCGAGTGCACTAGTACTATGGACCGACCTGCTGGTGGAAACACAGGACGTCTTTTTCTGGCGTTTGGCGGGCCAGTCTGCGCCGACCGGATAAGCTATTGTCCATTGGATAGGATGTATTACCGCAATAAAAACTAAGATTGGACACAGGTCTGGAATTTTGCAGAACGTTTTTGTCTATACTTGGTTTTATGAGAAAGGGAGTAACACAAGTAGTTTTAAAGCACTTGGGAAAGTTACCCTCCTTGAGTGAGTAATTTATGATGTTAGTAATAGGAGTTCCGAGTACACCAGCACATTCCTTAACCAATCAGGTTGGAACAGGATCAAGATCACATGTTTTAGTTTTACTGGATGAAAGAATTTTTAGTACATTGTGAAATACTTTTGTCAATTGACATATTTGTAATGCATCACCTACATTTTATGACACTGTCTATTTGTATAATCTGCCAAACTGTATCCTCTATGTAATGCATTTAATGTTCATGGGTAGCTAGTATAGATTCCAATAGTAAAATATCCTTGAAACTTTAAATACCCAGAAGTTAGAAATATGTCTTTTGTGTTCTTAGCTTTTACACTGTTGAAGTAATACAGATGCCAGATATTTGGGGTTTATTGCCAACACTGACGTTCACTTATACACTCAAAACAAGTCTTCACCTGTAACAGGGGAATAGCTTGCATTCTGAGTTCTGAGAGCTTAGGGAAATCTCTCAATTTTCCCACATCATGCCAGCCACTGACACAGGTGTGACTCAAGTTGATACTTCTCAGATTCTCAAATGAAGCATCAGCTGAGAGTGCAGTCACTGGGTTGTGCATCAGAACAAGCTGCTCTAGGTTTGGGAAGGCCTGAAATTAGAATATATAGCTGCTTTTGTATGTAGCTGCAAATCACCTCTGAAAATGTGGATATTGAAAAACAGAACTTGCAAGAAACAGCAAGGTACAAAACCAACAAATTAAAGTGCGGATGACTGCCACTCAAATTCACTTGAAATATGAAGCAATTATACTAGTCTCACATGAAACATGAGCTGAGATTACCATATTCATGAATTTTTATAATTGTACAAGGGTGTGTAGTCTTTTGGGCAGGACTGTCATAATGAGTTTCACTCTCTGTATGACTGACCCATCCATAACACTGTCCACCCCATAAAATGACTATCAAAACTATAAAATTGGATACTTAATTAAAGACTTTAGTGGTGTTATTTTCTTTGCCTTGACTAATATACCCAGAGTTTTAAACAGGTTACAAAAAAAAAACATTCTGAAGTGATGATGACTGAAAATTAACATCAGTCTTGAAGGCACATTTTTAACCCCAACTTAAGTGACTGCAAACTTAACAAAGCAAACATTACACCTTATATTAACTGAAGATCCAAAAGGATTATTTCATGCCTGCAAAAGTATCAGAATGGTAAGCCAATCTTGGTCCTATCAAGTCACAAACTGATCATTCTTTCCACTATATAGTGGTGTAAAGTACAGAATCATTTCCAACTTGCATGCTATGTTTTTCTTAATTATTCGATAAAATATCACCTAATGTGTTCAAAAGTAATATTACAATTAAAATTTAAGTGTGCACAATTTCAAGTGTGTTTGAAACATGTACATCTGCTGGACAGCAATAATTGCGATACTGTTCTTTCATTCCTTTAATACTTACCCGTGAGATTTTTATACAGTCTTCCCAAGCTTGCACTTTATTTCCGTTAAAACGCAATGATTTCAAAGGTAAGTATACAAATTCTGGGGGCAGTTCTACACTAAAATACTCATTGAGGCACAAGTGCAATTCTTGTAATCTGGAATGAAAAAAATAACAAACTGAAAAAATAGTTTTAATTAATAAATAAAAAATATGTCATGAGCATAAAAAATCCATACATTTACAAAAACTGATATTCACTTTGTTTGCTCTCTGTGACCTCATGGTTGGGGTGTTGGATTTCATAAACCAAAACATGATTAAAAGTTGGAGAAGGTTCATGAAAATCAGGCAATAAGGAAAACTAGTCCAAGGACTCATTTGTGGCCAGATGCAAGATGAATCCTGTTACGGTCACAGGGCAAGCACTTTAGCAGTTCCGGCTGCTTTTAAGTTGCAACAGGAAAAGACAAAAACTTTAACTTAACAAATTTATTTGACAATTAAAATAATGATTACAGTCAAGTGATATGCTCTCAATAGTACATACAATGATACAATAATGAAACCTATCTGACCTGACCACTGTAACTGATAGTTAAGTTTGTCCACTTATCCAGCAATCAGTCTTGTGATCTGTCCTGTCGTCCATCCTGTGATCTGTCCAATGTTCACTAACACACAGATATCTGTATCCTGTTATCCTTTTGATATTCAATCACACAAAATGTCTGTATAGAGATATTCAGAGAGTTTGCACAACTGTACTGTCTGCTCCAAGATATGGACAATGTCCAAAATGCAGTAAATCCACTCTCTGGTATACTAATGCACTGTATATAATAAATATTATCCAAAGTACAGCAAATCTATCCAGACACTGTAGAAAGTTCACTCCAGCAAAAGTTCACAACAACACAAGCAGTTTATATCCACTTGAATGTTAAAGGGCCAGAGTTACTTGTGACCAATTCTCCCTATAACTAAGGGAATGGTCCAAACACGAATGTCACTCCTTTCCCTGAAGCCAAAATCAAAGACTGTCTTGAAAGTTAATAACCTCAAGGAAGCCTTCCTCAAAACCTCAAAGATTGTTTGATAAGAGCATGTAGGACCAGTGACAGCTATTGGCATGTCTCTTACTAAAAGTTGCTAATCGTCTTATTCATCTCAAGACTTTTAGACACTTCTTGACCCTTTAAGCCTCAAACCATCTGCAATTGCTGTTCTATAGCCTGCAATAGTGGATGGTATTAGGATGTTTTCCTTAAACTAGTAGTTCAGGAAATTGCTCCATCTGAAATAGTAGGGGTCTGAGATATATACCTGGCTCTCATAACACCACTTCCCAAAATAGACCAATTAATTCACATATTCTCCTTGAGGAGTGCTCTTTAATTGTTTCACCACTTCCTCTGGGAATCTTCTTTAATATTCATGTCTAAACTAATTCTGTATATACATAACACACCCCATGACTTTCAGGTGCAAGCACCAGAGATCCTCAATATTGGTACTCTACATTATATTTAAAGAGGCTTACATGGTTTTTACACATCTCTGATGTGGCTACACAACTGCACACAATAGTAGATCTGTCCAAATATGACCCTGAATGTAGCACACAACATGAAGTACAGACTTTGGTTTTCCCTTTGGAATATTTTTACCAGGAGACAGATGCAGGCTGTCAAGGACAAAAGACATTCCCTAAAATGCAAATTTTAAACACACAACAGGTATGAAAAAGTTCATGTTATATACTATATGTGACTTGTAAAAACTGATGAAATACCAATGAAGAGTACATCTGTCACACATACACATTGATACAATTCACAATTCACATGTAAACCATTTTCAATTAAGTTTCTGACTTTGTATTCATGACAAAGGCCACTTTTCTGAACTTTTATTTGTGCAAAAACGTGTACCCACATAATTAAAACTGCCACTTCCAAATATGTAAACGGTGTTTCTACCAGTCTTTTGAATAACCGCCAACACAAGCATAAAGGACTGTTTATTGAATATTGTCTATTGATCCTATTAGTATGTCTGGAAGACGTGTCTGGAAGTCATGTGTTAAAGAACCAGACATTTATATTGGGGAAAATTACTTCACTGAGCACCAGATGACAAAGAAAAAGACAAAAGATTTTCTACATCCTGGTACATTGCAAGAAGCTAGACAAAGGCTAGAGAGTGTATTCATTTCATAAACTACACATTAAAGAAAATATTAAACAAAGAACAAAATGACAGAGTATATACAGTACCTCTTATATTTAATATATGTGTACAGATATTGCATATATCTTTAGCTTTTAGAGGATAAAATGGCGTTTTTTAAATAACAATCAGAACCCAGTACATAACTCGAATCCAAGATTCGACTAAAAAACATAGATTTTGCGTCAAGCTAAGATTATGTATAACTTTAAGCATTTACTTATGATTATAATAATAATTTAGATTTTCTAATTAAGTAGAGTGGGCTAAGGTGTAAATGCTGTGGAGAAAAATCTAATAATCTAATAATGATTGCCAAGTTGTTTACAAAAGGGGCAGATTAAAAGTGATGAGTATTTCTAAATATTTATAACTGTAAATGATATAGTAAAACATAAATAGTAAACACAAAAGACGAGTGAAATTGTAAGATCTGCAGTTAACACAAAGATAGTCAAAACTTACAAAAAAAAATAGCCAGCCTCGGCAGGCAAGAACCCCAGCCCGCACGTACAGCTAAATGGCCAACAACATTGAGATTTGGGAAAATCTTAGGAGCAACTTCTGTTGTAAGAAGTATAGAGAACCCACAAGATGTTCTACAAAAGATTCACAGGCCATGATTTCTTACAAGTAGTTTTCATATTTTGAAGCCAAAGAAACAATTATAAGGGAGATATAAGGCCTTTTTTAGTGTTGTGAACGATAAACCGGTATGCGATTTTTTGTTCGTTTCTGGCAAAAATAACGAAATTCGCAAAGGATATTTGGGAACCGGTAATTGAAAACGTCAGTATTTTAGGCCACCTAATGGCTGATACTTCATCAAAACGATTTTATGAAATATATCACATTTTTACTTAATATTGAGCAAAAATCATGTTTACATATTTACTAGTTTCTCGCAAAAGCCATTTCTAGTTACAAATTCTGCCTCATGTACGCCATGGGAATAATTTTACTGCACACTAACACGCATACGAAATACCGGATTTCATTCGTTTCAAAGCCCCCCAGTAACCGGTTTTGATTTCTATAAACGGTCTGACCACTAGCCTTTTTGATATGATAACCCTCCTATTTGCCATTAAAGATATGATATGGCGGCCACTTTGTTTCCAAAACAAGGAAACAACTCGAAATAGGACGCCCTGTTGATAGTAGGTGCGAATAGAAACAGGATAGCATAGAAGAACACACATTATCATGTGTAATGTCCACCCCATGAACCTTTTGCCAAAATTGTACAGTAGTCTTACAAGACCCTGTTTCATTTGTAAACTAGATTGGGCCAACTCGGCGCCAACATATCCCCAGACAGGTCATCACTCACGCCACAGGTTTTGATCGGGAATTTTTTAAAACATAATTACCCATTATTATATGAACTTCAGCACATCAATCTACTCTGTTTATATCTCCCCAAGGAAGATGGTGTATCCCCAGACGCCGAATACATAACTCAAATTATATTTTCAATCTTCCTGCAATGATAACTCTAAACCTATTTTCAAAGTATTTAAATGATTGATGATTGAATGTCCATTCTAAAATAATAATCCCAAAAGAGCATATCTGTTTCTATATTTGTTGACAAATAAAATATTATTTTTAACTCAACTCATCATATTTTTCAATCTTCCTTCAAAGTATTTAAATGATTGATGATTCAATGTCCATTCTAAAATTCATAATCCCAAAAGCGCATATCTGTTTCTATATTTGTTCACAAATAAAATATTATTTAAAAAAAAATTATTTATATTATTATTTTATTATATTATTTTTAGAATTTGCAAATTGTTTTCAGTTATTCATTTCCTCTATACCTATATATGTGGTCCATATATATGCAACCTAAATATGTGACACAATCTCAGTTCTGACTCCCCTTTGTGTTATATGTAATGAAGCCCACCACCTCCCACCCCCACCCCTCTCCCCTTCTCCACACCTCTCTCACTATTACACAAGATCTGCAACCCCATTGAGTTCTTTGTTTCTCATCTGATATCATTAAATACCTTTGTTTATTTAGTGTCACTCAATATAGCTGGAGGTCCCAGAGGTGGGTGGGGGGGAATCCGGGTGGGGGATGTGGGTTGAGCATAAATGGTAAACAAACAATCTATATAAAAGGGGTACTCAAATACAAAAAGAATTGAGAATTTTAAGTATGTGATTATCAACTGAAATGAGTTCATAACTGTAGGAGCTGTGCCAAAATTAACTGAGGCAAGTTGAATAAAACTGGGCTAGTTGAGGGTTAAAAATCCCCTAGTTTTACTACATAAGGATATAATTTCATTAATATTGGGACTTCAAGCTCACTTAAAGTGTCCATTTTGTCTACTTGAATATGTTTAACCAGTTTCATTTTAAAAAGTGAAAAACTCAGCAAGCAGAGGTATAACACACAAAAATAAGTTCTTAAAAGACTAAGATAGCCATAACATTATTAATATTCAAAATTTAAGTAGACAGGCATTTCCTTTTAAAAATTCAAAGATTTCAGCTCTATAACCCACATAGTTTGACAGTTACTGGGCTTTAAAGTGGCATAATATCCATAAATTGGGTTTCTGTGGGCATTTTACAATTGTTAAAGAGACCTTAGCAATTAAACTACAGATCTGAAACTTTTTGGGGGACATACATAACAAACAAAAATTATATATAATACAGTTTAAGACTTGTCACACTAAGCATTTCCAAATAACAGGGCAAAATATGGAAAAAATGTGAAAAAAGGCACTTGGGCGAGTGTCTATGGCCCTCATACACAGGTTAAATGTCTACTAAAAACCTTGATTTTCGGCATATGTAAAAAGGACATAATAATGCATTCCCAGATGGGATTTCAGCTCCATCAATCACATAGTTTAACAGTTACAGGGCTTAAAGGTGGTAAAAAGTCCAAATATTGGGTCTTTGTGGGCCTTTTAGAGATCTCGATGTGGCTTTCAAATTAGAGCTTCAGACTTAAAATTTGTTACATACTAAGATTACACATAGAATATGTATCTAATAAAGTTTGAAACTTCTCAGACTTACCATTTCCAAGTTACAGAGCAAAATATGTGAAAAATGTCTTAAAAGGGTCACTCAGGTGGGTGTTTAAGGTCCTCATACACAGGTTAAATGTCTACTTGAAGCCTTGATTTTTGGCACATGTAAAAAGAACATAATAATGTATTCCCAGATGAGATTTCAGCTCTATCAGTCACATAGTTTAACAGTCACAGGCCTTAAAATTGGCAAAAAGTCCAAATACTGGGTCTTTATGGGGCCTTCTAGAGACCTAAATGTAGCCTTCAAATTAAAGCTTCAGACTTAAAATTTGTCACATACTAAGATTACACATAGAATATGCATCTAATACAGTTTGAAACTTCTTAGACTTACCATTTCCAAGTTACAGGGAAAAATATGTGAAAAATGTCTAAAAATGGTCACTCGGGTGGGGATTTATGGTCCTCATACACAGGTTAAATGTCTTCTTAAAGCCTTAATTTTTGGCACATATAAAAATAACATACTAATATCTTCTCAGATAGGATTTGAGCTCTATCAGTCACATAGTTTGACAGTCACAGGGCTTAAAAGTAGCAAAAAGTCCAAATATTGGGTCTTTGGGAGCCTTTTAGAGACCTCAATTTGACCTTCAAAATTAAAGCTTCAGACTTAAAATCTGTTACATACTAAGATTACACACAGAATATATATCTAATACAGTTTGAAACTTCTCAGACTTACCATTTCCAAGTTACAGGGAAAAAGATGTGAAAAATGTCTTATAAGGGTCACTCGGGTGGGTGTTTATGGTCCTGATACACAGGTTAACTGTCTATTAAAGGCCTAAATGTTGGGGCACATATAAGAAAACACATAGATATATTCCCAGATGATATTTAACTTAGATGAGAGACATAGTTTGAAAGCTACAGTGCTTGAAAGTGGCAAAAATGCATAAATTGGGTCTCTGTGGGCACTTTTGAGACCTTAAGTCGACCCCTTTGGGTAAACCTACAGCCCTAAAATTTTCTACAGACAAGGATTACATATCAAAGTTATACCTAGTGCAGTTTGAGACTCATCAGAATTATCACTTCCAAATTATAGGGCAAAATATGTGTAAAGTATAGCAAAAAATCCCTAAGTGGGGGTATTTATGGGCCTCAAACACAATTTTCTCCTCAACTTAAAGTCATGATTTTCGGCACATGTACTAAGAACATATTAATGTGTTGTCAGGTAAAATTTCAGCCAGCTGAGCATCATAGTTTGTGACCTACAGGGCTCTAAGTGGCCAAAAGTGCAATTTCTGACCTTAAGGTGGCCATAAGTTCTTTTTTACTGGGAGTTTAAGGTCACCTTAAAATAGGGATCTTCCTTTGGGCACCCTTAACATGTGTACCAAGTTTGAAAAAAAAATATTAATTTGTTTTTGAGTTATCGCGTCCACAAGGAAATTTCTACGGCGGCGGCGGCGGCGGCGGCGGCGGCGGCGGCGGCGGCGGCGCGACGGACCTGAATCCAATATATCCCCGACTTTCGTCTGGGGATATAAATATATCAATGATGCTTAAATATTTATTAGTGTAGATGTAAATTATTTCAGCTTCATGCCTTTTCGCATTGGTTGGGTCGAAAATTTTGACGAAATCACTCTATCTTGCACGGTTAAGAAGATAGAAACCAATTCCTGTTTTCTATTTTTGGCAAAACTTTGAAAATTCAAAATGGCCGCCTTTTTTGGGAAAAGGAAAATTTTTTGAAAATTGCCAAGAATACATTCCTTAGATACCCTATGGGTCGAAAATTTCAACGAATGAACTCTATTTTGCACGGTTAAGGCAAATTTGTGTTTTTCCATTTTGGGCCAAAATTCGAAAATTCAAAATGGCCGCCATATGTGGGGAGGGGAAAATTTTTTGAAAATTGCAAAGAGTACATTTCTTAGATACCCCAAGGGTCGAACATTTCGACGAAATCGCTCTATCTCGCACGGTTAAGGAGATAGAAGCAATTTTGTGTTTTGCTATTTTTGGCAAAAATTCGAAAATTCAAAATGGCCGCCATTTTTGGGGAGGGGAAAATTTTTTGAAAATTGCAAAGAGTACATTCCTTAGATACCCTGTGGGTCGAAAATTTCGACGAAATCGCTCTATCTCACACGGTTAAGGAGATAGAAGCAAATTCGTGTTTTGCCATTGTTGGCCAAAATTCAAAAATTCAAAATGGCCGCCATTTTTGGGGAGGGGAAAATTTTTTGAAAATTGCAAAGAGTACATTCCTAGGACACCCTGTGGGTTAAATATTTCGACGAAATCGCTCTATCTCGCACGGTTGAGGAGATAGAAGCAAATTTGTGTTTTGCCATTTTTGGCAAAAATTCGAAAATTCAAAATGGCCGCCATTTTTGGGGAGGGGAAAATTTTTTGAAAATTGCCAAGAGTAGAATTGTCAGATACCCTGTGGGTCAAAAATTTTGACGAAATCGCTCTATTTCGCACGGTTAAGGAGTTAGAAGCAAATTTGTGTTTTGCCATTTTTGGCAAAAATTCAAAAATTCCAAATGGCCGCCATTTTTGGGGGAGGGGAAATTTTTTTGAAAATTGCAAAGAGTACAGTGCTCAGATACCCTATGGGTTGAAAGTTTTGACGAAATCGCTCTATATCGCACGGTTAAGGAGATAGAAGCAAATTTGTGTTTTGCCATTGTTGGTAAAAATTCGAAAATTCAAAATGGCCGCCATTTTTGGGGAGGGGAAAATTTTTTGAAAATTGCAAAGATTACATTCCTTAGATACCCTGTGGGTCGAAAATTTCGACGAAATCGCTCTATCTCGCACGGTTAAGGAGATACAAGCAAATTTGTGTTTTGCCATTGTTGGCAAAAATTCAAAAATTCAAAATGGCCGCCATTTTTGGGGAGGGGAAAATTTTTTTGAAAATTGCAAAGATTACATTCCTTAGATACCCTGTGGGTTGAAAATTTCGACGAAATCGCTCTATCTCGCATGGTTAAGGAGATAGAAGCAAATTTGTGTTTTGCCATTTTTGGCAAAAATTCGAAAATTCAAAATGGCCGCCATTTTTGGGGAGGGGAAATTTTTTGAAAATTGCAAAGAGTACATTCCTTAGATACCCTGTGGGTTGAAAATTTCGACAAAATCGCTCTATATCGCACGGTTAAGGAGATAGAAGCAAATTTGTGTTTTGCCATTTTTGGCAAAAATTCGAAAATTCAAAATGGACGCCATTTTTGGGGAGGGGAAAATATTTTTGAAAATTGCAAAGAGTATATTCCTTAGATACCCTGTGGGTCGAAAATTTCAATGAAATCGCTCTATCTTGCACGGTTTAGGAGATATGAGCACATTTGCCTTTTTCAGTATTCAAAAGAGCCAATTACTCATTTATTTAATTAATTACTCACTCATCTATGAAGCAATTCCCCCCAAAAGCAATCCCATACAAGCTATTAACCCAATGAACCTCCATACCAAATTTCAGAAAGCTAGGCTTAATAGCATTCCTTAAAATGTCTGGAAACCAAAGAGCTACTCAAAAGTAGCAAAGTAGCTATTACTCAGTTAGCTATAGAGCTATCATCACCAAAAGCAATCCCATACAAGCTATTAACCCAATAAACCTGCATGCCAAATTTGGTAAAGATAGGATAAGAACTGTTGCCTAAAATGTCTGGAAACCAAGTGGGATGCCGGATGCCGGACGGCGGAAAAAGCAAAAATAATATGTCCACCCCCCAGTGGGGTGGACATAATTACTCTCAGGCAAGCTTTCCTATCCATTTGCATTTTGTGCAAATCTGATGAAGCTAGCTGCAATATTTTAGGTTACAAAAACATTAAAGATTTTAGAACAAACTTTAAGACCCGATAATTTAAAAAGTGTTGCCATGGAAACAGTTGCTGCTGGATACCCCCCAAAACCTAATCAGCTGTAGATCCTCTTGGGGTAAACATATCCTGAAAATTTGGTGTAAATCCATGCATGGGTTAAATATGCTGCGGAACACCTACAAAGTTTAAGACTTGAAAATTTTAAATGTGTTGCCATGGCAACAGATATTACTGGATAGCCCCCAAAACCTAATCAGCTCTAGATCCACTTGGGGTAAAGATATCCTAAAAATTTGGTGAAAATCCATGTAAGGGTTTAGGCTGTGGAACACCCACAAACTTCAAGACTTGAAAATCTTCAAAGTGTTGCCATGGCAACAGTTGTTACCGGATACCCCCCAAAAGCTAATCAGCTGTAGATCCTCTTGGGGTAAACATATCCCAATCCGTGCAGGGGTTTATTCTTTGGAACACCCACAAAGTTTAAGACCCCAAAATCTTAAAAGTGTTGCCATGGCAACAGTTGTTACTGGATACCACTTAAAACCTAGTCAGCTCTAGATCCTCTTGAGGTAAATATCCCCTGAAAATTTAGAGAAAATCTGTGCAGGGGTTCAGGCTGTGGAACACCTACAAGCTTTATGCCCGCGCTGCCGCCGCCCGGATGGCACAGGGTACGACTAAATTTGAGGATTTTTTACAAAAAGTTAACCAAGAGTAAACTAACTACACAAGAGTTTGCTAACTTAGGGTTAACTTAGAGCTAACCATTGCAATTAGTTAGCAGAACAAAGGCTTTAATTTACAGGCCCCTGGTGTCTACTTTTGGGTTTTGTGATCATTTTAGTTGAAATTAATGTACACAGTGTTTCATTGGAAATGTATAAAAAAAGGTTTCAATATATGGCCAAAATCACTGAGCATAACAACTTCCCAATAGTGAAAGATATTGGACACTTTAAACAAAAGAATATCTCTCAGGTGTAATTCAAAACCACATAATAGCTGTCAGATTGCATGTCTTCCTTGGATTGCAATTCTATTTAATGTGTCTGAAAAAAAAAGTAAGAAATACGGGTGAATGATTCAAGTAAACAGAGAAACTGTCTATGCTATTTGTATACATACTTTAGCAAACTGAATTGTTAGTGTACTGACAGACTTTTATTATTTGATATAATTTTGTGTACAGGTGGACACAAAAAAAAACCCCAGTTATAGATCGAAAATTTGGTGTCGAATTGCCAAGGGCCAAATCTGTGTGTATATATTTACCAAATGAAAAATAAAACCAAAGTAATTACTAATTTTTCATGTAGTTGCCCGACAAAATAATAAATCAACTAATAGTTCTATTTCAACTGTAACATTTAATGTTACTCATTATTTCTGAGTCAAAAAATCACACGGTTGACTAAATTAAATATGCAGGCCCAAGGTACATTCCAGGCATTCAGTGAACATCATATAACAGATTCCTAAGTGTATACCTATTGTACTTTTATGAATTGTGTTCCTATATAGAATAAATAAAAATTATAATCTGTTCTATAAACCATGATACCACTGTGTTAAGTAGAACACCAGGCATATCAATAGTTTAAAACCAGAATTTACATGCGACTTTCTATATTCATTCAAATGTGAAAAGAGGATTTTATTGTTTGTTTTTGTGCACTGCAGGGTAATCATGATACACAGAAGAAGAGGACTTATTTCTATATACTGGATATAAAGTAAAAGTGCTTGAAAAATGAAATTACAGTCTGTTTTAAAAGGACTAATTATTTTTAAATATAGACATTTTGGATATTTTGTGTGTGACAAACATGTTACCCAGTTTTATAAACACAATGTCGGCCAGCAGAAAAGAAATAGTATTTTGCAAATTAAGAGAAGCATTTTGTTTGACAATAGCTTTAGTCTTCATTTTTTTAACTGTAACATCATTGTCAGTGCATAATTATATTAAACCAGAACTGAATAAGAGACTGCCACTCAAGCACTGGGACAATGGTTCATATGGCACACCTAACCATCTAAGTACTACAGGAAAGCCGGATGCCTTGCAAGATGATTATGAGAACATTCACAAGGGTATCTGGCAAATCCACAAATTAAATGATGCAAATAACACAGAGGATATTGTGTTTTCAATGTATGCTTACTATGACGACAGACCTCGCCTGGAAGGTAACATTTTTTTTATGTTTTAGAACTTCAATAATATTAGTTTGGTATTGAGTTACAACATTCATAAAAAAAGATACTGTGTTATTTGTGAAAAATAAAAAAAAAATCCAGATCCAAATCATTTCTCAGAGGATCAAGCCAGGAGTATACCCAGCTTGTGTAAAAAACACCCAAATTTAGTTAATAGGTTTGGAGTTATGGAGTAGATATTGTGGGGAAAAATTTCTCAAAAATTCTGGAGTCTTGACCCACTTCAAGGAAATGTGTTTGAAAATATGACTCCGATCTGATAGTTTCAAGTTAAACCCACAAAAAAAAAAAATGGACATGACTACCATACCTTTACCAGAGAGAGCACAATCTACCTAAAATATAAAATTTTGAGTAATAAGAACCAGCATGATAGGGGACTCAAAATTTAAAAATTACTTCTTATTTCTGATTTGGAAAATTTAACAATAATTTAAATTTTAATTAGAAACACTGCAAGACATGCAAATGTAATTTATTTAATTGGGTTTTAACGTCATTTTCAACACTGTACAGGTCATATCACAATGGGTAGTTTTACAGGCAGAGGAAGCCAGTATAGACAATTGGTCAAGGTTCTGTACTGTCAACTGTCAACCATCCGTAAAAAAGTACCAACTGTCCCACATAGGGTCCGCGGTTTTAACCACCAAACTCAAAGGTGGGAGGCGAATGTGGTATCATGGTGTCACCTTGGCCCCCAAGATGCAAATTTAAGGTTATATTACAACCTTAACCAGGCCATTGAGTCACAGTAGTCCGTCCTCCCACCAATAAGGTCACATGACCACACTGTTTACTTCACTATTTTTGTTGCAAGTAAAAGAATGACTTCTGGGAAGGCGGGAGGGAATCCATGTGTAAGGAAATGGCAAGTATTAAGTATATACTTATGAAGTAACAAGATGCTTAATTGCAGTAGGCCCATCCAAAGCTAACTGAGTTGATGGGGCAAGAGTTACTTGTGAACAACTCTCTTATCATTACAGAAGAGTAAGTAAATAAATAAATTTTAAAAATAGCATCAGAGATGCTCGTACCCCACAGCCTAGGGAAATATTTTTAACACCATGAGATATAGAAGTACTGTATCAGTACAAAGTTCAGGATACTTTCAGAGCACTGTCAGTTATATAAAGGTCCAAACAATGTTTAAATAAAGAAAATAATGTCTTAGAGAAAGATAATGCATGTAAAGATGAAGTATTAAAACAAGATAATTCAATAACAAGATGACAGCATTAATCAGGAAACTAAACATTACAACTCTCTTTATCTACATCTGGCATGGTCGAATTATGGTTTAGATGTTTTGAATATTACCATGCATACAGAAGTGGTAATACATTCAATGAATGCTTATGTGTGGTGTTGGAGCAAAATCTGTGGCTCACTTGATGAAATTCCATCTGTTACAATGGGAAGTTGTAAAAGTAAAATTCTTAATAAATTCTAATATGACTTTAACAGTGCTTAATCTGCATCAAAAGACAGACCCAAAGGTGCAACAAGATTTTAAAGGTCAAGGTCACTACAACAAGGTCAAAGGTCAAATCAAGGTCACACCATGATGCTGCACACCTACAACCCCTAACCAATGTCCCTACCAGCATCAACTTCCTACACCTTACGGTTTCCGAGACATAGCCCGGATAAGATTTTATACGTCAAGGTCACTACAGCAAGGTCAAAGGTCAAATCAAGGTCACACGATGACATTGCACACCTACACCCCCTAACCAATGTCCCTAGTAAGTATCAACTTCCTATACCTCACGGTTTCCGAGATATAGCCCAGACAAGATTTTATAGGTCAAGGTCACTATGGCAAGGTCAAAGGTCAAATCAAGGTCAGACCATGACGTTGCACACCTACACCCCCTAACCAATGTCCCTACCAAATATCAACTTCCTACATCACACGGTTTCTGAGATATAGCCCGGACAAGATTTTATAGGTCAAGGTCACTACAGCAAGGTAAAAGGTCAAATCAAGGTCACACCATGACGTTGCACACCTACAACCCCTAACCAATGTCTCTACGAAATATCAACTTCCTACACCTCACGGTTTCTGAGATATAGCCCGGACAAGATTTTATAGGTCAAGGTCACTATGGCAAGGTCAAAGGTCAAATCCTGGTCAGAGCATGATGTTGCACACCTACACCCCCTAACCAATGTCCCTACCAAGTATCAACTTCCTACACCTTACGGTTTCCCAGATATAGCCCAGGCAAGATTATATGGGTCAAGGTCACTATGGCAAGGTCAAAGGTCAAATCAAGGTCAGACCATGGTGTTGCACACCTACACATCCTAACCAATGTCCCTACCAAGTATCAACTTCCTATACCTTACGGTTTCTGAGATACAGCCCAGACAAACTTTCTCCCCCCGCCCGACCGCCCATCCGGACACCATGGGTGAAAACAATACCCCGACAGCCCTTAAGGGCTGTGGGGTAAAAAGAAGGCTGTCTTGAAAGTTAACAACTTCAGAGAAGCTTTCCCAAAAGGCTCAAAATGTTGCTTGGTTGGAGCAAGTAAAGGCCAAAGACAAAACCTAAGGAGCTATGGATCTGTTCTGCTACTGGTTTGTGTCTAAAACATGAGAGAGTCTATTTAGCTCAAGACCTTAGACACTTCTTAACCCTTCAAGCCCAGCCTCGCTGCAATTGATATTCTATTAGTAGTAATAGAAGATAGAAGAAGCCTTAGGTTTGAAACTGTTTCCTTAAAGTAATAGTTAAGGAAATCTACTATATTTGGAATAGTAGGGTCTGAGATATCTACCTGGCTCGCTTCACACCACTTCCCCAAAAATGGACCAAATTGATTCATAGATTCTCCTAGAAGAGCCTCTCTGAGATTCCTTAATTCAATTTGCCACTCCCTCTGAGAATCTGCTTGAATGTGCATGCATGAAGATTCAAATAAGCAATATTGTTGTGAAGCCTGTTGCTGAATGGCTGAGTCAAGAGAAATCAACAAGTTCACTCAAAGGGAATTCTCACAGGGACTTTTGTGGACAAGTCCACCAGATCCCCCAAACAAGACATCCCTGACCACCCTGGTGCAATCATAATGATTCTGCACCTGTAAGTGATCACCTTTGAATCACCTAGGAATCAAGGTCACTGGACAAAACACATAGTCATCCAGACCCTTCCAAGAGATGTTTAATGCCTCTATTTCCCAAGCCTAACTGTTTGAGACAGGAGACACATACATTGTAAGCTTATGATTCAACTTGTTATAAACAAATCCAGCATCAGGTGATGCCAGTAATGGGAGACTGGATTAAAAATAATTTTCTGATTCAAAACCCATTTGAATCACCTTGTCTTTTCGTAACAAAGGAATCTGCTTGAACATTGAGATTCCCTGGGATGTGTCTTACCCAAATCTGAGTCCTTCTATCATTTGTCCAAGACACGATTCTCCAGATTAGTGCACACATCTCCTTAGAGTGGGTGTCTCCCTACCTATTTAGATATACAACAACTGATGAACTGTCCATGGAAATTAGAAGATTTGATTTAGAAGCTGATATCCAAATGATGTTTAAAGCTAGAAACACTGATTTTAGCTCTGGAATGTTATGTGGAGCCTTGAATCCTCCGGACTCCACAGACGACCAGCTGTTTGTTGCTTCAACCCCAATCCTTTAGGAAAACATCTGTGAACAGAACGTGATTGTGCTCCTTCTGATGGACTAGTAAACCTTTCAAAAAATTCTACTAATTTAAAAAAAAAATGTGCACCACTGAAGATAATCTTGAGAACCCGAGACACAGGAACTGGGATATCCAGAGACTGAGGATATCTCCGGCAAGTTTTTTGATACCATTGGAGTGGCCTCATATGCAGACAACCAAATAGTATTGTCTTCTAAAATTGAAGCCATGCTGTCAACAATCATGGACATGAGCCACCTTGGAGTAGTGTAAGATGCTTTCAACACGGAACTATTTTCTTGAAAAAAGGTGATCAGTTTTCTTTTAAGTTGGAAAAGCTAGGCCTACCCTGAAATAACGCAACTGTAAAGTCAAGCGACATCACCCACTCACCTTCTGATGACAAATTCAAATATTCCAGCAGTGTTCATCTTGAAGGAAGGTACATGCAAATGCCTGTTTACCTGACTCATACTATCACTGGTCGCCACTTCCTTCCTAGCTTGGACTCAAGATATAAACAACTGTAAAATTGATGTAACCTTTTGACTGATGTTATCCCCTTTTTGTTAATCACTTAATAAACAGCTTTTCGGTCTGAATAAACCCCATCCCCTTTTCTCTTTATAAAAACTGCCAAACACCTGTCCACAATTGAGCAAACAGCATCAGCGACACAGGTAGTCACTTCCTCCTGCCACCCTCACTTCTGAAAGGTCTGGGTGAATATCAACTTCTTACTCCAAGGATGAGGACTTGTATACCTGCCAAAAACTGGAAGAAAGGCTTCCTGAACACAAATAGTCACTTCCTCCTTTCACCCTGTTGCTAGCTTAGGAGGAGAAGGAGTCACTTGTAGCTGTACTTGAAGAGGAATAATTATTGTCATCATACAGATAAAAAAATTCAATCGGACGCCTAATGTCCCTTTCTCCTCATGACGAGGAGTAATCTCCTTTCTAAGCTTCAGGTTCTGTTGTGACCTGACAAAAGCAAGCTGCTTTTCCATTTTCTCACTGACCTATATCTTGACTCAACCAAAATATGGTCCAAAAACATTGATGTTATCCTCAATATAGTCTCCCACAACAGTGTTTCTGTTTACGCACAAACGTGTGTAAATTTACGTCAAAATCAAGCGATTTACACACATAATATTTACCTGGGGGTCAGACTGACGCAGAAGTATTTGTAAAAAGAAATATTGATCTTTTGTCTATACTATATGCAGCAATTCTTATTCTTATTCCAATTTCAAAACAAAAATGGCTGATTTCCTGTTCGTTTACCTGTCAATGCGCATGCGTGGGATCAAAAGGTCGAGAGGTGAAGAGTTCACGAGGTTACGCATGCGCATTCACGTTATTCAATAATAAAGGACTCGAAATTTTTTACTGAAAGCATAGAATGCACATGCAATAAAACAGCACTGAAGATAAGCTGTATAATTTAAAATTTCATGTGAGACGAGAGCTACGCATTTGAGATCCATCTTAAACGGCCAGTGTTACAATGTACCCTAGCAAATCTTATTCGAAACGTTACATATCAAAGGAACAGGTGATCTTTGCAAGGACACAATTGGAAACAACGTCTCCAAATGATGACAAATACCTTGTGCAGTGGGAGACAGGTTCTACTAAATCTCAGAAATTGTTTAAGTTTTAACCCCGGAAATCTCCCCAGAAAATATTACCTCTGAAGTTCGAAAATATTGACAGGGGTTGTAGCAAAAACACTGTAACTTTGGAACCACTCAATGGATTTTTGTCAAATCAAAAGCAACAAAAACTACAATAATTTGTCTTTCAAACAGTAGATCATATTTGTAGTGTGAATAAAATAACTTTTTAGAGACTATCAATATATACTATATGTCATTGAAAATTGAGTAGTGCTTCTGTTCATTCTTGCTACCTTTAAAATCATCCAAAAATAAGAGGAAAAAAGTCAGGTATATTTTTTGACTGTTTTCTTTACCCTGATGTACACAGGTGTACTTCAGATATTTTTATGAATGTACAACCATGTACAATGTACTATAAATTACTGTCCAAGTGATAAATAAATTTAAATCTAATTTATTGCTTTTTAGTAACTGGGTGTATCTAAACATTGTTTATTGAGGAAAATGTGGCAGAATATTACTTGTACCCCATTTACGATGCCCCATGGGTACATGATACCCCACATTTCATAACTCTAACACGCACACTGTCTTTGTAAGGTATTTTAGGTATTGTTTGTCCATTATTTTTCTAACCTGCAGTTTAACCAGAAGGGATCGAGCCTAACTGACCCTCAAAAATTGTGATTGACCACCGGTTTTCAAAGGAGGGGGTCAATTAACCTCCAGAAAAAAGAGGCTCAGGAAACACTGCCACAATGCTAATTGTTTCCAAGGTATGGAGATCAAGGAAGATGACTAAACTGAGGAAAATAATATTCTTGAAGGCTTCCTGTAAATTAGGAGCTTGCGAGAAATGTGGTTGAAAGCTAATAATATACCCCTTCATATGAGGCCTATCAAAACCAAGAAGTTGCCTCCAGGCAGAGTATTCTTTGTGGAAGACCCTTTTTTCCAAAACATCATGATCTGTAGAAACACTAGAAGGTTCAGATCCCAAAGACTGACCCGGTGGTCTACTGGTGGTGAAAGCAGGGAAACCTGTGGAAATTCCTTGATTTAGATGCCTATGAAAAAATGAGGTGGGGGGATCATAGTACCTGTGTCTGTAATAACATTGTCCAGCCACTTCTTAATTGTTAATAAGGTAACAGATATAGGAAGGGCTGCTTTTCTACTTGAGATGAATTAGCCCCTGACAACTGGATTCTATACCTTGTAGGATGTACAGGAACTTGATTGTCATCGAATGACATCATGCAGGTATTTTTGCTCCATGGAGCGTGTCGTGTGGACCTCGACAGAAGAGTTTTCCATGGAAGCAGTCCTTTCCTTGCACTCAGAACTCCTCCTTGATGCAACGTCCATGGCAAACTGTGATTTCCGCCTCTATGGGAGATTCCTTCTTCTCTATAGCTGACAACCTATTCAACTGGGATGCAAGTTGTTATAAAAATGCTGCCAACGCCTGGCTATTAGAACCTGACGTGTGGACTGCATCTCCATGGAAGCATTCACAGCGGTAGCAAATGTCTGTTACAGTCAAAATTCAGCATCCATGGAAACTAAGATGGCGGCGCCCACAAGTGAATCTTCTTGACTTCTTGATAGCTCCCAATGCCTGCCTATATGAACCAGATGAAGGGCATGCTATTGATTATAGTTCTCAATGCGTGAATATAGGACTCAGATGTATGGTATATATTTTATTTATTTGCTTGCAGTATCTGAAGATGGTGACATCTAATTGTCGCTCTCAAGATCCAAAAGTAGTCTTGTATCTTCACCAGTTCACCAAATCTTTCATGCAATATCTTGCATAAAATTTATTTTTGTTTATTAGATGCTTTTAAGCAGGGAGTCACTAAAATTGTCAGCAAAAAAAAAATAAATAAATAAAAAAAAAACAAATGAAAGAAATTTCTGACCAAACTCCTAGTAATTACAAAGATGTCCTCACTGTTGATAGCCAAGAGAAAAACTAGAGATTGCGTCTCGATGCAGTGTATCCCCGGACGGGACATAGTTAAGGCGTGAATATGTCGGCCTTGAGCCTGTTTCCTGGAGCACCAGGTCAGGATTCTCCATAGTACCAGATTACTCCCAAAAGCTAATCACTAGTTGTTGCACTTATATCTGTCTTTAAAAATTACATTTCATGGATCCAGAAGATCCATATAGTGATCCGGATCACTTCCAAAATTCAATCATTTCATCCTTTTACCTTTTCAGACATATTCTAAAATTTCATCAAAATCCGTCCATAAGTTTTTTAGTTATCTTGTACACAAACACATCTGGCAGCCTGGATCCACATGATCCAGACAGTGATCCAGATTACTCCCAAAAACTAATCACTTGTTCTTTGTCCCATTTAAGACATTTCCTGAAAATTTCATAAAAATCCATCCATGACTTTTTGAGCTATTTGTCTTTAAAAATTACATTTCTTGGATCCAGAAGATCCAGATAGTGGTCCAGATAACTCGCAAAATTGAATCATTTCTTCCTTTTACCACTTCTTCCTTTTACCATTTGTAACATATCCTAAAAATATCAAAGTCCATCCCAAGATTATGTGGCAGCCTGGATCCAGATGATCCAGACAGTGATCCAGATCACTCCAAAAATTTAATCACTTGTACCTTGTACCATTTAGGCCATTTGCTGAAACAATCCATCCATAACTTTTTGCAGTATCTGTCTTTAAAAATTACATTTCATGGATCCAGAAGATCCATATAGTGATCCGGATCACTTCCAAAATTCAATCATTTCATCCTTTTCAGACATATCCTGAAAATTTCATCAAAATCCGTCCATAAGTTTTTGATTTATCTTGCACATAAACACATCTTGGCAGCCTGGATCCAGATGATCCAGATCACTCCCAAAATCTAATCACTTGTTCCTTGTCCCATTTAGGACATTTCCTGAAAATTTCATCAAAATCCACCCATGACTTTTTGAGCTATTTGTCTTTAAAATTATATTTCATGGATCCAGAAGATCCAGATAGTGGTCCAGATCATTCGCAAAATTAAATCATTTCTTCCTTTTACCACTTCTTCCTTTTACCATTTCTAACATATCCTAAAAATATCATCAAAATTCATCCCAAAATTCCGTTGCAGCCTGGATACAGATGATCCAGATCACTCCAAAAATGTAATCACTTGTTCCTTGTACCATTTAGGTCATTTGTTGAAAATGTCATCACAATCCATAACTTTTTGAGGTATCTGTCTTTAATAATTGCATTTCATGGATCCAGAAGATCCATATAGTGATCCGGATCGCTTCCAAAATTCAGCCATTTCATCCTTTTACCTTTTCAGACATACCGGTATCCCGAAAATTTCATCAAAACCCATCCATAAGTTTTTCAGTTACATTGTACACAAACACATCTGGCAGCCTGGATCCAGATGATCCAGATCACTCCCAAAATCTAATCACTTGTTCCTCGCACCATTTAGGTCATTTGCTGAAAATGTCGTCACTATCCATCCATAACTTTTTGAGGTATCTGTCTTTAAAAATTACATTTCATGGATGCAGAGGATCCATATAGTGATCCGGATCACTTCCAAAATTCAATCATTTCATCCTTTTACCTTTTCAGACATATCCTGAAAATTTCATCAAAATCCGTCCATAAGTTTTTGATTTATCTTGTACACAAACACATCTGGCAGCCTGGATCCAGATGATCCAGATCACTCCCAAAATCTAATCACTTGTTCCTTGTCTCATTTAGGACATTTCCTGAAAATTTCATCAAAACCCACCCATGACTTTTTGAGCTATTTGTCTTTAAAAATTATATTTCATGGATCCAGAAGATCCAGACAGTGATCCGGATCACTCCCAAAATTTAATCATTTCTTCCTTTTACCATTTTGGACATATCCTGAAAATTTTATCAAAATCCATCTGTCAGTTTTTGAGTTTTCTTGTTCACAAACAAACAAACAAATAGAGGGCCAAAAATGACCCTCGGTCAGGTACTTTGGCGGTCAGTGGATGACCTTAAATGAAGATCTGTAACCAGTAAGCCTGCATGCTGGTACTCCATCATGTACTCAACCTCCAAAGCCATTTTCAATAGTTTCCATGCAATGTAGTCAGCATTAAGTGTGAAAATATCTCCAAATTTGCCAAAAATGACCTTTGGTCAGGTACTCTGGCGGTCAGTGGATGACCTTAAATGAAGATCTGTAACCAGTAAGCCTGGATGGTAGAAGTCCATCATGTACTCAACCTCCAAAGCCATTTTCAATAGTTTCCATGCAATATAGTCAGCATTAAGTGTGAAAATATCTCCAAAAAGGCCAAAAATGACCCTCGGTCAGGTACTTTGGCGGTCAGTGGATGACCTTCAATGAAGAGCTTCAAGGTCAAATTTCTGCATGCTTACAGAGGACATATATATGTATTATATATACCAGCCATAGGATGATCTGACTTTCTGTATAGGAGAACTGGGCCAAAAAGTGAAAAAATTGGCCAAAATCTGACCTTTAAGAGGCCACCAGTGACCTTGAGATTGAAGGTCAAGGTCACAAAACAATAGCGTTCCTGGCATTGCCCATATATACCCACATACCAAATTTGAAAGTTCTAACTAAAATATTTTTAAGTTATCGCGTCCAAAAGGAAATCTCTGCGGCGGCGGCGTGACCGTACTGAATCCTAAGTATCCCCGACTTTCGTCCGGGGATACAATGAAGAAAACAATGTGTTCATGTGACCTAATTGGTGGGAGGACGGACTACTGTGACTCAATAGCCTGGTTAAGGTTGTTCTATTACCTTAAATTCGCATCTCTGCATTGGTCATTGAGTTGGATGGCTCCAACAAATAGCTACTGTTAGGAAATGGTAAGGGTATTTCGCTATAAAAATTTATTTTTTCCAAAAACAGTTCCAGTACTTTTCAGAGTCCTATGGGGTCAAACATGACATACCTTTGTTGCACCTTTTCAAAAATTATGTACAGGTACAAATTTTTGTGGATAACCAAAACATTAAATGAGTTCCAGCAGACTTGTGTGCCTTAAAGGATTTAACATCCATCTCATTTTTAAAAAAAATCTTTGAAGTATACAAAGAAAATGCCCAAATAAGTACCCAGGGGCTTTGAACTCTTTGCACCACACTGTCATCTGACCTTGAATTAGACATCATTGGTCAAATTTTCTCATTTGATACACTAACCAAAATATTTTCTAGGCCATCATATATTAGAATTAGGCCAAAGCATTTCATCGCGGGGTAAATATATGCTAAAAATTTAAGAGAGAAATTTGTGCAGGTTTTTAGACTCTAGACACCCATAAACTCTATGTCCACCATCACTGCCTAGATGGCCCAGGAGATTACTATAACCCCAGTCTTTATGTTAAATGGAAAATTTAATAGTAAATTAAATTTTTATAAGTTAATATCTTACCTAGTGGACAGATGCATTTGTCCGGCGTCCTACCGGTCATGCCAAACATTAGAACAAAAAGGTCCTGAGCTGGGCTCTGGCCGGGACCGGTAGTGTCCTGTTCACCCGCCAAGTGGCCGTGCAGGCCCCCACCAGTGTACTGCGCATGCTCACGCATGCGCTCTTCCTCTTTTTGTTGCCTACCTCAATAAGACCCCTTGGCTTAAAATAGCGGGGAAGGTAGGGTAGGAATTCCCCTGTCCACTAGGTAAGATATTAACTTATAAAAATTTAATTTACTATTAAATTTTCCATTTTATTGCATTAATATATCTTACCTAGTGGACAGATGCAGAATAACTACCCAGTGGATGGAGGGTAGCCAAAGGGGGAATTCCAGACTCTAGGTAACTAGAAAAGGTGGACCAGGTAATGGTTAAATAAACCAACCACAGGAGCACCTTAGCTCCCCCCCCCCCCCCTGTTTTCAACAAGTATGTAACACTTCTATTGAAGTGTACAGTAAGAGAGCAGAGAAGGAGCTACAATACCTAGCAGAGGAAAGGAACAGGATAAAAGGAAAACTAAAGGATCCCTGGAACCACTTAGGATCATGGCCATCCAAGGGAAACACTCTTAGCTACAACCAAGACTATGTACAAAACTGAAATCTCTAAGGCCTAATCATTGTGGACCACAATGGGGCCTAGATGGAATCGCTCGGAATCAGCCCACGCTAAATCCTTGAGATAGAACTGTGTGAAAGTATTATGGGCTTTCCAGTGACAGGCTGAGAGAATCTGGTCCAAGGAGACCCCTCCCTGAAAAGCCCTAGAGGCTGCAAAGGCCCTGACATCATGAGCTCTAACCTGATGCAGGTTTTGAGCCTCCTCATCCGACAGTTGGTAACACAAAATAACTGTTTAATCCAAGAGGAAATGGTAGCAGGCACAATATCCTTCTGGAAACTCTGACGAAAGGATACAAAAACCAGCTCTTTAGCAGCCCGCATATCCTTGGTTCTATCCAAGTAGTATCGCAAGGCTCTGACAGGGCAAAGGGACCTGTCCTCCTTAAGAGACCTGTCCAGGGAAGTGGCCAAGGCTGGGATAACCACAGGGGCTACCGAAGCAGGACCCTCCTTCGCCAATTGGTTCTTGGAAATGAAGCTGGGAGAGGGGTAAAGAGAGACCTGAGTCCAATTTTCCTGATGCCTGATATTTCTGAAAAGCCAGGCATGGATCTCACTTAGTCTCTTGCCTGAACCCAAAGCTAACAGAAAGACTGTCTTAAAAGTTAAGTGCTTGAGAGAAGCCTTCCGAAGGGGTTCAAAGGGAGCCTTAGTCAACTGGTGAAGAACCAAGGAAAGGTTCCAAGACGGGATCCCTCGCCTGCCTTTGGGCTTGTCCCTGTGAAAACTATCCAGCAGACGAGTTAAATTCTCGTCCTTACTGATATTGAGCCTATCATTACCGACCATATCCGCAATGGCAGTCCTATAGCCATCGATGGTGCTAGGCTGAAGGTTTCTTTCCTTGAAGAGGTACAGGAGGAAATCTGCTATCTGACTGATAGAAGGCGACCTGAAGTCCACCTTATGCGAGTCGCACCATTTAACAAAAATGGTCCACTTTGATTTGTACACTGCTCTGGTTGAGCATCTCTGAGGAGCTTCAATTCTCGCTGCCACCTCATCAGTGAACCCTTGTTCCTGGATGACACAGGCTCTAGGAGCCAAGCATGAAGATTCAAGTTGCTGAGGTTCCTGTGCAGAAGGCCGTTGAATGGTTGAGCAACCAGATTCTTGTGCAGAGGAAGCTGGAAGGGAACCTGAACGGATAGATTCACCAGGTCCCAAAACCAAGGCATGTTGGGCCACCCTGGAGCGATTAGGATCATTCTGCGACAACCCTGATCCACCACCTTGGAAACCACAAGGTTGAGCAGGGAGACCGGGGGGAAGGGATACACCTCCAGATCCTCCCAAGGTTGACTCAGAGCGTCCACTGCCCAGGCTCTCTGATCCGGAACCGGAGACACGAACCTGGGAATCTTGAAATTGAGGCGGGTGGCAAACAAGTACACCTGAGGTAGGCCCCAATTGGAGCACAACAGAGTGAACACCCGCTGATCGAGGGACCACTCTGTTTAGATCACTTGATTGTGCCTGGACAGCTTGTCCGCTATCACGTTCAGGCGACCCGGAATGTGCCTTGCCCTCAGGACTATTCCCCTGGGATGGCACCAGGACAGAAGTCTCCACAGGAGGGCACAAAGAGAGCCTGATCTCATACCTCCCTCCTTGTTTATGTACGAGACCACAGTTGTGTTGTCTGTCGCAATCAGAACAATCTGGTTCTTGCAGAGATGCTCGAAGCTCTTTAGGGCCAAGAACACTGCTTTCAGCTCCAAAAAATTTATGTGGAGTTTTCTTTCTGGCTCTGACCAAACTCCTCTTGCAGTGGACTCGCCTAAGTGAGCGCCCCAACCTTCGTTTGAAGCGTCTGTAAAGACTTGAAGAGCGTGCTGAAGAGGGTGCAAGGGCTGACCCCGAAGCACATTGCTGTCGTCCAACCACCAGTCCAAGTGAGGATGGAGTGACATGGGGACCGGAATTACCTTCTCCAGGACTTCCGGTACATGCCAATGACGCTTCAGGTGCCACTGAATAGGCCTCATATGGAGACGACCCAACCAAACTTGCTTTTCTGTCACAGTCAGAAGGCCTATCAGGGACATGAACTGGCGAACTGTACAGGAGTTACGAGCTTTGATGAACAGAAGCTTCTGTCTTAGACTGGTCAACCGGTCCTGAGTGGGTAAAACCCGACCGCTCAAAAGGTCGAACCGGTAACCGACAAAGTTGAAAACCTGTTGGGGCACCAGCTCTAACTTCTGCATGTTTACCAGCCAACCCATCTCTTGACATAGGCCCAAGAGGGTCTGGGTATGCTGTAGGCAAATTTCCTGGGAAGGGGCTCGTAGCAACCAGTCGTCTAGGTATTGGTGGATCCTGATACCCCTTGCTTGAGCCATTAGTTTGACCTCCTTCACCACTTTGGTGAATTCCAACGGGGCTGTTGCCAGACCAAAGGGAAGGGAAGTGAAGTGATAACTGATCTTGTTCAGGTGAAACGTTAGATACTTCCTGGACCTCTGAGCTATGGGAATGTGGAAGTAGGCGTCGCTGAAGTCCAGCGAAGTGACCCATTCCCCTTGCTGAAGAGACAACCGGATTGTCTCCGGAGTTTCCATCTTGAACGTGGTTGTTAGGGAAAGATCGAGTTTGCTCAGATCCAAGATTGGCCGCCATTGCCCGTTGGGCTTTGGGACCAGGAAGAGTCGGTTGTAAAAAGCCAGCGAGGACTTGACAACCACCCTTTCCACTACTCGCTTTTGTCTTAGGGACAACAGAGCTTCTACTAGGGCCTTGCTTTTGGAGGGGCTTGCATATTTGCTCACAATCAAGGGAAAGCGGCTGAGATGTGGCCTTTCCCTGAAAGAAGTGAAACTACCCTGGGATTTGAACCCAACCTTTGCCAAACTTGCCAGAAGCTCTGAAGTCTTCCCCCAACACCGGTTTCTGTGACAACATGTGGGACACTTGGAACAGACGGGGCAAAATGAGAGAGACCGACACAAGAAACACCTTTGACAAGCTTATTTGCTTCAAACCATGAACGGGTCTTATACCTTTCTTTTGCGGCTGCCCTGGAATAATTACAGTATGAACAGGATTGACAACATCTATACAAGACACATTTTGATTTGAGTTCAGACATGCTATATTCTGTCCTTGGTGAGACTGTCTTATCACTTATTCCAAACCCTGAAAACTGTGATTTAACCGGGTTGGTACAACACTGTAATTGTCATTTATATGTTTTGAGGCCTCTTGACTTGGAAAAATGAGGGTTACCTCTACCCCGGCCTCCACCCCTATTCCTAGACCTAGAAAACTGTCGCCATGGCTGCTGTTCTTGCTCAGATTGTTGGGAACCTCTCTGGTTGTCACGTTTATCATAAGGCTTGTACCTGAAATTGCCTCTCCAAGTGGAGCTCCAAAAAGCCAACTGTAGAAGAGATACGCTCTTGCAACTCTGAAGCACAACGATTAAATCCCGCTGCACTATTGACCACATAAGTCCCTTCCTTGGCACAGCGCTCCCACCTTCTGAGGTACTCCTGTGAAATGGGCCTAGAAGGTGGGCCAGAAGGTGAGTAGGATGAAGCCTTGATAATACGCGGGAACTGAGAGTTCACTTTGGCTTCGTTGCCGGTCCAACTAAACAAGTTCTTTCCTGGTCTGTGAGGACCTTCCTGTCTAACCGTGTACATCTGATACCAGCGGCTTTGCGATTTGGGGATTTTAACAAATTGGTCTCTTTTCAACCCCGCACGAGAAGTGTATCCCTCAGCAATAGTTGTATTGAGCTTTTCAAGCTTTTAACAGAGCCAGTCATCTGGCGGCATTGCCATGGAAATCCGTGCTGGTTTCCTAGGGTGCTTTCCTCTCCAAGGATTATTAGTCTTGCCCGGTTCGGCCAGATCACTTTCAAAGACTGGAATATAATCCCAGCCCATAAAGGAGCGGATGGAGCAGACAGTTTCACGGAATGTAAGATCTTCAGTTTGCTCCTGCTTCTCCAAACCATCAGAGGACAACTCCCCCTCTTCTTCATCTCCGGAGAACTCTGCTTCAGGATTTTCCTCCTCCGACAACTGCTGTTCAGGTGGATTCCTGTAAGACTGATCAGGTAGGAAGGAAACGTCACCGGAACCGGTCAAGACAGTAGAAGCAGCAGAGGCAGTTTGAGCCGAATGTTGGTTTGATGGACCGGTCTCAACTCTCTCCGGACCGGGCTGGGAAGCCGGTGGCACAGACTGTTCTACTGCACCGGTAGAAGCAACAGAGCGACCAGTGTTGGCAGAAACAGAGGAAACTGGTCAGAAGACTGGTTCCTGCGTAAAATCTCCCGGACCGGGAATCTTAGTAGCAGGAGCCGGCTGGTCCGGCACAGGTATGTCTTTAGTCTTGTCACTCTTAGAGGACTTTTTACTCTTCTTTTTTGATTTTGTCTCAGATCTGACACTAATATCCTACTCTGCCGGAGGACCTACCGGACCGGTAGTCCGGGCAGAGGGATTTAGAAATGGCTGGTCAGACAGTACTGGGTGTGAAGAACCCGGAACACAGGACTTTGGAGTGGAGAAAACATTTCCTCTTGATAAAAGGGCCTCGAATCTAGCAAAGTGTTCCACCCACGTGTTGTTCATCTCCTCAAATTGGGCAGAGGTCACATAAGATACAGACTGAGAAGTAGAAGGAATCTGCGCGGGAGGATGCGCAATTGGTTGAGCAGACGCTTGATCTTTAAAATCTACAGGACTAATGACAGTAACGTCCTTTGGGGACACAAGAGTACCTGCACGCTTCTCTTTACGGATTTTATATGAAGGGGTGGATAAACTCTCACACTGCGCTTCAGAAAATCCATCACAAATAACACAACTCTGCCCTTTGACACAAAGATCATCACCGATCTTCTTTTCGCGACAACGTGCACACTTCTCAAGACATGCAAATCAAAAGCAGCCATTGCATGGCTGCATGTACCTCGCCTCTGTCCTTTCAAACTGCCTGGTGATGCCATGATAACTAAATAATCCAATCACTTAAGGTTCGTAGCAAAAACACTAGTGTAACACACAATAAAATTAAAATTATAACACTTTGTCCAAAATTTGACAAACTCCTTTCGCGCCAAACAAAAAGAGGAAGAGCGCATGCGCAAGCATGCGCAGTACACCGGTGGGGGCCTGCACGGCCACCTGGCTGGTGAACAGGACACTACCGGTCCCGGCCAGAGCCCAGCTCAGGATGTTTTTTCTAACGTTTGGCATGACCGGCAGGACGCCGGACAAATGCATCTGTCCACTAGGTAAGATATATTAACGCAATAAAAAAAAAGTTTAATCAGTTCAATGGACCTTAGAGTAGCTAAAAATTAATCAATCAAAATACAGAAAAAGTGTTGCCATAGCAATAGTTGATGCCAGATGTTGCCCAAAACTTAATTAGCTCCATTTGCTCTTTGGAATACTAGTGAAGTAATATTACAATGGTTTTAATTAAGGGCCTTAACATTCACTTCCCATGATTCATATGATTCCTTATCTTCACTCTGCCATGATCTAGGCACCAATATGATCTCAATTTTAAAGTTTTATGTCCACTGGCATTGTCATCATCAATGTTCTCTTGAAAAAGACATTTTTTTCCTGTTGGCGGGAAATGCTTGTGTCCACATTTCGCACATAAAAATTTTGTTTTTCCAAAAGTTTCTGAAAAAATGTCACAGTAACTGGAAATACAAGAAACAAGAGGCTTTGAGACCTCTGCTGTTTCACAACCTCGGTCTCAATTTGGCTCACCAGCAACAAGGAATAACATAGGTTAGACCGTCCCTTTCAGCGGGGCTGCAAGCAGCCCAAATCAAGCCTGAGGTTGTCAAACAGATCCACAGCACTGCTCCAGCATCCTATTATCGAGCAACAGTTCAGTTTTTCTTATGTAAAAACAATACATTAATGACAAGGTGTATAAACATATAGACTAACAAGAGGGTCAAAGATGTCCCAAAAGGCGGGTTGCGCAGGCAGCAATAAGGTTACCGACTGCTGTAATTAAATTTAGAAACAAGGAAAGAAATGTTATGTCATCCAGTTAAGGTGAATGTGTTAGGCGTGCTAAGAAATGTAAAACTTGTAATCTAGGTTACATAATTGTATCTATGCCATAAATGTACAAACGGAAGGACGGAATTACACCAATTTCAAAAGCAACTTAGCTATGATGGTGATCTATTTCCCTGTCAAGTTTGAATTCGACTGGACAAAGCATTTTCAAGTTAGAGTCCGGAAACAGAAATGTTGACAAACGGACAAAAAAACGGACAAGTGAACGGACGGAATTACACCAATTTTGAAAGGAACCTAGCTATGATGGTGATCTATCTCCCTGTCAAGTTTCAATTCGATTGGACAAACCGTTTTCGAATTAGAGTCCGGAAACGGAAATTTTGACGGATTTTGAGTTAGAGTCTGGAAACAGAAATGTTGATGGACAGACAAACGGACAAACGAACAGGCAGAATTACACCAATTTCGAAAAGAACCTAGCTATGATGGTGATCTATCTCCCTGTCAAGTTTGAATTCGATTGGACAGACCGTTTTCAAGTTAGAGTCCAGAAACGGAAATATTGACGGGCCAAAAACGGACAAACGAACGGACGGGATTACACCAATTTCGAAAGGAACCTAGCTATGATGGTGATCTATCTCCCTGTCAAGTTTCAATTTGATTGGACAAACCGTTTTCGAGTTAGAGTCCAGAAACGGAAATTTTGACGGATTTTGAGTTAGTCCGGAAACAGAAATGTTGATGGACAGACAAACGGACCAACGAAAGGGCGGAATTACACCAATTTCGAAAGGCACCTGGCTATGATAGTGCTCTATCTCCCTGTCAAGTTTGAATTTGATTGGACAAACCGTTTTTGAGTTAGAGTCCGGAAACGGAAATTTTGACGGATTTCGAGTTAGAGTCCGGAAACAGAAATGTTGACGGACAAACGAACAGACGGAATTATACCAATTTCGAAAGGAACCTAGCTATGATGGTGATCTATCTCCCTGTCAAGTTTGAATTCGATTGGACAAACTGTTTTCGAGTTAGAGTCCGGAAACAGAAATTTTGACAGACAAACAGACAAAAAACGAACACACGGAATTACACACCAATTACGAAAGGAACCTAGCTATGATGGTGATCTATCTCCCTGTCAAGTTTAAATTCGATTGGACAAACCGTTTTCGAGTTAGAGTCCGGAAACGAAAATGTGGACAGACAGACGGATGTCGGACACATCAATTTAATAATTAAACGCAACCTGCCTAAAAATGTCCTCTTTCCATAAACGCAATGAATTCTAAATATAACTTCATGACCAGTTAAGAAAAAGTCCACACATGTGAACTGGTCGACATTTACATTTAAACTGACCTTTCAATTATGGCATCAGGCTTGTAACTGAAGCTTGACCAATCTCCTGTAAGTAGGTCACATTCCCATAGAGATTAGGGGGGATGCACAAGGACTAACCATTTAGTATTCAGAAGCACCCAGGAGGCTTCTGGGAGCACAGGACTGACCAACGTAAGGCCCTCACCTCACTCAGGAGAGGCTGAAAAGGCCCTAATGTCATGCACTTTAACTTGGACCAAGTCCAAGTTCTGCTGATCTGCTTATTTGTTACAAAGTAAAAGAGTTTGTTTCAGCCAAGAAGTGTGTAGTGGGTTGGATGTCTGAGGTATGTCCTTTCTTGTCGGAAATAAAAGGTAGGGATTGAGACCCTCTCAGGTCTTTGGTTCAATCCAGATAGTACCTCAGGGCCCGTACCGGACGTAGGGTCCTGTCTTCTTTGAATTGTCTATCCACGATGGTAGTCAAAGCAGGGATAGTCACTGGAGACACACTTTGAGAACCTTCTCTTGCTAGTTTGTTTTTGGCTATGAAATCTGAAGAGGGGAACAAAGCTACCTTTTCCCATTAGCCTAGATTAGATACTTTGTTTGTAACCCAGGTATAAGTTTCACTGCGGCACTTGCCGGAGGCCAAAGCTAGCAAGAAAGCAGTTTTGAGAGTTAGATGTTTGAGGTCTGTGTCTTTCACAGGCTCAAAGGGTGCTTTTGTGAGCTCATTAAGTACAACAGAAAGGTTCCACTCTGGATGATTCCTGGGACTTTTGGGACAATCCCTGTGAAAGCTAGAAAGTAACCTTCTATGGTAGGAGCTTTGAGAAATATGGAGCCCCGCTGGGCCCAAGGTGTCAACGATGGCCAACCTGTAACCATCAATGGTCGAACGGCGCCTGATTAGATCTTGGTACAGGTACATGAAAAGGTCTGAGACTTGTTTCACATAGGGAGTGGAGAAATCCACCGAATTCTCTCTGCATCATTTCTCAAATAGGGCCCACTTGACTTGTAGATGGTCCTTGTTGATGACCTTTGAGGGGTAACAATTCTCTCTGCCACTTCCACAGAGAAGCTGTCCACTCCAAGACACCAGGCGTGGAGGTTGAGATGTTGTGGATCGCTGTGAAACACTTGGTTGTGGGACTGTTTGAGAGGTGTTGTTGACACTGGTAACTGGAGTGGGATCTCTGTTGAGGGCTGCACTAGGTCCCAAAACCAGGGCATCCCTGGCCAGCCTGGGAGTAATAGAAAGATGAGGTAATTGCTTTGCCTGATTTTTTGGATTACCTGTGAACGAGAGCCGTGGAAGGGTAAGCATAAGTAGTGAGACCCGACCAGTTTATGTTCAGAGCATCTATGTCCGAAGCATGTTGTTGTGGGACTGGAGATACATACAGTGAAACGTTGTGGTTCAGACGAGTGGCAAATAGATCTACATAACGAGTGAACCACTCGTGACAGATCTGTTTGAACACCTGCGGATGCAGTGACCATTCTGTTGATTGGACTTGGTTTGACCTAAATAGTAGGTCGGCCATCACATTCAAGCACCCTGGAATGTGCCTGGCTCTTAGAATTATCTGGTAATGATGGCACCAGGTCAAGATTTTCCACAGGAGAACACACATCTCCGCTGAGTGGGTTCCTCCTTGTTTATGTAGGCTACTACTGTTGGGTTGTCTGTAGCAACCAACACTGTTTGATTTGGCACTGGTCCTTGAATCTTTTCAGCGCCTGAGATACCACCTTCAACTCTAGGAATTTATGTGTAGCCTTTCTTCCCTGTCTGACAACTGACCTTTTGTCGAGACTTCCTCTAAGTGAGCACCCAACCTTCATTTGAGGCGACAGTAAAGAATTGGACACTGTGGTCTTTGGGGTGAAGGTCTGCGCCCTTTATCACGTTTGCAGAATTTTGCTACCACTGTAGATGAGCTGAAAAGGTCTCTGACCAAGAAAGGAGACTGTTCAATGACTGAGAATATCTCCAGTGCTCCTTGAGATGAAACTGAAAGGGCCTCATGTGAAGGCATCCCTCTGGGACCATCTTCTCCATTGAGGCGAGCAACCCAATTAGCGACATCAAACATCTTGCAGTCAAAACATGTTTTGACTTTAAGTGTAGGATCAAATCCTGAAGTTTAAGCCATCTCTCATGAGTGGGTTTTACTAGGGCTGAATCTAGGTGGTATTCGTAGCCCATGAATGAAAACACCTGAGTGGGTTTGAGTTTAGACTTCTCTTGATTGATTATCCACCCTAAGGACTGTGTCAGCCTGACAGACCTGGGGTCCAGTACATGGAGCCAAGTACAAGTACAATCACTTTGCCATGTTGCAAGTACAAGTACTGGTCTGAAGACTCAAGTACAAGTACTTTGAAAAATTGCAAGTACAAGTACTTTTATAGCATACAACCCAAAAACTATAATAACTGGTTGATTACTTTATATTTAAAATTGATTATTTATTGAAACATACAATTTAAAACAATCATTCAAATGAACACAGATAATCAATAAAGTTACAATTCAATGAACACTGATGAGCTAAAATCTGCTCCATTATTTTTCTTGTTACACTTAATAAATACGGGTCTATCAAAAATTTTGTCTGTGAGTGAACACCTGAATACATGGAAATCTGGCAGGAAATCCGGTCTTGCAACACTAAAAGTCTGACTTGAAAAGATCCTCTTGGACATCAGTATGCTTGAATTGAGAGTTAATGAATTACTAATAGTTACTTGGGGTGCATGAAAGTTTTTAAAGGGTTTGTACCAGTCCTTTATGTAAAACTGATATTATATATGATTGGTGTTTGGAATATATTTAATAAATGAATGAATGAACAAATGAAATAAAACTTTACATTTAAGGGCAATTGTATAGTGTAAAAAGCCAAAGCAGATATACTAAACACTGACATTTGTTTATAAAGGGGTGTATTGAAATGAATGAGTCAACAGTTTATTTGTGTGAGGGATTAGCTTGTTTGTCTTACATAAACAAGTAACTGGTCCTCTCCACCAAGCTTAATATCAACACTCAGGCTGAGTGGGTGTTTTATGTGACAACATGACCACTGCCGCGGTATATATCTCCCGCCGAGCATTACAGGGGAAGAAATACCTTTCGAAGATATTCACAATTTTTTCATTTTCCGCTAAAATCCAAGATGGCCCAAAAGTGGCGAAAATTAAAATTTTTCCCTTTTGCATAGGATGCTCTTGTACTACCCTGTGGGTCAAAAATTCGCTTGAAATCGTTCTATCTGTTACGGTTTTTGAGATATTCACACTTTTTCATTTTCCGCAAAATCCAAGAAGGCCGCCAAAATTGGCGAAAATTGAAATTTTCCCCCTTTGCATAGGATACTCTTGTACTACCCTGTGGGTCAAAAATTCACTCGAAATTGCTCTATCTCTTACGGTTTGCGAGATATTTGTGATTTTTCACATTTTCACTAAAAGGATAGGATGCATAGGATACTCCTGTAGTACCCTGTGGGTCAAAAATTCGCTCGAAATCGCTCTATCTCTTACGGTTTTCGAGATATTCACACTTTTTCATTTTCCGCAAAAATCAAAGTAGCTATTACTCGGTTAGCTATGGGCCTACAGCTCTGAAAATTTGCCATTACACAGTACATCAAAAAGTAGCTGAACAACATATTTGACAAAAATCCTCTAAATTTAATAGTTTTGCAGTTATAAGTGATTTACTCAATGGAGAACCATCAAAGTAGCTATTACTAAGTTAGCTATGGACCTACAGCTCTCAAAATTTGCCATTACACAGTACATCAAAAAGTAGGTGAATAACATATTTGACAAAAATGCTTTAAATTCAACAGTTTTGCTGTTCTAAGTGATTTACTCAATGGAAAAAAACCCTCAAAGTAGCTATTACTCAGGTAGCTATGGAGATACAGCTGTGAAAATTGTACATGACACAGTACATCAAAAAGTGAACAACATATTTGACAATAATTCTCTAAATTCAATAGTTCTGGAGTTATAAGTGATTACTCAATGTTGAAATTCAAAGTAGCCATTACTCAGTTAGCTATGGAGATACAGCTCTGAAACTTAGCCATGACACAGAACATTAAAAAGTAACTGATTAACATATTTGACAATAATTCCCTAAATTCAATAGTTTTGGAGTTATAAGTGATTTACTCAATGTTGAAATTAAGAAATTTCAAAGTAGCCATTACTCAGTTAGCTATGGACTTACAGCTCCGAAAATTCACCACGACACAGTACATCAAAAAGTAGATAAACAACATATTTGAAATCCTCTATATTCAATAGTTTTTGAGTTATAAGTGACTTTCTCAATGGTCAAATGTTAAACTTAGTGTAGCTATTACTCAGCTAGCTATGGTGCTATGCCTTGGAAACCTCACCATGATATAGTACATGAAGGAGTTGTTCAACAACATATTTGAGACCAATATTGTAACAGTTACAAAGATAAAAGCAACTTACTCATTTTGGTCATTGTTAAAAACAGAAAATAGCTATTACTCACTTAGTTATCAAGATAGACCCCTAAAAATGGTACCATCTTGTAGGCATGGAGAAAGTAGCTAACAATGTATTTTACAGAAATGCTCTGAATGCAGTCGTTTTGGAGTTATGAGCACTTTACTGAAAGTAGCCACCATTGCTATTACTTAGCTATGGAAATAGGTCTGAAAAAACAGTATCAACTGAAAAGACATAATTAAGCAAAAATCAATACCAAGCAAGGTATTGAAATAATAAAGCTACATATACAATTTGGTGATGATACGTGCAAATACCCATGGCAGAACACCCGAAAAAAAAAACCATGGCAGCCATCTTGTTAACACCCGTGGCGGCCATCTTGTTTTTCGGAATCAGCTGAAAAAATTCCCAGGCAAGTTTTTCCAATGATGAATTTATCCTGCACCTTTGGAAGCTCTAGCTATAATATTTTAAGAGATAGAAAGGCTTTTGTAAAAACGTGACGAACGGACGCACGCACGGAGGGCATTTTATAATCTCCCGTACCGGGCCTATCGGCCGGTGGGAGATAATAATTAAGGGTAGGTTTAATGCTACCCTTTTATGATAAAAGCAAAGCTATGATGTGACTGTGTGAATCTTTTGTGTAAAAGTGAAAAAGGATAAATTAAATGGTGCACCTTTATGATTAAAAGACAGCTATATTCGAAATGAGTGGGTTTTTTGTTTAAAATGTGAAAAAAAGGTTCATTAAATGTAGCCTCTTCATAATTAAAGAAAACCTAACTTCTGGTTAACTGAACAGCCCTTTGTTCTTTGACAAAACAACACAAACTGTAATCAATCTACACTCTGCAGAAAGAGACCATTAGACTATTAGTCCGTATTTTACGTATCGGCAGACCAAAAGGCTATTGACACTTTGACATATTTACGGCTCTGTAAGGGTTATTAATCCGTGAAATATCTGTGTAAACTTGCGTAAATATCTGTGTTACCTGTGTAAATAAAGTAAAGCACCAAAACAACTTTATCATCATTTTCAGAATATTTATTTGACACAAAAATAACAAGTGCAATTGAGTTTTTCCAGCTAGATTCCTATTCACCAGGACAATGTAATAAGAAATGTCCTAACTTAAGTGGATTGCTTTATTTTAAGTTAAAGAAAGGGGACAAGTGATATAATTAAGGTTTATGCATCAATCTGTTGATTTTATATGATTCCCAATTCCGTTAATAAGAAGATTTACAGATAAACATGTATTATCGCCCACGGAATCGGCAAATTTACGTGAAAGGATCAATAGACCACGGAACTATTAACCTGTATAACACGTGTCAATAGCCACTCCATAAAAATTTACACCTTATAAGTCACTTAAAGTTATAAAAATACATATGTACTAGGAATGTACTTGAAAGTAATTGAAAAGTACTTGGATATTTTAGCCAAGTACAAGTACAAATTAATACTTTTAATTTTCAGCTGTCAAGTACAAGTACCTGAAAATGAGTAATTAAGTACAAGTACAAGTACTTGTACTTGCCCCAGGACACTGTCAGGTCTACCACGATCTGAGTGTTCACTTGTACTTTCTCCTGAGATGGGGCTCTGGTCAGCCAGTCGTCCAGGTATTTGTGAAGTCTGACTCCCCTTGTGAGGGCCATCAGCTTCACTTCTTTTACAATCATTGTAAAGACCTGTGGGGCCGTGGCTAGGCCAAAAGGGATGGAGGTGAACTGGAATACCTGTGAATTGTGGCAAAACCGTAGGTTGATTGGGATGTGAAGATAGGCGTCTGACTGGTCTCAATGACACCCATTCCCCTGGAAACAGAGAGGACCTGATGGACTCTGGAGTTTCCATTTTGAACTTTTCTACAAGTAGGAAGGTGTTGAGCCTGCTTAGGTCTATCACTGGCCTCCACCTTTGGTGAGGCTGGGGACTAGAAACAGGCAACTGTAAAAGCCGAGAGATTTTACATTTTCCACCCTTTCTATTGCGTTCTTTGACAGAAGAGACTGGATAGAAAGTTATATCTGAATTTTGAATTTTGGGTTATCCTAAGTACTAAAGTTTTTAATGTTACCACTCTGGTAACAGGATATACATTTTCTTAAAATTTGGAAAAAAACTTGTTTGGGGGTTTGGACTGTAGGGCACCAATAATCTCTATGCCCGCCACTGTCCAGACAGTTCGGGATACGACTACAACCCCAGCCTTTATGGTTACTAATATTACTGAAAATCATCAAGATTTTATTTAGTTTCTTATAACAATGATGTATACATCCTATGCAAGTTAGTATAATTTACAACTTAAACTTGTACAAAATCTTTACCTTGTAAAAGTTGTAATATGCACAATAAAATCATTCACTGTTTTATACTTCACACATTTTGGCTATATCCTTTTTAAAAAGGATTTATTGAGTATTCAATAATTTTTTTTATGTAAAAATCAAAATCTTCAATTTCTAGGCTTTTTTTCATTTTTCAGGAAACCACTACCTGAGATTATTCATAGTTATGTGTGGGAATAGTTGGACCTTATTACAGCACACATCCTTTTGCCATTTACTAGTGAGAGGACAAAAAGACCCAACAATTGTTACTGCCAAAACTGTAAGCACAAATGTCAGAAGATTTCGTCCTATTGTCAATGGCCAAAAATGTAATGATGGCTTGATGAGTTCTTATGTCCCTAAACATTTGCAGTACAAGATTTTTCATGTATCATTCAATGTGAAGAACGATGGTGTTATGCTACAGCCCTATCTGAAAATCACATATGTTGATAAACAGGACAACTTTACTCATACCTTTGGACAATGCAATGCAAACGGAATAGCCTTTGGTTACATGGGTGATAAAGAGGCACGATGGTTTGTAGAGTGGATCGAAATGAACATGCTCTTTGGAATAAGTGAATTCAATTTTTACAATGGAACTATGAAAGTTAGCAACAAATACCAGCAGGTTCTTGATTATTATAAAAGTAAAGGAATTCTGAGAATATACCATCAGTTTCCACCATCAGATATAATAGACCCAACAAAGAATCAAACTTCAGACCTTGCCAAGAGAACAAGTTACAATGACTGCCTCTATCGTAATATGTATCGTTATAAGTACATATTCTCCGTAGATTTAGATGAAATCATTGTTCCACAAGGAACATACAGTAATTACTATGAGATTGCCAAACAGCTGAACTTAAGTAACACAGGAAGTGTTGCTTTCCAAGCCGAGGCATTTTTCCAGAGAATTAACAATCAGCCACAAAATGTAAGCTCAGAGTGGGATTTGATATCTTCAAAGTTCATCAAGTCAGTCCGTGATGCCAGAAGGAAACATTTCTTCAATCCAAGACTGTGTATTGCAGGTTTCAGTCACAGGTGTATGATAACACTGAGAGGAGCCCCCAACATTGCGCCTGGCACTACACAAAAGTTGGGAAAAACACATCATTATAGACATGAGTGCCTGAAAGAAGAGGGGGATGAAAAAATATGTCATCACAAGTTGAAATTACGACAGCAGAACACAAACATACAGCGATTTGTCACAGAGGATTTTTATAGTAAAGTTCTATCAATCTGGAACATGCTAAATTTGTAGCAACTAAGTGCCAACAGATTTTTTAATGTATGAAGTTGTGTAATTTGTTAATTTACATAATTATTTATACTACAAAAAAAAATAACTAGAGTATTGCTTTGCAAGAGAAAAAGAAATTGTTTCTGCACAGCAAAAACAAAGCGTCCCAATGAGTATTAATCAGTTTGTAGAAATGACTGTCTTACTGTGTTTAATATATTTTTTCCATTTATGACAAAATGTAAGGTTTCCTAGATGAATCTGGTTTGTTTATTTATTTATTTATTTTTTTTTTCTTTGTGTTTTATGCAGAAATTCAACATGGCCACCAAAAGTGGCAGGAAATTGTAAATTTAATAAGTAAATTAAATTTTTATAAGTTAATACCCTATCCAATGGACAACTGCTAATCCGGTCGGCGCAGACCGGCCCACCAAATGTCAGAAAAAGATGTCCTGTGTTTCCACCAGCCGTCTGGTCCCAGTACTGTGCATTCGCCAGGTGGCGCATCGTACTTCCTTCCTGTCTAGACAGCGTGACGTCATAGCATCTTTTTTGTTGTCTAAACCTATTAGACCCCTAGTAAGCTGATAGTGGGGTCGGTGGGAGGGTCTTGTGTGTCCATTGGATAGGGTATTAACTTATAAAAATTTAATTTACTTATTAAATTTGCAATTTTATTGCGTTAATACATCCTATCCAATGGATAATTGCTGAATAACTACCGCTCGGTTGGTGGGTAAGTTACTAAGGACTTAGGTGAACTCATAAATGGAACTAACAAAATTTTCTTCCAGGCCTAGGTCGACCTGAAGGTCAGGAAACCCTTAAGGCCATAATCGGTTAACAGAGACCGGTTAACTGGTCCAAACTGACCCCCCCCCCCCCTCCAACTTTATAACAGACCTGCTCTGAGGCAGGGGAAGAGAGGGATGAGTTCAGTCCCATAAGAAGTAAATAAACCTCCCGAAGGAAGCACGTCACAGGTGTTTTTTTTTTGTTTTTTTTGATTAATATATGTACAAATATTTACATATGTACAACTATTTATATATGTAAAAAATCTCCTCTATTTCTGGGTTATTTGTGGATCTGCTGAGCAGCCACTACAGGCCCCAGATGGTAGACCTCTGAATCATCCCAGGCCACCAGGCCACATCCTTCAAGTAAAATTGGGTGAAGGTGTTATGTGATTTCCAGTGGCAGGCTGACAAAATCTGTTCCAAGGAGACTCCCGATTGGAAGGCCTTAGAAGCAGCAAAGGCTCTGACATCATGGGCTTTGACCTGATGTAAAGTGTGGGCCTCCTGATCAGAGAGCTCATAACATAGGATCACAGTCTGTTTGATCCATGAGGAGATAGTGGCAGGGGAGATGTCTTTGTCGAAACCTTTCTTGAAGGAGACAAAGACCAACTCCTTATTCTGCCTGAGGTCTGAGGTCCTGTCCAAATAGTAGCGTAATGCTCTGACCGGACAGAGGGACCTGTCAGACTTGAGGGACCTATCCAGGGTTGGGGCCAGGGCTGGTATAACCACTGGGGCCACACTGTCTGGACCCTCTTTGGCCAGCTGATTCTTGGAAAGAAAGCTGGGAGATGGGTACAGGGACACCTTTGACCAGTCAGATTGGTGTCTGATATTTCGGTTCTGCCAAGCATGAATCTCACTTCTACGCTTGCCCGACCCAAGGGCTAAGAGGAAAGCTGTCTTGAAAGTCAAATGCTTCAGAGATGCCTCTTTAATAGGTTCAAAAGGAGCCTTTGTCAACTGGTGCAAGACCAGGGTATAGGTTCCAGGAAGGGATTCCCCTCCGACCTTTGGGTCTGTCTCTGTGGAAACTATCCAGGAGACGCGTGAGATTTTAATCTTTGCTGATATTAATGGGAGAATTTCCCAGCTTATCAGCAATAGCTGACCTGTAACCATCAATGGTACTGGGCTGTAACTTCCTGTCCTGAAAAGGATACATAAGGAAGTCAGCTACTGACTTCACAGGGGGAGCCCTGAAGTCCACCTGATGAGCGAGGCACCATTTTGTAAAAATGGTCCACTTTGCCTCATAGACTGATCTGGTTGATCCCCTTTGAGGAGCCTCAATTCTTGCTGCCACTGCCTCAGAGAAGCCCTGTTCTTTGATCGCAGAGGCTCTGGGAGCCATGCATGGAGATTTAGGTTTGTCAGATTTCTGTGAGGGATCTGATTGAAGGCTTGTGTTAACAGGTTTGGCAGACAGGGCAGGCTCAGTGGGATTTGACTGGACATGGCCACTAGATCCCAAAACTAAGGCATGTTGGGCCACCCCGGGGCAATCAGAATGACTCTCTTGCATGGGAAGTCCTGCAACTTCTTCACCACTTTGCCCAAAGATGGCTGCTGGTGGGAAGGCATATGCGTCCAGATCCTCCCATGGCACATCCACTGATGTGGCCAGGGGATCCAGTACCGGTGACACAAATAGAGGTAACTTGTTGTTGAACCTCATGGCAAATAAGTCTATTTGAGGCCGGTGCCACCTGCTACATATTGCTTGGGAGACCTCTGGACGGAGAGACCACTCTGTTTGGATGGTCTGGCCTAGCCTGGATAGCTTATCTGCTACCACGTTCAGCCGGCCTGGAATGTGTCGGGCTTTGAGAGTCACTTGTTTCCTGGTGCACCAGGTCAAGATTTTCCACAGTAGGGCACACAATTGACTCACAATGGGCCCAACCTCATGCCTCCTTCCTTGTTTATGTATGACACTACTGTAGTGTTGTTGGTTGCCACAAGTACTATTCTGCTGGTACAGAGGTCTTGGAACTCTTTCAAGGCTAGAAATACTACTTTTAGTTCCAGATAGTTTATATGCAGCTTGCTTTCTGCCAGTGACCAGGCCCCTCTTGCAGTGTGTTCGTTTAAGTGAGCGCCCCACCCTTCTTTTGATGCGTCTGTAAAGGTCTGCAGCGCATGTTTTATTGGGTGTAATGGTTGGCCTGTGAGGACATTGTTTTCTTCCAGCCACCATTGTAAGTGGGGGTGCAGGGACCTGGGAATTGGAATCACTTTTTCTAATGACTCTGGTACCCGCCAGTTGTTTTTGAGATGCCATTGTATGGGTCTCATGTGTAGTCGGCCTAGGTGAACTTGCTTTTTTGTTGCTGTCAGCAGACCTATAAGGGACATGAGCTGCTGGACCGGACAGGCTGGTAGTGACAATATTTCTGATACTTTGTCCTGAAGGTTCTGCCAACGGTCCGGTGTGGGTCGGACCCGGCCGGCTCTGAGGTCGAACTGGTAGCCTACAAAATCGAAAATCTGCTTGGGTTCCAGTTCTGGTTTTTCCAAGTTCACCAGCCAACCTAGTTCTTGGCATAACTTTACTAGCTCCTGAGTATGCTGGAGATAGGCCTGGTGGGATCTGGCTCTCACCAACCAGTCGTCTAGGTACTGGTGGATCCTTATACCCTTGTGTATAGCCATCAGTTTTACCTCTTTTGCTACCACAGTGAACTCCAAGGGTGCTGTGGACAGACCGAAAGGCAGTGCTTTGAATTGGTATGTCTGCCCCTGGAGGTGAAATCTCAGATATTTCCTGGATTGTTCCTGTATTGGTATATGGAAGTAGGCGTCCTTGAAGTCTATCGAGGTGACCCACTCCCTTTGTTGAAGGGATGTCCTGATGGTTTCTGGTGTCTCCATCTTGAATTTCTCCGCCTTGAGGAAAAAATTTAGATTGCTCAGATCTAGTATAGGTCTCCATTTTTTGTTTGGCTTGGGAACTAAAAATAGCCGGTTGAAAAAGCTCAGAGAGGTTTTGTTTCTTACTAGCTCCACTGCATTTTTGTCTATAAGCTGATGTAATGCCTTCAACAGGTAGCTGTTCCTGTGGGGATTGACATAACAGCTTATGACTGTCGGAGACCTTGTGAGTTTGGGCCGGATCCGAAAGGGGAGGGTGTAGCCCTCTCTCAGGATATGAACTACTTTCGGACCGGCACCCAGATCCAGCCACGTTTCCCAAAAGTGTTGAAGTCTGGCCCCTACAGGTAGATTTCTGACAACAATTGGGACATTTGTTACAGGTTTTGCACAAGACAATTGAGTGACACAGTAAGCACCTTTGACATATTTTAATTTCTTTTGAATCACATAACAACCTGCTGACCCGGGACTTAACTCTTTCGTTTGTGAGTGCCCGGGGGCAGTATGAACAAGATTGGCAACATGACAATTTACATTTAAAGTGTTTATTTTCCTTGGTACTGATGTGTTCTCAATCAACAGCCTTTCCTGTAACAAAGTTATACATTGATTGTCATTTATAAGGCTGTTGACCCTTGGCAGGTCGCGATGAGTACTGGTGCTTGCCTTTATTATCTTGTTGTGACCCCTTGATATGTTTTTCCAAGCCGGCCTGTCTTGCCCTCTGTTATTCGACTTGCTGTCCTGTCTTTCATACGGGTGGTAGCGACCTTTCTTGTAGATCAACCCCGACCGACCTTTATCAGCATTGGAGATATCTTCTTCTGCTTGTTTCAGAGCCATATCCGGAAACAAGGTGGAGATATGAAGTGGGGCAGTCCTGAGAGCTGCCAGAGTATCGGCCTTGATTCCTGCCTTTAAGTAAGCTAAGTACGAGTCCCTTCTAAGGAGAGTAACATTTGCCATATTCACGAAAACAGAGTCTGTCAAATGTTCCATGGACTTGGCCATAGCCTGGCAAATGCTGGAGTTAAAGTCCATGAGAAACTGTAACTCTTCTGTGGCTGTAGACAGTTTCGATGAAGACTTGCCCTTGTGTTCGAGTCTAATGGCTTTAAGCTGGGACTGCATGTCCTGTGGTACTTTCATCAAGCATCTATTGAAACCTGCAGCCTGGTTGCAGATAACCGACGACTCCCGCGCGGATTTCTCCCACTTTCTCAAGGTATCTTGAGAGATCGGCCGCAACTGGGGAGGGCTGGTGGCGATTCTAGCCTGTCTTGCTATCCTCAGGTAACCACTGTTGAGCTTAGATGAATCCATACTCCAGGACGTAAGAGTCTCTGTAGTGTTACTCTTCTGTTGAGGGTGGCAGCCGTACCACTTGGCCTGAGATCTAGGTGGCTTTAAAAACTGATCTCTCTGCAGCCCACTGGCTTCTGCACTGCTAGATGGGTATCCATCAGTGAGGGTTAGGTTCAGTTTGGAGAGTTTCCGGCAGAGCCACTCGTCAGTAGGTAACTGAACTGATATCTTGCCCGGTGTCTGCAGTTTAGGTCCAGCAAATGGATTATCTTCTGAAGAGCCAGTGGTAGTATCCATATCCGGAATGTGGGTCCATCCCATAAACGACCGGATTCCCCTCATTGTCTCCCTGTAAGATTGTTCTTCCGAAGGGAAATGATCCGGATCTGTCACTGTAGCATCCAGTTCATCCGACAACTCTCCCTCCTCAACAAAAATATCAACAGGGGGTCGGTCAGATACCACACTGTCCGAATCTGATTCACTGGAAGAAATCTTTCTGGTCGGTTGAAAAGCATTGGATATGCTTGTAGAAGGTCTATCAGAAGCTGCTGGTCAGTCTGATATTTGCTGTCGGTCAGCCTGAGACATAGAGGTCGGTGGTGGTAGATGTAGAAGGTCGGTCAGTAGATCCAGAGGGTCGGTCAGCAGGCTGAGAAGCTGATTGGTCGGTGGGTCTGATGAAAGGCTCTGACCTGATGACACTAGCTGGTGGTGAATGAGCTGGGACCACCTTAACCGTACCAAAGGTAGGTTCCTGTTGAGGCTGGTCCAGAGTTCTTGCTAGTAACAGTGCTTCCAGCCGGTTGAACCGGTCTGACCACTTCTGGTCTAATTCGTTGAACCTCTGGTCGGTGGACACTGCAGCCGGCCAGCTAGCTGAAGCTGAAGGCTTAGATTTGACCGACTTCTTCTGGTCTTCTATCTTTTTATTCTTTTCAGCTGGCTGTGCACTCAAACCAGTGTCCTGGCCATCCACTGCCCTTATTACCGACACTCGTGCCGGGTCCACAAGGGTGGGACTAAGAGTGACTTTAGTGGTTGAAGCGTTCTTTGAAGGGGTAGTGTCAGCTTTATCACGTTTCTCCTTCTTCAATTTATAGGAAGGGGTGGATAGTTGTGTAAGCTGTTCAGGGGTCAAGGCTTTACAGTGCTGGCAATCAGATCCTGGTTTCTCAACACAGGGGTCCTTACCCTTTTTCTTGTCACGACAACGTGCGCAAAAACGATGAAGATCAAAACCTGCCATCATATGGCCACACCCTTCATGTCGCTGACTAGGAGATGACATAATGTGCTATACACTACCAAGAATCAAATAATAAGCTTTAAAAAGCAAATTCGTAGATATACTCACAAAAAAACTGAAAACTTTAAACTCAGAATAAATCCGTGCACAAGGTACATGCGCCAAACGAAAAAGATACTATGACGTCACGCTGTCTAGACAGGAAGGAAGTACAACACGCCATCTGGTGAGTGCACTGGTACTACAGACCGGCAAGCCGGTGGAAACACAGAACGTCTTTTTCTGACGTTTGGCGAGCCGGTCTGCGCAGACCGGTTAAACTATTGTCCATTGGATAGGATGTATTAACGCAATAAAACAGTTAAATTACGTAAAATGGTGAATTTTTTTAAAAATATACCATAACTTACATATATTTTACTTAAGCAATCGTTTTAATACTGATGAACCAAAGAAAACATATTGCAGTATACTGAAGGGAAAGAAGAAATCAATATTATTGCTGTTGACCCTGTGTCGACAGACATGGTACCTTGTAATACACATTAGTGTCGACTGCTAGTCGTCATAGATGGTAGCGAAAGGGTTAAAACAGTGTTCATTGTCTGTCTTGGTGATGTGCTCCCAGCCAGCAGTCGTACCTGTAACCTGTCTATACACTGATTGTCATTTATACGACTGCTGGCCCTTGGCTGGTCGTAATGAGAAGTTTGAAGCTTTCCCCCTAGGTTTTCTGTAACGCCCTTTCCCAATGTTCTTCCATGCCGGTCTATCAGATTTCCTGTCTGATTTCTTTTCAGATCTACGTTCGGGTCTCTCATAAGGGTGGAAATGACCCTTGCCATGTGATGTACCGGCATGTCCCTTCGATTCGTGATGAGAGATCTCCTCCTAAGCTCTCTTGATCAGATTGTCGGGAAAGAGGGTTGAAATATGGATGGGAGCTTGTCTGAGGGCAAGCACTGTATTCGGCTTGATGCCTGTCTTAACGTGTGTCAGATAAGAGTCCCTATGTGTCAATGTCAAATTAGCCATGGAAATACAAGAGGGTCAAAGATGTCCCAAAAGGCGGGTTGCGCAGGCAGCAATAAGGTTACCGACTGCTGTAATTATATTTAGAAACAAGGAAAGAAATGTTAGGTCACCCAGTTAAGGTGAATGTGTTAGACGTGCTAAGAAACGTAAAACTTGCAATCTAGGTTATATAATTGCATCGATGCTATAAACGGACAACTGAAAGGACGGAATTACACCAACAGACGGATGGATAGACAAACGGACAAAAATGGACAAACAAACATATACGGAATTACACCAATTTCGAAAGGAACCTAGCTATGTTGGTGATCTATCTCCCTGTCAAGTTTGAATTCGATTGGACAAACCGTTTTCGAGTTAGAGTCCGGAAACAGAAATTTTGACGGACAGACAAACAGACAAAAAACGAACAAACAAACAGACGGAATTACACCAATTTTGAAAGGAACCTAGCTATGATGGTGATCTATGTCCCTGTCAAGTTTGAATTCGATTGGACAAACCGTTTTTGAGTAAATGTGTTAGAGTCCGGAAACGAAAATGTGGACGGACAGACAGACAAACAGACAAACAACAGACAAACGAACGGATGGAATTACACCAATTTCTAAAGGAACCTAGCTATGATGGTGATCTATGTCCCTGTCAAGTTTGAATTCGATTGTACAAACCGTTTTTGAGTAAATGTGTTAGAGTCCGGAAACGAAAATGTGGACGGACAGACAGAGAGACAAACAGACAAAAAACAGACAAACGAACAGATGGAATTACACCAATTTCGAAAGGAACCTAGCTATGATGGTGATCTATCTGCGTGTCAAGTTTGAATTCGATTGGACAAACCGTTTCCGAGTTAGAGTCCGGAAACGAAAATGTGGACGGACAGACGGACGTCGGACACATCAATCTAATAGGCGGGTTGGTTACACGTAACCCAACTAAAAAACAATTTCGCTCAGGTGCTCCATGGTCTTTCCTGCAGCTTGAGTTTTACTTGCATTGAAGTCCATTAGGTACTGCAACTCATCCATGGCAGTTGACACCTTTGTTGAACTATTTCCTTTACTGTCGCTACGTACAGCTTTTAACTGGCTCTGCATATCCTGCTGCACCTTGAAGAGGCACCTGTTAAAGCTGGCAGCCTGGTTGCAGATTACTGTAGCTGCCCTGGCCGACTTCTCCCATCTTCACAGAGATTCCTGGGAAATGCGCCGCGATGCAGGGGGGTAGAAGTCAGGCCGGATTGTCGAGCAATTCTACTATCATAATAGCAACTGTTCAGCTCTGAACATTCCGTACTCCAGCTCGAGACAGCGGCAGGGTCATCTTTGTGGTCGGAAAACAGCCCATACCACCTGGACTGTGACTTTGCTGGCCTCAAGAACTGGTCCATCATCAGGCCACCGGCCTCAGAAATACGGGAGGGGTACCCCTCAACCAGAGTCAAGTTCAATTTACCAATCTTTTTGCAGAGTCAATCCTCTGTAAGCATTTGTACCGACACCTTGCCTGTGACAGTCGTTTTCGGACCAGAGAAAGGGTTATCGTCTGAACCTGTAGCAGCACTGTCCATGTCCGGTATGTTCGACCAACCCATGTAGGATCTGATTCCGCGCATGGTCTCCCTATGTGTCTGCTCCTCTGATGGTACTGGGTCTGGCTCAGTAATAGTACAGTCTGGATCCTCAGAAAGATCACCTTCTTCTGCATAATACTTTCGACCGGAGGCTGGTCAGGAAAGTCACTGCACCGGAGCTAAGGCTTGAAATACTGTCTTGTCTTTTCCTGTGCAAAGTAGGAGAGCCGGTCTCAGTGGTAACAGAAGAAGGTCGGTCCGTGAGTGGTTTACCAATGTTGAGACCATGAGTAGGTCGGTTCCGGTTCGTGTGAGGCTGGCTGGAAGGCTGTTGCTTGACAGTAGAAGAGTCAGGAGCAAGACACTTGGGGCATGTAGCTCTTGAAGGCTGTCGGTCGGTACTAAGCTGGCTGGCCAGTTGATGCAGTGAAGCAGAGGAACTCTTGCCAGTGCGCTTTGGAGATGAAGAGTGTGAAGATTTCTGGTCGGTGTTAAGCTGGCTGGCCGGTTGATGCTGTGAGCAGAGAAACCCTTGCCAGTGCACTTTGGAGATGAAGGCTTGGCTGATTTCCAGTCGGTACTAAGCTGGCCGGCTGGTTGATGCAATGAAGCAGAGGAAACTATGCCAGTGCACTTGAGAGATCTATTCACATCTGATTCAGGCTGGCTGGCAGACTGATACATCTCTGCAGAGAAGTCCTTGCCAGTGCGCTCGGTTGGTGGAAAAAATGGCTCAGAATCTCTAGGTATACTAGCTGGTGGAGATCTAGGAGGGTTAACTTTAATGTCAGAAGAGAAGGTAGGTTGTTGCAGAGTCTTAGCTAACAAAAGTGTCTCAAGATGGTTGAACCATTCAGACCATTTCTGGTCAAGTTCAGCAATTTTTGAGTCCGTGGCACTAGGATCTGTAGATTTTTCTGTAGATTTCTTGGCTTTAGTAACGGAAGCTGATTTCTTTAGTTTCTTTTCAGGTGGAGCAGATACAGAAGTTGATGATTTGGCTGTCTCTTGCTGGCCAACTACCCCAATGACCGAAACAATAGCAGGGTCAACAAGTTCATCAGAAGTCTTAGTGGGGGTGGCATTATCTGCTTTTCTAGCTTCCTGTTTTTCTTTTTTAATCTTGTAGGTTGGAGTTGAAATCTGAGCTAGCTGTTCAGGGGTCAAAGCCAAATAAAACTTACAATCTTGTTCCTTGTTTTCAACACATGGATCCTTCCCTTTATTCTTTTCAAGGCAACGCACGCAATAAGTGTGTTGATCAAAAGGCCATGCATGGCCGTACCCTCCTCTTTTTTGTCCAGGCGAAGACATTCTGAACTATGGGTAAGTAATATTCCTTTGATAACACAAGAAATTGTAAAACTGAAGAATAACAGAGTATTCCACAAAAATACTTCAATCCAAAATATTCTGTATGCACAGACATGCGCCAAACGAAAAAGATGCTATGACGTCAAGCTGTCTAGACAGGAAGGAAGTACGATGCGCCACCTGGCGAGTGCACAGTACTGGGACCGGCCGGGCGGTGGAATCACAGGACGTCTTTTTCTGATGTTTGTCAAAAACTTTGTGGAAATCGCTCTATCTTGCTCCAATTCCAAGATAAATGGAAATTCAAGATGGCCGCCAAAAGTGGCGGGAAAACAATTTTTTCGAAAAAACACCAGTAGACTCTGCAGATACCCTGCGGATCAAAAATCTCTCTATCTCGCTCCATTTGCGAGATAAACACGTTTTTGTGTTTTACGCAGAAATTCAAGATGGCCGCCAAAAGTGGCGGGAAAACAATTTTTGCGAAAAGTCGCCAGTAGACTCTGCAGACACCATGCGGGTCAAAAATTCAAGATGGCCGCCAAATGTGCCTGGAAAACAATTTTTGTGAAAAGTCGCCAGCAGCCCTGCAGATACCCTGTGGGTCAAAAATTTCGTCAAAATTGCTCAATCTCGCTCTGTTTCAGAGATAGACAGGTTTTTGCGTTTAACACAGAAATACAAGATGGCTGCCAAAAGTCAGATATCCTGTGGGTCAAAAATTTCGTCGAAATCGCTCTATCTTGTTCCAATTCCGAGATAAGATTTTTGTGTTTAACGCAGAAATTCAAGTAACACAGAAATTCAAAAAGGCTACCAAAAGTGGCGGGAAAATGAATTTTGCGACATGTCGCCAATAGACTCTGCAGATATCCTGCATGTCAAAAATTCAGTCAAAATCACTCTATCTTGCTCTGTTCCGACATAAACGGGTTTTTGCATTTAACACAGAAATTCAAGATGGTCTCCAAAAGTGGCAGGAAAACGATTTTTTGGAAAATCGCCTGTAGACTTTGCAGATACGCTGTGGGTCAAATATTTCTAAGATAAACAGGTTTTTGTGTTTAATGCAAAAATTCAAGATGGCTGCCAAAAGTGGCAGGAAAACGATTTTTGGGAAAAGTCGGCAGTAGATTCTGCAGCTACCCTGTGCGTGAAAATTTTCATCGAAATCGCTCTATCTCGCTCCATTTCTGAAATAAGCGTGTTTTTGCTTTTAACGCAGAAATTCAAGATGGCCGCCAAAAGTGGCGGGAAAACAATTTTTGTGAAAAGTTGCCATTAGACTCTGCAGTTACCCTGCGGGTCAAAAATTGCATCGAAAATTGCTTCTATCTCGCTCTGTTTCTGAGATAAACACGTTTTTGTGTTTTACGCAGAAATTCAAGATGGCTGCCAAAAGTGGTGGGAAAACGATTTTTGTAAAAAGTCGCCAGTAGACTCTGCAGATACCCTGTGGGTCAAACATTTCGTCGAAATCGCTCTATCTCGCTCCGTTTCTGAGATACACAGAAATTCAAGATGGCCGCCAAAAGTGGCGGGAAAATATTTTTCCATAAAAGTCGCCAGTAGACTCTGCAGTTACCCTGCAGGTCAAAAATTCCGTTGAAATCGCTCAATCTTGCTCCGTTTCTGAAATAAGTGGGTTTTTGCTTTTAACACAGAAATTCAAGATGGCCAACAATTCAACTGAAACAACTTTTGCGAAAAGTCGCCAGTAGACTCTGCAGATACCCTGTGGGTCAAAAATTTCATCAAAATCACTCTATCTCGCTCCGTTTCCATAATAAACACATTTTTGCGTTTAACGCAGAAATTCAAGATGGCCACCAAAAGTGGCAGGAAAAACGAGTTTTGCAAAGTCACCATTAGACCCCGCAGACACCCTGCGGATCAAAAATTTCGTCGAAATTGCTCTATCTCACTCCGTTATCGAGATAAACGTGTTTTTGCGTTTAACACAGAAAATGGCAGGAAAACGATTTTTGCGAAATGTTGCCAGTAGACTCTCCAAATACCCTGTGGGTCAAAATTTTTGTCGAAATTGCTCTATCTCGCTCCATTTCCGAGATAAATGCGTTTTGCGTTTTCAGCGTTAAGAAAAATTGTGACATTTAGTAAATCGTTAATAAGTTGGCCACATTGTATTGGATCACTTCCAAAAGTTAATAATTTCCAGACATCTATATGACAAACCTATTTGCCAAATTATATGTGAGTAGGTGAAGCGCTTTTTAAGTTATCATCCGGACAAGCACACCCTTTTGAAAAACATATTTTTGGTCATGTGACTTCTCTGATTGGTTGAAATGTCATGACATCATATTCAGAAATTTTTCCCAGGTCTACTGCATACACCTGCCAAATATGAATAGAATCCGCCTTATGGCTGCAAAGCTATTGCGAAAAGAAAATGCGGATCCGGCAAATCGCGGAACGCTTAATTAATGTGTATCAAGAATCAATATTTAAAAACAAGCAATCAGTGCCCATGAATGGGCTCTGTGTCAGCTGACTGTGTGTTTTGAGTTTCAGAGAAGAAGTGAATGAAGAAAAGGACACAAAAGTTGCAAATGGTATTCAGAAGGATCAACTTAATTGTTAATGAGTAAAATGTAGGTGGAAAACATATTTAAACAAATACTGTAAATGCAATAGACTTCAGGTTACAACTAATTTCCTCAACAGTACGAATCTTAAAGTACTTTTGCTCAGCTATGCAATGGGCGATTTTACTATGTTATAGCTGACCCAAAAGAAGGTGAATAACTTATTAAAGAAAATTCTCTAAATGCAATAATTATCAAGTTACACTTGATTTACTCAACAGTGAAAACCTGAAAGTACCTATTGCTCAACTATGCCATGACTTACAGGTCTACAATTTCACTATGATATAGCTGACCCGATAGTAGGTGAATAACATATTTAAACAATATTCTCTAAATGCAATAGTTTTCAAGTTACAACTGATTTACTAAACAGGCTATAGGTCTACAATTTTACTATGTTATGGCTGATTCAAAAGTACATGAACAACATAATATGTAAACAAAATTCTCTAAATGCAACAGTTTTAAAGATGAACTGATTTACTCAATAGTGAAAACCTCAAAGCAGCTTTTGCTCAGCTATGCAATGAGCTACAGCTCTGCAACTTTACTATGTTATAGCTGATCAAAAAGTAGGTGAATAACTTATGTAAACAAAATACTCTAAATGCAATATTTTTCAAGTTACAACTGATTTACTCAACAGCAATACTCTGAAAGTAGCTATAGCTGAGTTATGCAATGAGCTTTAGGTCTGCCATTTTACTATGTTATAGCTGACTCAAAACCAAGTGAACAACATATTTAAACAAAATACTCTAAATGCAATAGTTTTAACCCTTTCGCTACCATCTATGACGACTAGCAGTCGACACCAATGTGTATTACAAGGTACTATGTCTGTCCACACAGGGTCGACGGCAATAATATGGATTTCTACTTTCCCTTCAGTATACTGCAATAAGTTTTCTTTGGTGTATCAGTATTAAAACGATTGCTTAAGTAAAATATATGTAAGTTATGCTATATTTTCAAATATTTCAACATTTTCACCTATTTTAACTGGTTTTTGTATATATTGCTGTATTTATCGCATGTAGCTGCATATTGTTTACTCGTGGTTATATTTATTTGGGGAATTCCCTGGACTTTCCCCATTCGACTTTCATCAATTTCTAATGAAATGTGCCGAAAAATACCACAAATGAAGTGTATAAGGTAGTGAGTTAATGTTTTACTTTATTGGCGTTTCTGATGTGATATGATGTCATGTGGCTACAGTCCCCCAGAATAATGATCCTTCAGTAGCGAAAGGGTTAAAGTTACAACTGATTTACTCAATAGTTTTTAAATTACAACTGTTTTACTCAACAGTGACAACCTGAAAATAGCTATTGTTCAGCTATGCCATGAGCTACAGGTCTGCAATTTCATTATGTTATAACTATTTGAAAAGTACATGAATAAAAGATTCAACAAAATTCTCTAAATGCAACAGTTTTCAAGTTACAAGCAATTTACTCAACAGTAATAACATGAAAGTAGCTATTACTCAGCTACGCAATGAGCCACAGGTCTGAAATTTTTCCTATGTTATAGCTGACTAAAAATTGCTTAATAAAATATTTATACAAATTTCTGTGAATACAATAGTTTTCAAGTTATAACTAATTTACTCAACAGTGATAACCTCAGATCAAATAAAATAGAGCCAATCTTGATGGACTGAGAGCAGTCAGAGAGGTAAAACTTGAACCAATCTAGAACTACACCACCAACACCAAGCTGAGAGCTCAGATAGTCCATAAGCACACTGTGATCAATGCAATCAATGCAAGGGTTTGGAAACATTGTCAAGAAACTGGTTTGAAAGCTTGGTCCTAGACTTGTTACTTTATAGTAAATGGTAGAACCAATAATGCATATGTAACAACACAGGTTAAAACGTAGAAACCAGCAAATCAGCCAATGATGCTGTTAGCCCACCATAGCACTGAGCTGAAGTAAACAATAACTCCATGTGGCAGAATCTTGCAGCCCAATCTTCAAGAGAAGATAATTTCTCATTCATAAAGGAACAGAACTGTTGATAAGTTTGGTTATTTGATGAGAGAGAGGCAGTATTTCTGAAATCTGTGTATCTCAAATGGTTTGACCCATTACAAAGGAAAATATTCCAAAGTCAATCTCTTCCAAAATAGCATCAGATATGCCCGTACTCCACAGCCTGGGGAAATAGTTTTCAACACCATGAGATATAGAAGTAGTGAAACAGTACAAAGATTGGGATACTTTCAGAGCAGTGTCACTAAAATAAAGGTCCAAATAATGTTTAAGTAGAGAAAATAACATATAAGAGAAAGAAAATGTATGTAAAGATAAAGTATTAAAACAAGACAATTCAATCGCAAGATGAATGCATTAACTAGAGATTGCGTCTTGACGCAGTGTATCCCCGGACGGGACATAGTTAAGGCGTGAATATGTCGGTCTTGAGACTGTTTCCTGGAGCACCAGGTCAGGATTCTCCATAGTACCAGATTACTCCCAAAAGCTAATCACTAGTTCTTTCACTTATATCTGTCTTTAAAAGTTACATTTCATGGATCCAGAAGATCCAAATAGTGATCCGGATCACTTCCAAAATTCAATCATTTAATCCTTTTACCTTTTCAGACATATTCTAAAAATTTCATCAAAATCCGTCCATAAGTTTTTTAGTTATCTTGTACACAAACACATCTGGCAGCCTGGATCCACATGATCCACACAGTGATCCAGATTACTCCCAAAAACTAATCACTTGTTCTGTGTCCCATTTAAGACATTTCCTGAAAATTTCATAAAAATCCATCCATGACTTTTTGAGCTATTTGTCTTTAAAATTTACATTTCTTGGATCCAGAAGATCCAGATAGTGGTCCAGATCACTCGCAAAATTGAAAAATTTTGTTGTAATTTTAATTTTTATTAGATAAATACACTTACCATTTCCTGACCATTGCTATATGTTGGTGCCATCCAACTCACTGGCCAACGTTGAGAAATGTTTTAAGATACCTTAAGAGGCCAGTGAGTGAGTGTGAACTAGCATGTCCCCCTAGTGGTCATGTGACCACGCTAGTAAACAACCTTCATTATTTTTGTTGCAGAAAATACTCCCCTAGTACTGAATCTGCGGGGAGGTAGGGGGGGACTATCCTGGTCAGGAAATGGTAAGTATTTATCTAATAAAAATTAAAATTACAACAAAATTTTTCAATTTTATTGCGAAAAATACACTTACCATTTCCTGACCATTGCTGAATGCAGCCTTCATGGAAGGAGGGCAGTACTAGAATTTAAAGACCCAGTACACCACTCTGCACAGCTATCATACACAGCACAAACCTATAGGCATTCAGATCCAAACTCACCTCCCAGATGAGGCAGTGGAACTGTTGAGCACTACAAAACAACACAGCCTTGTTGTTGTTGTTGCTGTTGTAGGAAGGAAGTAATCATTACAGAGACTCACTACCTAGCCTACAACTAAAACATTATGAGAAGTTTACATTGAAAATTACATGCATACAACAACATATAAACTTCCAACAGTCACCACATACCATACAGATCCCCTAAATCATAGTATGTAGTTGAAGTTCTCCCAAACTGACAGTTATTGCCACAATTGAATGCTGTATCTAGACAAACATCCAACACCCACACAGGTGACACAAATATTGGAAGTGTCATCAGCATATTGTGTAATTCCAAGCCTGAATGAAGTCAACAATTCTGCCTAATAAATACAGATAGTATGATCTGACAGACATACAGATACAAATGCATACTAAAGTATCAAAATAAGTATCACACATATACTTATAAGCTAACAAACTGTAGGACACAATATCAAAGTCTGACCACAAGCAAACCAAGCAGGTGAGACTGAAAATTGGTAAAAAAGTTATGGTTTCCAGTAACAGACATCTGAAAATTCATATACAGAAACACTACCCTAAAACCTAAAGATTCTTGCTTTGACTCGCTGCTGTTGAGAGTCAGAATTTGACTTCTCCTCAGTCAAAAAGCTAGTCTGCCTACAGCAAGATAAGATAGTTGACCTGAAAATATCTGCTGTAAAGCCTTCCTAACTAGGCACAGACAAGACATAATAATTCCTCATTGAATCCTTTGTCCCAAGTAAAAGTATTTCAAAACCTCACAAGACAAAGAGATCTATCTTGAGTAAAACTGCTGTCCCAGTGATTGAGAGCTGGCATATCGACCGGCTTAACTGAAGTAGGCCCATCCGAAGCCAACTGATTCTTGGGTAATAAAAGGCCAGAGCCATTTGTGAGCAATACTCCTTTTAAGTAAGGGAAGACAATGCTAACAAAAATTACCCTTCTTCCTTTGCCTGATGCCAAAGTCAAAAGAAAGATCGTTGTGAAAGTTAATAACCTCCAAGAAAACTTCCTCAAAAGGCTGTCTGGTGAGACCAAACAAGAACCAGAGACAAAAGGTAAAGAAGGCTTAACCTATTGGCTACTGGATTGTCTTTAGAAACATGTCAACAATCTATACAACTGAAGAGTTCTGGAGACTTATTACCCTTCAAGTAAAGCAATCTACAATTGTTATTCTGTAACCAGCAATAGTAGATAGCTTTAGATTCTTTTCCTTAAAGAAATAGTTAAGGAAATTTGCTACATGTACAAAAGTATTATCTGAGATGTTCACCACAAAGAAGCCTCAGATGGAGGTTTGTGGATAGATCTACCAGGCCCCACAACCAAGAACATCCACCATGACCATCATGATTCAATCATGATGAATCTGCACCTTAAGGTGGTCATCTTCTACATCACCTGAAGAATCCTTGGCTATCCTGGTGCAATCATGATGATTCTGCACCTGTAGGTGATCATCTTGAGTCACCTGAGGAAGGAGAGCCACTGGAACAAACACAAAGCTGTCCAGATCCTCCCAAGAAATGTGTAATGCATCTGTTCCCCAAGCCCCACAGTCTAAGGCAAGGAAACACCTACACTGGAAGCTTAAGATTCAGGTTGTTGGATACCAATGGCATAATGATTGAACTCACCTACAAGGGAAGCCTTAAAAAGAATCTTTGTGGAACAGATCCACCAGATCCCAAAAATAAGACATCCCTAGCCACTCTGATGCAATCAAGATGATTCTGCACCAAATCTTGAAGTAGCCCCTCTTAATAGCTACAAAAAGAATTTCTTGCCTTTCCTGAGATCTTTTGTCTTATCAAGATAACCTCTCAAGGCTCTCACTGGACAAAGAAACCTATCTTGCACCAAAGCATGATCTAAAGAAGGTTCCAAAGCAGGAATGACTACAGGTTGAAAAACCAAAGGAGCCTTAGAAGCCAAATGATTCACCTGCATCACCTGAAGAATCAAGGTCACAGGACCAAACAAACTGTCCAGTCCATCCCAAGAAAAGTTGAAAAAGACAAGCTTGTGGTTCAAACTAGTTGCAAAACAAATCCATCATTGGTGATTGTAATCAAAGACAGATTTGATTGAACACCTGAATCAGAATAGAAGATTCAAAAGTCATCCAAAACACATTCAATTTGAATCATCTTGACTCTCATGAACAAAGAATTTATATACCCTGGGAAGTGATATGCCTGAATCTGAACCCATGGCATTCGTCCAAGGAATGATTCTTCAGATAAGGAAACACATTCCTGAAAGTGGGTACCTCCCTACCTGTTCAGATAGGAAACCACTGAAGAACTGTCTGTGGAAATCAACAGATTTAGAATCCGAATCAGACTTCCAAATGATTCTAAAGGTAGTAGCCCTGTTAATAATACAACAGACCACTGGCTGTTTGATGCCATAATTGCGCATCCTAACCCTTAAAGAAAACTAATAACAGAAGGAGATTGTGCTCCTTCTGATGAAGTAGTGGGACCTCCTTCAAACTTGCAAAGTCAGTCCACCTCTGAAGATGATCCCTGAGAACAGAAAACTGGGATATCAAGACTGAAGATATCCTTTGTACATTATCAGAAAACCTTGGGGTCACCTGATAAACTGTCTTCTCCTATGAAGCCATGCTGCCAACCCAAGACATGGCTTCCTTAGGAACCATTAACTCAAGAAATTGCTTTGCTTTGCATGAAAGATGTACCATAGGGTCGAATCTGCAATCCAAATTAAAAACCCTGGAGCTGAAACTTAATCTGATGTAAAAATCATGATCCAACTCTGCTTTAGTGAAGAATGGTGACACCCAATGCCTTCTACTGCAGCCATCAGGTTCACTATCCGTTGATGCCATAGTAAAGTCAAAAATAAACCATTTTCAAGAGCAAAGCAATGAAATGGTCTATACTGGTAAAGCATGATGCGTTCTTATAGATCCCACATTCTCACCATGGACTAACATAGCAAACAGGCAGTGAACCGGTGTGAATCGTCATCAACAGGGAAGTGAAGATAAGAATTGCGTGAATCCGGCTACGAAAGAATGCAACTGTAAGGAAACGAGTTGACACACCCATTCACTTACTAGTAACAAGTAATTGCGAAAATCCCAACTATGCGAAATTAAGGTACATGTAAAGGTTTATTACCTGACCTCAACTATAAGTGGTAGCCATCTCTTCCCAGCTTATCACAACCGATAAAGTGTAAAATTGTAGCGATATCACCATCTCACTGGTGTTATCGCCCTTTTGTCGATCATTCCATACACAGCTTTATGCAAACTGATGTCTCCCGCATTTTATTCATTTATTCTTAACACACATGTCCACAACTGCTTTAGGAACATGAATAAGTAATCCTTCATGGTACTGTTGCCTCTGTGAAAGGTAAAGTATGGTTGAAGATTATCCTCTTACTATGTTGAGATGTAAGGTGTAGTATATCTGCACTAGTGGACAAACACTACTCCTAAAAATTACTCCTAACCCCTCTAAATCTTACAGAGGAGGAGAGTTTTGTAACAGAGTTGGAGGATTAAGTATCATAATGGGAAGAAAAAACTGCCCTGGGGCACTAATCCCCTTTCTAGCCATGTGTAGGAGTTTGCTCCTTCCCAGACAGAAAAAACACTATACACCCGAGATCACAAAATGAAGTTTTCCTGGACATCTGACCAAAAGTTCAGCAGGAGAAAAACCTCATTATGAGTGAAAAATGCACTTTTCATTCTACCAAAATCATCTAAGAGATAAGATAGAGAAAAATAAGACTTGTAACACTCCTGACGAGTAACAAGTTGAAGAGCTGGTCAACACACTGCCCACAAACATCCAGGATCATTGAAGACTGTAATAGAAATTACTGTACACAGTCCAAGGTAGTACTAGATATTCTAGGAAATTTCTGTTAATCCTAAATTCTTGAAGACCTCCTGACAGAGGTCCTGCTAAATAAATCCAAAAATTGTAGTGTAAGATTTTGCTGCAAGAAAACACAGAGAACCTGTATTCTTGAACAAAATCTGACAATGGGTACAACCAGGTTTTATGTACCGGTGCCGGTTTCCAGCAGAAACCCTGCATAACACCACAGAAAGAAAAAGTAATTTCTGAGATGAAACACAACTCCGGTCATCTGACAACCCGATTCCAGACCTTTTGGGAGGTATGGAAACTCGATTGTCTTCGGATGACGTCATGCAGGTATTTTCCTCCGTGAAAAGTTCCGACTGAAACCCACCGGAAGAATTAAATGGTTAGAGATCAATTCTGCATTCGAAACTTATCCACGATGCAGCATCCAACAGAAACTATGATGTCTGCCCCCATAGGGGATTCCAACCAGAGACCTGTTCGGCAGAACATGCAGTGGTGAGATCTTTGCTACCAAACGCCTGGCTATACGAACCCGACGAGTGATAAGCTTTGTAACAATCGAATTGTCTCCATGCTTCCTTTGTCGCCTAGCAACATGTAAACTGTCCCTGCCGGAGCTAGTATGACTGCCGACAGTTTCAGTGTAAAAGATGAAGTAAATCTTCAAGCAAGAGGAAAATGCATAAAAAATAAAAAAGAACTTGTCCCATCTGAAGAAAAACGTGACTTATGAAGAAAAACCTGCATTCTGAGCAGCAGAAGTTCTTCATCCAACGACAAACATCCCTGCCGCCATTTTACAAAAATGGTAAACAATCCGAGAAGAAAAGTCCACAAAAGCACTTTTCCTCTGTGCTTTTCCTCTTAATTTTGTCCTGAGAAGACATTGTCAACACAGACGTCTTATAACAGAACTCAAATCCACAAAAAATACTTAATAAAAATCCGAAAAGAAAATAAACATCCACACTCTAGGATGGCCAACAAAAATAATGAAGGTTGTTTACTAGCGTGGTCACATGACCACTAGGGGGACATGCTAGTTCACACTCACTCACTGGCCTCTTAAGGTATCTTAAAACATTTCTCAACGTTGGCCAGTGAGTTGGATGGCACCAACATATAGCAATGGTCAGGAAATGGTAAGTGTATTTTTCGCAATAAAATTGAATCATTTCTTCCTTTTACCACTTCTTCCTTTTACCATTTGTAACATATCCTAAAAATATCAAAGTCCATCCCAAGATTATGTGGCAGCCTGGATCCAGATGATCCAGACAGTGATCCAGATCACTCCAAAAATTTAATCACTTGTTCCTTGTACCATTTAGGCCATTTGCTGAAACAATCCATCCATAACTTTTTGCGGTACCTGTCTCTAACAAGAGGAGAGTGCCCGTGAACGGGCACTGTGTCAGCTGACTGAGTGTTTTTGATTTGTGAAGGTGATTAGAGGACAGAATAATTATCAGGAAAAGGGCTGTACAGAAATACAGTAAATGGTAACTGAACAGCAAGTTCGAAAGAAATTCCGAAGCTGACAGAAGAAAAGGATAAAAAAGTTGTGCCCTGTAAATGGTATTATGAAGGAAAATAACAAGGTAATTGTTTAAGTGTAAAAAATAGGTTAAAACATATTTAAAGAAATACTACAAATGCAATATCCTCGTTCGACCTTGAAGAAGGGGTCCAAGGTCAAATCTAACCACACAAATACATTCCCAGCCCATGATTTCCTATGGTTTACCATTCCAAACCTCTAGGACCAATTATAAATGAGTTATAAGCACTTTTAAGCTTGGCTGTCCTCATTTGACCTTGAAGGAGGGGTCCAAAGGTCAAATCTGACCATACCAAAAGATTCCGAGCCAATGATTTCCTATGGGATGGTTTACCATCCCAAATCTCTGTCACCAATAATAAGCGAGTTGTAGGCACTTTCAATTTTCGCTATCCTCATTTGACCTTGAAGGAGGGTTCCAAGGTCAAATCTGACCATATCAACAGATTCACAGCCCATGATTTCCTGTCTGTTTACCATCCCAAACCTCTGGGACCAATAATAAGCGAGTTATAAGCACTTTTAAGTTTGGCTATCCTTGTTTGACCTTGAAGGAGGGGTCATTGAAGGTCAAATCTGACCACACCAAAAGATTCCCACCCCATGATTTCCTACAGGTTGGTTTATCATCCCAAACCTCTAGGATCAATAATAAGGGAGATATAAGCACTTTTCATGACTGACAAAAAACACCTGTGGCGGCCATCTTGTTTCTCAAAATGAGGCCAAAAATATTCCCAGACAACATTTTATGGTTATTAATATATACTGCAAACTTAAGAAAGCTAGCTATAATATTTTTTTTTCATCAGAGCAGTAATGGTGAAATCTCTCTCTACACTGTGACTGCGGCTATCCAGTGGATACAATGATTTACTCAACAGTGAGAACCTGAAAGTAGCTATTGCTCAGCTATGCCATGACATAGAGGTCTGCAATTTCACTATGTTATAGCTGACCAAAAATTCTGTGAATAACATATTTAACAAATTACTCTAAATGCAATAGTTTTCAAGTTACAACTGATTTACTCAACAGTGAGAACCTCAAAGGAACTATTACTCAGCTATGCAATGAGCTACATGTCTGAAATTTTACTATGTTATAGCTAACCCAAAAGTAGGTGAACAATATATTTAAGCAAACTACTGTAAATGCAATAGTTTTCAAGCTACAACTGATTTACTCAATAGTGAGAACCTGAAAATAGCTATTGCTCCGCTATGCCATGAGCTACAGGTCTGTAATTTCACTAAGTTATAGCTGACCCAAAAGTAGGTGAACAATATATTTTAACAAAATACTCCAAATGCAATATTTTTCAAGTTATAGCTGATTTACTCAACAGTCAGTACCTGAGAATAGCTATTGCTCAGTTGTCCCATGAGCTATAGGTCTATAATTTCACTATGTTATAGCTGACCCAAAAGTAGCTGAATAACATATTTGCACAAATTTCTGTAAATGCAATAGTTTTCCAATTATAACTGATTTACTCAACAGTGAGAACTTCAAAGTAGCTATTACTCAGCTATGAAATGAGCCACAGGTCTGAAACTTCACTATGTTATAGCTGACCCCAAAATAGGTGAATAACATATTGAAACAAAATACTCTAAATGCAATAGTTTTCAAGTTATAAGTGATTTACTCAACAGTGATAACCTAAAAGTAGCTATTACTCAGCTATGCCATGAGCTACAGGTCTGAAATTTTACTATGTTATAGCTGGCCCAAAAGTAGCTGAATAACATATTTATATGAAATTCTCTAAATGCAATAGTTTTTAAGTTACAAGTGATTTTACTCATGATGGAAGTTACTGAAAAGCCCAAAAGTAGCTATTACTCACTTAGCTATTGAGACAGACACCCAACTTACTCACCATATTGTAGCTATGAAAAAAGTAGCTGAATAACATATTTTAACAAAATGCTCTAAATGCAATAGTTTTCAAGTTATAAGTGATTTACTCAACAGTGATAACCTAAAAGTAGCTATTACTCAGCTATGCCATGAGCTACAGGTCTGAAATGTTACTATGTTATAGCTGACCCAAAAGTAGCTGAATAACATATTTATACGAAATTCTCTAAATGCAATAGTTTTCAAGTTATAAGCGATTTACTCAACAGTGATAACCTAAAAGTAGCTATTACTCAGCTATGCCATGAGCTACAGGTCTGAAATTTCACTATGTTATAGCTGGCCCAAAAGTAGCTGAATAACATATTTATACGAAATTCTCTACATGCAATAGTTTTTAAGTTACAAGTGATTTTACTCATAATGGAAGTTACTGAAAAGCCCAAAAGTAGCTATTACTCACTTAGCTATTGAGACAGACACCCAACTTACTCACCATATTGTAGCTATGAAAAAAGTAGCTGAACAACATATTTTCACAAAATGCTGTAAATGCAACACTTTTGAAGTTATAAGTGATTTAGTGCATGATTTCATGAATTTTAATGCATTAAAAATTATTTAAAAAATTTATTTAAAAAAAAGTAAGACAGATCCAGGTCTCATACTCACACAAGAGAATCTACCTCTGGCCTGGTACATATATGCAAGATATGAGAGAAATCCCTGCAATAGTCACTGAGAAAATTGTGATAAAAAGTTGAAATTTTCACACTTTTGGTGGGGGTACCCCCCTTGTAATGTCTCTAGCAAACAGACGAACAGACAGATTTGCATGCCTTGAACAATTTTTCATCCTCGATAGATAAGGTATCTTTTAAAAAAAAACAGCATGTCTCTAGGCCTTGTAGTTTTGGAGAAGAAGTTGTTCACGCGTACGCGGACACGGACGCCCACGCCGCAAAGTGATGACATAAAAATTACATTTCATGGATCCAGAAGATCCATATAGTGATCCGGATCACTTCCAAAATTCAATCATTTCATCCCTTTACCTTTTCAGACATATCCTGAAAATTTCATCAAAATCCGTCCATAAGTTTTTGATTTATCTTGTACATAAACACATCTGGCAGCCTGGATCCAGATGATCCAGATCACTCCCAAAATCTAATCACTTGTTCCTAATGTCCCATTTAGGACATTTCCTGAAAATTTCATCAAAATCCACCCATGACTTTTTGAGCTATTTGTCTTTAAAATTATATTTCATGGATCCAGAAGATCCAGATAGTGATCCAGATCACTCGCAAAATTGAATCATTTCTTCCTTTTACCACTTCTTCCTTTTACCATTTCTAACATATCCTAAAAATATCATCAAAATTCATCCTAAAATTCTGTTGCAGCCTGGATCCAGATGATCCAGATCACTCCAAAAATGTAATCACTTGTTCCTTATACCATTTAGGTCATTTGTTGAAAATGTCATCACAATCCATCCATAACTTTTTGAGGTATCTGTCTTTAAAAATTACATTTCATGGATCCTGAAGATCCATATAGTGATCCGGATCACTTCCAAAATTCAGCCATTCCATCCTTTTACCTTTTCAGACATATCCCAAAAATTTCATCAAAATCCGTCTATAAGTATTTCAGCTACATTGTACACAAACACATCTGGCAGCCTGGATCCAGATGATCCAGACAGTGATCCAGATCACTCCCAAAATCTAATCACTTGTTCCTCGCACCATTTAGGTCATTTGCTGAAAATTTCATCACAATCCATCCATAACTTTTTGAGGTATCTGTCTTTAAAAATTACATTTCATGGATCCAGAAGATCCATATAGTGATCCGGATCACTTCCAAAATTCAATCATTTCATCCTTTTACCTTTTCAGACATATCCTGAAAATTTCATCAAAATCCGTCCATAAGTTTTTTATTTATCTTGTACGCAAACACATATGGCAGCCTGGATCCAGATGATCCAGATCACTCCCAAAATCTAATCACTTGTTCCTAATGTCCCATTTAGGACATTTCCTGAAAATTTCATCAAAATCCACCCATGACTTTTTGAGCTATTTGTCTTTAAAATTATATTTCATGGATCCAGAAGATCCAGATAGTGGTCCAGATCACTCGCAAAATTGAATCATTTCTTCCTTTTACCACTTCTTCCTTTTACCATTTCTAATATATCCTAAAAATATCATCAAAATTCATCCTAAAATTCTGTTGCAGCCTGGATCCAGATGATCCAGACAGTAATCCAGATCACTCCAAAAATGTAATCACTTGTTCCTTGTACCATTTAGGTCATTTGCTGAAAATGTCATCACAATCCATCCATAACTTTTTGAGGTATCTGTCTTTAAAAATTACATTTCATGGATCCAGAAGATCCATATAGTGATCCGGATCACTTCCAAAATTCAACCATTTCATCCTTTTACCTTTTCAGACATATCCTGAAAATTTCATCAAAATCCATCCATAAGTTTTTGAGCTATATTGTACACAAACACATCTGGCAGCCTGGATCCGGATGATCCAGACAGTGATCCAGATCACTCCCAAAATCTAATCACTTGTTCCTCGTCCCATTAAGGACATTTCCTGAAAATTTCATCAAAATGCACCTATAAGTTTTTGAGTTATCTGTCTTTAAAAATTAAATTTCATGGATCCAGAAGATCCAGACAGTGATCCGGATCACTCCCAAAATTTAATCATATCTTCCTTTTACCATTTTGGACATATCCTGAAAATTTTATCAAAATCCATCTGTCAGTTTTTGAGTTATCTTGTTCACAAACAAACAAATAGAGGGCCGGTACTTTGGCGGTCAGTGGATGACCTTAAATGAAGATCTGTAACCGGTAAGCCTGGATGCTGGTACTCCATCATGTACTCAACCTCCAAAGCCATTTTCAATAGTTTCCATGCAATGTAGTCAGCATTAAGTGTGAAAATATCTCCAAATTTGCCAAAAATGACCCTTGGTCAGGTACTTTGGCGGTCAGTGGATGACCTTAAATGAAGATCTGTAACCAGTAAGCCTGGATGGTAGAAGTCCATCATGTACTCAACCTCCAAAGCCATTTTCAATAGTTTCCATGCAATGTAGTCAGCATTAAGTGTGAAAATATCTCCAAAAAGGCCAAAAATGACCCTCGGTCAGGTACTTTGGCGGTCAGTGGATGACCTTCAATGAAGAGCTTCAAGGTCAAATTTCTGCATGCTTACAGAGGACATATATATGTATTATATATACCAGCCATAGGATGATCTGACTTTCTGTATAGGAGAACTCGACCAGGGCCAAAAAGTGAAAAAATGGCCAAAATCTGACCTTTAAGAGGCCACCAGTGACCTTGAGATTGAAGGTCAAGGTCACAAAACAATAGCGTTTGTGGCATTGCCCATATATACCCACATACCAAATTTGAAAGTTCTAACTAAAATATTTTTTAAGTTATCGCGTCCAAAAGGAAATCTCTGCGGCGGCGGCGGCGTGACCGTACAATTAACTGGAGACTAGCTGTCAATGGAAATACAGTAGAACCTCAATTATCCGAATCCCATGGGAGACATACAATCCGGTCGGATAATCGAGGGGTTCGGATAGATGATGGAAGCCGAAATTCACCATCTATGGGTTACCGAGTGGGCGATAATTGAAGAATTGTCGTTTTTATGCAATAAACAAAGACGTTGGTGGTCATTGATAAAATAATTTAATATATTTGTGTTATATAAGTGACCCTTTAATTGTCGCTTATTTGCTCCATACCCACAGATATTATTATTCTTATTTAAAATGTTACGCGGACTGGAGCTGGCTGTATTCGGTTGGTACTTACATTGTTGACGTTTTAACATCGTCCCGCATACACATTTTCAGATCTACTCTGGGAGATTATAAATTTCTAAAGCCCACGAACACGCTTTCATTGATTGGCGCATTATCAAAGAAGTTGTGTAGCGGGGTCATGTAATTGAATTAATCCCTCCCTATTGAAACTATGTTATTACAGATCAAAGAAGTTAGGCGTTTCTGTGGACAGTGCATTTTATACAGTACTAGAATTAATGGTTTCCGAGAATGTGTAAAATGCTGTATTATCGCTCATGGTAGACCGTGCTTTTAAACTAAATGTAGGGAGACAAGGTTTCGGATCGGTTAATCTGGAGATTCGGATCATAGAGGGCCGGATAAGTGAGGTTCTACTGTAGCATAATTATGTAAAAGTACATGTAATAATCAGTTGCAGCAATCCATATGTCTTTGTCATAAGAGAAACATGCCTCAAATATGACATGTGAACACACTTTGGCGAAGCCAAAGTTAAGTAAAGGTAGTGGTGGCATCGTTTACAGAAATCACAACCGGTTACCGGGGCTTTGAAACGAACGAAATCCGGTATTTCGTATGCTTGTTAGTGGCAGTGATTATTTCTCGCGGGACGTACATGAACCAGAACTTGCAACTGGAAATGGCTTTCGCGAGATATTAAAACGTATGTAAACATGACTTTTGCTCAATATAAAGTAAAAATGTGATATATTTAACAAAATATGTATATTTTTGGTCGTTTTGATGAAGTATCCGCCACTAGAAAGCCTAAAATAATAACTTCTTCAATAACCGGTTCCCAAATATTCTTTGCGAATTTCGTTTTTTCTACCAAAACGAAACAAAATACCGCATACCGGAAAACCGTTAACAACACTAATTAAAGGTCACACCATAATGCACACCAAAACCCCCTAACCAATGTCCCTACCAAGTGTCAACCTTCTACACCTTATGGAATCCAAGAAATAGCATGGACAAAATTTTAAAACTTATGGTCACTACGACAAGGTCAAAGGTCAAATCAAGGTGACACATAGATGCTGCACACCTACAACCCATAACCAATGTCCCTACCAAGTATCAACTTCCTACACCTTACGGTTTCCAACATACAGCCCGGAAAAGATTTTCAAACTCAAGGTCACTACGGCAAGGTCAAAGGTCAAATCAAGGTCACACTATGATGTCACACACCCACACTCTTTAACCAATGTTCCTACCAAGTATAAACTTCCTACACCTTACAGTTTTTTTTAGATACAGCTCGGACAAACGTTTTCCAGCCGCCTGCCTGCCTGCCTGCCCGCCCGCCCATCTGGACACCATGGGTGAAAACAATACCCCGACAGCCCTTAAAGGCTGTTGGATAAAAAGGTTATTGTTGAATTCTTCAGAAATCCAATATGTCTCAGCTTGCACATTATGAAAAGAGGAAGAGCATATGATGCATACAATGAATGCAATAGTCCAAATGCCATGTAGCATAAGGATTGTTAACTGGGATTCGGCCTAGTGTTGAATTGTACACAAGACCTAGATATTTGTTTGCCAATTCAACCTTTAATTAGCATAATAAAAGATTTATTATCCATCAGGTGCCGTATTTAGTCTACATATAGAGTTATACAGACCAGGACACATTTATTTGGTGAACCTTGGCGACATTTGCTATATTCATAATAAACGATTTGCAAATTCATCCACACAACCGATTTTTTTAGTAAACGATTGGTAAACTACAAAAGCTTCAAATAGGTTATAGACATCATTTTAAAGTATTTTACAGACTTTGGGATTATTTTGTTGCATTAAAAGAAATGGCGGAGCTCAAGTTAAAGATTCAGGTTTTTATATTCACTGATGTCCTTATATATATCTACAAAGTTAGACAGTAAAAGTCAAAGATATCTCATTAGAAATATACCAACAAAATATATCACCCATAAAGATATCACTAAAATACTTATGCTAAGCACTTGTATGGTATTGTCATTTTTATTAATTATTTAGATATATGTCATCTGGGAAGTTTTCCCACTACATTTATTTGGTTCAGTTCATGAGAAATCTTCAACTTAATATTTTCACACCTATTATCACAATTCTATTGTCACTTTGCTTCACCAATGACATCTCTATGATTTGAACAGAAGGCCCTATGCACTGAGCAATGACTTAATCAATATGAAAGAAATCAAATAACAAATGAAGTGACTTACTCTGGAAAAAGACTAAGGATCTTTACTATGGATTCCCATGGTAACAGTGTTTTATTCAACACAAGCTGATGCACCTGTGTATAAACTATTCCTTCATTTGGTAGGGAGACAGATGGGTCCAGTGGATTGTGTCTCAAGGCCAGAAACTCGCATTTGGGTGTCACATCAAGGATCTGACATATCTAACAAGTATTGAAACAAGAAATCAACAATAAATTGTGGTTGATACTCAATTTTGTTCCTATTCTTACTAATTTCTTAGTAACATCATTATTCGTGGATATTCACTCTTCAAATATTAAAGATTTTCCCCATGAGACTAATGACACAAACAATATAGCCAACAAAAAAATGCCTTCACAGAAATTATGATATGATTTTTTTGGTTTATATTTAATAAGGTTGTTTAAACTGTAAACGGTCTTTCAATTACCTCATTCCAACTGGATATCTGATTATCTGTTAAATCCAAGAAGGTGATATGATTGCAAAAAGATGATACTTCATCCTTATCCCCAGCACAGGTTATGCCATAGCCTTCCAAAGAGAGTTCTTGGGGAACTCTTATAAGCCCCTGTGTGCCTGGAACTTGACATAAAAATACATACAAGAGATTGAGATAACCACTGACATCAGACAGTATTGATCAACTCTAAATTCTAAATATAGGTATGCTACAGTAGATGGGTCGAAGCAAGCACCCAAAATATAAATCTGGTTCTATAAGACTTCAAAATACATACTGAAATTCCACTGCTGAGAGGCTAAAATACAAAAACTAATAAGACTATTTTATGGTACATATCTTTATCAAGATCAAAGGTCCAGTCAAGGTCTCACCATGACATTACACACCTACACAGCCCAACCAATGTAACTACCAAGTACCATCTTCCTATACCTTACAGTTTCCAAGATAGAACCTGGACAAGATTTTAAAGATCAAGGCCACTACAGTAGGCAACAAGCATTCTGATGCATGCAACGTATTAATTAGATGTACTAAAGATAGTGGAATATAAATTTTATTGTCAGTCGGAGGCACATGTAGAAGTGACAACAAGCAAGAGGCAGGTGAATGACTTATTTTGAAGAAATAACATATCAGCAACACTTTAGAGATAAAAGACGTTTATCCATTTAGTAGCTATGACTCAGCTATTCAGAAAACTATAGATCTGCTTCACCATGTGGTACATCACCCAATAGTAGGTTAACTAGAAATAGGACGCCCTGTTGATAGTAGCTGCGACATATGAATAAAAACAGGATAGCATAGAAGAACAGACATTATCATGTGTAATGTCCACCCCATGAACCTTTTGCCAGAATTGTACAGTAGTCTTACAAGACCCTGTTTCATTTGTGAAATATATCAATGATGGTTAAATATTTATTAGTGTACATGTAAATTATTTCAGCTTCATGCCTTTTTGCATTGGTTGGGTCGAAAAATTTTGACGAAATCACTCTATCTTGCACAGTTAAGAAGATAGAAGCAAATTTCTGTTTTTCTATTTTTGGCAAAAATTTGAAAATTCAAAATGGCCGCCATTTTTGGGAAGAGGAAAATTTTTTGAAAATTGCCAAGAGTACATTTCTTAGATACCCTGTGGGTCGAAAATTTCACTGAAATAACTCTATTTTGCACGGTTAAGGCAAATTTGTGTTTTCCATTTTGGGCAAAAATTCGAAAATTCAAAATGGCCGCCATATGTGGGGAGGGGAAAATTTTTTTGAAAATTGCCAAGAGTACCTTTCTTAGATACCCTGTGGGTCAAAAATTTCGACAAAATCGCTCTATCTCGCACGGTTAAGGAGACAGAAGCAAATTTGTGTTTTGCCATTTTTGGCAAAAATTCGAAAATTCAAAATGGCCGCCATTTTTGGGGAGGGGAAAAGTATTTGAAAATTGCAAAGAGTACATTCCTTAGATACCCTGTGGGTCAAAAATTTTGACGAAATCGCTCTATCTCGCACGGTTTAGGAGATATGAGCACATTTGCCTTTTTCAGTATTCAAAATAGCCAATTACTCATTTATTTAATTAATTACTCACTCATCTATGAAGCAATTCCCCCCAAAAGCAATCCCATACAAGCTATTAACCCAATGAACCTCCATACCAAATTTCAGAAAGATAGGCTTAATAGCATTCCTTAAAATGTCTGGAAACCAAAGAGATACTCAAAAGTAGCAAAGTAGCTATTACTCAGTTAGCTCTAAGAGCTATCATCACCAGAAGCAATCCCATACAAGTTATTAATCCAATAAACCTGCATGCCAAATTTGGTAAAGATAGGATAAGAACTGTTGCCTAAAATGTCTGGGACAGACAGTGATCCGGATCACTCCAAAAATTGAATCATTTCTTCCTTTTACCTTTTCAGACATATCCTGAAAATGTCATCGAAACCCGTCCATAAGTTTTTGAGTTATCTGTCTTTAAAAATTAAATTTCATTGATCCAGAAGATCCAGATAGCGATCCGGAACACTCCAAAAATTGAATCATTTCTTCCTTTCACCTTTCCAGACACATCCTGAAAGTTTCATCGAAATCTGTCGATAAGTTTTTGAGTTACCTGTCTTTAAAAATTACATTTCATGGATCCAGAAGATCCAGAGAGTCTTCTGGATCACTCCCAAAATTGAATCATTTCTTCCTTTCACCTTTGTAGACATATCCTGAAAATTTCATCGAAATCTGTCCATAAGTTTTTGAGTTACCTGTCTTTAAAAATTACATTTCATGGATCCAGAAGATCCAGAGAGTGTTCTGGATCACTCCCCAAATTGTTTGAATCATTTCTTCCTTTCACCTTTGCAGACATATCCTGAAAATTTCATCGAAATCCGTCCTTGAATCCAGAAGAGCCAGATAGTGATCCGGATCACTCCCCAAATTGAATCATTTCTTCCTTTTACCTTTTCAGACATATCCTGAAAATTTCATCAAAATTTGTCCATAATTTTTGAGTTATCTGTCTTTAAAAATTACATTTCATGGATCCAGAAGATCAAGATAGTGATCCAGATCACTCCCAAAATTGAAACATTTTTTCCTTTTACCATTTCATACATATCCTCAAAATTTCATTGAAATCCGTCTGCAGGTTTTTGAGTTATCTGTCTTTAAAAATTACGTTTTATGGATCCAGAAGATCCAGATAGTGATCTGGATCACTCCCAAAATTGAATCATTCTTACTTTCACCTTTCCAGACATATCCTGAAAATTTCATTGAAATTCGTCCATAAGTTTTTGAGTTATCTGTCTTTAAAAATTACATTTCGTGGATCCAGAAGATCTAGATCGTGATCCGGAGCAATCTCAAAATTGTATAGTTTCTTACTTTTACCTTTTCAGACATATCCTGAAAATTTCACTGAAATCCGTCCATAAATTTTTGAGTTATCTGTCTTTAAATATTACATTTCATTGATCCAGAAGATCCAGATAGTGATCCGGAACACTCCAAAACTTGAATCATTTCTTCCTTTTACCTTTTCAGACATATGAACAACATATTTGAAAAGATTAGCCTAACTTTAATACTTTTTAAGATATTTCACATTTACCTCTGTCATTATTTTGCTACAAATAACAAAATAGCTATTACTCACTTATGGCATGCTATGAAACTCCAAACTATATGTCATCTTATAGTTAAGGACAAGTAGCTGAACAACATATTTTAGGAAAATACTCTAACTGCAATAGTTTTGGAGTTACAATGGCTTTACTCAACAGTCAGAATTTCAAAGTAGCTATTACTCAGCTGTCCAAGGTGCAACGGGTCTGAAACTTTACTATGTGATAACTTACCAAAACGTAGATGGATAACATATTTGAAAAGATTTCCCTAACTTTAATACTTTTGAAAATATTTGACATTTACTTCTTTCATTATATGGTAAGGATATACATTTTTCTTCATAAAAATGTATTTTACATTTAAAAATATGAAATTTTATTTCATAAAAATGTAATATACTCTACCATATGAAAACACTTGGGTTCGAATGCCCACATGGAAGGATGGTGGGAAAAAGACAGACTGAGGAAAACCACCCTAAGGTTAAATTGCATAAAGAGGAAAGTTCCTGGTGCAATTGAACCCAAAACCTCTGTGCTGAAGAAAAAACCCTATTGAGTTAAGTGAGTAGAAGGGAAATTAACCACTGCAAGAACTTCAGCACTGCTGTCTACACCCTATTAGGTCAGCTCAAAGGAGAGAGCATAAATATGCCACTGTGCTCAGAATAGGAACATGCCAAGAGGCACTAAGAAGCACGGTTCTGAAAATGGAGATGAAGAACAGAATCCCTAAAAGGGAATGCCACCCCCCTTTTTCTGAGACTAAAAAGTCTCAGAATGACTTAAATTGAGGAATTTAAGTGGAAGAGAGAGAATGGGCTGAGTGGAAACAAAAGTCCACTACACTTAAGAAATCATAGAGACTCTTAAGAACAACATCTCTGAAGGAAAATAAGTGAAGTGCAAGAATTCCGAGAGGAATCCCCCATGAAGTGAAGCAGTGGGAAACCACCGAAGAGACCAGAATGAAACCTGGGAAAAACATCATGGGCCTTCACATGTGGAACAGAGTTAGAGGGAATAAAGGATAAAATGTTATCCAAAAAGATATTGTCTGAGCAGCAATATCACCCTCTTTGAACTTCAGAAGAAAGACCAAGAAGAAATCCTCCTAAAAAAGTCAGAATAGCTAGATAGATAGTATCTTAGGAATCTGACTGTAGGAAAGGAGAGGTCCTCTAAGTCATCCTGACCAAAGACAAAAAGTCAAAGCAGGAAGAGCCTTCTGAAGGTCACTGGCTTAAGCCAGGAAAGTAAGATCTGACTTAAGGATGACTCAGGCCATCCCTAGAGAGTGAGAGAAAACCTTTAAATAAAGGAATCAAAATCACTCATTCTCCTTCCCAAAGAAAGGGAGTAAGAAAGACTGTCTAATATGTGAAAAACTTGGCTCAGCAAGTAAACAGGGTTCAAGAGGAGCCTTGGCAAGAGCCTACAGAACCAAGGTTTAAGTACCAAAAGGTAGGTGACGACTACCCTTATTGTGGACTTAAAGAAGCTCTAAAAGAGACTTCTAAGCTCCCTATAAGAACCCAACTCCAAGTAGTACCTGGAGAGAGCTGACCTGTATCCCTATTGACTGAAAAATAATTCCTTAAAAGGAACAAACAGCAATGAAAGGGACAGTTAAGGCATGGCAGAGTGGCCATGTTCCTCACAAGTTTTTGAAGCAGTTCCACACTGCCTCATAGACAGTAATGGAGGATAAAAATCCTCCAAGACCCCTCCTGTGAAAATTCTTCTTAAAGGAGACTTCAGCCAGAAAGCTTGAAGAAAGGAAATCCATAAAAATTAATAACAAAACTCTAGATGAGATTGTTATAGAAGAATAAGAGGAAGAGCCAATGGCTTTCTTAAAGGAGATCTTGAGGCCAAAAACTTGGCACTTGCCAAGGAAGGCTACAAGAAGAATGGTACAGCTCTGAAAGTTGATTAACTTCCTGGCCAAAGAGGACAAAGAGCTGAAGGAGGGAAGGAGTAAAACAAGTACTCCGGACCAAAGCACTAAAGGGCATCTGTTGCCAGGGCCTAAGGATCTAGCACAGGAGGCACATGCAAGAGCAGCTTGTGATTGCATCACATGGCAAAAGAGATCTAAATCAGATGAGAAGTCTGAGACTACCCTCTGAAGATCCAAGAATAGAGAGACCACTTTATATGAAAGGTGAGATAAGACCTCCAGAGATGGTCTGCCAAGGATTCATGCCCCTGGAACATGAGAAGGTGGAAGAACAGACTTGTTCTTGTAAAAATAATGGCAAAAGGTGCCAAAATAGATACACATGTCCCAAGAGTGGAAGCTCTCTTGATATAAAAAAGAAAGCACAGACAACAGTGTTACCTGAAACTATCTGAAGTGTCCCTTAAAGAAAGGACAAGTGAGGAACAAATGTCTTGAGAACAAGACACCTGTGTTGTTTGAGGCTAAAAGGATGATCCTTTGATGAAAGGATAATGTCTGAGTAAAAAGGACAGCTATGAGCTCTAGAAGTGATGAACAGATTGAACTGCTACATCAAAGATGGACCTTAGGTGGTCAAGGAGCACAAAGAACTCCCAAACCCTGAAGTGAAACATCCATGAAAGTAGATGTAAAGACTAGGGAATTAACGGGAGATATGCAAAGACATAGTTCCCAGGATAGTACCATCTTAAATGAACCTTCATAGAAGGATCAAAGAATGGGCAATCCAGAGCACCTTAGAGAAGGAAAATCAAAGTGTCCCAAGATGACACTGAAGAAGTGTCATGTGCAGGAGACCTTGAAGAAGTGGCTTCCAAGTGGAAGCCAAGAGAAATAAAGGTGCCCAGTTGGAGAGGTAATTTAAAGGTGTTCCAAGGCAGAGAAAGGATGAGCTGCTGAATAGACAGAACCTTGTCCCTGAGAGGAACACCTTTAGACAGGCTAAGAACCTGACCCAGGAAGGAGACCTGTTGTAGGAACAGATCTAAATACTTCCTGCTAAAAACCACTCCATGTTGAATGTCAACTCTAAGAGAGTTGCCAAATGAGCCTCTGACAATTATTGGCTCTAATGAGCCTATATGTAGTCACATGTGCACTGAGATGCCCAACCTCAAAGCCAACTTTCCTTACTTCCTTGACCAAGGAAGTAAAAACTGAAAGGCTAGTGGCTAGGCCCTAGGGCACTGCCACAAAGTGGTACACCCTGCCCAAAAGCAAAACTCTGAACACGAGTGAACCAAAGGAGAGAAAGGAGGCATATTGAGGAAGAGAAGTGGTCCACTGGCCAATTAGAAGTGAGAAAAAGATCAACTGAAAAGTTTCCATCCTGATAGTTTGGAGAACCAGGAAAAGATCCAAATCTAGGAAAAGATCTAAATCCAATGCTGGTTTCCAGTCTTCTATCTCTTTGTCAAGGAAAAAGGGGGCCTGAGAAAATCAGGTAAAAGAGAGCCCAGGCACTTGAACTGCTCCTACGAACAGCAAGTGTGAGGCTGAATGACAAAGAGCAGCATACTTCTGAGGAGAAGCAAACAAGAGGAGAGTGCCCGTGAACGGGCACTGTGTCAGCTGACTGAGTGTTTTTGATTTGTGAAGGTGATTAGAGGACAGAATAATTATCAGGAAAAGGGCTGTACAGAAATACAGTAAATGGTAACTGAACAGCAAGTTCGAAAGAAATTCCGAAGCTGACAGAAGAAAAGGATAAAAAAGTTGTGCCCTGTAAATGGTATTATGAAGGAAAATAACAAGGTAATTGTTTAAGTGTAAAAAATAGGTTAAAACATATTTAAACAAATACTACAAATGCAATAACCTCGTTCGACCTTGAAGAAGGGGTCCAAGGTCAAATCTAACCACACAAATACATTCCCAGCCCATGATTTCCTATGGTTTACCATTCCCAACCTCTAGGACCAATTATAAATGAGTTATAAGCACTTTTAAGCTTGGCTGTCCTCATTTGACCTTGAAGGAGGGGTCCAAAGGTCAAATCTGACCATACCAAAAGATTCCGAGCCAATAATTTCCTATGGGATGGTTTACCATCCCAAATCTCTGTCACCAATAATAAGCGAGTTGTAGGCACTTTCAATTTTCGCTATCCTCATTTGACCTTGAAGGAGGGTTCCAAGGTCAAATCGGACCATATCAACAGATTCACAGCCCATGATTTCCTGTCTGTTTACCATCCCAAACCTCTGGGACCAATAATAAGTGAGTTATAAGCACTTTTAAGTTTGGCTATCCTTGTTTGACCTTGAAGGAGGGGTCATTGAAGGTCAAATCTGACCACACCAAAAGATTCCCACCCCATGATTTCCTACAGGTTGGTTTATCATCCCAAACCTCTAGGATCAATAATAAGGGAGATATAAGCCCTTTTCATGACTGACAAAAAACACCTGTGGCGGCCATCTTGTTTCTCAAAATGAGGCCAAAAATATTCCCAGACAACATTTTATGGTTATTAATATATACTGCAAACTTAAGAAAGCTAGCTATAATATTTTTTTTCATCAGAGCAGTAATGGTGAAATCTCTCTCTACACACTGCGGCTATCCAGTGGATACAAAGATTTACTCAACAGTGAGAACCTGAAAGTAGCTATTGCTCAGCTATGCCATGACATAGAGGTCTGCAATTTCACTATGTTATAGCTGATCAAAAATTCTGTGAATAACATATTTAACAAATTACTCTAAATGTAATAGTTTTCAAGTTACAACTGATTTACTCAACAGTGAGAACCTCAAAGGAACTATTACTCAGCTATGCAATGAGCTACATGTCTGAAATTTTACTATGTTATAGCTAACCCAAAAGTAGGTGAACAACATATTTAAGCAAACTACTGTAAATGCAATAGTTTTCAAGCTACAACTGATTTACTCAATAGTGAGAACCTGAAAATAGCTATTGCTCCGCTATGCCATGAGCTATAGGTCTGTAATTTCACTATGTTATAGCTGACCCAAAAGTAGGTGAACAATATATTTTAACAAAATACTCCAAATGCAATATTTTTCAAGTTATAGCTGATTTACTCAACAGTCAGTACCTGAGAATAGCTATTGCTCAGTTGTGCCATGAGCTATAGGTCTATAATTTCACTATGTTCTAGCTGACCCAAAAGTAGCTGAATAACATATTTGCACAAATTTCTGTAAATGCAATAGTTTTCCAATTATAACTGATTTACTCAACAGTGAGAACTTCAAAGTAGCTATTACTCAGCTATGAAATGAGCCACAGGTCTGAAACTTCACTATGTTATAGCTGACCCCAAAATAGGTGAATAACATATTGAAACAAAATACTCTAAATGCAATAGTTTTCAAGTTATAAGTGATTTACTCAACAGTGATAACCTAAAAGTAGCTATTCCTCCGCTATGCCATGAGCTACAGGTCTGAAATTTTACTATGTTATAGCTGGCCCAAAAGTAGCTGAATAACATATTTATACGAAATTCTCTAAATGCAATAGTTTTTAAGTTACAAGTGATTTTACTCATGATGGAAGTTACTGAAAAGCCCAAAAGTAGCTATTACTCACTTAGCTATTGAGACAGACACCCAACTTACTCACCATATTGTAGCTATGAAAAAAGTAGCTGAATAACATATTTTAACAAAATGCTCTAAATGCAACACTTTTCAAGTTATAAGTGATTTACTCAACAGTGATAACCTAAAAGTAGCTATTACTCAGCTATGCCATGAGCTATAGGTCTGAAATTTTACTATGTTATAGCTGACCCAAAAGTAGCTGAATAACATATTTATACGAAATTCTCTAAATGCAATAGTTTTCAAGTTATAAGCGATTTACTCAACAGGGATAACCTAAAAGTAGCTATTACTCAGCTATGCCATGAGCTACAGGTCTGAAATTTCACTATGTTATAGCTGGCCCAAAAGTAGCTGAATAACATATTTATACGAAATTCTCTAAATGCAATAGTTTTTAAGTTACAAGTGATTTTAATCATAATGGAAGTTACTGAAAAGCCCAAAAGTAGCTATTACTCACTTAGCTATTGAGACAGACACCCAACTTACTCACCATATTGTAGCTATGAAAAAAGTAGCTGAACAACATATTTTCACAAAATGCTGTAAATGCAACACTTTTGAAGTTATAAGTGATTTAGTGCATGATTTCATGAATTTTAATGCATTAAAAATTATTAAAAAAATTTATTAAAAAAAAAGTAAGACAGATCCAGGTCTCATACTCACACAAGAGAATCTACCTCTGGCCTAGTACATATATGCAAGATATGAGAGAAATCCCTGCAATAGTCACTGAGAAAATTGTGATAAAAAGTTGAAATTTTCACACTTTTGGTGGGGGTACCCCCCCTTGTAATGTCTCTAGCAAACAGACGAACAGACAGATTTGCATGCCTTGAACAATTTTTCATCCTCGATAGATAAGGTATCTTTTAAAAAAAACAGCATGTCTCTAGGCCTTGTAGTTTTGGAGAAGAAGTTGTTCACGCGGACGCGTACGCCGCAGAGTGATGACATAATGTCAGCTGACTGACAAGTCAGCTGACATAAAAAGCTGAAGAAGATGAAATCAGGAAAAGTGGAATCTGAGAGACCACTGGAAGGTGAAAACCAAGTTCCAGGCTTCTGGAAAAAGAAAGGCTGACACCCAAACATTTCAAATGAAATGGAAGAAATCAGTTGACTTCCCACTGGCAAGTGGAGGGATCTGGAAGTAAGAGTGAACGTTTGAATAAAACAAAACACTCCTATCTCCTGAAGGACACCATGATAGAGGTCGAGGCTGAGCCTCTGCCTGTGGGTGGCATTCCACCATCAGAATGATGGAACCTGGAAAGGAACCATATCCCTAAAGCACTAAGTTAGAGAGAAGACTCCCTAGTTGGGAGGAGAACCCAAATTACCCTACCAAGTGACTAGGCACAAGAGAGGGAAATAGATAAAGAAATCTCTCAAAACAAAGTCCAAAGATGGTTGAAAAAAGCCATAGATCAACCAGCTAAAATGGAGCTGGAAGATCCACTGAAAAGATGTCCAAAAGCATGGTGGATGAAAAAGACCACTGAGAAGTATTGCCTGGTCAATCAAGTTGAATAAGTGATCAACAAAACAGGACTGAAGGAAAAAATCCCACAGTACTAAGGACCCGAAGGTCCATCTCAGATCTCCCCTAATAGCAGAGGATCTCTGCCTAGGGAAGAGAAGGTCTTAAGAACCCCACCAGGCTAGATCCCAGGTCCGGAAACCTGAGCAAGTCAACCCAAAAAACCCTCTGAAGAGGGTTTGTACCTGGCAAAACTAAGTTTTAGAGGGTAAATTTGGGTAATTACCCAACCTATAAAACTTAGAATGAGAAGATCTCAAAATGAATGAGTGACAGAAAGTAAGTATCTGGCCTCACAAAGGAACTTCTAAGCCTGGAAAAAGTGGATGACTAAGAAAGAAATAAGACTGATCAAAGAGCAGTCAAATTTTTCCCTAATTCTGTTGGACAGGAAGCCTTGAAAATCTTCTGTGAGAAGATTGAAGGACAAAGTCCTAAGCATCCATAAAGTCTAACAGACTGGCACCAAAAATGTTGAAATCAGGTCCCTGAAGTCTGCCTAAAGGTTAACTAAAGACAGAGGGACACCAACATACCCAAAAGGGAGATGTGCCCATTGGAAGTCAGATCTAAAAAATGGTGAAAATGCAATAGGAAGCTGTTGAGTAACAGAAGATTTCCACCAAGCCCCAAACAAAAATTTTCTAGATTTAGAAAATGAATGGAGCTGTGTTTAGGAAGTAGCAAAATCAGTTGGATTCAACTGATAAACACTTCTTAAGGGACCCTGAACAAAAAATGGTCTTGAGAAAGAAATCCCAGCCCAAAAAAACAGCCTGATTAGGCTGAGCCTTAGGCACAAACGAGGCCAAAAGACTGAAAATTGACTGAGAAACCAAATGACCAACTGACAAAATTGGAATGTAGGAAACCGGGAACAGTGAGATGGGTCTCCAAAGGGGAAGACCAAGTCAACCCCATGAGCCGTTAACCACCATCCTCCAGATTTGAAGGTGGGGTTAGGCTAAAAATGGAAACCCTGGGTTCAGAATTGAACCCAAAAACACTGAAACCAGGATCCGTATCCCAGAAATGTCAATTGAAAGGGCCTGTACAAGCGATGAACCGTGAATGGTAGGTACATGTAGTACCGTAAATATACGCTAAAATTGTGTGTAAAACATGGGTATATATTACACATTATGCTCCGACAGAATAATAATCAAAGAATTATGAAAAAGGAATGCATACACAAACCTGGAAATGCTGTAATCACTGAGAAAATGACTATTTTCAAACAACCTATCGGCTGACCTCCATTTTGAATGTGACGTCATCGTCACGTGACCTGGTGAATGATTCGTAAAAAGCTCAAAATTATGGCCAAAATACGCAGTGAAACGAAGAATTTCGTGGAAAGAATGAAGGAAAACTGTAAATTAGAATTATAATGCCTGTAGAAGTGCATAAAAACAAATTAATTTATCCAGGAAATGAATATCTCCAAAGAAAATCCGACATTCTGACACCACGTGACCAGATGAGCGATAATACGAACTTTGTAACTATGTGAAAACAATGCACATTCAAATAAGGTCAAAATACGTGGTGAAAAACGAAGAATTTCGTGAAAAGAATGAAGGAAAACCCGTAAATTAAAATTATAATGCCTGTAGAAGTGCATAAAACGAATTAATTTACAATGAATATTTCCAAAGGCAATCCGACATTCTAACACCACGTGACCAAATGAGGGACAATACGAATTGTGAGAAATACGTAAAAATATACAACAAATTCACCAGAAATAGAAGTAAAAGGTAAATAAAATGGAGGAAGAGTGAATAAAACAGCTTAAGTGTACTTACAGAGCACCAACACACCAATGCAGGTCTTAAAATTTGGGCAGCAAAAATGCCGAGTTGAGAGTTCAACCGCCACAAAAAGAATGAACTATTTCTGTATTACTGCGTATGGCAGAGTGAATTAGGTCACCAGGGGTCAAAGGGTAGCAAGTATATAGGTTTAAAGAGGGTCTCCCCTCATATTTTAAATTCTATGTACGGTGTACGTGGCGGTCACCGAATGCCAAGCAAAGTTTACCCTAGTGTTTTCATATGGTAGAGTATATTACATTTTTATGAAATAAAAAGCTATTACTCACTTATGGCATGCAATAGAACCCCAAACTATGTACCATCTTATAGCTAAGGACAAAGTAGCTGAACAACATATTTTAGGAAAATACTCTAACTGCAATAGTTTTGGAGTTACAAAGGCTTTACTCAATGGTAAGAATTTCAAAGTAGCTATTTCTCAGCTACACAATATGGGACAGCTCTGAAACTTTACCATGTGATAGTTTACCAAAAACTAGATGAACAACATATTGAAAAGATTAGCCTAACTTTAATACTTCTTAAGATATTTGACATTTAACTCTGTCATTATTTTGCTACAAATAACAAAATAGCTATTACTCACTTATGGCATGCTATGGAACTCCAAACTCTATGTCATCTTATAGTTAAGGACAAAGTAGCTGAACAACATATTTTAGGAAAACACTCTAACTGCAATAGTTTTGGAGTTACAATGGCTTTACTCAACAGTAAGAATTTCAAAGTAGCTATTACTCAGCTATCCAACGTGCAACAGGTCTGAAACTTTACTATGTGATAGCTTACCAAAAAGTAGATGGATAACATATTTGAAAAGATTTCCCTAACTTTAATACTTTTGAAGATATCTGACATTTACTTCTTTCATTATTTTGCTACAAATGAGAAAATAGCTATTACTCACTTATGGCAAAAAAATCTGTAGCTGTAGCAGTTTTGGAGAAATCGGCGTGACACACTAACGCACGCACGCACACACCCACGCACGCACAGGATGCATTTCATAATCTCCCTCCCGGGCTAAAGCCCAGCGGGAGATAATAAGGTCAAAGGTCAAATAAAGGTCACACTAAGACATTGTACACCTACACCCCAACCAATGTCTCCACTACATATCAGCATCCTACATCTTAAAGTTTTTGTTATATAACCCAGACAAGAGTCTCTAACTCAAGTTTACTATGGCAAGGTCAAAGGTCACATCAAGGTCACACGCTGGCACTGCACAACTACACTCTCAACCAAATTGTAACCTAGCAAGTATCAACTTCCTGAACCTTTTGGTTTGTAAGACACATCTCAGTAAGCGGTTTTTTTCAGCCTCAAGCAAGCACACCCACCAGTTCCGCTGGATGCCATGGGTGAAAACAATACCTGCACAGTCTTTTACGACTTTGGGGTAAAAAGTTGAACAGAAGTTGGTGATACCTTACTTTAAGTACATTGGCCAATATTCAAGTTATGTACTTTAAGCACATTGGCCAATATTCAAGTTATGTACTACCGTGAATGGCCAAGTAGTTAACAGGTTTAGCATTGAATCGCTTTGCTCCTGTATCAGTGATCATGGGTTAAAACAAAGTTCATGGCAACTTACAGGGATTCACTTAATTGTTTCCTCTTACCCCGGCTATTGAAAGAGATGTAGCACAAAACCTGACTTTTCACCCACCATTTGACCCCGTCAAATTTCTTTTTGGAATAAATATTTCCACTAGATTGTCTTCTTCTTCTTCAGGGGAGTACTTGTCATGAATTGCATCAACTAGACTCTTCCTTGTCTTTTCTGGGCTTTGGTCATTCGTATCTTTCTCCATTAATTAACCTTAGCAGAGAAAAGCACACAAGCTTAAAGCAAAACCTTTAATGAAGGGTATATTGGTTCAATAAAACTTTTAACAGCATCACAGCCTTTCACACTTCGGTTAGGTGCTCATGACATAACAAATACTGGGACATTCTAAACAGGGTGACTCAATATCACCATACCAAAAAGGAAACAAATAGGTTACTTTTTTGGTTGACCTAAAAGTAAGCCAAACGGATGTCTGAAGTCTAACAGCTCTGTCAACATCAACTTTATGGGGCAATTTGCAAGTTTATCACTATTAATCAAGAAAATAAATTATTCTTTTTTTGAATTTTGTATTCCAAATACATCATCAGCCTATCTTTCACCAGTCTTCTAGTATTAAAGTACCTTTTCATAATGAAAGCTCTGTTTTTTACAAGAGATACATCACATAATACATTATACTTCACAGTTCACCCGTTGAAACTTAATTATGACCTCAATAGATTGTAAATTGCAATTTTATATTTTGAGGACAGAGTTATCTTGACAGGCAATAACTTACATTTAAGCCAAATATTTTAAATAATACGTAATATTATTTATAATATGTATTATATTTGTGATGCCAGGACGTGAAAGAAAATCTTAAAACACCATAATGGTAGTCACAATGTACGTGAAATCTATATTATTGTATTTACTCTCTAAAGCACCCAGGCTCAATATGACCAAATATTCACAAAGTTGGGGAAATATACATGAAAAATTTTTCACTTGGCACCATGAACTATTACATATACCCATATGGGCTATTACATCAGCTATTTCCTAACATGTACAAAAGCTCTTTTAACAGAAAATACATGATTGTATACATGTTTGAAAAAGATAAGGGTAAAATTTGAGCCTAAGTAAGGCTTGGGAAAAAAACATCCATTTGTAAAATATACCATTTGCACACAGATAGTGAGATAAACATTGCGGTAAAGCAGTAATAACACAAATCTCATTTTATTACACTAGTTTAACCAATAAGGGGAGACCAGGGCAAAATCTGACGAGCTTAATAGCCTCCATATAGTTTCCTATTACCTCCAAATACATTTAAAATCTCTACAAACATTAACAATAATAAACAAGATCAATGCCACAGTGTTTATCTCCCACCAGATATTAAGGAGAAATGGAGGTAGTCTGACCACAAAAAAGGGTTCAAAGCCCAAGAAGCAATAACAAGGAAGATAACACCCATTTCATTACAATGACCCAACTGAACCTTGAAGCAGGGCTAAAAGATCAAATCTGACATATGCAAAACATTCGCAAGACATGATTTCCTCTAGGTTGTTTTCACATTTGAAGTTCTAGAGCCAACTAGAATTGCATCAATTTGACGGAGTGCATCCCCTGACATGACATGGTATAAACTAATGTATAGAGAATTCAGCCATTCATAAACAAGACATTTTTTATTTCTGCCAAAATTCAAGATGGCGTTCAAAATTCAAAAAAGTAAAGTAAAAACGTCTCAGAGGCACTTTATTCAGGGTCTCTAGTGCCTGGATACATGGTAAAATAGCTATTGCTCAGCTATGCAATGAGCTACAGGTCAGGCCAAAATTTCCACAGCCAAAACTTTTGCAGGCATGACTTCCTATGGGCTGTTGTCACATTCTGAAGCTGTAGGACAAATAATAAGGAAGATATAAGGACTTTGCCTTGCAGCAGGGGTCAAAGGTCAAACTCCATTCTTTTAAAAGATTCTCAGGCCATGAATTCCAATAAGTCTTTTCATATTGCAAACCCCTAGGAGCAATGATAAGGAAGGTATAATGTCTTTTTAATTAGAAAACCCGTTTGGACATTAAACATGATATGGCGGCCATTTTGTTTTTGAAACTAGGCCAAATTACTGTCAGGCTAGCTTTACTAGTCACACTGAGCAATGTATCTTTGCGCCAATTTGATGATGCTAGCTGCAATATTTCAAGTTTTGGAGCATCTTAAGGATTTTCAAAAATAAGCAATGGCAGCCATTTTGTTTTTCAAAATGAGGCCAAAATTTTTCACAGGCAAAACAGTTGCAGGCCATTACTTCCCAAGGGCTGTTTTTACATTCTGAAGCCCTGGGAGCAATAATAAGCCAGATATGAGGATGTTTAAGTATGATAACCCCAGTTGACCTTGAAACAGGGGTCAAAGGTAAAGATTCTTAGGCCAAGACTTCCTGAAGGTTGTTTTCACATTCCGAGAACCTAGGAGGAATGATAAGGGAGATATAAGGCCTTTTTAATGGGATAACCCCATTTTATATTATATGGCGGCCATTTTGTTTTTGAAACGATGTTAACTTACCATCAGGCTACCTTTCCTAGCCATATATCTTTTGTGCAAATTTGATTATGCTAGCTGCAATGTTTCAAAATTTAGAGCATGTTAATGATTTCCAAACATTGTCTACGGTGACCATTTTGTTTTCCCAAATATGGCCAAAATTTTCCAGACATGTTTGCATAGCCATAAACATTCCCTGCAAATTTGGTGAAGATATCTTTTAAAATAAATGAGATATAAACTAAGGTTTATGTAAACCCAAGAGAACGTACACATGCACGCATGTGCACACAGGTGTTTAAAAGATTCCCAGTCCATGATATCCTATAGGTTGGTTTACCATCCCAAACCTGTAGGACCAATAATAAGCGAGTCATAAGCACTTTTAAGTTTGGCTATTCTCGTTTGACCTTGAAGGAGGGGTCCAAGATCAAATCTGACCACTCCAGAAAATTCCCAGCCCATGATTTCCTATAAGTTGGTTTACCATCCCAAACCTGTGCAACCAATAATAAGTGAGTCACAAGCACTTTTAAGTTTGGCTATCTTCGTTTGACCTTGAAGGAGGGGTCCAAGGTCAAATCTGACCACATAAAAAGATTCCCGGCCCATGATTTCCTATAAGTTGGTTTCACATTGCAAACATCTAGGACCAATAATAAGGGAGTTATAAGCACTTTTAGGTTTGGCTATCCTCATTTGACCTTGAAGGAGGAGCCCAAGGTCAAATCCGACCACACTAAAAGATTCCCAGCCCATGATTTCCTATAAGTTGGTTTACCATCCAATACCTCTAGGACCAATAATAAGGGAGATATAAGCACTTTCAATGACTGAAAAAAAAACGCCCATGGCGACCATCTTGTTTTTCAAAATGAGGCCGAAAATATTTCCAGTCAAGATTTTGTAATGCAGAACATATTCTGTGAATTTGAGATCTCTATCTATAATACCATTTGCTCTAGAGGGCCAACAAAAGTCCTTGCTGTAAGTCAAATAAACGTCCCTGGCGGCCATCTTGTTTTTCAAAATGAGGCCAAAAATATTCCCAGGCAAGCTTTTTGGTTATGAATATAGCCTGCAAATTTGAGAAGGCTAGCTATAATATTTTTTTGTTAGAGCGGTAACAGCCAATAATAAAGGAGGTGTATGGCCTCACAGTCTAAGGTACCATTTTGAGTCTTTTAGCAGGCCTAAGGTGACCTTGAAAACAATAGCCAAGGTCAACATACTGGATGCTGGTACTCCATCATGTACTCAACCTCCAAAGCCATTTTCAATAGTTTCCATGCAATATGGTCAGCATTAACTGTTAAAATATCTCAAAAAAGGCAAAAAAATGGCCTCGGTGAGGAACTTTGGCGGTCTGTGGATGACCTTCAATGAAGAGCTTCAAGGTCAAATTTCTGCATGCCTACACAGGACATATATATGTATTATATATACCAGCCATAAGATTATCTAACTTTCTGTATATGAGAACTGGGCCAAAATGTGAAAAAATGGCCAAAATCTGACCACCAGTGACCTTGAAATTGAAGGTTAAGGTCACAAAACAATAGCGTTCGTGCCATTGCCCATATATACCCACATACCAAATTTGAAAGGTCTAACTAAAAAAATATTTTTTAAGTTGTCGCGTCCGAAAGGAAATCTCTGCAGCGGTGTGACCGTACTGAATCCTAAGTATCCCCGACTTTCGTCCGGGGATACAATAACACCCTCCTATGATAAGTATTTTTGACTGAGTAGCGATGATGAGCGGGTGTACCCCAAAAAAATTAATTTTCAATCATGCCGCCTTGATAAAGGTCAAAAATAAGCATATGGAAAAACTTCCTGAGGTAGAAACTGCCAAAAATGTTTAGAATCCACCCACTAAGAGGGGGAATATTTAAGGGGGACAATAATGTGGCAGCAGCGGTGGCAAAACTCAATGTGCAAACAAATAAGGGACCTTTTCAAGGTGCACTTGTTTAAAAATGCAGAGATGTATGCATTAGAATGTAAGCATAATGTTTAAGTTTTATTGTATTCTGTATGTAGTGTATGAACTACCTAACAAAAGCCAGATGGCCAGCAGGGCCATTAACTTTTCCCTTTTCCTGGCCCGTATGAAATAGCCCAATAAAATCACCCACTCCCTTGTCTCTACAACACGCGCATTCCTGTGGTTATCAAACACAGCCATAATGTGCCTGCTACTTCCTCTCTTCTGTCCAGGAGACGACATGATGATCAGTATACTACTAGAATTACGTCTGAATACTTAAAAGTATATAAAATTATAGAGTTCGTAAACTGTAAAAACGTTTCTCTGTAGAAAACACGTCTGCACACTCTTCGCGCCAAAACGAAAAAGATGCTATGACGTCACGCTGTCTAGACAGGAAGGAAGTGTGATGCGCCACCTAGCGAATGCACACTCTGTGACCGGTCCTGCCGGTATTATATACAGGACGTCTTTTTCTGGCGTTTGGCGGAACCGGTCGTGCCGAACGGTAAAGCAATTGTCCATTGGATAGGATATATTAACACAATAAAATTAAAATTTAAATCTCTTTATTTTCTGCATTTTATTTTTTACATATTGATAAAAACCTTATTTCCAAATCTTTGAAAAATGAAGACATCAGACGTACTAGAGTGTTTGCATTCGAAACGTTACCATCAGAAAGCAGAAATCAGCGAAGTTCTCTCGATTTTAAAACATTTAGAGTATTTCGACTGGTTGTGGTACAATTTTTTTCTACGCATTTAATCAGGAACCAGAGCATTAAAGTTTCTTTTCATTTCGACTCCAGACGTTCTCGCTAGAGTTAATGGCCAGCCAGGCTACACATTTGTGTAAAATGATGGCCCAGAGCAGAACTTAGTAGTTCCCGGCCACCGGGCCTGCGCAGTTTCGAACACTGTCTGTATGGTGGTATATTTTACAAACTGAAAGAGTATTGGGTGGCAGAAGAGATATTAGACTTTAGATGCTCCTTAAATAAATTTGATTTGTATTCACATTTTAATTTAAAAAAAATTGTGCCCCTTTTTCCCCCTTTTCCAAAAACTGTGTGCCCCTTTTTTTTCTTGCACCCCTATTTCTTCTTGCACCCCTTTTTTCTAAGTCCTTTTGTTTCCTGTGCCCCTTTTTTCCTCACACCTTCAGATCTATCCCTGATAATAACTACATTTGGTTGCAGTATAGAATATTGTATCGAATTGAATGGACTTTAAGTATAAAAATTCTTTGTTACAATAAGCAGGATGAACATTTTTGGCCAATTAATTTTATTCTAAAAAATAACCAGGCATTATATCTTCAGTTGTACACACAAAAAAAGGAAACATAGGGAAGGGTTTTTTTCAAAACATATAACAAGCAGTAATTGATAAAAGATGAACTGACGTCACACTGTCTAGACAGGAAGCAAGTATGATGCGCCACCTGGTGAATGTACACTACTTGACTGGTCCTGCCGGTATTTTATACAGAACGTCTTTTTCTGGCGATTGGCGGGACTGGTCACGCCAACCAGTAAAGCAATTGTCCATTGGATAGGATGTATTAAAAATTATTAAAATTATATTTCATAATAGTATATTTATGTTAAATAAATTTTAGTAATTCAAAGACCAATTCTTGTACCGGTATTCCAAGGGCTGGATGTATGAAAACAGATAGTACTAAAATGTTATATCCATGATTGTAAATGAAAAGGTATTTTGATATGTTGAGACCAGAGTTTTACAAAGTTTTTACAGTTAATTATCAAGAAAATGTCATGTTATAAAAGTATTTATACCACATAATGTAATAGTGTACATTCGTAATGTTTGAGAATTACCTCACTTCCTGTATAGTGGTATGCATGTATTGATGTCTATAAAGAAAAATAAAAAAAAATTAAGCATTGCTATAGCGAATGTCTTTCTCCTTAAGCTTTCCAAATAAAGATACTTCGCCTTAATTGAGATACTGAGAGAGGTTATTTACTTACATTATCTATTTAACAATGTCTGAATTGATCAAGAGGATTATTAGTGTGCAGATGATTAAACTGGAACAGTGTGGGGAAAAAGGCATTGACAAACTGTATGACTTTAAGGAGGCCACAGGTCCATTAATATTTATAGCTGACAGTACCATTTTTAAGATATGGGAAAAGTACCTTTTTTTTAATTTGCGAATATCAAATGCCTCCTATTCAGATATCTGTGGTCTAATTAATTAGATAATCGTTTCCGATGTGCAGATTTAGTTCTAGAAAGAAATGTATCTGCAAAATTTTATAGCACTGGTGCAGGTGTTTTATTTTTCTGAAACATGATGAAAGGGTGTTTTTGAAAAATGGTTATGGTTACGTTACATAAAGTTTAAGGTCTCCTGAAAGTATCCCAAAAATTTTCCTGCCTCTATAGTTTGAAAAAAAGATATGAAACAAACAAAAATCCCAAAGTCAAAGAAGTTATTCAAAGGAGGCCATAATCTGGAGGCGGTGATCAGTAGAACCTAGGTGAAAACAAATAAGCACCCCTGATGGGCCACTTAACATTTAAAATTTTGTTTAAATAGATATAAACTAATCAAATTTGATATAATGTTCAGTTTTAATGGATTTGTTTACCTCTGATCTGCCTGCATAATTATATGAAGCTTCAAGTTACCAAATAGATTTCAGTATTCAGCAGTAAATTTTATTAATACGTATCATTATAATGACCTACTCAAGATGCTTGTCATATGCCAAATATGAGGTAATATAATGTGCTAGATGGCTCCTGTCTGTCTTGTCTGGCTTCTACCTTTATGGAGTGAAGGAAGGGTCTCCTATAGTCTGCCATTTTGTGGGAAGCACATAAGTGAGTTCATTCTCTCATTATGTGGAATGCATGATTACCTTACCCTACATGTCTTCTACAGAGCTTTTCACATCCATGAAATACCATTAAACCCCCTGAAACTCAACAGATTTTACTACTTGCAGTTTATGGTCACCTTAGAGTGCAGACACTCATGTTACACAAGCATAGATCAGACTAAAACCATATGCCCAGGTTCTTGACTGACTTAGCTGGGGAGATAAGACTACCCAAGATGTCAATAGGGAAAATGCTTTTCAACTTATCCATCTGTCTTTTTGAGCCAACAAATATCAACTATCTTATTAAGATTCAATTTAAGTTTACTGGTTGACACCCACTCTTTTACATCACATAGACAACTATTCAGCTTTTCAAAGGAACAAGAGGCATTCTTGTGGGACAAATGCACATAAAGCTGGGTGTCACCAGCATAAAAATGAACTTAACACCTTCTGTTTAACAAACGCTAAGCTAAGGGGAGCAGTGTACAGTTAAAAATGCAAAGGGCCTAAAACTGAACTTTAGAGAACACCAAACAAGAGCTTACAAAGATCAAAGTAGAAGCAAATTTTATTGCCTGATAATGCTGATTTAAGTAGTAAGTGAACCACTGAGAACAGAGCCCACAACACCAAACCATGTTACTTTGAAGACAAGTAAATTGATTATTGGCATCAAAGGTAGTGGAGAGGTCAAGCAATACCAAGACTGTATAGGTTCACCTCTTGACAACAATAAGTGAACTTTGTTTTTTTACGGACAGAATCCGTCTCAGTCAAATGACTTGTTTAATACACAGACTGATAAGAGTCGTTTAAATCATGGACATAAAAACATTCTAATAGCTGCTTAACAACCGCATGTTCAGCCAGTTTTGACATGAGACTAAACACAAATATGGGGGTGATAGTTCTACTGATAATCAACAGAAAGAGAAAGAGAAGCCTTCTTAATTAAAGGGTAATCACAACAGTTTTGAAGCCACCAGGGTCACATGTCCCTTGATGAGTGAGGAATTAACCAGCTGTCACTGATGGCAGTTGTATGTTGATGCACTCATTGATGCATACATCCCAAAAGAATATTTTGTCTGAAGATTGTCATTCCTTATCAAATTCTTGACTAAGCTTACCATGAAATTTGTTACTTATGCTCCTGTTCCACCACAAGACTAACGCTCCCGATTAAGATATTTTTGGAATTGGTTTCCTAAAAATGTAGAGTACCAGACAGTGTGCTCGAGTCTCTTTGGAGCTGTTTGTTATTTTTCACAACTGTCACCGATCCACTTTTGCCCCTACCCACAAATATTCCAGTCTCAGACTTCCTGAGGCCTCCTCAGACCAAAATTTACACAATCTTAGGTTGTCTGAGAGTTCCTCGGACTCTTAATGCCAGGTCGGCTGAGTTTTAGTCCTAGGAGGTCTGGACTTACTCCCAGATCTATCCACGACCCCCCATGCAAAAAAGAAAACAAAAATCGGCCATAGCAGTCTGAGGAAATCCGTTATTAGTCCCAGGAAATCTGAGACCCAGTCAGTATGTCCCAGACAGGATCGTATCACAATCGTGGCTTAACCGCCTCTTAGTTGGGGAATGTCATGAGTTGTCTGAGCAGGTCTGAGGCTTCCTGAGAACAATCACAGAACTGGATCCCGATTCCATTGCCCCACCCATTATTCATGTTTTTTGCACAGACTCTCAACGATTAAGGGTCGCAGGACTAATCGGGGGTTAATCCTTTGGTGGAACAGGGGCATTCGTTTGTGCAAATTTGCTTGTTTAAACCAACCAACTACCACTTAGATTTGAAAAGATCTGAAGACTGTTTATCTTCATGTCTTTCAGCCTACTGCTTGGCACTGTGCACAAACCTCAACATGACACTAAACAAAAGATGGTATATTTATTAAAATTTGATTTGTCATCGACAAAATTCGTGCACTTCCGCATACCAAATAAGGAAGCAGATGTGGCGACAGCAACAAATTAAATAGCTTCAGTAATTTCCGTAATTTTGTCACCTTGGGGTATTGATTTCTTGTAGAAATTATATTACCGCCCATTAAAAACAAGTGTAAAAGGTTTTTTTCTTTCATTTTTTTGTCTGACTCAGTAAAGTATCCTTCATGAACCAGAATCCGGTTCATTACACATTCCAGTCTAAATGGTTTTAATATCAGACTTGTGCATGTTTTTTTTTTCTGCAAAAATATTAACAGAAGCTATATATTCTTAAAATGGAAGTGTTTTTGGTTATACACATGATTCTGTGGGACAAAAAAAGTGAGATAAAATTTTTGAAATGTTACAGCTAAAAGAAACTGTATACTTTTTGCAATTGACTGGAAACAGGTATGTACTGTACAATAATCACACTTCCATAACCGCTTCTTGTGTCAATTCATATTTTAACAACAAGAATTCAGAAGAATTGTCCTGTCGCCAGCTTTGGTTAAAGACTGAAGCAGATAAAATTCGAAAAGACAAAATTATGTCAGACAGACAATCTTTGAGAAGCATTGATCCATGGCGAGGCCCCACCATATTGAAAAATATAATCTAGATCCAATGTACAGGTTGTGACAATGCACACAGGCAGACAGCGGGGGAAACACACAAAGTTATCATTTACCAAGTTTTCAATAGATATCAGCAGGAAATTCAATAAAGTATCATTTTGGTAACTATTAAACTGCTAGTCATATGCCCATATAGGTTAATGCATTGTTCAAGATGGGTTCTGTCTTGTCTGCCTACTCTCTTCATGGAAGAAAGAAGGAATTACTTATATTTGTCTGCCATTTTCTGGGATAGCAAACAAACAAACAAGATCATTGTCTAATCTTGTAGAGTGTAAGGTCACTTTCCCCTACAGGTCTTCTTCCGGACTTTTCCTATCCACAACCTAGAAGCAGAAGAAAAAGTGTTGCTATGGCAACATTTATCGTCTGGTACTAGGTATTGCCGAAAAGCTAATCAGCTCCTATTCATGCAGGGGTTAGGATAAGTCATGGCAACAGTTGTTGCAAGGTGTTGCCAAAAAACTAATCAGCTCCAATTCTTGCAGGGTTATGAAAAGCAAAGAACCCATAATTATATTTATTTATTTATAAGTCCAAGAAACAGAAAAAAATTGTTGCCATGGCACATAGATAAAATAATATTTTCTTTTTTAAGGAATAATAAACCAGCTAAAACTAGAAATAGGACGCCCTGTTGATAGTAGCTGCAACATATGAAAAGAAACAGGATAGCATAGAAGAAAACACGTTACCATGTGTAATGTCCACCCCATGAACATTTTGCAACAATTGTACAGTAGTCTTACAAGACCCTGTTTCATTTGTAAAATATACCAATGATGCTTAAATATTTATTAGTATACATTTAAATTATTTCAGCTTCATGCCTTTTTGCATTGGTTAAAAATTTGCTCAAAATCACTCTGTCTCTAAAGGTTTTTGAGATAACCAACATTTTCAATTTCCGATAAAATTGAAGATGGAGGGCGAAATTTGAGAAGTTTGACATTTTTCAGAGGCAATATACCAAAGATCTCTAATATCCAAATGGTCAAAAATTACCTTGAAATTGCTCTATCCCTTACAGATTCGGGATAAATGACATTTTCAATTTCCGCCAAAATTCAAGATGGCTAACAAAATTCTAAAAATACAACTTTTCTGTGTAAAATCCATTTTTGCATTTTACACAAAAATTCAAGATGGCCGCGGCGGCAAAGCAATTTTTGTGAAATGTTGCCCATACAAACTGCAGATACCCTGAAGGTTAAAAATTTCATCAAAATCACTCTATCTCAAACCATTTCCAAGATAAATGCGTTTTTGCATTTTACGCAGAAATTCAAGATGGCCGCCAAATATGGTGGGAAAGCGATATTTGTGAAAAGTCGCCAGTAGACTCTGCAGATAACCTGCAGGTCAGAAATTTCATGAAAATCACTCTATCTCGAACAGTTTCCCAGATAAATGGGCTTTGCGTTTTACGCAGAAATTCAAGATGGCCACCAAAAACTGGCAGGAAAGTGATTTTTTGTCTGTATATAGACTCTATATATACCCTGCAGATCAAAAATTTCGTTGAAATCGCTCTATCTCACACTGTTTCTGAGATAAATGCCCTTTTGCATTTTACACAGAAATTCACGATGGCCGCCAAAAGTGGCGGGAAACTGACTTTTGCTTAAAGTCACCAGTAGACTATTCATATACCCTGGGGGCCAAAAATTACGTGCAAATCACTCTATCTCGCACCATTTCCAAGATAAGTGTTTACATTGCACGCAAAATTAAAGATGGCCGCCAAAAGTAGCGGGAAAAAGTGATTTTTGTGAAAAGTCGCCAATACACTCTGGCTAACCTGGGGGGTCGAAAATTTCGACAAAATTTCTCTATCTCGCACGGTTAAGGAGATAGAAGCAAATTTGTGTTTTTGCATTTTTGGCAAAAATTTAAAAATGCAAAATGGCCGAGATTTTTGACGAGTGGAAATTTTTTTGAAAATTACAAAGAGTAGTTTGCTAAGATACCCTGTGGATCGAAAATTTTGACGAAATCACTCTATCTCGCACGGTTAAGAAGATAGAAGCAAATTTGTGGTTTTGAATTTTTGGCAAAAATTCGAAAATTCAAAATAGCCACCATATTTGGAGAGAAGAAACTTTTTTGAAAATTTCAAAGACTAGTTTGCTAAGATACCCTGTGGGTCGACAATTTCGGTGAAATGGCTCTATCTCGCACGGTTAAGGAGATAGACATATTTAAGTTTTTGCTATGTGGCTATTACTCACAAAGTTAAAGCTATTACCATCAACAACAATACCAAGCAAGCAATTGACCCTATAAACCTTCACACCAAATTTTACAAAGATGGGTTAAATATGTTTCCTTTAAAAGAGTGAAAACAGAAATGTAATTCAGAGTAGGCTCAAAGTAGCAAAGCAGCTATTACTCAGATAGCTACAAAGCTATCATCGACCAAAAGCTATACTGGCCAAACTATTGACCCAATTATCCTTCATATAAATTTTTATAAATTTTCATATGAATGTTTTAGCACAGTAGCTATTATTCAGTTAGCTACACAGGTATTATCACCAAAAGCAATCCCACGCAAGCTACTGATCCAATAATGCTCCATCCCAAATTTTGTGAACATAGGTGAAATACTTTTCCTTTAAAATGCCTAAAATAAAAAAGCTAGTTAAAGTAGCTAACTAGCTATTACTCACTCAGTTATATAGCTATTGACCTAACTATTGCTCATACCAAATTTGGTAAAGATATGTCAAATATTTTTCCTCAAAATGCCTGGAAACAAAAGAAGTACACAAAAGTAGCTAAGTAGCTATTACTCAGTTGGCTATACAGCTATCTTCACCAAAAACAATCCCATGCAAGCTATTAACCCAATAAACACCCATACCAAATTTGGTAAAGATAGGATAAATACTTTTCCTTGAAATGACCGGAAACAAAGTGTGATGGACGGCGGATGCCGGAAAAAGCAAAAATAATATGTCCATTGTCCACCCCCAGTGGGGTGGACATTATTAAAAGAAATACTATAGTAAGTTGCATAGGAAGTGGTGGCTTAAAAATGCCAGATATATATATTCAATAAATGAAACAAGCAAAATTTTGTGGATTAAAAAGATATCAAACAATTTATATTATAAATGGGCAAGTCTTATGCTGAGCCTACTTAACCTGAATCCTATAGAGTTGAGACATAAATTAAACTACAGTTTAATTGATAAGGATAAAAGTAGTTTTCATAACAGATATTGGAAAGTTGGATAAAGTTCAACCATTTCAATCTGGTTAATGAGGTAGAAAATGAATATATTTTCAATTCAATTCTGTTTCTGTGTGAAAATAAAGTACTGAAACCAACTCATTTGGCCAGGCTAATACTAATGATATAAAACTAAATGATTTGTTAGATTCAGCCACAGGTAAGATTTTAGATGTTGCAACCTTGAAACAGAAAATGAAGAAAGTTGAAAGCAATTGTAAAAGTGAAAACTGTTGAAATCTATCAAGTTCTTGTTACAAGAGTATCAAAGCCACCAACATCAACAGCAATATGGGTAAACTTATTTCCTTTTTTGGAAAGGCATGAGTGGCCTGTCTCTTATGAACTATCATATAAAATTTTAAGAGAACCTTATTTTCAGAGTTTTCAGTATAAAATCCTTTATCGAATCGTAAATAGTGGAGATAATTTATTTAAATGGAATATAATAGATAGTCCAAAATGCCATAACTGTACCATTATTGATACAATAGAACACTACTTCAACTACTGTGAAGTAAGTCAGGCTTTTTGGGAAAAATTAGAAATGAAACTGAAAGACATATATGACAGAGAACTAAAGCTCTCAATATGTGAAATATTGTTAGCTTTAAATTTATAAAATTCCTCATCGTTACATTGTATTAATACAGTAATTATCTGGGGAAATGGGTATATTAATAAAAACAAGACGAGAGTGCCCGTGAACGGGCACTGTGTCAGCTGACTGAGTGGTTTTTGATTTGTGAAGGTGATTAGAGGACAGAATAATTATCAGGAAAAGGGCTGTACAGAAATACAGTAAATGGTAACTGAACAGCAAGTTCGAAAGAAATTCCGAAGCTGACGGAAGAAAAGGATAAAAAAGTTGTGCCCTGTAAATGGTATTATGAAGGAAAATAACAAGGTAATTGTTTAAGTGTAAAAATAGGTTAAAACATATTTAAAGAAATACTACAAATGCAATATCCTCGTTCGACCTTGAAGAAGGGGTCCAAGGTCAAATCTAACCACACAAATACATTCCCAGCCCATGATTTCCTATGGTTTACCATTCCAAACCTCTAGGACCAATTATAAATGAGTTATAAGCACTTTTAAGCTTGGCTGTCCTCATTTGACCTTGAAGGAGGGGTCCAAAGGTCAAATCTGACCATACCAAAAGATTCCGAGCCAATGATTTCCTATGGGATGGTTTACCATCCCAAATCTCTGTCACCAATAATAAGCGAGTTGTAGGCACTTTCAATTTTCGCTATCCTCATTTGACCTTGAAGGAGGGTTCCAAGGTCAAATCGGACCATATCAACAGATTCACAGCCCATGATTTCCTGTCTGTTTACCATCCCAAACCTCTGGGACCAATAATAAGCGAGTTATAAGCACTTTTAAGTTTGGCTATCCTTGTTTGACCTTGAAGGAGGGGTCATTGAAGGTCAAATCTGACCACACCAAAAGATTCCCACCCCATTATTTCCTACAGGTTGGTTTATCATCCCAAACCTCTAGGATCAATAATAAGGGAGATATAAGCACTTTTCATGACTGACAAAAAACACCTGTGGCGGCCATCTTGTTTCTCAAAATGAGGCCAAAAATATTCCCAGACAACATTTTATGGTTATTAATATATACTGCAAACTTAAGAAAGCTAGCTATAATATTTTTTTTCATCAGAGCAGTAATGGTGAAATCTCTCTCTACACACTGCGGCTATCCAGTGGATACAATGATTTACTCAACAGTGAGAACCTGAAAGTAGCTATTGCTCAGCTATGCCATGACATAGAGGTCTGCAATTTCACTATGTTATAGCTGACCAAAAATTCTGTGAATAACATATTTAACAAATTACTCTAAATGTAATAGTTTTCAAGTTACAACTGATTTACTCAACACTGAGAACCTCAAAGGAACTATTACTCAGCTATGCAATGAGCTACATGTCTGAAATTTTACTATGTTATAGCTAACCCAAAAGTAGGTGAACAACATATTTAAGCAAACTATTGTAAATGCAATAGTTTTCAAGCTACAACTGATTTACTCAATAGTGAGAACCTGAAAATAGCTATTGCTCCGCTATGCCATGAGCTATAGGTCTGTAATTTCACTATGTTATAGCTGACCCAAAAGTAGGTGAACAATATATTTTAACAAAATACTCCAAATGCAATATTTTTCAAGTTATAGCTGATTTACTCAACAGTCAGTACCTGAGAATAGCTATTGCTCAGTTGTCCCATGAGCTATAGGTCTATAATTTCACTATGTTATAGCTGACCCAAAAGTAGCTGAATAACATATTTGCACAAATTTCTGTAAATGCAATAGTTTTCCAATTATAACTGATTTACTAAACAGTGAGAACTTCAAAGTAGCTATTACTCAGCTATGAAATGAGCCACAGGTCTGAAACTTCACTATGTTATAGCTGACCCCAAAATAGGTGAATAACATATTGAAACAAAATACTCTAATTGCAATAGTTTTCAAGTTATAAGTGATTTACTCAACAGTGATAACCTAAAAGTAGCTATTACTCAGCTATGCCATGAGCTACAGGTCTGAAATTTTACTATGTTATAGCTGGCCCAAAAGTAGCTGAATAACATATTTATATGAAATTCTCTAAATGCAATAGTTTTTAAGTTACAAGTGATTTTACTCATGATGGAAGTTACTGAAAAGCCCAAAAGTAGCTATTACTCACTTAGCTATTGAGACAGACACCCAACTTACTCACCATATTGTAGCTATGAAAAAAGTAGCTGAATAAGATATTTTAACAAAATGCTCTAAATGCAACACTTTTCAAGTTATAAGTGATTTACTCAACAGTGATAACCTAAAAGTAGCTATTACTCAGCTATGCCATGAGCTACAGGTCTGAAATTTTACTATGTTATAGCTGACCCAAAAGTAGCTGAATAACATATTTATACGAAATTCTCTAAATGCAATAGTTTTCAAGTTATAAGCGATTTACTCAACAGTGATAACCTAAAAGTAGCTATTACTCAGCTATGCCATGAGCTACAGGTCTGAAATTTCACTATGTTATAGCTGGCCCAAAAGTAGCTGAATAACATATTTATACGAAATTCTCTAAATGCAATAGTTTTTAAGTTACAAGTGATTTTACTCATAATGGAAGTTACTGAAAAGCCCAAAAGTAGCTATTACTCACTTAGCTATTGAGACAGACACCCAACTTACTCACCATATTGTAGCTATGAAAAAAGTAGCTGAACAACATATTTTCACAAAATGCTGTAAATGCAACACTTTTGAAGTTATAAGTGATTTAGTGCATGATTTCATGAATTTTAATGCATTAAAAATTATTAAAAAAATTTATTAAAAAAAAAGTAAGACAGATCCAGGTCTCATACTCACACAAGAGAATCTACCTCTGGCCTAGTACATATATGCAAGATATGAGAGAAATCCCTGCAATAGTCACTGAGAAAATTGTGATAAAAAGTTGAAATTTTCACACTTTTGGTGGGGGTACCCCCCCCCTTGTAATGTCTCTAGCAAACAGACGAACAGACAGATTTGCATGCCTTGAACATTTTTTCATCCTCGATAGATAAGGTATCTTTTAAAAAAAACAGCATGTCTCTAGGCCTTGTAGTTTTGGAGAAGAAGTTGTTCACGCGGACGCGGACGCCCACGCCGCAGAGTGATGACATAATGTCAGCTGACCGACAAGTCAGCTGACATAACAAAAGTTTACATAAGGCAGTTTACAATAAATGATTTTTTGAAAATAAATCCAAATTAGAAATTCTAGAAAAAATATACCGCAATTGTAAAAATTTTATTGTAATTTAACTTTTTGTAAGTTAAATACTTACCTTATCCTCACTAGTGCTATGCTATGCGTTGGCGAGAGCAAACATCCACGACCAACTCGAATATTTTAAAAAGAAATATTCTTGTTAGTACCCTGCGCATGTGTGGACTGCGCATGCGCCGCGTCCCTAGTTCCCCTTTATAGTTCATATTTTAATTCGGGAGTACCAAATCAAAAAATTTGTATGTGGGGATGGACAGGCGGGAATCCGAATCTAGTGAGGATAAGTAAGTATTTAACTTACAAAAAGTTAAATTACAATAAAATTTTTACATTTTATTGCGTAAAATACCCTTACCTTATCCTCACTAGTGCTTGATTACAACCATACTGGAGGCGGGTTTAAATTTTTGACACACCAAGAGTAGGTAGAAACCAATAAGCCAAAGTACCAATATCCAAGATAATTGTAGAGGATAAAGTACTAGACCAAATGATACATCAATCATCTTAGTTATCTAAATAAAGTATAACCTATGTAAGTTATAACTTGTCAGACAACAATCCCCATCCAAAGTCACAGTACTAATACCAAACCTTCTTGTGAGAAAAGTACTAGACTAAGTGATACCAAAGACAACTTAGCTAACTAAACAAAAGATAACCTATGTAAGTTATAATTTGTCAGAAAGTAATCTTAAAACCAAAGATCAAATACTAATTCCAAACATTCTTGTGGGAAAAGTACAAGACTAAGTGAATCAAATATCTTAGTTAACTAAACAAAAGTAACTAAGTAATGATTTGCCAGAAACTAAATTTCCAATTCTTCTGAGGAGTTGTGGGCTATAATGAAGTAGTAGGAGATAAAGTAGCCATAATGACTGTAGCCACTTTACAATTGCACAACATGATAGGCTGAAATCACAACCAAACAAAGTAGCCCCTTTGTGAATGTATACTCCTAATCTCTAATAATAAAAGTATACATACCTGGCAAAAACCTTGGACAAAGTTAACTTCAAAGCCTGAAACCAAGCACTAACTTCCAGAAAATGTATCTAATACATTAAGAAGAATCTAAGAAGATATTGTAATGATTCTTAAACTGATAAGATGATCTACAAGATGGTTTATTTGTAATCATCCAAGTTAAGAAAGTTTAAATGGATTCCAATTTCTTAACTTCTGTACATAAATACTGAACTTCTCCTTCACCACAAACTAAGGCTGAGAAGTAAAAAACTGAGAAATAATCTTTTTTCAACAGCAAAACAAGAAATATCCCAGTTTGAATCTTATGCTTCCACAATCAGAACCTTAATCTCTGCTAGGCAGACTCTAAAGCTCAATCCCAGATTTCAATTGTAAAATCATTGAAACATAAAATGAAAATGTATTTCAGTATGTAAAAATACTGAATAACATGAGAAACAAGTAACAAACATGGAAACCTCTTGCCCAGATTACACATATTAGGCTTAGAATTATATGGAATCTGATGGAAAAATTCGACTGAACGGACTTTCGAGGATAGTTCCAAGGTATAAAGAGCAGATAACCCATGGGCACCAAAACCCAATTCAATAAGTCTCCCTAAAGTAATAGATAAGACTTATCTTCACAAATATGCTAGAACTCTGTCTGCTATTGAAAATGGGAGTTCCAAAGCTAAGTCTGAAATATGGTCAGATACCAGACATAAAAAATAAGAAATTAATGGATCTGGTGAAAACTCTGAGACTGTAAGTTTGCTTGATGAGATTTTCCAAGGAGTAAGGAGCAGAGAAGGTTTTGTGGAATGAATGTAACACAACCCAACACTAACCATTCCCAGCCATTCACTCCTGCTATCACTATCATTCCATATAGTCTTTCAGTGAAGCAACTTGAGGATGATAGCTAAAAAGCAATCACAAATGTCAATATTCCCCAGGAAATATTCAACACTATATAAACTGCATTGAGATGGAACATACAGAGGTAACTTGCTGTTTACCATGACATAAACGTAAGTTCCATCATAAAATCCTATGCTTTTGGACCATTGTCAACACACTATTTGGTGCTTGAGTAATGTCATGATGGATAAACAGTCTTACATTGGCAACATTTCAGGAAAATTGGTATGGAATTGCCCCAGGGCATAAACCTCCGCAGCAATGAGAACACATACAACAGTGACTTATCTCAGAAACTAGTCACTTTGTTGCTTCATTCCATAACATATATACCATGTAATTATGTAGCTGTCCAAACACCATACTAGGATACCTGCAAAAAGCATTAGGTAGCCTTATGCCTTATGGATACATTTGTATAACAAAAGATGGTGATCTTATACACATTCACCAACTACACTTTTATCCAATTCAAAAGCCTTTTCATGGTCTCCTAACATTCAAGGAATTTGTATGTCTAAAGATTTGGATACTTCCGATGAGTTCCAAATACCTTTAAAAGAAGCATATTCAATCGTTGATAGAACTGAATAATACTAGCAATACACGGAACCCTATGCCAATCATGAGAATCCTGGAATTGAATTGTAACCTTGCCTGAATAACAGAGAACATTTGAAATTGCATTCTTGTGTATGCAAGGAAGACAATATAAAGACATTCTTTTAGACAGTCCATCAAGTTAAATGCCTTTTCAAAATCTCTAAACAAGGAAATCGAATGTATAGGGATTAAATAAACTTCCAATGGGTTCTGTCCTGTGTAATCTGTCCATTAGGACTATTTAGGATTACAGGATAGGATCATAAGAGTGACTAGCAAACTTTGTAGACTCTCAATTTCTTAATAGGGTACCCCCTTTATTACATTAGGGATACAACACCCTTGCGTAGATTGGACCTGTAAACCAGCACTGCTGCATTGGGATTAATTCTTTTGAAAGTTAACCACCAAACATGATCACCTATTCCAAGTACACCCAGATAATCTACTGTGATGGACTTGGAATAGCCAGAAGTTACATATACTTGAAGAAAATGAAGAGTTATAGCAAACTGAAGGGAAGGGACTTGCCCCAATATGACCTGCCACAGAAGATTTTATATCTTAACAGGATATGTAAGTGGCCATCTGATAAGTCTATTACAACTACCTTTCCCCTTCACAAATGGTATTACTGCACACTTCTACCACTCTGAAAGATTGCATGGTGATAAGCTAGTAAAATAAACTTAAAACTTTAACCAGCCCTCATTACCCTGGTTTTGTAACCAGAAAACACTTCGAAAACCCCAGGCTTATACACATTCTTACTGGGGTTATTGCCCTTTATGTAGCATTCAAGGAAAGCAAACCCCTATAATTCACTGTGCTTGTTTTCCTTGATCAGAAAATACTTCAACGTGTGGATCTACCTGACAATTTGATTATCACAGAACTGTCTGTTAACCCCATTGCTGAATGTGTGTAACTCCAGGACGACAAACCTTCTGTAACCATACCTTAAAAATGGCAGAAAGCTGTATCCAGGAACTGTTACTGCAACCTTCATCCCTGTGATCCTGATAAAGTGGAATATCCATCTTCTTTTTCGTTCCAAACAGACTTGGAGACATGAAGGCTACACCTATACAATCTGTTAATGAGGAAATGGAGAAATGGTCACCCATCCACACACTAACCATGGCCAATGCTGCTTAACTTCTGTGATGAAACCTGTGCATTAAGCTGTACTACCCTCAAAGCAAATGAGGCTGCTATGTAGACTGGAAGACAGGAAACGGTCATCAGTCCAAGTACCCACCGTAGCCAGTGGTGTGACAATGCACTGCAAACTACCATTCAGGATGTGTTGGTGAAAGCCGAGATCGTCGACTTCCATTATTGCATAGAAAGACTACTCGAGTTCGACTACAATAACCCCAATAAACAGAGAAGAAGCAAATATTTCATCTATTACTGACCATTTTCCTGACAAACTGGCTAGAGTTGAGGTCGTTTTCATCCATCTTGAGTCGACTGCAATGCTGAAGTAGGAACACGTGAAGACAGAAGAAACGCATCTGTGTAACTGAGAGGAAGCAAATATATTTCACTCAACCCCACAGACTTTGTCACATAACCAGGTGTATATCCATAAAATAAACAGTCTTCACTGGAAAACTTGCGATATACTGAGCTTAACACCATCTTCACCACACAAAAGGTCACTTCCTGTCTGAACTGTTTGCTGCGAACCCATTGTGGATAATGAGTGAAAAGTTTTCCGATTGGATTATAGACGATTTCATCTTTTGAACAACCATGAGATGACACAAAGCTGGAACCGTACTCCCGGACCCCTGTAACTGTGGATCATTTTGGAAACAGTATTGCCACCACCTTCCCTGCTGCCTTCACTGAAGATCTTCGACAATGTACAACAACTGAAGATTCGTGAAACCATCTCCCAGAAAATTGTTTTTGAGGACAGTAACACAAGAATAAAAAAACAAGCACACTGTCTACTATAAAAACTCAAAAAAGAAAGCAGAACTAGTACTTAAAGCCGTACATTAACCATGTACGGTGATGAATCCCCAACAATGTACAGCTATCTGAAGATTGATGAATGGACATCTCTATGCAAGCTCTTCTGTGTACCACTGTGTATGGTTACATGCAGACCTGATGACAAATACGCATCGTAGTTACAGTACCGACCGTGGCTGGCTAGAGAACCGATCATCCAGTAATGGAAAATGTTTCCTCTGTGGTGGTTGCACTACCGTCAAGGTACCGGGCACGGGTCATCCCCGACCACCTTCTGGCTACTGACAAGCTTCTGGTCCCTGTTAGTGGCCATTTCTGCTGCATATTCCTCTTTGAGATAGCAGAATAAACCATAACAACTGATATACTGCCGTTCCTGGACAGAACCCAACTCTCAAGATGGACACGCTTCCTCTGTGGTGGATTGATTGCCGTACCCGGAGGTATCCACGGATCCAGAACCGTACTGGCCACTGATGAAATCCATTTCTTCTGTAACTGCCTCAGTCTATAAGGGGCGTTCTTCTCAACCTCCTGGTCACTATAAATGGCCCTTTCTGCTGTACTTGCCTCAGTGAGGTAGCAGAAATTAACCAAAAATAGTTTTGAAGACCTATCTCTGCATAAATTCTAAACGTGGTCAAAACAACATGCAGAGCTCTGAAGATGAAGGAAACTCCCAGTACTCATCACAGACGTGAATGTACTGTAGTATCAGCATGGAAAAGGTCATTCTTCGTCATCTCAAGCACAGAATCCACTATATTTACCCCAGAGGAGAAAGCAAACCTGTTACTTGAATGTCTGGTGGAAAATTCTTCTCTGAAAACCCTGCATATATTACAACTAGTGTAAAAATGCTTGGAAACAATGAAGAAAAGGAAGCAATTCTTCAGATGAATCCATCTGATGCAACAGAAAATCCGTCATTCTCTTCGTATGCCGTTTTGAAATAAACAAAACGACAAGTGGTTTCTCGATGTTTACTCTCCAACGACCAAATTAAATATGAACTATAAAGGGGAACTAGGGACGTGGCACATGCGCACTCCACACATGCACAGGGTACTAACAAGAATATTTCTTTTTAAAATATTCAAGTTGGTCGTGGATGTTTGCTCTCGCCAACACATAGCATAGCACTAGTGAGTTTAAGGTAAGGGTATTTTACGCAATAAAAATAGCATTCTTCTGGAGCAACAAGGGTTAATTCATGTCCTATGACTTCTTGTGTTTCATTATTTGTGTTTAAAGGTAAAAACATATTATATTTTTCCTTTTTTCCAAAAGAATATGTATCACATTTATATAATATTATATACATTAATATATATATCATACTGTGTATGATAAGCACTGTTAGTTTGGATGGTGGGTTTGATATCCTAGCCCACCCAAAACATTAGCACAATTGTTAAAAAAGGTTTATAAAACTATCAAAAACAATTGTTGCCAGGTATTGCAGAAAACTAATCAGCTCCTATCCATGCAGGGGTTTGGAAAGCAAAGAAACCACAAAAGTATTAATATCTCCCCCCAAAAAAGAAGAAAGTATTGCCATGGCAACACTTGTTGCGAGGTATTCCTGAAACACTAATAATAATAATAGAAGGATTTAGAAAGCGCAAAATTGATACAGATCCTCTAATGTGTTTAAGTTCAAGAAGGGATAGTCCTGGGAGAGACATGGGTCAATATCCAAAAAGTGCCAGCCAAGGTATCACTAAGGTGGGGGTATGTCAGTCTTGGCTTCTGAAACCATTTATTGTCCGCTGGGATCTTACAGTTTGTAGCAACCTGTTCCATGCAACTGGTGCAGTGACTGCAAAGCCACACATACCTGTGCACTTCTTGGGCGAGTTCAGGAAACAGATAGCCTATTGCCACGAGTAAGACTGCTGGACTTGATTAAAGCTGATAGATATGATAGTTGGGAAAAGCTGATTGTCTTGAAAACCAGGAGGTTGTATTTGAAAAGGATACAATGTTGAATTGGAAGCAAGTTTTTCCAAATAGGTGTAACATGACTCATTCTGTCAAGTCTGAAAACGATACTGCAAAGATCATTCTGAACTCTCTGTAGTTTAGTTATGTTAGACGTGCTGAGACCCCGCAACAAGCTAAAGTAGTCCAAATTAGGGGTGTTGCAGTAGCAATTTTCTCCTTCCAGTTTCACATCTAGTACTTCCCAGTCAGTTACCGGTTAACCATCTCTTATTAAACAAAACATGAGAATGTGAGTTTTCCATACTGTAACACAGGAATTCTAACATGACACGGATGTGCCCTCGATTCTGATTGGCAAAATTGCAAATTTATTAAGTAAATTAAATTTTTTTCTTATTAAATTTGCAATTTTATTGCGTTAATACATCCTATCTAATGGACAATTGCTGAATAACTACCGCTTGGTAGGCGGGTAAGTTACTAGGGACTCAGTTGAACTCATAAACAAAAAACAAAGGTTGAGAAGGCCCGGTTGATCTAAGGTCAGATGACCTCAAAGGTCAAGGTCGGCTGAGACTAACCAATTACCCGGAAGTCTACCAAAGTTGACCCCTCCCTTTTTTCTCAGACCTGCTCTGAGAAAAGGGAGAAGAGGGTTGAGTTCAGTCCCATCAGAAATAAACTTCCAAAAGGAAGCAAGTCACAGTTTTGGGGGGTTTTTTTTGGATTTTTTTAGTATTATATACAAAATTAATATACATACTATGTTACATATACATATTTACATATCTCCTCATTTTTGGGCTTGGTGGTGGTGGACCTGTTGAGCAGCCACCACAGGCCCTAAATGAAAAAGCTCTGTATCAGCCCAAGCCACATCCTTCAAATAGAATTGTGTGAAGGTGTTATGGGATTTCCAGTGGCAGGCTGACAGAATTTGCTCTAAGGAGACCCCCGATTGGAAGGCCTTAGAAGCAGCAAAGGCCCTGACATCATGGGCTTTGACCTGATGCAGTGTGAGGGCCTCCTGGTCAGAGAGCTCATAACAAAGGATCACAGTCTGCTTGATCCATGAGGAGATGGTGGCAGGGGAGATGTCCTTATCAAAACCTTTCTTGAAGGAGACAAAGACCAACTCCTTGTTCTGCCTAATATCTGAGGTCCTGTCCAGGTAATAGCGAAGGGCCCTGACTGGACACAAGGACCTGTCACCCTTGAGTGACTTATCCAGAGTGGGGGCCAGGGTTGGTACGACCACAGGAGCCACACTATCTGGCCCTTCCTTAGCCAGTTGGTTCTTGGATAGAAAGCTGGGTGAGGGGTACAAGGACACCTTAGACCAGTCTGACTGGTGTCTGATGTTTTTATGTAACCAAGCATGGATCTCACTCCTGCACTTACCAGAACCCAGGCCAGCAGAAAAACAGTCTTGAAGGTCAACTGTTTTACAGAGACCTCTTTTAAAGGTTCAAAGGGAGCCTTAGTCAGCTGGTGCAAGACCAGGGACAGGTTCCAGGAGGGTATACCCCTCCTGCCCTTGGGCCTGTCTCTATGGAAACTATCCAGGAGACGAGTGAGATTCTCATCTTTGCTGGCATTAATGGGGAAGTTGGGGAAGTTGCCCAACTTGTCAGCAATGGCTGATCTGTATCCATCATGGTACCTGGTTGCAACTTCCTGTCCTGGAACAGGTGCAAGAGGAAGTCAGCTATGGCTTTCAGAGGTGGTGCCCTGAAGTCCACCTGATTACTGAGGCAACACTTTGTAAAAATTGTCCACTTTGCCTCATAGACAGATCTGGTTGATCCTCTTTGAGGAGCCTCAATTCGTGCTGCCACTGCCTCAGAGAAGCCCTGCTCCTTAATTGCTGTGCCTCTAGGAGCCAGGCATCTAGGTTCAGGTTTGACAGGTTCCTGTGCAGGGTCTGGTTGAATGGCCAAGACACCAATTTGGATAGGTTCGGTGGACACAGTGGGATCTGACTGGACATTGCCACTAGATCCCAGAACCAGGGCATGTTGGGCCACCCTGGTGCAATCAGTATGATTCTGTTGCATGGGTAGTCCTGCAACTTCTCCACTACTTTGCCCAAGATGGCTGCTGGTAGGAAGGCATATGGGTCCAGATCCTCCCAGGACAGACTGAGTGCATCCACTGCCCATGCCTGGGGGTCTGGGACCTGTGAGACAAACTGTGGTAGTTTGTTGTTGAATCTGGTCGCAAAAAGATCCACTTGAGGCTGATGCCACCGGGAGCATATAGCTTGGAACACCTCTGGATGAAGGGACCATTCTGTTTGAATGGTCTGGCCAAGCCTGGATAGCTTGTCTGCTATCACGTTCAGCCAGCCGGGGATGTGACGTGCTCTGAGAGTTACCTGTTTCCTGGTGCACCAGGACAGGATTCTCCACAGTAGGGCACATAGTGAGCCCAACTTCATCCCCCCATCCTTGTTGATATAGGCAACCACTGTTGTGTTGTCTGTGGCTACCATTACAGTGTTGTTGCAACAGAGGTCTTGGAACTCTTTTAGGGCCAGAAAGACCGCTTTTAGTTCCAAATGGTTTATGTGCAATTTCCTTTCTGGGAGGGACCAGGTTCCTCTTGCAGAGCGCTCGTCTAAGTGAGCGCCCCACCCTTCTTTTGATGCGTCTGTAAATATCTGCAGAGCATGTTTTAGTGGGTGTAATGGTTGACCTGGAAGCACATTACTTTCCTCCAGCCACCACCTTAGGTATCACATTACTTTCCTCCAGCCACCACCTTAGGTATCACCTTCTCTAGTGATTCTGGTACCCTCCAGTTGTTTTTCAAGTGCCACTGTATGGGTCTCATATGAAATCGACCTAGGTGGACTTGCCTTTCTGTTGCTGTTAGAAGCCCTATGAAGGGCATGAACTGCCGGACCGGGCACACCGGACCGGACAGAATTGACAATATCTTGTCTGTTAAGGTCTGCCAACGCTCTTGCGTGGGTCTGACTTTGCCCTCCCTGAGATCAAACTGGTAACCTACGAAGTTGAAAACCTGTTTTGGCTCCAGTTCTGACTTCTCCTTGTTCACCAGCCAACCCAACTCTCGACAGAGAGCTACCAAGGTCTGTGTATGCTGGAGACAAGTTTGGTGGGACATGGCTCTCACCAACCAGTCATCTAGGTACTGGTGGATTCTTATACCCCTCTGCAAGGCCATCAGTTTGCCCTCTTTGGCCAGTACTGTGAACTACATGGGTGCTGTGGAAAGGCTGAAGGGTGGGGCTTTGAACTGGTAGGACCAACCCTGGAGGTGAAAATGCATGTACTTCCTGGACTGACTGTGAATAGGTATGTGGAAGTATGCGTCTTTGAAGTCTATGGATGTGACCCACTCCCCTGGCTGTAGGGAGGTTCTGATTGTCTCTGGGGTCTCCATTTTGAACGACTCTGTGTTTAAGAAGGTGTTCAAGGTGCTCAGGTCCAAGATAGATCTCCACCGGTTGTTGGGTTTGGATACTAAAAATAGCCGGTTGTAAAACCCTAGTGACTTTTGGTTTGCTACCGGTTCTGCATTTTTGTTGATCAGCTGATACAATGCCTGGGTGGGCCTGTTTGGATGGGTTGTGATAGTTGCTTATGACAGCTGGTGACCTGGTTAGGTTTGGTCTGATCCGGAAGGGAAGGGTGTAACACTCTCTGAGTGTGGTTACTACTTTTGGACTCGACCCAGAGCTTCCAATTTCTCCCAAAAATTGTGTAACCTTGCCCCTACAGGTGGATCTATAGCAACAGTTGGGACATTTGTGACAAGATTTGCAGAACTCAAGTGACCTACACAGGAAATATCTTTCACATATTTTATTTCTGTGTGATTGTAACAATAATTGGGATTTACGCCTTTCTTTTGGGCAACCCTGTAACAGAATGAGCATTTGCAACACAAAAGAATTACACCAAATTCAAAAGGAACCTAGCTATGATGGTGATCTATCTCCCTGTCAAGTTTGAATTTGATTGGACAGAGCGTTTTCGAGTTAGAGACCAGAAACAGAAATGTTGACGAACAGACAAATGGACAAAAAACAACCAAACATACAGACAGAATTACACCAATATCGAAAGGAACCTAGCTATGATGGTGATCTATCTTCCTGTCAAGCTTGAATTTGCTTGGACAAACCGTTTTCGAGTTAGAGTCCGGAAACGGAAATTTTGACAAACAGACAAAAAACGGACAAACAAACAGACAGAATTACACCAATTTCGAAAAGAACCTAGCTATGATGGTGATCTCTCTCCCTGTCAAGATTGAATTCGATTGGACAAACCGTTTTCGAGTTAGAGTCAGGAAACAAAAAATATGGACAGACAGATGGACAGACAAACGGACAATTGGACACACCATTTTTTGAGTTAGAGTCCGGAAACGGAAATTTTGACGGACAGACAAACGGACAAACAAACAGACGGAATTACACAATTTTGAAAGGAACTTATCAGTGATGGCAATCTATGTCCCTGTCAAGTTTGAAATTGATTGGAGAAACCGTTTTCGAGTTAAAGTCCGGAAACAAAAATGGGGACAGACAGATGGATGGAGTGACAAACGGACAAAAAACTGACGGAATTACACCAATTTCGAAAGGAACCTAGCTATGATCGTGACCTATGTCCCTGTCAAGTTTGAATTTGATTGGACAGAGCGTTTTCGAGTTAGAGACCAGAAACAGAAATGTTGACGAACAGACAAATGGACAAAAAACAACCAAACATACAGACAGAATTACACCAATATCGAAAGGAACCTAGCTATGATGGTGATCTATCTTCCTGTCAAGCTTGAATTTGCTTGGACAAACCGTTTTCGAGTTAGAGTCCGGAAACGGAAATTTTGACAAACAGACAAAAAACGGACAAACAAACAGACAGAATTACACCAATTTCGAAAAGAACCTAGCTATGATGGTGATCTCTCTCCCTGTCAAGATTGAATTCGATTGGACAAACCGTTTTCGAGTTAGAGTCAGGAAACAAAAAATATGGACAGACAGATGGACAGACAAACGGACAATTGGACACACCATTTTTTGAGTTAGAGTCCGGAAACGGAAATTTTGACGGACAGACAAACGGACAAACAAACAGACGGAATTACACAATTTTGAAAGGAACTTATCAGTGATGGCAATCTATGTCCCTGTCAAGTTTGAAATTGATTGGAGAAACCGTTTTCGAGTTAAAGTCCGGAAACAAAAATGGGGACAGACAGATGGATGGAGTGACAAACGGACAAAAAACTGACGGAATTACACCAATTTCGAAAGGAACCTAGCTATGATGGTGATCTATCTCCCTGTCAAGTTTGAATTTGATTGGACAGAGCGTTTTCGAGTTAGAGACCAGAAACAGAAATGTTGACGAACAGACAAATGGACAAAAAACAAACAAACAAACAGACAGAATTACACCAATATCGAAAGGAACCTAGCTATGATGGTGATCTATCTTCCTGTCAAGCTTGAATTTGCTTGGACAAACCGTTTTCGAGTTAGAGTCCGGAAACGGAAATTTTGACAAACAGACAAAAAACGGACAAACAAACAGACAGAATTACACCAATTTCGAAAAGAACCTAGCTATGATGGTGATCTCTCTCCCTGTCAAGATTGAATTCGATTGGACAAACCGTTTTCGAGTTAGAGTCAGGAAACAAAAAATATGGACAGACAGATGGACAGACAAACGGACAATTGGACACACCATTTTTTGAGTTAGAGTCCGGAAACGGAAATTTTGACGGACAGACAAACGGACAAACAAACAGACGGAATTACACAATTTTGAAAGGAACTTATCAGTGATGGCAATCTATGTCCCTGTCAAGTTTGAAATTGATTGGAGAAACCGTTTTCGAGTTAAAGTCCGGAAACAAAAATGGGGACAGACAGATGGATGGAGTGACAAACGGACAAAAAACTGACGGAATTACACCAATTTCGAAAGGAACCTAGCTATGATCGTGACCTATGTCCCTGTCAAGTTTGAATTCGATTGGACAAACCGTTTTCGAGTTAGAGTCCGGAAACGGAAATTTTGATGGACAAACAGACAAAAAACGGACAAACAAATGGACAGAATTACACTAATTTTGAAAGAAACCTAGCTATGATGGTGGTCTATCTCCCTGTCAAGTTTGAATTTGATTGGACAAACCGTTTTCGAGTTAGAGTCCGGAAATGAAAAATGTGGACGGACAGATGGATGGACAGACAAACGGACCACCCAAAACACTGAATTACACCAAGTTCGAAAGGAACCTAGCTAGGATGGTGATCTATCTCCCTGTCAAGTTTGAATTCGATTGGACAAACCGTTTTCAAGTTAGAGTCAGGAAACAAAAAATGTGGACGAATAGATGGACAAACGGACAAAAAACGGAAAAACGAATGGACAGAATTACACCAATTTTGAAAGGACATTATCAGTGATGGCGATCTATGTCCCTGTCAAGTTTGAAATTGATTGAACAAATCGTTGTTGAGTTAGAGTCCGCAAACGAAAATGTGGATGGACAGATGGATAGACGGACAAATGGATAAAAAACGGACGGAATTACACCAATTTCGAAAGGAACCTAGCTATGATGGTGATCTATGTCCCTGTCAAGTTTTCGATTGGACAAACCATTTTTGAGTTACAGTCCGCAAACGAAAATGTGGACGGACAGACAGACAAACGGACAAAAAACGGACAAACGACAGGACGGAATTACACCAATTTCTAAAGTAACTTAGCTATGATGGTGATCTATGTCCCTGTCAAGTTTGAGTCCGGAAACGAAAATGTGGGCGAACAGATGGATGGACAGACAAACGGACAAAAAACGGACAAACGAACAAATGGAATTACACCAATTTCGAAAAGAACCTAGCTATGATGGTGATCTATGTCCCTGTCAAGTTTGAATTCGATTGGACAAACCGTTTTCGAGTTAGAGTCCAGAAACAAAAATGTGGACGGATAGATGGATGGACAGACAAACGGACCACCGAACACACTGAATTACACCAATTTCGAAAGGAACCTAGCTAGGATGGTGATCCATCTCCCTGTCAAGTTTGAATTCAATTGGACAAACCGTTTTCGAGTTAGAGTCCGGAAACAAAAAATGTGGACGAACAGATGGACAAACGGACAAAAAACGGAAAAACAAATGGACAGAATTACACCAATTTCGAAAGGAACCTAGCTATGAGGGTGATCTTTGTCCCTGTCAAGTTTGAATTCGATTGGACAAACCGTTTTTGAGTTAGAGTCAGGAAACGAAAAATGTGGACGGAGAGATGGACAGACAGACAAATGGACAAAAAACGGACAAATGAACGGACAGAATTACACCAATTTTGAAACAAACCTAGCTATGATGGTGATCTATGTCCGTGTCAAGTTTGAATTCGATTGGACGAACCGCTTTCGAGTTAGAGTCCGGAAATGAAAATGTGGACGGATAGATGGATGGACAGACAAATGGACAAAAAACAGACAAACAAAAAGACGGAATTACACCAATTTCGAAAGGAACCTAGCTATGACGGTGATCTATCTCTCTGTCAAGTTTGAATTCGATTGGACAAAGCGTTTTCCAGTTAGAGCCCAGAAACAGAAATGTTGACGAACAAATGAATAGACGGAACTACACCAATTTCGAAAGGAACCTAGCTATGATGGTGATCTATCTCCCTGTCAAGTTTGAATTTGATTGGAGAGAGCGTTTTCAAGTTAGAGACCGGAAACAGAAATGTTGACGAACAGACAAATGGACAAAAAACAGACAAACATACAGACAGAATTACACCATTTTCGAAAGGAACCTAGCTATGATGGTGATCTATCTCCCTGTCAAGCTTGAATTCACTTGGACAAACCGTTTTCGAGTTAGAGTCCGGAAAGGGAAATTTTGACAAACAGACAAAAAACGGACAAACGAACAGATGGAATTACACCAATTTTGAAATGGAATCTAGCTATGATGGTGACCTATCTCCCTGTCAAGGTTGAATTCGATTGGACACACCATTTTTGAGTTAGAGTCCGGAAACGGAAATTTTGACGGACAGACAAACGGACAAACAAACGGACGGAATGACACCAATTTTGAAAGGAACTTATCAGTGATGGCGATCTATGTCCCTGTCAAGTTTGAAATTGATTGGACAAACCGTTTTTGAGTTAGAGTCCGCAAATGAAAATGTGGACGGACAGATGGATAGACTGACAAATGGACAAAAAACAGACGGAATTACACCAATTTCGAAAGGAACCTAGCTATGATGGTGATCTATGTCCCCGTCAAGTTTGAATTCGATTGGACAAACCATTTTTGAGTTACAGTCCGCAAACAAAAATGTGGACGGACAGACAGACAGACAAACGGACAAACGAAAGGACGGAATTACACCAATTTCTAAAGTAACCTAGCTATGATGGTGATCTATGTCCCTGTCAAGTTTGAATTCGATTGGACAAACCATTTTCGAGTTAGAGTCCGGAAACGAAAATGTGGGCGAACAGATGGATGGACAGACAAACGGACAAAAAACGGACAAACGGAATTACACCAATTTCGAAAGGAACCTAGCTATGATGGTGACCTATGTCCCTGTCATGTTTGAATTTGATTGGACAAACCGTTTTCGAGTTACAGTCCGGAAACGGAAATTTTGATGGACAAACAGACAAAAAACGGACAAACGAATGGACAGAATTACACTAATTTTGAAAGAAACCTAGCTATGATGGTGGTCTATCTCCCTGTCAAGTTTGAATTCGATTGGACAAACCGTTTTCGAGTTAGAGTCCGGAAATGAAAAATGTGGACAGACAGATGGACAGACAAACGGACAAAAAAGGGAAAAACGAATGGACAGAATTACACCAATTTCGAAAGGAATCTAGCTATGATGGTGATCTATCTCCCTGTCAAGTTTGAATTCGATTGGACAAACCGTTTTTGAGTTAGAGTCCGGAAACGAAAAATGTGGACGGACAGACGGACGTCAGACACATCAATCTGATAGGTGGGTTGGTTACACGCAACCCGCCTAAAAACCCCTTCCGAAAGGTCTTGCATAGTCCTGGCCATGGCTTGAGAGATTGACCGGTTGAAGGTCACCGGATAATCCAGTTTATCTACAGCCTGCTTCATTCTCTCGGGCGACTTGCCCTTTGTGCTATCCAGATGTAAAGCTTTAACTGAGAAGACATGGCGTCTTGAACCCTGGTCAAGCAACGTGACAGTCCAGCAGCCTGGTTACACATGACAGTTTGTTCTCTGGCTGCTTTCTGCCAACGCCTAAGCATGTCCTGGCTGAGGGCCCAGGAGGGTGGGGCAGTAGGAAGGCTACATCTGGTAACTGGGCTAAAAGAACTGTTGAGCTTGGCCAGTTCCAGAGACCAGGAGCATACAGTAGTATAGTCACAGTCCTTGTTCTCAGTATGCATCCCATACCATCTGGACGACCGGGGAGGCTTGATGAATTGATCTTTGAGGAGGCCAGCAGTTTCTGTATTTCTTGCAGGGTAGCCCTCTGTGATGGTGAGATTAAGCTTTTCCATCTTCTTACACAACCAAACGTCCACCGGAACCTTGACTGACACTTTGACTGAACACGTGAACCGGCAAAAGGGTTGTCATCAGAAGATGAAACACTCTCAAATTCAGGGACCTTGTGCCAACCCATGAAGGATCTCACGCCTCTGATTGTCTCTCTATAGCTGGCCTCCTCAGAGAGTTCTTGATCTGCAGACTCATCCCTGGTGAGTTTTCTGTCTGGGGAACTGTCCCGGAAGTTTCCTTCCAACAAGGAACCGGCCTCACTGTGCTGGTCATCCTCACTTTCAGACCCACTGGTGCTCTGGACAACTCTACCGGTCAGGGTCTGGTCTACACTGAGGGCAGCATCAGCGGTACCGGAAGGCAGTACATCAGGACCTGCACCGGGAGCCTAAACAGGCTGGGTGGCCGTCCCCCCACCGGAAGCCTTAACAGGCTGGGTGGCATTCTGCTGGATCTCATCTCCCCTGGGTGGAACAGCATCACCGGTGGCCTGAACAAGGCTGGGACCGGAAGGCTCTGCAGATTCAGCCAACTTACTGGTGTCAGCACCAGGATCAAAAAATGGCTTCTGGCTGGTGATCACTTCTGCTGGCTTCACCACCGGTTCCACCGGTACAGCAAAGGATTTGGACAACAGCATTGCTTCCAGCCTTGCAAATCTCTCGGCCCATTTGTCATCTAGATTTTTCAAATCTTCAGATGAAGGTCTGCTGCTGGTACTGGGCTTCTTCTTGCTGGATCTGGGAGAAGGCTTGGGTGAATCGCTTCGCTTTTTCTTTCCAGCAGGCATGGTTTCAGGCTTAACAATAGCCTTCTCTCCCTCTACTTTACCCAAAACACTGATGTGTGAAGGGTCCACGAGAGTGGGGGTAGGGGAGGACGAAACCATTTTCTTGTCTTTGTTCTTCCTTTCTCTATAAATGGGGGTGCCTAGTTGTTGGATCTGCTGTGGTGTAAAAGCTGTACATATAGGTCAGTCTTTCTTAAGAACGCAGTTGTCTTCTCCAACCCCCTTGTCCAGACATCTTACACACTTCAAGTGGCCATCAAAAATAGCCATAAAGTGGCCACAAGTGCCTCTCTTCTGTCCTGGGGTCAACATGATGATCAGTACTTCAGTAGAAATACGTAGATGTAAAATAAAATGGATGACTTCGCAGTTAAACTTCAAAACGTCTCTCTGTAGAAAACACATCCGCACACTCCACGCGCCAAAAAAAAAGATGCTATGATGTCACGCTGTCTAGACAGGAAGTATGATGCGCCACCTAGTGAATGCACACTCTGTGACCGGTCCTGCCGGTAATATATACAGGACGTCTTTTTCTGGCGTTTGGCGGGACCGGTCACACCGACCGGTAAAGCAATTGTCCATTAGATAGGATGTATTAACGTAATAAAATATATGTTTTCTGCAAATTATTACTCATTATGGCTGTCTTATTACAGTTAGAAGCAAAGAAAAGTGGATTATGACATTTATTTTGAGTAAGGTTAGTAAAGTTACTGTACAATGAAGTGTAAGCGGCAGACCAGTAGCTGAATTTATGACAGTTTGCAATAATTTATTTACCGTACCGACGATACCGGTACTACCGCAACACCCCTAGTCCAAATGGCTACTAACCATAGCATTTGTCACAAGTATTGCAGTATCAACAATGAGGAATTTGCGAATTCGTCACAAATCATGACATGATAGAAACCAGCATGGCAAACCTTGGCAATATGACTGTCAAAGAAGTTCGCTGAGTCTAAGATAACACCCAAATTCTTTATTTCCACCAATGGAGAGATATTGTTTTGGAGGAGGGGACAGAGAAATTTGTGGAAGCGACTCACTAATGTTTTCTCACCTAGTATGATAAATTCTGCTTTTTCCGGGTTAAGTTTTAGCTAAACACCATCCATCCACTACTGTACTGACTTGAGACATTCAGCTCTTCCTTGCGAGAATCAAAGTTCCTGGGGTCGACTACCAAGTAGATCTGGGTATCATCAGCATAGAGGTGGTGACATTGAATTTGGAAATAACTTGACTGAGTGGACAAGTGTAGAGAGTGAAAAAGAGAGGACCCAGTATGGAGTCTTGGGGAACACCGAAGGGAAGAATTACAGCCTCAGAATAACTATTACCTATTTTAATTTTTTGTTAACAGTTTGATAGGCAAGATTTGATCCCCAATAATACAGTACCATCTAACTTGAACCAATCTTGCAAGCAATTACATAAAAGGGAGTGCTCGATGGTATCAAAAGCCTCAGGGAGGTCAATAATGTTAGGGCCACTGCCTTTCCAGAGTCCACTTGAGACAGATATGAGACAAATATTTTCCAGAAAGAAGGTGTGACAAACATGCTGGTCATATATGTGATCCATGACAGCTGTTAGTGACACAAAACTGTTATAACCTTAAACTCATAAGTTTATAAAATATCAGCAATATTACCACCTTACAAAAGAGATCCTTTTCTTTTGGTCCAGATATGTGTACATGTAGAGTTTCACCAAGTCATTTGGTCTTTTGTGTATTGTATGGGTACTGTATGACTTTTGGGCAAACAGCCAGCCCTGTCAGAGACTATCCCACCAGAATGCTTATGGTATAAATGAACTCCTGTAAGTTTTCAATTTAAATTTAACTGTTTAGTTCACTGATGGATACAAATACAAAGACTTGGAGCAAGTTTAGGGTGGCACAAGTCTTTGTTTTATCAAACACTATCCCACTTACTCCAGAATGCTTGAGGTATAATGAACTCCTGTAAGTTTTAAATTTAAATTTAACTGTTCAGTTTACTGATTGATACAAAGACTTGGAGCAAATCTAGTGTACATGTTGAATATCAATGAAACAATTTCATTTACCACATCAAATATCTTCCGAACACCAAAACATTGTCCCAACCTTAAACTCAATGTAGTTTTTGCAGCTATGAGGAAGTTTAAGGCAATCTGTTCATAAAGGATCTGTTCAAGGTTTGTTACATCCACAACTTAAATATGCCTAGAATTGAACAGTATTTGAAATACTGTTCCAAATTTGTCAAACTTAAAGTGAAAAGAATTCTGATATTAGTGAGAGTTTAAGGTCAACTTAAAGCATGGAATTTATCTATGGCCAGTAATATATACAGGCAAAATTTAAACGAAATATCTCATGCTATTTTCAGTATACTTTCAGTTCAGAAAAATTAAAAACTTAAACTCAACATAATTCTTTTGTGAACGTTTAAGTCCACCTTAAAATATTTGAATTGAATCCATCAACCCATTTTTTAGATACTCTCCAGAAATGAAAAAACCTAAACTCAATATAAGTACGCTACTACTGGGAGTTAAAGGTCATTTTTGAGATACTGTCTGGAAACAAAGTGTAATGATGACACTAACCATGTATGTCCTCCATCATAGCTGCTAGTGACACAAAACTGATGCAACCTTAAACTCATAACTTTACACATTATCAGCAATTTACTATAACCTTATAAAAGAGACCTTTTTTGGTCTAGACATATGCACATAATAAATATCAATGAAGAAAATTTTAACTAGATAATTTTAACTAGACAAAAGGTTTTTGTACACAAAAACAGAGCATCCCTACAGTTTGCAATTTTATGCGAAATGCCAAAGGACTTATGTGAATAGGTGAATAAGGAGGGGCCCAAGGTCTATCCTGTCCACATCAAAAGACTCCCAGCTCATGATTACAGTACATTGTTTTTACATTGCAAACATTTAGGACCAATAATAAGTGAGTTACAAGCACTTTCACGTTTGGCTACCCTCATCTGACCTTGAAAGAGGGGCCAAGATCAAATCTGACCACATCAGAAGACTCCCAGCCCATGATTACCTCTAGGTCAGTTTCACATCCTAAAATTCTAAGACCAATAATAAGCGAGTTATTAGCACTTTTAAGTTTTGGTACCCTCATCTGACCTTGAAGGAAGGGTCCAAGGTCAAATCTGACCACATCAGAAGACTCCCTGCCCATGACTTCCTACAGGTCAGTTTCACATCCCAAAACTCTAGGACCAATAATCAGAGAGTTAATAGCACTTTTAAGTTTGGCTACCCTCATCTGACCTTGAAGGAGGGCTGCAAGGTCAAGTTTGACCACATCAGAAGATTCCCAGCCCATGGTTAGCTTGAAATTGCAAACCTGAAGAGCCAAAAACAAGCGAGTTATAAGCATTTTAAGTTTAGCAATCCTCGCCTGACCTTAAAGGAAAGGCCCAAGGTCAAATCTGACCACATCAGAAGACTCCTAGTCCATGATTACCTATAGGCTGGCGTGACATTACAAACCTCAAGGACCAATAATAAGCAAGTTATAAGCACTTTTAAGTTTGATTATCCTCGTGTGACCATGATTTTTTTTTTTTATTGGGGTTTTACGTCGCTTTCAACACTGTACAGGTCATATCATGACAGGTAGTTGGAAGGGCAGAGGAAACCAGTACTTACAGTTCGTCAGGGTTCTGTACTGTAAACTGCCGACCAACGGCAAGCAACTACCAGCTTTGCCACTTGAGGCCGTGCCGGGAACTGAACCCCGGCCTCAGAGGTGGGAGGCCAGAGTGTTACAACTCTGTCACCATGGCCCCTCGTGTGACCTTGAAGGCGGCTCTAATCTGATCAAATCAGAAGACTCCCGGCCCAGGATTTCCTATAGGTTGGTTTCACATCCCCAACCTCTAGGACCAATAATAAGGAAGTTATAAGCACTTGTAAGTTTGGCTATGCTGATTTGACTTTGAAGGAGGGGCCAAAGGTCAAATCTGACCACATCAGAAGAGTCTCAGCCCATGATTTCCTACAGGTTGCTTTCACATCCCAAAGCTCTAGGACCAATAATAAGCAAGTTATAAGCACTATTTCAGTACATAAGTATCATATAAAATGGGTTTAGATACCTTTTTATCACTACAGTAACATTGATACCGCCTAACATTAGTGACGGAGTTGTATTATTCACATTTCTGGCAAATTTAATTTCTGTAAAAACAGGTATACAGAACCACATAGATCTAGATTATCAGTGCGCCACCATTGATAATATTGGCGGTATCGAGACAATTCACCCCAATGTCCAACTCGCCCCATTTTAGAAAAAGACAACTCACCCCATATCAAGTTTTAGTGCCAAAAGCTTAAGCTCAGTGGGAAGGGGCTGTATCAGTGAAATTACAATTTGGAAATTTTAAGGGGAGGCTAGGCCAGACATGAATTGCCAATATTATGAGCAGTGGAAGCATGGTCACATTATTTTTTGTCCAATATGTACTCATTTTGCACTCATTTTAATGATTTTTAAGGAAACTTAATTTACAGAAATTTTATTTGACATTTTAAATGTATCAAAAACTAAACATAAGAATTTCTTCTTGAATGTGGTATACTATATAGAGATCAATTTTCAAAAAAAGAAAGGCCAGTACAAACTAAAACTAGAGATAGAATCAGTGAAGCAAGAATTTAAGTAACTGACATGTTAATACATTCTGTTCAACTATAATTATGAATTTTACATAAAATATTATTATCTTTTAAGAGTTCTAAAAATTGTAATGAATGTCTTTTATGTCCTTGACTTAATTTGTGTTTGATATAGTCTAAGTGTGAGTTGTTTCCTGAGACCAGTATTAATATGGGGCGAGTTGTCCCAAAATTTCCGGGGCGAGTTGGTACTTGGGGCGAGATGTCCTGTAAGCATATTGGCAATATATCAATGCGTTGTCACAACAGTTCAGAAAGCTGGGCGATAATAGAAGGTTAAGTATAATTACCGCTCATGATCACCACAATTCTACATAAAAAGGTCACCATAACAAATTTGGATAACTGGAGTTATGATAATGCATCAAACAGCTAAGAATCTTTCCTTACTTCGCAATAAACTTTCTAAAGTTGGCTCTCTTATACCCGGGTCAGATGGTGACGATTTTTTGCCCAGGTCAGACAGATTTTGCCAACGTTGGCTTGTCAACCAGACTGTATATTTCCAACGTTGGACTAACAGTGGATTTTTATTCAACATGGGAGCGATCAATAATAGGGGAAACTTAGCAGAAAATTATTTATTATTGTATGACTAAAGTCAGACATACCCCAGCAGGCGCACGCCTTTAAATGTCGTTGATTTAGAGTTGAAAACAGGGGCCGGATTCACGAACAATACATAGATAAGGTGACCTTAAGCGCTGTTTCCATGTACGCGGTAGCGGGACGCGATTCCCGCCTGCCGCTAGCGGGTCGCGGAAAAAATCGGTCAGGGATCGAATTAAAAATAACGTCCCGCATATACCGCTATCCGCAGCCGCGACCCGCGGAAATGGAAACACTGCTGAGCATTCATGTAGGATCGATTTTTATCGCTACCGCGACCCGCGTACATGGAAACAGGCCTTTAAATCTAAGTAAGGGAAGGTTTTTCACTTGACTAAGTTTTTTCTTAGAATTGGTATTCACAAAACAATACTTAGATAAGGTCACCTTAGATTTTAAGTAAGGCAAAAAATATTAGTCACAGCTAATTTTAATCTGTTCCTTTCAAGTAGAATCTAGCCGTTAGTGGAAATTATTTCTGAAGAATTACTTAAAAATTCTTCTTACTAAAATTTTAACTTATACACTAACCGCGTGGATAAATAAACCTCCCCATCCAAAAACAACACTATTATTCCCCAATGTTTACAAACTAAATCATGTAATATCAACATCCTGTCCTCCCAAGGTAGCTTTCAACTTAACTTAAAATCTAAGTACGAGTTTTAAGGTCACCTTAGAGTTAGGAACGTTTGTGAATAAGGTTTCATAATTTCTTACTTGAAATCTATGTATGGTCATCTGTGCTATTTTCGTGTCAATGGTGTTTTCGTGCATCCCATTTTCTGTGGGTTTGAATGTAAATTATGCTGTAATATTCTGAAACTTTGCTTGCATTAATATTTTTATCATTGGAAATAATAGTTTCAATAAAAATATCACGGAAAAACAATTTTACAGAGAAGTGCTGCTTGACGCATTGTTTTTCATGTGATTAATGGATGCTTTAACTTAAATAAGAAAATTCTATTTTTGCTGTTGTCACATGACCCCATGCCATTCGGATAGTATATTAATCTATATGAATTACATTTTGATGAGCAATATTTTTGGAAGATACAATCCAGAGCACCTGCAAATTGACTAATTAGCATGTAACACGAAAACTCCACAGTAAATATTTTTATATGTCAATTATTCTCATAATATTTTTGGCTTCAAAATAGGTTTTAAAAGTAAAAATATTTATTTCTATTCTGTAGCTTCGAAATATATACAAATTTATAAGCATTAAATATGTTGTATATTTGAAATTAATTTGTAAGAGCACTAATGGAACTCGGACATTTTTAATAGCATGAAAACCCCATGGATCACCATAATACTTAAAATCTAAGTCAGGAATGGCCTAAATAATGTTCGTGAATCCGGCCCCAGGTCCTGACGTTGAAATCCGTATTATCAACTACTAAATCTAACTTAATTTTCTAACATGAAAAAGTAGTGATATTTTCACCAAAAATCATGGTTTTTGGTTGAAAAATTGACACTGACACAATTTCAACACTATTTCAAAGCTGGATTTCTGACTAGAAAAAATAGTGATACTTCATAAAAAAATCACTACTAAATCAAGTTAGGTTTTTCTACATGAAATCTTAGTCATGTTATTGAACAGAGAACAGGTTGAATATCTGGAAATGAATCACTAGTGATCGCTGATTTAAAATTCTTTTTCTAGAGGGTGATATAATGATTAAGTCTAACTTTTTAAAAGAATATTATTGCAATAGTTTTTGAATTTGTAGGTATTTGCAAAGCAAATACTAATTTTTAAAGATTATAAAGATGATAAAGATTATATGTGCATGTATTTGTACATTTCTTTTGGGGGGGGCTCAGTGGTGTAGCGGTTAGAGTTCTCGCTTCCAACCTCTGAGGCCGCCAGTTCGAATCTCGGGCCGGGCCCTTCGTGTTGGAAAGTTGGTAGTTACTTGCTGATGCCCTGCGGTTTACAGTGCAGTATGCACTGGTTTCCTCCACCTGTAAACTACTCGTCGCAATATGACCCTGGCTGTTGAACACGACGTAAAACAACAAATGAATCTAAATTGTACATTTTTATCCATTCTCCTTAGTATTTTATAGCAACAACAAAATTGATGCACCCAAATATAATTTTTATAATTTATAATTATATTTTGATTTATGCAATTCCTGATAATTACAAAAAACATTTTGAAGTTAAACTTATCTTAAATAAAAAAAAGATTAATTTCACACTTATTCATCAAAACTTTGTAATTTAAATTTGTTTCTCAAATTCTCCCATACACAAAACTAGTTTTCAGTTTGCAAGTTTACACTGAAAACTTCTCTATACAGGTAACTTAAGCTGTAACATTTTATCACATAACAGTGAGGTTGGGGGGATTCCTTGTTTTTCTTATCGGTACCCTCCTACACAGAACATTAGACCTGTGACTAAAAGTAATTAGATAACACAGCAGGGGTGGAGGTGGGGGTTTACCCTTGATCAATTGCATGCATGGTGTTTACTTCTTTAGGTTTTTTTTTTTTTGTAGTCAGAACTGGCAACTAATTAAGGTGGGGAGTAATGGGTGGAGTTCTAATAATGTGGCTATTCTTGTGTTTTTTTCAGTTTATATGCCAAAGTTGTATGAGACACTAGCATCTGAACTGAGCATTGTGGCTTTGCTACATGATTATAGCTTCTTTATAATTACAATATAATTATAGCCAACTTAATAAAACATTTAAAGAAACTGATTGGATAAAATACTGAAGATATAAATAATGTCACAATTGTTTGTTATTTACAAAGAAAAAAAATATTTTAAAATTTCACAAAAAGAATTTCAGTTGAAGGCACTGATTAATATCGGTCCTATTAATAACATAAAAATAGATATCTAGTTGGAAAATATGGATTTTCATATCTTAAGCAATTATATTTGAAACCTGATGCAAAATTATGTGTTATTACAATGTCATCAGAAATAGAATATTGAATATACAATGATTCATGAAAACATGTCATCTTGGAAAGAATTAATTAGTTTGAAGATGTATCCAAATTGTAAAATATGCACATGGATAGTTATTGTATAATATTATTAAGAAGCTAAAATTATGACATAAGTTACAATGATTCAAATAAAGAAGACAGTGTAAACAACCTGATTTCACCCATTGAATTCAACCCTATTTCATACACTGGATTCAACCAAAAACAGTTCGCAAAATATACATGTATTTCAACCAGATTTCATCCAATTGAATTCAACCTGATTTCACTGGTTGGATCCAACCAAAAACGGTTTGCAAAATCTACACATATTTCAACCAGATTTCACCCACTGAATTCAACCTAATTTCACCGATTGAATTCAATCCGATTTCACTGGTTGAATCCAACCAAAAACAGTTTGCAAAATCTACACGTATTTCAACCAGATTTCACCCATTGAATTCAACTTGATTTCAATGATGGCTTCAACATGATTTCACCAGTTGGATCCAACTAAACATGGTTTCCAAGATCTACATGTATTTCAACCAGATTTCTAGGTTGGATTCAACCAGATTTCAAAGTTGCGTGCCTGCTGTGATCTCTAGTGCCCATAACACACTACATGCCAACTAAACGACATAACTCACCTAATCACATACAAAAGGTGTGGTAATTACCTAGTGGGAGAAACAGGAAAATACCCTTCCAAAAAAGACCCACATTCATAAAACTACGGTATCCAGAATTATCCCAATCTCAAAAAATTTCACTGAGAAGGGATTTTCTGTAAGGTATGTGCAATTATCCCTTGAGGAATAGTGTTCCCTCAAGCATAACACTCCCAAAAGATGGGACAGAAAGATGGGAGAGAAATGGTGATGTGGAATATTGGGGCTACACATCTAATAGGCATTAATCAAATTTATTTAATAGAATGTTCCATTAATCTCCCTGCACACTCTGGACACTACCCTTCTTTTTCCTTGTCTGCCCATGGAACTTATTAAATAAACAGGGTACTTAATTAATATAATCTATTAAAATGAATTATTGTTAATACACAACCCATTTTTATGCAATAAACCAATTCTAATTCTAATTTGACTTTTATAGCACTTAATCTCCACTGAGTAGTGGACTCTAAGGTGCAACAACACAATAACAATATCTAAGTTCAAAATCCAGGGACAGAAATAGGTCAGCACCACAGAGTAGCCATAAGAGAAAATGAGCTAAGGAGGACATGCCTTTGCATAGAGATAGGTTTTGAGCTTCTTTCTAAAAGAGGCAATAGTGGGTGATGCGCGAATGTCTTCAGGAAGTAAATTCCAAACAGTGGGAGCATCAAAAGCAAAACTGAAGCCAAACTGCTTAGTAGACTTTTGAATTTTAGGTTGAAATTTTGGTACATTGAGGAAATTGGCAACACTCTGACTACGTCTAGTATTGTAAGTAGTGTAGTATGTTGATAGGTGTGGAGCAAAATATTTAGGGAAACCAGTATGAATAAACTTGTAAACCAGGGTAGCCAATTTGAACTCTCAGGGAAACTGAATAGGGAGCCAATGGAGTTTCCTGAGTACCGGAGTAATCCAAGTATACTTCCTTGAATTTGTAACAATTCTAGCAGCATTTTTGATTGATTTGATAAAATGGGCTCTCACACATTTTGTGACGTCATTACGAGATTCTAATGACGTAACTTGTCATTGAGCATAGTAATATGACATCACAAACATAGTAACCAGTTCATTTTTTGCCATAGAGTTGCTGTGAGAGTGAAATAAATACACAAGCTTTAACTCTATTTAATATTTTATCAGAAATCTATCTAATAAAGACAAGTGATCAGTAAATTGAGAAAGTTCATAAATACTTCCTCTACTTAAGAATCAGGCTTGTAAAGTAAGTTACATATTATTTTTCAAATAATTCTGCACTATATAAATAAAAATTATCATAGCTTATGAAATAAAACAACAATTCATGGTAATGATTATGATAATAAAAACAGAACAAAATGTATAAATAACATATTTATTTATTCACCTCACAAAAACAAAAATATGATGTGAATAATTTATTAAAACAAATATATAAATTTATTGGTTTGTTTTATTTTTTGTTCTTGTTTTTATATAATCAAGTGTGAACCACTCCAAATAAAAATATAAATTGGAGTTCATGTAGTAGTACTTGTTCAATGTGCAAGTCCATCCATACAAAACACACCCCAGTCAACGTATACAACAAGCCACTGTGGGATCCAGCACAACTGGTGGCCTGCAGTTGTTGAGTTTCTTTGGCCACTTTGCACTATAAAATGCAACATGTCAACCCTTCAATGGCACTTAAACCTCCATCCACCTAGTTAGTGCTGAATAAGTTATAAATAAATAAACATCCTGTTCATGAAGCACCTGGCATATTGAACTTCAAAGGTCTTTCCCACGCAGGAATCCACGAAAAGTGTAAATAACACTAGGATTAAAACACTTCATGTCTGGGTACAAGATAAGACTTATGGTAACCGTAAGTGACTATATTTTTAGTAATGGAAAAACTACAGAATACAAATGTATTTTAACCATAAATATTACCTTAATAAATAAATATATACTAAAACATTCCCCTTGAAAATCATTAGATATCAACTAATAATGCACAAAGCACACTTTTACAATCTGCATCATAAATTGGTGATAGGGGTGCACTACATAGAAATCATATAAAAAAGCTAGAACGGACATTCCTTGTAAAACTATTGTATGCAAAACGAGAATTTAGGACGCCATATTGGAATGTTATTTTATGGTAATCTAGGGAAGAAGCATGTTGAATTTTAAAAATTCATTATAAATTCTTATTTCTTGCTCGATTTTACAAGTAATATACCATTTTAAAGCTTACATGGTGTGGCATCTATTTGGAGTTGTACTATATCCCATTTATTTGAAAAAAGTCCTGAATTTTTTGTCACATGTTACCTTATAATTTAAGGGTTTCCTTTAACTCAATTTATCTAAAGTAGTCAAAACACGAAAACTTACTGTAAAATGTCTCAAATAAAGATAACAAATGAGTGCTCAACCTGATTTTGTTAATCTTTGTGAGTGATGTATTTTTGGTATATGTCTGTCTGATGAGGTATATTGCACTTTCATTCTGTTCACCATTTTGTATGGATATATTAAAAAAAATTATCACAAAAAGGAAGAATGCACAATAGCTATCATTTATCTTGGGACTTGAGTGAATTATATTTTAAATTTATATATAATGTAGTGTAATGAGAACTTTTATGGCATTAAATCTACATTATAAGACAGACTCCAACATGCAGAACCATAAAGCGGGCAGGAAAAAAAAACTAAAATCCAACAACATCGTACATTGCCATAAATTAGTTTTGCTTTTAATAAATCATATGTTTTCCTTATTATATCTGTTGAGATATATATTACATTGCAAAATGAGGGATAAATAAAATCTATTTTGAAAAAGATTTTGACCAGGTTATTTTGGTCACACTGTAGTTTTTGACATTTGTTTTGTTCAAACTTCTGAGCAGAAACATTACAGTAGTCAAGGCAACTAAATGCAAGAGCATTAGTAAGTGTTGCAGCATCACACATAAGGTGCTTCTGATGTCCTAGGTGGCCTAGTGTTTAGGAAGTTTAGCATCACAGGCTGTCACCTGTGGGGGTTCGAGTGGCAAAACTGAGGACCTGTCCAATATGACCCTGGCTGTTGAACCCCAACTTACAATAAAAACAAAATCAAAAAGGTTTATCTAAATATTTCTTATAGACAGCAACAGTGAACACTGTATGAATGTAGATATTATGGATTTCTAAGATGGATATGACTGTATTAATGTTGTAAATGAACTGTATATATGGAATTTTATAACTGAGTAATATATGTCAAATGCTCTTGGGCAAGATCCCCTAATGGTCAAAATAGACTGAGGACAATTGTCATAAAATATATAAAGTTTAAATAAAAAATAATCAGTGAGTTTGCTATGCACTTACACAGGTGGAGGAAAGGCACACCAGGGTATTGTAAACCCAATTCTCCAAGAGGTCAAATTATGACAAAAATGAAACAAATAAGAAAATACATGTACAATTGAGGGGGTGCAAAGGCAAATTGTGAAACCCATGACATTTTATTAAAATCTGAGTGAAACTAAAAGAAACTGTATGCAAGTGTTTATTTTTCTGCAACCTAGAAATTTTTGAAGAGGTCAACAGTACCTTACTGGTGAAGCTTCTTTCCTTATGGCCTATACTCTTATTGGTAGTTATTAGGGCAACCGCAACTTCAAAAATTCTGGATTCAAAAATCCAATCTTAACAAATTGCTATTTTTTAAAACACTATTAACAGAAATGTATCAAATACAGACAACTCAGGGTCAATACTATTCTCAAGAAATTGCTTTGGGTGCATGCTCATGCAATATCACTTAATTACTTGAAATTGGTTCACTAGGCTACAAGTTTCTTCATATGGGTTAACCATAATTTGAAGGTTGTCTTTTACCATATACCTGTCTGTACAATGCTAGACAGTTTCAAAGCGATGGTCAACCTCTTGTGGTTCCTTAGTTTTTCTCTTCCATTCTTTTTATTTATTTATTTGTTTTTTTCACACTGGATAGGTCATATCGCAAGAGGTATTTTTATTGGCAGAGGAACGAGACAGCTGGTCAAGTTTCTGTATTGCAAACTGCCAACCATCGGTAAGAAACTACCATCTTCCCCAGATAGTTTCTGAGGGTTGGAACCACCAACCTCAGAGGTTGGAGTAGAATGTGTTACCACTGCCCCACCATGGCCCCTTGCCCTTCCATTCATAAATCAGTCAAAATTACGTCCATCTCTCACTTTTGATGCACCAACAATGTACAATTAGTATGCTTTTAAGTGGAGATTAAGCTTTATACAAATTAGAATTGTCACAGAGGCATGTTTAAGGCTATTTTTACCTGTGCATGTTTTAACAGCTGATGTCTTTCAAGAAACAATGACTGTAAGGATCGGGTGTATGAATGTATTGAATCAATGTTTGTTATGTTAAAATTAGTTACTACATTGTTTTATCTTAAACAAAAATCATTAGGTCTAAAAGTGACCTTGTTTTACCAAGTGTAAAAATGCTGCATTGTCTATTGTTTTAATATCAACCTGTAAGTGTATAATGTCACATTGTGCATTGTTTAAGGCAAGCTATAAGTTGTCATTATAGTGTTCCAGTGAAGTACAGCATTTAGCTACCTCTATATAAGAGCCAGAGGACACAGGCCCAGAGAGGAGGAAACAAACTGATCCCACAAGTGACTTAGGAGGGTACAGATTTCAAGTTATCAATGTGTTTGTGAATATAAAATTACTTTGGAAATAAAGGTTTTGATCTGGAAAGCGCTCTTCATTAGCAAGTGCAAGCCTGGTACCTCTTCAACCATCCTCCTCCAAGATCCTAAAAGTTTGGCACAGAATTATATTTAGACAAAGTATAATGCACTGACTAATAGTTTTGTTGACCTTATTGGATGTGTTATTGTAATGCTTCTAGGATAAAAAAACCCTTCCTGTCAAAGGGTGACAACTTTAGTAATAGATTCCACACCCTAAGTTCTGGACAAAACAAAACAAAATTTTAATATAAATGTTAAAATACTAAATAAAATATTGTAATTGTAAAAAGTTATATGATAGAAGCAATTGAGTAGTGTTATTTGTGTAAAAATATGTCATTTTATTGTTGTAGTATTCTACAAAACAACAAAGTCCCACACCTAAAAATCCGAAATCTCAAACCACTTTGCTTGTGCTTGAACCCAGATGTTATAGTTATCACTCTCCTGTCTTGTCAAACACAAACCCACAGACAAACTTACATGCAATATACTTCCCCTACCTGGAAAAAGTCAAAAGAGCCCGCAAGTTATTTTTAAAAGGAACAGACAGACAAACCCATAATATGATATAACCTGTTGTTTCAGGTGTTTTCCCTTGATTATATAATAATTTTATTAAAGCTATTGTTTGCTCTATCTTTCTTTACAATATTTTAAAATAAATAGATTAAAAAAACTTTTTCCTCGTCACTTTATTTTACTTTCTTTGCACTTTTGTGTTTTAAAAAGCATTTAGATGTTCTAGCTCATTTTAACTATTTGTATCTTTGCAATATTTCCCAGAAGTGAGAGGCCGATGTCCATTCTAGCTTTTTTATACGATTTCTATGACCTACACTCTCCAGCATCTGATAAGACAGATTATCAACACTGTCGAAATACAGTAGTGACTAAGGTATAAGGCAAACAACACATCTGAGTTACCAAAAGGTGACTCAGACTTCTTCTTCTTATTTTTTTTTGGTTTTGGATTCTGATTCAGAGAAATTTGAATTTCACAAATCTGACTCTTCTGAAGAATCCAAATCTGAACGTGGATTTCACAGATTATGTCTGTAAATATGCATCTTGCCTTTTATACACAATGATCACATAACTCGAAGCTGCATTCTGACTGGCTGATGCTTTGATGGGGGTACAGTCCCTATTGGTGGCTTGCCATTATCAGACTGACAGTGTGTCCACCAGGCAAAAACCATTGGGCTAGTGGTGGCTACCAATGTCAGACTGATCGGCATGCCACTATTAGGTCAACATTGGGCCAACATCAGAATTCTTTCTGAAGACCAAAACTTCCAATTTGCAGTCATGTAAGACTCATTAATATTCATATATGCACACAGAATTCGGTTGATTTTCCCAGCAATATTGCACTGGTGCACAAAATGTACAATATTATTCTAATATTTACAGTTTTTTCGGCGAAAGATGTTTGAAAAAAATGATGTGTGCAAGTTCAAGTTGTGTTTGCCAGTTGTTGGGTGTGAGCTCTTTTGGTCAATATTTGAAAAAAAACATTGAATATGTACAGCATGGACCTCATAAAATACAATATTGTCCAGAAAATAAATGATTTATCCTGTTCATTATATTAAAATATTTAGCTTTCTTATATTATGTAGTAGTAATTTGCAGTAAAAATCTTTGTGAAAGTCTATCTAAACAATACATCAAATGTGTGAAACCACTCATGTCCCAGTATAATTTCTGTTTATCCATGACAGAGACTGAAGAAAATCAATGCCCATGCAGAGAATAACTTTGACACTTGTATGTTCCTGCATTTAATTTTTATGTTCAATGCTAATGTTTTATGTTAATGATAAATTTACTTGGTTGTTTACTTGATCTTTAGATATCTTTTATTTGGGGTTTAACTTACAAATTCTATGCATTTGTTTTTTGCATTATTTTAAAAATATATATAAAACACTTTCATATCCACATATCCATATAAATCAATAGTTTGTTTACAATTTCTACTTTTCTCAAAATCTGCATATATAATGCAGGGGACAGGATTTTCCAAAACGGAAGGTGTAGATTGTCAAGAAAGCAGATATTGAGCTATTGTACTCGGCCATTTTGTAGCTGGAAAAATCCTCTATAACAATTAAGGCCAAAAGGGATTTGGGTCCACTAGTTCGAGCACAAAGCCATCAGAGACAAGAGTAGTGCACTAAAGGGGTAACCCATGCCAGTACCAACGTAGCCCATCACTGCTTAACTTCTGTAAAAGACAGACAGTCATTGTGGCCATGCCACAACTTCTGCAGAAGACAGTCATTGTGGCCACGCCACAATTCATGAAAGTGGGAGACCAAAAATAATATGCAACTAGAGCACTCCAGATATATCCCCTGTCCCAATTAATATTGCCAGGATATGAAGATACCGGTAAAGTGTACAGAAAAGGAGATATACATGGCAGGGTGACAGAAGGACATATGAAATGTGTAATTATTGAATGCAAAGATATGTGTCCTTAAAGCTATAGTGGGTACTTATGCAGGTTTGCCAACGTTGCTTGTATATTAATCCAGTGAAAGAGAGAGCATCAAAGAGAGAAAGAGAGGGAAATTCAGAATCCACCAGGGTGACAGAAGGACATATGCCCGGAAATGAAATGTGTAATTATTGGATGCAAGAAGGACATATGTATGGTAAGAAAGGGAAATTCAGAATCCACAGGTGTTGTCAATTTCATCAAAGTCTGGAGACAAAAAAGGAAAAGTGATCTGTAGAAGCGTGAGCGCTAGGGAGGCTCGCCCTTAAAAGCCCACAGTAGAAAATCTCCACTGGACACAAAAAGAAAATACTATAACAAAATGATACATAACACATTTAATTCATCGAATGAAAGTTTTAGTAGCTTTCAAACAATTTACCATTGAAGGACATGATTCAAAATACACAAGCACTGTCAATTTGTGTACACCACATAACATATTGTTATACACTAATAGAATGATCTGGTGAAAATCCAAGTTCATAACACGAACAACTGTTGTAGGAAATATGACGTCTTAGAGTTTTGGTATTTTTCAACCCTCTTTGGTTTTTCTTCTAGAGTTTTTTTACCCCACAGCCCTTAAGGGTTGTCAGGGTGTTGTTTTCACCCATGGTGTCCGGATGGGCAGGTCGTCAGGCGGACAGCGGGAAAAAGTTTGTCCAGGCTGTATCTCAGAAACCATAAGGTATAGGAAGTTGATACTTGGTAGGGACATTGGTTAGGATGTGTAGGTGTGCAACGTCATGGTTTGACCTTGATTTGACCTATGACCTTGCCGTAGTGACCTTGAGTTTGAAAATCTTGTCTGGGCTATATCTTGGAAACCGTAAGGTTTAGGAAGTTGATACTTGGTAGGGGCATTGGTTAGGGGGTGTAGGTGTGCAACGTCATGGTGTGACCTTGAGTTGACCTTTGACCTTGCTGTAGTGACCTTGACCTATAAAATCTTGTCCAGGCTATATCTCGAAAACTGTAAGGTGTAGGAAGTTGATACTTGGTGGGGACATTGGTGAGGGGGTGTAGGTGTGCAACGTCATTGTCTGACCTTGATTTGACCTTTGACCTTGCTGTAGTGACCTTGACCTATAAAATCTTGTCCAGGCTATATCTCGAAAACTGTAAGGTGTAGGAAGTTCATACTTATTAGGGACATTGGTTTTGGGGTGTAGGTGTGCAACGTCCTGGTCTGACCTTGATTTGACCTTTGACCTTGCCATAGTGACCTTGATCTATAAAATCTTGTCCGGGCTATATCTCGGAAACCATTAGGTGTAGGATGTTGATACTTACTAGGGACATTGGTTAGGGGTTGTACATGTGCAGCATCATGGTGTGACCTTGATTTGACCTTTGACCTTGTCGTAGTGACCTTGACCTTTAAAATATTGTTGCACCTTTGGGTTTGTTATTTGATGCAGATTAAGCACTGTTAAAGTCATATTAGAATTCACTGAGGATTTTACTTTTACAACTTCCATTGTAACATTGGAATTTCATCAAGTGAGCCACAGATTTTGCTCCAACACCACACATAAGCATTCATTGAATGTATTACCACTTCTGTATGCATGGTAATATTCAAAACATTAAAACCATGATTCGGCCATGCCAGATGTAGATAAAGAGTGTTGTAATGTTTAGCATACTGATTAATGCTGTTATCTTGTTATTCAATTGTCTTGTTTTAATACTTCATCTTTACATGCATTATCTTTCTCTTAGACATTATTTTCTCTATTTAAACATTGTTTGGACCTTTATATAACAGTGCTCTCTGATATAGTACTTCTATATCTCATTGTGTTAAAACTATTTCCCTAGGCACTTGGGTACAGGCATCTCTGACGCTATTTTTTCCTCTGTGATTTTATCTACAGAGTTTTTCTTTCGACATTTGAATGTCAAAGTTGGGACTGTTACTTTTTCGGTAGATTAAACAACTCGGAACCGGATTCAGAACCAGATTTTTTCCTGTATCGCACCTCTATAGATCTGTGAGGTCACAAATTTTTCTGTGGGGTTTTCTCACAATATTTTATATTATATATAGTAAGACTGCTTGAAGATCAAATTCTTTAAACTCACGGCCACATCACCCAACTCATGAATATTCATGATGAGATATGAGGTCATGGATTTCCTTGAGGTTTTCTAACAATCTTTTACATACAGTAAGGCTGCCTGAAGATCAAATACTTTAAACTCACAGCGATAACATCCAAGTCATTAATATTGATGAGGAGATATGAGGTCAAAGATTTTGGTGGGGTTTTCTGACAAATATATCAAATATATCTATTTTAAACTCACAGCATGCACTCAATCAAATCTCGGATTTGCAGCATTGCTATAAAACTTTGCCATTATGCACTCATACAAATTTCCAAGTTGCAGTGGTGCTATAAAGTTTTGTCATTATGCACTCTTTAAAATTTCGAATTTGCAGTGGTGCTATAAAACTTTGTCATTATGCACTTATACAAATCTCAGATTGCAGTTGTGCTATAAGAGTGTGTATAACATACATCGGCAGGTAGATTTTATTGCAAACTCAAAGTTCATATGTACATTACTTAGCCTATTGTGGATTGGCCTATTGATCTGATAATTGTATTGGTGTATCACTGCATACTTAAAGCACTCCACCTGTCAATTTTACAGGCCTTTCATACAGTCAAATGTGTTTCAGAAATCCACAATATTAGAAAGTCAAGAGACTCTAGCATGCATCAACGGAGGGGCAAACAATTTGCTGATCATGTGGATAAATGACCTCTTTAATTATTGTCATGACTTCTGCTGCATTCACAACTGGTCTGAATTTCTCTTAAAGACACTGTCCCTTTTTTGTGGGTAGGGTTCCTATTAAAACTCCTGAAGTTGATGCAGTGCTTTATATATTTATGTGGTTACTGATCAAATCTGTAAGTCTGGACTTAACATATTAAAAGACCTTCATAAGGTATTTGACCTCACTGTCACAGAAATGTATGAACGTAATATTTCAGCTTGTACATTGCACATTATCCTTATGATGTCACCTTTAAAGTGTGACTGATGTTGTTAATCAAAGAAGTTCATGTTCTTTTATTATTGTTCAAAGGTCTTTATGCATGGATCATACTTATTACCAACATATTAGATTTTAAATGTCATTTGTGGAGATTAAGCGCTATAAAAGTCATATTAGAATTCAAATAATATTTATGTAACCACTTTCAACACAATGCTTTTTGAAAATTACCACATTTATTGGTTAATTCATGAAATCTAACAACTTGTACATTTCAATTAGCCCCAGTGATAAAAGAAGTCGTTAGCCCCCTCCCAGTCACTTCAAAGCCCCAGTCTAAATCTTTGAAGTATAATTGATGTTATCCATCAAATATGTTAATATTTTTTTAACTTATTTCAAAGGCCTTGATGATTATGCATAGCTCTCTATGGCTTATGACAATTTTAAAAATATAAATGAAGAATTGTACTACAAATGTTTCTAAGGATACAAAACACAATAGGACAAGGTGTATATATTAATAGATGGTTGGAGAACAAAAACTAATGTTTAAACCAATTAATTAAATTAAGTTGGATGAGTGCATAATGACTCCATAAATGATGGGGAAAACGGCACATAGAGCTCAAGTGTCAATTCATAAAAAAGAATATTAATTGATTGCATATGTTAGTAAATACTGCATATGCTACTACTATATAACCTAAACAAAACTATTGCACGGACAACTGCAACATATATAAATTAATAATGTTCTTTATAGAACATATCAGCCTCACCCTGTGTAGCACCGGTGATTGTGTAGCACCACAAAATTGAATTAGCGCATAATAGTGGATTTAAAGTATTTGATCCTCAAGCAGCCTTACTGCAAGTAAAATATTGTAAGAAAACCCACGAAAATCCTCATGTCTTCTCATTAATATTAATGAGTTGGATGCTATGGCTGTGAGATCTCGAGTTTAAAGTATTTGATCTTCATCCAGGCTTCTATGTTATTAAAAGGGAGCCACAGTGGCAGAGTGGTAACACTCTTGCCTCCCACCTCTGAGGCCGGGGTTCGGTTCCCGGCATGGCTTCAAGTGGGAAAGCTGGTAGTTGCTTGCCGTTGGTCGGCAGTTTACAGTACAGAACCCTAATGAACTGTATGTACTGGTTTCCTATGTCCTCCCAATTACCCGTCGTGATATGACCCGTACAGTGTTAAAAGCAACGCAAAAAAAAACAAATAAATAAATAAAATAATTAAATAAATAAATCTATGTTATTAAATATTGCTAGAAAACTCCGTAGAAATCATATAAAAAGGCTAGAATGGACATTGGCATCTCACTTCCGGGTAAACCTGCAGCCATATTGAAATATGACAGAATCTTGTGATTGTAAACAAAATTATTGTAAAATGGGCTAACTTTAAATAACAATATCTCAGTGAATATTGCACCAATTTTCAATCTGTAAAAAGCACAGTAAAGAGCAGAAAATAAGCTTTTTACTGATATCAATATCCATAACTCATAGAGCATTAAAACTGCTAATAAATGCAATAATGTCATATTTTAATTTTAGAGGAGAATTATCTGTGCATGAATTCTATGGGTGTACAAAAATTAAATACTGCAAAGATACAAATAGTTAAAATGAGCTAGAACATCTAAATGCTTTTAAAACCAAAAAAGTGCAAAGAAAGTAAAATAATGTGAGCAGAAAAAAAATGTTTTAATGTATTTATTTTAAAATATTTAAAGAAAGATAGAGCAAACAATAGCTTTAATAAGATTATCATAAAATCGCAATTGAAAAAAAGGAAAACACCTGAAACAACAGGTTATATCATATTATCGGTTTGTCTGTTTGTTCCTTTTGAAAATAACTTATGGGCTCTTTTGACTTTTTCCAGGTAGAGGAAGTATATTGCATGTAAGTTTGTCTGTGGGTTTGTTTGCAGAGAGAGAATGATAACTATGTCTGAGCTCTGGCCTGAGAGGAGGATGGGTGAAGAGGTACCAGGTTGGCACTTAATAATGAAGAGAGCTTTCCAGATCATAACCCTTATTTCCAAAGTAATTTTATATTCACAAACACATTGATAACTTGAAATCTGTACCCTCCTAAGTCACTCGTGGAACCAGCTTGTTTCCTCCTCTCTGGGCCTGTGTCCTCTGGCTCTTATATAGAGGTAGCTAAATGCTGTACTTCACTGGAACACTATAATGACATCTTACAGCTTGCCTTAAAACAATGCACAATGTGACATTATACACTTACAGGATAATATTAAAACAATAGACAATGCAGTATTTTACACTTGGTAAAACAAGGTCACTTTTAGACTTAATGATTTTTGTTTAAGATAAAAATACAATATAGTAGCTAATTTTAACATAACAAACATCGATTCAATACATTCATACACTCGATCCAATACTTGCCTCTGTGACAATTCTAATTTGTATAAAGCTTAATCTTCACTTAAAAGCACACTAATTGCACATTGTTGGTGCATCAAAAGTGAGAAATGGACATAATTTTGACTGATTTATGAATGGAAGAGCAAGGGGCCATGGTGGGGCAGTAGTAACACATTCTACTCCAACCTCTGAGGTTTGTGGTTCCAACCCTCAGAAACTATCTGGGAAAGATGGTAGTTTCTTACCGATGGTTGGCAGTTTGCAATACAGAAACTTGACCAGCTGTCTCGTTCCTCTGCCAATAAAAATACCTGTTGTGATATGACCTATCCAGTGTAAAAGCCCAAATAAATAAAAAGAATGGAAGGGAAAAACTAAGGAACCACAAGAAGTTGACCATCGCTTTGAAACTGTCTAGCATTGTACAGACAGGTATAAGGTAAAATACAACCATCAAAATATTAAGCCCAGTGAACCAATTTCAAATACTTAAGTGATATTGCATGAGCATGCACCCAAAGCAATTTCTTGAGAATAGTATTGATCCTGAGTTGTCTGTATTTGATACATTTCTGTTAGTAATGTTTTAAAAGGATTGTAATTTAAGATTGGATTTTTGAATCCAGAAAATAATTTGCAGTTGTCCTAATAACTACCAATAAGAGTATAGGCCACAAATAAATAAACTTCACCAGTAAGGTACTGTTGACCTCTTCAAAAATCTCTAGGTTGCAGAAAAAAAGAACTTGCATACAGTTTCCTTTTGTTTCACCCAGAATTTTATAAAATGTCTTACTTAGCACGTGTATTTTCTTATTTGTTTCATTTTTGTCATAATTTTACATCTCTGAGAGTTGGGTTTACAATACCCTGGTATGCCTTTCCTCCACCTGTGTAAGTGCATAGCAAACTCACTGACTATTTTTTATTTAAACTTTATATATTTTATGACAATTGCCTACAGCCTATTTTGAACACAAGGGGCTCTTGCCCAAGAGCATTTGACATATATTACTCAGTTATAAAATTTCATATATACAGTTCATTTTCAACATTAATACAACCATATCCATCTTGAAAAGCCACAATATCTACATTTATACAAAGTGTTCACTGTTGCTGTCTATAAGAAATATTTAGATAAACCTTTTTGATTTTGTTTTATTTGTAAGTTGGGGTTTTAATGCTGTTCAACAGCCAGGGTCATATTGGGACAAGTCCTCATTTTTGCCACTTGTGGGACTCGAACCCACACACAGTAGTTTCAACTAAAAACTTTTAGTTGGAATGGCAATAGGCAGTACTGTACACCAACACACACTGACATTGTTTTCTGACACAAGTGGGAAACAGGATGTATCTGCTACACACAAGATTTTGTGTGTGAGAAAATTACCTCAAAAGTCCCGATACTTGTTTTATTTTCCATTTTAAAATATGTTCCACTCAAAATGATGAAATAAAAAATACATGTTTTAAAAGACCTAACTTTCAGCTTTTCAACTGTGTAAAGAATTATTTTGTTTCAGTTTTAAGTTGACTTATAAAGCCTTATAAACTTTCTATATAAAAGTAAGGTAAGCTTTTTCACTTTTGCAACAGAAAATGGTTCTTTTTAAACACATTAAAACTATCTTAACCTGGGTTTTTATTTTGATAAAAATATACCAAATTAAAATTTAATTTTATCTTATGATATATATGTATTAAAATATGAAGGATAATTTTTAATCAGGTTTCAATAAGTGACTGAAACTACAACACCACTACAATGTTTAGAACTCTTCTTGTAGAGTAAGAGTGAACATTTAATCTTGAAGACTCTATCATACACTATTGATACTTAGTAATAAAAGCATTTTTCACCAATTAACTATTGCAATTACTTTCAAACCACTGAAACTGTTTTTATGATAATAGTGATTTGACAGATTCAAGCTTTTAGCTGAAATAAAATGTCTTCACACTAGATTGGCTATCAAAATGAGTTTAACAGCTAAACCTGCCACTAGGCACATTTTACAACAAAGCTCTAAGTAGGCTATTTAGGCATTTCTATGTAATGAAAGTGTCCTAGATCCTATTTACATTAAAATTATTGTCTGTTATTTGTTTTTCCAATAACTATCCAACAAATCAGAATATATATTCACAGTTGTAATAGGCTACAAATAAAACAATATACATTAAAGGCTTTTGCATTATAACTTTGAAGAGTTTAATAAAATAAATTGGTGCAGACATACAAAATAATCCAATTTAAACAATATAATGTTATACTTACTTATTTGTAAAAAGACAGCAAGTTACACTATCCATTTATGATAAATGAGCAAATATAAATACACATAATGCTTTTAATCCTAAGATATTAAAACTTGAGAAATTTAATCCAGTTTTAGATCTTCCCCTTTTTTGGTTGGACAATTTCAGCTTGAATTTCAGGATCAGTCAATAAATGGTGTTCCTGAATGGTATATAGCAGTTTTTATTTTGATAAAAAATATACCAAATTAAAATTTAATTTTATTTTATGATATATATGTATTAAAATATGAGGATAATTTTTAATCAGGTTCCAATAGTGACATATATATTTCTTTGTATTCTGTTGATTTCTCAATGGTTATCATCTCCACTTTGTTCTCCATGTAGTAAAAGTCCAAAGCGCCATCTTTTCATCCATGGTACAATATGATCCTCCAAGAAATGTTGTTTTGGAAAGATTGAATTAGGAAAATGTTTTCTGTAGTATGCCAGATATTTTTCAATATTTTGCTGAACTATTTCAATGACATCATCATCTACTTCTGTCATATGAGCAACCATGTTGTGCACATTTAAATAGAGACCATTTAATTTTTTTGAATATTTTGCAGATTTGCTGGACTCATTTTGAGATGTTGCTATTACCACTTAACTCACACGGTATTTCTTTTAAGGTCGCACTGATATCATCTTGCACAGAAACCTTGATATATTTGGAGCAATGGTTACCTACTAAGGATCAAGAATGGTAACTTGGCTTCACTATTTTATGCCATTTAAAGGCTTTTTCAAGGCCTTGTACAAGGGGGCCACTTTGACTGTTTAATTTTGGCTTTCCTGACTTGACTACCGTTTCCAGTGAAGCTATTTCTTTATTCAGTTTTGCACTTTCTCTTTCAGCCTAATCAGTGTCAGCTTCCCTTTCAACCTTGAGAGAACCTAATCTATTTATGTTTCTTCTAAATGTCCTTAAGTCTTGAATATAGTTATGGTATAACATATTGTTGAACTTTTCTCTGGACAAAGAAATTTCCTCTGCAATTTGAATTTCCACTCCATAGACTTTTTCTTCAAGCAAGTCGTTGTGCTTGTTAACTATGCCCAACACTATATGTAGATATGGTGGACAAACATGGCTGATATTTATATCCAATAATTGCTCATGGATGCAGTTTTTATAATTTTAAGCTACAGACAGCTTTCCCTTTCCTTTGAAATCATTATGATTTTTTATTACATTTTTCAACTTTCTCTGTGATGACAGTTCTCTTTGATTCAATGGAACTTGTAGCTCTTTTTGTTGAATGTGGCACCATCAACAGCAGTAGGTCCCTTTTACCCCTGACAGCCTACACAAGGAAGCAAGATAGACATAATCACCAAAAATCAATAAACAAAACCTTTTGTTTTTCCATGTTTGAGAAGACAAACCTTCAATTTGATCTTTATGGATTTTTGTAATGGTTCTCCAATTTTCATGGTTGTCCTTGGCCTGCATACATGCAATTACATTGGTGTTTTCTTTTGCATTTGGGTTATCAACATTCAGTATTTGCAAACAAATTTTAAATGAATTCCCTCCATGATCACCTATTTTCAGCTAGATTTCATCTTTTGGCATGTCATTTTTCCATTTTAGTTGGTTGTTGTTCTCATATTTTTGGAGTTTATCTTCCAGAAATTTTGGCAAGTGCTTTATATACACCAGCGGTGCCTTTGCAGAGCTAAACCCTTCCACACTCCAGCAGATTTATCATCCTTTTCCTTTGCTTGAATGACTTTGAAACATAAATGACCTGCCAGCAAAATTTTTCCCTTCCTCTCTTGCCTTTGCTTTCCCATCACACGTCACTCCAACTTTTTCACGTAGGAAGCATTGATGTAGTCTTTGCTGAGTTCATGACATATCTGTGACTGTTTTAATGGCTAAAGCCACTTTGTTTGATAAATAACTCCTTTGCTTTACACCAGATTTATGACATATATTGAGCTTAGATTTCTGTGACAGAATATTTAATTCTGATGCTTGCTGAATTCAACGGAATTCAACAGCTTTGCCTTCTACATTTGAACGAAACCTAGTCATAATATTTGCTCTCTTTCTTTTCCATGGTGATGGGGCTGTGCTAAAGGATTTTCTTGGTTTTACAACTCTGTGCAGTAAAAGTGGCTGACCTCTTGTTTTAGATGTTAAAATGTCTTTGTCCTTGGAAAAGTTAAGTTGTTGTTTTGTCAAATGAGTGTGTCCTCGTTCTTCATCTTTTGATAAGGGTGACTTAATATTTGGATATCTGTAATGTTCTGTCCAAGGTTAAGCTGGTATTTCCTTGCAAGCCTGAGTTATCAAGTAAAGCAGGAGATGTCTGGATATCGATTTCTATAAAGTTATTTCTTTCAGATTCTGTTGTCTTGTTGCATGATAATCTCTGATCAACTGATGTACTTGACAAAGGATTATCATCAGTACCTGACTTTAACGGTGTGACTGTTGTTGTACAGCAATTATGCATAGTAAAATTTGAAAGGAGTCCTGTGTAACAACACTTGGAACATTTCACATCAAGAGTAAGAAGTTGCTGCTGAAATCTTTCATCAGCTGCTTTAATATAATTTATGGAAACAGCTTTTGGACAAACAGGGCATGTGACAGAACTTTTATGTCTAAAGTACTGATTCAAACATTGTGCACAAAAACAGTGATCATATCTGGTTTTGACAGAGGCAAATGAAAATATATGTTGGCATATTGTACAAATATATGTTTGCTTTTGTCCTGATACATTGTGTATTTCCACATTTTCGTAATTTTCTGAGTCATCATTCTCTTCTTGGTCGAAAAAATGTGAAAATAAGTTGCTTGATATGATGTCTATTTTTTGCTGTATTTTCAGTCTTACACGTCTTTTACTTGCTTTTTTGGGGTCTTCTACCTATATTTTCTCTGTCATGTTTCATGCATAGCTTGTAATATAACCTTGAATGTGGTTTCCACAGCTCAGATACTATTTGGAATTTTTCTTTTTTCACCAAGGTAGCACGCTTTGTCAATCTTAGTGTCAGCTGAATGCACCTTTGCATTTTTCACTTTATTCATGTAAGTAGAGCACATTACCTTTGAGTGTAAATCACTGTCATATTTTACATCAATATCATAAAAAAATGCATATTTTATCCTTATGCTGATCACAGAAGTGTGGCTTTTTCCCTTCAGCTATTTCTGCAAAAGTTTGAGCTCTATTTCCGCATATTCTGCAAGAATTCTTTAAACAAGACTGATGGTATTCCAGTGTGATTGTAATGTTTTTATTTGTCATCTTGAATAAAAATCATAAAAACTGACAAAATGTAGAAAAATGAAATAAAATAAAAATCGACATCTATAAATATATATTCTGTAATAACTTAAAATTTTTAGAAAGTTTAAAAAGACAGGTTACATTACACTTATAAAATGAGCAAGAGAATGTTAATAAAACAGACAAAACTCAATTTATCCAGCAGAAGAACAATTCCAAAAGGGCTTACAATTTACTTACAGAAAGTATCTATATGTAACTGTGAAGCAAAGAATTGGTGTAGGAAATGACTCATGTTTATGGCATTGTTTTACCTTGTTAAAAAATTATCCTGATATAAATTTAGTTCAAATAGTATCTATGATCCTTTCTGGTTACAGAGATGCAATTGTTTTCTCTGTAAAAAGTCAATTTATTATTTAAGACAGATTAAAAACTATTAATGTTGTAGAAAGATTTATAGTATTTAGTGGACTATTTGATACAGTACTAGACATAGAGTATTTCTAATTTGTAAGTTTTAAATATAAGGTATTTACACATTTTTACACCTTTGTTTGGCTGAAAGAATAAGGTTTTAATACATATAACTTTTAGGTATAAAGTCATAATTTCAGTATTTTATTTTGAAGTTTCAAAACAATGAACACTGTTTTAGTAAACTATTTTCCCCGATAAAAGATTTAGATCCTGTTTGGGCAGTGAAAGTGATGCAAACACAACATCATTGCACACAATAACACACATGCAGAACTACTGCTTTTTAACTAAAGAGCTCATTTCCCACTGATGAATACTACTGTGCACAGAAGTGACAGCCTGTGATTAGATGCCAACTTGTTAAACACTAGGCCACCTAGGACATCAAAAGCACCTTATGAGTGATGCTGCAACACTTACTAATGCTCTTGCATGTAGTTGCCTTGATTACTGTAATTTTTCTGCTCAGAAGTTTGAACAAAACAAATGTCAAAAACTACAGTGTGACCAAAATAACCTGGCCAAAATTTTTCCAAATAGTTTTTATTTATTCCTCATTTTGCAATGTAATATATATCTCAACAGATTTAATAAGGAGAACATATGATTTATTAAAAAAAACAAAAACTAATTTATGGCAATGTACGATGTCTTTGGATTCTAGTTTTTTCCTGCCCACTTTATGGTTCTGCATGTTGGAGTCTGTCTTCTGATGTAGATTTAATGCCATAAAAGTTCTCATTACACTACATTTTATATAAATTTAAAATATAATTCACTCAAGTCCCAAGATAAATGATAGGTATTGTGCATTCTTCCTTTTTGGGATAATTTTTTTTAATATATTCACACAAAATGGTGAATAGAATGAAAGTGCAACATCCCACATCAAACATCCATATATCCAAAATATATCACTCATGTAGATTAACAAAATCAGGTTGAGCACTCATTTGTTATCTTTATTTGAGACATTTTTACAGTAAGTTTTTGTGTCTGACTGACTTTGGATAAATTGAGTTAAAGGAAACCCGTAAATTATAAGGTAACATGTGACAAAAATTCAGGTCTTTTTTCAAATAAATGAGATATACGGCCGTTGTGGAGTACACATTTTACTATTCTCAGAGTGTTGTTTGTGTTCCAAAGATTTGGGTGCTTTCTGCAGACATCGTCATCTGTACTGCTCTACGGCATATTTAAATGACTGGCTGGCTTCCAGAAGTGTCCACCTAACACTCCAGTGCCCATAGAGTCTCCTGTCACAGGTAATTTTCACTATATTGGTTTCAGAAGTGGGATTGCTTCAATCCATTTGGTAAACTGGTCTATGATCATCAGAATGTAAGCATTGCCTTTTTTGCTTTTTGTAAATGGTCCCAAGATATCCATATGAACCCTTTCCATTGGGTATCCTGAATGGTAACTTTTTAGTCCTGCTTTCGCTTTCTTGTTTGCCTTTTTATTTCTGGCACAAATGCCACAGGATTTTACATACTGCTCTATGTCGTGAGACATCTAATACCAAATATAATTCTTTCTTATATTTTCTTTGCTATTTGTTAAGCCAGTATGTCCTGCCATAAGTGAGTCATGATACCCTGTAAGTACCTCCTGTTTAAGAACATTGGGTAATATGAGTAACAATTTGCGGTCACTGTTGTTGTTCCAATTATTGAACAAGACACCATTTTCATTTTAAGCAGTGTGTTATTCAGCCAGAAATGCTTCACGGCTTGTCCTTGTGCTGTTGTTTCATTTTCAGTTTGTTCATTTGGTTCTTCTTTCCATTTTTATGAATTGAAGGAATGTTGGATCCTTTAGTTGCATATCTGTCAATTCTTCAGCAATGTATCCCTCGATGAGCTGTTCATCACTGTTAAGCCCAGTTCCCACTAATCGAATTGATAATAGAACTACATTGTCAACTTCGTCTTCAAATCTGTTCCATTGTGAATGCCACAAAGACGTGATTTGACATGTTTTTTCCACTTTCATAATGGTCACAGTATTGAAGTTCATCTGGAATTCTAGAAAGACCATGAGCGTTTCCATGTTTATTGCCTGATCTATGGATAATTTCCATGTCATACCAGCTTATTTCTTCTAGCCATCGGGATAACTGACCCTCAATGTTTTTGAACCTCATCAGCCAAATTAAACTGTAATTATCAGTTCGGAGCAGAAATCTTTGGCCCAATAGGTAATGACGATACTGTCTGGTGAAAGAATAACTGACAATAACTCCTTGAACGTAACTTCAGTTTGAAAGAATATACATTTTCATGGTTTGAGTTTAAGATTGAATTTTTGAAATCTGGAAAGTGTTTCCCTAATGTTTAACAAATGATATTTGAAATTTCTACCTGAAATATCATCCAAATATGCCAGAACTTGATTCCACTGAAATCCTTGAAGTACTAAGGATATAGCTTGCATAAAAGTAGCTGGGGTGTTAGTAAGACCGAAGGGCATACACTGGTATTCAAATAAACCATATTGTGTAATGAATGCTGTCTTGTGGTGGTCTTCTTTTCAAATTCAATTTGCCAGTAACCAGAACACACAACTGTAGACATATATTCTAAATTGGAGAACATCTCTTCACATTGTGAAAATGAAGGTACTGGCCAGGTTTGTTTTGTAGTTCTGTCATTTACAGCTCTGTAGTTAATGCACCAATATACTGAACCATCTTTTTTACAAACCAGGACAGGTGCAGATGCCTACTCAGATGTAGAAAGTGAGACCACTCCACATTCCAGCATTTATTTTAGGTGCTTTACTTCTTCCTCTTGGAATCCAATTGGTGTTCGTTGCATTCTGTTTGACTGGTGCTGCATTTCCAGTGTTTATCTTGTGTTTAATTGCCGTGAAACAACCTAAATCAGTGTCACTACTCGCAAAAGCACCCTTATATTCTGATAGCAGTTTAGCGAACTGCTCTGCTTCCTGATCAGATATGTGTGCATGATTTTTTAAACATTTCTCTCAAGTATGAAGGAAGCTGCTCATGCAATTGGTTTTTCCTTTCGGTATCAGCATCATCTTGGCTAGTCGTATTCGGTTCACTTAAATCTATTTGAATGTTTTTTACAGATCGAACCATATGGTTTGTTTCAGGTTCAGGTAATGACTCAGCTTCAATACAACTGCCAATAATCAAGTTCTGTTTTAGTGTAGAGAACTTATCGGATCGGTTCCACAAACAAACTGGTGTTTCATTTGCACTACTTACCCGTATAATTGTATGTGGCCCAATGAATTTGCTGAAAGTAGTTGGACTGAAACTACACATTTCCAGGTGATCATCTTCCACAATTCCACAATGTACTTTTATTGTATGTGGCGGTAGCACTAGTCGTTTTTTTATTCTTACTCTGCTCACTTGGTGTTGTGCTCCATTAGTGTTTCTTTTTAGTAGTGCAGGTATTACCTCATTGCATAATGTTAATTCAATTCTGTGTAGATTAACTATGCCCTGTTTTGCTTTCAAGAAATCAAGCCCTAATATGACCTCATCTGCAATGTTGGCTACAAATCTATATTCCATGGATATCATTTGCTGCCAATCTTAATGTCAGCTGATTTCAGTAATTTAGCAGGTATCATATTCTTGGCTGTTACATCTTTTCTTCATTTATTACAGTTACTTGGGCTGCTGTAACAATCACTGCTTGGCATGGTATATCACCTATATATGCTGGAATGATCAAATCATCCTTCATTTTTACTATTCATGGTCACTTCCCTCAAGTTGGTTTTACCTTTTATTTCTTTTTTCCGCACATTTTGTTTCTTCCCCTGGTGATAAATTTTACTTTCACTGTTGGAGCTGTGAGCCAATTTAATCTTATCACAAGCAGTCAGAGAGGATGGATCTACACAAATAGACCCTGAGCCTGTCAAAAAAGGCTGCTCAGACAAGTATAAACGGCCTTGATTGTTTGCTGAATGTTGGCCATCACACTCAGCTAATGGGAGTTTAAATCCCATTTTGGTGACCTACTTCTTGTATTTGGTCTGAGCAATTCTGATCTGTATGACCGTCTGGATTAATTCATACTGTCTTTCTCAAAATGTCCATATTTTTCACAGCTGTAACAGGCTCTGCCTCCAGGACTTGGACTTCTGGACCTTTGTGGACATTTGTTGGCAAATAACCAACCTTACCACACTGGAAACATTCATTCTTGCTGGGGCTTGTTGGTGGTGATGATGGATATTTCGCTGGCTTTTTAACCTCCAGCTTGTGTATTTTCTTCAAAAGGGTGAACTGTCGTTCCATGACTTTTTTGAAAGGATCGATGTCAGCTCCCTTCTTTTCATTCTCCACGAATTGGACTTCCCTAATCTGAGGCTTTTGGCCATGAATTATCCTGTGATTTTGAGTTGAAACAATCACTGCATGCAAAGCCTGATCCAAAGTGTTTGGCTTCTAGTTGATCGCTACCAGAGCACAGCCAAAATTTCAATGTCCTCTCTTTAAAATTGCAGTATGCCCCAGTTGCCAATTTCCATGTCCTTCTTGAGTACTCTTCAATGGACTCATCTTGTCCTTGTTTCAAATCCTGTATCTTCCACCTTACCACAGCTTGGGAATCCTTTTGGCCAATGCGGAAGTCATTTTGTCCTTAAGACACAGGAAATCATCACGCATGTTTTCGGACAATGACGAGAAATAGTCTGGTGCATCATCCAGAAAGCTTTCTCCCACCCTGTTTAATTTTTCCTCTTTGTTCCGTCCATAGTGCTTGGCGACACGTTCGAATTTGAATATGAAAGTATTCCAGTTCTTTGTCCCATCAAAAGTTGGTAATTTGGAAGCCAGTGCCCCATAGATTTGTGGTACATTTCTGGTCTTTTCTTCCTTCCCTAGTAAAGGACCGCCTGGCATATGACTTTCTCTGTATGGGTGGTAAAAACTGCTTGTCCAGATACCCTTTGCTGAGCGCCGAGGTAGATGGAACCGTCACTGATGAAACAGTATATGGCGAGGTTTCTTTTTCTAGTGCCTCAACACGATCTGTCAGATTTTCTAATTTGTTGCTAATACCGCCAACAGTCATTTGTAACTTCTCCATGCAGTGGAATAATTTAGACAGATCTCCCCGTATGTCTCCCTGTATGTCTAAATTACCTTATGGAGGCAATGTCCATATTGTAACACTGTTAAAGATCAATAAAGTCAGTAAAGCTATATTTTATTAAATTTTAATAAATTTTGTAAAATGCAGATTGGTTGTGATTATATTTTGCAAATTAATACAGTAGGTCACATGATAATTTTTTACCCAAAGTAAGGGAGTGGCCCTTTATGTTCAAGGAAACTCCATGAATATGTTTCTCACTTCAAAAGTTTGAACATTAACTTTTCAAGAATTAAACAACCAAATTGTATGAAATAAACAACAAAACATTGTTTGTGGATGTAGGTTTGACAATAATGTTTCAAGTTCTATATATTTAGGTTGATTCACCTTAAAATGTTCACTAAAGCTAATAAGTATTTCTTGAAGGACACTTCCTTAAATCTAAGGTAGGTCCTTAGCTTCCTTGAAATTCAAGAGAGTTTTCAAGGTCTCCTTTAAGGAAGGAGGCTTTGTGAAACTGAGATTTTTTAAAGGAGGGGGAAAATCAAGGAAATCCTAGAATTTAAGGTGACCTTTATCTTAAGGAGGCTTTGTGAAATCGGCCCCTGGGATATTTCTAGTAAGGCCTCCATAGACAAAGACCCATTACATTCATCGCGCTTCTTCAGGAAGTACCTTGAACAAGACTGTCCAACATTGGTCAATGTGCGCAACTCATCAAATGTTGCTGTATTGGTGTTCATTTTGGCTTTTGACTTTAGTATGTACAAGATTCTTTTAAAAATACCAGACAACAGAGTATATACTTTTCAAATATAAATACAAGTGAAAACAAATTTTATGAAACTTACTATAGAAAATGTCCAATTGTACATGAAAGTGAAAAGTAAACAAATCTCAATTATTTCAATTATGTACAAAATATATAAACATTTGCAAAAGTTTGCAAAATTTTAAAATTTTTTATGTCACAATGGTGGGGGGGGGGGGGGGGGCAAAGGTAGGGGGTAGGTAGAATTATGTTAAGTAATATAAAGTAGATGTAAATTAGTTGCAACTTTTCACAATGTTTCAGTGGAGGGGGGTTACAGTTACCAATAATATAAAATAATTCAGAATTGAATGTAAAGTGTGATAGAATAACAAGGTGTATATATGTGGGTACAGTCACAAGCCTCCTCTGCTGATATTTACAGCAGACATATTACACTTACTGACCTACAGTTTCATATCCTGATGAATGTGTTGTTTATAAGGAAGTGTGTCAAATTGTGAAATGGTGAAATAGGTGAGTTGCAGTTTTAATAAAAACAGGATTCTTTCCAAGAAATGTTTATCATGAGTAATTAATGTAAGTATATGTTTTAGGATGTTAATTTCTTAGAAAATATGTATTTTGTAATGGTAAGGTTCCTGATCACTCCTCTATATAAGCTGGACATCACAGTTACAGATTAACATTGTTTGGGAGAGGAGTTCTATACCCCAGATAATATTGTATTGCCGACTGGAAGCTTTGAAAGATTGTTAAAACAGTCAAAAGACTTTTAACTGAAGAAGCAGTGTGGTAAAAAGGGCACTATCCAACAGATTACCTGGGAGTGAAGTCCACCAGAGCAAAGAACTCAAGCACAGCAATAAAGGGGAAGACTTGCGGAAGACCTCAGGGGCGAGAAATCAATCATAGAACAGAGGAGATTCTTATGTTAGTGACAGTCAAACACATTGTTCTCGAAACTACATCAACCAGAGGCAGTCAACTATTCAGAGCTGTTTGTTACAATTGACCAGGTGACCAGGTGTCTACAAACTTGCATGGGATCAGGCTATAACTTCTATTTTGACCATTGATCCAGCCATACAGACTATAATCTGTGAGTGATCAGTAAGAAAGTATTTAAGTAATCTTGTAAAAATATTGTAATAATATTAAAAGTTTTTAAGTCATTAACAGGTGTATAAGTTTGAGTTATTATTGTTTTAAATGTGTACTCTGATTTGCTTGGTTTAACACTGATTTATGCATATTGTAAATAAATTATTTAGTTCAAACAAATTCTTTCCTTCCTGTTGTGCAATTTTCTCTGGCTAACACACTAGTTAGTTGGGGTCTGACCGTGACAAAAGATCTAAAAAAATACAACTTTCTAAGTCAAGATTAACCAATTATACAAATTAAAACAATATTATGAAGTTGTCATAAATACTATGTAAAATTTGTATGCACTAGTTAAATAACACAACAATATTGTTAGGCTTTCACAAAATTGTTCAACACATGTAAATCACAACAGGTTTTGTTATGAAATACAAAACAAACAAAATATACAAACTAACACAATACCATGAGACTATCACAATATTATTCAAAAGTATCTGTCAGTATTATATCACAACAGGTTTTGCTATGAAATACTGTCAGGTAATCACTAAACAGTATAGTCACTAAATTAAAATTAAATGCAACCATGTAGAAATTTGGTTATTAAATTATTTAAAAATCTGCACAATAAATAAATAAAATCCTAAACTTGCAATAAATCAGTGGCAATATATTACCTAAATCATTAAAATAACAACTGTAATTGTTCAACTTATGTATCAACCAGCAAAATTCACAACAATAATTGTAATGTCAAATTATAACTAAAATGACACTAAAATTATCATAAATTAGCTAAAATACTGTTACAATCACTTTATGTTATGTTATTAATGACAGAAAACAACTAAAACTAACCAAAATAAAGCTTAAGCAAAATTTGTTAAAGTCGGTACATGGAATTTTTTGAATGATACAAACACCAACTTTCTTAAAAATGTAGATAAAAATTCCAAAATGGTACCAAAATGAGCCTAATTCTGTCAGGGCCTCCCCTCAACTTCAAATTGTTTGACTTCTGACACCAATCAACCCTTCATAATAACCCTATCAACAGTTTGTAAATAGGGTTATTTTGAAAACACATGTTTAATATTACATGTCTTAATGTGTTGTTGTTTGTCTTTGATTACAATGGTCACTTGGACTAGCTAGTAACTTATTACTTTAAATGTGATGGCAAACTGATATTGGTTTTATAACATGCATTGTGGTCAGGAAATGTATACAGTGTTGTTTAGTTGTTACTGTATGTTACACATTGAGTAATTGTCTGGTGATCAGTTGGTCATATTCTTCTTGTGATTCTATTGGTTGCAAAGACAAAATATCAATGTAAAACAAGCATTGTTATTTTCCAATATATTATCTGATCGTTGGATATGTATATCATAATTATGTGCTTGTATATTTATGTGAATCTTTGTAATTTGTACTAGGAACATAAGTTTACGAAGGCCTGAAAGATAACCTGTGAGTGTTCTATATTTACTTTGAAATATTAAATGAAGGTAAATATTTATGCATGGCTAAAAGAAGTTTTAAGCAAAGAGTCATTGGACATATTGTAGAAGCAAGTACATGTTCTTGATAATAGATCTATTGTTGTTTAATACTTCTAACGAGTATTACTAGATAGATACTTAATTGTATTTAGAGTTATAATGTCTCTTTAAAGGTATATCTAGCATTGATTAACACTTTTCAAATTTAGTATTAATCAGTAGTCCTAGGAAGAGTGTTAATTTAGTCATAACATGTAGTACTATGTAGATTATTAGTGCCATTAAGATTTAGTATATCGCCTAAAAATTTAAGGAGGAATAGTGTAGTGAATCAAGTAGGTTTCCGGGATTCCTGGGAGTTACGGAGTACACATTTTAGTATTCTCTGAGTGTTGTTTGTGTTCCAAAGATTTGGGTGCTTTCTGCAGATGTCATCATCTGTACTGCTCTACGGCATATTTAAATGACTGCCTGGATTCCAGAAGTGTCCAACTAACACTCTAGTGTCCATAGAGTCTCCTATCACAGGTAATTTTAACTATAAATGCACAAAAAATGCTAATGTCATAAATGCAGCAGTATCTTCAACTTTAACAATGGCAACAAAGGGAAAATTTTGGCAAAATATAACGAAAAAGGTGAATTTTGTTGGGGGAATTAACAGGAGTGTTGAACAAGTAAAAACAAAGTGGAAGAATCTGAGGTCTAGATCAATAGAGAATGTGAGGCAGTACCAGAAGAAACTGCGAATGACAGGTATGTGTAATGAAAGTGATGCCAGTAATCAGTAGACGTGAATTCTCGTAAATATGAATATGCGTGGTGGCACTGATAAATATTTAGGTCATATGCAGACCTCTACAGAATTTATCCTCTTCTAGACCTGAATACATCAGTGCTGTTAGCAAATGCTTTGGTGAGCAGCAGACTGGACTACTGCAATTCACTCTTCTTATCGCTCACTGATTTTGAGTTAAGGAGATTGCAGCTAGTCCAGAACTCACTCTGCAGGGTTGTCACCCGTTCCTCTAAATTCTCACACATTACCCCTCAACTAAAAAACTTCATTGGCTACCAGTCAAATACAGGGTACAATTTAAAATTGGTCTTATTACATATAAGATTCTCAACCAGGGTCAACCAGTTTAATCCTAAGAGGATTAATCCACCCCTACAACTCTTCTAGAAACACAAGGTGAAGTACCCCCAAGCTCAAGTTCCTTCAAGTCCCCACTTTTGATCATAAAGTTTACAAATCAATTAAACACTTTTCTAATTCCTTCAGTCACTATGCCCCTGTCCTTTGGAACTCTTTCCCTTGCCATGTAAGAAATAGTCCTTCTGTTGCATCTTTTAGGAAGTACCTTAAAACTCACCTCTTCAGCTCTAGCTTCCCAACTTAGCTTTCCTTTCCTCCCGGTCACACCCACAATCCTGGATTACCGACCTTGAACGCCCCTTGACTTTCATACGAAAATGATTTTGTTTAATTAGCGCACTGAGTTCCCCATTGTGGGGAAGATATTGCGCTTGCAAAGCAGTAGATTAGATTAGATTAACAGATAGTACTCACCAAATTCATTTAAGCTCTGTCCACTGACCTCATGTTTGTGTTTAATATTTGTAGTAACAATATCCTTGTGTACTTTTCATTTCAGTACATGTTCAAAGGACAGTCTCAGAATTAATACTGTTTATATGTATACACAGCATAAAACAAGATTATCCAATTTCATGTAAATTGAATGTTCATCTAAGGTCAGAAAAGCAACTGTTCCTTTTGAATATATATCCATGTGTAGAATTCCATGTGTTTGATATTCAAAGGAAATTATGCATCACTTACACAAGTGCACATCATATTGTCTTACCCGAAGTTATGTATTTTGTATTCCTGGTACATTTTGATATCTGTTACCACATATAAAGGTTGTGACACTGTGGCAAAGTTCAAGTTAATGACATTATTTTTCAAAAATGCACAATTGTTTAAGCACATGCAAACATGATATGTAGTTCCAAAATCATGAAGCATATTAATACATGCACTAGAAGTAGTGCAAAATTTTATGTTTGTTTTATGACACGTTGTCTATTTTTTATGAACCATTACTGGTAAAATTAAAATGTAAATAATACAATTTCTGATGTGTATAATTACATGATGTTTGGGAACTATATTATGTAGTGCATTTTGGAAGATGTTATGGTAGTTATCAAGTGGCCCTAAATAACGGGGAGAAATGGGGAGGGGGAAATTAACAAAATTATATGAAATATAATTCAGCTTGTCTGCATTGCTTATGGCTTGAGGTTAATTGTAATTTTTTTCTTATTCTGTTATTTATATATATTACATTGTACAACTTAAAAAAATTAAACATGAAGAATTCATGAATTGAGAGATTTATTTGAAAATGGATCTGTTATGCGCCCATACTTATTGGTTGGAAAACGTTTTCTACACTGAATGTGTACATTGTAAATAAATGCCAACAGTGTAACAGTGCGCCCATACATGTATAAAATATTTGATCTGTTTTACTGAATGTGTACACTGTACATGTACTTATTTCCTTCCATGATTGATATTTCTTTGATGCAATTTGGGAAAAAACAGTTTTATGGTTCAGTCCTACACAGAAAGTATAGAAATGTGTTCTGCAATATGTGGGGAGAAGATGCAACTGTTCCACAGTATGAAACATTGGTTAACATTTCGAGCACCAAAACAATACAAGAAAAGATGGAAGACTACAAAAATGTAAGTTTTAATGTGAAATAATTTTATGTTCCTTCATATGCCATATGTTTCCTATCATACATCACTAGTTATTTGCAGCTCTTGTTATCGTAATTCTTTAATAAAAATTCATACATAAATGGCTGAGAATTAGTTTTTGTTTGCAAATATTGTATTCTCACTTAAAAGTTTTGGCTTACAATATCTCACTTATTTCTGTACAGATTTTAACAAAACAAAAACAAAGGAGAAGCAATGTAAATATATTTTTCCAATGATATATAGAATGCTTCAGTATAGGTCACCTGCTTATTATTAAAAAAATGGCATATTTTTGACATAGCACAAAGTCCAGTAATAGAAAATTCAGCTAATAATAACAATAATAATGTAATTTTTATGAGCAATATGCTGAAGAAATGAACCTTCATCAATGATTAACAGTCTTGTTGTTATTGACAAGCCTTTGGCACTAATGGATGTGTAAGGCTGATAGTCATTGATGATGATCCATTTCTACAGCATATTGCCCTTTGAGATTACATTATTGTACTATTACACAAAAACAGAGATATATGTCACTTATAAATATTTACAATATAATAATTGAGCTACACAAGGCTAGTTTAAATACTCAGCATAATGAAACTCACTTATGCTTCAATCTTTCATTATGATTCAATCATTTAATGCCATGATAGTGAGAAGTTGGTGTAAAAAAAGTTACTATAACGAGTCTGTATATTTAATAAATCATGTTGCCTAAGATTGAAACATTTGTTAATGTCCAATGTGAAATGTTGAAATGTTTCCTTTTTCAAGGGAAATGCCAAGTCTTCTGTGAAGTCTGTTACTGCAACAAAGTGTAAGCCACAAGATAAAGGGTTAACCAGGAGATGTATTAAGGAGGCAGAAATCCAGCAAGTGAGGTACAGAGAACTAAGCCCAGAGGAAAGAAAAGCAATAGAAGAAATAAAGAACATTAAATTTAAAAATGCATTGTTAAAGGGGCACTGCAACCAAATTTACCAAGTATATTTTCCAGATGAAAAACACAGAGTGTTATTCATACAACACTACTGACATAAATAAACAAGCGAAAATGCACCAAGTTGTTTATTGTCAGCACTTTTATCTATTGAAATGTATGTTTCTGCTACAGACCAGGAGAAAATAGGTCAGGTTACTAACTTGTGTGTACACGTCATCAATAGAAGAAGTAATGGCTTTTCTGTTGTTTATGTATGCAGAGATCAGTTGCTTTGTCAGAGCATTCTCTTCATTTTACATTTATTTGGGGATAACTAGGAAAAAACATTAGAGCCCCTCTCCCTTCTTGTGTTACAGCTGTCATCAGGGAAAAATTTAATTCTCCTGACTTTGTTGGATTGAAATATCCACAAATATGAAAACTTCAACTGTCCTGTAATCCATCCTGTGGTCTGTCCTGTGATCTGTCCAATATTCACTCACACACAGCTATCTGTATCCAGTGATCTGTTCAATGTTCAATAACACAAAATGTCCCTGTCCTGCTATTCTTTTTATATCCAATCACACAGAATGCCTGTCTAGAGATATTCAGAGAGTTTGCACAACTGTACTGTCTGCTCCACTCTCTGTTATATGAATGTACAATATTGAAAAATATCCAAAGTACGGTAAATCTGTCCAGACAATGTATCCAGTTAATTCACCCCAGTAAAAGTTCACAGCAACATATGCACTTATATACATATACATCCACTTGATTGAATATTATATTCCAAGACACAATAGCCTTCCTTATAGCCAGCGAATCCTAAGTTCACTTGTGGTCAGGTGTATATTATATTATATATCATTATGGAAGCATCTAGAATGTTACAGAACTGACTTGAAGTTAGAATCAGTAACTAGATCAAGTGAGGAAGTTCTAGAACCTACCTTATAGGTTTCCCCCAAATCTATAATAACATCACTGAAGTTAGCCTAGAGGGATTCCCTCTAGTCTATAAATAGATCAATAAACATTATAACACATAACACAAAAATCAATAACTCTGTTACTTTAGATGTTAACACACACATATAAAGCTTAGATCAAATAAGGCACAGACAGGGTGCCCATATATGTAACATTATACATTAACATTCTGTTGGTGAAATATACTAAAGTTTTTTACATAAACAAAAACAAACAAGCTGTGAGATGTTTTCTTTTTAATGATATTCCAGTATAGTTACAATAGTTTTTATAAATCTAAAGGGACTGTTTTAAATTAATTTTGTTGCCTGTTAGCTTTTATGTTCCAAATTGCAAAGACTAGTCTGTGAGGCTGTCAGTCAATTACAATTCTTCTTTCATCCTCTCTTTTGACTGCTATGACTTATTTCATAATTTTATTTCTTCTATAACTTTATGATGAATAAAGACCAAAGCATATGCGAAGCCCAATCTACGAAATTGTCCATTTTTTTAAACCGGTTAAGAGTTTTAGTCCAATAAGACATATGTTTAGTCATGGCAGGTTATGTCACTTGCCACAGCCACAAATAACATGAAAATATGAAAACAAGAGCACTCAGAGAGCGCAGACCTCCACCAAGGGAGCACATATCCTGAAAATTTCATCAAAATCCGTCCATAACTTTTTGAGTTATCTGTCTTTAAAAATTACATTTTGTGGATCCAGAAGATCCAGATAGTGATCCAGATCACTCCCAAAATTGTTTCATTTCTTCCTTTTACCTTTTCAGTCATATCCTGAAAATTTCATCAAATTCATCCATAAGTTTTTGAGTTATCTTGTTCACAAACAAACTCACAAACCCACAAACAAACCCAGGCAAAAACATAACCTCCTTGGCGGAGGTAATGAAACATAAAGTGAACTGTAAATTATAAACACTGAAGACACTGTTCTAATATTGTTTATATGCAATAAATATATGTTTTAATGTATAGAAACTGGACAAATTGCCTATTTGCATCATTATATGACTTTAAAATTGCTGCAAAAACAGGTACTTATTTCGACTTAAACCGTCTCAGATGCTGCTGTACTGCTTCATCCTTCTCTGGTCTTTCCCAAACTGAACTGAGAGATGGTGGTTCTTCCGCTTTCTGTAATTCTGAGGTGTGAGCCCTTTGTGCAAGTGGTTGTTGACAACCCTCAATTACTAAACATATTAGCCTATCAAAGTACTTGTATGTGGGTTTTGACAAAACTTTTCTCACAATGTAGCCACCTTTCTTATATTTTGGAAAAAACTATTTTAAATAAGGGCCTTCCTTGCAAATTTTTTGCTTGATGCCGGCCACAGTTTTCATTGTAGTGTAGGGCTGCGAGCATTGAACAACATTTCATTCCTGTGTAACCAAACACATAATCTTTGGGAGCAAATTGTATAAGTAGACTATGAAACGCTTCAATAGCAGGTGTTTGCTCATCACTGGAAAGCCTGGCAATATATTTGAGCAAATTTTGATTGAGAATTATTTCTTCGAACTTCATGGAGGCATGTGATCCAGGTTTTATCCGATGTTTTTACCTTTCTCTTCCAGTAAGTTCATGCGCACACGAAGGGAATCTTATATCATAATGTCCAGTATGAACATTGTGTATGTGGTTTAATATGGATTTCCACTTTGCAGCAATTCACTCTCCCTCTAATTCAGGACTTGAAACAGCAGACCAGTAAAGATGATGGCTTATGCTTTGTATTGAAGCTCTAATACATTCACAGTTCCGTAATTTTGATGCTGCTTCTAATTTTCTGCTTAACCCATGAGCTACATGCCAAATATCGAAAAGATGTTTTATGTGAGGAGAATTTTCACGTATCCACTTAGCAATAGATAAATGTCTATCTGAAATAAATTTAGATTTTGGTAAATGATCTGACAAAACCTTATTTTTCCATATTAGAACATCCATTAACTTCATTGCTGGTTAGTAGTTGTCAATCTATAACAGCATTAAGATCAAGTGATATCATTGTATAAGTTCCATATTTAGCTGAATGCCCAGAGCTATCTGCTCTCCCATCTCCACCCGGGCTTACTGAAAAATCAAAAGTGCAAAGGTAGCCAATGTACGATTCCTGTTCTAGCACCCACAATTTTTCAATTGATGGACAGAGAATCTGTTCTTGATGGAGGAAATATATACGATCTGCTGGGACTGCAATAGCTATTTGTCTTAATGACTGTAAAACTTTCTTGGCTATAACTCCAGTGAATAAGATGCTTGCAGAAAGTAGAATATTACCAGCTGGGAAGGAACCAATGAAATGTTGACTGTTCCATAACCATGTGAGAGAACAAGCTGTGCAAGTGAATGTCACAGAAAGTAGAGATGCTATTCTCTTTGCCTGATAACTAATGTCACCTGCACCACAACTTTTACAATGAAGCCAGCTAAAGAGAACAAGTAACATTTGCCAAAAAATTATGAATTTGTCCTCTTTGTACATTTCAATATTTGGATTTTTCAAGTACAGAATGCTGAGTGTCTATTTCATCCTCAGATGAACAATCACTTCCAGGAAAATAATCTATATCATCATCTGTGTCTTCATCTGGTTCTTCTGAGCTCTCAGCAAAAGTCTCTGTTTCAATATCTGTGCCTAATGATGCATCCCATCCCATACCAGTGTCACACTTGATAAAGCAGGACAACAAGGTCTGGGTTTCTCCATTCTTCGTTTGTGGTAATATTTGAGATGCCCTGCTTTGTTTCGAGATATAATCAGTCTGTGTTGCTGAATGACACATACTGGGACTTAAACTTTCACAGGGCTCCATAGAAATAGCTTCAGCACCTGCTCCAGTGTCAGAAATTAAGTGTGTTGGTTGGTCCTGTAATAAAGATGCAACAGTTCGTTTTCTATGTAATTTCTGTAGAGTCGGTTCTTTTGTTTTTCTGGAAGTTGATGTTTTCGCTTCTGGACATTTAAAGATCGTAGGAATTGCAGTTGATTTCAATAACCTAGGAAAGTGAACATTCATTCCCAAAGACATTTTCAGCTTGGGAATTGGATCAAATTGATCTTCTGTGAAATGACTACTACACAAGCATGAGTTCTTTGTTGGCCCACTCCATTTGTCTCTTGTTCTTGCCTTACCCATTCATTGCACCGTTCAGAATCATTTTTGATGAAGCAAATTTGAACAATGAAACATTATCTTTATGTGTATTCCTACAGTTAGCAGCTATACACCTTTCAGGCATTCTTGGTCTAAAATTATAAACAAATGCTTCAATGCACCACTGTGTTCTTAGATATGTAGAAGCAATAGTTTCCTTGTTGTAATTATTCATCATACTGTAATGTGTCCATGCACCAATAAAACAATAACTGTTAGCTGTAAACGTTTCTGTTGTATACAGAAAAGTGATTTATAGGAATTGGTGAAATTTATGCTACATAAAAGATTGACAATGTTGTCATTATAAGTTCTTGTACACAAATAAAGACCTATTTTATTTCTACAAACATACACCAGTGGCAAGTACTTACTATACATGTATTTTACAACATTTTATTTATTCCAATCCAATAATTATTTTGCATTAATAAAGAACTAATGTATGATTTTTAAAGTCATTTTTACCTTTTTAAAAATTAAATATTCTTACTTAATTCAGTAACAAAGCAATAGAAATCCAATTAAAACATTGGTCTTTGTATTGCAGATGCTGAACATAAAGATAATTCCAAATAATGGTGCTGTAAATGATTTGTAATTGAGAAAACACAAGGGTTTTAGACTCCAAAATACTACACACACATACTGTTTTTATACTGATGTGTGAGTACAGGAGATTTGTTGTGTTCATGTGATGACGTGTGTACACGTCATCCAGAGGTCAAATGTTCAGTAAGGCAGATTTCTGCAGGAAAGGTAAACAAAATCATTCTTTGTGGCTTTCTAAGTGATTATGTGTATATTTATATACTGTGTTAGGTTCTGTGTGTGTTAATGATCATATACTGAGTTGCAGTTGCCCTTTAATAATTACACTTGCTGAAAAGCTTGGGGATTGTGAATGTAACAATTATTCTTTAGTGAACCAGGGTGAGGATTTGATACAGAGAGCTTTTTAGAGAGCTGAAATTATCAGTCCTGGGAAAGTAGTGACATTTATCAGGAAATGATTCCAATGATGTAGTCAAAAATTGTAAATCATATCAGCCAGTACTTGATGGAACTGATTCAGTGCAAAAGGCTTTACAAGATTTTGGTAAAGTATCTGATACTGTCACTAGTGGTGAGGAGGATGAGGTGGAATCGATAAACATTGACGTTGACTATGAGAAATGTGAGTGGTACACTGATTCTGAAAATCCACTAGTTCAAACAGGGAGACTAAAACCATCTTAATAATTGGACTCTCACAAGTAATATGTATCTGTTGCAGTAACTTTATAGAAATTTGGTCTGATGATTTCAGCTCTCTCCATAGCTCTCTGTATCAAGTAAATATGTTTATTTAAAGAAATTTGATAAATAAATGCACATATTTCCTTATAATTTCAGTAAATATGTGTATTGTAATTTAAATGAAAAAGTTTATAAATTTAAATATCCAAATATTTGTCAAACTGTAATACTTGATGTACAAGGAACAACATTGTATTTTAACAATGTATTAAGTGACTCTGAAAGACTATGCTTAAATCCAATTACAGGCTAGCTGGCCTTTTCATTGTTTGTTTACAACAATTCTTTGACCAAGTAGCCAGTACCTACATTAAAGTCATATTTCTATGATAAAATTGCAAAGTATTAAGAAATAAAATAAACCACTTCCTAATAATCACTGGTAAACAATAGATTCTAATGAATACATGTGCATTAGTTTGGGTTTAAAGATAAAATGAGACAATATTTCTGTTGAATGAAAGTAAAGTTAAATTATGTTAAAATTTTCGAACTCAAATTTAAATGAATTTCTAAAACTTTTATTTATTACCAATAAAAAACACTTTTTTTGTATCAGTCACATATAAATGGTGAAAAGTTAAATGATCTTTCATCATTTGTAGGGATGTCATAGGTACCTTTTAGCTGTGGCATTAAAACTAATACAACCTTTAATGAAATAATTACTAAAAGCACATACCTGAATTTTGTAAACATATTTAAAAATCTGATGCTATTTTTTCAACATAATAATAATAAACATAACAAAGTAAAATGTTCCAATATAATGTATATTTTGGTTTATAGTTCAATATTATATATTTAGAAACAGTGAATAGCGAAGATTCATTTTACATATTTACTGAAAGTAAAAACAAGTAAATTTATGAACTAACACATGTCATAAACCCAGGAAGGGACATAGAACTGTTTTCCTGGCATTTTTTATCTCATTACCACAAGATAGTAATTCATCACCACAAGATCTAAATATGCTGCATCCAGGTATAGTTTATATGAGAATCCGATGGAGATCCTACAAGGTATGCTGTGCCAAAAACACTCAATCCAATGTAATGTACTAAAATATCTTAGAAAGACGAAGGAAAGTGCCATAAAGCAGGTGCCTCTAAAAGACAGTAATGCAATATACTTGTAATAATAAGTAGGTAACCTCTGAAGGTCACTAGGTAGGTAACTAAGAAGAATAACCATTAAAATTACTAAAACAATAACCAGAAGGGTAGAAGTTGGACATGTAAAGTAATAGGAAACAAGCAACCTCTGAAGGTCACTAAGAGGCTACAGGCATGTAAACTTTAATGGTATGCTAGTAGATGGGTGACCTCTATAAATGTTAGGTGTCATGGACACAAAAATTGCATTGCAAATTGCGTGGGAATGACTTTATATCTTGTAGGAATGACTTGCTATCTTGTTGCAACAACTTGCTAACTTGTGGCAACGACTTGCTCTCTTGTGGGAATGACTAACTATCTTGTGGTAACGATTTTCTAACTTGTGGAAATGACTTAGTATCTTGGTTTAACAACTTACTAACTTCTGGTAATGACTTACTATCTTGTGTCAGTTACTGCAACCATAGCCGGAGTCACGTAATAGCAAACCTTTGTTCACAGGACCAGTGTCAAAGTAGTTCTTCACATTTGATTCTTTCAAGACTGTACTATCATGTACAGATCCAGGCCATCGAGCAACTATGTTTGTTATTTTGCAATCATAATCACAAATAACTTGCACACTGATTGAATGGTACTTGTCTCAATTGAGATATATGACCTCATTTTCTGATGGTGCAATAATTTGCACTTGCGTGCCATCGATTAGTCCAATTATGTTTGGTAATCTACTGCTGCGGAAAATTTCTCCTGAGTAACCCTAATGTCTGCAATATCCATAGGAAATGATATAAAATCATCCCTCAGAATGGTGAGGGCAGCACAAAAGTGTCCTATATATCAACTAATGGAAGACTGACAGGTTTATGTCATGACTCTCACCCATAACACATTGAAAACTACCACTTGCAAGGTAGTACAAAACAGATAAAACCTGCAGATTGACCGATACTGCATGAGAATGATGAGTTGAACTAGCCAGTGCTGGTTCAAGAATATCAACCAAAAATAATATAGCATTTCGACATAACCTGAACTTAGACACAAGGTCCTGGTGACTTAGGTAATCCAGTGGGTTTGTCCTATCACGGATAACTCTATCACATCGCCTTGTCCTTCTATGTTCATTCAACAAACCCAACTCCTTTCTTAAAGAATGTTCCGCCATATTTGATCCAAAATTTCAACCAAAATGATCTCAAATTCTTTGTGAATACTAACTTGATCCTGATCCATTTTTAGCTTAACTTGAGCCAAAAATCAGCTTAAGTTGAGCTTGATCCCTTTTGTGAATACGGCCCCAGGAGTTTAAAGTATTTGATCTTCGTTGAGGCTTCCATTTTATAAAATATTGCTAGAAAAACCCAGGGGAAATATGTGACAATATCATAGCCCCCCCCCCCCCCCCCATCGCACCACTCCGATAGCTCTTCCGTCAGTCTGCTTACTTTTTCTTTGGTCTCTCTAAATACTGTTCGTGGCTCCACACGGTACTATCCGCACGGTAAACGTGTGGAGTCACATTTCTATAGATCCAGTTGAAAAACCCAAGTATTGAATTTTTTGGGAGTCACCTTTTATGTAGGGATCGAGTTGTATAAACCCCAGAATTGATTTTTGGGGGAGTCACTTTCATATAAATGGAGTTGAATTTTTGGGGAGTCATTTTCATATAGATAGAGTTGTGGGAGCCCGATGAAAACAAGATCAATATTCAAAAAAAATATCAAAAAATTTTTTTTTCAGAAGTCAAATCCTATGGGAAAACTGTTAGAAGTATTAGGTTATACATAGGGTTGCCTTCATACCTGCCCTCAAACATAACCCAACATCTTCTACAGGGAACAAATAAACTGCATGGTACCTGTAGCCAGCCAGTGGCAAAGTGCTGGTAGTTCCAGAAATCAAGGCTTTAAATAGACATTTAACCTGGAAAATCTGAAAAAAAAATCATGGAAAAATCTAGGAATTCAAAATGAAAATCTTGTGGCTACCCTTCAGCCACTGTTCTTCAGATAGGATAAGGATAAGCAGATAGTCTATTCTTCTTTGTTGTATATATACAGCTCTTGTTTGTTAAAACAGTGTCCTGAAGTCACAACACACTTAATAATCATAGTTTTAGGCTATGAAATATGTTTTTTATGTCATATCTACTATGTGTTATGCATTTTAAATCTTTTATATATTGTGGTGAGTTAAACCGCCATATTTAAAAGGACAACACAGACTTTACATTGTGAAAGAATAAAAATCACAGAGTATCTTGCAGTTTGGGGAGAATCCACAGCCCCAACTGTTGAGGTGTACAATGGACCAAAGCATCTACTGTATGTGAGTAGAATTAAAACAGCATTCACTATTTACTTCAGTGGTACCAGAAGTGTGTGCTTGAATCCACACATTTGGTGACACTAGTCCACTGTTGGTTGCTAATATTCTTATTTGTTTTGAATATTATATAAAATATAGCACACTTAATATAATTGGTGTGATTTTTGAGTGTGCACTGTAAAATTATTCTTGTAATTGCAACTAAAAAAATTTGGTGAGAATAGATGTGTTACCAGAAACTAACAACTTTGTTTAACAGTTATCAATATTTTTTATGTTTTCATTACCTAACTTATTGCATAACTTTATCTGTACCTCTTAAATTGTGTCAGGGAAATCAAAATTTCTTGGTAAATGTGTATTTGTTGACCATAAAAATTTAAGTTGACATTACCAAAACATTTAGGTTGCCCATTTTAGATGATCCAAAAAATTCAGTTAGCGTTACCATCTTTACTGGGTAAAATGCAACTTACCCAATTATCTTGGTGAGAATATGGATGTGTTCCCACAACTAAAATAATTTAAGCCAAGAGAACCTAAATTTTCTAAATGGATCAACTATTGAGACTTTCTGTTATGTATACATTACAAATATATGAATATTTGGCAATGATATTCGAACTGTAAAGTATAAGACCTTTATAAATTTCATGCCAATCTCTAGACTATGAAAGATTGACATGATGATTTTTTTATGTTGCAAACTTGCAAGTATGCAGTCAAACTAACAGTGAGAATACCATTTTGAACAAAACTAAACATTTATTTTGTCATTAATTTTCACAATATGTATGCTTTTAAAAAGATAATTACAAACTGAACCATACAAAGGCTTTGAACATAGAAGTGGGCAAAAAATACGTACAATACAGGTGCACTCAGCACACTTTTGCAAATATACCCTTGATTACTGTGTCATAACTTTAAATTAAATAGTCCCATCAGATATTAAGGAAAACTTAAATTTCAGTATGCATAATATAAACAGAAATCATCAAATAACTTGCCGAAAAAGGTGCAAAACAGGATAGGTATTTAACCTATATTAAGTCATAGTCTCCACCTTAAAATTATTGCATTATTGAATTATTGTGTCAGTGATTACTGAGAAGTCTCCATCAGGACGATGGAACTAAACACCACCATATACATACTGTGCACATATAATAAATATCACCTTGCACAAAAGATGAACACACCTCGTCTTACAGTGTTACATACTAAACACATTGTGGCAGTTAATAACTATAATGAATACAGGCTGGGTGTATCACAAATTATGATTTGAGTATGGACTTTTCAACATATTAACTCAATTTCTAAATAAATGAATGCAGAGTACACTCTTACAAATACTAGATGAATTACCCTTTGCCTTAAAAAATGCTGATCAGGAACAGCGAGTAAAAAACCCAAGACTGGAGGAAGCATAAACATGAAATACTTTTTCCTCATATATATCTATCTGGTGAAACTACAGTGTTAAGTTCACCGAAAAAAAAACTTCATGGAACTGAAAACAACGAATAAAGATTACAGTCTCGTCTTAGAAATATTGTTCTAAATTTATCCAGTAACATAAAACAGATGCACAAATGTAATGAGATTATAAATGCTATATGTATCATCTAAAGACATGAATATCGGTTAAATTTTGCCAACACGTTCACTAAGTGTCTTTAAAATAAATACTCTTGTATTATACACAAGTTGCTTTCCCCGACCCTGTCTAACTGTTGGATAAAATAAATACAATGTAATAATGACATTGTCAACCAAACCATATACTAGCTAATCACATCATATATTATTATTTACTAAAACACAGTACATCTAAGTAAATTACAAAAGCTCCAACTTATTTAACCTAGGTAGGAATATGGCATAAGGGTCAATGAAAAGGTCATAAGGTACTGACCAGTATTGAAAATTTCTTTACTCAATTTGCAACCTTATCTTTTCCAACATAATCAGTATCAACTGCTAAAAATAAATTAATATCCTCTGCTTGAGTTATCTCAAAGTGCACCTTAATCACAGCATACATTAATATCTGCTAAAACAATGTAAATTACAATTCTAATTAACTTTCAAATATTTATCGTGTTCCATAACCCAGGTGGGAATATGGCATGAGGTTCATGTGAAAGGTCATAATGCACTGACCAGTATTGAAAATTTCTTTACAAATTATATTTTGCCTTTAATAGGGCAAGTTTTGGCGAGAGATTTCCAGGGTCAATTTGCAATACTATCTTTTCCAAAAATTCCCAAATACAGATGGGCTTTGGGTATTTTATGTTACAGACCCAAATTAATGCCACGGCAAACACGACTGTTTGTTGTAAGTCTAACAATTCTTCTTTTACAATTTCCTTTTCAACAACAATATTGTAGGTTGGAGGGTCTTCTCCAACATCATCAGTGTCAACTGCTGCAATGAAGATTAGATCCTCTGTCTGAATTATGTCTTCTTTGCATGATCCCTCCTGTGAAATAAAGGACAGAAATTGTTATAATACTTCAGTATCAAGTAAACACTACTACACTGCAATTTATTAAGTTAGCAAGTACAAGACTTCTCTGATGAATACTGTTTGTTTTCTTACTTAAAGTACAACGATTACACACAAATAAAATAGCATGGGAGGGACCTGTATTTAACAGACTGGGTAATCTGCAGTAAATGCCATGAGATATAGAAGTGATACAGTAGAAATATGTAAATAGTGTTTATGTAGAGAAAATAATGACTAAGAGAGAAAAAAATCTATGTAAAGCTAACATATCAAAACAGGACAATTAAATAACAAGATGGCAGCATTAATCAATAAACTAAAAAATTATGAAGCTGTAAAAGTAGAAGTATTGCTGTCAATGGAAATAGAAAAATTTAGTAAAGGTACATAAAATAATCAGTAACAGCAAACCATGTATGTTTGTCATAACAGAACTATATCTTAAATATTACAGGTGCACACACTTTGGTAGAGCCAAGATAAAAGGTCACACTATGAATAAGCATATCTAAGCCCTACCACATATCAACCTTGCACACCTTACAATTTCTGAGCTATGGTCGACAAGACTTTAAAGGTCAATGTTACTATAGCAAGGTCAAAACAAAGCCACACCATGACGTTGCACTCCGCCAAACTGATATCCCTCTAAGTGTCAACTTCCTCCATCTTACAGTTTTTTTAAATACAGTCCTGACAAGATTTTTAAGGTCAAGGTCACTACAGCAAAGTCAAAGGTCAAATCAAAGTCACACCATGACATTGAACATCTACACCCCTAACTTATGTGTCTACCAAGTATCAACTTCCTACACTTTACGGTTTCTGACAAACAGCCCAGACAAACTTTTATGCAGCCCAACCATCCAGACATCATAGGTGAAAACCAAATCCACAGAGCCTCAATTGCTAAAACCTATAAACGTACACTGCAAATACCGGATGCTTCCGGTGGATACAATTAAAAGTGCATGTCATTTAACAATTTGGTCATAGAAGAATAAAATATGAAGCTGACAATATAAAATTTAAATTCAAAATATTAACTTCAGCATGGGCGTTCACTGGTAGAAAGCCACTAGAATTATCATACTGGAATTTGGTTGAAAATCTCAAATGTTCAGCTATGTGTACATACACATGTATGAGGCTTACGACATCCGACAGCAGATTTGCTACAGCAAAATACTGAGAAGGTCGGGAAAAAATTCACCATCGCAAATCGGCCATCGGATGTCGTAAGCCGCATACATGTGTACATACACTAAGTAGCAATTTATGTAATATTTCACAACCATAATCCATTGAATCTGGATTCTTCAGATTCGCTTATGAAATGATTAGAATCTGAATCCGGATTATGAATCCATTGATCTACCTGGAGATTAAATTATGAATCCGGATTCAGATTCAAGCCACAACACAAGCGAATCTAGATTCGACAGATTACGGTTGTAAAATATGCCTATTGCATCACACATGTAAGGAAATGGGTGCCTTATAAAACTTGGAGCTCCAGAGGTGCAGTCAGAGGGGTGCGGCAAAAATATTTGTACAACTAGACCTATGCATCGGAGGACCGATGCAAATTTGTATCCACTGAAAAGACAACTCACCAAAGCCAGTGAACCATTGTTTGACCTTGAAGGAGGTGCCCAAGGTCAAATCCAACAACACCAGAAGATTCCCAACCCATGATTTCCTATATGTTGGTTTACCATCCCAAACCTGTAGGACCATTAAAAAGCGAGTTATAAGCAGTTTTAACTTTGGCTATCTTCGTTTGACCATGAAGAAGGGGCCCAACATCAAATCCAACCACACCAGAAGATTCCCAGCCCAAGATTTTCCGGTTTTCCATCCCAAACCTCTAGGATCGATAATAAGTGAGTTATAAGCACTATTAAGTTTGACTGTCCTCATTTGACCTCGAACAAGGGGCCCAAGGTCAAATCTGACCACACCAGAAGATTCCCAGCCCATGATTTCCTATACCTTGGTTTACCATCCCAAACCTCTAGGACCAATAATAAGCGAGTTATAAGCAGTTTTAAGTTTGGCTGTCCTTATTTAACCTTGAAGGAGGGGCCCAAGGTCAAATCCGACCACACCAAAAGATTTGCAGCCCATGATTTCCTATATGTTGGTTTACCATCCCAAACCTCTAGGACCAATAATAAGCGAGTTATCAGCACTTTTAACTTTGGCTATCCTCGTTTGACCTTGAAGGAGGGGCCCAAGGTCAAATCCAACCACACCAAAAGATTCGCAGCCCATGATTTCCTATATCTTGGTTTACCATCCCAGACCTCTAGGACCAATAATAAGCGAGTTATCAGCACTTTTAAGTTTGACTATCCTCGTTTGACCTTAAAGGAGGGGTCCAAGGTCAAATCGGACAACATCAGAAGATTAGCAGCACATGATTTCCTATAGGTTGGTTTCACATTGCAAACCTCTAGGACCAATAATAAGGGAGATATACGCACTTTTAAAGTCCGCTATGTGGGTTACTTCAGCACTTCGTGGATGACCTTGAATTAAGAGCTTCAAGGTCAAATGTGTGCAAGGTTGTAGAGGACATGTATATCTGTTATACATATATCCTATGAATAGATTCAACCTTCTACCTATGAGAAACAGCCAGTATAAAAATGTAGATTATTTTTCAGAATGAGGCTATTTTCCTTCCCAGAGAAGCTTACCCCCCAATGAAGATATCCTGCTTCCGGTGGATACAATAAAATATTGCTGGATTATATACTTGTAAAATATTGTTAGAAAGCCCATCGTAGCCTCATGTTTTCATCACTCTGTGGGTGTACAACTACCAGCATTTGATATTTTATTTGTTTTAAATATTGCGAGAAGGCAGTATTAGGTGCGGTGACAGTGAAATATTGCTGGATTATATATTTGTAAAATATTGTTAGAAACCCCATCGGAGCTTCATGTTTTCATCACTCTGTGGGTGTACAACTACCAGCATTTGATATTTTATTTGTTTTAAATATTTCGTGAAGGCAGTATTAGGTGCGGTGGCAGTAAAATATTGCTGGATTATATATTTGTAAAGTATTGTTAGAAAGCCGGGCCATCATAGCCTCAGGTTTTCAGCACTCTGTTTGTGTAGAAATACCAGCATTTTATATTTTATTTGTTTTAAATATTGCGAGAAGGCAGTATTAGGTGCGGTGACAGAAAAATATTGCTGGATTATATATTTGTAAAATATTGCTAGAAACCCCATTGTAGCCTCATGTTTTCAGCACTCTGTCATGTAGAAGTACCAGCATTTAAATAAAATATTGTAAAATATTGCTGGATTATATATTTGTAAATTTATTTATTTATTTGTTGTTTTACGTTGCGTTCGACAGCCAGGGTCATATTGCGACGGGTAGTTTACAGAAAAGAAAACAGGTGGAGGAAACCAGTGCATACTTCACTATAAACCACCGGGCATCGGCAAGTAACTACCAACTATTCCAACATGAGGCACCTGGCCAGAGATTCGAACCGGCGGCCTCAGAGGTTGGAGGCGAGAACTCTAACCGCTACACCACCGAGCCCCCTATATATATTTGTAAAATATTGTTAGAAACCCCATTGTAGCCTCACGTTTTCAGCACTCTGTGGGTGTTGAAGTACCAGCATTTGATATTTTGTTTTAAATATTTTGTGAAATAGCAGTAAAATATTACTGGATTATATATTTGTAAAATATTGTTAGAAACCCCATTGTAGCCTCACGTTTTCAGCACTCTGTGGGTGTACAACTACCAGCATTTGATATTTTGTTTTAAATATTTCGTGAAGGCAGTATTAGGGCGATGGCAGTAAAATATTTCAGCACATGTTCTCATGAAATTAAATCACACATAATTATAACTTAACCCATTCAAAGGTAAATTTAATTAACAAAGTAATCTAGCAATACATCAATGAATATCAATGAGATAATGTTTTAAGCATGATGGGTCACATATAGCAAGATAATTTTAGATACATCTTACCCCTAAATCACTGCTTCCATCAGCCATATAAGCATACCTATGACGTCATGATGACGTGAACTGAAAAAAAATATTTTTGAGTTGCAGGAACTACTCCAGAAATGTAGTACTGGTTACCTAAAAATGTTTATTTATTGCAACTTAAGACTTCATGAATCTGAAATCTAGTTACACTTACCCAATAAAATTTAGTAATAAATACAAATATATTTTACAGTGTGTAATTGACGAAATTTCAGGTTAATTTTGAACGTGAATTTGACAATATTCAGTCAATTGGTGCACTGAATTTTCATTGGCTGTTGGATTTTCACAAAACATTTCAGATTTATATTGAGGTAAATTTATTTTGTTATTACTGGTAAAGGATAGGCTTTGTTGGGTAATATTGGCTGCAGTGTTTTATTATTTAGCAACTGTCAATATTTTTCTGAATATTTACAGTGTGTTATTTTTATATATTTGTTCATTATTATTGTGGAATAAATTTCTACATTTAATTTTGCGAATATATGAAGTGAACAGATATTTTCAATTTTAGTTTGTCGACACTTAAATATTCGTCGCAAGCTTTAGATAGTCATAATTTTGTGCCCTTTATGTTGGAAAGTACATAATTTTGACATATTTTGTATTAAAATTGGAATAACTTAGTTATTGGAATTTATTAGAATTGATACATTTCTTAATAACAGATTTTGTCAGAATCAATTAATTTTTAATTTTGACATTGACAAATATTGGGTATTGTATTTGGTACTGCATATATTGCAATATCAATTTTTGTATTGATTGTATTGTGTTGATACATATTTGTATTTAATCAAGAAATGTTCAAACTAACAACTCAGTAGTTAAGGGTTGCTGTAGTTAAGCTTGTGAGTTATTCATTTTTTGAAATTGTTGCATGATCAATAGTATTTAAATCAATCGTCATCAATTGGTTGTTGTACTTTTAAGATTTATTCATTTCTAGTGAAAATTATTTGTAGAGTACAGTACAGTACTTCAGGGTGAATATAATAAATGTTCAAAAAAAAAAAAAAAAAAAGATACTTTTGCTCACTGTGATCTTGTAGTTTCAGTACAGATGTCAGAAAAGACACTGAATATAGAAACTGCAACTGAAAAGGAAATAGCGTCCATTCAAGGTATTTCTGTGAAGAAGGCTAGAGAAATAATAGCCCTCAGAGATGCGAATGGCGGGAAATTCACCGAATCTGATTTCAAGGCTGTGAAAATATCTTTGGGTGTAACGAAGAGAATTTGTCAAGGAAATGAAATACAGTTTTCGGAGGAGTGCGAACCTTCGCCGGACACGAAGGGTGCATTTGGCAAACATGACCAGTATGGGGACAGTGACACAGATATGTCTCAGGGTAATGAAGACTCGAAGCCAACGAGTCATTTTACTCTGAGGGAATCTGCTATTGAGGCAACACTGGAAAAAATTATTAACAATCAAAGAAGAGCAGATAAGAAATTTGAAACTTTTTCAGATGAAGTGAAAAGCGACATCAGAGATGTTCGTACATCTCTGGAAGCTTTTAGCAATGAAATCAAGTTAGATGTTGATGAGTCTTTAAGAAATTTCAGAGAAAACATTCAGTTAAATATACAGGAAGTGAAAAAAGAAACGCAACAGATGAGAGAAATAACCGAGAAAACAAGTGACGACTTTAATAGTTTGAAACTTGAAATGAAAACGGACTTTTTAAAGATGACATTAACAAAGATGTGAAAACTTTTAAAAGTGACATTGATGCACGCAATGATGGTTTGGCAGAAACCGTGAAAAATTCAAATGCCATGGCTGAAGCTAAATTGTTATTGACAAATGAAACTGTTGTGCATGTGCAGTCATCTCTCAGTGATCTAGAGGGGTTCAGGACTGAAATTGATTCAGATTTAACAAGGATTAAGAGGGACATTGACATTGAATTACCGCAGTTGAGGAATCAATGTGACAGGGTGGAAGGTGATGTCATGAAATTATGGGACGAAGTCAGTGCAGTGAATTCTGCATTTACTAGCTGTGACAGAAAGACAAGTGAGAAGATAGAGTGTGTGCAAAAGGACTTGTTGAATCTTACTTCGTCCATGGAGTGTCATAAACATGAAACAGCAAATCAGTTAGCTGATATGGGAGTTTCAGTGGACTCTCAGTTGAGAGGAACTGTAGATACAGTGGGAACTTTCCATGTAAATTTTCAAGATGTTACTGATGATCTTGAAGTCAAAGTTCAGAAACTTCATGAAAATCAGGCACTTATGAACAGCAACTTCGATCGTGTTGAAGTTGAACAAGTTAGTTTGAAGGCGCAAATAGAGGACATCGGATTGGATACTGGTCGAGATCTTAACCGTTTATCTGGGAGATTTGAAACCAATCTTCAGCAGTTGCATCAGAGGGTTGATGTTGTAAATGTGCCTTTACAAGAAGACTTAACTGCTATCAGGGAGAATTTGGGACATTTAGCTGTTGATGTGGATTTAATGAAATCAGAAATGCTGCATATTCAACAGACAGAGCAGAGAAATCCACCAAAGTCAGACCTTGATAGGAATCCTGATTTCGCTAGTGCACGTGAACATTTGGAATCTTCTATTCAACAATATTTGGACTTACGAAAAGAAAGAGATGTCCAGATGGAGGAGTATAGAAAACAAGAAGAAAATCCAAAGAATGACTGTAGAAAGTGACAAGTTCCTGGTGAAAGCCAAAGAACAACATGAGAGGACAGTGGCTTTTCAGGATGAGTACTATGACAGGATGTCCACAGAAGTATTGGAGGAAGTTCGAAGTAGTGCTCAAAGGATGAAGAGTAAGTTTGGAATTGATTATTCGATGCCCAAGAGTGTACTTGGTGGATTTGAATGGACTGGATTGGACTTGAAGGCTCCGACCGTCCCGGAAGCCACAGCTCAGTGTAATACTGAAGATGAAGACCAGACCTGTCCCAAGCAATATAGCCAGCCAAGGTTATATTCACAAGGTAGATCACAATTTACTCCTTGTCCAAACAGGAAATGGGTTCAGGCATCCAGAAACAGCAAGTGTTCCACGCCAGCAGTTGATGAGGTGACAAATCGCCTACAAGCCGCTCTTGACATGAATGTCAAGGATGGTTGTTATATCGGTTCCAGACATAAGCAAAATACGGGTAAAACTAATACAGGAACTTTGCCATTTCAGGACTGTGAGCTCAGTGCTGTGACATCTGATAAAGATGATCAGGTGCAGCAGTCTGGACATCATGTGTCAGGTGAGTTCAATAAACATGAGAGTCGGGCTCACGAAAGGTCTCGTGATTCCAGAAGCTTTCGGATTCCTAAATTGTCTTTTGATGGTGAGTACTGGAAAGGATTTATTACTCAGTTTGAGACAGTAGCTGAGAGACTAGCCTGGTCTGAGGCTGATAAGCTTGACGCTTTCTCTCTTGCCTTGAAGAAAGAAGCAGCTGAATACTATAGTATCCTACCAGATAATAAGCGGACAGATTTTACTTGGCTGAAAGGTAAGTTTGAGGAGTATTATGAAGATTTGGATCCTCCTTCTTCAGTCAGGTGGGAATTGTTGTCTGTTGAGCAACGTGAAAATGAAACCCTAGAGCGTTACTTGGCACGTTTGCAAAAGATGATCCTTAGGGCTTACCCTGATACTCAGACAAGACAACTTAGTAATCCCATGTTTGTTGATACTTTCTTAAAGGTTGCCGGGACAAGGCTGCGGCGCTGACAGCATGTGATAAAAACCCAGAGACAATTGAAGAAGCTTACAAATATGTCAAACTTTCTGGTCAGCGACGTAAAGCTATATTTGGTAAGAAAAATATAGTAAGAACTGTCAGTAAGCACTATGATCCAGCTTTTGCAAGTTCTTCTGATAGTGATCAATCTACCAGTTCTCCTAAACGTAAGTATTGTGTTCAGGGGATACAGCGACTACCCAATAGTAATCAGAATCAGGTATCTACTGACAAAGGTAAGTCTTTGTCAGAGGCTGGGTTGTTACTTAAGGGGTTGGAGAGGATTGAAAACATGATGAGAAGTGGTATGCCGTGTGTTAATTCACCAAGGCGTAATTATAGTTGTTATGAATGCGGGGAGCCTGGGCATTTTGCTAAAGATTGTCCAAGACGCCGTTATCCTTACACTGGAAGTCCAGGTGGAAGAGATAACACATGGCAATATTCCAATAATAGTCCTGGGAAGACCGGTAATTCTAGATTTCCAGGCAAAGAAGTAAATAACTATTCCACAGATACCTTCCGAAGAAGCCATGAAACATATTGGGGTCCCCGAGGGAACAACCCTAAAAATGAATATTTTGAGAATGGCGGTAGCAATTCTCAAGAGAATAAAGCAGGTACTTCACCTAAGAGTAGTATAAGGAGACAGGGAACTCCACCACGGAAAGGTCTTGTGAGTGGGAGTCTGTCTGTTAAATTTGCTCCTTTAAACACATAAGGGAGGGCAAACATGAATCCGATGTTTGGTCCCTCCACAAATCAACTAGGGTAATGCATGTTCATATGACAGATCCTAAGGAATATACTTGTCAGCATTTGAGACAAAACAATTTAAATAAGTTAGGTGCAGTAATGTCGTGTGTAGTAAATGGGACTAAAACCTCTGCACTGTTGGACACAGGTGCCGAGGTTTCTCTTCTTAGTTTTGATGTTTATGAAAAACTTGCTGTAAAACCAAAGCTAACTGAAAAATTAAAACTAGAGGGTATAGTTAAGGAAACGAATACATATGCATGGCTGATTAGTGAAGTGAAGATTTCCTTCGATGATCAACATGTGTATGAATGGAATTTCTATGTAGCATCTGTTGGACAACCAGTTGTAATTGGTATTGATTTCTTATGTCATTTTCATGCAATTTTAGATTTCAGCAACTACACTTTTACTCTAAGTGGTGTGACACAAGAATTGTCAGTTCTTGTAAGTGAAGGTGGAGGTAAGTTTTTGGCTTCTCGGATAGTACTTGAGAAGAAACTTAAAATCCCTCCAAATAGTGTGGTGCAGACTGGAGCTTTGATGAAACCTAAAGGAACAGGTGAGGTGGTCATGTTCCCGGTAGAGATAACAAGGGTGTAACCTTACCAAATATGTTGGTTAAAGCTGATGAAATTATACCTGTGCAAATTGTAAATGATAGGGATAACTTTGTACATTTACCTGGTGGTCATGTCCTCGGATATGCTGTTGAGTCTGATATTGTTCTACAGGATGAGAGAGTTAGCTCAGTAACTGCATGCACCCTGGGTAAGTGTAATCTACCAGATCATCTTGAGGACCTCTACTCTCACTCTGTCAAGGTACTCAGTGAACAGGAGGCAGGAGAGGTAAAGTTATTATTGACCAATTTTCAGGACATATTCTCAAAAGGAAATCATGATCTTGGTTGTTTTTCGGAGATTAAACATACCATAAACACCGGTGAGGAGAAGCCAGTTAAACAGCTAATGCGAAGGACGCCAATTGGGTTCGAAAAGGAGGAAGAAGAGAATCTGAAACAGATGCTCGAGACTGGTGTCATAAAGGAATCCTGTTCAGATTGGGCTTCTGCTCCTGTACTGGTGAGGAAAAAAGATGGGACGGTAAGATATTGTGTTGACTTTAGACTTTTAAATGCAAAAATGGTCAAAGATCTTTTTCCTTTACCATCTATATCTCAATGTCTTGATCACCTTTCTGAGAATACATACTTCTCTACTCTAGATATGGCAAGTGGTTACTGGCAAATTGAAATAGATGAGAAAGACAGGCATAAAACAACGTTCATTACCAAATTTGGTTTGTTTGAACATAAACGAATGGCTTTTGGTTTATGTAATGTGCCTGCTACTTTTCAGAGGGTCATTCAATTTGTGCTCTGTGGTTTGACATGGAATAAAATACTTGCTTATTTAGATGATGTAGTTGTTCTGGGGAGGGATTTTCAAGATCATATGAATAATTTGACTCTAACATTTGAACGGTTCAGGAAATATAATCTTAAGTGTAGCTTGTTCAACATGGAGACATTGTTTCTGGGCAGAGTTGTGAGTGCCGAAGGAGTTTCGGTGAATCCTGAAAATGTTGAGAAGGTAAAGAATTGGCCTGTGCCAAAGTCTGTTAAGGATGTTGAGAAGTTTTTAGGTTTTTTGAATTATCACTGTGAACACATCCAGAATTATGCCAGGGATACCTCAGTTCTATATAAGCTGACAGGGAGCCGTGCCATATTCACATGGGATGAGGAACATCAAAAAGCATTTGAATTTCTAAAAGATAAATGCTCCTATACTTTCTCCAGAATGGAGTCATTCAAGGCACTATTAAAACAAATAGAAAGAATCACTAAATGTAAAGATCATGAAGCTTTGTTACAGATGGTCGTTGAACGAACGTGGTACCCGGAGAGTAGTAATGTAGAAGTAACGGAGGAGGATATCTCACTGTTTAATCAATTTAATCATTACTTCACCGGTGAAATTGTTGAGAAAACTTCAACCATCAAACCTCCCAACTGCACAGCTGCGTTGATCCACTGGAGGTTGATTTCCAACATAATAAACATTATTGGTGAAGAGGACATACACTTTGAGTCTGAACCCGCCAAAAGTGCTCCAACTGGAAGTCAGAATGGGAGCAGTAAGAGTGCTCCAACTGGGAGTCAAGATGGGAGCAGTAGTGAGAGTGGGAGTTCAAGTGAAAGTGGAAGTACAAGTGAGAGTGATGAGTTAGAGGAGGGGGAAGTGCAGGTTAAGAGCAAAGATGCTAAGAGTAAGGCATCCAGTAAAGATGTTAAAGGTAAGATGTCCAGCAAAAGTGTTGTTAAAAGCAAGTCTCAGGAACCAATGGACACTGAGACTGCATCAGAATATGAGTATGTGGAAATGCCAGCCCATAAAGTTAATGTAGGAACAGCTTATAAAAAGGTGAGTGTGAAAAAAAGAAAGGCTGTCCTGTATGCGTCTGGGGGTAAAAAATGCAAGTTTGTGGACTCTCATATGCACCTCGACAAATTACAGGCAGTGAGCAGGATGCAAGATCTTGACATGATCATGAGGGAGGGGCCAATGCCATCAATGCCCGTAGAATTGCAGGCTGCGATCGTTAATTATTGTCACGGGTTGCCAACTGATCTAGCAAAAGATCTGTTCTCAGAAGATTATCGTTTGTTTTATTGCTACGGAATTCATCCAAAGCTGGCACATACTGTTACTCAAAAGGACGAAAGGGCTGTAATGTCCAAGGTCAACTTTGATTCCCGATGTGTCGGAGTTGGGGAAATGGGGATTGACCTATCAGGGGATTTTGAAAAGTCATTGAATGATCAGACCAGGGTGTTCAAGAATCTTCTTCATGAATACAAATCCAGCCTTATGTATAAATATGTGTTAGTTATTCATTGTAGGGACAAACCAGGCTCCTCCAAGGCCAGTGACATATGCCTGGAAGTGATGAGGAGCAAGTTACCTACCAAAGAGAAGGAGAAGTATAAAGTTCACCGACATTGTTTCAATGGGTCTTTGGATGAAATGAAGAAATGGAGGGATACTTTTCCTAACATAATGTTTGGTTTCACCGGGCTGTTGTTGCGCGGTGGTTGGCATCCAGAGCTGGAACAAGTTGTACAAGCTTTGCCCCTGACAAGTATATTGTTGGAAACAGACTCCCCTTATCTTCAGGCACCCATCCACGAAAAATCATCCCTTCAACACCCCTTATGGAATTGAAGAGATTGCCTGGCGTGTGGCAACCCTGAAGAAAGTGTCGACTGAGGAAGTGCTAAAAGTTACGTCTGAAAATGCTGTAAAGTTGTATGCTTTGCAGCTGTCTATGTCAAAGAGCAATAGTCGATCTGTACCCGAGACAGCCTTGGGTACACATATCATGCCCCTGGCAAGAGGAGCGAAACAGAAGGGGAAGGAATGTGATGATTCGCGGAGTTTCTCGGGGCATCGCGATTTGCGGAGTTTCGCGAATCTACAAAGATGTGGACGTTAGCATGGCCAGTTGAAAACAAGAAACGGAAGCAAATAAACGAAGTAGAAGTAGTGAGTTGAACCGCCATATTTAAAAGGACAACACAGACTTTATATTGTGAAAGAATAAAATCACAGAGTATCTTGCAGTTTGGGGAGAATCCACAGCCCCAACTGTTGAGGTGTACAGTGGACCAAAGCATCTACTGTATGTGAGTAGAATTAAAACACCATTCACTATTTACTTCAATATTATCATAGTCTTTGCAAAGGAATAAAGATATAAAAATTCTGGACCTCAGAGCAATACCCTGAGGATTTATCTCCACAACAAATTGACATGTCCAATTTTTCTAACAATTTTACTCATATTTCACAATATCAAGTCTTTTGGTACTCATTTAATTTCTTTAACAGCAAATAAATGTGCATACATAGCACTTTTATGAGAATTTTAAACTCCGCACGTTTACCGTTTGGAGATACCGTGCGGAGCCTCCGCATTGTGTTTAGTAAGACCCCTTTTTCTTTCTTTTAGTAATTTCCGTTTCTTCGGTTATCAGTAAGCCCATAACATAAAGAGGAAGCAAAACTAAGAGAACGAACACGTCAGACAGTTAAGTGTTGAGCTAAAAATCTTATTTGTTATGGAAGATACTGATCTGTCTGGAAATATTGCTGTACCCGATAAAGAAAGTTCTTCTTTAAAGAAAAGGTTCAGATTACCATTGTGATTTTTATTTGGAAACCATTCGGATTGTGGTGACTTTCTTCAAGTAAACGACCGTGCTGTGATTACTGCACAGTACTGCCCAGCCAGTGAATTTCGTCACCTACTATAAAAGCATTCAAGGACTAGCAATATCCACATTTTAAAAAGTGGAACACTTGCCTTGGAGTTCACTGGAGCGACGAAATTCACTGGCTGAGCAGTACTGTTCACAGTATTATATATAAGAATAAATATGCTGTGACATTGAGGGAGAGGCTTTGGAGATTTAACTTTGTTCCTATATGTCTGATAATTTTCTTTGTGTTTCATCATTGTCCGATTCGGTGTTGGCATACGAGCATCTCGTGACCCCGGCAGCTCGTGACCAACTACTCATACCCACAACTCGTTCCCAAGTTTAAATATTGCAGGAAACCCCATCGACATCTGTCTGCTCACTTTTTTTTCCAATTTGCATATTTTATTTTAAAATGTTGAACTAAACTCCACGGACTTCTGTCTCCCCACTTTTTTTCTAATTTGCATAATTTATTTTATACGAAGTGACTCCTGTCACGGTATCGTGGTTCAAAGTTTTTGTCTAAAGTCACGGCATCGCAAATAATGCCATCAATTCGCACAAATAAAATATGTTAGGAAACCCCACAGAGTATCATGACATCATGAATATTAATACGTAGTCTACACATTTGATCTTCAAGTAAAGTAAATGACATGGAACCGTCAAATACTTCCTACACATATACTGTATAAATATTCACGATAAATATTAAAAACCACCATGGAAATCCATGACCTGAATATATATTGTCCGTGAATATTGATCAAGTAAAGTATTTCTACATACAGTGTTGGGAAACCCCACGGAATTCCGTGACCTCGTATATATATTCTACGTACACAATTGTCAAGGAAATGTAACACTAGTAAATTAACTGAGTTGTCGAAATTCATTGATTTTTAATGCGATGCCGTGACTTTAGACGGAATGTTCAAACCACGATGCCGTGACAGGAGTCACTTCGTATTTTATAATAGTTATAGGAAGCCCTCTGGGAATTCCATGACCTCATGTTTTCTAATTTGCATATTTTATTTCTTCATATAGATAGGCAAACCCCACGGAAGTACGAGAATTCTTATAAAATGTTTGTGTACGTGTTGTTGGTCACGAGATGCCATGGTCACGAGTTGCATGTAAATCTAGGCATTTACATTGTCATATCAAAAGCCCATATCCATCAAATGTATACAAATCATCAGCATGAGTAGGTTATTTCTATTCTAACATGGCATCTAGGCTTATTTAAGAGACTTCATTTTTACAAGGAATAAATTGTTTCATGTACGCTTATTTAAGAGACTTCATTTTTACAAGGAATAAATTGTTTCATGTACATTTGTTTATATTGTGGTGACCTTAGCAACTGGCTGTTCTATCTATTGTACCTTACAACCACAGATTTGGGTCTATTAAAACTACTAATTTGGGTCTATTAAACTTTAAATTTTTGGTGTATTCATTTGGGTCTCTTAATTTAAAACGACTTGACTAAATTTGGGTCTATGAAATGACTACTAAAACCCAATGACAAAATATCAACACAGAATGGAACAGCAGTGCGATTGTTTTCCCAGATAAATGTGTGCACATAGGACTAAAACTCATTTCTGTGCACCTCGTCATGTTAGAATTTATATTAACAGCTTTATATTATATTATTCTATGACCAAATTGTCAAATGGCATGCACTACTATGGTTGTTGCAATTTTATCCTTCCGGTTTCACGTCTTGTACTTCCCAGTCAGTTACCGGTTAACTGTCTCTTATTTAAAAGTCTAAATGTAGATTGCTTTAGGATTAAGAGTTCCACATTTGAAACCATAACAGTTTTTCTCAAAAGGTTTAAAAGCTCTTTTGTTGAAGTACTTACCCAGTGAAAGTAATTGGAAGACATGATAAATCTCCATGGTAACCACCATGTATATACCTATATGACAAAGTAGAAATATGTGCCCCTTCTCAAAAAACAATCATCTCTGCAAATAAAAGTGGATTATGACATTTATTTTGTATGTAAGGTTAGTAAATTTACTTTATATTAACATGTAAGTGGAAAACCAGTAGCTGAACTTTAGGGCAGTTTGCAATAATTTATTAATTGTACCGATGATACTAGTAGCACGCAACACTCCTATGACTACAATTAATACTTTGATTATTAGCCGATGTACGTGTTTTTGATATATTTGGTGATCCATGGGGTTTTTGAAAATCCCTGGAAATCTGCAGTCCCATAGAAAATCCCCAGATCAAAAATCCCCAATACAATACCATTGACAAATGTATTGTTATATTGTCTTTGTGTATGTGTGGCTTTCAATTACTGTCATCTTCAAAATAATTTTGGCCCTTCTTTTTCCTTTTTGTTATTCATTGATTAAAGAAACCTGTTTTAACTGTATTCTTTACATTGACAAATGCATTGTTATGTTGTCTTTGTTTTTCTTTGTCTATGATGTGGCTCCAATTCCTGTCCTCTTCAAACCAATTGTGTGACCCTCCCTTTTCCTTGTTATTATTCATTGATTAAAGAAACCACTTTTAACTGTAGTCTTTAATCTACCTGCATGTGGGTTCCAATTAATCAGATTAGATTTTTAACCCTATATGGATTGATTTATTATGAAGTGTGGCCCTAACTGTTAATTGCTATCAGGGGAAGTGGCTTTTATTTGTCCCATTGTCTATAGATAGGCTGATTCTATTTCTTTGATAACTGCTCAGGAAGGATGTTCAAAGACCAACTCAACATTTAAGCACTTTAATGTATGCTCTGGAACCCATTCGAGCACCTTTAAAGTCTTTGAGGGTTGATAAGATGCATCTTAAAGGAGCCTTTAAACCTACTCAGGAACTAATTCTATCAAAGGAAATGTTAACAGCAATTTTTAAAAAGATGTGTTTTTAAAATCATGTTAAAAGCTTAATATTCAGGGAAACATAATACCCTACCTGAATGTATGTAAAGTTCAGTAACTCCAAATAAAGTGTATCTTATCTTTTACTCTTACTTTTAGGGATTTTTTTGATCTAGGGATTTTTGATCTGGGGATTTTCTAAGCCCCATCTGGGGATTTTCTATGGGTCTGCAGATTTCCGGGGATTTTCAATGTACACCATAAAGATTATATACTTGTAGTTTCTGACAACTTTGTAGATCGATTTTACTTTAATTTACAATCAAATATGATTTAAAATTTTATTAAAAACATATTATTTCTTAAAATATATAACATTCCACTAATGAAAGTGTTGAATGTTGGGTTAAATAGAGAAGTAATCACTATACTCTGAAAACTCCAATGACACCAAAATACTGCAGCTACCAGTTAATGTTTTCCATTATTTATAGGCTCCCATCCTCATTTCTATTAGATGATGTTTTAACAATATTTTGTAATGAATATGCAGTCACATTGAACCAGAGACTTTGGGAATTCAATTTTGTTGTTATATGTCTGATACTTTCATTGAGTTGTTTTTAATATCATTCATCATCAAGCATTTACGTTGTCATATCAAAAACTCGTCCATCATGGATATGCTATGCAATATTTCTTAAAAGTCTTATATTTTATGAAATATCTTTAGAACCGCCCCTTACGGTTCTCAATTGATTAGTTTTTTAGGGATACATGCATCTCCTGATTTCGAGAACTGATTACCACTATTTCGTACCCACAACTACACAAATCCCTGTATTTTGCAACAGCTGCATCAATTCAAACATTAAATATAATGATTTATATAAAAGATGTTGGTTATAGATATCTACTAAGAAATGTTAAGAAAAAACAGTAAAACTGTAACAATATTTCATAACCAATATACTAGAAATTTGCATTGTATAACTCATTAGTCTTAATAACATTTCATAACCAATAAACTAGAAATTTGCATACCTAACTCATTACTATTAATGAGGAAAGTGAGGCCACAGAATTCTGAGGGGGTTTTCTATCAATATTTTGTAACCAATATACTTAACAGGCCTGGGGTCAATTACATTCAAATGTAATGCATTACCATTACATTACATTTGAGTTTGCATGCATTACATTACTGTATAATTTGGAAAGTAATACATTACATTACACATTACTTTTTACCTATTTTAAATAAAAAAATATTCCATATTGGAACAGTTTATTACAACATATTAAGGCAGATATTATCCTATAAGGAAATCAGTTTACATTGCTTATTTTTAATTTCTTGCTTTGTAATGGGCGTCAGAATACATAAAATGCCATTGTGTACAAGAGTTCCAATGTGTACAAGAATTCCAATGTTTCTGCAGAAAGGATTCAACAATCTTGACCCAAGATGTTAAGATTATTTACTAAATTTTCTCTATGTGCACACAATGCCTGCTTTTTTACATACATAAATTTTACAATCTTCAGAGACTTACTAGAAATGTTAATAAAAAGGTATGTCTTATGTTTAAGTGTGTAAGAAAGTTTTAATTTATTTTTATTGAATCAAAAATCTGTGAACAACAGTGCTTGCATTGAGCTTTAAATTTACGATCAGTTTCTGCTGGCGAGTGAAAGTGATTGGATACACTTTGCTTTGTTTCAGCATTTGTCATTTCAAAAGACTGACAAATGATACTTAATATTACTCAGACAATTGAGAATATTTGAATGACAAAGGACATATGAATGCAGCTTTATACCAGATTAATGGCCTTTCATTTGTACTCACAGTTCCATAGTAGGATTAATATAGATAGATAGATAGATAGTTTTTTTATTTTACTGACGTTGTGTTATACAATAAAGTAACATCAGACATTAAATACATTTCTTAACACCCAGCCATAAAGGCTTACAAGTCAGTTTAATTCAAAAATCTTTAGTAGAAAGTGCACGTGTGACAGGAGGAATTACGTTACAATTTAAGATTCCAATACACAAAAAAAGAAAATTATTACTTATTTCTCTTCTAATGAATTCTCAGCATTTATAAATTGACAAAGGATTTTATCAACTAACATTAATTAGTTGTATATAATATGGATTTTCTACATTCCCAAATTGACACAAGGAATTTCGCCAAGCGACGAATATGTACACCTTTTAGTTTCATTAGAACCATAAATTTATCAAATACATCTATATTGTTAAACTCAACTGTAACATTATCACAAATATATGAAAAGAACGTTTCTCTTTGATTCTGATATCTTGGACACTGAATAACAAAATGAATTTCATCTTCAATTTCCATTTCATTGCATAAAGTGCAAATTCGTTTTGAAAATTTTTCATTTTTGTACCTTCCCTTTTCTATAGCCAATGGTAAAGTACAGGATCGTAACTTTGCCAAGACGGATCTTTGCATTTTGGTAAGGTTTATTTCTAAGTATTCTTCCTTACTGATATGACTTTTATATGATGTATATGTTCGTAATTTAGGTTTAAAAGCCACAGAGTCTTGCCATTCAAAATCTATTAAGGTGTTGAGTTTTTCTTTTGCCAGGTTTATGTCAATTTCAGCACCTGTAAAGATATTTTCAGACATACCAATTTGGTTTAAAACATTTTCCACGTCACCGGACCAGTTTTCATTTGAGATGTTTTGCAAGTCATTTTCAAAAACTTTATAGGTTAATCGACTGTGGTCCATGTTAATAAGTCGATTGTAGTATTTGAGAATGTTTTCAAACATTCTTTGCTTAGCGGTTATCCATCCCATATCTCCAGTAAGTGCATGAATTGGAGTTTTAGCATTCACACCCATAAAGTAACGTGCTGCTCTGAGTTGTACTTTTTCTGCAAATGATGAATGTTTGAATCCCCAGATGCCATTACAATAATCTGTTATTGGAGTTATACCTTGGTTAAACAATTTTGTAAAAGTATGATAGCCGATATTTTTGTGTGTTTTGAATTTTGAGATAAGACCTCCAAGTGCCCGACCTCCAGCCTCTGCTAATTCTTGTGCAGAGACTTTAAAGTCCAGGTTTTCATCCAAGGTTACCCCTAAGTATCTATACTTTCCCACTGTTTCACTAGCCATTGGTCCTATTTTAAATGGATAGCTTGTTCTTGCTTTCCTCTTTTTTCTGAAATGAACTACTTGACTTTTTTCATTGTTTATAGTCAAATGCCATTTTTCACACCATTCATTTAGTTTGTTTAGCATAATTTGTAAATTTTCCTCATTTTCGGCTAATATTGCAATATCATCAGCATAGAGCAAAATTGATACCTTCCTGTCCCCCACTGTTATACCTAACCCTAAATTCTGAATTTCGATCGCCAAGTCATTGATGAAAATTGCAAAAAGCGTTGGTGAGAGGTTATCACCTTGACGAACCCCTGCATCTACCTTGAACCAATTTGTGTATAAATTATTTAAACGAATACAGGATACAGTTGATTTATAAAGGGCACGTATGGCCCAATAAATTTTACCTTTGATATTATGAATTAATAATTTATACCATAAGAGATCCCTGTCTACCCAATCAAAAGCCTTCTGCATATCTATAAATGCAACAACTGTACTATTATTTGTATGTAAACGATTTCTAATTATTGATGTTAAGGTAAATATATGGTCCATACAGGATCTTGATTGTCTAAATCCATTTTGTTCTTCACATAGCATATCTACTTGATCACTGTATCTTATTATACGTTTATTTAATAGTTGTGAATATAACTTTCCTACATGGGAAAGTAATGAAACTCCTCTATATGACAATGGAATAAATGGGTCCTTTAAAGAACTCTTAGGAATTGGTGAGATGATGGCTTTAAGCCAGCACTCTGGAACAACACTATTTGAAAAGCATACATTAAATAGTTTCATTAAGGCTACCTTACAGTCTATGCTGTACAGAATATCATTATAAATCTCATCAACTCCACATGCCTTATTTTTTTTAGCCATATTGACAACCGATTCTACCTCATCAAAGGTTATCTCAGTATTTAAGTAATCATTTGTATGTATATCTGTTTCCAAAGTGTATTTGTGGTCAAGCATTTCAGCATATGCAATATTTTCATCATTTTTATTTCCTCTATTATATAACTTTTCAAATTCCTTTTCCCATTTATTTAGTACATAATTGGTATCATTACATTCTTTCCCCTCATCATCATAGACTGTCATTGGGATTTTTGATTTCCGTGGTCCCAGATTTTTTATTGTTTTCCAAAATTCCTTTGGGTTTGATGTATTTATTCTTTCTAACTTTTCAATGAATCGGTTGTCAAATTGGCGCTCATAGTACCTTAATTTCTTATCAAATTGTTTTCTGGATATTAGAAATTGAGCTCTTTTTTCATATTTTGCTTGTCTTGTCCCCACAAAACTTCTAAATTGTCTTTCTTTTTTACACATGATTTTCCATAAATTGGTTAACTCCTGATTCCAGAAGGGTTTATGGCTTTTAAATTTTTTACGTGACACAGTGCTTTGAAATTTATAATTTAGATTTTTATCCATTTCGTTTAAGATGCATTTACAAAATTCATGATACACCTGATTTACTTCTTGTTGTGCACCTTGAATATGTTCAAGTTTGTCAACAACTTTTTCAATATTTTCTCTCCAAACGTTGTTTGCCATAAAACAGTCTCGAATCTGGGTAAAATCATATTTTTTTCCTTTTAGTAGATCCTCAGAACTTTTACCAGATATCGACATGGGTTGTCTGTAACCTGTATATATATCAACACACACTGCTGAATGATCTGGTGGTTTACTATTTGAGTTTATAAATGTTTGTAAGTTATATTTACATATGATATCAGTCATTAAAAGTACCTCAAAATTTACACAGTTTTTGAAACAGTCGTGTGGTACCACAATATAGTCAACTACTGCATTTCCTCTATTTGTGGAAGTAAAATTATCTTTATCATCCTTAAAACGACCATTTAGAACACAGCATTGGGTACTCTTTAAAAACTCTAAGAAAATCTCACAGTAGCTATTTTTAGAAACATCTTTGGGCATTCTCTGGGGTATTTTATCAAAATTTATACAGTCAGATCCATTTCCAATTCGTGAATTAAAATCACCACAGATAAATATTGCATTTTTATTTTATTGCAATATGAAAGGGCAGCCTGAGTAGATGTGTCTTTTAAGGGAGATTATTAACTTGTTTGTGCTTTGTATCAAAAGGAGTAGCTGTATTGTTCTTTTATTCTATTGATCATAGTTTTTTTATACATTAACCCAAATTCTAAGTGCAATTGACACCTGTAACCAAACAGCCCACCAATACAGATTGTGTACCACAAGAATGACTTATTATTATTAGAACTGATTAATTATGCACTTGTAAGAACAAATGGTCATATTTAAATATAACTGAATTATCTAAAAGTATTTTCTTTAAGTTTTTTCCCCTGTAGTAGAATAAATAGGGACTGACAGTAAATGACAAAACTCTGACTTCAGTCAAAAAGAACACACTGATCAAGTTAAAATAGTCATGAAAGAAGTAATGACAATGTAATGTAAAAGTAATGTGAATTTACATTACTTTCAAAAGTAATGCATTACAATACATTACTTTGGAAAATGTAATGCATTACAGGGCATTACTTATTACCATTACCCCAGGCCTGATACTTAACCCATTAATATTATGGAGGAAGTTCGTGGAATTCAATGGGATTTATATTTGGGCTTTGGATACTTGTTAGCGGCAATGAGTTCTCATAATCACAAGTGGCATGTAAATCATTTTTTAGAACCGTCACATAATGTAACCGTCACATAAAGATCCTGCTGAAAAAAAACAATATTATTTATGAATATTCATGAGTTTGATTTGTGAGTCTGTAAATTTTGAATGGGGTTTCCCCCAAAAATATTACATTGTATCCCTGAAAATTGGGGACACTATAGAATATGAAGGTCATTGTCTGCATCTGCAGAGATTTTCTTGTGTTAAACCTGCAAGCCACATTTCTTTTTGGATTTCTTTTAAACTTTGCAAGTGGCTTGCTATGGCAGAGATCTGGCCACCCTGTTCTTTTGGTAGCCCAGGAGTTAAAATTAGGCTCTGGGGAATCAAAAACATCAAAAATTTTGACTATTGCTTATGTTCAAGCTATACGGAACAGTTTCTTTCAGATTTGTATTACATTTGGTGCATGAATTGGTGGCTACTTTTTATTTTTATATCAGCTGACTTGTCAGTGAGCTGATATTATGGCATCACTCTGCGTTGCTATGTCCCCGTGAGCATCTTCTCCACCGAAAGTACAAGGCCCAGAGACATGCTGTTACTTTGTTACATTTGAAGTGATCATTTTATGTACAGTAGTGTATTTGAAGTAATAGTTTTATGTACAGTAGTGTAGGAAATTTTCAATACTGTCCAAATGGTGACTTTATTCTTGTTAAAAGGGTTTATGTGTATATAGAGACTCTAGACACTGTCAGGTGATTTACTCAAAGCAGTCATGTATGTAGATGTATGAAAAAGTAGTTACACATCTGATGATTTCATCAGCAATGTATATTGTGGTTAAATATGAATAAGATTGTTTAAAAGTTCAAATTTTGATAAGTTTATAGTAGCCTAAATAGTTGGAAATTAGAGTAATATTATTATTGGTTATAATAATCTGAGTACAAGTGTCAAATATTTTCAAATTCAAGAACTGACCATTGCTGACTAAACTGTTGTGTGTAACCAAACCCTATTATAATTTGTGATTGACAGACATCTGTTCAATGCAGTTTGCACATCTTGATCTCAATATTGAAAAGTCAAACTCTGTAGATTTAGGAAATAGTTTTGGCAACTTTAGTGTGATTTTGGAAGCCCATGTGAGAGGCTGTTGTTTTTTTTGTTCTGAAACATTGGACAGTGGACACACTGTAAGTGAAGTTTTATTTCTTTGTTAATGATTTGCAGAGTTATCAAAGTAATTGTATTTAAATGTGTCTTATTGTATATTTCTTTAATGATGTATGTTAAAGCAAGATTGTATTGGTTAATATATTTTAAACATTAAAAGATATTTCTAGAGATATTGACATTAGAATACTTTTGACTTTAACACATGTTTTCGTAACAGGAAAATACAGTAATAGTAAAACCCTGTTGTGTAGAACAGTATTCTCGATTGTACAACTGTAAACTACTAGCTGCAATGTGGTTTTACCTAAATGGAATCAAACACATTAGTTATTAAATGGGTATTATAAGAGGTGTATACTATTCTATTTAGCACGAGTGCAGTACAACCTATTAGGGACCACTGGAGCCCATTCCATGTCAACATGCTTATGGTTACTGTGGATGGAGGAGCTCGGGAGTCACATGTACGTTGACCACATTAGGACCGGATTTGTTAACATCAGAGACATTGCCAATTCATTCAACATAACACACGTTATATGACATCATTTCCTCGTTGCTACAAAGGATGGACTTAACATTGAAGTGAGAATCAGAGACACCGTTTCATCAATGGACGCGTATCTTACTATTACAGTTTTCATTACAACAAAGGCAAGTGGAGAACACAAAGAACATTCGTAAGACTTAACTCATGCTATTAGGTGGTTTATGGTTGAATGTTAATTGTATCCCCGACGCGAAGCGGGGATACTATGGATTCATCATCGTCGTCGTCCGCGTCCGCGCCCTCGTCCGCGTCCGCAGAGATTTCTTGTTAGCGACCTACAGTCCACATTTCTTTCCGGATTTCTTTCATATTTGGCAGGTGACTTGATATGGTAGAGGACTCGCCACCCTATCTTTTTGGTAGGCTTTATGTCTAAATTAGGCCTGTGGTAGACAAAAATGTCTAAAATGTGGAATATTGCTTGTTAGCGACCTACAGTCCACATTTCTTTCCAGATTTCTTTCATATTTGGCAGGTGGCTTGGTATGCTAGAGGACTCGCCACCCTATCTTTTTGGTAGGCTTTATGTCTAAATTAGGCCTGTGGTAGACAAAAATGTCTAAAATGCATTAAAAGTCATGAAATCATGCACTAAATCACTTATAACTTAAAAAGTGTTGCATTTAGAGCATTTTGTTAAAATATGTTATTCAGATACTTTTTTCATAGCTACAACATGGTGAGTAACTTGGGTGTCTGTCTCAATAGCTAAGTGAGTAATAGCTACTTTTGGGCTTTTCAGTAACTTCCATCATGAGTAAAATCAATTGTAACTTGAAAACTATTGCATTTACAGAATTTTGTATAAATATGTTATTCAGCTACTTTTATGTCAGCTATAACATAGTAAAATTTCAGACCTGTAGCTCATAGCATAGCTGAGTAATAGCTACTTTTAGGTTATCACTGTTGAGTAAATTACTTATAACTTCAAAAGTATTACATTTAGAGTATTTTGTTTCAATATGTTATTCACCTATTTCGGAGTCAGCTATAACATAGTGAAGTTCCAGACCTGTGGCTCATTGCATAGCTGAGTAATAGCTACTTTGAAGTTCACACTGTTGAGTAAATCAGTTGTAATTGGAAAAGTATTGCATTTACAGAAATTTGTGTAAATATGTTATTCAGCTACTTTTGGGTCAGCTATAACATAGTGAAATTACAGACCTGTAGCTCATGGCACAACTGAGCAATAGCTATTTTCAGGTACTGACTGTTGAGTAAATGACTTGTAACTTGAAAAATAGTGCATTTGGAGTATTTTGTTAAAATATGTTGTTCGCCTACTTTTGGGTCAGCTATAACGTCGTGAAATTAGACTTATAGCTCATGGCATAGCTGAGCAATAGCTATTTTCAGGTTGTCACTATTGAGTAAATCACTTGTAACTTGAAAACTATTGCATTTACAGTATTTTGCTTAAATATGTTGTTCACCTAATTTTGGGTCAGCTATAACATAGAAAAAATTCAGACATGTAGCTCATTGCATAGCTGAGTAATAGCTACTTTGACGTTATCACTGTTGAGTAAATCAGTTATAACGTGAAAACTATTACATTTACAGTATTTTGTTTAAATATGTTATTCACATAATTTTTGGTCAGCTATAACAGAGTGAAATTGCAGACCTCTATGTCATGGCATAGCTTACCAATATCTACTTTCAGGTTCTCACTGTTGAGTAAATCATTGTATCCACTGGATAGCCGTAGTGTGTAGAGAGATTTCACCATTACCGCTCTAACAAAAAAAAATATTATAGCTAGCCTTCTCGAGTTTGCAAAGTATATTACAGGGTGCACCACAGTACTCTATTGGTAGGCTTTATGTCTAAATTAGGCCTGTGGCTAAATTACTTACCTACTAAAAATGAGTAATTCTGCATTTTGTCTAAAAGTATTGCAGATAGCAAATTTTTCTTAAATAACTCATTCACCTACTTTTGGGAGAGCTTTCACATGCTGAAGTTCCAGACCTGTAGGTAATTACTCACCTACTCAAAATGAGTAAATGCGAATTATCTCTAAAAGTATTGCAGATAGCCAATTTTTGTCAAATAACTCCTTCACCTACTTTTGGGAGAGCTTTCACTTGGTGAAGTTTCACACCCGTAGGTAATTACTCACCTACTCAAAATGAGTAAATGCAAATTATCTCTAAAAGTATTGCAGATAGCGAATTTTTGTCAAATAACTCCTTCACCTACTTTTGGGAGAGCTTTCACTTGGTGAAGTTTCAGACCTGTAGGTAATTACTCACCTACTCAAAATGAGTAAATGCAAATTATCTCTAAAAGTATTGCAGATAGCCAATTTTTGTCAAATAACTCCTTCACCTACTTTTGGGAGAGCTTTCACTTGGTGAAGTTTCAGACCTGTAGGTAATTACTCACCTACTCAAAATGAGTAAATGCAAATTATCTCTAAAAGTATTGCAGATAGCCAATTTTTGTCAAATAACTCCTTCACCTACTTTTGGGAGAGCTTTCACTTGGTGAAGTTTCAGACCCGTAGGTAATTACTCACCTACTGAAAATGAGTTAATGCAAATTATCTCTAAAAGTATTCCAGATAGCCAATTTTTGTCAAATAACTCCTTCACCTACTTTTGGGAGACCTTTCACTTGGTGAAGTTTCAGACCTGTAGCTAATTATTCACCTACCCAAAATGAGTAAATGCTAATTATCTATAAAAGTATTGCAGATATCCAATTTTTTATCAAATAACTCATTCATCTACTTTTGGGAGAGCTTTCACATGGTGAAGTTCCAGACCCGTAGGTAATTACTCGCCTACTGAAAATGAGTAAATTCGAATTATCTCTAAAAGTATTGTAGATAGCCAATTTTTCTCAAATAACTCATTCGCCTACTTTTGAGAGAGCTTTCACTTGGTGAAGTTTCAGACCCGTAGCTAATTATTCACCTACTCAAAATGAGTAAATGCGAATTATCTCTACAAGTATTGCAGATAGCCAGTATTTCACAAATAACTCATTAATATGAAAACAACTTAGAGGAAGTCATGGGCTGCAAATCTTTTCATGTGGTCAGATTTCACCTTGGGCCCCTCCTGCTTATTATTGGTCCTAGAGGTTTGCAATGTGAAAACGACTTATACGAAATCATGGACTGCGAATCTTTTGATGTGGTCAGACTTCACCTTGGGCCCCTGCTACAGGGTCAAATAAGGGTAGCCAAACTTAAAAGTGCTTTCACCTTGCTTATTAACGAAAAATGCTTTTTATCTTCTAAACTATGTTAGTTGGCCTTTGTCGGTGGATACATCCAGCATCTGGCCACAGATGCGTCCTATTTCTAGTTCAGTTGTGTACTTATATTGGGGCAAACTATTTACTTTCTGTTGTAAAATGTAATAAATTCTTAGTTAATGAAACTACAGTATTTCTTAATCTACAAACACCACTATACGATACATAAGCGTAACATTTGGTGCCATGACCAGGATTAGTTTGTAGATTTAAAAAAAATTTTAGTAGAAATTTTGGAACTGAATTAATTATATCCCCAGACGAAAGTCGGGGATATATTGGATTCAGGTCCGTCGCGCCGCCGCCGCCGCCGCCGCCGCCGCCGCCGCCGCCGTAGAAATTTCCTTGTGGACGCGATAACTCAAAAACAAATTAATATTTTTTTTTCAAACTTGGTACACATGTTAAGGGTGCCCAAAGGAAGATCCCTATTTTAAGGTGACCTTAAACTCCCAGTAAAAAAGAACTTATGGCCACCTTAAGGTCAGAAATTGGACTTTTGGCCACTTAGAGCCCTGTAGGTCACAAACTATGATGCTCAGCTGGCTGAAATTTTACCTGACAACACATTAATATGTTCTTAGTACATGTGCCGAAAATCACGACTTTAAGTTGAGGAGAAAATTGTGTTTGAGGCCCATAAATACCCCCACTTGGGGATTTTTTGCTATACTTTTCACATATTTTGCCCTATAATTTGGAAGTGGTAATTCTGATGAGTCTCAAACTGCGCTAGGTATAACTTTGATATGTAATCCTTGTCTGTAGAAAATTTTAGGGCTGTAGGTTTACCCAAAGGGGTCGACTTAAGGTCTCAAAAGTGCCCACAGAGACCCAATTTATGCACTTTTTGCCACTTTCAAGCACTGTAGCTTTCAAACTATGTCTCTCATCTAAGTTAAATATCATCTGGGAATATATCTATGTGTTTTCTTATATGTGCCCCAACATTTAGGCCTTTAATAGACAGTTAACCTGTGTATCAGGACCATAAACACCCACCCGAGTGACCCTTATAAGACATTTTTCACATCTTTTTCCCTGTAACTTGGAAATGGTAAGTCTGAGAAGTTTCAAACTGTATTAGATATATATTCTGTGTGTAATCTTAGTATGTAACAGATTTTAAGTCTGAAGCTTTAATTTTGAAGGTCAAATTGAGGTCTCTAAAAGGCTCCCAAAGACCCAATATTTGGACTTTTTGCTACTTTTAAGCCCTGTGACTGTCAAACTATGTGACTGATAGAGCTCAAATCCTATCTGGGAAGATATTAGTATGTTATTTATATATGTGCCAAAAATTAAGGCTTTAAGAAGACATTTAACCTGTGTATGAGGACCATAAATCCCCACCCGAGTGACCATTTTTAGACATTTTTCACATATTTTTCCCTGTAACTTGGAAATGGTAAGTCTAAGAAGTTTCAAACTGTATTAGATGCATATTCTATGTGTAATCTTAGTATGTGACAAATTTTAAGTCTGAAGCTTTAATTTGAAGGCCACATTTAGGTCTCTAGAAGGCCCCATAAAGACCCAGTATTTGGACTTTTTGCCAATTTTAAGGCCTGTGACTGTTAAACTATGTGACTGATAGAGCTGAAATCTCATCTGGGAATACATTATTATGTTCTTTTTACATGTACCAAAAATCAAGGCTTCAAGTAGACATTTAACCTGTGTATGAGGACCTTAAACACCCACCTGAGTGACCCTTTTAAGACATTTTTCACATATTTTGCTCTGTAACTTGGAAATGGTAAGTCTGAGAAGTTTCAAACTTTATTAGATACATATTCTATGTGTAATCTTAGTATGTAACAAATTTTAAGTCTGAAGCTTTAATTTGAAAGCCACATCGAGATCTCTAAAAGGCCCACAGAGACCCAATATTTGGACTTTTTACCACCTTTAAGCCCTGTGACTGTTAAACTATGTGATTGATGGAGCTGAAATCCCATCTGGGAATGCATTATTATGTCCTTTTTACATATGCCGAAAATCAAGGTTTTTAGTAGACATTTAACCTGTGTATGAGGGCCATAGACACTCGCCCAAGTGCCTTTTTGGACATTTTTTCCGTATTTTGCCCTGTTATTTGGAAATGCTTAGTGTGACAAGTCTTAAACTGTATTATATATAATTTTTGTTTGTTATGTATGTCCCCCAAAACGTTTCAGATCTGTTGTTTAATTGCTAAGGTCTCTTTAACAATTGTAAAATGCCCACAGAAACCCAATTTATGGACATTATGCCACTTTAAAGCCCAGTAACTGTCAAACTATGTGGGTTATAGAGCTAAAATCTTTGAATTTTTAAAAGGAAATGCCTGTCTATTTAAATTTTGAATATTAATAATGTTATGGCTATCTTAGTCTTTTAAGAACTTATTTTTGTGTGTTATACCTCTGCTTGCTGAGTTTTTAACTTTTTAAAATGAAACTGGTTAAACATATTCAAGTAGACAAAATGGACACTTTAAGTGAGCTTTAAGTCCCAATATTAATGAAATTATATCCTTATGTAGTAAAACTAGGGGATTTTTAACCCTCAACTAGCCCAGTTTTATTCAACTTGCCTCAGTTAATTTTGACACAGCTCCTACAGTTATGAACTCATTTCAGTTGATAATCACATACTTAAAATTCTCAATTTTTTTTGTATTTGAGTACCCCTTTTATATAGATTGTTTGTTTACCATTTATGCATCCCCCACCCGGATTCCCCCCACCCACCTCTGGGACCTCCAGCTATATTGAGTGACACTAAATAAACAAAGGTATTTAATGATATCAGATGAGAAACAAAGAACTCAATGGGGTTGCAGATCTTGTGTAATAGTGAGAGAGGTGTGGAGAAGGGGAGAGGGGTGGGGGTGGGAGGTGGTGGGCTTCATTACATATAACACAAAGGGGAGTCAGAACTGAGATTGTGTCACATATTTAGGTTGCATATATATGGACCACATATATAGGTATAGAGGAAATGAATAACTGAAAACAATTTGCAAATTCTAAAAATAATATAATAAAATAATAATATAAATAATTTTTTTTAAAATAATATTTTATTTGTGAACAAATATAGAAACAGATATGCGCTTTTGGGATTATGAATTTTAGAATGGACATTGAATCATCAATCATTTAAATACTTTGAAGGAAGATTGAAAAGTATGATGAGTTGAGTTAAAAATAATATTTTATTTGTCAACAAATATAGAAACAGATATGCTCTTTTGGGATTATTATTTTAGAATGGACATTCAATCATCAATCATTTAAATACTTTGAAAATAGGTTTAGAGTTATCATTGCAGGAAGATTGAAAATATAATTTGAGTTATGTATTCGGCGTCTGGGGATACACCATCTTCCTTGGAAGATATAAACAGAGTAGATTGATGTGCTGAAGTTCATATAATAATGGGTAATTATGTTTTAAAAAATTCCCGATCAAAACCTGTGGCGTGAGTGATGACCTGTCTGGGGATATGTTGGCGCCGAGTTGGCCCAATCTAGTTTCTGGTGGATTGGTGTCGACACTAAACAGCTATCTGTAGTTTGTCATGCTGGTACACAAGATATAGGACAAATCTGTTCAGTAGTTAGACAGAAAATATCTGAAATGTTTCAAAATTTTATGTTAAATATACAAGAAAAAAATATTTAAAAATTTTAGAAATGATTAAAATAAAGAATAAAAAAGACTAAAATATACACCTGGACAATTTAATGTGATAGCTTGAAAGGCTTAATATAGTAACAGCCACCCAGATTACCCTCATCTAGGCAGGACAGGCTGAACTAGAGAAAACTGTTCCACAAACCTAAACATTGGTCAACTGCTAACCAGTCTGAACTTTTCCACCATCAGACAGGCCACAGTACAATAAATTTTAGTATTGATCGGTTTTTTTTTTTGTTTTTTTTTTCTGTCAGTTTTCAACCAGTACTTTTAGACTGTCTGGTGATGTGTATTTCGATGTCACTAGTGAAATCCCTGCTGTGGTCGCTGTTGACCTTTGATGTTTTGCTACAAATGGTTTTATGTCTTTTCACCAACCTGCATCATTTGAGACGTTGTTACTAAGTGAACTAAAATTTTTTTTTGCATTTGATATTACAGGACAGGATTACAGACATTAAGCACAGGATTGGTAGTGTAGCGAGTAACTTGCCTCCTACCAACTACCATGGGGGTTTTAAATCTTGACCCTGGCCTTAAGTGGAAGAGTAGTTGCTTACTTGATACCCAATTAGTTAAAGTGCTAAACATGTACCATTTGGTATACACTACTTTATCCACCCCTACAACTCCCTAGGGTGATATGACCTCTTTTAACGTGAAAAAGTAGTTTACCCAAATATGTCAAATATAAACATTTTGATGACTTTAGCTGTTAATTTTGTGGCTGTTTATTTGAATTAAACTCATCCAAATTACTTTTGGCATTTCTCAGTTTTACCCTTGTTATAAATTAAAAGGCACATAAAACACAACTTTGTCAGAAGGGATGATAAAACGTTATAAAGTACTTTATTTTCCATTCCCAGACTTACTCAGAATGATTTTATACATCCTGTTCTTGTTTCTTTCCAGCAAGACCAGCTGGAGAGGTACATCCCGCGGTCACTGGTGTACTGCTTGCTGTGGTCACTGTCTGGGGACGGCAAGATCAAGTCGAGGAAGGAGCTGGGGGAGTTTATCCGGGGAGTGACTACCATCCCACTGCCTCCCAGCTCACAGGCACCCATCATTGACTTTGAGGTGAGTCCCTGCCTTAAAGGTGCCTTTTGTATTATTGTATGTTTTGTTACGTTGTTAGTATTTATAACACAGGACAGTATGCTCAGAAAGTGAGATATATTTGAATGTTACAATGTGAAAAAGTTTGAATTAATAAATTTGGGGAAAGCAGAACTTTTTTCTTAAAATTGAAAGTTTGCTAAGTCCAGATAATTGAGGTACTAGTACATGTTTACTGGTGGATACAGTCCCGGCAAAGGTATTGACTTGGCCGAAGTCTCTAATTTTAACAAAGACAGCAGCCATATTGAACATAACTTCCTACTGCCTTAAAATACAGTAGCACTTCTGTCATCGAAACATGCAGGATAAGTGAAATTTTGATCTTATTAAAAGAATGTTAAAACTAGAGGTCATATTTTACTGTAAAATATCTGGAAGAATTACTGGAAGAATTTAATTGTAACTTGTTTAAAGTTATAACTTATACAGAATCCCCAACTTTACCGAAAATTTTGCAGAAGAAAAATAATTGAGACTGATTGAGGTCTAGCATTGGTCTCCTGATGAAATGTATCAAAAGGTGTGTTCTTTTAATTATATACTGCGACTCATGCAAACCTTTTTGTTTAGGTCTCGCCTCAAGGAGACTGGGTGCCTTGGTCATCAAAAGTTCCGCAGATTGAAGTGGAGACCCACAAAGTGGCAGCACCAGACGTGGTGATTCCCACCATCGATACAGTGCGGCATGAGTCCCTGCTCTACACCTGGCTGGCAGAGCACAAACCCATGGTGCTCTGTGGGCCTCCTGGTTCTGGTGAGAAAATGCATTCTGCAGTAAAGTAGTCTCACTTCTCTCCATACATATAGAAGTACATGAAGATTTTTGTAGCAGATTTGTAGGCAAATCATAGTTCCAGATGTAACCATTTAACATGCATGGGTTGTGAAACACGAGCTTAGGCAGCCAAGGAGTACTATATGGAAAATAGTTCTGAATAAATAGGCTAAAGACTTTGTGCTAAACATATATTTCTGAAAGTTAAACCTATGAAATTTTGTCCCTTCAACATAATTTGTCGTATCAACTGCCTCCAGCATTGTTAATTTTCACAGCTGTATTGGAACCCATAACCACACAGGTGATAGGTGATTACAAGTGATTGATTACAGAATTGTATCTGATATAAGTTAGACAAGTGACCCTGTTTAAGATGCCACATATATATGCCCCCTGTTGGTTTTCTGATCCCTCAGTGGCAGAAGCAAGTAAGGTTTTGTCTCCAATTCTGTCGCACAGGTAAGACAATGACGCTGTTCAGTGCACTGCGGGCGTTGCCTGACCTAGAGGTGGTCGGCTTGAACTTCTCTAGTGCCACCACCCCGGAGCTGATGCTGAAGACATTTGACCACTACTGTGAGTACAGGAAGACTCCCAATGGGGTGGTGCTGTCCCCAATACAGCTGAACAAATGGCTTGTGCTGTTCTGCGATGAGATTAACCTTCCAGACCTGGACAAGTTTGGTGAGGAGATTCTGCATTTTCATAGGGATTGACTTTCTTGTAAACATTTTTTAGTGATTGTTTTTGTGATAAATTTAGAAGAATGCACAGTTTGCTGTAGAAGTCAAAATTTTCAGCAAGCATGAATTCAGGCAGTGGGCTTAGATAGTGAAGATTAATTAATAGTGAAATTATAAAACTGCACTAAACTCCTTGGTAGAAACTGATTAGAGGTGGAATTTTATTGTGGTAAATGTATAATGACAGTACAATTACCTAAATTGATTAGATATATCCTGAGACTAATAATGGTCTCCATGTATTATCCAGTATCGATCACGCGTATTATTATGGCAAACGTACTCATTCCAAGTTGTATCAGGTAATAGAAATTCTATTTGATGAACTCTGTGTACTATTGAATAAATTTTTGCTTTATCTCAAAATAGTGGCTTTGGTGTAACACTCGTGTTTCAAGTTCAGCTTTGCACACAAAAGCACAAAAAGTGTTGAATACAGAAGATTACTGTTTCAGAGACTAGTATAATGCAGGGTTCCAGTGATCATGACTTCATTGGTTTGACTCGGTGTTGTTCAACAAAGAATAACTCTCTAAACCTTTACCTTTTCATTATCCATACACTACTTGGCTTACTGTTGGGCAGAACTTACTGGCCTTGCACCTACTTTTCAGGCACACACGGAGTGACTTACTCCAGTTTTAACAACCATCCTTAGTACATCAAATATGTAACTTATTTCAGCAAAACTAGTCTCTCCTATTGACTACAGGTTACAAAACTATTCTGTGTTGCAGGCACACAGAGGGTAATCTCCTTCCTGAGGCAGATGGTAGAGCATGGTGGCTTCTACCGAACATCTGACCAAACCTGGGTCAAGTTTGAGCGGATGCAGTTTGTCGGGGCTTGTAACCCTCCCACTGATCCAGGCAGGAAGCCACTCACTCACAGGTAAACAAGAGATTGGCTGCATATATTACCCAGCAAATACTATAGCTTTTAGGAGCTTAATTTAATGAATAACTTAATAGGTTTAAGTGTAATGTTATTAACATGTACAATGAACAAGGCAGTTACTCACAAGTCAGCGTATTACAGAATATAGGTTGCATTTTATTCAGTGGAACCTCTGTATCAGACACAGGGAGATCAGCATTTTGTAAATGGATAGTCCAAAAGTTCACAATAAATATTTGGCTATTGAGTTTGGATAGTAGAGATGCTACTGTACTTGTATAGTAATATAGGCAGGTGATACTACTAAAACTTGTACTTCCAGTGCTAAAATGTAGATCCTTCTCAGTGTCAATGTGAGAACTTCTCTCTTTCAATGTTAAAAGTTTCCAGAGTGACACAGCCTGTATTTTGTACTTAAAAATATATCCATTTAAGGATAATAGCATAGTTCACATTTTCAGGTTATATTAAATAAAAGTAAATTGTTTGAGCTTGTCAGGTGTGTTGTGATAATACAGAACTCTTTTTCAATGTGTACATTTGTGACTCACTAGTTTGGAACACATAAAGTGGTTCAAATATATCAAAATCTTTTCATATATAAAATTTCTCAGTTGTCTTCATTGTTAAACAGTATTGCTTTTCTGTAACTTAATGATTCCTTCTTAAGATATTTAAACTGATAGTATATCTTGTGTCCATAAAGCTCCATTCAAATAAGACTTGTCCTCTGTGACCTCCCTACAGGTTCCTGAGGCATGTTCCAGTAGTGTACGTGGACTACCCCGGCCAGACCTCGCTGACTCAGATCTACGGCACCTTCAACAGGGCCATGCTGAGACTGGTGCCCAGTCTGAAGCCCTATGCCCAGCCACTGACCAGTGCCATGGTGGAGGTCTACCTCATGTCACAGGTTAATAAGTCACTGATTTCGGCCAGTGAATCATATGTTAATGCATGTTGCACACAATCTACTGTGATGTTTTGCCCCTTAGAGTCTGCCTGGCAAATATTAAGCGCCATAAAAGTTCAGAATAGAATAGAATGGTGTAATACCTGTGACATCAGGCAGACACACCTCTTTGTATGTACCTCTAACAGGAGACACGCACAAGACGTGTAAGGTACAAAGTAGACCTTAACTTCATCACTGCACTACACTGGTCAGTGCGTTAAATCTATCAGTACGTGACACTGGTGAGTGCATTACACTGGCCAGTATGTGATATTGATCAGCGTATACCACTGGTCAGCAAGTCACACTCGTCTGCATGTTATACTGGTCAGTGTTTGTCAATATTATGCCGTAGCTATGTCATACACTGGTATTATATGTTCAAAGAGCTATATATCTAGAAAACATATTTAGCCTATTGATAAAAAATGGTAGTTTGATAATGTGTAGTCTGGATGCAGAATTGGAGATACGATTCTTTGATACCCCATTCCTGGGCAGCTAGATTCAAGTACTCTCAGGGATCACATATGATATACAAGTGTCTGATACTTGTGATTAATGTGGCTTGTGTTGCATTTCAGGAGAAGTTCACACAGGACATCCAGCCTCACTACATCTACAGTCCGCGTGAGATGACTCGCTGGGTGCGAGGAATCTGTGAGGCTCTTAGACCACTGGAGACTCTCAGCACAGAAGGGCTGGTCCGCATCTGGGCTCACGAAGCCATGAGGCTCTTCCATGACAGGTAAACATAAGGATCAAATAAAAAATTGAAAATGAAGTAGCACTTTAGTTTTTGCAGTATTTTATATAATTATTAGAACCACATATCAATCCATAAATTCAGAACAGATGTAAATCTTAGATTGTCAAATTTAACAGTGTGGTGGGACTGGTCTGAATTTATGCCTATTAATTTCACGAGACTCTGCCTTCGTAGGTTAAGAAAAAAAATCAAAATAAGGTCAGGGTGTATCCTGTCCTAGAAAACCTGGAAAAATCATGGAATTCCATTTTTTCCAGGCCTGGAAAAGTCATGGAAATTGACTCCAGGTTTTGGAAAATTCATAAAAAGTCATGGAAATTAAAAGGCATCCTCGCGAAACAGTGTTGTTCCTTTCCTTCATCCAACATTTCAATACAAGGACACATTTATGTAATCAGATCAAATTTTGGTGTCTTCCACATCTTCATGTACTGTGACTAGAACCTTTTGCGTGATTTTCAAAGGCAAAAAACTCAAAATCATACAGGTATGGCCTGTCGCATCTTCCCTCCTGGCCTCGGTACATTTCTGTTTCATGCCACGAAGCATGTAAAAGGTCCTTGATTTTAAAGCTTTGGTCATGGAGAAGTCATGGAAAAGTCATGAAAAAAATATTGAAATTTAGTGGATACACCCTGTAAGGTTTTGGAAGATTCAAAGTTTTGGAAGATTCAAAGTAATTATTAAGTCCAATGTTTGAACTTGCACAAGATACCATATCTTTGTGTGTCCTTGCAGACTTGTTGAGGATGAGGAGCGTATTTGGACTACAGAGAACATTGACACAGTGGGTCTGAAAAAAATATTGAAATTTAGTGGATACACCCTGTAAGGTTTTGGAAGATTCAAAGTTTTGGAAGATTCAAAGTAATTATTAAGTCCAATGTTTGAACTTGCACAAGATACCATATCTTTGTGTGTCCTTGCAGACTTGTTGAGGATGAGGAGCGTATTTGGACTACAGAGAACATTGACACAGTGGGTCTGAAGCACTTCCCCAACATCAACAGGGACACTGCACTACAGAAACCCATCCTCTACAGCAACTGGCTGTCCAAAGACTATGTACCTGTGAACCAAGAGGAGCTCAGAGATTATGTCAAGGCCAGGCTAAAGGTGAGTACTTAAACGGTTTAAGTCTGGACAAAGTGGGACCTGATAAAGACTAAGTGTGAGTATTTCAAGGTCAAAGCTAGAAACAACTAAAGAATTGGTCATGACTACACTTACGGTCAATGTTTATGTAAACCAGTTTGCTGTAGTGAAATTTGTATAACAATGGGGGTTCTCGAAACATGACAGTGGCTCAGTAAAGATGCCAGTGTCAAAGCAAAGTTATACATGACTAATGCCAAGGCCCTGCCAGTGATGAATACATTTATTTGCTTCTGAGTAAATTAACTTCATTAAAAGTTTTCAAATTATTTATACTTCTTAATAACCTTTTATCTTAGTAATGTTTGAAATTCTATGGTAATGACAATGATTGGTTTTGTTTATTGTATACTTACAAATCACTCCTCCAATTTTCCAGGTGTTCTATGAGGAGGAACTGGATGTCCCTCTGGTCCTGTTTGATGAGGTTTTAGACCATGTGCTGAGGATTGACAGGATCTTCCGCCAGCCACAGGGGCATCTCCTGCTGATTGGTACAAGTGGTGCTGGCAAGACCACCCTGTCACGTTTTGTGGCCTGGATGAATGGGCTGAGTGTGTTCCAGGTCAAAGTCCACAACAAGTACACTGCTCAGGACTTTGACGAGGATCTGAGAGGAGTACTGAGGAGAGCTGGGTGTAAGGTAAGGTGATAATGACGGCAGTTTAGAATCAGTGGACTTGAAGTATAGAGTAGGTATAAAATTAGTACATAAGTACATATTACAGCAAGTTAATGACCCGAAAAGGAACAAAGGTGGGCTGGAAGTAAGGTGAAGGGGAAAGTATACTGTACACAACCTGTACAGAAAAGTGTAAATTGAGCACACATGTACAGACTTCATGTCAGAGAGAAGTTACGATGAGTTGGTCATAAGATAAGGGAGTGGGGGATATATAATGTGGGTGTTCCACCACACGACTAAGGCTCCCGATTAAGGGTTTTTGAGGGTCGGTTTCAAAAATTTGCTTAGTCCCAGGCGTCCTGTAAGGGTCGGTTGTGGTCGGTTGAGGCCGTGTGAAAAATCAAACATGTTTGTGATATTTCTCCCGACCCCAACCGATTATTTTTTCCCGCCATCAACAAAATGTCCTGTCTCAGGCTTCCTCAGGCCTCCTCAGACCAAATTTACACAGTCCTATGTTGTCCCAGGCCGCCTGCGACCCTTAGTCGCCGGCCCTTAGTACCTTAGTCCCAGGCCTCCTGCGACCCTTAGTCCCATTGCAAAACAAGAATCGGCTATCTCGGTCTGGGGACGCCTGGGGACGCCTCAGGACACCTTATGGGGTCGGGACTTAATCGTGGGTTAGTTGGGGCTTAGTCCCAGGAGGCCTGAGGCGTCCTGGGACCCAGTCGGTTTGTCTACGACAGGATGGTGGTTCAAACCGACCAGAAAAATGGCTTAGTCGGTTCTTAGTCCCAGACCAGTTAGGGACTGTCTGGGGCCGCCTGAGGCTTCCTGAGGACGATCTGTACTTAATCCCAGACTTTGAAACCGATCCAGTTTTCCCGCCCATTTTTTGTTTTTTTTCACCGACTCCACGATTAAGGGTCGCCGACAGGATCGGGGCTTAATCCTTTGGTGGAACAAAGGCATAAAGGTAGTAATAAAAATTTGTGCAAGAAAGCTTTGAAATTATGGCTGAACATGTTTCTGTAAAAGCTAAGTGCCTTTAAAAATAGTTTTATCTTTTCATCATAATTATGACCATATCATCTTAGTGATTTTGGGACATTATTAGGCGGGTTGCGTGTAACCAACCCGCCTATTAGATTGATGTGTCTGACGTCCGTCTGTCCGTCTGTCTGTCTGTCCGTCTGTCCGTCCACATTTTTCGTTTCCGGACTCTAACTTTAAAACGGTTTGACCAATCAAATTCAAACTTCACAGGGAGATAGATCACCATCATAGCTAGGTTCCTTTCGAAATTGGTGAAATTCCGTGTGTTCGTTTGTCCGTTTTTCGTCCGTTTGTCTGTCCATCCATCTGTTTGTCCACATTTTCGTTTCCGGACTCTAACTTTAAAACGGTTTGACCAATCAAATTCAAACTTCACAGGGAGATAGATCACCATCATAGCTAGGTTCCTTTCGAAATTGGTGAAATTCCGTGTGTTCGTTTGTCCGTTTTTCGTCCGTTTGTCTGTCCATCCATCTGTTTGTCCACATTTTCGTTTCCGGACTCTAACTTTAAAACGGTTTGACCAATCAAATTCAAACTTCACAGGGAGATAGATCACCATCATAGCTAGGTTCCTTTCGAAATTGGTGAAATTCCGTCTGTTTGTTTGTCCGTTTTTCCGTCCGTTTCTTCGTTTTTCTGTCCATCCATCTGTCCGTCCACATTTTTGTTTCCGGACTCTAACTCGAAAACGGTTACTCCAATCTAATTCAAACTTCACAGGGACATACATCACCATCATAGCTAGGTTCCTTTCGAAATTGGTGTAAATCCGTCCGTTCATTTGTCTTGTTTTTCTGTCCATTTGTTCGTTTTTAGGCGGGTTGCGTGTAACCAACCCGCCTATTAGATTGATGTGTCCGACGTCCGTCTGTCCGTCCACATTTTCCATTTCCGGACTCTAACTTGAAAACGGTTTGACCAATCAAATTCAAACTTGACAGGGACATAGATCAACATGATAGCTAGGTTCCTTTCGATATTGGTGAAATTCTGTCCGTTCGTTTGTCCGTTTTTCGTCCGTATGTCTGTCCATCCGTCTGTTTGTCCACATTTTCGTTTCCGGACTCTAACTCGAACACATTTACCTTAAGTGGGTAACCTAACATTTCTTTCCTTGTTCCTAAATTTAATGAGAGCAGTTGCTAACCTTGTTTCCTGCGTGCGCAACCCGCCTTTTGGGGCACCTCTGACCCTCTTGTTTTTGTTTTTGACTAATATTAATCAATAACTTAAAAAGTGTTTTAATTACAAAATTGTGACAAAAATCACACTGTTTTCATCAGAGTGAGAAAATCTGCTTCATCATGGATGAGTCAAATGTGCTGGACTCGAGTTTCCTGGAGCGCATGAATACGCTACTGGCCAATGGAGAAGTACCGGGTCTGTTTGAAGGGGATGAGATGACCACTCTGATGACCCAGTGCAAGGAGGGGTCACAGAGAGAAGGTCACATGCTGGACTCACAGGAAGAGTTATACAAGTGGTTCACTCAGCAGGTAAGACTTCTAATCTAATTGGGATCAGTGTCTGGACACCAGTCAAATCAACCATATTACTGATCATCAATGTTTTGAATGAGTTCACTGTAATTGATTGTAAAGTACACAGCAGGCACCAGTTGCTTGAATTAAACCTCCCGTCATTGGCAATTAGACAACAGTCAGAAGAGTATGTTTATTATATTACAGGTGATGTACAACCTGCATGTAGTGTTCACTATGAACCCCTCCTCAGATGGACTCAAGGACAGGGCTGCCACCTCACCTGCTCTCTTCAACAGGTAGATTCTTTGAAAAAAATGTCACACTATTGTGTACTCTTGCTTCTCCAAAGAAGTGTTTTTTTTTCAAATGCTCTCTAATATTATTCATATTATAAATAGTAGTGTTGTCATTATGTTCATGCATAAATACTGACATCAACGTATTTTGATAAATTTTTGAATTGTTCACATTCATGTTGTCCATAGTGTACAATATGTTACCAGTGTAAAGTGAACATCACCTGCCGTTTAATTTTTTGTCAGCAATATACACATTGTACCTCGCATATTGCAATTAAAATTAATTTAAAACTAATTAATCATTTAATGGTTAAAGTTTGGATAAGCATTTACAATGTGAATAAATTTTGATTATATAGACTATGTTAATGTGTGTTTAGTGTCGGTGGAACTCTACAATTCCGTCAGAACCCCCAACTCAAGCCTGCTAAATGTATGAAATGTAACACATAAACTTATAAACCCAACAGTAAGTGTATGAGGTGATATGAATACCTAACATTTTGATAAAATCTGGGGCAATCAAGTGGGAATGTGATTTGAAACTCAGTAATGCATGGAAGTAAGTTAAAGTCTGTATAGAGTAAAACAAGCCAGCATATCCTTGGAAATGCAAAGTAACTTTTGCTGCTTTTCAGGTGTGTGTTGAACTGGTTTGGTGACTGGAGTACTGGGGCTCTGTACCAGGTGGGAAAAGAGTTCACCAACAAGATTGACCTTGAAAAGTCCAACGTAAGTAGTAAACAGTTTCAATTATTGTTTCGTGTGTAAAATAAGTAAATAAATCCTTCGAACATAACATGTACCAATTCTGTTACTAAATCCATAAAAAAAATCAAGAGTCTGACTCTCTGTTGAAAACATCATTAAATTAAAATGAAATTAGAAACATTCATCTTTTTGTCTTGCAGTACACTGCTCTTAATATTCAATCCATCTTTCTGTCTTGCAATACACTATAACATTCAGTTCACCTATCTGTCTTGTTATAAACTGTACTCAGATATTTAGCTCCTTGTTCTGTCATGCAGTACAATATACCCTGTAATGTTTTTCTTTTGTCTTTCATTCGAGAAACTGTTCTAATCAGTTGATTTTACTGTCTTACAGTACATTGCGCCTGATGTCCTCCCACTGGCCTATGAGCGCTTGCCACAGCCCCCTACACACAGGGACGCGGTAATTAATGCATTTGTGTACGTGCACCAGACTCTGCATAACGCCAATGCCAGGCTTGTGAAAAGAGGGGGACGGACCATGGCTATCACTCCCAGGCACTACCTGGACTTCATCCACCACTATGTAAGTGTATCTGGACCTCACACAAAGATGTTTTATTTATAGTCATGTCTTTGCAACACATCACAGAAAGAAAACAGGTGGGGTTGTCCAAATGAGATGTCTCTTGAGCCTAATTTGTTGACTTTTCACAGAGTCTGCCTTATTATTGTAATACACTAAATCATACCATTCTCAATGAAAAGAGTTGCACAGCAATGATCATATTTTACCGACATTACTTAAGACATTGATTTCACTTAAGCAGAATGATAAATACTGAGAAGTAACTTGCTTATATGGTAAATGACTTCTATCCAGTTCTTGTAGAACCTCAGTAGCCTTGAATGTACCCCTAAGATTTGTAATGTCTTAGTTCTCTCCCCTTGGCATTGGTTTCAATCAAGTTCATGGCAACATATGGGATTACTGAGTTTGCTCTGATCTAACCATGTTTAAAGAGATGTAGACCTGACTTTGATGTTTATTTTTACAGGTGAAGCTCTACACAGAGAAACGTTCAGACTTGGAGGAGCAGCAGCATCACCTGAATGTAGGTCTGCGGAAGATCCGAGAGACCGTGGAGCAGGTGGAGGAACTGCAAAAGTCACTCTCCATCAAACGCAATGAGCTAGAGGAGAAGAACAACATGGCCAATGCCAAGCTGAAACAGATGGTGAGCTTTATACATGACTGATAGGAGGTATTAAAGATGATCCATATAAAAATTCAGAAATGTTAAGCTGAAAGAGATAAAGAGTTGTATACAAGCTGACTAATGCCAAGCAACTACTGCTGAGCGGAGATAGATGGGAGTTGTACACATTATGACTTATGCTTGGATGAAACAGATGGTGGTATTGAGTAAAGCATGAGTCGTGTTAAGTTGAAATGGATAGTGAACTAATGTTAAGCTGAAACTGATAGCCATTTGTATACATGATTACTGCCAGTCTTAAAGAGATTGTTGGTTTAAAACAACACTAAGTGTTATAGGCATTAATAGCAATCTTAGCATTACCTTACACTGAAAACAGGCAAGACCCGTTCTAATATTACTTTAGGTAAAAGACCAGCAGGAGGCAGAGCGTAAGAAGGTGACCTCGCAGGAGATCCAGGTGGCGCTAGAGGACCAGAATCGTATCATTGCCGAGAAGAAGAAAGCTGTACATGCAGACCTGGCACAAGTAGAACCCGCAGTGATAGAAGCCCAGCAAGGTGAGGGGTGTTTGACTTAGCTAGGCGATCAATATTATTTTTGATGTACAAACTATAATTTTATCATCCACCGCAAACAAGTTAAAGATTGAAGTTTTGATATTCACTGTTGCAAATGCTTTGTGACAGCCCTTTTTCACATTCTCTCATTAAATGTTCATTTAATTAACTCATAAATCATACAAAATGGTGAAAATAAAAGTAAAAACTCCCTGGTTTGACAGAAAATCATAAGCAGTGTGGCCCGGTCTCATTCAACACTGATAGGCAGTTACCAATATGGTCTCACCTGTTTTCACCTGGATATTTACTATACAGTTAATTATTCGTACATTTCTTCGTATACACAATAGCAAATACATCTTTGTTTCTTGTTTGACCCCTAAAATCAAGAAAAGAATAATGAAGAAATTGAGGATTACATGCAAAAGAGAAGATGTACTTTAGCAAATCTTACAATCTTTTACTCAAAGGAAAAATTAAAATGTGCAGTGTATTACAATAAAACTGTGTAGTGTTTTGTAATACATAGATTTTTGAATGTTGTGTTTCGCAAGTATTTGTCCTTAAACTTTAACACAAGATCATAAGAATTTTGAGATAAAAGTGAGTTTTTATTGCGTTAATACAACTTACCTAGTGGACAGATGCATTTGTCCGGCGCTCTGCCGGTCACGCCAAACGTTAGAAAAAAACGTCCTGAGCTGGGCTCTGGCCGGGACCGGTAGTGTCCTGTTCACTCGCCAGGTGGCTGTACAGCCTACCTGCCGGTATACTGCGCATGCGTGCGCATGCGCTCTTCCTCTTTTTGTTTGGCGCGTGAGGATTTGAAACGCTTGAAGTTTTAAGAGAAACTATTTTAATTTTTTTATGTGTTATACAAGTGAATACTTGGTAAATTTGTAGTGACTTATTGTGTTCATATATCATGGCATCCCCTGGAGATAAAAAAGGACAGAGGCGAGGCGTTTGCGGTCATATTATGGCCTCTTTTGATTTGCACAAACGCTGTGCCAGATGCCGTGAGAAAGGGCTTGGAGATGATGACTGTGTTGCTAAAAAATCGTGTTTTATTTGTGATGGTCTCACAGATTTACAAAAGGATATGCTTGCTACCCCTACTTATAAGAATCGCAAGGAAAAGAAGGCTGGTGTTTTAGTATCTCCGGAGCAAGTGACTGTTATTGCTTCTGTTGACGACAAAGAACCCGTTTTTCAGCCGTCTCCTTCGGCAGCTCAGTCTGCTGCGCATGCGCATCAAGAGGATGCAAGCACTAGTGCGTCTTTTGTTACCTCTGATCAACTCAAACAGATTTCAGATCAATGGGCTGAACAATTCGCCCGGTTTGAGGCATTACTCTCCAGGGGCAATGTGTTTTCTACCCCAAAATCGTCTGTACAGCATGTGCCTTCCCATGCTCCAATTTCAGACACTCCTTTTATTCCCCCTTCTGCCCGGCTCACCGGTCCGGTGGAGTTCCCGGCAGAAGGTGAGGTTGATAAACAACAGGTTGATACCACTGTTCAAAGAGATGTGAAGGAACAGAAGAAGTCACGCAAGTCCCGTAAAGACACTAAAGATGATAAACGTTCAAAGAAAAGACAAGTGTCTCCTTCCCCGGATGTTGGGTCTCTTCATTCTAAATCAGTACCGGTTCCTGTTAAACCACCGGTCCAGGCTCAAGTCACCTCCGGTCCGGAGGTTGTGCCTAAACAAAAATTGAAACCTGCTCCACTGTCTGCTGTGGCTTCTGACCCGGAACAGTCAGAACTCTTTCTTCCCGGTACAACCGGTCCAGTTTCTGCTCAACCCGGTCCGTCCGGTCAAGTTCCACCCGTAGTTCAAACTTCATCTCTCTTTGGGGATTCCTCTGTTACTGAAGCTTACCGGGCTCCACCGGAGCCGGATTTCCTGGACATTGACCCCCCTCAGTCTGAGGCCAGCTATTCCGAAGATCAAGTGTCTGATGAAGGTGAAATCTCCTCTGATACTCTGGACAGGCCTGAACAGACGGAAGATATGAACTACAGAGAGACAGTTAGATCCATCCGGTCTTTTATGGGATGGAATCATATCCCTACGTTTGAAAGTGACCTCAGTGAGCCTGACAAGAGTAATAATCCCTGGAAAGGGAAACTACCTAAAAGACCTGCCCGCATCTCTGTAGCCATGCCACCGGATGACTGGCTTTGCCAGAAGTTGGAAAAGTTGAACACAGTGGTGGCGGAAGGGTACCCTTCCAGGTCTCAAGATTCGGCTGGCTTAAAGAAGGATCAGTTTGTGAAAGTGCCGAAATCGCAAAGTAGATGGTACCAGATGCATATGATCAGACCGGAGGGCCCGCATAGGCCGGGAAAGACGCTATTTAGTTGGCATAACTCAGAAGCCAAGGTAAATTCTCAGTTCCCCCGCATTGTGAAGGCATCTGCTTACCCTTCTACAGGCCCCCCGTCGCGTCCTATTTCTCAGGAATACTTGCGCCGGTGGGAAAGGTGCTCCAGGGAAAATTCATACATAGTAAATCATGCAGCAGGCTTTAACCGTTGCACCAGTGAATTACAGGAACGCATGACCGGCCATGTCAATATGCTTCATGCCAGAATCAACAAGGGAAAGGCCCCCAAAGAGGTTTCTGCTGCCCTTTCCGACTTAAAAGATCTGACTGCCTTTCATCAAAATGTTTCTGTGGCCATGGGCACTGCGCTCCAACACCTGGCGGACAGCCTCTTCGTGCAAATGTCCAACTTGATTTTACTACGTCGGGACTCTTATCTTGATCATGTCAAGAACGGGATCAAACCTGATACTTACAACCAGCTGCGTAATGCTCCGTTATTCGGACTTGGATTATTCCCTGACGCCGTTATACGTACAGCAGAGCAGGATATTACCAGTCATCACTCCGCCGGTTCTGTTCCCAGACCCGGTCCGGGTGCTGCCCAACAGACCGGCTGGAGATCTTCACAGAGGTACCGTCCCTATGATAACAGAGACAGTAGGAATACCGGTACCGGAGATCAGGATCGTCAGGCTTGGAGGCAATTTAGCCGGAATAGAGGCCGGGGTCGTGGCAGAGGACGTGGTTCCAACCCCCGTTTCTCTAAATCGAGAGGATACAAGCAATATAAATGACAATTACCTATTGTGTCCAACTCCCTCAACATCAGCAATTGTAAAGTTGGACAAAATGACCTTAGAAAAGACTGTAAACTCAGTAGTAATAGACAGTCCATGTTCAAAGACTTTTCATCAGACACCAAGTTTACCTTCTCAAAATGTGTCCTATCTTGCTGTAAATCATGCTCATTCTGTCTGTTTCCAAGGGCAACCGCAAAAGAAAGGTTTAAGTCCCTGTATACCAAAGAGAAAAATAAAAGATGTGAAAGGTGTTTTTTGTGCAAGTCAATGTCTTTTTGCCCCACATGTTCCAAATGTCCCCAATGTTGTCCCAAGTTTGGCTGTAGGGGGCAGACTGCAAAGGTTTTGGCAAGTTTGGCTCAGTCTGGGGGCGAATCCAAGGGTGGTCTCGATTTTACAAGAGGGATACACGCTACCCTTCAAAATCAGACCACCTCTGACCCGATCCCCGGTGATCAAGAGTGGTTATGCTCACCCCCACAAAAGCAAAGCCTTGTATCAGGCGGTAACAGACCTCATAAACAAGTTGGTAGTCGAAAAGGTCATCATCAGATCCTCCCTGGCCTTTTACAACCGCCTCTTTCTGGTGCCAAAACCGAATCAGAGATGGAGACCTATCTTGGACCTCAGCCATCTCAATCTCTTTTTGAAACCAGGCACCTTCAAAATGGAAACTCCGGAAACTATAAGGTTGTCTCTCCAAAAGGGGGAGTGGGTAACGTCACTGGATTTCAGCGACGCTTACTTTCATATCCCTATCAGTCAAAGATCCCGAAAGTATCTCAGGTTTTTTCTAGGAAGAAAAGCTTATCAATTCACGGCCCTTCCTTTCGGGCTCGCCACAGCTCCTCTGGAATTCACCAAGGTAGTCAAGGAGGTGAAACTGATGGCTCAAGCACGGGGTATCCGGATCCACCAGTACCTCGACGACTGGTTAGTCAGAGCCCCGGACCAGGAAACCTGCCAATTACATACCCAGACCCTCTTGGCCCTGTGCCACGAACTAGGGTGGGTGGTAAACATGGAGAAATCGGAGCTTACACCTCAACAGGTTTTCAATTTCGTAGGTTACCGGTTCGACCTGCTGTCCGGTCGAGTGTTGCCCACTCAGGACCGATGGATCGCTCTTCAGCAGAAACTACTGTTTATCAAAGGCAGGGACTGTTGTTCAGTCAGGCAGTTCATGTCCCTCATCGGGCTACTTACTGCCACAGAAAAGCAAGTGTGGGCCGGCCGGCTTCACATGAGACCGGTGCAGTGGCACCTAAAAAGACATTGGCATGTGCCGGAGAGCCTGGAAAAGATTATTCCGGTTCCCCTTTCTCTTCACCCACACCTGGAATGGTGGCTGGACGAGACCAATGTGCTAAAAGGGCAACCTTTGCACCCTCTTCAGCACGCCCTACAGATTTTTACAGACGCCTCAAACGAAGGTTGGGGCGCACACTTAGGGGGATCCATAGCAAGAGGCGTTTGGTCAGAAACCGAAAGTCGCCTCCACATCAACTTCTTGGAACTCAAGGCAGTTCTTCTGGCTCTCAGAAGTTTCGAGAAGCAGTGCAGGGGACAGATTGTCCTCATAGCAACCGACAACACGACTGTAGTGTCTTACATCAACAAAGAGGGCGGTATGAAATCAGGGTCTCTCTGTGCCCTACTTTGGCGGCTGCTAGCCTGGTGTCACCCCAGGAAGATAATTCTGCGGGCCAGACACATTCCGGGTCGCTTGAATGTCATAGCAGACAAGCTGTCCCGGCACAACCAGGTGATCCAGACCAAGTGGTGCCTGTCTCAACAGGTGCTCAATCGCTTATGCTCCAACTGGGGCCAGCCGCAGATAGATCTGTTTGCCACCCGCTTCAATCACAAGCTTCCCAAGTTTGTCTCTCCAGTTCCGGACTCGACAGCTTGGGCGGTGGATGCTCTCAGTCTACCATGGAGCAACCTGGACGTGTACGCCTTTCCTCCAGTCTCCCTTCTCAGTCAGGTCACATCCAGACTGGTCAATCAGGGCTTTCACAGAATGATCTTAATCGCTCCGGGTTGGCCCAACATGCCTTGGTTTTGGGATCTGATCAGTCTTTCAAGTCAAATTCCCTTCAGTCTTCCCTTGGAGAGGAACCTGTTAACTCAACCGTTCAACGGCCTTCTCCACAGGAACTTGAATCATCTGAATCTGCATGCTTGGCTCCTAGAGCCTCGTCCATCAGGCGACAAGGGTTTTCTGAGGAGGTGGCAGCAAGAATTGAAGCTCCTCAGAGAAGTTCAACCAGAGCGGTCTATAAGTCAAAGTGGGCCATTTTTGTTAAGTGGTGCGACTCCAACCAGGTGGACTTCAGGGCGCCCTCTCTGAAACAGGTGGCCGACTTTTTGTTGTATCTCTTTAAGGAGAGACAGTTACAACCCAGTACTATAGAAGGCTACAGAACGGCTATTGCCGATATGGTGGGTAACGACCCGGTTCATTTTGGCAAGGATGAAAGCCTGACTCGCTTACTGGACAGTTTCCATAGAGACAAGCCGAAAGGCAGGCGGGGAATCCCTGCGTGGAATCTTTCATTAGTGCTCCACCAGTTAACTAAAGCTCCATTCGAACCCATGCGGAAGGCCTCTCTTAAACATTTGACCTTTAAGACGGTTTTCCTTTTGGCTTTGGGTTCAGGCAAAAGGCGGAGCGAAATCCATGCATGGTTATACCGCAACATCAGGCATCAGGAGAACTGGAGTCAGGTCTCCCTATACCCCTCTCCCAGTTTTCTATCGAAGAATCAGCTAGCACGGGACGGACCGGCTGCTGTGGCACCGGTTGTCATTCCCGCGTTGTCTCCATCTTTGGACAGGTCCCTCAAGGAGGACAAGTCTCTTTGCCCGGTCAGGGCCTTGCGTTACTATTTAGACAGAACCAAGGACTTACGCTCGGGCAAAGATCTGGTGTTTGTGTCTTTCCGGAAGAGTTTTCAGAAGGACATTGTTCCGGCTACTGTCTCTTCCTGGATCAAGCAAACTGTGTTGTTGTGTTATCAGCTTTCCGATCATGAGGCTCAAACTATACATCAAGTTCGAGCCCATGATGTGCGGGCCTTTGCCGCATCCAAAGCTTTTCAGGGCGGGGTTTCCTTGGACCAGATCCTATCAGCTTGCCATTGGAAGGCCCACAACACTTTTACACAATTCTACCTGAAGGACCTAGCCTGGGCAGATTCAGAGTTGTACCACCTAGGTCCTGTGGTAGCTGCTCAACAGATCCACGAACATCAGTGATAGTCTTATTGCTGACTGTATATAGTGTACACATGTTTTTTTGGGTTTAGTGTATATATATAAAAAAAAAAAAAAAAAAAAAAAAAACCTCCACTATCCTTTGCTACTGGATTGCCATGATCCAAAGTGGATCCAGGAGCTTCTCAAGGATGGTGTTTCTTTGCTCCTGTTCTTCTTCCTCATTCATAAAATTGTTAGTTCATGCCCTCATTAGTCTTCCTGCACATTCGGGTCGAATTGGTGCATAGACCTTCCCTTTGGAAAAAATCAGGGGGGGGCAAGGGTGTTTTGGTCCTTAAAGGTTGGTTTATTTAACCAGTACCGGACACACCCGCTATGCTATTGTCTATATGGGTTCCCCTTGTTTGGCTACCCTCCATCCAATGGGTAGTCATTCTGCATCTGTCCACTAGGTAAGTTGTATTTACGCAATAAAATAGAAAATTTAATAGTAAATTAAATTTTTATAAGTTAATACCTTACCTAGTGGACAGGGGGAGTCCCACCCTACCTTCCCCGCTATCATAACCAACAAGGGGTCATAAGGTAGACAACAAAAAGAGGAAGAGCGCATGCGCACGCATGCGCAGTATACCGGCAGGTAGGCTGTACAGCCACCTGGCGAGTGAACAGGACACTACCGGTCCCGGCCAGAGCCCAGCTCAGGACGTTTTTTTCTAACGTTTGGCGTGACCGGCAGAGCGCCGGACAAATGCATCTGTCCACTAGGTTAGGTATTAACTTATAAAAATTTAATTTACTATTAAATTTTCTAATTTGAATCAATAAAGTTGAATCATGGATACAGATTTGAGAAATAATGGACATAATTTTGAACATTTTGAAGACATCCTTGTATGTTTCATGTGTTCTTACATTTGGCTGAAGTTGACTGAAGCCTCAGTATTTTATGGTCCTTGATAACATCTTGAACCTTTATTTATTTGAAGTAGTGTGTAAGACAATAAATTGCAAACCTATTTACCAACTGCTAGACACAGATCCTCTGACATCCCATTTACATGTAGCGATAACTGAGTACCTTACATATTCACTGTTTTTACATTAATTTGCCAAAATCTTCGACAATACATTGACTTTTCATGAAAGTTGTCTCATTTTTCGATTATCAACTACTCGGTCACACTCCTAGTATTTTAGCAAATCTTCAGCACTTCTGCTATTGCGAGTTCATGTTAGGCCAATATGGGATTTAGTGAGGGCGCATTCTGATAGGAGCTGTCGAAACTGAGCTGAAAACCCAAATTTTAACCTATCCACTAAAGTGTTAAAATACTACAGGTTCATTTTATACATTCTAACAACTGATTGATTCATCCAGCCATTAATGAAATTTTGTGGGTCTCTACCAGCTGTGAAGTCCATTAAAAAGGAGCACTTACAGGAGGTGAGGCGCCTGCCTAATCCCCCTCCAATGGTCAAACTGGCCGTGGAATCCATCTGTACTTTGCTTGGTGAGACTGAACTGGACTGGAAAGCCATGAGACAAGTCATCATGAGGGACAACTTTATCCCCACTATTGTCAACTTTGACACCGATAACATGTCGTAAGTCACAGGCGGCTTGACTGAATACTGTCTGTCAAAACTGGTTTTTGCTGTTACATTTCTTTATTTTTTTTTCATTCCTCCCTTTGTGTGTGCGTGTATATATAGAGCTACAGTTTATCTTGGGTGACAATTTTACGAATGATTTTTTTTTTCCACTCGGAGCAGTTTTTACCCCACAGCCCTCGAGGGCTGTCAGGATATTGTTTTCGCCCATGGTGTCCGGGTGGGTGGGCGGGGGGAAAAAGTTTTTCCAGACTGTATCTCAAAAACCGTAATGTGTAGGAAATGATACTTGGTAGGGATATGGTTGGGGGTGTAGGTGTGCAACGTCATGGTCTGACCTTGATTTGACCTTTGACCTTGCTGTAGTGACCTTGAGTTTGGAAATCTTGTCCGGGCTATATCTCGTCAACCGTAAGGTGTAGGAAGTTGATACTTGGTAGGGACATTGGTTAGGTGGTGTAGGTGTGCAACGTCATGGTCTGACCTTGATTTGACCTTTGACCTTGCCCTATAAAATCTTGTCTGGGCTATATCTCGGAAACCGTAAGGTGTAGGAAGTTGATGCTTGGTAGGGACATTGGTTACTTTTACAACTTCCCATTGTAATAGATGGAATTTCATCAAGTGAGCCACAGATTTTTTTCCCACACCACACATAAGCATTCATTGAATGTATTACCACTTCTGTATGCATGGCAATATTCAAAACATCTAAACCATAATTTGGCCATGCCAGATGTAGATAAAGAGTACATGCATTAACTTTCTCTTAGACATTATTTTCTCTATTTAAACATTGTTTGGACCTTTATATAACTGACAGTGCTCTGAAAGTATCCTGAACTTTGTACTGATACAGTACTTCTGTATCTCATGGTGTTAAAAATATTTCCCTAGGCTGTGGGGTACGGGCATCTCTGATGCTATTTTCTTTTCAGAGCTGTTCTATATGTTTTAGATTTGTATTTATCAGTGGAATGAAGTATGATTGAATTTTTACTGATTAATTCTTCACTGACCTATGTATGATCATTATATCCCCAGACGAAAGTCGGGGATATATTGGATTCAGGTCCGTCGCGCCGCCGCCGCCGCCGCCGCCGCCGCCGTAGAAATTTCCTTGTGGACGCGATAACTCAAAAACAAATTAATATTTTTTTTTCAAACTTGGTACACATGTTAAGGGTGCCCAAAGGAAGATCCCTATTTTAAGGTGACCTTAAACTCCCAGTAAAAAAGAACTTATGGCCACCTTAAGGTCAGAAATTGCACTTTTGGCCACTTAGAGCCCTGTAGGTCACAAACTATGATGCTCAGCTGGCTGAAATTTTACCTGACAACACATTAATATGTTCTTAGTACATGTGCCGAAAATCATGACTTTAAGTTGAGGAGAAAATTGTGTTTGAGGCCCATAAATACCCCCACTTAGGGATTTTTTGCTATACTTTACACATATTTTGCCCTATAATTTGGAAGTGATAATTCTGATGAGTCTCAAACTGCGCTAGGTATAACTTTGATATGTAATCCTTGTCTGTAGAAAATTTTAGGGCTGTAGGTTTACCCAAAGGGGTCGACTTAAGGTCTCAAAAGTGCCCACAGAGACCCAATTTATGCACTTTTTGCCACTTTCAAGCACTGTAGCTTTCAAACTATGTCTCTCATCTAAGTTAAATATCATCTGGGAATATATCTATGTGTTTTCTTATATGTGCCCCAACATTTAGGCCTTTAATAGACAGTTAACCTGTGTATCAGGACCATAAACACCCACCCGAGTGACCCTTATAAGACATTTTTCACATCTTTTTCCCTGTAACTTGGAAATGGTAAGTCTGAGAAGTTTCAAACTGTATTAGATATATATTCTGTGTGTAATCTTAGTATGTAACAGATTTTAAGTCTGAAGCTTTAATTTTGAAGGTCAAATTGAGGTCTCTAAAAGGCTCCCAAAGACCCAATATTTGGACTTTTTGCTACTTTTAAGCCCTGTGACTGTCAAACTATGTGACTGATAGAGCTCAAATCCTATCTGAGAAGATATTAGTATGTTATTTTTATATGTGCCAAAAATTAAGGCTTTAAGAAGACATTTAACCTGTGTATGAGGACCATAAATCTCCACCCGAGTGACCATTTTTAGACATTTTTCACATATTTTTCCCTGTAACTTGGAAATGGTAAGTCTAAGAAGTTTCAAACTGTATTAGATGCATATTCTATGTGTAATCTTAGTATGTGACAAATTTTAAGTCTGAAGCTTTAATTTGAAGGCCACATTTAGGTCTCTAGAAGGCCCCATAAAGACCCAGTATTTGGACTTTTTGCCAATTTTAAGGCCTGTGACTGTTGAACTATGTGACTGATAGAGCTGAAATCTCATCTGGGAATACATTATTATGTTCTTTTTACATGTGCCAAAAATCAAGGCTTCAAGTAGACATTTAACCTGTGTATGAGGACCTTTAACACCCACCTGAGTGACCCTTTTAAGACATTTTTCACATATTTTGCTCTGTAACTTGGAAATGGTAAGTCTGAGAAGTTTCAAACTTTATTAGATACATATTCTATGTGTAATCTTAGTATGTAACAAATTTTAAGTCTGAAGCTTTAATTTGAAAGCCACATCGAGATCTCTAAAAGGCCCACAATGACCCAATATTTGGACTTTTTACCACCTTTAAGCCCTGTAACTGTTAAACTATGTGATTGATGGAGCTGAAATCCCATCTGGGAATGCATTATTATGTCCTTTTTACATATGCCGAAAATCAAGGTTTTTAGTAGACATTTAACCTGTGTATGAGGGCCATAGACACTCGCCCAAGTGCCTTTTTTGACATTTTTTCTGTATTTTGCCCTGTTATTTGGAAATGCTTAGTGTGACAAGTCTTAAACTGTATTATATATGATTTTTGTTTGTTATGTATGTCCCCCCAAAAAGTTTCAGATCTGTAGTTTAATTGCTAAGGTCTCTTTAACAATTGTAAAATGCTCACAGAAACCCAATTTATGGATATTATGCCACTTTAAAGCCCAGTAACTGTCAAACTATGTGGGTTATAGAGCTGAAATCTTTGAATTTTTAAAAGGAAATGCCTGTCTATTTAAATTTTGAATATTAATAATGTTATGGCTATCTTAGTCTTTTAAGAACTTATTTTTGTGTGTTATACCTCTGCTTGCTGAGTTTTTCACTTTTTAAAATGAAACTGGTGAAACATATTGAAGTAGACAAAATGGACACTTTAAGTGAGCTTTAAGTCCCAATATTAATGAAATTATATCCTTATGTAGTAAAACTAGGGGATTTTTAACCCTCAACTAGCCCAGTTTTATTCAACTTGCCTCAGTTAATTTTGGCACAGCTCCTACAGTTATGAACTCATTTCAGTTGATAATCACATACTTAAAATTCTCAATTCTTTTTGTATTTGAGTACCCCTTTTATATAGATTGTTTGTTTACCATTTATGCTCAACCCACATCCCCCCACCCGGATTCCCCCCACCCACCTCTGGGACCTCCAGCTATATTGAGTGACACTAAATAAACAAAGGTATTTAATGATATCAGATGAGAAACAAAGAACTCAATGGGGTTGCAGATCTTGTGTAATAGTGAGAGAGGTGTGGAGAAGGGGAGAGGGGTGGGGGTGGGAGGTGGTGGGCTTCATTACATATAACACAAAGGGGAGTCAGAACTGAGATTGTGTCACATATTTAGGTTGCATATATATGGACCACATATATAGGTATAGAGGAAATGAATAACTGAAAACAATTTGCAAATTCTAAAAATAATATAATAAAATAATAATATAAATCATTTTTTTTAAATAATATTTTATTTGTGAACAAATATAGAAACAGATATGTGCTTTTGGGATTATGAATTTTAGAATGGACATTGAATCATCAATCATTTAAATACTTTGAAGGAAGAATGAAAAATATGATGAGTTGAGTTAAAAATTATATTTTATTTGTCAACAAATATAGAAACAGATATGCTCTTTTGGGATTATTATTTTAGAATGGACATTCAATCATCAATCATTTAAATACTTTGAAAATAGGTTTAGAGTTATCATTGCAGGAAGATTGAAAATATAATTTGAGTTATGTATTCGGCGTCTGGGGATACACCATCTTCCTTGGGGAGATATAAACAGAGCAGATTGATGTGCTGAAGTTCATATAATAATGGGTAATTATGTTTTAAAAAATTCCCGATCAAAACCTGTGGCGTGAGTGATGACCTGTCTGGGGATATGTTGGCGCCGAGTTGGCCCAATCTAGTTTCATTTTAGTATTGATACAATAATAGCAATAATAGTGTTGAAACAATAGTAGTAAATATTGTGAGGTCTTACATGCTAATTGTTGATTGTGTATGTTTATGAATTGTTGTTTTCATAGGTCAAAAAGTGGTAACATTGACATATAGTGGTAGGGTTGTACTGTATTGTGTTTTGAGTCTCAGTGTGAGTCTCATAGTTTAACTGAAGTGATATCTTTAAGTAAGCATCTGGTTCACTAAGGTAAGTGAATGGGCTGGTGGTACTTGAGATAAATTGGGACTTCAGTTTGTATACTAAATGTGATATCAAGGGTATATCACATTGTGGTAACAAGGGTTTATCACAGGACATCACAGTGTATGTTTGGTTTATGTATAGCCAATTGAGTTTAAGACAGGTGAGGTTAGCTTTACTATATTAGTGGTGATAGTAATTTGAGGGAAACCTTAGTCTTAATATACTGTGCAATTATTTTGAGTGAGGAAGTTAAATTGGGAATTTAACTTTATTGATCCAATCTTTGAGATGGATAAACTGGTAGAAGTCGGTAAACAGTTGGGTTTGGAGGGTGATAAGTTATACGCCTTTGTAATCGAACAACAGGAAAAGGAAAGGTCAGAGAGGGCATATAGGAGGGATTATGAAAGGGAGATGGAGGAAAGGAAGCAGGCACATGAAATAGACCTTAGAAAGTCTGAGATGCAGGTTAAGGAGACGGAATTGGAAATAGCTAGGTTGAATTCTGCTACTGCTGCTACAAAATCAAGTGCGGTTAAGGTAAAACTCCCAAAGCTGACACCTTTTAATGAAGCAAAGGATGATATTGATTCCTATCTTTTCCGTTTTGAGAGATATGTTAAGGCGCAAAATCTTAAACAAGAAGATTGGGCAATGAGTCTAAGTGCATTATTGTCTGGGGATGCTTTAGAGGTATACAGGCGCTTGGGCAAGGATGATTCTGACAGTTATGACAAACTTAAGAAGGCACTTCTTAAAAGGTACGAGTTAACTGAGGAGGGATTCAGAAATAAGTTCAGGGATACCAAAATCATGAAAGGTGAAACAGCAACTCAGTTTATGGACAGGTTGAAAAACTATTATGAAAGGTGGGTTGATTTTGGTGAAATTGAGAAATCATATGATGCATTACTTGATCTCATGTTAAGAGAACAGTTCGTTTCAAACTGTAACAAGTCACTTGCAGTATTTCTTAAGGAAAGGACACCAAAAAACTCAAAAGAAATGGCTAGTTTAGCTGAGCAGTATGTTGAAGCACATGGGGAGAGTAGTTGTTTTATTGCAGATCATGCTCCTTCAAAATTCAAAACCAACAAAACTGATAAGCAGGGTAACTCAAACAACCCAAAGATTGACTCAAAGCCAATGGTCAAAGCAAATTACTCTGATAAGACTTGCTATAAGTGTGGTAGGAAGGGTCATATCCAAAGAAATTGTAGGGTTAAAGAAAAGTTGGCTATTGCGGTAGGGCAAAACTCAGATCCAGAGAATGAAACACATGAAACAGGTGCCACCTGTATGATGCAATTACTATCTGGTAGTATAGAGAACAATCACTTAAAGTTAGCTACTGGTGAAGCTCTTCCAATCATAAGTGGTGCGTGTGGGCATAGAAAATTTAGTAGGAAAACCAATTTGCCTGTGTTCAAAGGGAAGGTAGGTGATACAATGGTAGATACCCTGAGGGATAGTGGCTGTACAGGGGTAGTAGTTCAGTCCAGTTTAGTAAAACCTGAACAGTTGACAGGGAAGGTACACTTGTGCATATTGATTGATGGCACTATGAAAAAGGTCCCTATGGCTAACATACAGGTAGATACACCCTTTTTTGTCGGTGAGGTTGAGGCTATGAGTATGGAAAGTCCAATCTATCCGCTAGTGTTAGGGAATATTCCAGGTATTAGAAGTCCCAGTGACCCAAACCCTGAATGGAATAGTCTTAAAGAAAAGGAAACTGTGGCAGTTTTTACTAGGGCACAATCTGAAAAGCTCAAGAAACCTATCACTCCACTAAAAGTCCCAGGTGAGATTGAGTTGAGTTTGACTGCAGAACAATTCAAACAAGAACAGTTGAATGATTCAAGTTTGAAATTATTGTGGGAAATGTCAAAGGACAGTAAGCTTATCAAGTTGAAAAGTGGTAATCGGTCTAGATATTTAGAACAGAAGGGTATTTTGTACAGAGAGGTAAAAACCAGTGATGGGAAGAAAGTAGACAAACAACTGGTAGTACCAAAACAACTAAGAGTTAAGGTAATGAAACTGGCTCATGAAACACTTCTAGGTGGTCACCTAGGTATGAAGAAAACAACAGACAGGATAATGTCTAGTTTTTACTGGCAAGGCTTACAGGGAGATGTAAATCGGTACTGTAGATCATGTGATCTTTGTCAGAGGACAACCCCCAAAGGTAGGGTACCTCATGTTCCGTTAGGTAGGATGCCGCTGATAGACACACCTTTTCAGAGGGTAGCCATAGATTTGGTAGGTCCCATATCCCCAGTGACTGACCGTGGCAACCGCTATATCCTTACCATGGTAGACTACACGACTCGATATCCTGAGGCAATTGCTCTTCCGAGTATTGAGACTGAACGGGTAGCAGGGGCACTTCTTGAGATATTTTCTAGGGTGGGAATACCTAGTGAAGTCTTAAGTGATAGAGGAACTCAGTTTTTGTCAAACCTTATGCAGGAAGTAAACAGACTACTTAGCATAAAACATTTAGTGACAACGCCTTACCATCCCCAGTGTAATGGCCTAGTTGAAAAGTTTCATTGGGTATTGAAGTCTATGTTAAGGAAACTGTGTTCTGAGAAACCTAAGGACTGGGACACGTATTTGTCTGCTGTTTTGTTTGCCTATAGAGAAGTACCGCAGGCTAGCACAGGGTTTGCACCATTTGAGCTTTTATATGGGAGAAAGGTAAGAGGCCCAATGGACATATTAAAAGAACTATGGGTAGGTGAGATAGACTCAGATGAGACAAAGACAACATACCAATACATTGTTGATCTTAAAGAGAGACTAGAAGAAACTTGTAGGTTAGCCCAGAGTGAGTTAGAAAAGGCCCAATGTAAAGGTAAATATTACCATGACAAAAGAAGCAAAGACAGAAAGTTTCAGGTGAAAGACAAGGTACTTGTATTGTTACCAACTGACACAAACAAACTCTTAGTCAAATGGCAAGGTCCTTTTGAGATTGTAGATGTACTTGGTAATGACTATCGGGCAGAGGTAAAGGGCAAGATAAAAACTTATCATGCAAATCTCTTGAAGAAATATGTTGAGGATTTCACAATTGAAAGTGATGGTACAGTCAATGAGCAAGAAGATAGTTCAGTGTTAGAAAAGGTTAGTACAGCTATTGTTGAACCTGAACCAGAAATAGGAACCTTAGATGATGAGAAACTGTTAGGCTTTAGTAGTATTGAGCAAACTGAAACTTACAAGGATGTAGTGATAAGTCCTAAGTTGTCAGATAACCAAAGAGAACAAGTGTTAGCTTTACTGGAGGAATTCAAGGATATCTTATCAGATCTTCCAGGGCATACTGACTTAGTAGAACATGACATAGAGCTGATAACTGATAAACCAGTTAGGACAAAGCCTTACACAATTCCTTACCATATGCAAAATGTAGTTGATAATGAGATAGAAAACATGTTGAAAATGAAGGTGATAAGGCCATGTAACTCTCCTTATGCTTCACCAATAGTACTAGTCAAGAAAAAAGATGGTAGTATCAGGTTCTGTACAGACTATAGGAAGTTAAACTTGATTTCAAAGTTTTCAACTGAACCAATGATGCAAGCAGGTCAAATCTTCAGTAAGGTCAAGGATAGTAGTTGGGTGAGCAAATTTGACATGTCCAAAGGGTACTGGCAAATACCAGTAACAGAATCCAGTCAAGACAAAACTTGTTTTGTTACTCCCAGTGGATCGTATTGTTACCTTAGAATGCCATTTGGGTTAGTCAACTCAGCTGCAACTTTCAATAGAATGATGAGAAAGCTTTTGAGAGGTTTAGAGAAAACTGAGAGCTTTATTGATGATGTTTTACTCCATAGTTCAGATTGGGAAGAACATTTGTTAGGACTGAGGAAGTTCTTTGAGAGAGTAAGGTCAACAGGTTTGTCTATAAGGCCAACTAAGTGCAAGGTAGGATTCAGTAGTGTGGATTAATTGGGTCATGTTGTTGGTGAAGGGGAAATCAGCCCAAATCCTGAGAAACTGTTTGATATTGAAAACACACCAAGACCAGTGACAAAGAAACAGGTCAGAAGTTTTTTAGGTATGGTAGGCTTTTACAATAAGTTCATACCTAATTTGAGTGCAGTAGCTGCACCATTGACTGATATCACTAAGAGGGGATGTCCAAACAATGTTGTATGGACTGAGGCACAAGAAAGGGCATTCACATACTTGAAGAAAGTCTTGAGTTCAAGTCCTATTCTCAGACTACCTGATTTGTCCAGAGATTTTGTATTGCAAACATATGCATCAGAAGTAGCTATTGGAAGTGTACTTTTACAGACTTATGACAATGAGTATTTTCCGGTAGCTTATGCAAGTAAAAAACTAACGAAAAGTGAACTCAACTATTCAGTGATAGAGAAAGAATGTCTGGCCTTAATATGGGCAATCAAAAAGTTCCATGTGTATCTGTATGGCAAAGAGTTCATTCTCGAGACTGATCATCAGCCTCTGGTGTATCTGAAAAAATCAAAAATGGCCAATAGTAGACTGATGAGATGGGCATTAGCCCTACAGCCTTACAAATTTCAAGTCAAGGCAATCAAAAGTACCCAAAATGCTAGGGCTGACTACTTGAGTAGAATATAGTGTAATTGTAAAAAAAAATGGTGTTTGTGTTCTATTCAAATGCCATTGTTAGTCAAATAGTTTTGACTTAAGGGTAAGGGTGTGTTACATTTGAAGTGATCATTTTATGTACAGTAGTGTATTTGAAGTAATAGTTTTATGTACAGTAGTGTAGGAAATTTTCAATACTGTCCAAATGGTGACTTTATTCTTGTTAAAAGGGTTTATGTGTATATAGAGACTCTAGACACTGTCAGGTGATTTACTCAAAGCAGTCATGTATATAGATGTATGAAAAAGTAGTTACACATCTGATGATTTCATCAGCAATGTATATTGTGGTTAAATATGAATAAGATTGTTTAAAAGTTCAAATTTTGATAAGTTTATAGTAGCCTAAATAGTTGGAAATTAGAGTAATATTATTATTGGTTATAATAATCTGAGTACAAGTGTCAAATATTTTCAAATTCAAGAACTGACCATTGCTGACTAAACTGTTGAGTGTAACCAAACCCTATTATAATTTGTGATTGACAGACATCTGTTCAATGCAGTTTGCACATCTTGATTTCAATATTGAAAAGTCAAACTCTGTAGATTTAGGAAATAGTTTTGGCAACTTTAGTGTGATTTTGGAAGCCCATGTGAGAGGCTGTTGTTTTTTTTGTTCTGAAACATTGGACAGTGGACACACTGTAAGTGAAGTTTTATTTCTTTGTTAATGATTTGCAGAGTTATCAAAGTAATTGTATTTAAATGTGTCTTATTGTATATTTCTTTAATGATGTATGTTAAAGCAAGATTGTATTGGTTAATATATTTTAAACATTAAAAAATATTTCTAGAGATATTGACATTAGAATACTTTTGACTTTAACACATGTTTTCGTAACAGGAAAATACAGTAATAGTAAAACCCTGTTGTGTAGAATAGTATTCTCGATTGTACAACTGTAAACTACTAGCTGCAATGTGGTTTTACCTAAATGGAATCAAACACATTAGTTATTAAATGGGTATTATAAGAGGTGTATACTATTCTATTTAGCACGAGTGCAGTACAACCTATTAGGGACCACTGGAGCCCATTCCATGTCAACATGCTTATGGTTACTGTGGATGGAGGAGCTCGGGAGTCACATGTACGTTGACCACATTAGGACCGGATTTGTTAACATCAGAGACATTGCCAATTCATTCAACATAACACACGTTATGACATCATTTCCTCGTTGCTATAAAGGATGGACTTAACATTGAAGTGAGAATCAGAGACACCGTTTCATCAATGGACGCGTATCTTACTATTACAGTTTTCATTACAACAAAGGCAAGTGGAGAACACAAAGAACATTCGTAAGACTTAACTCATGCTATTAGGTGGTTTATGGTTGAATGTTAATTCAGTTGTGTACTTATATTGGGGCAAACTATTTACTTTCTGTTGTAAAATGTAATAAATTCTTAGTTAATGAAACTACAGTATTTCTTAATCTACAAACACCACTATACGATACATAAGCGTAACATACTTTTAAAAGATACCTTATCTGTCGAGGTACCTTATCTGTAATTGTAAATCCATGCAGATTTGTTCATTCATCTGTCCCACAGAGCCATTATTAGAGAGGTACCCCCCCAAAAAAGTGTGAAAATTTCAACACTTTATCACTATTTTCTCATTAACTATTGAGGGGATTTCTCTCTTATCTAGCATATATGTGCTAGGCTACAGGCAGATTCCCTTGTCTGAGTATAAAACCTGGATCTTTCTTAATGATTTGTTTGTGAATTTTTAAAATAATGTTTAATGCATTAAAATTTATGAAATCATGGACTAAATCACTTATAACTTAAAAAGTATTGCATTTAGAGCATTTTTTAAAAATATGTTATTCAGCTACTTTTTTCATAGCTACAACATGGTGAGTAACTTGGGTGTCTATCTCCATAGCTAAGTGAATAATAGCTACTTTCTGACTTCAGTAACTTCCATAATGAGTAAAATCACTTGTAAATTGAAAACTTTTGGATTTAGAAAATTTTGTATAAATATATTATTCAGCTACTTGTGGGTCAGCTATAACATAGTAAAATTGCAGACGTGTAACTCATTGCATAGCTGAGTAATAGCTACTTTGAGGTTCTCACTGTTGAGTAAATCAGTTATAACTTGAAAACTATTGCATTTAGAGTATTTTGTTTTAATATGTTTTTTTTGTTATTTGATAGTTTATTCCCCCTTTTAAAATATTCAGGTAGGTCAGCCAGAGGAAAGAGGTTGGAACCCCTAAACTGCCCACCTTACAATCATTTGCACAGCACAGTGTGCGACATGGCAATTTGCTTTTAAGAAATCATTATTAGGAAAAAATACAATTAAAACAAAATAATATTAATAATACTACAAATAAATGAAAAGTAATACAATTTGCCATTTTGGTTTTACAATTTCAACAAACACTTTAAGAACATGGAGAATAAACTTCTTTTTTTTTTGTAGATGTTTTTGATGGAAACACAGCTGCACCATAAAAAAAGACACAGGGTAATACAGTACTTAAAATTAGTCAACTAAATTTAATCAACTAACAAAAATTCAACAGCTTGCCATTTGCTTCTACACATTTCTTCGTTCTTACCATACATCTTCACTAGTTCTTTTTCAATACAATATTGCTGTTTAATTATTTTCATAAGATGCTCTATGTATAGTGCTCTTTCATTACATTTTGTGGAATAGATATATCTTTTCACAATATTAAATATATGATTTAGACACATTTTATTGTTACAGTCAAGGCATCCCAATAGAAGATTGTGTGGTTAAAGTTGAGGGGTTATATCTAAAAATGGTTTCATTTTCAGTGCTAATTTTGATCATAAGTCCTGGACAACAGGACAAAAGTAAAAAAGGTGTTCAATGGTTTCAACACCTGACTGACAAAAATAGCATGATTCATTTTTAGTAATATTACACATTTTTAAGTATTTGTTAGTTGGAAGAATTCTCGAGAATTTTATATTGAAAAGCTCTCATTCTGCTGTCAATAGTGCACTGAAAGTTTACTGAGTAGTAACTAGGCCACGGTAACTGAGTTACATGATCCTGTAGAACATGAAGCCATTTTACTTCATGTGATCTGTGCGTACAATTTTTACTTAGCATGTTTGCATAAGATTGTCTACAGACTTTACTCATTTTTAAAAGTGTTTCTAAAAGATTTTGTTTTATGTAGCTTCTTTTTAGTCTTACTTGTAAACAATCTTTCCATTTTCTTGGGATACTATGGAGAAAACTGTAAAAGTCTACAAAATTTATTTGTATATTGAAAGCTTTAACAAAACTTTCATAACCAAACATTCCTCCAGTATGACAAATTATATCATTTAGGTATGTAATACCCTTGTTTTGAAATTCGTGTGATCTTATAATCAAATTGTTATTGGTGAGAAAGTAACTATCCCAAATTGGGTAAGTTCTAGGATCAATATTCTCATTAAAGTCATTTTTATAATCTATCCAAGCACCAATAACATCTTTCCAAAAATTGTTTGAAATATTTCTTTGTAAATTTTGCAAAGACTCAGTGTCCAGTTCAAAACAAGATTTTTTTATTTAAAGTAATAAGGTTTGATCCAAATATTGTTTGCCAGTTTCCTTTAGTTTGTATTAGTCTCTTGACCCATGTTAGCTTCAGTGCACAATTAAACAGCGGAATATTTGTGAGCTTCAACCCTCCTTCACTAATATCTTTTTCCAAGAATGATCTGGCTATTCTTACCTTACCCTCCCATAAAAAATTTGAAAACATTTGGTCAATTCTGTTCATGATTTTCTGGTCTGGATTTGGCAGAACTGTTAAAAGATATACAAGCTTGGGGAGTGCCAGGGTTTTAATTACAGTAACTTTACCAATAATAGACAAATTGAATCTTTTATACAAATTGAGTAATTTCTCTATGTCTAAAATTTTTGTTAAAAAATTGGACACCACAATTTCTTCAAGATTCACGCTAAAATTAACTCCCAACAGCTTGAAATTCTTAACCCAGTTCAGATTTAAATCACCACAGATTTCATATGTTTGTCGTTTTAATTTACCTAACCAGATAGCCTGGGTCTTTTCTAAATTAATCTTTAACCCAGAGCAAGCATGGAAACCATCTAACACTTGTACACTCTCCCTCAATGATGATTCAGAGCCATCTAACATAAGAAATGTGTCGTCTGCATACATCCCAATTTTTATTGTTTTTTTATCACACTCAATACCTTTGATTTTTTTATTGGTTGTAATTTCTAATGCTAAAGGTTCAATTGCTAGAATAAATAAATAGGGACTCAGAGGATCTCCCTGTCTACATGACCTTCCAAGTTTGAAGAACTCGGAAAAATTTCCATTATTTAAGACACAGCTGCATGCATTTTTGTACAAGACATTAAACCATTGAATAAATTGTGGCCCAAAACCATAAGATTTAAGGAGATTGTTCAAATAATCCCATTCAATGGAGTCGAAGGCCTTTTCAAAATCTAATAGTAAAAGCATACCTTCTTGATTTTTAGTTTCAAGATACTCCATCAAATCATAGACAGTTCTTATATTTTCACCGATATAACGTCGTTTTAAAAATCCTTTCTGTTCATTTCCTATAATTTTAGGCAGTACTTTTTTTAATCTATGGGCCAACACTCCAGATAAAAGTTTACAGTCTACATTTATTAATGAGATTGGCCGCCAGTTTTTTATAAACTCACGTGGTTTATCTCCTTTTGGAAGTAAAGTAATGATTCCCTGTTTTTGTGTCTGTGACAGTTCCCCAACTTGAAAAGATTCATTCAGGCTATTCAGTATATATTCACCAATATCATTCCAGAAGAATTTATAAAATTCAGCGGGATAACCATCAGACCCAGGGGATTTACAGTTAGCCATAGCCTTTAAAACTGTCTTAACTTCATCTTTTGTTATTAAACCTTCACATAATTGTTTTTCTGTTTCATCTAAGGCTTTCAAATTTGCATTCAAAAACTGATTTTCTGTATTTGTCGTGGTTGGTCTACTAGATTTATATAAGTTAATATAGAATCTTTTAAGTTCTTTTAATATTGACCTCGGTTCAGTTAAAATATTTTGACCAGTATTTACTTTACAAATAGTCTTATTGATATAATTCTTTTTTTCAAGATTACAAAAAAATTTTGTTGGCTTCTCATTTAGCTCGTATAAGTTAGCTTTTGAACGCAAAATTATCCCTTGCAATGTTGTTTGTCGGATTTCTTTCAATTCTTCTTTGCATTTTTGGATTTCTAATGCAGTATCTGTTTTAGTACTATTTTGGTGTGACGGAAGTTTATCCTCTAAGTCCCTAATTTTACATTCTAATTCATGTTCTAAAATATTTTTTTTTCTTCAGCTTAGAGCAATATGGAATTGTAACACCTCTTATGTTTAATTTTATCATCTCCAATAGTAGCTGATTCGATATTGTTATAACAGGCTCTGTATCATTATTACCTGTACTATATTGACTAACAGTTTTCTTGATTTCGGCCTTTACCATGTCAACATATGTTTTGTCTTTCAATAAGGAGGTGTTAAATTTCCAAAAGCCCTTCCCTCTACTAGTATCCTCAATATTGATTTCAACACCAATAAATGAATGATCAGTTCTGTAACCAAAGCTCATAAATGTTTTAACCGTTCTTGCATGGATGTCCGTGGTAACAAGGAAAAAATCTAATCTGGCCATTTTAACTGGTTTTGTACCACTAATCCAAGTGTATTTTTTAGTCCTGGGGTTTGAGGACCGCCAGGTATCTACTAAATCTAAAACACACATCAATTGTTTGACCATTTTTCTAGAATTTATATTATTTTCAGATATAATTGTGGGTGTCAATACTGAAATCCAAAACAAGATTCCAGTCCCCACAAATAATAATAGGATCATTATCCTTTTCAATTAAAGTATCTCTGAGACTTGAATAAAAGTTTGGTTGGTCTTTATTCGGGCCATACAGTACTATAAGGATAAGAGGATTACCATAGACTTCCAAATCAATGATTAATAAATTTCCAACTTCATCACGGGTAACATTTTTAAATTTATAATCCAATCCTGACTTAAGCAGTACTGCCACCCCTCGGGATTCTGAGGAAAATGATGATAGCACCACGTCATGACCCCAGTCTTGTTTAAAGCTTGACTCATATTTTGGCCCAACATGTATGTCTTGCAAGCAATAAATTGAAAAGTTCTTATTGTTAAGCCAGTTAAAAACGTCCAATCTTTTGGCCCTGTTAGACAAACCACGGACATTCATACTACCTATTTTAATTGTTTGTGTCATTTTCACATATTAAAAAAAATATCAAAATTAGTATAATTTTACTGACTGTAACAGCTTTCTTTGATAACAACATGACAAAGAAGATAATTAGCATAACACCCCTTCAGAAGGATAATTTTATATACCAAAGATGTACTATCTATTCCACTTTTCCAGAGACTTATCACATAATTTTTGGAAAAATAAAAAGCTGAGAATCCATCAAAAAAACTCAAACTGCAACTAAAAACAAAAAGAAAACACAAACACTTTAACCAGCATGGAACACTTTTATAAACAAAGAATGAGCAGAGACATGTCTGCCCTATACCTTTAAAGGTTGCCCTTAACAAAAAGGGTACTGCCATGCAACCCACCTCTATCCACAAATATAAAAGAGGTATGGGTTGAAGAATCATATAGAGAAAAAAAAATAAAAACAAATGTTATTCACCTACTTTTGGGTTAGCTATAATATAATGAAATTGCAGACCTGGAGCTCATTGCATAGCTGAGCAATAGCTCCGTGGAGGTTCTCACCGTTAAGTAAATTGCTTATAACTTGAAAACTGCATTTATACAATTTTCTTTAAATATGTTATTCATCTAGTTTTGGGTTAACTATAACATAGTAAAATTGCAGACCTGTACGGTAGGCTGTACCTCATTGCCTAGCTGAGCAAAAGCTACAGTCAATCACCGAAAATAACAACGCCTGAAAATAAGAATGTGGCCCTCCAAAATGGCCTTCATTTTTATCAAAAATAAGAACATGGGGCAAAATGGGGTTGCCAATTTTTACCAAAAAAAAAGAACGTCAAAATACCACCTCCCCTCCATTTCAAAGAACTTGTAAGAACAAAAATACTGACAGTAACATACATATGTCAAAAGAATCACCTTAAACTTCACTTAATTAAGCGTCCCACAAAGGACGCTTGTTTGTGTATGGGAGAAAATCGGGCTCCGCCAGCTCCTGGGGCTCTGCCGGCTCCGCATTTCATTTTCCTTATAATTCTGTGACCGTTGGGCGGATTCTTTTCAAATTTGGCAGGTGTATGCAGTAGCCTTGGGGAATTTTTTGAATATGCTGCAGTAACATTTCGACCAATCAGAAAGGTCACATGACCAAAATGTGTTTTTTCAATGGGTAAGCTTGTCCGGATGATAATTTGAAAGGGATTTTATCAATTCACCTGAAACTTGGCAAATACATTTATTCTATTAAAATCTGGAAATCATAAGATTTTGGCATTGATCGCTTAAGAAATGGCCGAGTAATTAATGATTAATTAATCATTACGAATTTTCCAAATAAGGAAAACACAAAAATGCTTATATCTCAAAAACCGTGCGAGATAGAGCGATTTCGACGAAATATTTGACCCACGTGGTATCTGTGCAGAGTGGCCATCCCAATTTTCAAAAAAAAATTTGTCTCACCAAAATTGGCGGCCATTTTGAATTTTCGAATTTTTCGCAAAAATTGCAAAACACAAAATTGTTTATATCTCGAAAACCGTGCTAGATAGAGCAATTTCGATGAAATTTTTGACCCATAGGGTATCTCTGCAGATTGGCCATCCCGATTTTCAAAATTTTTTGTCTGGCCCAAAATGGCAGCCATTTGGAATTTTCGAATTTTTCGCAAAAATTGCAAAACACAAAATTGCTTATATCTCGAAAACCGTGCTAGATAGAGTGATTTGGACGAAATTTTTTACCCACAGGGTAAGTCTGAAGAGTGGCAATCCCAATTTTCAAAATTTTTTGTCTGGCCCAAAATGGTGGCCATTTTGAATTTTCGAATTTTTCACAAAAATTGCAAGACACAAAAATGCTTATATCTCGAAAACCCAAACCTCGAAAATTTTCTTAATACTTTAGCACTCACCGTTATATCCTTTTCAGGACGCTTTGTTTTTGCACAGCAAAAACATGTTTCTTTTTTGCAAGCGATCCACTAGTTTTTTTATTATTTTCAGAATACTTTCTAGAAAAGTGTAAGAAATAACATTTTAATTTTGAAATATGACAAGTAAAAGCACCCCCTCAATTACAAATTTACTTTTAAAATTTGTTTATAAACTTTTCAAGAAGAGTATCACAAGTAATGATTAATTAGGTACTCAGGAAAAGCCCTGCTTAAAAGAAAAAAAATGTTTCATTGAAATTATCCAGTGCCCTTTCAAGAAGGGTGTGACATAGAATTTGTTTGAAATGTACTCTGAGGGAAAACTACATAAAACACATCAAAATACATCAGATGTTGTTGCAAAGTCCCACTTAACTTTTGCAGTTAATGTTAATGCAATGTGGTATGTTACAACTCATTCATGCTCAGGTGAAGCTCGTCAAAACAACACATACTTATTGGATAACATAATTGTTTGTAGGCAACCCTATAAAAGACTATTAAAGGATAATGCATGACAATATTAATTGCAATTTGTCTTCATATTTCTATATATATAGCAGGAACTAGCCTGGAAATACTCATGATACTTGAGAGCAATTTCTGCTTGGTAATGCTGGGAGTTTATAAGTACATAAATGGAAACATCAGACACAATCAAAAGCTCAATCTAAAGGGCAGTGGTGTAATGGTGTAAAATCTTTGTCAGGTGAAACAAGGGCAGTCTTAAAGTACATATAGAGACTTAAGCATAAAATGATAAAGACAAAGCCAAAAGTGACATTGACACTAAGAATAAGGGCAGTCTAAAAGTACATATAGAGGCTAAGCATAAAATGATAAAGACAAAGTCAAAAATGACAAAGACTGGTTTTATAATCGTCAGCTGTGCCATCCGGGCGGTGGCATAAAGCTTGTGGGTGTTCCACAGCCTAAACCCCTGCACGGATTTTCACCAAATTTTCAGGAGATGTTTACCCCCCAAAGGATCTAGAGCTGATTAGGTTTTTGGGGGGTATCTGCAGCTGGCTACTGCTGTTGCCATGGCAACACTTTTAAGCTTTTTGGGTCTTAAATTTTGTGAGTGTTCCACAGCCTAAACCCCTGCATGGATTTTCACCAGATTTTCAGGATATGTTTACCCCAAGAGGATCTAGAGCTGATTAGGTTTTGGGGGGTATCCAGTAACAACTGTTGCCATGGCAACACTTTTAAGACTTTCAAGTCTTAAAGGTTGTGGGTGTTCCACAGCCTAAACCCCTGCACACATTTACACCAAATTTTCAGGATATGTTTACTCCAAGAGGATCTACAGCTGTTCAGGTTTTGGGGGTTATCCAGCGGCCACTGTTGCCATGGCAAAACTTTTAAATTTTTTTTAAAGTTTGTTCTAAAATTTTTAATGTTTTCTGTAACCTAAAATATTGCACCTAGCTTCATCAGGTTTGCACAAAATGTAAATGAATAGGAAAGTTTGCCTTGTTTTGGAAACAAAATGGCCGCCATATCACATCTTTAATGCTAAATACTAAATAGGAGGGTCATCATATCAAAAAGGCCTTATAATTGTTTCTTGGGCTTCAAAATATGAAAACTACTTGTAAGAAATCATGATCTGTGAATCTTTTTTAGAACATCTTGTGGGTTCTCTATACTTCTTACAACAGAAGTTGTTCCTACGATTTTCCCAAATCTCAATGTTGTTGGCCATTTAGCTGTACCTGCTGGCGGGGGTTCTTGCTTACCGAGGCTGGCTAGTTTTGGAGATATTTTCACACTTAATGCTGACTATATTGCATGGAAACTAAACTATTGAAAATGGCTTTGAGGTTGAGTACATGATGGAGTACCAGCATCCAGTTTGTTGACCTTGGCTATTGTTTTCAAGGTCACCTTAGCCCTGCTAAAATGACTCAAAGTAGTACCTTAGACTGTGAGGCCCTAAACCTCCTTTATTATTGGCTATTACAGCTCTAAGAAAAAATATTATAGCTAGCCCTCTCAAATTCGCAGGATATATTCACAACCATAAAGTCTTGTCTGGGAATATTTTTGACCTCATTTTGACATTTATTCAAATTAAAGCAAGGACTTTTGTTGGCCCTCTAGAGCAAAGGGTATTATAGGTAGAGATCTCAAATTCGCAGAATATGTTCTGTATTACAAAATCGTGACTGGAAATATTTTTGGCCTAATTTTGAAAAACTAGATGGCCGCCACAGGTGTTATTTTGTCGGTAATGAAAAGTGCTTATATCTCCCTTATTATTGATCCTAGAGGTTTGGGATGGTAAACCAACCTATAGGAAATCATGGGCTGGGAATCTTTTGGTGTGGTCGGATTTGACCTTGTGCTCCTCCTTCAAGGTCAAACGAGGATAGCGAAACCTAAAAGTGCTCATAACTCGCTTATTATTGGTCTTAGAGGTTTGCAATGTGAAACCAACTTATCTAATCTAATCTACTGCTTTGCAGGCGCAATATCTTCCCCACAAAGGGGAACTCAGTGCACTGACAAAATCATTATCATAAGGAAAATCAAGGGGCATTCAAGGTCAGTAATCCGGAGTTGTGGGTGTGACCAAGAGGGAAGGAAACTAAGTTGGGAAACTGGAATTAAAGAGGTGGGTTTTGAGGTGTTTCCTGAAAGATGCGACTGAGGGGCTATTTCTTATTTGGAAGGGGAAGGAGTTCCAAAGAACTGGGGCATAGTGACTGAAAGAATTGTAGAAAAGTTTGACTGATTTATGAACCTTACGGTCGTAAGTGGGGGTGTGAAGGAACTTGAGTTTAGGGGTACTTCGGCTTGTATTCCTGGAAGAGGTGTAGGGATGAATTAATTCTCTTAGGTAGACTGGTTGACCCTGGTTGAGAATTTTGTATGTAATGAGACAAATTTTGAATTGTATATAACAACTTATAGGAAATCATGGGCCGGGAATCTTTTGATATGATCAGATTTGACCTTGGACCCCTCCTTAAAGGTCAAACGAGGATAGCCAATCTTAAAACTGCTTATGACTCGCTTATTATTGGTCGTACAGGTTTGGAATGGTAAACCAACCTATAGGAAATCATGGGCTGGAAATCTTTTGGTGTGGTCACATTTGACCTTAGACCTCTCCTTCAAGGTCAAACGAGGATAGCCAAACCTAACAGTGCTTATAACTCACTCATTATTGGTCCTAGAGGTTTGCAATGTGAAACCAACTTATAAGAAATCATGGGCTAAGAATCTTTCGATGTGGTCAGATTTGACCTTGGACCCCTCCTTCAAGGTCAAACGAGGATAGCCAAACTTAAAAGTGCTTATGACTCGCTTATTATTGGTCGTACAGGTTTGGGATGGTAAATCAACCTATAGGAAATCATGGGCTGGGAATCTTCAGGTGTGGTCAGATTTGACCTTGGACCCTTCTTTCAAGGTCAAACGAGGATAACCAAACTTAAAAGTGCTTATGACTCGCTTATTATTGGTCGTACAGGTTTGGGATGGTAAATCAACCTATAGGAAATCATGGGCTGGGAATCTTCAGGTGTGGTCAGATTTGACCTTGGACCCTTCTTTCAAGGTCAAACGAGGATAACCAAACTTAAAATGTCTATACCTCGCTTATTATTTGTCCTAGAGGTTTGGGATGGTAAACCAACCTCTAGGAAATCATGGGCTGGGAATCTTTTAGTGTAGTCAGATATGACCTTGGACACCTCCTTTAAGATCAAACAAGGATAGCCAAACTCATAACTCGCTTATTATTGGTCATACAGATTTGGGATGGTAAACCAACTTATAGGAAATCATGGGCTGGGAATCTTTTTATGTGATCAGATTTGACCTCGGACCCCTCCTTCATGGTCAAACAAGGACAGCCAAACTTAAAAGTACTTATATCTCGCTTATTATTGGTCCTAGAGGTTTGCAATGTGAAACCAACCCATAGGAAATCATGGGCTGGGAATCTTTTGGTGTGGTCAGATTTGACCTTGGGCCCATCTTTCGAGGTCAAACGAGGATAGCAAAATATAAAGTGATTATAAATTGCTTTTTCTTGGTCCTAGAGGTTTGTAATGTGAAACCATCCTATAGGAAATCATGTGCGAGGAATCTTTTGATGTGGTCAGATTTGAGCTTTGGCCCCTCTTTCAAGGTCAAATGACGATAGCCAAAATTAAAAGTGCTTATAATTCGTTTATTCATGTTCCTAGAGGTTTGCAATGTCACACCAACCTATTGGAAATCATGGGCTAAGAATCTTTTGATATGGTCAAATTTTACCTTGGGCTCCTCTTTCAAGGTTAAGTGATGGCTGATTGGCTTTGGTGAGTTTTCTTTCTGGTGGATACAATTTGCATTGGTTCTCTGATGCACTAAGTTACATTTGTATCTTTCATTAAGCAAACGTTTTGTTTACTTAGTGTCAGTACAAGTTTCTCCCATAAACACTTAGGCCCCCTCCTCAGAGGGGTATATTTGTGTCAACCATAATACTCTGTATGTCACGCTTCAACAATGTCCCGTCCGGGGATACACTGCGTCGAGACACAATCTCTAGTTTCAATTTGTTCTTGGTGGTTGAGGTTTGGAATGTTCATATAACTTACAGGAAGCCTAGGCTGCACTTATTATTCTATTCTATTCTATTCTGTACTTTTATAGCGCTTAATCTCTGCTAGGCAGACTCTAAGGCGCAACACCAAAAATCAAGTTTAAGAAATCATCTGTCCATAGCCGTTGCCAAGTCCAGTACCACGGAGACGCCGGATAGAGTGTAAGCTAAGGTGGGAATGCCTTGTGGAAGAGATATGATTTTAACCTTTTCCTGAAACAGGTGAGAGTTGGGGCAGAACGTACCTCATTAGGCAAATGATTCCAGACTGTGGGGGCATCAAAAGCAAAGCTGTGGCCAAAGTGATTTTTGGATTTATGTACAGATGGACAGAATTGAGGAACCTCCAGGAACCTTTTATCTGGATGGTTGTATCTTGTACTATATCTTCCGCAACGAGTAGGCAGAAGAGGACCAAAGTAACTGGGATGACCACTGTGAAGAAACTTATAAACTAGAGTGGCAGTTTTGAAGATACAGCGAGATTCAACTGGGAGCCAATGGAGTCGTTTGAGAATAGGAGATGCCCGTGTGTATTTGTTACAGTTTGTGACAATCCTGGCAAGTGTATTTTGAATACACTGTAGTTTATGCATATTGAGACTGGACAGACTCCTGAAGAGAGAGTTGCAGTAATCAAGGCGACTGCTCACCAAGGCATTAGCTGCCAGGATAGCAGCCTCATCAGTCAAGTGCTTTCTAACCCGCCTGAGATCACGAATTTGAATGAAGCATGTCTTACAAATATTGCGGACATGGTTAGCAAAGGAAAAATTAGCATCAAACCAGACACCAAGGTTCTTAACAACAACTGCAGGATGCATGAAATTACCAAATATCTTAACTGGGAGATAGGGATCTAATTTCTTGAGTTGTGCATGGGATCCAAAGATGATAAACTCTGTTTTGTCAGGATTTAGTTTGAGCATACCTGACGACATCCATTTTTGAACATCCAGAAGACAAGAATTCAGTTTGTTAAAAGCCAGGGCTGCATTTTTGTGAGAGATATGAATAAACAACTGCGTGTCGTCTGCATAAAAGTGGTATTTGATGTCAGGATGCGTTCCAATAACCTTACTTAAAGGAGTGGTGTATAAGGAGAACAGCAGAGGACCAAGGACAGAGCCTTGTGGTACTCCAAACAACAGCTCATGCAAATCAGAGAGGGTTGACCCAATTTTAATTGCCTGGAAACGGTAGCTGAGATAGGACGTGAACCACTTCAAGGCTGTGCCAGACACACCAAAGCATGATTTAAGACAATTAAGAAGAGTCGGGTGGTCAATTGTGTCGAACGCAGCTGACAGATACAGTAAGACCAATGCAGTAGGCTCGCCCCGTGATAGTGAGAGATGGATCTCATTTTTGATAAGCAGCAGGGCGGTTTCTGTGGAGTGACCACTTTTGTATGCAGATTATGATCTCCCACAGGGTTCAAAGTTTGTATGTGACTAAAGCCTCTTATCAGCGAATATTTACATGTGCACACAATGAATTTGTAAGCCTGTAGGCCTTTGCATAGCTGAGTAATAGCTACTTTGACTGACCCACTATTGAGTAAATCACTTAAAACTGAAAAAAAAACTATTGCTTCAAGAGGTTTCCTACAGGAAATCATGAGTTTCGCAACTATCGATAGATTCACAATTGACCTTAGAGTCCTTTCTTCAAGGTCAAATGATGGTAATCAAACTTTAAGGTGCCTCTGCTTGCTTATTTTTGTTTCTACAGGTTTCATTTGTAAAACCAACCTATATGAAATCATAAGCTGTGGATCTTTTTAGGATCTCAGATTTTACCATGAACTACTCCTTCAAGGTGAAAAAATGTTAGTAAAACCCTAAAGTGCCTCGACCTCTTTTATTATGCTTTGCAGGTTTGCTATGTTCCGGGATACATCGCCAGCTCACAATAAGCGTGTGACAAATTTCTAGTTAATAGAAATGATGCCTTTAATGATTTCAAGTATTTTATGTGGAAACATCTATTTAGTTGAACAAGAAATACTAAAAACTGGCGCACTTGTATAACTCATTAATATTCATGCATGAAAATATGACATCGCAGACTTTCATGCAGGGTTGGGGTCAAATCCTTGAAAAAGGATTTAAATCCAAATCCTTTGAAATTTTTCAAATCCAAATCAAATTCAAATCCTTCTTTTTCAAAATCATTTAAATACAAATCCTTTTTGAAACAGGAATTGAAATCCTTTAGAAAAACATGCGTGGATAAACTATGATTGATGTGTACTGTAATATCTACTTTACTGTACTATAAGATATATTAGTAACAAATAAGTTTCATGAAGGCGTTCCTATCAGTATTCCGTTAATACAATACTATATATGTTGTATTGAATGTAGATAACCATTGAATGTATAGATTATGAACTTAACAAATCAAAAAATAAGTAACTGATACATTGTGAAATGGAAGTTATTGTTGCCATTTTCTTAATAAATCAAATCTGTTGGTATTAACTTAAAATAAACTTTTTAAAATAAGTTAATTATCTGTGGTCAGTTACATAGTCATGTATTATGTAATATTATAACAAAAATTGTTTTGTTTTCTAAATATGAGGTTTATCTTAATCTTTTTACTCATTATATTGTCTTACTGAAAATCTATAACAATACAAGGATGCCACTATTGGGCTAATTACAATTAAATACCCAAATTTCATACTTAATTAGACGAATTAATTGCTGTCACATTTTAGAATCATACACTTAAAGACCATAAAATGACTACTCAGGCTTGAACTGTTTCTCTTTCATTCTTTCATTGAGAGGCCAAATGTTTTAATATTTGTGGATTAAAATGCAGCTTATAATACCGCTTTGTAATGACTTTGATCAGAAAGGTGTTATAATGAGTAAACTTCAGCTGACTAAGTAAAATACATAAAGTTTACTCATTATAACAAAGGCTTGATGCATCATTTAAGAATTACTCAGAAATCATAAATAATGCAATGAATGATACTTCTTAGCCACTCCCTGAAATGTAACACTTCTATTCCACTTTATCTAATTACTTATTATGATACTAAACTATTCAATATAGGTTATAAACTAAGTCTTTGCAATCAATACTGGGGTTTCATGTTTAATTATTTATACATTCCATGACTTTGGTCATTGAATGTACACATTCAATGATTTTATCCATTGAATGTACAGATTCCACAGCTCAGCCATTGAATGCATACATTCAATGATTGGCCCATTGAATGTACACATTCAATGGCTTGACCCATTGAATGTATACATTCAGTGGTTATCCACATTCAATACGACATATATAAACCATTCCGCAGAAAAAAATGCTACAGTATGGATTGCCTTACTGCAGAACTTTGTCTCGAGTGAGTTTTTACGAACAATCAATTTCATTGGTTTATTACTTTTGCAAATTAAAACGTAGGCTACTTGCCAATCGTCGGTAGGCATCACTCCACTAAATGAACTTCAGTTGTCAATGTGACTAGATGAGGCAATAGTTACAAAACCTTCAAAGAAGTTAGCTATGAAAGCAAGAAGGGGGTTTGCCCAATGACTTACTACAATTGCAATTGAGTAATATGTGTAAATGTAAAAAAAAAAAAAATAACGATCCAATGAAAATTGAGCGATTTTCTCAGATATCACCCAGAAAGCTTCAATTTCATGTGAACTGCCCTATTGTCTTAAGTATTGCATTTACAGCCATAAAATGTATTGGGAGGTAGTAAGAAACAATATGTGGAGAGGTCATAAAATAGCAGATTTTGACATTTTGCTTATATCTCCTTTATTATTGCTTTTACAGCTTTAGAATGTATTAAGAGGTATTGGGACACCATATGTGGAGAGTCTAGATAGCTGGTCAGATTTTCCCCCTGACCCTCCCCCCCCCCCCCCCCCTCTTATGGGTCAAACTAGGGTCATAAAATAGCAGATTTTGTGTTTTTAACCCCAGTCTTTATTGACTGGAGTTATAGTCATCCCCTGCACCAGGCGGCGGCAGGTGTAAAGCTTGTGCCCATGCACAGATTTTCACAAAGTCTTCAGGGTGTACTATTATCTACCCAAAGAGGATCTAGAGCTCATTAGCTTTTGGGGGTTGTCTGGTAAAACTGTGCCATGGCAACACTTTTTGTATCACCAGCATTTGTGCTGCATGGCATATAGGGATTGCTTTGTCACCTCATTTTGTGGTGTCGTCTGTTGTCGTCACACTTTCTATTCCGGACAGTATCTCAAAAATGGCTTGTCTGATTAAATGCAAATTTGGCATGTGGATGAAACTAGTCCTCAGGGTGTGCTGTATAGTTTGGTGACCTTAAACTCCCACTAGTAACATACTTATATTGAGTTTAAGTTTTTTCTCTTCCAGACTATATCTGAAAAATGGGTTGACGTATTCAATTCAAATTTGGCTTGTGGTTGTAACTAGTTTTGAAGGTGTGCCCTATTTTAAGGTGGCCTTAAACTCCTATGTATAAAAGAATTATGTTGAGATTAAGTTTTTTATTTTTCCATACAGTATACTGAAAATAACTTGACAGATTTCATTCCAGTTTTGCATGTATATGTAACTGGCCATATCTAAGTGCCATATAATAAGGTGACCTTGAATTTCCAGTAATAACAGAATTATATTTACTTTAATTTTGGCAATTTTTGAACAGTATTTCAAATAATGTGCAATTCTAGGCATGTTTAAGTTGTGGATATAACAAACCTTGAACAGAACCTTCAGGAAAAGATTACCTTAAACTCCTTACCTTAAACTAACATTGACTTTAAGGTTGGGACAATTGTTTTGGTGTTTGGAAGATATATGTTGTGCTAATTGAGATTTTTTCATCAATATTCATTGTGTACATATATTTAAACAAAAATATAAAGGTCTCTTTTCTAAGGTTACAATAAATTGCTGATATTTTAGAAACTTATGAGTTTAAGGTTGCAACAGTTTGGTGTCACTCATCTGTCATGGATCACATATGTGACCAGCATCGTCTTCACACTTAGTTACTGGAAAATAGCTTAAAGATGGCTTCACAGATTCAGATCAAATTTGGTATGTGGATGTATCTGGTCCTCAAGATATGGCCTATTTTAAGGTGACCTTAAACTCCTATTGATAACATAATTATATTGAATTTAATTATGTCCACCCCCCTGGGGGGTGGATATATTATTTTTGCTTTTTTCGCCGTCCGATGTCCGATGTCCGATGTCCGGCGTCCGGCGTCCGATGTCCGGCGTCACGCATGGTTTCCGCTCATTTAAAGGAAAAGTATTAGAGCTATTGTCACCAAATTTGGTATGCAGGCTTATTGGGTCAGTAGCTTGCTTGGGATTGCTTTTGGCTGTTGTACCTCTTTTGCTTACTGAGTAATACTTAAGTACAGCTATTTTCAGTACCCATTGGTTTCCGTGCATTTAAGCCAAAATAATTAAAGATATTTTACTACAATTTTGAATACAAGATTGTTATGTCCATAGCTCGCTTGGTATTGCATTTGGGACTGATAGCTTTGTCAGTACATGAGTAATAGCCATTTAGGTACTTCATTGTGTATTTTCAGTACTACTTTTGAGTAATTTGCTCCTATCTCCTTAACCGTGCGAGATAGAGCGATTTCGGCAAAATTTTTGACCCACAGGGTATCTGAGGAGTGTACTCTTTGCAATTTTCAAAAAATTTTCCCCTCCCCAAAAATGGCGGCCATTTTGAATTTTCGAATTTTTGCCAAAAATGGCAAAACACTAATTTGCTTCTATCTCCTTAACCGTGCGAGATAGAGCGATTTCGGCAAAATTTTCGACCCACAGGGTATCTGAGGAGTGTACTCTTTGCAATTTTCAAAAAATTTTCCCCTCCCCAAAAATGGCGGCCATTTTGAATTTTCGAATTTTTCCCAAAAATGGCAAAACACAAATTTGCTTCTATCTCCTTAACCGTGCGAGATAGAGCGATTTCGTCGAAATTTTCGACCCACAGGGTATCTAAGGAATGTAATATTTGCAATTTTCAAAAAATTTTCCCCTCCCCAAAAATGGCGGCCATTTTGAATTTTCGAATTTTTGCCAAAAATGGCAAAACACAAATTTGCTTCTATCTCCTTAACCGTGCGAGATAGAGCGATTTCGTCAAAATTTTCGACCTACAGGGTATCTGACAAGTGTACTCTTTGCAATTTTCAAAAAATTTTCCCCTCCCCAAAAATGGCGGCCATTTTGAATTTTAGAATTTTTGCCAAAAATGGCAAAACACTAATTTGCTTCTATCTCCTTAACCGTGCGAGATAGAGCGATTTCGGCAAAATTTTCGACCCACAGGGTATCTAAGGAGTGTACTCTTTGCAATTTTCAAAAAATTTTCCCCTCCCCAAAAATGGCGACCATTTTGAATTTTCGAATTTTTGCCAAAAATGGCAAAACACAAATTTCCTTCTATCTCCTTAACCGTGTGAGATAGAGCGATTTCGTCGAAATTTTCGACCCACAGGGTATCTAAGGAGTGTACTCTTTGCAATTTTCAAAAAATTTTCCCCTCCCCAAAAATGGCGGCCATTTTGAATTTTAGAATTTTTGCCAAAAATGGCAAAACACAAATTTGCTTCTATCTCCTTAACCGTGCGAGATAGAGCGATTTCGTCGAAATTTTCGACCCACAGGGTATCTAAGGAATGTAATATTTGCAATTTTCAAAAAATTTTCCCCTCCCCAAAAATGGCGGCCATGTCCCCTCCCCAAAAATGGCGGCCATTGTAAATTTTCGAATTTTTGCCAAAAATGGCAAAACACAAATTTGCTTCTATCTCCTTAACCGTGCGAGATAGAGTGATTTCGTCGAAATTTTCGACCTACAGGGTATCTAAGGAATGCAATCTTTGCAATTTTCAAAAAATTTTCCCCTCCCCAAAAATGGCGGCCATTTTGAATTTTCGAATTTTTGCCAAAAATGGCAAAACACAAATTTGCTTCTATCTCCTTAACCGTGCGAGATAGAGCGATTTCGTGGAAATTTTCGACCCACAGGGTATCTAAGGAATGTAATATTTGCAATTTTCAAAAAATTTTCCCCTCCCCAAAAATGGCGGCCATTTTGAATTTTCGAATTTTTGCCAAAAATGGCAAAACACAAATTTCCTTCTATCTCCTTAACCGTGTGAGATAGAGCGATTTCGTCGAAATTTTCGACCCACAGGGTATCTAAGGAGTGTACTCTTTGCAATTTTCAAAAAATTTTCCCCTCCCCAAAAATGGCGGCCATTTTGAATTTTCGAATTTTTGCCAAAAATGGCAAAACACAAATTTGTTTCTATCTCCTTAACCATGCGAGATAGAGCGATTTCGTCGAAATTTTCGACCCACAGGGTATCTGAGGAATATAATATTTGCAATTTTCAAAAAATTTTCCCCTCCCCAAAAATGGCGGCCATTTTAAATTTTCGAATTTTTGCCAAAAATGGCAAAACACAAATTTGCTTCTATCTCCTTAACCGTGCGAGATAGAGTGATTTCGTCGAAATTTTCGACCTACAGGGTATCTAAGGAATGCAATCTTTGCAATTTTCAAAAAATTTTCCCCTCCCCAAAAATGGCGGCCATTTTGAATTTTCGAATTTTTGCCAAAAATGGCAAAACACAAATTTGCTTCTATCTCCTTAACCGTGCGAGATAGAGCGATTTCGTGGAAATTTTCGACCCACAGGGTATCTAAGGAATGTAATATTTGCAATTTTCAAAAAATTTTCTCCTCCCCAAAAAAGGCGGCCATTTTGAATTTTCGAATTTTTGCCAAAAATGGCAAAACACAAATTTCCTTCTATCTCCTTAACCGTGTGAGATAGAGCGATTTCGTCGAAATTTTCAACCCACAGGGTATCTAAGGAGTGTACTCTTTGCAATTTTCAAAAAATTTTCCCCTCCCCAAAAATGGCGGCCATTTTGAATTTTCGAATTTTTGCCAAAAATGGCAAAACACAAATTTGTTTCTATCTCCTTAACCGTGCGAGATAGAGCGATTTTGTCGAAATTTTCGACCCACAGGGTATCTGAGGAGTGTACTCTTTGCAATTTTCAAAAAATTTTCCCCTCCCCAAAAATGGCGGCCATTTTGAATTTTCCAATTTTTGCCAAAAATGGCAAAACACTAATTTGCTTCTATCTCCTTAACCGTGCGAGATAGAGCGATTTCGTCGAAATTTTCGACCCACAGGGTATCTAAGGAATGTAATATTTGCAATTTTCAAAAAATTTTCCCCTCCCCAAAAATGGCGGCCATTTTGAATTTTCGAATTTTTGCCAAAAATGGCAAAACACTAATTTGCTTCTATCTCCTTAACCGTGCGAGATAGAGTGATTTCGTCGAAATTTTCGACCCTCAGGGTATCTAAGGAATGCAATCTTTGCAATTTTCAAAAAATTTTCCCCTCCCCAAAATTGGCGGCCATTTTGAATTTTCGAATTTTTGCCAAAAATGGCAAAACACAAATTTGCTTCTATTTCCTTAACCGTGCCAGATAGAGCGATTTCGTCAAAATTTTCGACCCACAGGGTATCTGAGCATTATACTCTTGGTAATTTTAAAAAAATTTTCCCCTCCCCAAAAATGGCGGCCATTTTGAATTTTCGAATTTTTGCCAAAAATGGCAAAACACAAATTTGCTTCTATCTCCTTAACCGTGCGAGATAGAGCGATTTCGTCGAAATTTTCGACCCACAGGGTATCTAAGGAATGCAATCTTTGCAATTTTCCCAAAATTTTCAGCTCCCCAAAAATGGCGGCCATTTTGAATTTTCGAATTTTTGCCAAAAATGGCAAAACACAAATTTGCTTCTATCTCCTTAACCGTGCGAGATAGAGCGATTTCGTCGAAATTTTCGACCCACAGGGTATCTGAGCATTGTACTCTTGGTAATTTTCAAAAAATTTTCCCCTCCCCAAAAATGGCGGCCATTTTGAATTTTCCAATTTTTGCCAAAAATGGCAAAACACAAATTTGCTTCTATCTCCTTAACCGTGCGAGATAGAGCGATTTCGTCGAAATTTTCGACCCACAGGGTATCTAAGGAATGTAATATTTGCAATTTTCAAAAAATTTTCCCCTCCCCAAAAATGGCGGCCATTTTGAATTTTCGAATTTTTGCCAAAAATGGCAAAACACTAATTTGCTTCTATCTCCTTAACCGTGCGAGATAGAGTGATTTCGTCGAAATTTTCGACCCACAGGGTATCTAAGGAATGCAATCTTTGCAATTTTCAAAAAATTTTCCCCTCCCCAAAATTGGCGGCCATTTTGAATTTTCGAATTTTTGCCAAAAATGGCAAAACACAAATTTGCTTCTATCTCCTTAACCGTGCGAGATAGAGCGATTTCGTCAAAATTTTCGACGCACAGGGTATCTAAGCAATGGAATCTTTGCAAATTTCCAAAAATTTTCCCCTCCCCAAAAATGGCGGCCATTTTGAATTTTCGAAGTTTTGCCAAAAATGGCAAAACACAAATTTCCTTCTATCTCCTTAACCATGCGAGATAGAGCGATTTCGTCGAAATTTTCGACCCACAGGTATTTGAGCATTGTATTCTTGGCAATTTAAAAACAAATTTCCCCTCCCCTAAAATGGCGGCCATTTTGAATTTTCAAATTTTTGCCAAAAATGGCAAAACACAAATTTGCTTCTATCTCCTTAACCATGCGAGATAGAGCGATTTCGTCGAAATTTTTCAACCCACAGGGTATCTAAGGAATGTAATATTTGCAATTTTCAAAAAATTTTCCCCTCCCCAAAAATGGCAGCCATTTTGAATTTTCGAATTTTTGCCCAAAATGGAAAAACACAAACTGGCCTTAACCGTGCAAAATAGAGTTATTTTGTTGAAATTTTCGACCCATAGGGTATCTAAGAAATGTACTCTTGGCCATTTTCAAAAAAATTTCCTTTTCCCAAAAATGGCGGCCATTTTGAATTTTCAAATTTTTGCCAAAAATAGAAAAACAGGAATTTGCTTCTATCTTCTTAACCGTGCAAGATAGTGATTTCGTCAAAATTTTCAACCCAACCAATGCAAAAAGGCATGAAGCTGAAATAATTTACATCTACACTAACAAATATTTAAGCATCATTGATATATTTTACAAATGAAACAGGGTCTTGTAAGACTACTGTACAATTTGGGCAAAAGGTTCATGGGTGGACATTACACATGATAATGTGTGTTCTTCTATGCTATCCTGTTTCTATTCGCATCTACTATCAACAGGGCGGCCTATTTCTAGTTTTTTTTAATTTCTGGAGAGTATTTCAAAACTGCATGACAGATTGAATTTAAATTTGGTATGTTGATGTATCTGGCCCTTAAGGTGTGCCCTATTTTAATGTCACCTTAAACTCCCATGTGTAAAAGAATGTTACTGAGCTCAAGTTTTTTTGCGGTTTCACCAAGTATACCAAAAATGGCATGACATATTTGATCTATATTTTGCAGGGACATATAACTGATGTTACAGAGATTACAGAATTTACAGTTATAACTTATATTAATTATATCCCCAGACGAAAGTCGGGGATATATTGGATTCAGGTCCGTCGCGCCGCCGCCGCCGTAGAAATTTCCTTGTGGACGCGATAACTCAAAAACAAATTAATATTTTTTTTTCAAACTTGGTACACATGTTAAGGGTGTCCAAAGGAAGATCCCTATTTTAAGGTGACCTTAAACTCCCAATAAAAGAGAACTTATGGCCACCTTAAGGTCAGAAATTGCACTTTTGGCCACTAAGAGCCCTCTAGGTCACAAACTATGATGCTCAGCTGGCTGAAATTTCACCTGAGAACACATTAATATGTTCTTAGTACATGTGCCGAAAATCACGACTTTAAGTTGAGGAGAAAATTGTGTTTGAGGCCCATAAAGACCCCCACTTAGGGATTTTTTGCTATATTTTTCACATATTTTGCCCTATAATTTGGAAGTGGTAACTCTGATGAGTCTCAAACTGCACTAGGTATAACTTTGATATGTAATCCTTGTCTGTAGAAAATTTTAGGGCTGTAGGTTTACCCAAAGGGGTCGACTTAAGGTCTCAAAAGTGCCCACAGAGACCCAATTTATGCACTTTTTGCCACTTTCAAGCACTGTAGCTTTCAAACTATGTCTCTCATCTAAGTTAAATATCATCTGGGAATATATCTATGTGTTTTCTTATATGTGCCCCAACATTTAGGCCTTTAATAGACAGTTAACCTGTGTATCAGGACCATAAACACCCACCCGAGTGACCCTTATAAGACATTTTTCACATCTTTTTCCCTGTAACTTGGAAATGGTAAGTCTGAGAAGTTTCAAACTGTATTAGATATATATTCTATGTGTAATCTTAGTATGTAACAGATTTTAAGTCTGAAGCTTTAATTTTGAAGGTCAAATTGAGGTCTCTAAAAGGCTCCCAAAGACCCAATATTTGGACTTTTTGCTACTTTTAAGCCCTGTGACTGTCAAACTATGTGACTGATAGAGCTCAAATCCTATCTGAGAAGATATTAGTATGTTATTTTTATATGTGCCAAAAATTAAGGCTTTAAGAAGACATTTAACCTGTGTATGAGGACCATAAATCCCCACCCGAGTGACCATTTTTAGACATTTTTCACATATTTTTCCCTGTAACTTGGAAATGGTAAGTCTGAGAAGTTTCAAACTGTATTAGATATACATTCTATGTGTAACCTTTGAATGTGAAAGATTTTTAGTCTGAAGCTTTGATTTGAAGGTCACATTGAGGTCTCTAAAAGGCCCACAGAGACCCGATATTTTGCCTTTTTGCCACTTTTAAGCCCTGTGACTGTTAAACTATGTTACTGATAGAGCTGAAATCTCACCTGGGAATATATCATTATGTCATGTTTACATGTGCCAGAAATAAAGGCTTTAAGTAGACATTTAACCTGTGTGTGAGGACCATAACACCCACCCGAGTGACCCTTTTTAGACATTTTTCACATATTTTTCCCTGTAACTTGGAAATGGTAAGTCTTGAGAAGTTTCAAACTGTATTAGATATACATTCTATGTGTAACCTTTGATTGTGAAAGATTTTAAATCTGAAGCTTTGATTTAAAGTTCACATTGAGGTCTCTAAAAGGCCCACAGAGACCCAATATTTGGACTTTTTGCCACTTTTAAGCCCTGTGACTGTTAAACTATGTGACTGATAGAGCTGAAATCTCATCTGGGAATATATTATTATGTTCTTTTTACATGTGCTGAACATCAAGGCCTTTAGTAGATATTTAACCTGTGTATGACGACCATAGATACTCACCCGAGTGACCCTTTTTAGACATTTTTTACATATTTTGCCTTGTAACTTGGAATGGTAAGTCTGAGAAGTTTCAAACTATATTAGATATACATTCTATGTATAATCTCTGATTGTGAAAGATTTTAAGTCTGAAGCTTCAATTTGAAGGTCACATTGAGGTCTCTAAAAGGCCCACAGAGACCCAATATTTGGACTTTTTGCCACTTTTCAGCCCTGTGACTGTTAAACTATGTGACTGACAGGGCTGAAATCTCAACTAGGAATACATTATTAAGCGTCTTCTTTTTCCATGTACCGAACATCAAGGCCTGTAGTAGACATTGAACCTGTGTATGACGACCATAGACACTCATCCAAGTGACCTTTTTTGACATTTTCTACTGTATTTTGCCCTGTAATTTGGAAATGCTTAGTGTGACAAGTCTTAAACTGTATTATATCTAATTTTTGTTTGTTATGTATGTCCCCCAAAAAGTTTCAGATCTGTAGTTTAATTGCTAAGGTCTCTTTAACAATTGTAAAATGCCCACAGAAACCCAATTTATGGACATTATGCCACTTTAAAGCCCTGTAACTGTCAAACTATGTGGGTCATAGAGCTGAAATCTTTGAATTTTTAAAAGGAAGTGCCTGTCTCTTTAAATTTTGAATATTAATGATGTTATGGCTATCTTAGTCTTTTAAGAACTTATTTTTGTGTGTTGTACCTCTGCTTGCTGAGTTTTTAACTCTTTAAAATGAAACTGGTTAAACATATTCAAGTAGGCAAAATGGACACTGTTATTTTCTGGTGAGCTTTAAGTCCCAATATTAATAAAAGTATATCCTTATGTAGTAAAACTAGGGGATTTTTAACCCTCAACTAGCCCAGTTTTATTCAACTTGCCTCAGTTAATTTTGACACAGCTCCTACAGTTATGAACTCATTTCAGTTGATAATCACATACTTAAAATTCTCAATTCTTTTTGTATTTGATTACCCCTTTGATATATATCAGATTGTTTGTTTACCATTTATGCTGTAGTCCCAACCCACATCCCCCACCCACCTCTGGGACCTCCAGCTATATTGAGTGACACTAAATAAACAAAGGTATTTAGTGATATCAAATGAGAAACAAAGAACTCAATGGGGTTGCAGATCTTGTGTAATAGTGAGAGAGGTGTGGAGAAGGGGAGAGGGGTGGGGTAGGAGGTGGTGGGCTTCATCATATAACACAAAGGGGAGTCAGAACTGAGATTGTGTCACATATTTAGGTTGCATATATATGGACCACATATATAGGAATAGAGGAAATGAATAACTGAAAACAATTTACAAATTCTATAAATAATATAATAAAATAATAATATAAATAATTTTTTTTTAAATAATATTTTATTTGTGAACAAATATAGAAACAGATATGCGCTTTTGGGATTATGAATTTTAGAATGGACATTCAATCATCAATCATTTAAATACTTTGAAATTAGGTTAAGAGTTATCATTGCAGGAAGATTGAAAAGTATGATGTTGAGTTAAAAATAATATTTTATTTGTCAACAAATATAGAAAGAGATATGCTCTTTTGGGATTATTATTTTAGAATGGACATTCAATCATCAATCATTTATTAATAAATACTTTGAAAATAGGTTTAGAGTTATCATTGCAGGAAGATTGAAAATATAATTTGAGTTATGTATTCGGCGTCTGGGGATACACCATCTTCTTGGGAAGATACAAACAGAGTAGATTGATGTGCTGAAGTTCATATAATAATGGGTAATTATGCTTTAAAAAATTCCCGATCAAAACCTGTGGCGTGAGTGATGACCTGTCTGGGGATATGTTGGCGCCGAGTTGGCCCAATCTAGTTATTATAACCATCCTGCTGCACATGGATATTATTTTGCCTTTCCCTCTGAATCACCCTTCATTGCTGCCCATTTACAGGTACAGGTTTTTAAGTGTCTCAGCTAAATTTTGTGTGGAGGTTTAATGGCATGAGAATTTGTGTGTGATTGCTTTCTTGGCAATATCTGGCAACAAGTGTGGCAACACTTTTTCTCGTTTCTTGGACTTTAATATCTTTTTGGGGGTTCTTTGCATTCCAAACCCTGCATAGATTGGAGCTGATTAGCTTTTTAATAATAACTGGCAACAAGTGTTGCCATGGCAACACTTTTTTTCTGTTTCTTGGACTTATAAATATTTTATGGATTCTTTGCTTTCCATACCCCTGCACAGACTGGAGCTGATTAGTTTTTCGGCACATCTGGCAACAAGTGTTGCCATGCAACACTTTTTTTTCTGTTTTTTTTTAACTTACAAATATTTTTATGGGTTCTTTGCTTTCCATACACCTACATAGATTGGAGCTGATTAGCTTTTCAGCAACACCTGGCAACAAGTGTTGCCATGGCAATCTTGGGTTTAAAAATCTTGTGTTGGGGTTCTTTGCATTCCAAACCCCTGCATGGATTGGAGCTGATTAGCTTTTTAATGATACCTGGCAACAAGTGTTGTGACTAGGAGTTAGTTTTCTTGTTGAACTTCAAAGTAGGTTGTTGTGAATATTATATTAGTATTATTTCTTTTGCAGCGTGATGTCACTCCAGTTGTCCAATATCCAGGTGCGAGAATGGTTTAAGAAAAGCAGAGAGAGTGTCCAACCATGGGGAGAATTTTTAAATTTCTCAAAATTCAAAACTCCAAAATCAATTGCCCCTGTGGGAAAAAGAGTGGTGAAAAATGTTGAGAAGTTTCAAGGAAACTATATCTTTGTGTTCATTGGCCTTGTAGTCTTCTGCATGTAAGTTTTTTATGTGTTCTTGTATGATGTGAATTTCATAGAAAGATTTTCAAAGTTGGGAATCAAAGATTTTAAATTAGTTATTTTTGTTCAATATCTTTCTATTTTAGGTAGCTGGATGTAACCTTTGCTTTATGTATTACATTTTTCCATTTATTATGGCTAAATCATGCAGTACCCAGTGATGTTATGGTTGTGTGGAGTTTATGTTTGCCACACACTTTCTGGATGTTAATTTTGATCTGGTCACAAATTTCTTATTTTCATCATTGCCATCTTAGGCAAGGTATTGAATACATCCATCAGTACACATTTGTAAATATAAACTGTGGAGTAACAATGGCTAGGAATCAATGAGTCAGTAGTTCCAATGGGGACCTCTTTGGTCAAAATGCTTCTCAGAAACCCAGAAACCAAAAGCCATTTGAGGTTCATACCTTGTTAAAATTTGCATCGAGAATATCAGTGAAGCCATGTGCAACACGATATACTGAGTTGGATGCAATGTTATGACATTTGACTTAACATTATCAAATCGTATTCTATACATTGGATCTGATATCCATCATTTTGAATGATGATTGGATTAGTTTATTGGAATTGTTGAATACCACACTGTTCAACAAGGCAAGTGTGTTAAGGACAATTAGTAAACATTGCAATTCATTGAATCTGAGCCAAGCAAAGTGTTGTGCTTTCTTTTCTATACTTGATTTTATCCTTCATGACTTGGAATTTGGTCCATCCCACATTCTGGTCTAAACGGTTTTAATATCACACTTATCCATGTTTTTCTGGAAAGATATTAGCAGAAGGTATACATTCATGAAACGGAAGTGTAGTTTGTCACATACAAAATTTTATGAGATGAGAAAAGTGCACTTAAATATTTCAAATATTACAGCCAAAAATTCTGTACAATTTTTGTAATAGACTGGAAATAAGTACAGCAATCATATACATGTAGTGCTTAATATCTGCATTTAAGCAGACTGTAAGGTGCAACAGCAATAAGCAGGATCCCAAAAGCCATCAGTCCACAAGCATAGCAAATTTCGTTACCACAGAGACTCCCCACAGAAAGGAAAAATCACAATTTCAATAACCTTAGTTATCCCACAATTTATACATCAATTTTATAGTATTTTGATACTCCATAATCCTCGACAAAAATAACAAACTACTGGCTTTTTTGTGGAAACACAAACCACTTTAAATTAAAGGAAATATAGTCATTCTTACACTTTTAAGGATGGTTTGAAAGCCCAACCTTATAATAATCATGAAGCACAAAATATGTTGCTTGGATTAAGAGATTAACTGATAATAGAAAGAAAATGTTGATATTGATATTGTTGGTAACATTTTTAATTTGGAAACTTTCCTTATGAAAGTACCTTCATGAATTCCCTTTTACTCCTCTGTAGCATAAGAAAGAGTAATCTCAATAGCAAAGCTAAGAATCATCAAATCAGCAACTGCTAGATAACCAGATGAGAAAAACCAGGAAAACAATTTAGCTATAAACATCCACTGTATTTCAAAACCCATTCATATGATGAAGGTAAAAGTATTTATTGGGATTTAGTCAGCAAGGTGTCCAAACCCCAACAGCAATGTAAACTTGGGTCAATCTTTTTCCTAAATATAAAAACTGTTGATGGGACAACATATTTTTTCTTGTTTTCAATGTATAAAACACACAGAATACTTAAATGTAAGTACAACTTGTTGAAATGTAGTCTAGCATTATCTGTTGAGTGTGAAAATTGTGTAAGGAGGACATTGACATATTAGAACATCATCTGTTCCTCCAGTTTTTTGTTTGTTTTTTTTTTAACAATGTGAACAAATGGCTTCAAATTATTTCTCAATAATGATGTTCAGCCTGTTTGGTGTGTCTGGTAACTTGGATCCAACCACCACATCATTCGTTTATTTGGTACAGTGAGGGAAATTGTATCAAAATAATAGCAAAATTCAAAATAAACCTCTTAATTATCAAGAGTATCTTTTTCAGTTAATATAAAAATGAAGGATTTGGCAACCTCCACATGTTTAAAGACAACATGGATCAGAAACACAGTCACTGTAGTGTATGATGTAAAATTAAAGGAAAGAGTAGGGAGTTGTTTTTATGTCAGCTGACTTGTCAGTCAGCTGGCATTATGTCGTCACTCTGCGGCGTGGGCGTACGCGTACGCGTCCGCGTGAACAACTTCTCCTCCAAAACTACAAGGCCTAGAGACGTGCTGTTTTTTTTAAAAGATACCTTATCTATCGAGGATGAAAAATTGTTCAAGGCATGCAAATCTGTCTGTTCGTCTGTTTGCTAGAGACATTACAAGGGGGGTACCCCCACCAAAAGTGTGAAAATTTCAACTTTTTATCACAATTTTCTCAGTGACTATTGCAGGGATTTCTCTCATATCTTGCATATATGTACTAGGCCAGAGGTAGATTCTCTTGTGTGAGTATGAGACCTGGATCTCTCTTACTTTTTTTTTAATAAATTTTTTTAATAATTTTTAATGCATTAACATTCATGAAATCATGCACAAAATCATTTATAACTTGAAAACTGTTGCATCTAGAGCATTTTGTTAAAATATGTTATTCAGCTACTTTTTTCATAGCTACAATATGGTGAGTAAGTTGGGTGCCTGTCTCAATAGCTAAGTGAGTAATAGCTACTTTTGGGCTTTTCAGTAACTTCCATCATGAGTAGAATCACTTGTAACTTAAAAACTATTGCATTTAGAGAATTTCGTATAAATATGTTATTCAGCTACTTTTGGGTCAGCTATAACATAGTAAAATTTTAGACCTGTAGCTCATGGCATAGCTGAGTAATAGCTACTTTTACGTTATCACTGTTGAGTAAATTGCTTATAACTTCAAAACTATTGCATTTAGAGAATTTCGTATAAATATGTTATTCAGCTACTTTTGGGTCAGCTATAACATAGTAAAATTTCAGACCTGTAGCTCATGGCATAGCTGAGTAATAGCTACTTTTAGGTTATCACTGTTGAGTAAATCGCTTATAACTTGGAAACTATTGCATTTAGAGTATTTTGTTTCAATATGTTATTCACCTATTTTGGGATCAGCTATAACATAGTGAAGTTTCAGATCTGTGGCTCATTGCATAGCTGAGTAATAGCTACTTTGAAGTTCTCACTATTGAGTAAATCAGTTGTAATTGGAAAACTATTGCATTTAGAGAATTTCGTATAAATATGTTATTCAGCTACTTTTGGGTCAGCTATAACATAGTAAAATTTCAGACCTGTAGCTCATGGCATAGCTGAGTAATAGCTACTTTTAGGTCATCACTATTGAGTAAATCAGTTGTAACTTGAAAACTATTGCATTTACAGTATTTTGCTTAAATATGTTGTTCACCTACTTTTGGGTCAGCTATAACATAGTAAAATTTCAGACCTGTAGCTCATGGCATAGCTGAGTAATAGCTACTTTTAGGTTATCACTGTTGAGTAAATCAGTTGTAATTGGAAAACTATTGCATTTAGAGAATTTAGTATAAATATGTTATTCAGCTACTTTTGGGTCAACTATAACATAGTAAAATTTCAGACCTGTAGCTCATGGCATAGCTGAGTAATAGCTACTTTTAGGTCATCACTATTGAGTAAATCAGTTGTAACTTGAAAACTATTGCATTTACAGTATTTTGCTTAAATATGTTGTTCACCTACTTTTGGGTCAGCTATAACATAGTAAAATTTCAGACCTGTAGCTCATGGCATAGCTGAGTAATAGCTACTTTTAGGTTATCACTGTTGAGTAAATCGCTTATAACTTGGAAATTATTGCATTTAGAGTATTTTGTTTCAATATGTTATTCACCTATTTTGGGGTCAGCTATAATATAGTGAAGTTCCAGACCCGTGACTCATTGCATAGCTGAGTAATAGCTACTTTTAGGTTATCACTGTTGAGTAAATCGCTTATAACTTGGAAACTATTGCATTTAGAGTATTTTGTTTCAATATGTTATTCACCTATTTTGGGATCAGCTATAACATAGTGAAGTTTCAGATCTGTGGCTCATTGCATAGCTGAGTAATAGCTACTTTGAAGTTCTCACTATTGAGTAAATCAGTTGTAATTGGAAAACTATTGCATTTAGAGAATTTCGTATAAATATGTTATTCAGCTACTTTTGGGTCAGCTATAACATAGTGAAATTACAGACCTGTAGCTCATGGCATAGCTGAGTAATAGCTACTTTTAGGTCATCACTATTGAGTAAATCAGTTGTAACTTGAAAACTATTGCATTTACAGTATTTTGCTTAAATATGTTGTTCACCTACTTTTGGGTCAGCTATAACATAGTAAAATTTCAGACCTGTAGCTCATGGCATAGCTGAGTAATAGCTACTTTTAGGTCATCACTATTGAGTAAATCAGTTGTAACTTGAAAACTATTGCATTTACAGTATTTTGCTTTAATATGTTGTTCACCTACTTTTGGGTCAGCTATAACATAGTGAAATTTCAGACCTGTAGCTCATTGCATAGCTGAGTAATAACTACTTTTGAGGTTCTCACTATTGAGTAAATCAGTTGTAATTGGAAAATTATTGCATTTAGAGAATTTAGTATAAATATGTTATTCAGCTACTTTTGGGTCAACTATAACATAGTAAAATTTCAGACCTGTAGCTCATGGCATAGCTGAGTAATAGCTACTTTTAGGTCATCACTATTGAGTAAATCAGTTGTAACTTGAAAACTATTGCATTTACAGTATTTTGCTTAAATATGTTGTTCACCTACTTTTGGGTCAGCTATAACATAGTAAAATTTCAGACCTGTAGCTCATGGCATAGCTGAGTAATAGCTACTTTTAGGTCATCACTATTGAGTAAATCAGTTGTAACTTGAAAACTATTGCATTTACAGTATTTTGCTTAAATATGTTGTTCACCTACTTTTGGGTCAGCTATAACATAGTAAAATTTCAGACCTGTAGCTCATGGCATAGCTGAGTAATAGCTACTTTTAGGTTATCACTGTTGAGTAAATCAGTTGTAATTGGAAAACTATTGCATTTAGAGAATTTAGTATAAATATGTTATTCAGCTACTTTTGGGTCAACTATAACATAGTAAAATTTCAGACCTGTAGCTCATGGCATAGCTGAGTAATAGCTACTTTTAGGTCATCACTATTGAGTAAATCAGTTGTAACTTGAAAACTATTGCATTTACAGTATTTTGCTTAAATATGTTGTTCACCTACTTTTGGGTCAGCTATAACATAGTAAAATTTCAGACCTGTAGCTCATGGCATAGCTGAGTAATAGCTACTTTTAGGTCATCACTATTGAGTAAATCAGTTGTAACTTGAAAACTATTGCATTTACAGTATTTTGCTTAAATATGTTGTTCACCTACTTTTGGGTCAGCTATAACATAGTAAAATTTCAGACCTGTAGCTCATGGCATAGCTGAGTAATAGCTACTTTTAGGTTATCACTGTTGAGTAAATCGCTTATAACTTGGAAATTATTGCATTTAGAGTATTTTGTTTCAATATGTTATTCACCTATTTTGGGGTCAGCTATAATATAGTGAAGTTCCAGACCCGTGACTCATTGCATAGCTGAGTAATAGCTACTTTTAGGTTATCACTGTTGAGTAAATCGCTTATAACTTGGAAACTATTGCATTTAGAGTATTTTGTTTCAATATGTTATTCACCTATTTTGGGATCAGCTATAACATAGTGAAGTTTCAGATCTGTGGCTCATTGCATAGCTGAGTAATAGCTACTTTGAAGTTCTCACTATTGAGTAAATCAGTTGTAATTGGAAAACTATTGCATTTAGAGAATTTCGTATAAATATGTTATTCAGCTACTTTTGGGTCAGCTATAACATAGTGAAATTACAGACCTGTAGCTCATGGCATAGCTGAGTAATAGCTACTTTTAGGTCATCACTATTGAGTAAATCAGTTGTAACGTGAAAACTATTGCATTTACAGTATTTTGCTTAAATATGTTGTTCACCTACTTTTGGGTCAGCTATAACATAGTAAAATTTCAGACCTGTAGCTCATGGCATAGCTGAGTAATAGCTACTTTTAGGTTATCACTGTTGAGTAAATCAGTTGTAATTGGAAAACTATTGCATTTAGAGAATTTAGTATAAATATGTTATTCAGCTACTTTTGGGTCAGCTATAACATAGTAAAATTTCAGACCTGTAGCTCATGGCATAGCTGAGTAATAGCTACTTTTAGGTCATCACTATTGAGTAAATCAGTTGTAACTTGAAAACTATTGCATTTACAGTATTTTGCTTAAATATGTTGTTCACCTACTTTTGGGTCAGCTATAACATAGTAAAATTTCAGACCTGTAGCTCATGGCATAGCTGAGTAATAGCTACTTTTAGGTCATCACTATTGAGTAAATCAGTTGTAACTTGAAAACTATTGCATTTACAGTATTTTGCTTTAATATGTTGTTCACCTACTTTTGGGTCAGCTATAACATAGTGAAATTTCAGACCTGTAGCTCATGGCATAGCTGAGTAATAACTACTTTTGAGGTTCTCACTATTGAGTAAATCAGTTGTAATTGGAAAATTATTGCATTTAGAGAATTTAGTATAAATATGTTATTCAGCTACTTTTGGGTCAACTATAACATAGTAAAATTTCAGACCTGTAGCTCATGGCATAGCTGAGTAATAGCTACTTTTAGGTCATCACTATTGAGTAAATCAGTTGTAACTTGAAAACTATTGCATTTACAGTATTTTGCTTAAATATGTTGTTCACCTACTTTTGGGTCAGCTATAACATAGTAAAATTTCAGACCTGTAGCTCATGGCATAGCTGAGTAATAGCTACTTTTAGGTTATCACTGTTGAGTAAATCGCTTATAACTTGGAAATTATTGCATTTAGAGTATTTTGTTTCAATATGTTATTCACCTATTTTGGGGTCAGCTATAACATAGTGAAGTTCCAGACCCGTGACTCATTGCATAGCTGAGTAATAGCTACTTTTAGGTTATCACTGTTGAGTAAATCGCTTATAACTTGGAAACTATTGCATTTAGAGTATTTTGTTTCAATATGTTATTCACCTATTTTGGGATCAGCTATAACATAGTGAAGTTTCAGATCTGTGGCTCATTGCATAGCTGAGTAATAGCTACTTTGAAGTTCTCACTATTGAGTAAATCAGTTGTAATTGGAAAACTATTGCATTTAGAGAATTTCGTATAAATATGTTATTCAGCTACTTTTGGGTCAGCTATAACATAGTAAAATTTCAGACCTGTAGCTCATGGCATAGCTGAGTAATAGCTACTTTTAGGTCATCACTATTGAGTAAATCAGTTGTAACTTGAAAACTATTGCATTTACAGTATTTTGCTTAAATATGTTGTTCACCTACTTTTGGGTCAGCTATAACATAGTAAAATTTCAGACCTGTAGCTCATGGCATAGCTGAGTAATAGCTACTTTTAGGTCATCACTATTGAGTAAATCAGTTGTAACTTGAAAACTATTGCATTTACAGTATTTTGCTTTAATATGTTGTTCACCTACTTTTGGGTCAGCTATAACATAGTAAAATTTCAGACCTGTAGCTCATTGCATAGCTGAGTAATAACTACTTTTGAGGTTCTCACTATTGAGTAAATCAGTTGTAATTGGAAAATTATTGCATTTAGAGAATTTAGTATAAATATGTTATTCAGCTACTTTTGGGTCAGCTATAACATAGTAAAATTTCAGACCTGTAGCTCATGGCATAGCTGAGTAATAGCTACTTTTAGGTCATCACTATTGAGTAAATCAGTTGTAACTTGAAAACTATTGCATTTACAGTATTTTGCTTAAATATGTTGTTCACCTACTTTTGGGTCAGCTATAACATAGTAAAATTTCAGACCTGTAGCTCATGGCATAGCTGAGTAATACCTACTTTTAGGTCATCACTATTGAGTAAATCAGTTGTAACTTGAAAACTATTGCATTTACAGTATTTTGCTTTAATATGTTGTTCACCTACTTTTGGGTCAGCTATAACATAGTGAAATTTCAGACCTGTAGCTCATTGCATAGCTGAGTAATAACTACTTTTGAGGTTCTCACTATTGAGTAAATCAGTTGTAATTGGAAAATTATTGCATTTAGAGAATTTAGTATAAATATGTTATTCAGCTACTTTTGGGTCAGCTATAACATAGTAAAATTTCAGACCTGTAGCTCATGGCATAGCTGAGTAATAGCTACTTTTAGGTCATCACTATTGAGTAAATCAGTTGTAACTTGAAAACTATTGCATTTACAGTATTTTGCTTTAATATGTTGTTCACCTACTTTTGGGTCAGCTATAACATAGTGAAATTTCAGACCTGTAGCTCATTGCATAGCTGAGTAATAACTACTTTTGAGGTTCTCACTATTGAGTAAATCAGTTGTAATTGGAAAATTATTGCATTTAGAGAATTTAGTATAAATATGTTATTCAGCTACTTTTGGGTCAACTATAACATAGTAAAATTTCAGACCTGTAGCTCATGGCATAGCTGAGTAATAGCTACTTTTAGGTCATCACTATTGAGTAAATCAGTTGTAACTTGAAAACTATTGCATTTACAGTATTTTGCTTAAATATGTTGTTCACCTACTTTTGGGTCAGCTATAACATAGTAAAATTTCAGACCTGTAGCTCATGGCATAGCTGAGTAATAGCTACTTTTAGGTCATCACTATTGAGTAAATCAGTTGTAACTTGAAAACTATTGCATTTACAGTATTTTGCTTAAATATGTTGTTCACCTACTTTTGGGTCAGCTATAACATAGTAAAATTTCAGACCTGTAGCTCATGGCATAGCTGAGTAATAGCTACTTTTAGGTTATCACTGTTGAGTAAATCAGTTGTAATTGGAAAACTATTGCATTTAGAGAATTTAGTATAAATATGTTATTCAGCTACTTTTGGGTCAACTATAACATAGTAAAATTTCAGACCTGTAGCTCATGGCATAGCTGAGTAATAGCTACTTTTAGGTCATCACTATTGAGTAAATCAGTTGTAACTTGAAAACTATTGCATTTACAGTATTTTGCTTAAATATGTTGTTCACCTACTTTTGGGTCAGCTATAACATAGTAAAATTTCAGACCTGTAGCTCATGGCATAGCTGAGTAATAGCTACTTTTAGGTCATCACTATTGAGTAAATCAGTTGTAACTTGAAAACTATTGCATTTACAGTATTTTGCTTAAATATGTTGTTCACCTACTTTTGGGTCAGCTATAACATAGTAAAATTTCAGACCTGTAGCTCATGGCATAGCTGAGTAATAGCTACTTTTAGGTTATCACTGTTGAGTAAATCGCTTATAACTTGGAAATTATTGCATTTAGAGTATTTTGTTTCAATATGTTATTCACCTATTTTGGGGTCAGCTATAATATAGTGAAGTTCCAGACCCGTGACTCATTGCATAGCTGAGTAATAGCTACTTTTAGGTTATCACTGTTGAGTAAATCGCTTATAACTTGGAAACTATTGCATTTAGAGTATTTTGTTTCAATATGTTATTCACCTATTTTGGGATCAGCTATAACATAGTGAAGTTTCAGATCTGTGGCTCATTGCATAGCTGAGTAATAGCTACTTTGAAGTTCTCACTATTGAGTAAATCAGTTGTAATTGGAAAACTATTGCATTTAGAGAATTTCGTATAAATATGTTATTCAGCTACTTTTGGGTCAGCTATAACATAGTGAAATTTCAGACCTGTAGCTCATGGCATAGCTGAGTAATAGCTACTTTTAGGTCATCACTATTGAGTAAATCAGTTGTAACTTGAAAACTATTGCATTTACAGTATTTTGCTTAAATATGTTGTTCACCTACTTTTGGGTCAGCTATAACATAGTAAAATTTCAGACCTGTAGCTCATGGCATAGCTGAGTAATAGCTACTTTTAGGTCATCACTATTGAGTAAATCAGTTGTAACTTGAAAACTATTGCATTTACAGTATTTTGCTTTAATATGTTGTTCACCTACTTTTGGGTCAGCTATAACATAGTGAAATTTCAGACCTGTAGCTCATTGCATAGCTGAGTAATAACTACTTTTGAGGTTCTCACTATTGAGTAAATCAGTTGTAATTGGAAAATTATTGCATTTAGAGAATTTAGTATAAATATGTTATTCAGCTACTTTTGGGTCAACTATAACATAGTAAAATTTCAGACCTGTAGCTCATGGCATAGCTGAGTAATAGCTACTTTTAGGTCATCACTATTGAGTAAATCAGTTGTAACTTGAAAACTATTGCATTTACAGTATTTTGCTTAAATATGTTGTTCACCTACTTTTGGGTCAGCTATAACATAGTAAAATTTCAGACCTGTAGCTCATGGCATAGCTGAGTAATAGCTACTTTTAGGTCATCACTATTGAGTAAATCAGTTGTAACTTGAAAACTATTGCATTTACAGTATTTTGCTTAAATATGTTGTTCACCTACTTTTGGGTCAGCTATAACATAGTAAAATTTCAGACCTGTAGCTCATGGCATAGCTGAGTAATAGCTACTTTTAGGTTATCACTGTTGAGTAAATCAGTTGTAATTGGAAAACTATTGCATTTAGAGAATTTAATATAAATATGTTATTCAGCTACTTTTGGGTCAACTATAACATAGTAAAATTTCAGACCTGTAGCTCATGGCATAGCTGAGTAATAGCTACTTTTAGGTCATCACTATTGAGTAAATCAGTTGTAACTTGAAAACTATTGCATTTACAGTATTTTGCTTAAATATGTTGTTCACCTACTTTTGGGTCAGCTATAACATAGTAAAATTTCAGACCTGTAGCTCATGGCATAGCTGAGTAATAGCTACTTTTAGGTCATCACTATTGAGTAAATCAGTTGTAACTTGAAAACTATTGCATTTACAGTATTTTGCTTAAATATGTTGTTCACCTACTTTTGGGTCAGCTATGACATAGTAAAATTTCAGACCTGTAGCTCATGGCATAGCTGAGTAATAGCTACTTTTAGGTTATCACTGTTGAGTAAATCGCTTATAACTTGGAAATTATTGCATTTAGAGTATTTTGTTTCAATATGTTATTCACCTATTTTGGGGTCAGCTATAACATAGTGAAGTTCCAGACCCGTGACTCATTGCATAGCTGAGTAATAGCTACTTTTAGGTTATCACTGTTGAGTAAATCGCTTATAACTTGGAAACTATTGCATTTAGAGTATTTTGTTTCAATATGTTATTCACCTATTTTGGGATCAGCTATAACATAGTGAAGTTTCAGATCTGTGGCTCATTGCATAGCTGAGTAATAGCTACTTTGAAGTTCTCACTATTGAGTAAATCAGTTGTAATTGGAAAACTGTTGCATTTAGAGAATTTCGTATAAATATGTTATTCAGCTACTTTTGGGTCAGCTATAACATAGTAAAATTTCAGACCTGTAGCTCATGGCATAGCTGAGTAATAGCTACTTTTAGGTCATCACTATTGAGTAAATCAGTTGTAACTTGAAAACTATTGCATTTACAGTATTTTGCTTTAATATGTTGTTCACCTACTTTTGGGTCAGCTATAACATAGTGAAATTTCAGACCTGTAGCTCATTGCATAGCTGAGTAATAACTACTTTTGAGGTTCTCACTATTGAGTAAATCAGTTGTAATTGGAAAATTATTGCATTTAGAGAATTTAGTATAAATATGTTATTCAGCTACTTTTGGGTCAACTATAACATAGTAAAATTTCAGACCTGTAGCTCATGGCATAGCTGAGTAATAGCTACTTTTAGGTCATCACTATTGAGTAAATCAGTTGTAACTTGAAAACTATTGCATTTACAGTATTTTGCTTAAATATGTTGTTCACCTACTTTTGGGTCAGCTATAACATAGTAAAATTTCAGACCTGTAGCTCATGGCATAGCTGAGTAATAGCTACTTTTAGGTCATCACTATTGAGTAAATCAGTTGTAACTTGAAAACTATTGCATTTACAGTATTTTGCTTAAATATGTTGTTCACCTACTTTTGGGTCAGCTATAACATAGTAAAATTTCAGACCTGTAGCTCATGGCATAGCTGAGTAATAGCTACTTTTAGGTTATCACTGTTGAGTAAATCAGTTGTAATTGGAAAACTATTGCATTTAGAGAATTTAGTATAAATATGTTATTCAGCTACTTTTGGGTCAACTATAACATAGTAAAATTTCAGACCTGTAGCTCATGGCATAGCTGAGTAATAGCTACTTTTAGGTCATCACTATTGAGTAAATCAGTTGTAACTTGAAAACTATTGCATTTACAGTATTTTGCTTAAATATGTTGTTCACCTACTTTTGGGTCAGCTATAACATAGTAAAATTTCAGACCTGTAGCTCATGGCATAGCTGAGTAATAGCTACTTTTAGGTCATCACTATTGAGTAAATCAGTTGTAACTTGAAAACTATTGCATTTACAGTATTTTGCTTAAATATGTTGTTCACCTACTTTTGGGTCAGCTATAACATAGTAAAATTTCAGACCTGTAGCTCATGGCATAGCTGAGTAATAGCTACTTTTAGGTCATCACTATTGAGTAAATCAGTTGTAACTTGAAAACTATTGCATTTACAGTATTTTGCTTAAATATGTTGTTCACCTACTTTTGGGTCAGCTATAACATAGTAAAATTTCAGACCTGTAGCTCATGGCATAGCTGAGTAATAGCTACTTTTAGGTTATCACTTGAGTAAATCGCTTATAACTTGGAAATTATTGCATTTAGAGTATTTTGTTTCAATATGTTATTCACCTATTTTGGGGTCAGCTATAATATAGTGAAGTTCCAGACCCGTGACTCATTGCATAGCTGAGTAATAGCTACTTTTAGGTTATCACTGTTGAGTAAATCGCTTATAACTTGGAAACTATTGCATTTAGAGTATTTTGTTTCAATATGTTATTCACCTATTTTGGGATCAGCTATAACATAGTGAAGTTTCAGATCTGTGGCTCATTGCATAGCTGAGTAATAGCTACTTTGAAGTTCTCACTATTGAGTAAATCAGTTGTAATTGGAAAACTATTGCATTTAGAGAATTTCGTATAAATATGTTATTCAGCTACTTTTGGGTCAGCTATAACATAGTGAAATTACAGACCTGTAGCTCATGGCATAGCTGAGTAATAGCTACTTTTAGGTCATCACTATTGAGTAAATCAGTTGTAACTTGAAAACTATTGCATTTACAGTATTTTGCTTAAATATGTTGTTCACCTACTTTTGGGTCAGCTATAACATAGTAAAATTTCAGACCTGTAGCTCATGGCATAGCTGAGTAATAGCTACTTTTAGGTTATCACTGTTGAGTAAATCAGTTGTAATTGGAAAACTATTGCATTTAGAGAATTTAGTATAAATATGTTATTCAGCTACTTTTGGGTCAGCTATAACATAGTAAAATTTCAGACCTGTAGCTCATGGCATAGCTGAGTAATAGCTACTTTTAGGTCATCACTATTGAGTAAATCAGTTGTAACTTGAAAACTATTGCATTTACAGTATTTTGCTTAAATATGTTGTTCACCTACTTTTGGGTCAGCTATAACATAGTAAAATTTCAGACCTGTAGCTCATGGCATAGCTGAGTAATAGCTACTTTTAGGTCATCACTATTGAGTAAATCAGTTGTAACTTGAAAACTATTGCATTTACAGTATTTTGCTTTAATATGTTGTTCACCTACTTTTGGGTCAGCTATAACATAGTGAAATTTCAGACCTGTAGCTCATTGCATAGCTGAGTAATAACTACTTTTGAGGTTCTCACTATTGAGTAAATCAGTTGTAATTGGAAAATTATTGCATTTAGAGAATTTAGTATAAATATGTTATTCAGCTACTTTTGGGTCAACTATAACATAGTAAAATTTCAGACCTGTAGCTCATGGCATAGCTGAGTAATAGCTACTTTTAGGTCATCACTATTGAGTAAATCAGTTGTAACTTGAAAACTATTGCATTTACAGTATTTTGCTTAAATATGTTGTTCACCTACTTTTGGGTCAGCTATAACATAGTAAAATTTCAGACCTGTAGCTCATGGCATAGCTGAGTAATAGCTACTTTTAGGTCATCACTATTGAGTAAATCAGTTGTAACTTGAAAACTATTGCATTTACAGTATTTTGCTTAAATATGTTGTTCACCTACTTTTGGGTCAGCTATAACATAGTAAAATTTCAGACCTGTAGCTCATGGCATAGCTGAGTAATAGCTACTTTTAGGTTATCACTGTTGAGTAAATCAGTTGTAATTGGAAAACTATTGCATTTAGAGAATTTAGTATAAATATGTTATTCAGCTACTTTTGGGTCAACTATAACATAGTAAAATTTCAGACCTGTAGCTCATGGCATAGCTGAGTAATAGCTACTTTTAGGTCATCACTATTGAGTAAATCAGTTGTAACTTGAAAACTATTGCATTTACAGTATTTTGCTTAAATATGTTGTTCACCTACTTTTGGGTCAGCTATAACATAGTAAAATTTCAGACCTGTAGCTCATGGCATAGCTGAGTAATAGCTACTTTTAGGTCATCACTATTGAGTAAATCAGTTGTAACTTGAAAACTATTGCATTTACAGTATTTTGCTTAAATATGTTGTTCACCTACTTTTGGGTCAGCTATAACATAGTAAAATTTCAGACCTGTAGCTCATGGCATAGCTGAGTAATAGCTACTTTTAGGTTATCACTGTTGAGTAAATCGCTTATAACTTGGAAATTATTGCATTTAGAGTATTTTGTTTCAATATGTTATTCACCTATTTTGGGGTCAGCTATAACATAGTGAAGTTCCAGACCCGTGACTCATTGCATAGCTGAGTAATAGCTACTTTTAGGTTATCACTGTTGAGTAAATCGCTTATAACTTGGAAACTATTGCATTTAGAGTATTTTGTTTCAATATGTTATTCACCTATTTTGGGATCAGCTATAACATAGTGAAGTTTCAGATCTGTGGCTCATTGCATAGCTGAGTAATAGCTACTTTGAAGTTCTCACTATTGAGTAAATCAGTTGTAATTGGAAAACTGTTGCATTTAGAGAATTTCGTATAAATATGTTATTTAGCTACTTTTGGGTCAGCTATAACATAGTAAAATTTCAGACCTGTAGCTCATGGCATAGCTGAGTAATAGCTACTTTTAGGTCATCACTATTGAGTAAATCAGTTGTAACTTGAAAACTATTGCTTTTATTACGCTACAATAGCTTACCATGTGGGACTTAATGCTGTTCTCGGGTTGCCACACCCGGGGCCAACGTCTTAGAAAAAAAGACCGTTCTTGTTAGCCACCGGATATACTGGTAGTTGTCGTCACGTGATACCTTCTGACCAATCGTCCTACTTTCTCGTTGGCCACGATTGACTGGTAGCAGTTTGTAAATATACAGACATTTTCATTTATTTCTCAGACTTTACTTATTGTTGGAGGCTAATATTTGCATATTTCTTGTTATATATATCATAGATTATTCTGTTAAAGTTTCATTTTCACAGGATAAGTATTTTTATTGCAGTCGCGTGTTTTGAGTTTTCCTCGGTTCAGGCTATTTCTTTCTACGTCTTTTATTGCGTACAAAATGTCTACACATCAAGCAAATAAAGACAAACCGAGAGCGCAGAAATGCCGCCATTTCTGCTTTAGTTTTGATACACATAATTTCTGCCCTACCTGTAGGGAGGCTGGCAAGGGAGATGACCCCTGTGTCACCTTTGAAACCCCTTGCGAAGTTTGCACGTCTTTTACAGATGAGCAACTTCAGAAAATTCAAAACCGGAAACGGTATTTGAAAAAGCAGAAAGCGACAACTAGTTCCAAAGATGAACTAGATCTTTTGGGTGAAGGCGACGGGGATTCCTTCACTGGGTCTAATGCTGACCTCGAGTGTGCGGCTGATAGCCTTTTTATTTCACCCCCCCGTCCACAACCTCTTGCCTTCAGTTCCTTGTCTTTGAAAACGCCAGCAAAAACCGTCCCACCCACTCCTGGCACTGCTTTGCAAAATAAAATCCAGTCAAATTTAGAGAAATCACTCGGTGATTCCTTAAATATACACTTACAGCAGCAAATGGGTTCCTTTCAGGCATCCATGTTGGAAGCTTTTAGGTCACTCCGAGAGGAGTTGACTGTAAAACAGAAAGTCGAGGCACAGCCCTCGACTCTTGCTTCAAAACCTGGCTTGTCCAGTACTTCTGCTGCCCCTCTGGATTTGCCCCCTCCGAGATCTGGTACTAACATTCCAAGCGAGGATATGGATGTGGACTACGGTCCAACTCTTCCTCCCCGTTTAGTATCTACTCAACCTTCCTCGGATCAGTACGTTGCCCCCTCTGAAGGTCATCCCGAAGAGGTTTCGTACTCTCACAAAAAGCAAAGCCATAGGCAGCCAGTTGACCCGAGCTCTGCCTCGGACCAACTAAATGAAGATTCCGATGAACCTCGGATCCCTTCTTCTAGACCCAAAAAGCACTCTGACAAGAGCAAACATAAATCAAGGTCTAGATACGTGTCTTTTACCTCAGAGGAGGACCACTCCCCTGTAGCCAGGCACAGGTCTTCTAAGCCCTCTAGGGCTCAGCCCTCAGGAGTTGCTTCTGATCAAGACCTCCCACAACATGATCCAGACCCCCCTTATTATAGGGCAGTAGCTTTGTCTGACATGCCCTCACAATACTCTGAGGAAGTTGATACCTTCAGGCGTATTTTGTCTCTCCCTGACCCCAGGGAATCTATGCCCAGGTCTTCCACCTCGGTGTTGGGTCTGGATGATGAAAAAGGCCGTCAAGAGCTCAGACCTAGAGGTCCCTCCTCTATTCTTCCACTTAGCTCAGTTATCAAGGACGCCTTTGATAAATTCCAACATGACTTTAAGGCTGCCAACTTATCTGAGGGAAAATATGTCAAGCCTCCTCCCTCAACTTCAAAGTGGTACAAGGTGGGACAACCAACTTTTCAAGACAAAATCCAGGAGTTGAATACAGACTTTGCTAAGATCTGTATTACTCCTAGACCGTCTGGGCCCCCAGTAGCCAGAGTTCCCCTTCCAGTCCTCAAGGAGCTAGAACTTCAGGCTAGACAAAATATCTCTACCCTCAACTTCACCGCTGCTTTTGCCAAGACCTCCTCTTCTTGCAATGCTTCATTGGAAAAATGCCAACATAGCATCAAGTCTACGGTCAAGAAGATTAAATCTCAGATTCAAAAAGGTGCCGATCCTGAGAGAGCAGCAAAGCGCGGATATGAGGAAGTAGCTGACTACTTAGATTTTTGGAACAAGACAGTACTTGTTCAACACAGGGCCCTCACTTGTCTCAGCAAATCTCTAGCCCATATTTTGCAGAGGGAATTATACTCTATGGCTAATACCGGCTTGCTTAGGCGCGAAGCCGAGATGACTCTATTACATCCTCAATTAGGAGAAACGAGACGTCAAGAACTCAGGAACTCGTCCTTTTGGGACGCCTCCTTGTTCGAGTCTCAATTAGTGAAGGAAGGTGAGGACTTCCTTCTCAAAAAAGGCACCTCAAAAGATTCTCAGGGTTTTCCACCCTACCAGAATAAGCCCTTTCGTGGTCCCCACAAGAAAAGAGGCTCCTACAGGAAACGCCCCTATGGGGGCAATACCTCTCAAAGCAGTAACCAGTCCTTTCCTTCGGGAAGAGGAAAATCCAACTTCAGAGGCTTCAGGGGTCGTTTTCGACCCCACAATAGAGGAAGGGGGCGTGGAAACCCCCCTCCCCAATGACTCCTCCAAAGCCTCACTCAGTCCACCAGTAGGAGGTCGCCTCCGTTCTTTCAGGAGAGACTGGCTCACAAACAAATGTTCTCAAAACGTGTTAAACATTATCACCAATGGCTACGTTCTGCCATTCCGTTCAAAGCCAAACTTGATCAGATTTCCTCTGATTCTGTCAGAGTACAAGGCCCAACAAAAAGACCAAGCCTTGGCTGCTTGTATCCAGTCTCTCCTGTCAAAGAACGCTATCGAAAGGGTAGACAATGTAAAATCTCTCGGGTTTTACAGTCGCCTGTTCCTAGTACCCAAGCCTCACCAAAAGTGGAGGCCAGTCATAGACTTAAGCAGGCTCAATACTTTTCTACACGTAGAAAAGTTCAAAATGGAAACTCCAGAGTCCATCAGGACCTCCCTGATTCCAGGGGAGTGGGTATCGTCGATAGATCTGTCGGACGCCTACCTGCATATCCCCATCCACCCAAACTCAAGGAAATACCTAAGGTTTTGCTACAAGGCTCAGGTGTTCCAATTCACCTCCCTCCCGTTCGGACTAGCCACAGCCCCCCAGGTCTTTACAATGATCGTAAAGGAAGTGAAACTAATGGCCCTCTCAAGAGGACTCAGAATTCACCAATACCTGGACGACTGGCTGATCAGGTCCCAGTCTCAGGAGGAAGCACAAGTGAACACTCAGGCAGTAGTAGAACTGACTCAGTCCTTGGGATGGATAATAAATCAGGAAAAATCAGAACTGAAACCTACACAGGTGTTTTCGTTCGTGGGCTACGAATACCACCTCGATTCAGCCCTTGTAAAACCCACTCAAGAGAGATGGCTCAAACTTCAGGATTTGATCCTACGACTCAAGTCAAAACGTGTTTTGACTGCAAGATGTTTGATGTCTCTAATTGGGTTGCTAGCCTCAACGGAGAAAATGGTCCCGGAGGGACGCCTTCACATGAGGCCCTTTCAGTTTCATCTCAAGGAGCACTGGAGATATCCTCAGTCGCTGGACAACCTCCTTCCCTGGACAGAAGCCATTGCAGCCCACCTAGATTGGTGGCAAAATCCCTCCAAGGTGATGAAAGGTGCAGACCTTCATCCCAAAGACCACAGTATCCAACTCTTTACCGACGCCTCAAACGAAGGTTGGGGCGCTCACTTAGACCAAAATTTTACCAAAGGTCTGTGGTCAGATCGGGAAAAAAGGCTTCACATAAATGTCCTAGAATTGAAGGCGGTCTCCCTGGCCCTTCGAGACTTCAAGGACCAGTGCCAGAATCAAACAGTGTTGGTTGCGACGGACAACTCAACAGTGGTAGCCTACATCAACAAACAAGGAGGAACACACTCGGCAGAGATGTGTGCTCTCCTGTGGAAGATCATGACCTGGTGCCATCACTATCACATAACATTGAAAGCCAGGCACATTCCAGGGTGCCTGAATGTGATGGCCGACCTGCTATCCAGGTCCAACCAAGTGCAGTCAACCGAATGGTCTCTGCACCCACAGGTCTTCAAACAGATCTGCCAGAAGTGGTTCACCCCTCATGTAGACTTGTTTGCCACTCACCTGAACCACAAGCTCCCTCTATACGTGTCTCCTATCCCAGACCCAAAGGCCTGGGACATAGATGCTCTGAACATAAACTGGACCAACCTCACAGCATATGCGTACCCTCCTACGGCTCTCCTTCACAAGGTGATCCAAAAGATCAGGCAATGCCAGTGCCTGATCATCGTAATAGCCCCAGGCTGGCCAGGGATGCCCTGGTTTTGGGACCTAGTGCAGCTCTCAACAGAGATCCCACTGCAACTCCCAGTGTCAACAACCCTACTCAAACAGTCCCACAAGTTGGTGTTCCACAACAACCTCCAGCACCTGAACCTCCACGCCTGGTGTCTAGGAGCGGACAACTCCAAGAACAAGGCTTCTCTGTGGAGGTGGCAGAGAGAATTGCTGCCCCTCAGCGGTCATCAACAAGGACCATCTACAAGTCAAAGTGGGCCCTATTTGAAAAATGGTGCAGAGAAAATTCGGTGGATTTCTCCACTCCATCTGTGAAACAAATCTCAGATTTCTTCATGTACCTGTACCAAGACCTAAACAGGCGCCCCTCGACCATTGATGGCTACAGGACTGCAATCGTTGACACTTTGGGCCCAACGGCCCAACATATTGCACACAATGCAGACCTTCATAGGTTACTCTCCAGTTTTCACAGGGATCGTCCTAAAAGTTCCAGAAACTTACCCAAGTGGAACCTTTCTGTTGTCCTTAACGAGCTCACCAAAGCACCTTTTGAGCCCATGAAAGACTCAGACCTCAAACATCTCACTTTAAAAACTGCTTTCTTGCTAGCCTTGGCCTCCGGCAAGCGCCGCAGCGAAATCCATGCCTGGGTCGCTAACAAAGTATCCAATTTAGGCCAATGGGAAAAGGTTGCCTTGTTCCCTTCTTCTGATTTCATAGCCAAAAACCAACTAGCAAGAGAAGGTTCTCAAAGTGTGTCTCCGGTGACTATCCCTGCTCTGACTACCATTGTGGATAGACAGTTTAAAGAAGACAGGACCCTGTGTCCCGTACGGGCCCTGAGGTTTTATTTAGACCGAACTAAAGACCTGAGAGGGTCTCGTTCTCTCCTTTTCATCTCCTTTAAGAAAGGACATACCTCAGACATCAGACCCGCTACACTCTCTTCATGGTTGAAACAAACCATTTTACTTTGTTACAAACAAGCAGATCAACAAACCTTGGACTTGGTCCAAGTCAAAGCGCATGACATCCGGGCCTTCGCGGCCTCTAAGGCCTTTTACGGTGGGGTATCGGTGGACCAAATCATGCAAGCCTGTCACTGGAAAGCTCACAACACATTTACAAATTTTTACCTAAAAGACCTTACTTGGTCGGACACCGACAACAATTTGTACCTGGGACCTGTAGTGGCTGCACAACAAGTCCTAGATCCTTCCCCTCAGACCAGTTGTCCTCGGAAAGAAAAAAGGGGGGGGGGCACATCCGCTACAACCAAGTCTTCAGGAGTCTTTCCCAGGATCTAGGTATTCCTTTACCTTCAAGATGTTACGGGTAAGGTCATTTTATTCTTTAATTATCAAGTAATTTCTATTAAGGACTTATTTAGTTGTCATTAATCTCATATTCAGCTTGTAAAAATTTTTATGAGACGCCCAACCACTGGGTTGGTCAGTCATACGTGAAGGGCCCTTTTGGACCCTCAGACCTCGGAGTGAGCATTGCTGCACTTCCGTCCTACAATAAAACATCTAGACAGTTTTTAGTACTGTCTCTCCTTTACTTAGGTTTTTGGCTCGTTACAGGCCCGGCCTTCGGGGTCGGGGCACTGTAAATGGGACTCAGACTGGTATTTCTGGCACTATTCTAGAAATATTAATTCAAAATCTTAGAAAAAAATGACATACCTTCCAGTCTCAGCTGTAATCCCGCCACCGGGCGGTTGAATTCAGCATTAAGTCCCACATGGTAAGCTATTGTAGCGTAATAAAATTGAAAATTTTAATTACTTAAATGTAGCTTTTATAAGCTACAAGCTTACCATGTGGGACTTAGAAGAGTCCCACCCTGCCTCCCCGCTGTTTACAGCTGAGGGGTAGGTTTAAAAAATTTCAACGAGAAAGTAGGACGATTGGTCAGAAGGTATCACGTGACGACAACTACCAGTATATCCGGTGGCTAACAAGAACGGTCTTTTTTTCTAAGACGTTGGCCCCGGGTGTGGCAACCCGAGAACAGCATTAAGTCCCACATGGTAAGCTTGTAGCTTATAAAAGCTACATTTAAGTAATTAAAATTTTCAAATTTACAGTATTTTGCTTAAATATGTTGTTCACCTACTTTTGGGTCAGCTATAACATAGTAAAATTTCAGACCTGTAGCTCATGGCATAGCTGAGTAATAGCTACTTTTAGGTCATCACTATTGAGTAAATCAGTTGTAACTTGAAAACTATTGCATTTACAGTATTTTGCTTTAATATGTTGTTCACCTACTTTTGGGTCATCTATAACATAGTGAAATTTCAGACCTGTAGCTCATTGCATAGCTGAGTAATAACTACTTTTGAGGTTCTCACTATTGAGTAAATCAGTTGTAATTGGAAAATTATTGCATTTAGAGAATTTAGTATAAATATGTTATTCAGCTACTTTTGGGTCAACTATAACATAGTAAAATTTCAGACCTGTAGCTCATGGCATAGCTGAGTAATAGCTACTTTTAGGTCATCACTATTGAGTAAATCAGTTGTAACTTGAAAACTATTGCATTTACAGTATTTTGCTTAAATATGTTGTTCACCTACTTTTGGGTCAGCTATAACATAGTAAAATTTCAGACCTGTAGCTCATGGCATAGCTGAGTAATAGCTACTTTTAGGTCATCACTATTGAGTAAATCAGTTGTAACTTGAAAACTATTGCATTTACAGTATTTTGCTTAAATATGTTGTTCACCTACTTTTGGGTCAGCTATAACATAGTAAAATTTCAGACCTGTAGCTCATGGCATAGCTGAGTAATAGCTACTTTTAGGTTATCACTGTTGAGTAAATCAGTTGTAATTGGAAAACTATTGCATTTAGAGAATTTAGTATAAATATGTTATTCAGCTACTTTTGGGTCAACTATAACATAGTAAAATTTCAGACCTGTAGCTCATGGCATAGCTGAGTAATAGCTACTTTTAGGTCATCACTATTGAGTAAATCAGTTGTAACTTGAAAACTATTGCATTTACAGTATTTTGCTTAAATATGTTGTTCACCTACTTTTGGGTCAGCTATAACATAGTAAAATTTCAGACCTGTAGCTCATGGCATAGCTGAGTAATAGCTACTTTTAGGTCATCACTATTGAGTAAATCAGTTGTAACTTGAAAACTATTGCATTTACAGTATTTTGCTTAAATATGTTGTTCACCTACTTTTGGGTCAGCTATAACATAGTAAAATTTCAGACCTGTAGCTCATGGCATAGCTGAGTAATAGCTACTTTTAGGTCATCACTATTGAGTAAATCAGTTGTAACTTGAAAACTATTGCATTTACAGTATTTTGCTTAAATATGTTGTTCACCTACTTTTGGGTCAGCTATAACATAGTAAAATTTCAGACCTGTAGCTCATGGCATAGCTGAGTAATAGCTACTTTTAGGTTATCACTGTTGAGTAAATCGCTTATAACTTGGAAATTATTGCATTTAGAGTATTTTGTTTCAATATGTTATTCACCTATTTTGGGGTCAGCTATAATATAGTGAAGTTCCAGACCCGTGACTCATTGCATAGCTGAGTAATAGCTACTTTTAGGTTATCACTGTTGAGTAAATCGCTTATAACTTGGAAACTATTGCATTTAGAGTATTTTGTTTCAATATGTTATTCACCTATTTTGGGATCAGCTATAACATAGTGAAGTTTCAGATCTGTGGCTCATTGCATAGCTGAGTAATAGCTACTTTGAAGTTCTCACTATTGAGTAAATCAGTTGTAATTGGAAAACTATTGCATTTAGAGAATTTCGTATAAATATGTTATTCAGCTACTTTTGGGTCAGCTATAACATAGTGAAATTACAGACCTGTAGCTCATGGCATAGCTGAGTAATAGCTACTTTTAGGTCATCACTATTGAGTAAATCAGTTGTAACTTGAAAACTATTGCATTTACAGTATTTTGCTTAAATATGTTGTTCACCTACTTTTGGGTCAGCTATAACATAGTAAAATTTCAGACCTGTAGCTCATGGCATAGCTGAGTAATAGCTACTTTTAGGTTATCACTGTTGAGTAAATCAGTTGTAATTGGAAAACTATTGCATTTAGAGAATTTCGTATAAATATGTTATTCAGCTACTTTTGGGTCAGCTATAACATAGTGAAATTACAGACCTGTAGCTCATGGCATAGCTGAGTAATAGCTACTTTTAGGTCATCACTATTGAGTAAATCAGTTGTAACTTGAAAACTATTGCATTTACAGTATTTTGCTTAAATATGTTGTTCACCTACTTTTGGGTCAGCTATGACATAGTAAAATTTCAGACCTGTAGCTCATGGCATAGCTGAGTAATAGCTACTTTTAGGTTATCACTGTTGAGTAAATCGCTTATAACTTGGAAATTATTGCATTTAGAGTATTTTGTTTCAATATGTTATTCACCTATTTTGGGGTCAGCTATAACATAGTGAAGTTCCAGACCCGTGACTCATTGCATAGCTGAGTAATAGCTACTTTTAGGTTATCACTGTTGAGTAAATCGCTTATAACTTGGAAACTATTGCATTTAGAGTATTTTGTTTCAATATGTTATTCACCTATTTTGGGATCAGCTATAACATAGTGAAGTTTCAGATCTGTGGCTCATTGCATAGCTGAGTAATAGCTACTTTGAAGTTCTCACTATTGAGTAAATCAGTTGTAATTGGAAAACTGTTGCATTTAGAGAATTTCGTATAAATATGTTATTCAGCTACTTTTGGGTCAGCTATAACATAGTAAAATTTCAGACCTGTAGCTCATGGCATAGCTGAGTAATAGCTACTTTTAGGTCATCACTATTGAGTAAATCAGTTGTAACTTGAAAACTATTGCATTTACAGTATTTTGCTTAAATATGTTGTTCACCTACTTTTGGGTCAGCTATAACATAGTAAAATTTCAGACCTGTAGCTCATGGCATAGCTGAGTAATAGCTACTTTTAGGTCATCACTATTGAGTAAATCAGTTGTAACTTGAAAACTATTGCATTTACAGTATTTTGCTTTAATATGTTGTTCACCTACTTTTGGGTCAGCTATAACATAGTGAAATTTCAGACCTGTAGCTCATTGCATAGCTGAGTAATAACTACTTTTGAGGTTCTCACTATTGAGTAAATCAGTTGTAATTGGAAAATTATTGCATTTAGAGAATTTAGTATAAATATGTTATTCAGCTACTTTTGGGTCAACTATAACATAGTAAAATTTCAGACCTGTAGCTCATGGCATAGCTGAGTAATAGCTACTTTTAGGTCATCACTATTGAGTAAATCAGTTGTAACTTGAAAACTATTGCATTTACAGTATTTTGCTTAAATATGTTGTTCACCTACTTTTGGGTCAGCTATAACATAGTAAAATTTCAGACCTGTAGCTCATGGCATAGCTGAGTAATAGCTACTTTTAGGTCATCACTATTGAGTAAATCAGTTGTAACTTGAAAACTATTGCATTTACAGTATTTTGCTTAAATATGTTGTTCACCTACTTTTGGGTCAGCTATAACATAGTAAAATTTCAGACCTGTAGCTCATGGCATAGCTGAGTAATAGCTACTTTTAGGTTATCACTGTTGAGTAAATCAGTTGTAATTGGAAAACTATTGCATTTAGAGAATTTAGTATAAATATGTTATTCAGCTACTTTTGGGTCAACTATAACATAGTAAAATTTCAGACCTGTAGCTCATGGCATAGCTGAGTAATAGCTACTTTTAGGTCATCACTATTGAGTAAATCAGTTGTAACTTGAAAACTATTGCATTTACAGTATTTTGCTTAAATATGTTGTTCACCTACTTTTGGGTCAGCTATAACATAGTAAAATTTCAGACCTGTAGCTCATGGCATAGCTGAGTAATAGCTACTTTTAGGTCATCACTATTGAGTAAATCAGTTGTAACTTGAAAACTATTGCATTTACAGTATTTTGCTTAAATATGTTGTTCACCTACTTTTGGGTCAGCTATAACATAGTAAAATTTCAGACCTGTAGCTCATGGCATAGCTGAGTAATAGCTACTTTTAGGTCATCACTATTGAGTAAATCAGTTGTAACTTGAAAACTATTGCATTTACAGTATTTTGCTTAAATATGTTGTTCACCTACTTTTGGGTCAGCTATAACATAGTAAAATTTCAGACCTGTAGCTCATGGCATAGCTGAGTAATAGCTACTTTTAGGTTATCACTTGAGTAAATCGCTTATAACTTGGAAATTATTGCATTTAGAGTATTTTGTTTCAATATGTTATTCACCTATTTTGGGGTCAGCTATAATATAGTGAAGTTCCAGACCCGTGACTCATTGCATAGCTGAGTAATAGCTACTTTTAGGTTATCACTGTTGAGTAAATCGCTTATAACTTGGAAACTATTGCATTTAGAGTATTTTGTTTCAATATGTTATTCACCTATTTTGGGATCAGCTCTAACATAGTGAAGTTTCAGATCTGTGGCTCATTGCATAGCTGAGTAATAGCTACTTTGAAGTTCTCACTATTGAGTAAATCAGTTGTAATTGGAAAACTATTGCATTTAGAGAATTTCGTATAAATATGTTATTCAGCTACTTTTGGGTCAGCTATAACATAGTGAAATTACAGACCTGTAGCTCATGGCATAGCTGAGTAATAGCTACTTTTAGGTCATCACTATTGAGTAAATCAGTTGTAACTTGAAAACTATTGCATTTACAGTATTTTGCTTAAATATGTTGTTCACCTACTTTTGGGTCAGCTATAACATAGTAAAATTTCAGACCTGTAGCTCATGGCATAGCTGAGTAATAGCTACTTTTAGGTTATCACTGTTGAGTAAATCAGTTGTAATTGGAAAACTATTGCATTTAGAGAATTTAGTATAAATATGTTATTCAGCTACTTTTGGGTCAGCTATAACATAGTAAAATTTCAGACCTGTAGCTCATGGCATAGCTGAGTAATAGCTACTTTTAGGTCATCACTATTGAGTAAATCAGTTGTAACTTGAAAACTATTGCATTTACAGTATTTTGCTTAAATATGTTGTTCACCTACTTTTGGGTCAGCTATAACATAGTAAAATTTCAGACCTGTAGCTCATGGCATAGCTGAGTAATAGCTACTTTTAGGTCATCACTATTGAGTAAATCAGTTGTAACTTGAAAACTATTGCATTTACAGTATTTTGCTTTAATATGTTGTTCACCTACTTTTGGGTCAGCTATAACATAGTGAAATTTCAGACCTGTAGCTCATTGCATAGCTGAGTAATAACTACTTTTGAGGTTCTCACTATTGAGTAAATCAGTTGTAATTGGAAAATTATTGCATTTAGAGAATTTAGTATAAATATGTTATTCAGCTACTTTTGGGTCAACTATAACATAGTAAAATTTCAGACCTGTAGCTCATGGCATAGCTGAGTAATAGCTACTTTTAGGTCATCACTATTGAGTAAATCAGTTGTAACTTGAAAACTATTGCATTTACAGTATTTTGCTTAAATATGTTGTTCACCTACTTTTGGGTCAGCTATAACATAGTAAAATTTCAGACCTGTAGCTCATGGCATAGCTGAGTAATAGCTACTTTTAGGTCATCACTATTGAGTAAATCAGTTGTAACTTGAAAACTATTGCATTTACAGTATTTTGCTTAAATATGTTGTTCACCTACTTTTGGGTCAGCTATAACATAGTAAAATTTCAGACCTGTAGCTCATGGCATAGCTGAGTAATAGCTACTTTTAGGTTATCACTGTTGAGTAAATCAGTTGTAATTGGAAAACTATTGCATTTAGAGAATTTAGTATAAATATGTTATTCAGCTACTTTTGGGTCAACTATAACATAGTAAAATTTCAGACCTGTAGCTCATGGCATAGCTGAGTAATAGCTACTTTTAGGTCATCACTATTGAGTAAATCAGTTGTAACTTGAAAACTATTGCATTTACAGTATTTTGCTTAAATATGTTGTTCACCTACTTTTGGGTCAGCTATAACATAGTAAAATTTCAGACCTGTAGCTCATGGCATAGCTGAGTAATAGCTACTTTTAGGTCATCACTATTGAGTAAATCAGTTGTAACTTGAAAACTATTGCATTTACAGTATTTTGCTTAAATATGTTGTTCACCTACTTTTGGGTCAGCTATAACATAGTAAAATTTCAGACCTGTAGCTCATGGCATAGCTGAGTAATAGCTACTTTTAGGTTATCACTGTTGAGTAAATCGCTTATAACTTGGAAATTATTGCATTTAGAGTATTTTGTTTCAATATGTTATTCACCTATTTTGGGGTCAGCTATAACATAGTGAAGTTCCAGACCCGTGACTCATTGCATAGCTGAGTAATAGCTACTTTTAGGTTATCACTGTTGAGTAAATCGCTTATAACTTGGAAACTATTGCATTTAGAGTATTTTGTTTCAATATGTTATTCACCTATTTTGGGATCAGCTATAACATAGTGAAGTTTCAGATCTGTGGCTCATTGCATAGCTGAGTAATAGCTACTTTGAAGTTCTCACTATTGAGTAAATCAGTTGTAATTGGAAAACTGTTGCATTTAGAGAATTTCGTATAAATATGTTATTTAGCTACTTTTGGGTCAGCTATAACATAGTAAAATTTCAGACCTGTAGCTCATGGCATAGCTGAGTAATAGCTACTTTTAGGTCATCACTATTGAGTAAATCAGTTGTAACTTGAAAACTATTGCATTTACAGTATTTTGCTTAAATATGTTGTTCACCTACTTTTGGGTCAGCTATAACATAGTAAAATTTCAGACCTGTAGCTCATGGCATAGCTGAGTAATAGCTACTTTTAGGTCATCACTATTGAGTAAATCAGTTGTAACTTGAAAACTATTGCATTTACAGTATTTTGCTTTAATATGTTGTTCACCTACTTTTGGGTCATCTATAACATAGTGAAATTTCAGACCTGTAGCTCATTGCATAGCTGAGTAATAACTACTTTTGAGGTTCTCACTATTGAGTAAATCAGTTGTAATTGGAAAATTATTGCATTTAGAGAATTTAGTATAAATATGTTATTCAGCTACTTTTGGGTCAACTATAACATAGTAAAATTTCAGACCTGTAGCTCATGGCATAGCTGAGTAATAGCTACTTTTAGGTCATCACTATTGAGTAAATCAGTTGTAACTTGAAAACTATTGCATTTACAGTATTTTGCTTAAATATGTTGTTCACCTACTTTTGGGTCAGCTATAACATAGTAAAATTTCAGACCTGTAGCTCATGGCATAGCTGAGTAATAGCTACTTTTAGGTCATCACTATTGAGTAAATCAGTTGTAACTTGAAAACTATTGCATTTACAGTATTTTGCTTAAATATGTTGTTCACCTACTTTTGGGTCAGCTATAACATAGTAAAATTTCAGACCTGTAGCTCATGGCATAGCTGAGTAATAGCTACTTTTAGGTTATCACTGTTGAGTAAATCAGTTGTAATTGGAAAACTATTGCATTTAGAGAATTTAGTATAAATATGTTATTCAGCTACTTTTGGGTCAACTATAACATAGTAAAATTTCAGACCTGTAGCTCATGGCATAGCTGAGTAATAGCTACTTTTAGGTCATCACTATTGAGTAAATCAGTTGTAACTTGAAAACTATTGCATTTACAGTATTTTGCTTAAATATGTTGTTCACCTACTTTTGGGTCAGCTATAACATAGTAAAATTTCAGACCTGTAGCTCATGGCATAGCTGAGTAATAGCTACTTTTAGGTCATCACTATTGAGTAAATCAGTTGTAACTTGAAAACTATTGCATTTACAGTATTTTGCTTAAATATGTTGTTCACCTACTTTTGGGTCAGCTATAACATAGTAAAATTTCAGACCTGTAGCTCATGGCATAGCTGAGTAATAGCTACTTTTAGGTCATCACTATTGAGTAAATCAGTTGTAACTTGAAAACTATTGCATTTACAGTATTTTGCTTAAATATGTTGTTCACCTACTTTTGGGTCAGCTATAACATAGTAAAATTTCAGACCTGTAGCTCATGGCATAGCTGAGTAATAGCTACTTTTAGGTTATCACTGTTGAGTAAATCGCTTATAACTTGGAAATTATTGCATTTAGAGTATTTTGTTTCAATATGTTATTCACCTATTTTGGGGTCAGCTATAATATAGTGAAGTTCCAGACCCGTGACTCATTGCATAGCTGAGTAATAGCTACTTTTAGGTTATCACTGTTGAGTAAATCGCTTATAACTTGGAAACTATTGCATTTAGAGTATTTTGTTTCAATATGTTATTCACCTATTTTGGGATCAGCTATAACATAGTGAAGTTTCAGATCTGTGGCTCATTGCATAGCTGAGTAATAGCTACTTTGAAGTTCTCACTATTGAGTAAATCAGTTGTAATTGGAAAACTATTGCATTTAGAGAATTTCGTATAAATATGTTATTCAGCTACTTTTGGGTCAGCTATAACATAGTGAAATTACAGACCTGTAGCTCATGGCATAGCTGAGTAATAGCTACTTTTAGGTCATCACTATTGAGTAAATCAGTTGTAACTTGAAAACTATTGCATTTACAGTATTTTGCTTAAATATGTTGTTCACCTACTTTTGGGTCAGCTATAACATAGTAAAATTTCAGACCTGTAGCTCATGGCATAGCTGAGTAATAGCTACTTTTAGGTTATCACTGTTGAGTAAATCAGTTGTAATTGGAAAACTATTGCATTTAGAGAATTTAGTATAAATATGTTATTCAGCTACTTTTGGGTCAGCTATAACATAGTAAAATTTCAGACCTGTAGCTCATGGCATAGCTGAGTAATAGCTACTTTTAGGTCATCACTATTGAGTAAATCAGTTGTAACTTGAAAACTATTGCATTTACAGTATTTTGCTTAAATATGTTGTTCACCTACTTTTGGGTCAGCTATAACATAGTAAAATTTCAGACCTGTAGCTCATGGCATAGCTGAGTAATAGCTACTTTTAGGTCAGCACTATTGAGTAAATCAGTTGTAACTTGAAAACTATTGCATTTACAGTATTTTGCTTTAATATGTTGTTCACCTACTTTTGGGTCAGCTATAACATAGTGAAATTTCAGACCTGTAGCTCATTGCATAGCTGAGTAATAACTACTTTTGAGGTTCTCACTATTGAGTAAATCAGTTGTAATTGGAAAATTATTGCATTTAGAGAATTTAGTATAAATATGTTACTCAGCTACTTTTGGGTCAACTATAACATAGTAAAATTTCAGACCTGTAGCTCATGGCATAGCTGAGTAATAGCTACTTTTAGGTCATCACTATTGAGTAAATCAGTTGTAACTTGAAAACTATTGCATTTACAGTATTTTGCTTAAATATGTTGTTCACCTACTTTTGGGTCAGCTATAACATAGTAAAATTTCAGACCTGTAGCTCATGGCATAGCTGAGTAATAGCTACTTTTAGGTCATCACTATTGAGTAAATCAGTTGTAACTTGAAAACTATTGCATTTACAGTATTTTGCTTAAATATGTTGTTCAGCTACTTTTAGGTCAGCTATAACAGAGCAAAAATTCAGACATGTAGCTCATTGCATAGCTGAGTAATAGTTACTTTGAGGTTCTCACTCTTGAGTAAATCAGTTGTAACTTGAAAATTATTACATTTAGAGTATTTTGTTAAATATGTTATTCACAGACGTTTTGGTCAGCTATAACATAGTGAAATTGCAGACCTCTATGTCATGGGATAGCTGAGCAATAGCTTCTTTCAGGTTCTCACTGTTGAGTAAATCATTGTATCCAACCTGTAGGAAATCATGGGCTGGGAATCTGTTAATATGGTCCGATTTGACCTTGGAACCCTCCTTCAAGGTCAAATGAGGATAGCCAAAAATAAAAGTGCTTATAACTCGCTTATTATTGGTCCCAGAGGTTGGAATGAAAACCAACCTATAGAAAATCATGAGCTGGGAATTTTTTGGTGTGGTCGGATTTCACCTTGGACCCCTCCTTCAAGGTCAAATGAGGATAGCCAAACTTAAAAGTGCTTGAAATAACTTGAAAAATATTGCATTTGGAGTAATTTGTTAAAATATATTGTTCACCTACTTTTGGGTTAGCTATAACATAGTGAAATTACAGACCTATAGCTCATGGCATAGCGGAGCAATAGCTATTTTCTGGTTCTCACTATTGAGTAAATCAGTTGTAACTTGAAAACTATTGCATTTACAGTATTTTGCTTAAATATGTTGTTCAGCTACTTTTAGGTCAGCTATAACAGAGCAAAAATTCAGACATGTAGCTCATTGCATAGCTGAGTAATAGTTACTTTGAGGTTCTCACTCTTGAGTAAATCAGTTGTAACTTGAAAATTATTACATTTAGAGTATTTTGTTAAATATGTTATTCACAGACGTTTTGGTCAGCTATAACATAGTGAAATTGCAGACCTCTATGTCATGGGATAGCTGAGCAATAGCTTCTTTCAGGTTCTCACTGTTGAGTAAATCATTGTATCCAACCTGTAGGAAATCATGGGCTGGGAATCTGTTAATATGGTCCGATTTGACCTTGGAACCCTCCTTCAAGGTCAAATGAGGATAGCCAAACATAAAAGTGCTTATAACTCGCTTATTATTGGTCCCAGAGGTTGGAATGAAAATCAACCAATAGAAAATCATGAGTTGGGAATTTTTTTGTGTGGTCGGATTTGACCTTGGACCCCCTCCTTCCAGGTCAAACGAAGATAGCCAAACTTAAAAGTGCTTATAACTCACTTATTATTGGTCTTGGAGGTTTGGGATGGTAAACCAACATATAGGAAATCATGGGCTGGGATTCTTTTGGTGTGGTCAGATTTGACCTGGGACCCCTCCTTCAAGGGCAGTTGAGGATAGCCAAACTTACAATTGCTTAGAACTCGCTTATTATTGGTCCTACAAGTTTGGGATGGTAAACAAGCTGCAGGAAATCATGGGCTGGGAATTTTTTTGTGTGGTCGGATTTGACCTTGGACCCCCTCCTTCAAGGTCAAACAAGGATAGCCAAACTTAAAAAGTGCCTATAACTCACTTATTATTGGTCCGAGAGGTTTGGGATAGTAAACCATCCTAAATTCTTTGGCTGGGAATCTTTTGGTATGGTCAGATTTGACCTTTGGACCCCTTCTTCATGGTGGAACGAGGATATTGCATTTATAGTATTTCTTTAAATATTTTTAACCTACTTTTTACCCTTAAACAATTACCTTGTTACTTTATTTCATAATACCATTTGCAGGGCACAACTTTTTTGTCGTTTTCTTCTGTCAGCTTCGGAATATCTTTCGAACATGCTGTTCAGTTACCATTTACTGTATTTCTGTACAGCCCTTTCCCTGATAATTATGCTTTCCTCTCATTATCACCATCACAAATCAAAAACATTCAGTCAGCTGACACAGTGCCCGTTCACGGGCACTCTCCTCTTGTTTAAACTATTTTTGAAAAGTTAGTATGTTTTTAATGGATCTGCCAATACTATGTCATGTATAAACATTATATTAAAAGTGCCCAAGAGAAAATGAAAGGAGAACTTCTCGTTTTTGTTTTAGACTGACCTCTCCATTGCTGTTAGTTGCCATTGCTGCTGTTGCTGGGGCATGCTATATTATTAGCATCAAGAACCAAGAGAAAAAGATTACTTTGATGGGTAAGCATATCTTGGATTTTTTTATCGTATTACAAGAGGACCATGAAACTTTCATGCATTTGTCCACATAAAGTTAAGGTGAAAAGTAAGTGTAGAAATAGTTAAAATATAGTGATGTTACAGAATTTCAGCAGGCATGATAGCCCACATAACCATTTCTACGTGGTAGTTCTCCAACATAAAAGTAATAAAAAAATCTTGTTTCTTTCTCTTCATTTTCTGTTTGTTTCATTTCAATTTTCTTTGTTAAATTTTCTGCCAAATCATTATTGCTATTTAAGTGGTGCATCAGTCCTTTAATATTTCGGTGATACACCAATGTATGGGATTTCATGCTGAAGACTTGTTTCTCTGATTATTGATGTTTTGGTAATTTAATCCAAGTACTGACTATATGACATATAAATTTGGCTTTGCACTGTTCACTGGACTTGGGCACCAGCTAAAGGCTGATACTTCTGAACTAAGTCCTTCCTCCACCATAAATCTGAGATATCTTATTTGTCAGGGTTGTTAAGGTAACTGTGTGGCCCCCATGAATACAAAATGCCTTCAAAATTTTTCACATATTTTCTTGATTTAGCTAGATATTTAAATCAGTCCCTATACATTCTAGGCTATGAAGTAAGTGTGGCCCATCAGTATGGGGCTGTGTGTGTGGCCTCGTTCCCATTCTTCTGGTTAGCTGGAGCAGGTGGAGCTTTCTTCTGGGTGATAGGGGCCTCTATCACCTTAATACTTCTGCATGCAATCTTCTATGTGACAGAAGAAGAAGCTGAATTGTTTGAAGTGGAAGTACAAGAAATATGAGTCACTGACTTACAAGATTCAGTGAGGATGCTCTTGGGTCTAACAAATCTAAGGCTCTGGGAAGTTTTTCACAGTGAAATATGATTCTTTCACACGGGGATCAATACTCTGATATTGAAGATGTAGATCAGTGGGGATTTGTGATTTTGGTTTTTGTGTTTACTGTGTTTATACCTGAAGATTGCACCTTTATCTGATGCTTTCACTGTTTTCCCTTTTCATTCTGAATCCAATATTACTCCTTTTCAAGATTTCTTTTAGGATATATTAGGTTTAATGTATAACAAGGTTTGAGTAAGGCACAGAATGATTTATGTGAAAATTTATGATGTTTGTATAGTCTTTTATTTTTTTACAGTTATAAAAAAAAACATTTTTCTTGCTACATGTGGCTATATTAAATTGTTTCTGTCCACTTGTATTCTGTATTCCAGAAGATATTGTGGCAACATTCTGGACTCTGACAGTAAATTATACACTTATAAACATGCCGTCTTTGTTGTACATGCTTTCATTGCATGTTTACTTCTTTAAACTTAGTTATGTCACTTTTATATTTTAATACATGATGAAGTGTCAATCTGTTACATTTTTGAAACTTGAAAAGCATTTTTTCATCATATTTTGATGTTCTCTGTTCTTCAAAATTTTAAAATAATGTTTTCAATTTACAGAGAAATTCATAGTTATATTTTATATGTCAAAGTAAATGTTTTCCTTGCTTTGCCATGGGGTTGGTGTTTATTTTTTCAGCTCAGAATCACTGCAATAATTTATACACATGTCTTAATTTACAAATGAAAATATGCAAGATTGCTTTATGTTTGAAGAATACAGATTTAAATATCCAAATTGTGTGCTGCTTATATTAGTATCTCTGAAGAAAGAGTAATTCACAACTTTGAACAATATTACCAAATGTTTTCTTGCCATCCATGTTGAGTGACTACAATGATTTATCGTATGTTTCTTTTTGTGTAGCATTTCCAGGAAAGGGGTGGGGAGTGCATGGTGCACTTTTCTAAAAAATTGATTGCAGTAGAGCTACTGTATATAGAAAGGGTTTCATGGAACTTTGCCTTGTCTAATGATTTACTTTACCATGACACAACTTTTACCTTTTATGCTGTTTAGTATGTCACAAAAGTAAAATTGACCAAATATTGATTTGGTGTAAACTTTTGGAAATAAGCACCTGATTTAAGGTGACACCTGGTGTGAGGTACCCTTGTTTGTGAGCTCTGTTTTGACATTTTGATTGGATACTTGCATGGGATATATACCTGGTGTACACTATATAACAACTTGGGGCAGGGACTCACAGAGTTTTGCTTGTGAGTAATATAAGTACATTGTACATTATTGCAGTACTTGAGTAGAATGGTGGTTAATATGGCCTTGTGTTTAGGGTGCTGGACTTCACAGCAGAATGCCTGAGATCCTTGGCTGGATCATGGCGGTTGTGCACTTGGACAAGGTACATAATACATGTGTGCCCCCCTTCCTTAAGATGTGTGATGTTGTACCATCACCTGTCTGATAGGTACATGTGTAGTAAATTGGCATCCTATTCACAGGACTAATAATATTCTAAGTTGCTTCATGCCAAAGAAACTGTAAGTAAGCAAGAGCCATATTACTTTATGATAAACACAAATGATGAAGAATGGCATTACTTTTTGTACCCGAGTACCATGCACTCTGATACTTTTCTACCCATTACTGATAATTATACGAGTCTGTCATCTTTCCTATCCAGGTAGAGAATTGAGTCTGGCCCAGCAGTACACTGGTGTTGGTATCCTCTCCCTTCCTGTTTTCTGGCTGGCTGGTGCAGGGTCTGTTATTTTCTGGCTAATTGGTGCCTCGGTGGTTGTGATTTTACTACATGCTTCCATGTATAAACTGGATGATGAAGCAGAAGCGGTGGACCTTGAAATGGATGCATTGGTGTGATGTAAAAATCTGTATATTCAAGTCACTTTGTCATATATGTTCCTTTTCTAAAATATCAATTTGGTTTAAATTATTGAATAAGACCCAGATAGAGAAAACTTTGATTTCATTTTTTAAATTCCTAGTAGAAGCTGCTGTAGAAGCCTAGTTCATATGTACACACAATAATCTTTGCCTTTTATGTCAAAACTGCCCAGGCAATATTCTTCCAGCAGAAACACATTTCATCTTCTTGTTTTTGGAGTTCATGGATATATTGTATTATCATAAAATGTTTTAGTTTCAACTGCTTTACCAGAAATAATGTATCCTTGTGAAAAGGTGTACATCACTGAAATGTTGAAATCTGATCTGTATCACCCCTGAACAGGAGTGAAATTATTAAAAACTCTTTTTATGTTGTTATAGTATTGTTATTTATTTAACAACTGTAAATTGCAATGTAATGAATAAGTTATGTCTGAAGCTGTATTTCTGCTTCCATGAACAAGTAAGTTATGCTGTATAACATGTAAATATGTTTAGGAGTGCAATATAAACACAAGCTTATGCTTGTGTTTATTTATTTATTTTTTTTTTTTGACAGATAGGTTTCATTAGAACCAGTAATGTAAGTCTTTCTATACTTGTTCAAGTGTAATTTTGAAGCCAAATTTTTATGAAAGGAAATAATAAGGTAATATTTGAATTGTCTCTATCATTTTATAGAATATAGAAACACTCAATAATGAACAATTGCCGTAACCTTAATCTTTCCTCTGGTGGTAATTATTAAGCAGCGGCAGTGTGAACATCTCATTTGAGAAAACAGTGTGAAGTACTTGTAGTCATTATTGTGGTTGAATACCCAGGAAGTCATTAAAGAGAATAGGAATATTTGGGATACAGAGTTGGAAACAAAATGGTCTTTTCTACTGGCAGTTTTATTAATATTCATTTTATCGTTTGAAAGAGTATCAAGTCACGAATTGAGTAATAAAGGTAAAAAACTGCTCGAGTAAAAAAGTAACTAGTCATGTCAACATGGAACAAAATAATATTTTAAAATTAGCCATTTGCATATCTTTAAAGATGTTTTACATCATGTACCATTTTACAAGAAAGAAAATGTGGTAAATATTTACATTGACATTTAAATCCTTCACAAGACATATTTTAGCTTTAGCTAAAACACTTCAAATTGCATCTAAAATGAGAATGAAAGGTTGAAGTATATTGAATATTCAGAATTAATATGGCTCATACAAGATGCCAGTCATTTGCAAAAGGGTATGCTGTGCAGACTGCAAAGCAGTGAATATTGTCTATAGTCTCGTCCACTCTTGAAATTTACTATGCATGTATAAAATGGTATATTATCTGTTTGTCAGTATGATGTTGGTAACAAATGGGTACAGACTATTTTTTGTGTGTCATGTTGCCAGTCATCACTAATACACAATGTTTTTGAAAGGAGTATTGAGAAATTGGTTGCTAAAGTGTCTTTCTGAGGTTAAGATAAAATATTTTGCTCATTTTTATGAAAATTGATTAAATTATGCAGTCCGTTGTTTGAAAATGGGTTTAAGAGATATGTTTATTGGCTTTAAATTACAGGAGTGTCGGGTGTTGGGTTAATAACCCGTAATTGTGATATTAAAAGTTACATACTTAAACAAAAAACAGTTGTTTTTCATCAATGTTTTTATTGTTTTACCACTACCTTGTTTTGGCTCAGTACTTGATTTTCAATATTGTCTGAGGCCACAATTTTAGTAAAACTGATACAGCACTGTCTTGATTTTCAATATTGTCTGAGGCCACAATTTTAGTAAAACTGATACAGCACTGTTCATAATCTTGACTATTTCTGTTTGCAAACCAACTATTTTTCTCCTTGCAGAGTTTATAGTTTCCTAAGATACAGGAGTGGGATGGCTGACGGATGTAGTGATTGGCACCACAGTCATTTAGTTATAATTCTTGAGCACAGCACTACTCATTGTGTCCATGATGATGCAACGACAAATTCTTTTTTGAAATAAGTTGCCAACCTTGTACTATTTATCTAACTGTGTCAGGTATCAGACAATATCACAAGAACTGTTGGACAGATTGAATTCAAATTTGGCAAGTTGATTATATTGCTTAGTGAAATGTGCTCTGTTTTAAGGTGATTTTAAACACATACTAATAACACAATTACTGGTAAATAGGCCTACAATTTTTTCTTTTCAGGTTATATGTCAAATATTTGGCTCACAATGTAACTGTTTCATGAGGTGTACCTCATTTTAATGTCTCTGTAAACTCTAGCTAAATAGTAAAATCCATGCAGATCTGTCAGTTCATCTGTTTCACAGAGCCATTAGAAGAGAGGTAGCCCCACCCAAAGTGTGAAAATTTTAACACTTTGTAAAAATTTTCTCAGGATTTCTCTCTGATCTTGCATATATGTACTAGGACACAATTAGATTCCCATGTGTGAGTATTGGGCCTGGATCTCTCTTAATTTTTTTTTATGAATTTTTTAAATAATTTTTACCCCACAACCCTTAAGGGCTGTCTGGGTATTGTTTTTACCCATGGTGTCTGGATGGTCGGGCAGGCGGTGGGAAGAAGTTTGTCTGGCCTGTATCTCAGAAACTGTGAGGTGTAGGAAGTTGATACTTGGTAGAGACATTGGTTAGAGGGTGTAGGTGTGCAGCGTCATGGTGTGACCTTGATTTGACCTTTGACCTTGCCGTAGTGACCTTGAGTTTGAAAGTCTTGTCCGGGCTATATCTTGGAAACTGTAAGGTGTAGGAAGTTGATACTTGGTAGGGACATTGGTTTCGGGGTGTACGTTTGCAACGTCACAGTGTGACCTTGATTTGACCTTGCCGTAGTGACTTTGACTTATAAAATCTTGTCCGGGCAATATCTTGGAAACTGTAAGGTGTACTAAGTTGATAGGGACATTGGTTAGGGGTTGTAGGTGTGCAACATCATGGTGTGACCTTGATTTGACCTTGACCTATAAAAACTTGTCCGGGCTATATCTCGGAAACCATAAGGTGTAGAAAGTTGATATTTGGTAGGGACATTGTTCAAGGGTTATATGTGTGCAACGTCATGGTTGAGCTGGATTTGACCTTTGCTATTTTATGTCTCTACGAGGATGTCGGATACTATTTTGTCTCCCTTGAATCTCTCTTATATCTTTTTACTTGAATCTTGGTTGTTGCACCTTTGACTGTCTTTTGATGTAGATTAAGCACTGTTAAAGTCATATAAGAATTCATTAACCGTTTTACTTTTGCAACTTCCCAGTGTAACAGATGGTATTGCATTCAGTGAGCCACAGGTTTTGCCCCAACTCCACATAAAAGCGTGTATTGCCACATCTGTATGTATGGGTAATATTCAAAACATCCAAACCATAATTCGACCATACAAATGAAAATTAAACTGGGAGAAGTCTTAAAGCTTCATAATTTTTAGTTTACTGAATTGTCTTGTTTTAATACTTAATCTTTACACGTAATTTCTTTCTCTTAGATGTTATTTTCTCTACTTAAACATTATTTGGACACTGACACTGCTCTGAAAGTATCCCAATCTGTGTACTGTTTCATTACTTCTATATCTTATGGTATTGAAAACTACTTCCCCAGGCTATGGGGTACGGGCATCTCTGATGCTATTTTCAATACATTAAAATTCATGCAGTAAATCGCTTATAACTTGAAAAGTATTGCATTTAGAGCATTTTGTTAATGTTTTCCAACTATTTTTCTTTCAGATTTAACATAGTAAAATTTCAGAATTGTAGCTGGTTTCTTAGCTATGTAATGGGTTTTCTTTCTCTTAGATGTTATTTTCTCTACTTAAACATTATTTGGACACTGACACTGCTCTGAAAGTATCACAATCTGTGTACTGTTTCATTACTTCTATATCTTATGGTGTTGAAAACTATTTCCCCAGGCTGTGGGGTACGGGCATCTCTGATGCTATTTTTAATGCGTTAAAATTCATGAATTCATGCAGTAAATCACTTACAACTTGAAAGTATTGCATTTAGAGCATTTTGTTAATGTTTTCCAGCTATTTTTCTTTCAGATTTAACATGGTAAAAGTTCAGAATTGTAGCTGGTTTCTTAGCTAAGTAATGGCTAAGTAACAAATTTCATCCATGTACAGATTCTAAGAGAGTAATGTTTCTTCTGAAAACTCGGGCCCCCTTTAATTCCCTTCTTGTGTCTGCAAAGTTTACAAAACCCATATATCATCATTAAAGCCTGGCAGCCACTATGCACCTAGTTATGTCCACCCCACTGGGGGTGGACAATGCAGAGTTGCTTCTAGGATGCGTTTTCTGCGATATCTCGCATTAATTTGCTTTTGCTCGCGGATTTCATCGAAGTATGCGGGGACAAGATTGTAAAAGAATGCATTCAGCACAAGGCAATGCGGGATATATATACGAAGCGAAAAGACGAGAGATCAAAGAAATCGAAACGATGCGTGGAGCGAGAGTTTGTCGAGGTTTTGATTTTTCCGTCGAAACGTTCTTCGAATAATGCCTGTAGACGATTTTGGTTTCGTGATCGTTTACAAACTCCAATATATTATGAGGTACAGACAGTATTTGGACATATTATACCCAAAAATATAAAATTAAGCTGAAAGTGGATGATTATATAAAAAATGGCTGCAAGAAAAACAAAACTTACAGTAGACTGGATTGTTACCACAACAGGAGAGGCAAGCCGGTGCTGACCCTACGTATCTGTGGGGTTTCCCAACAATGTATGTCTAGAAAATATTTTACTTGAAGATCAAAATTCATGGACAACTCATTAATATTAATGAGGTTTCTTAACAATATTTTCTGCTTTAAGATAAAATACTAGATGGACCACAAAGCTCAGCTCAGATTCGTAGAAAATATTGACAATTTCATGGGATTTTTTAACAATATTTTACTAGAAGAATTTGTGGACTACTGATTAATATTCATGAGGTCACATTATTCTGTGAGGTTTTCCAACATATTCGTACAAATTGATGGTATACAGATTTTCGTGGTGGTTTTAATTCTTAATATTTTCTGATTTAAGATCAAATACTAGAAGGACTACAGAGCTCATGTATGCGTAAAAAATATTTGACGATTCCATTGGATTTTTTAGCAATATTTTACTTGAAGAATTTGTGGACTACTCATTACTATTCATGAGGTCATGGTATTCTGTGGGGTTTTCCAACATATTTGTATGAATTGATGGTGTAATGACTGAATTTGTGATGCCATGACTTCAGATGAAAACTTAAAACCATAATGCCATGACAGGAGCCACTTTGATGTAAATAACCATTTTCAGTATTTTTTTAAAATTCTATCACTAGCCTTGAAGTTTATTTTTATTGGGCAAGACAATAAAAATTGACCACTAATTAATAGAAGTCCACTGTTAAAAATGCCTAAATAAACTGAAAATGTATTTTTTATTAGTTTAAACTTATCATAAAGTCGTCCCCCAGAATTTTTAGCCCCTCCCCCACATTTTGTGTAGTGGTGGGGGATCGCCCCCACTTTTTGAAATTCCTAGAATCAACACTGCAATGGACATATTATTTTTGCTTTTTCCGGCGTCCGCCGTCCGTCACACTTGATTTCCGGTCATTTCGAGGAAAAGTATTTATCCTATCTTTACCAAATTTGGTGTGGGTCTTTATTCGGTTAATAGCTTGCATGGGATTGCTTTTGGTGAAGATAGCTCTATAGCTGAGTAATAGCTACTTGGCCCCTTTTGTGTACTTCTTTTGTTGCTGGCCATTTTAAGGAAAAACATTTGACATATCTTTACCAAATTTGGTATGGGCTATAGTTAGGTCGATAGCTTGCTTGGGATTGCTTTTAGTGATAATAGCTATATAACTGACTGAGTAATAGCTACTTAGCTACTTAGCCAAAAATGGCAAAACACAAATTTGCTTCTATCTCCTTAACCGTGTGAGATGGAGCGATTTTGTCGAAGTTTTCAAGCCACAGGGTATCTGAGCAATGTACTCTTGGCAATTTAAAAAAATTTTCCCCTCTCCAAATTGGCGGCCATTTTGAATTTTCGAATTTTTGCCAAGAAATGGAAAAAACCGTGCGAGATAGAGCAATTTCGTCGAAATTTTCAACCCACAAGGTAACAGAGCAATGTACTCTTGGCAATTTTCCAAAAATTTTCCCCTCCCCAAAAATGGTGGCCATTTTGAATTTTCGAGTTTTTGCCAAAAATGGCAAAACACAAATTTACTTCTATCTCCTCAACCGTGCGATTTCGTTGAAATTTTCGACCCACAGGATATCTAAGCAATGCACTCCTGGCAGTTTTCAAAAAATATTTACTCTCTTCAAAAATGGCGGCCATTTTGAATTTTCACATTTTTGCCTAAAATGGAAAAACATAAATTTGTTTCTATCTCCTTAACCATGCGAGGTAGAGTGGTTTTGTCGAAATTTTCAACCCACAGGGTATCTGAACAGTGTACTCTTGCCAATTTTCAAAAAATTTTCATCTCACCAAAAATGGAGGCCATTTTGAATTTTCGATTTTTTGCCATAAATGGCAAAACACAAATTTGCTTCTATCTCCTCAACCATACGAGATAGAGCGATTTCGTCGAAATTTTCAAGCTACAGGGGAAATGTACTCTTGCAATTTTCAAAAAATTTTCCTCTCCCCAAAATGGTGGCCATTTTGAATTTTTGCCAAAAATAGTAAAACACAAATTTGCTTCTATCCTTTAACCGTGCGAGATAGAGTGATTTCGTCGAATTTTTAAACCCAACCAATGCAAAAAGGCATGAAGCTGATATAATTTACATGTATACATGTATATTTAAGCATCCTTGATATATTTTACATATGAAACAGGGTCTTGTAAGACTACTGCATAATTTTTGCAAAAGGTTCATAGGGTGGACATTACACATGATAATGTGTGTTCTATGGTATCCTGTTTCTATTCATATGTCGTAGGTACTATCAACAGGGCATCCTGTTTCTAGTTTTTGAATTCTTTACCTTTGTTATGAACCAGGTTCCCAGTACCTCCTTAGGAAGGACCTTGACAGTTAAATTTGTACTTCTCAAAACCATTTGCAGTGGACTTTTGTGTCCTTTCTTACTTTCATTTGCACTTTGAAGCTCAAAGCACAAAGTCAGCTGACAGAGTACCTCTTCATGGGAACTACTTGCTTGTTTTAATTTCAGCTGTGTAAAAACACAGAAATCAGCTTCTCTTTGCCATATACACCACAATTTTTTTGTTTAACTTGCAATTTCTCCACCATTCCTGCATGGATTTTCACACAATATAACTAGCAGAGGCACTGTAATAATACCTTTCCAACAATATAAATAACATTTTATTGCGTTAATACACTCTACCCAAGGAACAATTTGCTGTACTGGTCGGCGTGACCGGTCCCGCCAAATGCCAGAAAAGACCCGTCCTGTGTTATCCACCGGCATGACCGGTCTGGTACTGTGCATTCGCCAGGTGGCCCATCTTAACTTCCTTCCTGTTAGACAGTGTGACATCATAGATCTTTTTTGTTGGGCATGTGTACTGTGTAGACATGTTTTCTGAAGCTCTCAGAAGTTGGAAGAATTTTTGGATTTATTGCAGATTTGAACTTCTTTTCATCGTTTCTACATATTGTGAATATGAAACGAGGCACTTGCACCCATTTAGTGGCAACCTTTAATAACCATATCCACTGTGCAGGTTTTCGGGATAAGAGACAATTATTTACCATTAATACATCTTACTCAGTGGACAATTTACGAATCTGGTTAGTGCTACCAGACCCGCCAAATGACAGAAAAGAGCTGTCCTTGTTATCCACCGGCATGACCCGTCTGGTACTGTGCATTCGCTAGGTGGCCCATCTTACTTCCTTCCTGTTAGATAGTGTACTGTGTAGACATGTTTTCTGAAGCTGTCAGAAGTTGAAGAATTTGTGGATTTTTTACAGATTTGAACTTTTCATTTTTTCTACATATTGTGAGTATGAAATGAGGCACTTGCAGCCGTTTAGTGGCAACCTTTAATAACCATACCCACTTTGCAGGTTGTCGGGATAAGGGTAAAGGCAGTGATCCCTGCGTGCTTAAAAAAGAAGACTCCACACTGCAGTGTTCTGACCACTGAGCAAAGACAGCAATTGGCCACTCCTGCTTTTCAAAAGAAGAAAGCAAAGTGAGAATTGAAGTGTGACAGAACAGAATACGATCACTCTAGTAGTGCCCTTATAGATCCGACTCTACTCTCGGTTATTGGGTTGGCGAACAAGCAGAAGAAGCAGAAATTCCCAGAAAAGGTGGTAGCCAAATAAAAAGGCACGAAGAAGCACGCTGTCCTTGCAAAGCCTGTCAAGCTATCTATCAATAGCAAGTTTTTAGAAGCTTTGGACCGGAAATGGTCAGAATGTTTCTCTAGACTGGAAACGATGCTGGTGGCCAGGACCTTTAAAAATTCTTTACAAGAACCAACCTTTCAGACTGTGAAAGTAACTGATGTAGGCTCCATTAGCTGGTGCAGTGAAGTCATCTGAGCCCTTCAAAGTGATCCAGCCAGTCGACCGACCTTAGCTCGAGGACCGACCTCAGTCTGTTGACCGACAGCCTGTTGACTGGTGCCAATCTTCTGACCAACTCAACACTGACCAGGTCCCTGCCAGGCAGCTCACTAACTGAGTTGAACACTGACTAAGATACCGACCCTACTGACTGACCTTACTCTACCGGCCCAGCAGAAGAGGGAGAGCTCTTTGACCTGCAACAGTATCCAACTACTGCCGATGTTGATCAGGCTCTGTCTGAAGAGCAGACATGCAGAGAGATATTCAGAGGCATTAGATCCTTCATGGGTTGGAAGCACATCCCCAATGTCAACACAGCCACGTCTGATGCTGTTGACAACAGCTTTGTCGGGCATAAACAGCAGTCAGTGGGAAAGATCAGTGAGAACTTACCGACCAATGACTGGCTGTGTAAAATGTTGGATAAGCTCAACTTCACTGTAGTAGAAGGTTACTCTTGTAAGAGCTTAAAGGCTTAAGGTTTGCAGAGGGACCAGTATGTTAAGACTGCCAAATCTCAGAGCAAGTGGTACGGTCTACACCCCAGCAAGGACAAGGATTCGAGCCACAAGGTATCATTCTGGTACAACAAGTCTGCAAAGCTGAACAGTAGCTATGGTCGGATTGCAGTACTCCACGACCAAAATCTAGAACCATATCCCAGGAACCTTTAAGATGCGAGAAAGGTGCACATGAGGCCAGTTACATCTGCAATCAGGCAGCGAGGTTTAGTAGATGTCTGAACAAGGTACAGCAGAATATGCAGACCCAGTTGAAAGTGATACAGACTGAACTCTTGAACACAGTAAGAGCAAATCGCCTGGAAAGATGAGCACAGCCAGTGATGAACTGCAGTATTTACTGAACTTCAATTTGAGTATCAATGTATGGCCAAGACGATGGAACACCTATCTGACTTTGTTTTTATCAGTATGGCTAACATAACTCTGGGTAGAAGAGACTCGTACCTGGCACATGTGAAATCTGGCAACAAACCCAACACTCTCTGTCTGCGATCCTCTTCATAAGGCCACCCTCTTTCTGGATAGCTCACTGAAGAAAGCGGAAGAGTTTATTGCCCAGTACGAGAACAAGGGACATTCTAGTTCTTCCATCCACAAGAAGGGTGAATACCACCCATACAAACGGTCGGAGAAATCTTTTATCAGAGCAGTAAGTCCTGCCAACCGATTTGGAATACTGTTGGTTCCCGTGGTCATGGGAAGAAACACAAGTGGAAGTCAAGCAACTAATCATCCCAACCAGTCAATGGCCAATCATCCTATAAATGACAATTACTGTGTAAATAATACAATGTTTGCAGGGTGACTGGCAGGGAGCAAAGTGACTGTTAAATCTTGTCAGACTATAAAAGGATTTTTAGTGGTTGCAGACCATGTTATTTTTGTTATAGGGCAGACACAAAAGAAAGGTGCAAGTCCAGATAAAAGCCATTAAAATACAGTTGTAAGTACGTGTATGTCAAAAATGTTTCCTATGTAGATCTATGTTCTCCTACCTGTCAATGTCCCAGTTGCTGCTCCAAAAATAGCTGTAGGGGCCAAATTGCACAAGTGAAGATGTAGGGGCCAGTCTAAAGGTCATACCATTCCTCATAGAAGGCTACACTCTTTCTAGATCCGACCAAATCTGACCAGGTCACCAACCGTCATGAGTGATGATGTACATCCCCTCAGGAGCAGCTACATTACATGCACTTATACAGAAAAATGCAGTAGAGCTGGTCAAAACTCGGCTTCTTCAACTGAATTTTCTTAGAAGCAACAATAGGTGTAGGCCTCTCCTAGATCTCAGGCACTCTGAACACATTTCTAAAAATGGAAACACCAGAAACTATGACCTCCCTTCATCCAGGATAGTGCGTAATGTCCATAGACTTCAAAGACGCCTACCTCCCCATTCCAGTCCAGGAAGTACCTATGTTTTCACCTCTAGGGTCAGTTCTACCAGTTTAAAGTATTACCTTTTGGCCTGTCCAAAGCTCCCATGGCGCGAAGGAGGTCAAACTGGTGGACTTAAACCAGGGTATAAGGATCCACCAGTAATTAGATGACTGTCTGGTCAGAGCCAGATCCCACCAAACCTATCTCCAGCATACACACACACTCTGGCAGCTCTGTATAAGGAGCTGGGTTGGATGGTAAACATTGAAAACTCAGAGCTGGGCCCTAAACAAGTCTTCGACTTTGTAGGTAACCATTTCCAGTCTGGCAGTCGATGTCAATAATAGGGTTACTACCAGCCACAAAAACAAGTCCACCTAGACTGGCTCCATATGAGACCAGTGCAGTGGCACTTAAAGGTAACTGGGGGGTTCAAGAATCACTAGAAAAGGTGATCCCATCCCAAGGTCATCCACCCTCACTTAAAATGGTGGCTTCAAGAAGAAAACATAGTTCAAGGCCAGCTATTACACCACTTCAGTCATGCTCTGCAAATCTTTACGGACACATCAAAAGACATTGCATGGGAAACTTGGTCCGTTCCAGAAAGCAAGTTACATATCTGGAACTAAAGGCAGTCTTCTTGGCCCTAAAAGAGTTCAAGACTTCTGTTCAGGCCAGATCATTCCGGTGGCAACAGACAACACCACAGTGGCACACATAAACAAGGAAGGAGGCATGCGGTTGGGCTCACTGTTTGCCCTTCTGTGGAGAATCCTGACCTGCTCCTCCAGGAAATGGGTTACTCTCAAAGCCTGACACATTCCAGGTCAGCTGAATGTGGTACCAGACAAGCTATCCAGTCTGGGCCAGACCAATCAGGCAGCAAGATCCCCCTGTGCCTGCCCAACCTGACCAATTTACTTGATAATTTACTTGATAATTTACTTGATAACATAATTTGATAATTAAGTGTACTTCAGAGACAGTAAGTTAGACTTACAATAAGTACAGTGTACCAGTGCAAACATATCTCGTTTCAAAAGCTATCCTAATCAAATGTATAGTGTTAGTTTGTGCATTAAAATAAAGTTAAAAGCAATACGATGATCGCTTAGATGGCTAATGCTAGGTTTCATGTACTTTTTGCTTAAAACCTTATATGATTACATAATTTGATAATTATGCACTTCAGAGATAGTAAGTGTTTTAACATGTTGTGTGCATTAAGATAACAGGCGACAGCAGAAGTACAGTGTACAAGTGCAGACACATCTTGTTTTTAAAAGCTATCTTAATTAAATGTATTATGTCAGTTTGTGCATTAAAACAAAGTTAATAGTCAGCAATACAATGACCACTTTGATGGCTAAGTGTTAGATTTTTGGCACTTTCTGTCTAAAACCTTATATGATTACATAATTTGATAATTATGCACTTCAGAGATAGTAAGTGTTTTGAACATGTGTGGATTAAGATAACAGGCGACAGCAGAAGTAAAATGCATAAGTGCAGACATATCTTGTTTTTAAAAGCTATCTTAATTAAATGTATTATGTTAGTCTGGGCATTAAAATAAAGTTAACAGTCAGCAATACAAATACCATTAAGTGTTAGATTTTTGGTACTTTTTGTTTAAAACCTTACATGATTACATAATTTGATAATTATGTGCACTTCAGAGATAGTAAGTGTTTTAACATGTTCATAATGTTCATGGTGTTATACTGATGTGTGCCTAAAATAATAATAGGTAACGAAAGTAGTAAGTATATAAGTGCAGACGTATCTTGTTTTAAAAGCTATCTTAATTAAATGTATTATGTTAGTCTGGGCATTAAAATAAAGTTAACAGTCAGCAATACAACGACCACTAAGTGTTAGTTTTTTGGTACTTTTTGTTTAAAACCTTACATGATAACATAATTTGATAATTATGTGCACTTCAGAGATAGTAAGTGTTTTAACATGTTCATAATGTTCATGGTGTTATACTGATGTGGCATAAAATAATAATATGTAACAATAGAAGTAAAGTGTATAAGCGCAGACATATCTTGTTTTAAAAGTTATCTTAATCGAATGGTTTATGTTAGTCTGTGCATCAAAATAAAGTTAAGGGTCAGCAAAACAAACACCATTCAGATGGCTAAGTATTACCACATGGCAGAAATAATTCATTCAAATCCTGTGATTATTAAATGTCACACACTTCACCTCAATATCAAGTCAATTCTTCACTGGAATTTTAGTTCAGTTAAAAATTAAAAAAAAAAAAAAACAATAAATGATATCTATATTGTCTCTTTTAGACATAGCTTTTAAGCATTTAAATAACAATCTAATCTAAAATAAAGCTAATTATACCAAACTATTAGTAAAATTAATTTGCTGTCCCAGATTGTGATTGGTGTCCTTTATTTTAAATGAGCAAATTCACGAGTGTTGTAAATAGTTTTTTGTGTTTCTGTTGTAAATTTTTTTCAAATATTTGTATACATATACAAGGTAGATGTTCTGACTTAATTGTGGTTTTATTTATTTCTAATTTGAATCAAGACATTGTTTGCAATATTAATGAAGCAAATGTATGTGGTATTAAACTCTTTTTATTGAATGAATTCATCACTATTAATAGGTTATATTTCTTTTTTTTTGTCTTAGTTGATCAGTTCTTACTGCCTGCGCTGGGCTACAGGTTTTATGTCACAATCAATCATGAATAGTATTACTGTGTTATCCGCAAACTGCAGGGGTTTACAAAATATGAAGAAAAGGGTAGATGTTTTAACTTATTTAAAAGAATTAAATTATAACATTGTATGTCTCCAAGATACCCACTGGACAAAAAAGGACATGGCTTCGGTTAGTAATATATGGGGAGGTAAATGTTATATACATGGGACCAGAACAAATTCAAGGGGTGTGGCCATATTGTTTAAAGATAATTTTGAATATCATATCATCTCCTCTGCAACAGACTTAGATGGAAATTATTTATGCTTGACAATTAAAACTGCATCATCAGTGTTTAATCTACTTACTCTATATGGGCCTAATACAGATAACCCAACTTTTTTCAGAGATGTAAAAGATATAGTGCAACAAAATAATCCAGATTACTATATTATGTGCGGTGATTTTAATTTAACACTTGATCGGGATCTTGATAGTATGAATTATAAACAATTAAACAATCCGAAAGCAAGAATTGAAGTATTAAACATGATACAGGAATTAAATTTATGTGATATTTTTCGAAATTTCTACCCCAAACTTCATAGGTATACATGGCGAATACGAAATCCGGTAAAGCAAGCCCGATTGGACTACTTTCTTACCTCAAGTTCAATGATTGACCTTATTTATAAATCTGAGATTAAACCTGGATACTTATCAGATCATTCCTTTATTACACTTGAAATTATTGAAAATAAATTTACAATAGGAAAAGGTGTTTGGAAATTCAACAACGATTTGTTGAAAGATGAAAATTATGTCCATCATATAAACAACCTAATCGATGGTGAAATACTAAATTATGCCTTACCAATCTACCATCCTAATTATATAATTGGAAATTATCAGGATATAATATTTACAATTGATGACGATTTGTTTCTTGAAATGGTTTTTCTAAAGATTAGGGGAGAAACTATAAAGTTTTCTTCCTATAAAAAGAAAAATGAGCGAAGACTGGAAAAGCAGCTGTTAGAAGATATTGAGCAGATAGAAAATATGGAAGTATTAAACTTTCAACTGCTTGCAGACAAAAAGTTAGCTTTAGAAAGTCTAAGAGAAAAACGAATACAAGGTCAGATGATACGAAGCAGAATTCAATGTTTAAATGAAAGTGAAAAGCCTTCAAAATTTTTCTTTAATCTTGAAAATAAAAATTTCTTGGACAAAACCATTAAAAAGGTCAAAACCACAAATGGGCATTACCTTACAGAACAGGGGGAAATATTGAAATATATAGAGAACTTTTATAAAGATTTATTTTCTAATAAGGACAATGACCTCGAAAATGTTGATCTTAATGAACTTTTGAAAGACTGTCAAGTAGAAAAAGTTAATGATCATACTTTAGGCAAAGCAATTTCCACTCTAGAATTAAGTGAGGTTTTGAAAAAAATGAAACACAACAAATCACCAGGCATGGACGGAATAACCTGTGAGTTTTTGAAAGTGTTTTGGGGAAAACTTAAATTTTTTATAACCAGAGCATTAAACACATGTTTTCGAAAAGGTAAACTTTCAACAACATTGCGTCAAGGTATTGTAACTTGCATACCAAAAGGAACAAATGAAAGATATTTATTAAAAAATTGGAGACCAATATCACTCTTATGTGTGACCTACAAACTTGCGTCTGGTGTTCATGCATCTCGGTTAAAAACAGTTCTTGACAAATTAATTTCAAAAACTCAGAGAGGCTTTGTTAGTGGTAGACAAATAAGTGATTGTACACGATTAGTGTATGATATCATGGATGCTGCAGAAAATAAAAATTTACCTGGTTTACTTTTATTAATAGATTTTCAAAAAGCTTTTGATTCTTTATCATGGAAATTTCTGTATAATACTTTAGCTTTCTTTGGTTTTGACAAACAATTTATTGACTGGATTAAGCTCTTCAATAATGATATCATAATGCATGTCTTGCAAAGTGGTTATTTATCAGAAGGTTTTAGAGTTGGGCGAGGATGTCGACAAGGAGATCCTATATCTCCATATTTATTTCTCTTTGGGGGCAGACATTTTAGCACTACTTATTTTAATTAACCCAGAAATAGTGGGATTTAAATTCAAGTCTTGTATGTATAAACTTACACAGTTTGCGGATGACACAACTTTGATATTAGACGGTTCAGTAAGCTCACTGCAGGCAGCACTTAACACACTTGAAGTATTTGGTAATTTCTCAGGCCTTAGAATGAATAGAGAAAAAACGAAAGTTATATGGATTGGCAGGAAAAAATACTCAAAAGATAAACTTTACTTACCTGTTGATCTGGATTGGGGTAAATCCGAATTTCAACTGCTTGGAATAACTTTTCATGTTGAATTGAGTAAAATGCCCGAATTGAATTTGAAAAATACTTTAGATAAGGCCAATATAGAGCTCACAAAATGGCAATCGAGGCAAATAACACCAATTGGTAAAATAATTGTTTTGAAAAGTTTAATTCTCTCCAAATTCATCCATGTATTTTCAATTCTACCAATTCCGAATAGTTTTGTAAAAACTTTAAATCTAATATTTTATAAATTTTTGTGGAACAACAAGCCAGATAAAATAAAAAGAGGAACAGTGTGTTCCAGCTATGCTGGTGGTGGTTTGAAAATGATTGATATAAATGAATTTATTAAATCCTTAAAAGTGTGCTGGATACGGAGAATAATTTGTGACCCAGAGTCCCAATGGCTTAAGTTATTTCACGAAATGTATGGTAATGAAAAAAAATTTCACATTGAGAGTATGTGGTTTAATAATATTAATTGTAAAATGACAAATGGCTTTTGGATTGAAGTAATGAAAAGTTGGCAGACACTTTGTCATAAATGTAAATTGAGAAGTAATGCTGATATTTTGAATTCTTGCCTTTGGTATAATCCAAAGTTGGCAAGAGATCCATTTTATTTATCAGCATGGTATAAACAGGGGATATACTGCATAGGGGATATTGTAGACAACAGGGGGAAAGTAGAAGCCATTGAAGTATTGAAGAACAGATATTACTTCAATATAAATATACTTGATTATTATAGAGTCAAATTACATGTTCAAAATTTTATCAGTAAAAACAAATTTGGAGAAAATTTTCATTATGCTAGACCATCTCTCCCTTTTCATTTGAAAATCTTAATGAAATCAAAAAAATCATTTTTATGATATTTTTGTATCTGACATAGTAAAAGAACCAATTGCAAAAATAAAATGGGAAACTCTTATTGATCATACTGTTCCAAATTTTTGGAAAATAATATACAGAGTTTGCTTCAAATCAATTGCTGATAATGAACTTAAGTGGTTCCAATATAAAATAGTTAACAATATTTTGGCCACTAAATACTACCTGTATAAAATAAAGCTCTCTGAAAGTGACAAATGCCAACTCTGTAATTCTCAAACAGAAACTATATGCCATCTTCTTTCGCAGTGCAAAAAAACTGAAGAATTGTGGAAAAATGTCAAAAACTGGATTTTTATGCGAACTGGGATAAATGTCACATTTACAGAAACAATGAAAATTTTGGGATATACGAAATATGATGAAAACTTTTGGCCTGTAAATTTTATACTTATCAAAGTAAGACATTATATTTACCGTTGTTCAAAGACAAAACAATCATTGAATATTTTTCAGCTTCAAAAAGAAATCAAAAATAAATATGAAGAAGAAAAATTATTAAGTAGATTTAATTGTCAAAACCACATATTTGATAAAAAATGGTCAATATGGCAGAGTCTGTTTTTGAATATTTAAACAATAAGTATATAATGAATGAACAATGGAAGGGCACTGCTTTTTGTTTTACCAGTCAGATTGTTATTTGAAAATATGTTCTAATATAGTTTTTTTTTCCCTTTCTTTTTTCTTCTTTTTAAATTTAGATTTATTTGTATAGTATGTAATGTGTTTTTGATGTTCACTTTTCATATCACTGTAATAACCTTGTAATCTAGTGAAAAATAAAAAAAAAATAAAAATAAATAAAAAAACCTGACCAATTTGCCAACGGACATTCAATCTGACTCCTCACAGGAATCTATCAAATCTAAATCTGCATACATGACTTCTAGAGCCTCAGCAGTCAACAAACAAGGCTTCTCTGAGGCACTTGTAGCACGAATTGAGGCTCCTCAAAGAGGATCAACCAGACCAGTCTATGATTCAAAGTGGACCATTTTTACAAAGTGGATCCTCAGTTGTCAGATGGACTTAGTGTACCACCTATTAAATACATAGCTGACTTCCTACAGTACCTGTTCTAGGAAAGGAAGTCACAGCCAAGGACTATTGATGGTTACAGTCTTACAGATCAGCCATTGCAGACAAACTGGGGAATTCACCCATAAATGGCAACAGAGAATCTCACTTGTCTCTTAGATAGCTTCTGCAGAGACAGACCCAAGGGTCGGAGGGACAAAAATAAGAACGTCACTCATACTGGTCCAAGGTGTCCATTTGCTCCTCACCCAGCTTTCATTCCAAGAACCAGTTGGTCAAAGAGGGTCCAGATAGTTTGGTCCCAGTGGTTATTCCAGCCCTGGCCACAGCTTTGGATAAGTCTCTCATGGCTGATAGGTCCCTATGTCCAGTCAGAACCCTGTGCTGCTATTTGGAAAGGACTCAGCCCTCAAGTAGAGCAAGGAGCTGGTTTTGTCTCCTTCAGGAATGGCTTCTCCCCTGCCACTATCTCTTCATGGATCAAGCAAACTGTGATCCTATGTAATGAGCTGACTGATCAGGAGTCGCTGACTTTACATCAGGTTAAAGCCCATGATGTGAGGGTCTTTGCTACTTCTAAGGCTTTCCAGTCAGTCTCCTTAGAACAAACTTTTTCAGCTTGCCATTGGAAGTCACATTCAGGCTGATTCAGAGGGAGGGGGTGTATATACCTATATAGTGTATATAGTTGTACATAATAAGGACACCAATTATTTCCAACATTTCATATCAAAGGAGGGTATCAGATAAGATCTCATGTCTTTCGCATTGGCCACAGCCAAAAGTTGTTATTGAGGTTTAACTTTTTTAGGATTCAGAGGCCTCAAATGTGGATTAGTCAAAGACTCACAAAAGTAGCAAAACCATTAAACCAGGTTTTTCAAGGAGCAACTGATCAAACTAAGGCAAAGAAGGCTAGGTATCCACCTTTAGTTATGGAGGAGGCACGACAGTTAGATTTTAAGAAGTTAAAAGATGTTTATACAAGTTCTCCTATTTAAGGGTTCATATATACTAAGTCTTTTTGGGTTTGAACACTGATGCCAGGATAGATAGTTTGGGTGATGTTTTTCAAAGGAATAAGATGGGCACACCTACATTATTGCATACCAAAGAAGGATTTTGTCTGAGTAAAAGAAAAATACCCTATTCACAAGTTGAAATTTCAAGTATTAAAGAGGGCCTTACATGATCACATCACCCATTATGAAAGATTTATCAGAAAAGGGACCATCATCTGCCAAGAGTCCTCTTGCTAACACCAAAAATGCACAGCCATTAGAACTTGTTTGTATGAATCCTCTGAAGTTGGGACCTTCGAAAAGGGAAAAGGGAGAAAACATTCTTGCGGTTACAGGTCATTTTACCTAACATTTCCAGGCTTATCCTACATGAAATCAAACTCTGAGGGTACACAGTGATCAGGAAAGAAATTTTGAGAGTAGGACAATTGCTGAACTCCATAAGATTGCTGGGATTGCGAAAAGTAGGACAACACCATGCCACCTTATGCTAAATAGATTAGACAAAAAGGTTAAGTTTTACCTTATTGAGTAAGGATATTGGTACAGTCAGGATAACAATTTCTCCTCCAAAACTACAAGACCCAGAGATATGCTATTTTTTGAAAGATACCTTATCTATCAAGGATGATAAATCGTAAAATCCATGCAGATCTGTCTGTTCGTTTGTTCCCCAGAGCCATTAGAAGAGAGGTACCCCCACCCAAAGTCTGAAAAATTCAAAACTTTATCACAATTTTCTCATTGACTATTGCAGGGATTTCTCTCATATCTTGCATATATGTACTAGACCACCAGTAGATTTCCTTGTGGGAGTATCAGGCCTGGATCTTTCTTAATTATTTTTTTTGATGCATTAAAATTCATGTGTTCATGCACTAAATCATTTATAATTTGAAAAGTATTACATTTAGATCATTTTGTTAAATATGTTTGATGTAATTTCGTATCAGTTATAACATACTAAAATTTCAGTACTGTAGCCCCTTGCATAATTAAGTAATTGCTGTAAAACCTAAACATTCTGCTGCAGTGAGGGGAGTGAGGAAGAAGCAGTCTTTTTCTGCACAGATCTACCCCCTCCTCACTCCCCTTACTCTAATAAAACTGCATGTTAGAAAAGAATTGCCTCTGTGTATGGGGGATGGGGGAAGTGAGATGGGGAAGTGAGATTATGTGTGTGTGTTGTAAGTCTCACTTCCCCCCATTCAAACTAAGAGAGAATAGGTGTGCAATGTGTGTATCTTTACTGTCTTGCAAAAAAAGAAACTATAACAAAATGGAAAGATTCACTCTCACTGAGCTTCATCAAGCCTAGCTGCACATGTTGTTATTCTGCTTACAGTCTAATACTGCAACTGATACAGTATGCTGTACTTACCTACACTTGGTGTGTGTCAAACTTCTGTGTAATCAGATCCTGGAGGGCAGAGAAACGGGAAAATCACCTTTCACCCTGCAAAAAAGTATTTATTTCCTGTGAAAAAGGAGCCACTCATTGGCCTAATGGTCAGTAAGCTTGTCATCTAATCTAGTTCATTCTGTCACCACTGTGAGGGCTCGACTCCCTTGTTATTGAATGGGTCATGAAACCCTAACTTTGACAATAATATGACAGGTTTATTTTTCAACTTGAGTCAACCATGATGGTATTGCCAAAAGTAAATCTTTAGACTGTATGGAGCATCATTTCAATAGAACCCAGTAAGTTATTATATGCAAGAATGAGCCTAATGCTAGGATAATATGTTTATCCACCATCAGTGCAAAAAAAAAACCTTCCCAGTACCTAACACATAAAATGAGGGTACAACATAGCCCTTCCTTTGCAGACTTCTGCTCCCTCTTTTTGACTTTTTATTGTTATTTTTAATGTGTAGGACAATGGTCTTGCATGGGTTAAAATCTGTAAAATATGCTTGAAACTAAAACCTGCAAAGCACATACCTGAAAAGGTGTGACTAAAGATATATCATCAATGGTCTCAGTTTAATTACTGTTTTTCATCGTGGACATAGTCTCAGGTTTTAAAGTAAACAAAATACAGGAGCCTTAAAACAAACTTTTTCAGTCCCCATTATGTCTTTTCAGTGCCACTCTAACAATAACAAAGTTTCATTAGGAACCTGTTAAGTCATCATTCATCCATAGTGAGAAAAACCAAAATGTCGGCTTTCTCAGTCAGATCTTCTTGATTTTTTAAATGTTATCTGTGACTCTCATACCACATCCCAGATGACATTCCACTGGTGGCCCAACAGCATATGGTTAGCAGATTTTGTCACCGTTGGGCCACTGTTGGCCAAATGGCGGTTTTTGGTTGTATAATCAGCAGTTTTCCACCGTTGGGCCAACAGTGGCTTTCCAACCAATCTTCATGTCTGTAGAACTTGCCAACGATTGGACACCAGTGGCCAATTGTTTTTTTTTTTCATTCAAGATGGTGGTGAGCAATAATAAGGGATTTGGGGAAACTTAGTAAAAATTTATTCACAAGTGTCTAATAATATGATTTCAGTGAGCCCACAATTTTTAACTTACCATTTAAGAATTTTAGACGTACAAACAACATTTTTATTATGAATTTACAATGCAAATGTTGTCATTGGACATATTAAAATGTTATCAATGAATTGTGGAATATCACCTTAGGACTCTCATCCATCATTGTCTATATATATGTACGACTGATTACATCATTGGTCATATGACTTATCATTGATTCCCTCAACTAAGATCTGCCCCAAGCCTGTCAGTCATTTGCCTTATCCACAAATGGCTACATAACCATAAACTGCAAGCTGATTGGCTTATGGTATTGCAGAATTTCAAACAGCGTATTGCCACTGGTGGGCCAACATTTGCCCAACAGACAAAAAGACACTGGCCCAACAGATTTGGCGCTGGTGGCCTATCGTTGGGCCATCATTAGACTGTTATCTGAGATATCTCATAAAACAAACCACATTTTATATTTTTAAGGATGTTTGTGTATGGAATAAAATTAAATTCAAAGGTTTTTTCCCTGAAAAACGTTGCCAATGACCTTTAAGGTGATAAGATGTCATGAAGAATATGTCTCAAACATGTCATGTTGATGTGCTTGTCACATCTAGTTGATGAGATAAACTGTAGAAATGTATTTAGATGGCTGAATGATTTCAGTTGTTGTTGTCATTTGATGGTTTTTTTAGGCTTTTGTTGGGCTTTGTGGTCAAACGGAACGGATCTTTGGTGATGGATTTTATGGAACTTTATTTCAGAGAGGCAGTTTGCAGATGATTATGTAGGTATTTTTCATTTGTGGTTGTTCCCAACTGTTTACTGTCAATGTCTTATAGTATGCCACTGCTGTTATCAGTTAAGTGATAGTGTGCAGTCACAGTTACAACAATAGTAAATACTAGCAGCATTTTAACCTAGCTGCAGAAGAAGTGATTTTCCTATTCTCAAATATATTTATTTTGTCTTGTACATAAGAATAACTGTACAACATACATTTTGTGATTATGTATGAATACTAATTATTTTAATGGTCTGTACCTCTAAAGCTCTAATTGCAATAAATGAAAATCTGAACCATTTAGGGTTACAAACTTGACCTTGAAAGGAAGAATGGAGTGAAATACCACATCCATATAGGTTTGATTAGTCCCAAAGAATAATTCCATCAAGTCTTCAGGCATTAATCATGTAGATACACTTCAAAACACAGGGAATCCAACTTCATTACCCCAGTTTGACATTGGGAGTGGGCTCAGGGGAAAAATGTGACATGATTTTTGGAATCCCAAGCCTTTATTTCCTATTACTGACCGAAAAAACTGGAACCCTGCTATTTTTCATTTAAACATTTGAAGGTTACTGCTAAAAATTTGTATTTCGCATCTAGGAATTCATTGTTGTCTTACTTAATTGTATATAATGCAATTTAAGTTCAGTTAATAAGTATCTCTCTGACTTTTTCCTTAGATGATCTTCACGTGAGACTTTAAAGTCAGTGCAAACCGTCTCCTCTCTCTGGCCTTGGTAGAGATGTAGTTTACCGGGATTGACCAATGTGAGTCACAAATAAGTCTCTTGTTTACACAAGTGAGATGTAACGTGACATTTTTCCCGGAAGTAAATTTTTTCTTCTAAGAGTCTGATAAACCTCCCAGGCTTCACCCACACTAGGCAGGCTGAGGATCATCATACATTGAACTCAATGAATTAAAGCTACGCTGAGCCTTTGCAAAATAGTTGTAGCCAAAGGGAATTTGCTTAGTCACTAGTAGCTCAGTGGGCCACCCTATTGATGATGTACATTGATTTGTAGCATGTGTATTGCCAAAGAACCTAATTCAGAAGTATGACTATTTATGAGTCAGCATGTTCTGGACAGTAACTTCAGTCTCTAGATACCAGCTACAGCATGCAGCATGCAAGATTGAAACACATATACTCAAGTTACCCACATCCTCTGTGACACAACAGCTAGGGGAATACTGTAACATGAGTATACTTGCTGGTTGAACCCATTGGATTTTGGTCTAGTGTATATCGTCTTGATTATTGCAGTATTTCACCTATTTTACATTGTTAAAGCATATTTTAAACTTAAATTAAGGGTTATTTGCTCATTTAGAAGGGAATCTGTAAGATTTCTTCTTGGAAACAATATTTTGACAGTTTCTTAAATTAAGGGTTATTTGCTCATTTAGAAGGAAATCTGTAAGATTTCTTCTTGGAAACAATATTTTGACAGTTTCTAGCAGTCGATAAACTTCAGCCGGGGGTTAAAGCTTTTCAAAACAATTAGAGTAAGTAAAGTATTTGAATTTATGCGTGTAGTTTGTAATATTTCTTTTATATTTGTGTGTATGTAATGTTAAACTATTAGTTTAGGCAATGTTGCATAATATTCAACATAATTTATGCGAATGCTGCTTTTAAGTTTCAAAACTATCACCCCTCGAAATGGCAGGCCGAACCTTCAGTATCATCCTAGATCACGTGACCCCTACAAACGTCTATATATTGGCCGCAAGTGAGAGATTGAGAGAGAATCCAGTATTGAATTCTCATTGGTGTATAGCTGGGAAGAGAGCCGCGAATCCGTGAGACAACAGAGCCGAAGCCGTGAGACAATAGAGCCGTGAGTCAACAGAGCCGTGAGACAACAGAGCCGCAAGAAGCCAGAAAATAACTCATCTGAAGGAAGGGAGAGAATACCCTGTAAGTGGTGGTCACAAATTATTGTATTCAGTGGTGAATCCCCGTCCAGAATTCAGTAACTGGTTTCTGGTTCATGAAGTGGCCTGCCCACCATTGATGTAGCTGCCTGTTTCATCCCTAGTGGCTGGCTAACTCATCCTCAGCAATATTTCTGCACAAACCACCAAACCTCTACCCCTTTTACCTGTACGTAGAACCCATAACCTCTGGAAGGTACCTTCGGCAGACCAGATATTAATATTCATCAGTTTAGGAATGCCGTTGAAGGCCTAAGATTCATGGGACCCCAGGGTGATGAGTACCATCAAGATGTAGAAGTTCCCCACCCTCAACCCAGAAGAGAAGAGAGAGATTTATTTCTATCCAGACCACCAGGACGAAATACAGACCAAGAAGAAGCAAGAGCAAAGTGACCAAAGGTGATGCCAGATCAGTATGATGGCAAAACTTCTTGGTTAGATTACTTGGCGCACTTTGAGATTTGTGGTGACATAAATGGATGGAATAGGCAACAACGCACCCAGTATCTGAGTGTGAGCCTAAGAGGCATGGCGTGCCAAGTCATGTGCTCTATGCCAGCTGCCAAAAGACACGACTACACAGAATTGGTTGCAGTTCTAGGGCGTAGATTTAATCCCCAGAATCAGAACGAGCTGTTAAGGGTACAACTTAGGAATAGAATTAGGAAGCCAAATAAAACATTGCCAGAGTTGGCCCAAAACTTGAAGAGTTTAGTTTATAGAGCCTGTCCTACTGCCATAACCGAGCTGTTAGACACCCTGGGAAAAGACCATTTCATTGATGCAATCAATGATGAAGACATAAGGTGGAGGGTTTACCAAAGTAAGCCCATGACCTTAGATGATGCCATCTGCTCAGCAGTAGAACTGGAGGCCTACAAAAGGGCTGAAAAATGATGCAATGGACGTTGGAGACCTGTCCGTGAAATCAGTAGAAGAGAAAATCAGCCCAAGGGTCAACAACAAAACAGAGTGCAGACTAGGGGTCAACATGCCATTGATGACCTAGACAAAGAGCTGAGAGACCTCAAAGAAAAGTTATTTGCATTACAAAGGCGAACGGGTGACCTGCGCCAAAATAGCACCGTGTGTTGGCACTGTGGGCAAGAGGGTCCCAGATACCAGTGCCCACAGCTGCACCCACAAACATCAAATTTAAACTAGAGAAGACTGAATCTGGTGGTCGAGATTCAGTCAAACATGTCAGACCACAGAGGGTGTTCTGTTAGTGAACACACACTAACTGAGGCAGAACCATCATCAGAAGAATCTACTTTCGGTATTCCTCCACAATTAGAAAACTTGTTCCAACAAAGTGTGGAACATCTGTCACCCCATGAGAAGGCCAGCCTCCAGAAACTACTTTGTGAATACCAGGATGTGTTTGTGGGAATTGATGGCAAGCTTGGAAAAACTGGCTTAGCAAAGCACACCATAAATACTGGAGATCACAAACCCATACGCCAAGCTCCAAGGAGGGTTCCCCTGCATTTGCGAGAGGAGGGACAAGTTCAAGTAGAAAAGATGTTAGAAGAGGGCATCATTGAACCATCAAACAGTCCTTGGTCAGCTCCCATTGTTCTGGTGTGAAAGAAGGTCGGTTCATACCGATTCTGCATTGACTACCAGTTGTTGAACAAAGTCACGGTTGGTGACACATATCCTATACCCAGAGTATCTTTTGATGATCTGGAGGGGTGTAGATGGTTCAGCACATTAGACATGATGTCTGGATACTGGCAAGTGGAAATGGATCCCGCTGATAAGCAGAAGACTGCTTTTGTTTGTCAGGAGGGCCTTTTTCAGTTCAATCTCATGCGACTCACAAATACTCCTTCAACTTTTGAAAGATTGATGGAGACAGTGCTAGCTGGACTGCAATACAACATCTGTCTGGTGTTTCTGGATGATATTATTGTCTATGGGAGTAGTTTTGAAGAAGAAATTTCCAGATTGAAGCAGGTGTTTACCAGACTAAGCTGGACTGAAGCTGAAGCCAAAGAACTATGTCCTGTTCCAGAAGAAGGTTACCTATTTGGGACACATCGTCTCGGATGCAGGAGTATCTTTGGATCCATCAAAGGTAGAAGCCATTGAAAAATGGCCTACACCTTCATCTGTAACAGATGTCAGGAGCTTCCTGGGATTGGCTACATATTATAAAAGATTTGTGAAGGATTTTGTTACCATTGCATCACGCCTTCACAAACTTACAGAGAAGGGCAGATAGTTCCTTTAAAGTGTTGATTGTCAAACATTATTTAAAGCTCTACAGAAGTGTCTGATCACAGCCCCTATTCTTGTTTATCCTAAGACTGAGGAGCCATTTATCTTGGACACGGATGCCAGCAATTTTGGCATTGGTACAGTACTCTCTCAGAAGATAGAAGGTAAGGGATGTGTGATTGCCTATGGCAGCAGATGTCTCTCCAAGGCTGAAAGAAGATATTGTGTGACAAGGAGAGAGTTACTGGCCATTGTGTACTTTGTTAAGTACTTCCAGCACTATCTGTATGGGCGACGGTTTCTGCTGAGAACTGATCATGGGTCACTCAGATGGCTCTTCAATTTCAAGGAGCCAGTAGGACAAGTAGCGTGATGGATAGAGACCTTGTCCACTTTTACTTTTGACATAGAACATCGTCCCGGAAAACAACATGGGAATGCAGATGGTCTCTCCAGATGTCCTTGTAAGCAGTGTGGTCAAGAAGGTGCTGAGCCTGTTTGTTTGGTGCAGAGTGAAGAATCAGACGTACCTGCAAGGACAGTCCAAACTGCTCCTGAAACAGAACATTGGATAGATGGTTGGTGTCATAAAACACTTAGAATGAATCAAGAAGAAGATCCAGACTTTGGAAAAGTTTTGAAGATGAAAGAGGCAAGTTCAAGTAAACCTCAATGGAAGGTTGTGAGTGCAGAAAATGAGGCAGTCAAAGCATACTGGTTCCTTTGATCACAGCTGCACCAAAAGAATGGTGTTTGGTATAAATTATGGGAGGAGACTTCACCCACCGGACATTGGCAGCTGGTGTTACCAAGGGTGATAAGGGAACAAGTGATGCAGATGCTACACAACCACAAGTGTGCCGGTCACCTTGGCCAACATAAAACCCTTGCTAGAGTACGCATGAGGTTTTATTGGTACAAGCTGAAGGATGATGTAATTAAACTGGTGTAAGCAATGTGAAGTTTGCGCCAAGAAGAAGATGCCCATTCCCAAGGGAAAAGTTGCAGCAACACAGTTGGCTGTTCACTGGATAGAGTGGCCTTAGACATTTTGCGGCCTCTTCCCAGAAGCTCTCGGGGTAATCACTACCTCTTAGTGGTAGCTGATTACTTTACCAGATGGACTGTTTCCAATTCCAAACCAAGAAGCCACCACAGTTGCAAAATGGTTCATTGTGAAATTTGTATTTCGCTATGGAGCACCGCTGCATATCCTGACACATCAGGGAGCCCAATTCCAATCTCACCTCTTTGCAGAAATGTGTCAGTTGTTAACCCTTTCGCTACTGAAGGAACATTATCCCACCGGACTGTAGCCATATGACGTCATATCACGTCAGAAACGCCAATGAAGTAAAATGTTACCTTGTTGTGGTACCTTGTAATACACATTAGTGTCGACTGCTTGACGTCATAGATGGTAGCAAAAGGGTTAAATATTGACAAAACCAGAACTAGTAGCTACCACCCACAAACAGATGGACTAGTGGAAAGGTTCAATAGAACTCTGACCAGCATGCTAAGTCATTTTGTGAATGACCATCAGTGAGACTGGGATGATCATGTACCAATGGTGATGATGGCCTACCGTTCTGGTTACAGAAGAGGCCAGTTTGACTGGTTGTACACACCAATGAAGAAAAAGGGGCTCAGTCCAAAACTGCAAAAGTTTTGGGTTGGTCCCTACTTGATTGTTAACAAACTGAGTGATGCCTTGTACCGTACTCAGAAATCAACCAGATCCAGCTGCAAGATAGTTCACTACATCAGATTGAAACTGTTCAATGGCAAACAGAGAGTACCATGGGTTTCCGGGATTCATCCAGCTCTAATCCTGGAAGAATGAATGAATCCATGAATAGAATTGACAGACCCAAACTTGAATGCCCCAGTGATTCTGACACGGAAGATTCTGATGCTGAAATTCAGCCAGCGGAAGTAGTAGCTGTGGACGATGAAGAAATTGTGCAAGAGAGAGGGTACAGTAGTGTGCCAGCTGAAGAAGTAACTGTAGGTGATAAAGAAGTTATCCCATAAGTAAGTGAGGGTAGTGTGTCCATTGACGCTAAAATGTCTACAAATGCTGGAACAGATAGCGAGAAACGATAAAAGATCAGGGAGTTCTGCGGAGGTCAAAAAGAAACATCCAACCACCGTGGCACCTGATTGAAAAAATTTAATTAATATGTTCACTGTGAAGCTCCACTTCTCTCCTTGCTAATTAAGAAGCATAGTTAAGAAGTAGAAGTAGAAGAGGTATGCATAAAAAATGCAAAGATAGAAGTCAAACAAAACTGATGAGCTGTTTTTTTTTCTCTGTTTGACAGGAAGATGTTTACCTGTCAGATTTGCAACAAGACCTTGAGTTCCAGAGCCAGCCTGCGACGACACATAGCTAACTGTCATAACAGTGAACCAGTACGCATGCAGTGTCCATATTGTAACGAAACAAGAAGCTGCCAAGATGATCTGATTCGGCATCATATTGTCAATCACCACCCTATAAAAGTGGTAGAAGTCCAAAACAACCCTGGGTTGATAAAGGCTGTTCCAGCAGAGGCAAAGGATAAGAAAACTAAGGAATCCACCAAGCAGCCTAAAGAAGCCCATAAGAAAGCAACCACTGCAACATCCTCCTCGGCCGAAAGTTCAACATCACTGTTGAACGATGATGGAAAAAGCAATGATGGGAAGAGAGACATACCAGCTCTGTTTATGAGGCTTTAAATGATGAACCAGGAGGTGGGTGCTAGGAATGCTAAAACTCCACCCCGAAAGAAGCCTAAATTCACAGAAGTGGAGATGGTGGTGGCCAGCATAGTTTCTGAGGGATCACCAACAGAGATATCAGTAAGTGATCCATATATCCCGGATTGTAACAATGCCGCTGTGCAGACAGAAGAAGGATAAAGGAAAGATAATGAAGCACAAACTGAGGGCCACCCTGTACAGTCAACGGAAGTACAGTGGAAATGATAGACACAGGGGCGCATGCGGAACTGACAATTACGAAGAACACTGCCTGCCAAGCTGATGCTGCTATACCTACCCAGCGAAAAAGTAGGATGTGCAAGAGAGATGTAGATTCCGTGAGAACCACTGCAGACATGGTGTAAGGAAGCCAATACATATCCACATAAACAGAGAAGTAATATCACCAAGCGAGGAGGTCACCAAGACAGAAGAAATTCAGGTGAATTGCACCAGATACCCACCGCCAGCAATCATCATCCACAACCAGGTATCACAAGCTTTTCCTCTGGCTGGAAGACAGCACAGCGCCACCTACAGCTGCAGTAGCAGCAGTGACAGTGAGGAAGAGTGAATAGTCAGATATAATGTGAAATCTTAATGGACATTTAATCCACTATGTTTGTTTTGTTTGCATATGTAATGTATTGTAATGGACATTTTTTTAAAATCTTAAGTCGCTTTCTTTATGATGGCATTTAGTATTGATATGTTGTGTATTATATTGGATATTTTAATTCACTGTTTTTTAGTTTGCATGGAAATGCATGTGATGTAATATAGTAGATATTTTAATGCAATTCTTGTTGAATAAATTGGAGTGTAATATATGTGTTGATTTTGGACCAGAAACATTTTAAGTTATACTTTTGGTTTTAATTTTGATTAAAGATTTTTTTAGAATTGTTGTTTATAATAATTTATACATGTTCATTGTAAGGGATAACCAGTGTAAATTGAGGTTATGTTTTTTCTAATAATTAATTACTGAATAAAATAAGTCAATGTGTAAGTGAATTATAAACTCCTAGCCTTATAATCTCTGTATGATTGATTATTTCGAATCTGTAAGGTTTAGTATTCTCATCAGAGGCAATAAGTTGGTGGGCCAATTTTCCCCTATAAGGTGGAAAAAACGGCCCCATCAGGCTCCTCCGGATAAGGGGAGTCTCTCCTGTGCTCCTGCACAGCAAAGGAGTATTTGGGGAATTTTTAAGATTTTTTTCTGGTACCAAATCTTCTCAATTGTTGCAGGTTGGAGATAGCCCATAGATGATAATATAGTGGTTTGGATCAAGTAAATAAAGTCCAATTCAGTTACAAGCCAAGTGAATAATAGCTAAATGGGTTGTAACATTGTTGAAAAAATGTGATGAAATCTTACTTCCACCACATAAAAATTCAATTGTATTAAATAAAGTGAACTGAGATTCAATAAAAGGTGTTTTATTACAAGGACAACAATGTAGGTCATAGTGTATTGATTGAGTGCATTATGGAACATTCCATCAATAAGTATGAATGCAAAAGTCCACAATATGGGTGTGAAGGTTTGAATACAGTGTGGTTACTGGATTCTGCTGGAGATGTGCATGTTAAGTCCTAGCAAGTCCGGAATGGTGTAGGAGTAGTATAAGGACCCCGAGAAACTGATACTCCACCACATTTTTGAGCGATTTGATTGGTCGAGGCACCAGAAGTGACGTCATCTCACGCATGCGCACGCTAGATTTTAACCCGCGCATGCGCGCTACGTTTTTATTCGCGCATGCGCGCACTGGATGTTATTCCGCGCATGCGCACGCTAATTTTTAGGTAAATGTAAATATATATAAGACATACTACTGTTTTAGTTTAATAGAAGTTTATATTCCTCCTCCTTTAAAGAAAAACTTATATATTCCTATTGAGCGATCTGATTGGTCGAGAGAGGTCACGTGATGTAGATGACATTGTCACATAGCAACGGAAGTGATGTCACTTCATTTCCAATTTTTTACACCCGCATGCGCACGCGAGATTTTATTCCGCGCATGCGCACACTAGATTTTATTCCGCGCATGCGCACACTAGCTTTTATTTCGCGCATGCGCGCACTAGATTTTATCCCGCGCATGCGCACGCTAATTTTTAGGCAAAGAGTACTGTAGTTTGGGCCATATCTCTGTGAATATTGGGCGGATTTTTAAAAGTAAGATATCGCTGGATTCGTCTTGAAAAGATCTTTCCAACCATATAATATTTGTAAGGTTTTGCTTTTTAGGAAATGTTACAACTTTAAACACAGCATTGATATTATGCTCACAATATTCAAACTATCCCACCCATAATTTGCAAACTATGTAAACATATATAACACATACTACTGCTTTAGTTTAACAGAAGTATTCCTCCCCCTTTAAAAGAGAAACTTATATTCTTCATCATTTTTGAGCGATCTGATTGGTCGAGAGGGGTCACGTGACATAGGTGACGTCATCATGGTGACCATGGCAATGGAAGTGACCTCATCATGTTTACCATGGCACCGGAAGGGACGTCATCAGGATTACCATGGTAACGGAAGTGACATCACCGTGATTACCATGGAGACGGAAGTGACGTCAATATGATCACCATGGTGACGGAAGTGACATCATCATGCAGCGATCTGATTGGTCGAGACATAGGTGACGTCATCATGGTGATTGGCTAGCTAGTAATATATATCTCTATATATATCCCTAGTTAGCTATTAGCTAGCTAGTAATATATATCCCTATATATATCCCTAGCTAGCTATTAGTTAGCTAGTAATATATATCCCTATATATATCCCTAGCTAGCTATTAGCTAAGGTGCACATGCGTGCGATAAAATTTAGAGTGTACATGCGCATGCTAGATTTTTTCCCCTAAATATTTATTCGCGCATGCGGAGTGGTGTGTAGCAATCTGATTGGTAGATGACGTCACGTGACCAAATGCTGCAATTTGATTGGTTGATGACGTCACATGACCCCACTAACATCAGAGTGATTGACTCGTGGTAAACAATAACAATGGCGGTTAGATATGGTATCCAGGAATAATAATAATTATTGTTATTATAATGATGCCAGATAGCAAGTTACATCAGGGCGAATTTATAGTAAGAATAGTGTTTCTATGTCTAAAATCGCAAAATAGCGGGTTAAAATTTGAGGGACCACTTAATTCTGAGTATTGGCTAACCCGTCTCAAGATATTTTTTGACAAATTTCCATAAAATCCCCTATTATTGCTCACCGCCATCTTGTATGACATCATGCACGATGTCATGTGGTGTGTAGCAATCTGATTGGTTGATGATGTCACGTGAATAAATGGAGCAATCTGATTGGTTGAATCTGCTTGATGACATCATATCACGTGACTACATACTGCAATGTGATTGGTTGATGACTAAATGCTGCAATCTGATTGTTTGCTGACATCACATCAACCAGGATGCAGTCATCTGATTGGTTAATGGAGTGATGGTGATTGTTTATTAGGTCGCGCATGCGCATATTGTTGTTTGTAGTTTGGTACAGTATATATGTGTAATTTTTATATTTTTAGTCATAATTTCCTTATTTAAGGATGGATTTTAATGAAATCAAGACCAAAAGAAGCGTTTTAAAGTACACTTTCCATCAATATATAGTTTTCCATATGTATCTGTCATAATGAAAAAAATATTTTTTTAAAAAAAATAAAATGTATATGGTTGTACATAAACTTGTAATTTCTTTTATTATTCATATTTTGTTGAATATTATTGTAAATAAAATACATTTTGTTGATATCTTTATTTTGTTCTCCTCCTCCTCCTCCTCTTTCCTCCCCTTTCTTCCTCCTCCTCCTCCTCTTTCCTCCTCCTCCTCCTCTTTCCTCCTCCTCCTCCTCTTTCCTCCTCTTTCTTCCTCCTCCTCCTCTTTCCTCCTCTTCCTCCTCCTCTTTCCACCTCTTTCCTCCTCCTCCTCCTCCTAATATTACCCTTGACCCTCATTTTCACTCCTCCTCCTCCACCACCACCACCACCATATTCCACCACCACCAACTCTTCCACCACCACCACATTCCACCACCACCACCACAATAACCACCATCACCACCACCACCACCACCACCAAATTTCAACACCATTTATGAAAATGAGGTAGTGGTGCTGTTTTCAAAATTGTATAAACGGTAAAAGTTTTCATTGTAAATGTTTTTTCGTAATTGTATTTAAGATAAACTTATTATAGTCAAAGCAAAGCTTTTTCAGTAAAATGTCTATTTTCATAATGGTATATAGATCTGTTTTTTATTTTTGTATAAGTAGTTATAAGGTAAATAAGTTTATTATTTGTAAAAAATAAAATCGTTAAAAGAACCTTGATTTTTTATGACCTCATTCAAATTTTAAGCTCATTGTGACGAAGTTTACATCTCAACGTCACTGAATTTTTTTGCGTCATGATGACGTTAGGCGTTCGTCCTGCATTATTTTTTCAAGATGTTGAGCTACATAGTTCATGCCAAAGAGTTGAAGGATTGCTTTGATTTCTTGTCGGAGCCACTTTCTTTCATTGTGCTGTTTGATTCGGCCAACCAGGAAATAAGTTTGGTGGTAAAAATGGGCCCCGATAAACTGTTTACCAGACAAATAGTAAGAGAAACCCCGTTGAATCAGTACAGATTGGAGTTGAATCTGACCTGCTTTAACCCCAAGGAGGAACTTTTGGATTTTTACCACGAAAATTATTTGTACGACTGGGCAGGCAGCACAGTGACAAGGTTGAAATTGAAAAGGGCAGTGTACAATCGTGTGCTTCCCTTGGAATACCTTGCGAGGGTGGTTTTGAAAAGAAATCGAATGCCGATCCCTTATCAACATTTGCAGGACGGCTCTTCATCAAAGTACTTTTAAAATATAAACCATCAAGGGGAATTTTCATTCCCTACCATAAAAAAAATCAAGATTAAATCCACTTGTTTTATTCAAATACATTTTAACGATAAATTTTTTTTTAAACAAATTAAGTCATCACAGAAAATTTACAATAAATATTTCATAAAATTTTTTAACAAACCTTTTTTAAAATGTTAACAGAAATTTTTAGACTTTAAAATACTAACAAAAAACAGTCTCTTAATTAATTTGATAATCACAGAAAAATGACGTAGTTATATTTACATCTTCCATTAAAATTTGATAATCACAGAAAAATGACGTGGTTATATTTACATCTTCACGCATTAAAATTTGATAATCACAGAAAAATGACGTGGTTATAATCACATCTTCACGCATTAAAAATGAAATGATATATTTGAAACTTTTTTATCAATAAATCTTTAAAAATTTTTAAAACGCATAAAGATAAAATTTGAAATAAAATCTAACCCCACTTTTTAGAGTAAATATTTTTTATACTATTTTTAGATTTAAAAATAGGTTATCTTATGAATATTCCGTTAAAAAGTTTTCAAAGAGGGGGGGACGTGACGTTCTTTTACAGTTTTCACACTTTAAAAAGTCTTAAAATAGATTTTACATTTGAAAAGCTTTTTTTTTAAAAATGCATCAACAATGATCACCTTTACGGATTTTACACGTGAAATGCAAAACACAGAGCAAAAGTCACTTTAAGACGGATAAATTAACTCAAATTTGGGAAAAGACAATTCACAGATAATATCCGACATGGAACAATGCTTTAAGAAGAATATTTATCGCTAAAGTTGCAAAACACAGAGCAAAAGTCACTTTAAGTCGGATAAATTAACTCAAAAGAATTTATGGGAAAAGACAATTCACAAATAATGACCGACTGGGAACAATGCTTTAAGAAGAATATTTATCGCTAAAGTTGCAAGAAAATGGAACTGTGGAACCTTCCATCAGAGTTTTTTTAGCTAATGAAGTTAAAGTTAAATTTATACAACCATCACTTGAGTTTTACTACAGATTTCAACCTTGAAAAACTTTTTTTAAAGACACATCTTTTGGAGACGCGAAAATCATTACATATTTAACCCTTGAAAAAAAACTCTTTTTAAAAGTCACGTCTTTTTTTTTTGGAGACGTGCAACACCAGTGACACTTTATGCGCATTTACATATTAGAAAAGTTTAAAACGTCATAGAGACGTATAAAAACATTGTACAAGAATTATTCCCCTTTTAGAAAGGTTTTAAAAAAGGCTTTTTAAATCTAATTTCTATAAACGGATAAGTTAATTTTTTCATGCTTGAAAATATCACCTTATTCCCACCACAGAACATAGATTTGAAAAGACGTTTTAAAACCTTTAGTAAACTACAAATAATTCCCCGCAGGCAAAAAAAGTCTTGTCATAAGACATTTAAAATGAATCACACGCTTTGAGATCAGAACATCATTAACATTCCAAAAGTTACAGCGAAATAAAGCTTGAATAAAGAAAACGATTTAATTACTTCTAAATATTCAAACTTTTGTACCCATAATTTACATTATGGTGTAAAAATTATGCATTATTTATATATATTATTATTTTTTGGACGGTTTTAACGTTAACATTTTTTTGCCTGCTGAGACTGTACAAAGTTCCTTTTAAAAGCAATCGACGCAAGTTTGAACAAATATCTCAACATCTTTAAAAGACAAGAAGGGAAAATAGATAATTCTCACACCCTTGTATTTTCCAAAGTAGGAAAAGTCTTTTGATAAGAAACACAACACTCTGAATCCTCGATGTTGTTTTCAGACACATAGATAAAAGTTCATCGGAAAGTCCCTTGAAAAGTCCCTTGGAAAGTCCCCTTGGAAAGCTTCTTTGACTAATACAGTTCACATTCAAAACCATTGAAACATGTGGTGCATTTGCCGTTCTTCCCTACTTTGACTTCAAATTCCCCGTCTTCAAATTTCATTTTTAAAGTGGAAAGTTCTTCTTCACCGACAATTGGATGAATCAGTATAGGTTCGGGAGCTTTGACATTCTTTACAAAAGATTCTTCCTCTGTTTGAACTGCGGCATCACACCCAAAAAAGGGATAAGGAATCTTCCCATCCAGATAATCTTGCAGCTTCTGATAAACGGAGCAGTGGCACTTCATTTGTCCCCATTCTAAAGCACTCATTTTGTTTTGACTGCGTTTCAACGGGTGATTTCCACAGTGAAATACATGCATTACAAGTCCTTTGGGATCTTCTTTATTTAAAAACTTCAAACACCAGTAACAGAAGGGCACAGAAACACCAGTAACAGTTCTGAGATTTTTTTTCACTGGATGAAGATATCTTTGACATTTTTCACATTTGAGGCTTGACATGATGATTGAACACGTCCCCCCTCTTTGACTGCTGGAAATCAAATGACATACAAAGAATATTTTAGCTTGACGTAAATTACGTCGTCAAGACAATATATCTATAAACAAAACCTTAGTTTCAAAACAAGAAACAAAAAATTAAAAAAAAACTTTTATCTTTTATAAAAACATATTTAAACTATAACTTATACGTTTAGTTTGTTTTAAACATTGCCTGACAGAAACTTTCCTAAAAAACATTTATGCGTTAAAATTTAAAACATATGTAATAAAATAACGCATCTCTAAAGACAATGTTACAATAAACGTCATACCATTTGCAACGTTACAATTTTTATTTTTTGTGGTTTATGATGTCACAACACTTTTTAAATAAACGTTGTTTTGCTTATCATTTTTTCATGATTTATAATTTTACAACGTATAGAAAATATTTTTCATATGTATTTTAGCGGGTTTTTAAGAATCATTTTCTCACCTTTTACAAACCAAAACATCGTTCACACCTCATTTCATGGCAATCACATCCTTCGTTTGATAATTGGTAACACACAGTGCACATCATTTGGAAACTGGTCATATCTTCTAAAACATTCTCAACTCCAGATAATTCTTTGTCAAGTCCTTCTGTTCCTTCAGTCATGGTTAATAATGTCTCTAATAAATTCTCCGCTTCATTGTCTGGCATTTGTACATCTGTTAAGATTTCGTCCAGTTCTTCAAACAAAGTCTTTGGAGATGTTGAATTCATCATCATCATTCTCAAACTTCTTTCGGGAAGAGGATCCACTATTTTATTTAAAAAACTAGCCACATCTTCAGAATGGAATACTTTCTGCCAGGCTAATGGGTGTAATGGTTTTTTCCCCACAGGTGTTTCTTTTTCCAATGTCACACTGGGAAAATAACCCGAAAGTTGCTGCACAAAAATAAAAATCACTTTTTTGGCTTTTATCAATTGACGACTGGATTTGACAAGATCTTCACAATGAGCACTTAAATAAAGGGGCATCAGTATTTCACTTCTTTCTTCTGCTCCATTTACCCAGAGACATTGTGCTCCAAGTCCTAAACTTTTACTCGTGGGAAGATTGTCTTCTTCAATCACTTGTGTCACCATACTTTTCTTCATTGGAGCAAAATAATATGTTTTCATAGCTTTTGAACATCCCTTGATCTCTATGGCTTTAGCTTGACCGGGATAACCACACACATGAATCGTGTCTTGAAATTCCATCAAGTCTACTTTGTTTTCATTCAAGAACTTTTGCAATTCTTTTAAACTACTTTCAATGTCCAGATACTGTGAAGTGAAAAAACTCCCTCGACGTTCCATTTCTAAGTACCCTCTGTATCCTTGGTCTAATAAGTCTAATGAAGAAACTTGAAAACTCTTAAACCCAAAAGATTCCTCAATAGACATATCTTTGACAAATACTTTTAACAAACTCAATTTTCCCTTAGTTAACTTTAAAGCTACATAGTCCCCTGTCAAATGCACTTTTAAATTTTGAAAAATGTTAAACACATCTTCTTTATGACAGAGTCTAAAAAACACTGTGTACACCATCTTGACTAAAGTACAATTGATGGACATTTCATGTAACACCCTTTACGTCACTTTGGTTGCCAAGCAACATTGACTTGCATTGACAACCGTATCTATATACATTTTACATCACCTAGCAACTTTGAACTTGCGTTGACAACCGTATCTATATACATTTTACATCACCTAGCAAATTTGAACTTGCGTTGACAACCGTATCTATATACATTTTTACATCACCTAGCAACTTTGAACTTGCATTGACAACCGTATCTATATACATTTTTACATCACCTAGCAACTTTGACAAGCACCACAAAAAACATAACAACAACCACTTTTGATATATTTTTACATTTCTTCTTCTTCTTTTACAAAAGGTTTAAACAACATCTCATATTCACGAGGATAATTTACAGGTTTTACAACATCCATTATTTCCTTATCTTCCATGGACATTATTCTCTCAAATGAAATACTTTCATCTATCCCTACGCTTTTTAAAGCCCCTTCAAAAAATTCTACCACTTTTTCCTCTTTTAATGTAGATTTTACCCTATGATAATAATTATCTACTTGATCACCCCACTCCACAAGACAAAGATTATGATCTAATTGACTCAAATACCCCATAAAACAACCCTCGCAATTTTTTCTTGAATATGTTTTTAACATTTCTCTTACTACATAACTTATCCCCATCAACATAAACTCATACTTTGTTGGAGGAGTCAATTTTTTCTTCAAAATTTTAGCACCCGGATAATCAGCGGCTGCTGATGCTTCATGAAAATAAAACACTTCCCCGTGTTTGGGATAATACCGCACTAAAAATGGTTTCTCAAAAATTTCTTTTTTAGGATCTAATTGACCCATAATTTTGTCCATCATTTGGTGTAATTGAGTCCATTCTTTTCCATTCAAATTAATTCTGTTCACAAACTCCCCATTCTTCTTTTCAAAACAAAAATAATATTCCCCTTCATAAGCTTTCACTTGAACAACCACTGTTCTCATTTTCAAACATTCCTTTTCTTCCCCTGTTTGCATCCATTTATGAATTTCCCCCTTCATCAAAAGAATTTTCTCAAATAAACTACTGCTCAAATTAATCCACCAAGACTTCCCATTCTTTTCTCGAAGTAGTTTCACATAATTCCCAACCCCCTGTCTTACTGATATTGAAAGAGTTGAACTCAATTCCATTTTTATTTATTCCTTTCTCTACAAACTCTTTCTCTCGAATAATTCATATGTTTCTTGTCTTTCTCTTTTAAACACTTTTTCCTAATATTTAAGTCGCGCATGCGCATGCTATTTTTTTTTCCATTACGCATGCGCATTCTAAATTTTAGTAACACTTAGTAAAAAAAAATAGTATGCGCATGCACATTAAATCCACCTTTTGGATATGACAAAACCTTTATGTTTTAGAAAAACGGGAAATATGTTCCAAAATTCATGCTCATTATCAATTTCCCAATGATGTTCTTTCGGACGCCTTAAACAGTGTAATGAAAAAGCAGTAGAATTAAACCATAAATATGGTATGTCTCGATACATTGATCCTCTGAAACAACTATAGTGCACACTTTCTGGTAAATTTTTCTTTTCCTGTTCATTTAATCTAGCCAAACATAATTCTTCTAACCTTTTTATTCTAAAATGATGCAAACAACGAAAAAGATCCTCTTGAATATTTAATATCTTTAACAACATTTCTCTTGTCACCACATCACCCAATTCTATCTTCAAACCACGCTTTTCAAATAGATTCAAATGGTCCCAAGTATACTCGTCACTATAACAAGAGTCACACTCACACAATTGTCCAGTGAGCTGATCTGCAAACTTTATCATATAACCCTTGTAATGATTTGTTACTAAACCCAATAAATATGAAAATGATTGAAAACTCAAATTCAAAATAGGTTGAGAATAACAAAATAAATGAAATGAACCTGTTTTTGAAATATAACAATTCCAACCATCTGTCATCGTGTAGTCTGAAAATTCCCCTTTTGATATACCTTCTTTTAAAGGCTTTTCTAACGCTTTTAATTGTTCCATCATCCCCATTAATATTAATTCAGAGTTTTCCTTTACAATTATCAAATCAAATTCTGTAGCTGCTATCTCAAAATCATTACCAAGCGTATGTAAATAATCAGAAAAATAATTCATTCTGTTTTTTCAGAAATCGACCCAGGAAATGATAACCAAGCTTGAATAAGGTCTTCCAGGAAAAACTATATTTCAATCGGTAAAAACAATACACCAATACCACTATCACTCTTCCAGTATTCTTTAAATTCACCAATCTCACTACCTCCACTGCATCCACCTGTCTCCTTGCTAATACTTGAATTTCCTTTAAACTCATCCAAGGTAATATACTCCCTTTTCTGATTTACGACAAATTGCCACCACCTTTAACCAATGCTCATGACTTAATGATATTCCTCCTATTTTTAACACCTTCACCAATTCTATTGTACACCCGCCCCAAGTCTCACCAAAAAATTCACGACTAGACTTTTTTAATCCACGACTTATTCTACTCAAAATTTTTTTAAACTTTTTGTAATCTTCATCTGCAAAACTTATTTTTTGATTCCCTTTGCAAAATATCACCTTGTTTTTCTGCAACTCAAAACTAATCATTCCTTAATTCTCTTCTAGATTTTGGTATGGCTAAATTATACTTTTCATACACTACACTTCTAGTCTCAAATTGATGCCACACTGTACAAAATTCTTCCCACTGAGAAAATGTCAAATAAAAATCTCCTATGTACACCAAACTGTCTAATTCCACCAATAAACGACGCTTATCTCCCATATACTCTCGATAATTTTTTTGGATTCTTTTAGTTATTGCACCTAAATCCCGATACATTGCATCATATTCTTCAGTATAAATTACAGTCGCATCAAAATCTGTTACTCGCTCTTCTTCACTTATCTTTCTCAATACCACCAATTTTCGTTCTCTGCTCTTAAAAAATTCAACCTCCACATGCATTTTTTACTTTTATTTTGCACTCTTTCACCTGCTTTTATACACGTTCTAAGTTCACTTGCCCACGCAATAATTTAAGCAACTTCGACTCTATTTTTTACCACGCGCATTTTTAGGATGCGCATGCGCCCTCTAAAATTTCCAGTCTTTTTATACTGTGTACCCTGCACATGCGCACTCCCATTGTTTTCTTTTATTCACAAAAATACCTACTACAGTACTCTTTTGTCTCAAAATTAGCGTGCGCATGCACGGAATAACATCTAGTGCGCGCATGCGCGGGTTAAAATCTAGCGTGCGCATGCGCGAGATGACGTCACTTCCGGTGCCTCGACCAATCAAATCGCTCAAAAATGTGGTGGAGTATCAGTTTCTCGGGGTCCTTATACTACTTGTAGGAGTGTAGTGTAGTCCCACACTTGTCTAAAAAAGCACTGAAACAGTATATTCAGATACGCAGGTTCTGCACAACAGCAAATTCCACATGTGTGTAGGAATAGCTTACTCGTGTTGTGTTAATCAGAGGCTGAACAGTACTAAAATATTCATCTAAGGGCTATTGTGAAGTCTTGTGTAGATTCCAGCAAAAGTATTTATAGTATAAACATAATAAAATAACATATTTTGTTATGATATAATGTTTAATATTAAAAAACATGGTATCAATAACAGTGAAGATTCATGCACATAAATATTGTACAAATTATGAGCGAAAATTTACCCAATTTTCCCTAGATGTATCCTCACTATACACCAACATTCCAATTCTGATGCTAGTAAAACACCAATTACTAAATTCATTTTGCATTTACTAACACTAGTTCTTCGTAATATGAACTTTGAGTTCAATGGGGAGCACTATCAAACTGGTGGCACTGCCATGGGTACTTCTGTGGCCCCAAATTACGCCAACCTATTTATGGACAGGTTTGAAACAAAAGCCCTAGAAGGCTACCACCTTAAACCACTAACCTGGTTGAGATTCATTGATGATATCTTCATGATATGGACATATGGAGAAGATTCACTCAAAGAATTTATCACCTATTTAAATTCACTACACCAGTCTATTAAATTCACCCATGACTTTAGTAAAACCTCGATTAATTTCTTGGACACTTCGTGAAACTCAATGAGATACTCAAGAGATACTCACTTATATCTCCACTACACTAGTGCTCATCGGGTGAGCATCCTCACCAAAGAACCATACAGCCAATATCTTAGACTGAGACATATATGCACTCTGGATGAAGACTTCAAAAGTAACGCCAGGAATTTGACTGTATACTATCTGAAACGAGGGTATCCCCTCAAATCTCTTAAGAAACACTTTCAGAGAGCTAATTCTTTCACCCAGGATCAACTGCTAGAGGTCAAAACCAAAACAGACTACAAGACCTGTAATGGTTAATAACTTTAGTCCCAAGAATCCCAATGTCACAAAACTGCTTCGGGATAACTGGAACATAATCCTAAATACAGAGGAATTACACACCATTTTCCCTGACCCACCCACAATGGGCTTCAGAAGACTCCCCAATTTAAGGGACAAACTCACATCTGCAAGAATTAGATTCCCTCCCATAGACAAACCCCTCAAACCAAGAGTTTTCACCCCAGTTTGTACTAGACTGGGCAAGTGCACATACTGTCCAAAAATTTAAAAATTGGACTCGATCACCAGTTTCTCCAACAAAAGAACTTTCCAGTGCAAAAATCTCCCACCTAAAAATCAAATTACATGTGAACTAAGTAATTTGGTTTAACTCATTAATTGTTCTAAATGTGGTCTCCAATATATAGGGGAGACCAAAAGACCGCTGAGACAAAGAATGTATGAACATTTTAGGAGTGTTCAGAGCATTAAACTTCAAAGTTCAACACCAGTCTCTAGACATTTCTCTAACCAAGGTCACTCTACCAAAAACATGGAGTTCTCAGTGCTCCATAGGACGGGGATTGATAGCAACCCAAATGACACTGTAGGTCGCAGAGACCAAGAATTATTTTACATTTGGGCATTCCCCACCCTCCACCCAGCAGGCATTAATATGTTTGTGTGAACTGTAGTGTCATCTTAATGCACCCCTAACCCAGGTGCCTCCTATTTTTATTAAATTAATTATTGAAGTTAATATTCTTGTTTTTTTAGATATGTAAAATTGCACTCAAGAAATAATCAAACACTTAAATCTGAACTTAGAATGGGCAAACTAATCTAAATTAAGCGGGACGCTTAATCTAAGGAGGGGCAAGTGTAACGGACCGATGACTACCGTAACTTCGACATGAGTGAAAATGAGAGATTATAGCAGTTTAAGCTCACCTCGAGTGTATATCGTCTTGATTATTGCAGTATTTCACCTATTTTACATTGTTAAAGCATATTTTAAACTTAAATTAAGGGTTATTTGCTCATTTAGAAGGAAATCTGTAAGATTTCTTCTTGGAAACAATATTTGGACAGTTCTAGCAGTTGATAAACTTCAGCCGGGGGTTAAAGCTTTTCAAAACAATTGGAGTAAGTAAAGTATTTGAATTTATGCGTGTAGTTTGTAATATTTCTTTTATATTTGTGTGTATGTGATGTTAAACTATTAATTTAGGCAATGTTGCATAATATTCAACATAAATTATGCAAATGCTGCTTTTAAGTTTAAAAGCTATCACCCCTCGAAATGGCAAGCCCAACCTTCAGTATCGTCCCAGATCACGTGACCCCTACAAGCGTCTATATATTGGCTGCAAGTGAGAGATTCGGGGAGAATCCAGTATTGAATTCTCATTGGCGGATAGCTAGGAAGAGAGCCACGAAGTCATGAGACAACAGAGCCAAAGCCGTGAGACAACAGAGCCGTGAGTCAACAGAGCTGTGAGACAACAGAGCCACAAGAAGCCAGAAAATAACTCATCTGAAGGAAGGGAGAGAATACCCTGTAAGTGGTGGCCACAAATTATTGTATTCAGTACTGAATACCCATCCAGAATTCAGTAACTGAGTTCTGGTCCATAAAGTGGCCTGCCCACCATTGATGTAGCTGCCTGTTTTATCCCTAGTGGCTGGCTAACTCATCCTCAGCAATATTTCTGCACAAACCACCAAACCTCTACCCCCGTTTACCTGTACATAGAACCTATAACCTGTCCAACTGAAGCTGCATAGCCATGTACATACATATAGCATAGGTCCCTATGTAGCCCTACCCCCATCCATGTTAAGTTGATCAAACATTGCAAATACAGTTTGTAGTTATATAGCATCGATTCCCCATATATACTACCCAACCCTTGTGGAGCTAATATTTTGATTGCAACAGCAACTTGTGTTACAGATCATAGTTCCCCAAACAGTCATTCCAGCCCGGTCAGGCTGATTTGGTGAGTGTACACATAGCTTGTAGTGTAGGAATTAGATTCTCCCAATCTCTGTTAAGCTGATACCTTGATAGTAGGTATAGCCAGTGTAGCATATTAATAGTTGGAAATTTAAATTACAGCCACTTTTATGCAGTCATTGTTCTTTTATTATAAATAAATGTTTATAACCTTATACTTTACAGTTTGCTTATTCTTCCACTGTCCTCTTTGACTAGTTATGACTGTTGGAGATAAGATACCGACATTTTGGCAGAACTTTGATTGACCGGCTAAGCATCAAGGAGAATTGTTTTTGGGAATCCCCCCCCATACCAGGAGACGTCTTGGAGTGTGAGTGATAGTCCTCGGCAGGTGTAAGATTCAGAGATTAAATCTGCTGTAATCCCTGTTGAAGGTGTAAGATTCAGAGATTGAATCTGTTGGAATTCCTGTTAGTGTTTGATTGAGAGATTGAATCAGTCACAAATTCCTGTCCTGGGTGGTGATTCAGAGATTGAATCTGTGGAAATTCCTAGGCAGGTGTATTCAGATCTAGGGATCTGAAAGGCGAGAGGCCTTGTTATTGAAATTCCTGATCAGGTGAAGTTACAGATCTACGCGATCTGGAAGGCGAGATGCCTTGTTAGTGGCACGGAAAATCTGATGTCAGTCGTGTCACTGTGAGATTTTTGTGAGGATTTTTCACTCGGATCCGTCACAGTATGAAATAGGATTGAATTCAATGGGTGAAATTAGGTTGTTTACACTGTCTTATTTACTTGAATCATTGTAGCTTGTGTGTTATAATTATAGCTTCTTAATAATATTATACAATAACTATCCATATACATATTTTACAATTTGGATACAACTTCAAAGTAATAAATTCTTTCCAAGATTACATGTTTTCATGAATTATTATATATTCAATATTCTATTTCTGATGACATTGTAATGACACATAATTTTGCAGCATCTTTTAAATACAACTGCTCAAGATATGTAAATCCATATTTTCCAACTAGATTTTTATGTCATTATTAGGGACTAGTATTATTCATCAATGTCTTCAACTGAAATTCTTTTTGTAAAATTTTAAAATAAATTTACACTTTTTTCTTTGTAAAGGCAAACAATTGTGACATTATTTATGTCTTCAGTATTTTATCCAATGACTTTCTTTAAAATGTTTTATTAGGTTGGCTATAATTATGCTGTAATTATAAAGAAGCTATAATCATGTAGCAAAGCCACAATACTCATTTCAGATGCTTGTGTCTCATACAACTTTGTCATATAAACTGAAAGAAACCACAAGAATAGCCACATTTACAGAACTCCACCCATTACTCCCCACCTTAATTAGTTGTCAGTTCTGACAACAAAACAGGCCTTAAGAAGTAAACACCATGCATGCAGTTGAACAAGGGTAAACCCCCCACCTCCACCCTACTGTGTTATCTAATTATTTTAGTCACATTCCTAATGTTCCTTGTAGCAGGTACAGATAAGAAAAACCAGAAACCCCCATGACCTCACTGCTGTGTGATAAATGTTATAGGTTTCATTCTCTGTACAGAGAAGTTTTCAATGTAAACTTGCAAACTGAAAACTAGTTGTTTGAGTATGGGAGTACTTGAGAAACAAATTCAAATTACTAAGCTTTGATGAATAAATTTGGATTTATCTTTTTTATTTAAGATAAGCTTGACTTCAAAATTTTTATTTAATTATCAGGAATTGTATAGTGTGCTAATGGTCAGGTTGGCCTTATACAAGTCAGGAAATTACTGATGAAAATGTGGGTTAACAAATAAACAATATTTATTTACAAATATACAAGTTTTACCAACGAAGTTGGGGCTGAATTGGCACACTTAAAGTTGATAGGTTTACATGTTTAATAACAGTTTAATATTCACACTAAATAGTTACTTGATATCAGATAAAACAATAATAATCAAAACAGGAAAATCATATGCAGAAATATCAGTTATAGAAAAATATACTGGAGAACAACCTAAAGAAAATCACATCAGGATACTGAGTGTGTATCACCCTCAGCATCTAGAACCTATACAATGCACCTACCACTTTAGTTCATCTACCGCTAAGCACAAGTTTAGTATCTCATGTAACTTCAACAGGTTTTACCCCATTGATTTCTCACATATTTGACACCTAAAATGAAAAGTATGCACTGAACCACAAATCTATAGTGAACATTCCATCAGCAATGACACTCCATCTAAAAATAACAATACCTGCAGGTTTTACCCTGGCAGTATATCAACACACTACTGTAGTCATAGTTCACCCAACACTGTCTAGCTGTAATAGAAACAAACTACTATTAATTATACACAATTCCTAAAATCTGGCAAACTGCCTTCTTCTTTTAATATAAAGATTACATACTTAGATTAATTCAAAGTTCTGCAGAGCTGGGTGACTATTAATTCATTATTGAAATACTCTCAGGTTTTACCCTAGAGAGTCTGATTTTATCTCAAATAAACACTAAACCTACATTCTAAGCTCTACTAGAATACACAGGTCTTACCCTGTAGAAACTAAGTTATTCAGGTTTTACCTTGAAGTAAAATATAAGAGTCAGGTTTTACCTTGGCATCTTCAGTGTTACCCCTGGCCAATTCAGAACAGACTGAAGGGTTACACCCCCTTATATACAGAAGAGTTTCCCGCCAAAACTCCTGTGTTTCCTGCCAAAAGTTCTGTGCTTCCCTCCAAAACACTTGTTTGTAACTCAACCCTGATTGGATCAGAGCTTCAGTCTTTCCCCAGATGTTGAGGAGACAACATCCTGTTCACACAACAATATCAGCATGTGACAGTACAAGTACACAAGTACACATACAATAACATACAGGATAAATATTCACATAATTCAATAACCTCTTTTATAATAGTTCAACATAATATCAACAGTTAAATAAACATAAATAACCTGAAATACAGTGTCATTTATACTTTATTATCGCTATAATATCGTCAATTTTCGTGGACACTACAATTGAATTAATTAAATATAATTATAAATTATAAAAATTATATTTGGGTGTATCAGTTTTGTTGTTGCTATAAATTAATAAGGAGAATGGATAATAATGTACAAGTACATGCACACATAATCGTTATCATCTTTATAATCTTAAGTCTAACAATTTTGTCTAACAGTCTTTGCTTTACAAATACATACAAATTCAAAAACTATTGCAATAATAGTTCTTTCATAAAGTTAGACTTAACCACTATATCTCCCTCTAGAAAAAGAATTTTCAATCAATGATCATTAGTCATTCATTTCCCAACATTCAACCTGTTTTTTGTTCAATAACATGACTAAGATTTTATGTTGGAAAAACTAACTTGATTTAGTGTTGAGTTTTGTATGAAGTATCACTACAGTCAGAAATGAAGCTTTGAAATAGTGTTAAAATTGTTTCAGTGTCAATTTTTTAACCAAAAATCACTGATTTCTGGTCAAAATATCACTACTTTTTCAAGTCAGAAAACTAACTTATAATTAGCTTTAGTAGTTGATAATGTGGATTTCAATGTCAGGAAGTGTTTTCAACTCTATATCAATGACATTTCATTAATGTAGCATGCGGCGACGGCTTTTCTGTCCAACTTGGAAATAGGGAGGGGATGTGGGGCGGCGATGGCCAGGATATATTTTTATTTATACGGTACTGTTGGAAAGCCCCCTTCTGGAGCCTCAAATTTCTTCAAAAGCATATGCTGAATATTGGGTGTAACACTCCACGTGGGGATCTCTGTTAGTTTTTAAAATATTTCTAGAAAGTCGCCGCTCCCTCCTCCCCCATCGCCGCTATCGCCGCTTTGGCCAAGTAAAAGTCCAAGTTGGACAGAAATCCGAGTTTTAGGATGTGCCGAGAATTAGGTTTTTCGTGGTACGGTACATTTAAAATAGAAGAGCCACTGAAACTTTTCTGTACGGAGATGAGGAACATACGTCATTTTGGGCGGAGCTATCCTTCTGTTTTGGGCGAAATTACAGTGTTTTTAGTGCTTGATCAGTCTTCCTTGTCTCCCTTGGATAATAAAATGGCTTAATTATGGTAATTTGACACGATCTTTACAGAGGTTTCAATAATAACTTATTCTTTACATATCACGAGGAAAGTTTTTGTGTGAATATCCTCAATAAATGCTTTCAGATGGCACATTTTGTGGAAATACCACGTTATCCACATGTTCTTCCACCCAGTAAAATCATATTTAGATGTTCAACGACCCTGTAAAAGCATGAAATCAGCCATTTTTAGAGTATTCCAGGTACACATCCACACTAAAATGCTTTGACAGGTTACATTGTATTCAACACCACCTTATCCACATGTACCTCGACCCTGTAAAATCACACGTTTTGATGTTCCTCCACCCTGTAAAAGCATGAAATCACCTAGACCGAGTTCTGTCCCGTCGCCAATTGTTATTGATATGTTGAGGGACACAATGGCGAGGGCCAGAGCTCACATGTACCTGTTTTCTGTATAAATTTTGAACGGCATATTTCTAGACATATTACAACAAGTATAAAGTGTTATTTGAATTATATTTTTATATTCATGTGCCGTTCACTAATATTTAAATGCCAATCAAACTGGCATGCATGTATATCAACCTGTTTTAAAATGTAAACAAACCGTCAATAGTACATAGTTATCTATAAAAGAAATTTTTGGCTTGTAAAAGCAGTTTAGTTAAACAGCATATGTACTGTAAACCGGATACAGTGACTTGGACATAATAATTACTTTTTAAAGTAAATGAAATAATTTCCCACAGTTCGAAATTTACACTGAAAACAAGTACATGGGAACTCTGTCCCTCGCCATTGTGTCCATCAGTATATCAAAAGCAATTGGCGACGGGACAGAAACTCGGTCTAGAAATCACCCAGTTTGAGAGTATTCCAGGTACACATCCACATTAAAATGCTGTGACATGACACATTTTATGCAAACACCAGCAAATCCACGTGTACCTCCACCCTGTAAAATCACACGTTTTGACGTTCCTCCACCCTGTAAAAGCATGAAATTCCCCAGTTTGAGAGCATTCCATGTACACATCCGACACTTAATACTGTGACATAGCACATTTTATTCCAATACTACCTCATCCACATGTTCCTCCATCCTGTAAAATCACACGTTTTGACGTTCCTCCACCCTGTAAAAGCATGAAATTCCCCAGTTTGAGAGCATTCCATGTACACATCCGACACTTAATGCTGTGACATAGCACATTTTATTCCAACACTACCTCATCCACATGTTCCTCCACCCTGTAAAATCACACGTTTTGACGTTCCTCCACCCTGTAAAAGCATGAAATTCCCCAGTTTGAGAGCATTCCATGTACACATCCGACACTTAATGCTGTGACATAGCACATTTTATTCCAACACTACCTCATCCACATGTTCCTCCACCCTGTAAAATCGCACATTTTGATGTTCCTCCACCCTGTAAAAGAATGAAATCACCCAGTTTGAGAGAATTCTAGGTTCACATCAACACTAAAATGATTTGACATGACACATTTTATTCAAACACCACCAAAGCCACATGTACCTCTCACCCTGTAAAATCACACACTTTGATGTTCCTCCACCCTGTAAAAGCATGAAATCACCCAGTTTGAGCGTATTCTAGGTTCACATCCACAATAAAATGATTTGACATAACACATTTTATTCAAACACCACCTCATCCACATGTTCCTCCACCCTGTAAAATCACATGTTTTGATGTTCCTCCACCCTATAAAAGCATGAAATCACCCAGTTTGAGCGTATTCTAGGTTCACATCCACACTAAAATGATTTGACATGACACATTTTATTCAAACACCACCTCATCCACATGTTCCTCCACCCTGTAAAATCACACACTTTGCTGTTCCTCCACCCTGTAAAAGCATGAAATCACCAAGTTTGAGCGTATTCTAGGTTCACATCCACACAAAAATGATTTCATAGGACACCTTTTATTCATACATCGCCTCATCCACCTGTTCCTCCACCCTGTAAAATCACATGTTTTGACGTTCCTCCACCCTGTAAAAGCATGAAATCACCAAGTTTGAGTGTATCCTAGGTTCACATCCACAATAAAATGATTTGACATGACACATTTTATTCAAACACCACCTAATTCACATGTACCTCCACCCTGTAAAATCACATGTTTTGACGTTCCTCCACCCTGTAAAAGCATAAAATTACCCAGTTTGAGTGTATTGCAGGTACACATCCACACAAAAATGATTTGATATGACACCTTTTATTCAAACACCACCTCATCCACCTGTTCCTCCACCCTGTAAAATCGCACATTTTGATGTTCCTCCACCCTGTAAAAGCCTGAAATCACCAAGTTTGAGCGTATTCTAGGTTCACATCCACAATAAAATGATTTGACATGACACATTTTATTCAAACACCACCTAATCCACATGTTCCTCCACCCTGTAAAATCACACACTTTGATGTTCCACCACCCTGTAAAAGCATGAAATCACCAAGTTTGAGCGTGTTCTAGGTTCACATCCACACAAAAATGATTTGATAGGACACCTTTTATTCAAACATCGCCTCATCCACCTGTTCCTCCACCCTGTAAAATCACATGTTTTGATGTTCCTCCACCCTGTAAAAGCATGAAATCACCAAGTTTGAGCGTATTCTAGGTTCACATCCACACTAAAATGATTTGACATGACACATTTTATTCAAACACCAGCAAATCCACGTGTACCTCCACCCTGTAAAATCACACGTTTTGACGTTCCTCCACCCTGTAAAAGCATGAAATCACCCAGTTTGAGAGTATTCCAGGTACACATCCCCACTGAAGTGCTTTGACATGACACATTTTATTCAAACACCACCTAATCCACATGTTCCTCCACCCTGTAAAATCACACACTTTGATGTTCCACCACCCTGTAAAAGCATGAAATCACCAAGTTTGAGCGTATTCTAGGTTCACATCCACACAAAAATGATTTGATAGGACACCTTTTATTCAAACATCGCCTCATCCACCTGTTCCTCCACCCTGTAAAATCACATGTTTTGATGTTCCTCCACCCTGTAAAAGCATGAAATCACCAAGTTTGAGCGTATTCTAGGTTCACATCCACACTAAAACGATTTGACATGACACATTTTATTCAAACACCAGCAAATCCATGTGTACCTCCACCCTGTAAAATCACACGTTTTGACATTCCTCCACCCTGTAAAAGCATGAAATCCCCCAGTTTGAGAGTATTCCAGGTACACATCCCCACTGAAGTGCTTTGACATGACACATTTTATTCAAACACCACCTCATCCACATGTTCCTCCACCCTGTAAAATCACACGTTTTGACATTCCTCCACCCTGTAAAAGCATGAAATCCCCCAGTTTGAGAGTATTCCAGGTACACATCCCCACTGAAGTGCTTTGACATGACACATTTTATTCAAACACCACCTAATCCACATGTTCCTCCACCCTGTAAAATCACACACTTTGATGTTCCACCACCCTGTAAAAGCATGAAATCACCAAGTTTGAGCGTATTCTAGGTTCACATCCACACAAAAATGATTTGATAGGACACCTTTTATTCAAACATCGCCTCATCCACCTGTTCCTCCACCCTGTAAAATCACGTTTTGATGTTCCTCCACCCTGTAAAAGCATGAAATCACCAAGTTTGAGCGTATTCTAGGTTCACATCCACACTAAAACGATTTGACATGACACATTTTATTCAAACACCAGCAAATCCACGTGTACCTCCACCCTGTAAAATCACACGTTTTGACGTTCCTCCACCCTGTAAAAGCATAAAATCACCAAGTTTGAGCGTATTCTAGGTTCAGATCCACAATAAAATGATTTGACATGACACATTTTACTCAAACACCACCTAATCCACATGTTTCTCCACCCTGTAAAATCGCACATTTTGACGTTCCTCCACCCTGTAAAAGCATGAAATCACCCATTTTTAGAATATTCCAGGTACACATCCACACTAGAATGCTTTGACAGGTTACATTTTATTCAAACACCACCTCATGCACATGTTCCTCCACCCTGTAAAATCGCACATTTTGACGTTCCTCCACCCTGTAAAAGCATGAAATCACCAAGTTTGAGCGTATTCTAGGTTCACATCCATAATAAAATGATTTGACATGACACATTTTATTCAAACACCACCTAATCCACATGTACCTCCACCCTTTAAAATTACATGTTTTGACGTTCCTCCACCCTGTAAAAGCATGAAATTACCCAGTTTGAGTATATTCCAGGTACACATCCACACAAAAATGATTTGATAGGACAGCTTTTATTCAAACATCGCCTCATCCACCTGTTTCTCCACCCTGTAAAATCACACGTTTCGATGTTCCTCCACCTTGTAAAAGCATGAAATCACCCAGTTGAGAGCATTCCATGTACACATCCGTCACTAAAATGCTGTGACATGACACATTTTATTCAAACACCACCTAATCCACATGTTCCTCCACCCTGTAAAATCACACACTTTGATGTTCCACCACCCTGTAAAAGCATGAAATCACCAAGTTTGAGCGTATTCTAGGTTTACATCCACACAAAAATTATTTGATAGGACACCTTTTATTCAAACATCGCCTCATCCACCTGTTCCTCCACCCTGTAAAATCACATGTTTTGATGTTCCTCCACCCTGTAAAAGCATGAAATCACCAAGTTTGAGCGTATTCTAGGTTCACATCCACACTAAAACGATTTGACATGACACATTTTATTCAAACACCAGCAAATCCACGTGTACCTCCACCCTGTAAAATCACACGTTTTGACGTTCCTCCACCCTGTAAAAGCATGAAATCACCCAGTTTGAGAGTATTCCTGGTACACATCCCCACTAAAATGATTTGACATGACACATTTTATTCAAACACCAGCAAATCCACGTGTACCTCCACCCTGTAAAATCACACGTTTTGACATTCCTCCACCCTGTAAAAGCATGAAATCACCAAGTTTGAGAGTATTCCAGGTACACATCTCCACTGAAGTGCTGTGACATGACACATTTCATTCAAACACCACCTCATCCACATGTTCCTCCACCCTGTAAAATCGCACATTTTGACGTTCTTCCACCCTGTAAAAGCATGAAATCACCAAGTTTGAGCGTATTCTAGGTTCACATCCACAATAAAATGATTTTACATGACACATTTTATTCAAACACCACCTAATCCACATGTTCCTCCACCCTGTAAAATCACACACTTTGATGTTCCTCCACCCTGTAAAAGCATGAAATCACCAAGTTTGAGCGTATTCTAGGTTCACATCCACACTAAAATGATTTGACATGACACATTTTATTCAAACACCACCTCATCCACATGTTCCTCCATCCTGTAAAATCGCACATTTTGACGTTCCTCCACCCTGTAAAAGCCTGAAATCACCAAGTTTGAGCGTATTCTAGGTTCACATCCACAATAAAATGATTTGACATGACACATTTTATTCAAACACCACCTAATCCACATGTTCCTCCACCCTGTAAAATCACACACTTTGATGTTCCACCACCCTGTAAAAGCATGAAATCACCAAGTTTGAGCGTATTCTAGCTTCACATCCACACAAAAATGATTTGATAGGACACCTTTTATTCAAACATCGTCTCATCCAACTGTTCCTCCACCCTGTAAAATCACACACTTTGATGTTCCTCCACCCTGTAAAAGCATGAAATCACCCAGTTTGAGAGTATTCTAGGTTCACATCCACACTAAAATGATTTGACATGACACATTTTATTCAAACACCACCTCATCCACATGTTCCTCCACCCTGTAAAATCGCACATTTTGACGTTCCTCCACCCTGTAAAAGCATGAAATCACCAAGTTTGAGCGTATTCTAGGTTCACATCCACAATAAAATGATTTGACATGAGACATTTTATTCAAACACCACCTAATCCACATGTACCTCCACCCTGTAAAATCACATGTTTTGACGTTCCTCCACCCTGTAAAAGCATGAAATTCCCCAGTTTGAGTGTATTCCAGGTACACATCCACACAAAAATGATTTGATATGACACCTTTTATTCAAACACCACCTCATCCCCCTGTTCCTCCACCCTGTAAAATCACACACTTTGATGTTCCTCCACCCTGTAAAAGTATGAAATCACCAAGTTTCAGCGTATTCTAGGTTCACATCCACAATAAAATGATTTGACATGACACATTTTATTCAAACACCAGCAAATCCACGTGTACCTCCACCCTGTAAAATCACACGTTTTGACGTTCCTTAACCCTGTAAAAGCATGAAATCACCCAGTTTGAGAGTATTCCAGGTACACATCCCCACTGAAGTGCTGTGACATGACACATTTTATTCAAACACCACCTCATCCACATGTTCCTCCACCCTGTAAAATCGCACATTTTGACATTCCTCCACCCTGTAAAAGCATAAAATCACCAAGTTTGAGCGTATTCTAGGTTCACATCCACAATAAAATGATTTGACATGACACATTTTACTCAAACACCACCTAATCCACATGTTCCTCCACCCTGTAAAATCACACACTTTGATGTTCCACCACCCTGTAAAAGCATGAAATCACCAAGTTTGAGAGTATTCTAGGTTCACATCCACACAAAAATGATTTGATAGGACACCTTTTATTCAAACATCGCCTCATCCACCTGTTCCTCCACCCTGTAAAATCACATGTTTTGATGTTCCTCCACCCTGTAAAAGCATGAAATCACCCAGTTTGAGAGTATTCTAGGTTCACATCCACACTAAAATGATTTGACATGACACATTTTATTCAAACACCACCTCATCCACATGTTCCTCCACCCTGTAAAATCGCACATTTTGACGTTCCTCCACCCTATAAAAGCATGAAATCACCAAGTTTGAGCGTATTCTAGGTTCACATCCACAATAAAATGATTTGACATGACACATTTTATTCAAACACCACCTAATCCATATGTACCTCCACCCTGTAAAATCACATGTTTTGACGTTCCTCCACCCTGTAAAAAGCATGAAATTCCCCAGTTTGAGTGTATTCCAGGTACACATCCACACAAAAATGATTTGATATGACACCTTTTATTCAAACACCACCTCATCCCCCTGTTCCTCCACCCTGTAAAATCACACACTTTGATGTTCCTCTACCCTGTAAAAGTATGAAATCACCAAGTTTCAGCGTATTCTAGGTTCATATCCACAATAAATGATTTGACATGACACATTTTATTCAAACACCAGCAAATCCACGTGTACCTCCACCCTGTAAAATCACATGTTTTGATGTTCCTCCACCCTGTAAGAGCATGAAATCACCAAGTTTGAGCGTATTCTAGGTTCACATCCACACTAAAATGATTTGACATGACACATTTTATTCAAACACCAGCAAATCCACGTGTACCTCCACCCCGTAAAATCACACGTTTTGACGTTCCTCCACCCTGTAAAAGCATGAAATCACCCAGCTTGAAACTATTCCAGGTACACATCCCCACTGAAGTGCTGTGACATGACACATTTTATTCAAACACCACCTAATCCACATGTTTCTCCACCCTGTAAAATCGCACATTTTGACGTTCCTCCACCCTGTAAAAGCATGAAATCACCAAGTTTGAGCGTATTCTAGGTTCACATCCACACTAAAATGATTTGACATGACACATTTTATTCAAACACCAGCAAATCCACGTGTACCTCCACCCTGTAAAATCACACGTTTTGTCGTTCCTCCACCCTGTAAAAGCATGAAATCACCCAGTTTGAGAGTATTCCAGGTACACATCCCCACTGAAGTGCTGTGACATGACACATTTTATTCAAACACCACCTCATCCACATGTTCCTCCACCCTGTAAAATCGCACATTTTGACGTTCCTCCACCCTGTAAAAGCATGAAATCACCCAGCTTGAAACTATTCCAGGTACACATCCCCACTGAAGTGCTGTGACATGACACATTTTATTCAAACACCACCTAATCCACATGTTCCTCCACCCTGTAAAATCGCACATTTTGACGTTCCTCCACCCTGTAAAAGCATGAAATCACCAAGTTTGAGCGTATTCTAGGTTCCCATCCACAATAAAATGATTTGACATGACACATTTTATTCAAACACCACCTAATCCACATGTTCCTCCACCCTATAAAATCACACACTTTGATGTTCCTCCACCCTGTAAAAGCATGAAATCAGCAAGTTTGAGCGTATTCTAGGTTCACATCCACACTAAAATGCTTTGACAGGTTACATTTTATTCAAACACCACCTTATCCACATGTTCCTCCACCCTGTAAAATCGCACATTTTGATGTTCCTCTACCCTGTAAAAGCATGAAATCACCCAGTTTGAGAGAATTCTAGGTATGCATCCACACTGAAATGCTGTGACCGTACACAGAAATGGCAGCTCTCAGTAAACTGGGAAGTGTTGCCATACCCCGAGAAGAAGTCCAGGCTGTATCTCAGAAACCATAAGTCATCCAATGTCATGGTGTGACCTTGATTTGACCTTACCGTAGTGACCTTGAGTTTGAAAATCTTGTCCTTAATAGGGACATTGGTTGTAGGTTGTGGGTGTGCAACATGAGTGTGACCTTTATTTGTTTATTTGACATTGCCATAGCGGCTTCAACCTTTAACAGGGCTATATGGGCTATATCTTGGAAACTGAAAGGTGTAAGAAGTTGATAAGTGAAAGTTGATACTTGGTATGAAGATTAGCTCATGGGTGTTGGTGTGTGAAATCATAGTGTGACCTTGAACTTTAATATGTTGTCTGTATATCTGTGAAGTGCCGTTATTTCTCATTCATTGACCCAGTTGACCAGCTAGGCAAAGATTATGATATAGCTTCCGTCCTTCCAATCTGGCTTGCCTTGGGGCTGCCCCTTCCCAGGTGTCTACTATGCATTTATGGAATATCTGGTGCAATCAGGTTTGTCCCTGGCCAATATTACCAATCACATCACTGCAATCAGGTCTTTATGCATAATTAAGCATCCTTTGATAACGGTGCTTATTTGTTTTCATGTCGAGTTTCCCCACCGCCGCATTATAGTCTCCCTTGAATATCTCCCTTATTAGTTGACGGATTCAAACCATTTTTGGCATTTCTATACCTTGGGCATGGGAATTTTTTTTTCTCCATGCTTATTTTCTGACCTTTGACCTTTATAAGTTTTTTGGGTACACCCGCTCGTCATCGCCACTCAACCAAATTGCTGGGAGGGTGCTATTGTATGCACTGAGAATCCAGTATACGAATGTGTATGGAGAAGTTTCACCATTACTGCTCTGATGAAAAAAATATTATAGGTAGACTTCTGAAATATTTATCATTACAATATCTTGCCTGGGAATATTTTCGAAATTATTTTGAAAAACAAGATGACCGATACGGGTGTTTTTAACTTTCAGCAAGGAGTTTTGTGACCCCCAGAGCAAAATATATTATAGAGATCATAGATTTGCAGTATCATTACAAAATCTTGTTTTGGCGTCATTTTGAAAAACAAGATGGCCACCACAGCCATTTCTTTGTCTGTCATAAAGCAGTGTGCAGAGATTTTGCAGTTGCCCCCTGTAGGTATTTCAGGCAGAGTTTTTAAATTTACAGGGTATGTTCACCATTACTAAAGCTTGCCTGGGACTATTTTTTGGGCTTCATTTTGAAAAACAAGATGCTGCAACGGGCTTTTTTTTTCATATAGCACACTTTACAAGTGCCTATATTTCCCTTATTATTGGTCCTAGAGGTTTGGAATGTGAAATCAACCTATAAGAAATCATGCGCTGCGATTCTTTTCATGTGGTGAGATTTTACCTTGGGCCCCTTTTTCAAGGTCAACAAGGTTGATCAAACTTAATAGTGATTATACTCTAGTTTAAGATTAAAGATCAATGCACATTTACATTTTTTCTTTAAATGGCTTTTCCAAGCATCATGGGTTGACATTACACATGATAATGTGTTTTCCTGTATGCAATTCACCTATTTCTCTACTTTTCCACATTTTCTTTTAACAGGGCTTCCTATTTCTAGTTTTTACCCCACAGCCCTTAAGGCGGGAAGAAGTTTGTCCGGGCTGTATTTCAGAAACCGTAAGGTGTAGGACGTTGATACTTGTAGGGACATTGGTTAGGAGGTGTAGGTATGCAACGTCATGGTCTGACCTTGATTTGACCTTTCATCTTGACGTAATGACCTTGAGTTTGAAAATCTTGTCCGGGCCATATCTCAGAAACCGTAAGGTGTAGAAAGTTGATACTTGGTAGGGACATTGGTTAGGGGTGTAGGTGTGCAACGTCATGGTGTGACCTTGATTTGACCTTTGACCTTGCTGTAGTGACCTTGACCTATGAAATCTTGTCCCGGCTATATCTCAGAAACAGTAAGGTGTAGGAAGTTGATACATGTTAGGAACATTGGTTAGGGGGTGTAGGTGTGCAAGGTCATTGTCCGACCTTGATTTGACGTTTGACCTTGTAGTGACCTTGACCTATAAAATCTTGTCCGGGCTATATCTCGGAAACCGTAAGGTATAAGAAGTTGATACTTAATAGGGATATTGGTTAGGGGGTGTAGGTGTGCAACGTCATGGTGTGATCTTGATTTGACCTTTGACCTTGCCGTAGTGACCTTGACCTATAAAATCATGTCCAGGCTATATCTCGGAAACCATAAGTCATAAGTTGATACTTGGTAGGGATATTAGTTAGGGGGTGTAGGTGTGCTGACCTTGATTTGACCTTTGACCTTGCCGTCGTGACCTTGACCTTTAAATCTTGTTGCACCTTGGGTCTGTCTTTTGATGCGGATTAAGCACTGTTAAAGTCATATTAAAATTCATTAATAATTTGGCTTAATCTCAGACTGAGAGGCCTGGGTTTGATTCCCAGTGATGTGTAAATCAAGACATCATAGCTCAGTGATAGAGTACTCAGTCTGGGTGTTTGCAAATGCAAGCAAAGAATATAAATGATCTGAAAAGGACAGAGAAATTGAAAATATTTGCTTGCCTGGTTATAACTTATAAGAGCGTGCACTAATGTGTAATGTGGAATAATGTGTTTTCCCGCATTCTGGTATTGGAATTCAAGAAGATGCACAAGGAGCAATATGGTGTTATGTGTTAAAAATCACCAAGTTACATGTTGCACTTGTCAATCGACTAAGATGCAACATAACTTGATATTACAAATGTTGCAAGATAAAATTTGGAGATTTTGTCATCCGAAATCTATGTATACTTGCTCTCATAATTTTTAACTAGCAGCTAGAGATCTAGAGATCACATTTTTTGTGTTTTTTTTTGCTTCCAGACTTTCAAGAGAATTGGTGTAGATGAGTACTCATATCTTCATTGAAGTTAAGGATCAGTGGGTTATGTTAGTACTTGGATGGGTGACCACTTGAGTGCACTATTAATATCTAAGATGGCATTGCAGCTCATGTTAGTAGACCAAAACCCTTTTTGGTCTTGTTTCCCACTAAGTCTTACATTACTTGGGTTTTGTATTGTAATTACTTATCCTACACATCTTTTTTCTATTTTGGCCAGTGACTCATACCCTGAAGTTGACCATTAATCTTTAGGTGTTTGGAAATTTACACATTATATTATTTGCAGTTGTACTTCACTGGCCCCTGAATGATAACTTGAAAATATTTGACACTGGTTGACCTTCACCTTCAATTTGACCTTTTCATATTATACAGCTTGCTATAATTATATCCCCAGACGAAAGTCAGGGATATATTGGTTTCAGGTCCGTTGTGCTGCCACCGTACGTTTTGACTTGTGTGCGCGATAACTCAAAAACGTTTACACGGATTTTGTTCAAACTTGACACACACATGTATTTGGGTCAGTAGAAGAACCCTCTTTTAAGGTGACCTTAAACTCCCAATAATAAAGAACTTATGGCCACCTTAAAGTCAGAAATTTGACTTTTTGACAAACTATGTGGCTTATCTGCCTCAAACTTTACCTGGGAATACATAACTATATCCTCCTTATATATATAAAACAAGACCAATGCCGCGGTATGTATCTCCCGCCGAGTACTGCAGGGGAAGAAATACTAAATTGAAATTTTTCCCCTTTCCATAGGACACTGTTGTACCACCCTGCAGATAAAAAATTGGCTCGAAATCGCTTTATCTCTTACGGTTTTTAAGATATTGACACTTTTTCATTTTCCACAAAAATCCAAGATGGCCACCGAAAGTGGCGAAAATTGAAATTTCCCCCCTTTTCTCAGGAGACTCTTGTACCACCCTGCAGGTCAAATATTCGCTCGAAATCGCTCTATCTCTTACGGTTTTTGAGATATTGACACTTTTTCATTTTCCGCAAAAATCCAAGATGGCCGCCGAAAGTGGCGAAAATTGAAATTTCCCCCCTCTTCACAGGAGACTCTTGTACCACCCTGCAGGTCAAATATTCGCTCGAAATCGCTCTATCTCTTACGGTTTTCGAGATATTGACACTTTTTCATTTTCCGCAAAAATCCAAGATGGCCACCGAAAGTGGCGAAAATTGAAATTTCCCCCCTTTTCTCAGGAGACTCTTGTACCACCCTGCAGGTCAAATATTCGCTCGAAATCGCTCTATCTCTTACGGTTTTTGAGATATTGACACTTTTTGTGTTTTTTGTGGATGGCCGCCGAAAGTGGCGAAAATTAAAATTTCCCCTGTTTTCACAGGAGACTCTTGTACCACTTCTGGGTCAAAAATTCGCTCGAAATCGCTCTATCTCTTACGGTTTTCGAGACATTGACACTTTTTCATTTGAAATTGAAATTTTTCCCCTTTACACAGGACACTCATGTACCATCCTGCGGGTCAAAAATTCACTCGAAATCGCTCTATCTCTTACGGTTTTCGAGATATTGACCCTTTTCCATTTTCCGCAAAAATCCAAGATGGCCGCCGAAAGTGGCAAAAATTGAAATTTCCCCCCTTTTCACAGGAGACTCTTGTACCACCCTCTGGGTCAAAAATTCACTCGAAATCGCTCCATCTCTTACGGTTTTCGAGATATTGACCCTTTTCCATTTTCCGCAAAAATCCACCCTGTTGGTCAAAAATTTGCTCGAAATTGCTCTATCTCTTACGGTTTTCCACAAAAATCCAAGATGGCCGCCGAAAGTGGCGAAAATTGAAATTTCCCCCCTTTGCACAGGAGACTCTTGTACCACCCTCCGGGTCAAAAATTTGCTCGAAATGGCTCTATCTCTTACGGTTTTCCACAAAAATCCAAGATGGCCGCCGAAAGTGGCGAAAATTGAAATTTCCCCCCTTTTCACAGGAGACTCTTGTACCACCCTCTGGGTCAAAAATTCGCTCGAAATCGCTCTATCTCTTACGGTTTTCGAGATATTGACACTTTTTCATTTTGCGCAAAAATCCAAGATGGCCGCCGAAAGTGGCGAAAATTGAAATTTAAAAAAGACTTGTTTTTGAGGCCCATAAAGACCATACTTAGACATTTTTTTACGACGTTTTTCCTATATTTTCCCCTATAACTTAAAAGTGGTAAGTCTGACAAGTCTGTAACTCTAGTAGATATAACCTGAAAAAATTTAAGTCTGTAACTTTAATTTTAAGGTCATCTTAAAGTCTCTTAAATGCCCACAGAGACTTTTTGCCACTTTGAAGCCCTATAGCTGTCAAACGATGGAACTGACACAGCTGAAATCTCATCTGAGAATACATGATTATGTTCTTGAAAAATCAAGGCTTTAAATGGACGTTTAACCTGTGGATAAGGACCATAAACACCCACCCGAGTGACCCGTTTAAGACATTTTCAACATATTTGGTAATGTAACCTGGAAATGCTAAGTCTGACAAGTCTGTGACTGTGGTAGATACAACTTCTGCAGGTAATGTTTTTCTGTCAAAACTTTTTAGTCTGTAACTTTAATTTTAAGGTCACCTTAAGGTCTCTAAAATGCCCACAGACACCCAATTTATTGACATTTTACAACATGTGCCTGATACAGCTGAAATCTCATCCTGGAACATAATATGTTCTTTTTTTGCATGTGCCAAAAACCAAGGCTTATAAGTAGACATTTAACATGTATGTGAGGTCCATAGAATAATCCACTCAGAGCGCTCTTTTTTTAAAATTGACCCCCAAAAATGAAAAAAAATGGTTTGACAAAAAAGTGAAAAATAGTTTATAACAGTTGTGAATCACACAAAATGGGTGCTGCAAAAAATACCCAGTGAATGCTAGTGGTGTGAGAGATGGCCTGTCTGGGGATATGTTGGCGTCGAGTCTGCGCAATCTAGTTTAACAATGTACTGGGTGGACCTTGGCTCTTGTTGTGGCATTTTATTTACAATCGGTGGTTATGAATTAAAAATGCTATACGTATGCCTTGTTAATTATATTTTATTCTGTTAATACATCCTATCCAATGGACAATTGCTTTACCGGTCGGCACGACCAGTCCCGCCAAACGCCAGAAAAAGATGTCCTGTATATAATACCAGCAGGACCGGTCAGGAGAGTGCATTCGCAAGGTGGTGCATCATACTTCCTTCCTGTCTAGACATCGTGACATCATAGCATCTTTTTCATTTGGAGAGTGGAGAGTGAAGACTCCAAGTGTGCAAGATGTCGGGACACGGGGGTGGGTGACGACCCTTGTGTCCTCAAGAAAGACTGTGATATCTGTAATGGCTTTACGCCTGAACAGATCCTGCAACTGGCCACCCCCATCTACAGAGATCGAAAAGAATAAAGAAAAGAAGGCAACTGCGTCCTCTTCTGCTCCTACTCTCGTGGACCCTGCACACGTGAGTGTGCTTGGTAAAGTGGAGGGGTAAAAGGCTTCACAGCCTCAGTCAACCCCTACTGCGAAGAAGACAAAACGCAGTGATTCACCCAAGCTCTCTGCCAGCAAGAAGAAATCTTCCAGTAGCAGACCTTCAGCTGATGACTTGAAACTGCTAGATGACAAATGGGCAGAGAGGTTTTCCCGGCTGGAAGCTATGCTGTTGGCCAAGACATTCACAGTACCGATTGAACCGTTTGTGAAGCCAGCTCCAGATGTGACTACCAGCCAGAAGCCATTTTTTGACCCTGGTGCCACCACCAGCAGTCTGGCTAGAGAGGATACTGGTTCCAGCCTTGATCAGGCTACCGGTGAGGCAGTAGATGAGATGTAGACTTCCACCCAGCCTCTATGACCTGAGGCTCCCGGTGCAGGGGCAGCAACCCAACCTTTACAGGCTCCCAGTTCAGTCCCTGATGTTCAGCCCACCGGTGAGGGAGATCTCAGTGCAGCATCAGACAGTGAGGCTGACTAGCTCAGTGTTACTGGGTCCCTCGATGATGACACCTACCGGGACCGGTCACCAGACAGAGATGTCCCCAGGGATGAGGTTGACCAGGAACCTACTGAGGAGGCCAACTATAGGGAGACTATGAGGGGTGTGAGAAACTTCATGAACTGGCATAAGGTCCCAGATTTTGAAACTGTGTCCTCTGCTGCTGATGACAACCCCTTTGCCGGTACACGTATCCAGCCAACCGGTAAAGTTTCAGTCAAGCTCCCAGTGGACGACTGGTTGTGCAGAAAGATGTCTAAACTCAATCTTACCATCACAGAAGGGTACCCCACCAGGAACACCAACAATGCTGGCCTCCTCAGAGATCAGTTCATCAAGCCTCCCAGGTCGTGGAGATGGTATGGGATGCATACTGAGAAAGACAGTGAGAGTTCAACAGTATGCAACTGGTCACCGGAACCTGCCAAACTCAACCATTCCTTCAGCAGGATTGCACAAAGAAGTCTTCCTTCTGCCCCACCCTCCCGGGCCTTCAGCCAGGACCTGCTTAGGCATTGGGAGAGAGCAGCATGTGAACATACAATAATGTGTAATCAGGCTGCTGGTTTGTCAAGGTCTTTGACCAGGTTTCAAGACTTCATGTCCACTCAGCTTAAAACCCTACGTCTGGACAGCAAGGGCAAGTCTTCAGAGAAAGCGAAGCAGGCTGTGAATGAACTTGAGTATCTCACCACTTTCAACCGGTCAATCTCTCAAGCCATGGCCAGAGCTATGCAGGACTTGTCTGAAGGTGTGTTTATTAGCATGGCAAACTTCACTCTGGCCCGCAGAGACAGTTACCTCGAATACTTACATGCTGGAGTGAACAGGACACTGCGAACGCATTAAGAACGTCTCCGGTGCATCTCAACTCACTGTTCCCGGACCAGCTTATTGCCAAGGCTGAAGAGGAAATATGCAGAAGTGAGGAGAGGCGTTCAGATGGTACATCACACCGACAGGGTCACTTCCACCCTTATTCTGCAAGTGATAAGTCAACTAGCCATTCTTACCGGAAATCGACCCTGCCTGCATGGAAGCAGATCAAAGACAAGCAACAAGCAAGGAAAGGTCGTGGCAAAGCCTCAACGTTCTCCCAGAAGCCGGCTAAGGGTTCAAAGCCACGTAAATGACCATCACTGTGTAAATTCTGTGACAGGTCAGAAGAACTCTGTGTGTGTTACCGGTCAAGTGGGCATGAACCCAACACCAGTGGTAGCCAGGAACAGCAAAGTGACTTTAAATTTGAATGTAGACTTTTGTGTTGAAAATGCTCATATTGTCACCGGGTTGCCACAAAAGAAAGGCGAAAATCCCAATGCATGTCAAATGTACACAGAAATATAATATGTGAAAGATGTTTCCTTTGTAGGTCACTTGTGTTCTGTAAATCTTGTCACAAATACCCCACCTGCTGTTATAGATCCACCTGTAGGGGCAAGGTTACACAAGTGTTGGGAGAAGTGGGAAGCTCTGGGTTTGAGTCCAAAAGTAGTCACCACACTGAGGGAGGGCTACAGCCTCCCCTTCCGGTTCAGACCCAATCTGACAAGGTCACCAACTGTGATATGCAGCTACCACAATCCAGCCAAGCAGTCCTTCCTTTTAGAAGCACTGTATCAGCTGGTGAACCAAAATGCAGTAGAACCGGTAGAAAATAAAAATTCACTGGGTTTTACAAACGGCTATTTTTGGTACCCAAGCCCAACAACCGGTGGAGACCTATCCTGGACCTGAGCACCTTGAACACCCCTTTAAATACAGAGTCGTTCAAAATGGAGACCCCAGAGACAATAAGGACCTCCCTACAGCCAGGGGAGTGGGTCACATCCATAGATTTAAAAGACGCATACTTCCATATACCAATTCACAGTCAGTCCAGGAAGTACATGCGTTTTCACCTCCAGGATCGGTCCTACCAGTTCAAATCCCTACCCTTTGGCCTCTCCACAGCTCCCATGGAGTTCACAGTGGTGACCAAAGAGGTCAAACTCATGGCACTACAGAGGGGAATAAGGATCCACCAGTACCTAGACGACTGGCTGATGAGAGCCTCTACCCACTACACTTGTCTCCAGCATATACAGACCTTAATAACTCTTTGTCAAGAACTAGGGTGGCTGGTGAACAAGGAAAAGTCAGAGCTGGTTCCCAAACAGGTTTTCAACTTCGTAAGTTACCAGATCTGAAAGAGGGCAAGGTCAGACCCACACCAGAGTGTTGGCAGGCCTTGACAGACAAGATCCAGTCAATACTGTCTGGTCCAGTATGCCTGGTCTGGCAGTTCATGTCCCTCATAGGTCTACTCACAGCAACAGAAAAGTAAGTCCACCTAGGGCAACTTCACATGAGGCCCATACAGTGGCACTTGAAAAACAACTGGAGGGTCCCAGAGTCACTAGACAAGGTGATCCCGGTCCCCAGGTCGCTCCACCCCTATCTAAGGGGGTGGCTGGAGGAAAGCAATGTGCTACCAGGTCAACCATTACACCCTCTAAAGCATGCTCTGCAAATATTTACAGACGCATCAAAAGAAGGGTGGGGCACTCACTTAGACAAGCACACTGCAAAGGGAACCTGGTCTCTTCCAGAAAGCAAGTTGCACATAAACCATTTAGAGCTAAAAGCAGTCTTTCTGGCTCTAAAAGAGTTTTGAGCCCTCTGCTGCAACAAGACAGTACTGATAGCTGCAGACAACACAACAGTGGTTGCGGGGGATGAAGTTGGGCTCTCTGTGTACCCTACTGTGGAGAATCCTGTCCTGGATCCCCAGACAGCAGGTAGCCCTCAGGGCACGTCACATCCCCAGCCGGCTGAACGTGATAGCAGACAAGCTATCCAGGCTTGGCCAGACCATTCAAACAGAGTGGTCACTTCATCCAGAAGTGTTCCAAGCTATATGCTCCCGGTGACATAAGCCTCAACTGGATTTATTTGCCACCAGGTTCAACAACAAACTCCCACAGTTTGTGTCACCGGTCCCAGACCCCCAGGCATGGGCATTGGATGCACTCAGCCTTTCCTGGGAGGACCTGGACCCGTACGCCTTTCCACCAGCAGCCATCTTGGGCAAAGTGGTGGAAAAGTTGCAGGACTACTCTTGCAACAGGATAATCCTGATTGCCCCAGGGTGGCCCAACATGCCCTGATTCTGGGATCTAGTGGTAATGTCCAGTTAGATCCCACTGTGTCTGCCCAACATACCCAAATTGGTGTCTCAGCCATTCAACCTGGTTCTTCACAGGAACCTGTCAAATCTGAATCTTCATGCCTGGCTCCTAGAGCCTCAGCAATCAAGGAGCAGGCCTTCACTGAGGCAGTGGCAGCACAAATTGAGGCTCCTCAAAAAGGACAACCAGATCTGTCTGTGAAGCAAAGTCGACCATTTTTATAAAGTGGTGCCTCAGTAATCAGGTGGACAACAGGGCACCACCTCTAAAAGCCATTGCTGACTTCCTCCTGCACTTGTTTCAGGACAAGATGTTGCAACCTGGCACTATTGATGGCTCCAGATCAGCCATTGCTGACAAACTGGGCAATTCCAGGAACATTTGGGTGATGTGGTATATCAAGAAAATATGTTGTGTCCTATCATTTATCTTCACATATATAGCTGGAAAATCCTCAAATTGAGCGATTTTATGTTTTTACAGGGTGGAGGAACATGTCACTTTCTGATTTTACAGGGTGGAGGAACATGTGGGTGATGTGGTATATCAAGAAAATATGTTGTGTCCTATCATTTATCTTCACATATATAACTGGAAAATCCTCAAAATGAGCGATTTCATGCTCTTCCAGGGTGAAGGAACACCCCAATTTGTGATTTTACAAGGTGGAGGAACATGTGGGTGATGTGGTATATCAAGAATAGATGTTTGTGCCAATCATTTTACTTCATACATATAGCTGGAAAATCCTCATATTGAGTGATTTTATGTTTTTACAGGGTGGAGGAACACCCCAATTTGTGATTTTACAGGGTGGAGGAACATATGGGTGATGTGGTATATCAAGAAAATATGTTAAGTCCAATCATTTTGCTTCGCATATATAGCTGGAAAACCCTCAAATTGAGCGATTTCATGTTTTTACAGGGTGGAGGAACACCTTAATTTGTGATTTTACAGGGTGGAGGAACATGTGGCTGATGTGGTATATCAAGAAAATATGTTTGTGCCAATCATTTTACTTCATATGTATAGCTGGAAAATTATCATATTGGGCAATTTCATGTTTTTACAGGGTGGAGGAACACCCCAATTTGTGATTTTACAGGGTGGAGGAACATGTGGGTGATGTGGTATATAAAGAATAGATGTTAAGTCCAATCATTTTACTTCACATATATGGCTGGAAAATCCTTAAATTGGGCGATTTCATATTTTACAGGATGGATGAACACCTGAATTTGTGATTTTACAGGGTGGAGGAACATGTGGGTGATGTGGTGTATCAAGAAAATATGTTTGTGCCAATCATTTTACTTCACATATATAGCTGGAAAATCCTCAAATTGAGCGATTTTATGTTTTTACAGGGTGGAGGAACACCCAATTTGTGATTTTACAGGGTGGGGGAACATGTGGGTGATGTGGTATATCAAGAAAATATGTTTGTGCCAATCATTTTACTTCATATGTATAGCTGGAAAATCCTCATATTGGGCGATTTCATGTTTTTACAGGGTAGAGGAACACCCCAATTTGTGATTTTACAGGGTGGGGGAACATGTGGGTGATGTGGTATATCAAGAAAATATGTTTGTGCCAATCATTTTACTTCATATGTATAGCTGGAAAATCCTCATATTGGGCGATTTCATGTTTTTACAGGGTAGAGGAACACCCCAATTTGTGATTTTACAGGGTGGAGGAACATGTGGGTGATGTGGTATATCAAGAAAATATGTTTTTGCCAATCATTTTACTTCACATATATGGCTGGAAAATCCTTAAATTGAGCGATTTCATGTTTTACAGGGTGGATGAACACCTTAATTTGTGATTTTACAGGGTGGAGGAACATGTGGGTGATGTGGTATATCAAGAAAATATGTTTGTGCCAATCATTTTGCTTCACATATATAGCTGGAAAATCCTCAAATTGAGCGATTTTATGTTTTTACAGGGTGGAGGAACACCCCAATTTGTGATTTTACAGGGTGGAGGAACATGTGGGTGATGTGGTATATCAAGAATAGATGTTTGTGCCAATCATTTTACTTCACATATATAGCTGGAAAATCCTCAAATTGAGCGATTTTGTGTTTTTACAGGGTGGAGGAACACCCCAATTTGTGATTTTACAGGGTGGAGGAACATGTGGGTGATGTGGTATATCAAGAAAATATGTTTGTGCCAATCATTTTGCTTCACATATATAGCTGGAAAATCCTCAAATTGAGCGATTTTATGTTTTTACAGGGTGGAGGAACACCCAATTTGTGATTTTACAAGGTGGAGGAACATGTGGGTGATGTGGTATATCAAGAATAGATGTTACGTCCAATCATGTTGCTTCACATATATACCTGTAAAGTCCTTAAATTGAGCAATTTCATGTTTTTCCAGGGTGGAGGAACACCCCAATTTATGATTTTACAGGGTGGAGGAACATGTGGGTGATGTGGTATATCAAGAAAATATGTTTGTGCCAATCATTTTACTTCATATGTATAGCTGGAAAATCCTCATATTGGGCGATTTCATGTTTTTACAGGGTGGAGGAACACCCCAATTTGTGATTTTACAGAGTGGAGGAACATATGGGTGATGTGGTATATCAAGAAAATATGTTTGTGCCAATCATTTTACTTCACATATATAGCTGGAAAATCCTCAAATTGAGCGATTTCATGTTTTACAGGGTGGAGGAACACCCCAATTTGTGATTTTACAGGGTGGAGGAACATGTGGGTGATGTGGTATATAAAGAATAGATGTTAAGTCCAATCATTTTACTTCACATATATGGCTGGAAAATCCTTAAATTGAGCGATTTTATGTTTGACAGGGTGGATGAACACCTTAATTTATGATTTTACAGGGTGGAGGAACATGTGGGTGATGTGGTATATCAAGGAAATATGTTTGTGTCAATCGTTTTGCTTCACATATATAGCTGGAAAATCCTCAAATTGAGCGATTTTATGTTTTTACAGGGTGGAGGAACACCCAATTTGTGATTTTACAGGGTGGGGAAACATGTGGGTGATGTGGTATATCAAGAAAATATGTTTGTGCCAATCATTTTACTTCATATGTATAGCTGGAAAATTATCATATTGGGCAATTTCATGTTTTTACAGGGTGGAGGAACACCCCAATTTGTGATTTTACAGGGTGGAGGAACATGTGGGTGATGTGGTATATAAAGAATAGATGTTAAGTCCAATCATTTTACTTCACATATATGGCTGGAAAATCCTTAAATTGGGCGATTTCATATTTTACAGGATGGATGAACACCTGAATTTGTGATTTTACAGGGTGGAGGAACATGTGGGTGATGTGGTGTATCAAGAAAATATGTTTGTGGCAATCATTTTACTTCACATATATAGCTGGAAAATCCTCAAATTGAGCGATTTCATGTTTTTACAGGGTGGATGAACACCTTAATTTGTGATTTTACAGGGTGGGGAAACATGTGGGTGATGTGGTATATCAAGAAAATATGTTTGTGCCAATCATTTTACTTCACATATATGGCTGGAAAATCCTTAAATTGAGCGATTTCATGTTTTACAGGGTGGATGAACACCTTAATTTGTGATTTTACAGGGCGGAGGAACATGTGGGTGATGTGGTATATCAAGAAAATATTTTTGTGCCAATCATTTTGCTTTACATATATAGCTAGAAAATCCTCAAATTGAGCGATTTTATGTTTTTACAGGGTGGAGGAACACCCCAATTTGTGATTTTACAGGTTGGAGGAACATGTGGGTGATGTGGTATATCAAGAATAGATGTTTGTGCCAATCATTTTACTTCACATATATAGCTGGAAAATCCTCAAATTGAGCGATATTGTGTTTTTACAGGGTGGATGAACACCTTAATTTGTGATTTTACAGGGTGGAGGAACATGTGGGTGATGTGGTATATCAAGAAAATATGTTTGTGCCAATCATTTTACTTCACATGTATAGCTGGAAAATCCTCATATTGGGCGATTTCATGTTTTTACAGGGTGGAGGAACACCCCAATTTGTGATTTTACAGGGTGGAGGAACATATGGGTGATGTGGTATATCAAGAAAATATGTTTGTGCCAATCATTTTACTTCACATGTATAGCTGGAAAATCCTCATATTGGGCGATTTCATGTTTTTACAGGGTGGAGGAACACCCCAATTTGTGATTTTACAGGGTGGAGGAACATATGGGTGATGTGGTATATCAAGAAAATATGTTTGTGCCAATCATTTTACTTCACATATATAGCTGGAAAATCCTCAAATTGAGCGATTTCATGTTTTACAGGGTGGAGGAACACCCCAATTTGTGATTTTACAGGGTGGAGGAACATGTGGGTGATGTGGTATGTAAAGAATAGATGTTAAGTCCAATCATTTTACTTCACATATATAGCTGGAAAATCCTTAAATTGAGCGATTTCATGTTTGACAGGGTGGATGAACACCTTAATTTATGATTTTACAGGGTGGAGGAACATGTGGGTGATGTGGTATATCAAGAAAATATGTTTGTGCCAATCATTTTGCTTCATATATATAGCTGGAAAATCCTCAAATTGAGCGATTTTATGTTTTTACAGGGTGGAGGAACACCCAATTTGTGATTTTACAGGGTGGGGGAACATGTGGGTGATGTGGTATATCAAGAAAATATGTTTGTGCCAATCATTTTACTTCATATGTATAGCTGGAAAATCCTCATATTGGGCGATTTCATGTTTTTACAGGGTAGAGGAACACCCCAATTTGTGATTTTACAGGGTGGGGGAACATGTGGGTGATGTGGTATATCAAGAAAATATGTTTGTGCCAATCATTTTACTTCATATGTATAGCTGGAAAATCCTCATATTGGGCGATTTCATGTTTTTACAGGGTAGAGGAACACCCCAATTTGTGATTTTACAGGGTGGAGGAACATGTGGGTGATGTGGTATATCAAGAAAATATGTTTTTGCCAATCATTTTACTTCACATATATGGCTGGAAAATCCTTAAATTGAGCGATTTCATGTTTTACAGGGTGGATGAACACCTTAATTTGTGATTTTACAGGGTGGAGGAACATGTGGGTGATGTGGTATATCAAGAAAATATGTTTGTGCCAATCATTTTGCTTCACATATATGGCTGGAAAATCCTTAAATTGAGCGATTTCATGTTTGACAGGGTGGATGAACACCTTAATTTATGATTTTACAGGGTGGAGGAACATGTGGGTGATGTGGTATATCAAGAAAATATGTTTGTGCCAATCATTTTGCTTCATATATATAGCTGGAAAATCCTCAAATTGAGCGATTTTATGTTTTTACAGGGTGGAGGAACACCCAATTTGTGATTTTACAGGGTGGGGGAACATGTGGGTGATGTGGTATATCAAGAAAATATGTTTGTGCCAATCATTTTACTTCACATATATAGCTGGAAAATCATCAAATTGAGCGATTTTTTGTTTTACAGGGTGGAGGAACAACCCAATTTGTGATTTTACAGGGTGGAGGAACATGTGGGTGATGTGGTATATCAAGAATAGATGCTACGTCCAATCATGTTACTTCACATATATACCTGTAAAGTCCTTAAATTGAGCAATTTCATGTTTTTCCAGGGTGGAGGAACACCCCAATTTATGATTTTACAGGGTGGAGGAACATGTGGGTGATGTGGTATATCAAGAAAATATGTTTGTGCCAATCATTTTACTTCACATGTATAGCTGGAAAATCCTCATATTGGGCGATTTCATGTTTTTACAGGGTGGAGGAACACCCCAATTTGTGATTTTACAGGGTGGAGGAACATATGGGTGATGTGGTATATCAAGAAAATATGTTTGTGCCAATCATTTTACTTCACATATATAGCTGGAAAATCCTCAAATTGAGCGATTTCATGTTTTACAGGGTGGAGGAACACCCCAATTTGTGATTTTACAGGGTGGAGGAACATGTGGGTGATGTGGTATGTAAAGAATAGATGTTAAGTCCAATCATTTTACTTCACATATATAGCTGGAAAATCCTTAAATTGAGCGATTTCATGTTTGACAGGTTGGAGGAACACCTTAATTTGTGATTTTAAGGGTGGAAGAAATTATGGGTGAATTGGTATATCAAGAAAATGTGTTTGTGCCAATCATTTTACTTCACATATATAGCTGGAAAATCCTCAAATTGAGCGATTTTATGTTTTTACAGGGTGGAGGAACACCCCAATTTGTGATTTTACAGGATAGAATAACATATGGGTGATGTGGTATATCAAGAATAGATGTTAAGTCCAATCATTTTACTTCACATATATAGCTGGAAAGTCCTTAAATTGAGCGATTTTATGTTTTTACATGGTTTTGGGACCATCCGAATTTGAGTTTCTAATAGGGCCAAGGAGTGTTACATTTAGTAATTTCCTGAACTGATTCGAACATATTGTTGTTTTCGGTTGCAGAAGTATACCTATAGCCAATCAGATTTCTTTATATTTGATTGACAGGTGAAATGTTCCTCATCTCCGTACAAAAAAGGGCTCACCATAGAAGAGCACCCCCAAAAATCAGTTGGGCACGAACCCCAACTTCTGGAAGGACCTGAAGAGGCTGACCAACCCCGCCAAGAAGCAGAAGCCGCCACGGCTAAAAGACCCGGCAACAGACCGAAAGACCGTCTCCGACAAGGCCACTGCCGACGTCTTCGCCCGTCACCTGTCAGGGGTACACAGGGTACACCAGGACACCCACTTTGACCACGACCACAAGGCCGAGGTCGATCAGTGGGTGGATGACCACAAACACCTGTTTGACATCCTGGATCCCCCCAGACCGGGGGCGGATGGATACTCAAGGCCGATCACACTGGTGGAGGTCACAAGTCTGCTGAAAGGTTGCCGAAACAACACCAGCCCAGGGGAGGACACAATCCCCTACATGGCCCTGAAGAACCTGCCTGAAGACGGACTTCTAGCAATCTCGAGGATCTACAACCTCTGCCTCCGACGCGGGTACTTCCCAATCCAGTGGAAGCACGCCATAGGGAGCATGATCCCCAAGCCACAGAAGCCAAAGGACTTAGCCACAAGCTACAGACCCATCAGTCTCCTAAACTGCCTCGGGAAGTTATTCGAGAAGGTCATCGCCACCAGAATCCAAGAATTCGCTGATGACCACAACCTCATCAACAAGTGGCAAAGGGCATACCAGCCCCAGAAGGAAGCCAACGAGCACATCCACATCATTAATCAGTACCTGATGAAGGCCAGGAACACCAAGAGGATCACAGCACTTCTGCTGATCGACATTGAGAAAGCCTTTGATGCCGTCTGGCACAATGGCCTTCTCAAGAAACTACACCAACAAGGCATCCCGCCTGACCTCCTACGCATGGTTGCATCATTCCTAAAGGACAGGACCATACAAGTGAAGACAGGAACTAACCTCTCAGACAAGGTTCACCTCCTAGCAGGGACCCCTCAAGGCAGCATCCTGAGCCCACTACTCTTCATTCTGTATGTGAATGACATCCCCACCAGTCCACGATGCCAGTGCACACAGTATGCGGATGACATAGCCATCTACACAAGCCATCGCAACAAGAACTACCTCAGGGCGGACCTGCAAAGGCAGATCGACAGCCTTGAGGACTGGTGTGCTACCTGGTTCATTAAATTGAACCCCAAGAAAACCCAGCTGGTACAGGTCAACAACAAACGCACAATTGTCGATCTACCAGTGAAAATTAGGAACAGCCACATCAGGACTACAGATGAAGCCACCCTCCTTGGCTCCACCTTCGACAGAAGGATGACCAGGACAGCCCACATCGGGAAAATAAAGGTTAAAGCCATCCCAAGAACAGAAGCCCTACGACACCTAACCATCCAAGGTGTTCCCAATAGGGGCCTGAGGACTTTCTACCTCAGCATGATTCGCCCCATACTGGAGACTGGGTATCACCTCACCCACGACCACAAGAAGAGCATCAAAGACCTGGAAAAAATCCAAAACAGATGCCTTAGGATCATCACCTGGAACCCTAGGAGAGTCCCCACTCGCACACTCCGTGCAGGGCTCAACCTACCGAGCATCCAGGAGTACCTGTCCACCTGCAGGGCCAAGGCCCTCAACAGGTATCAGGGCTCCTCGCTCCAGGCACACCTAGATGGCATCCTGGACACGATGTAACAGCCGCAGATCCAGATCACAAGCAAACGTCCAACCTGCAATCTACAGGTGACTAAAACAGCCCACAAAGGGACCACAGTAGCCAGCCTCGACCTGAGAAACCACACAGCCTGCACCCCCCTGACCGACTACCACAGTCACAAGACCCACGCCGACACAGCTCTGCTTCCAACCGCTTCAGCCAAAGAGCCAAGCGACTTCAAATAAGCCAAGAACAAGTCAGGTAAAAGACATCATCTCAGCTGATGTCACGCCTTTTCGGCGGGTTAAAGCACTCATTATCGTAAGAGCACCCCCAAAAATCAGGTAGCAATATTCTGTACATTAAGGCTTTTAGCTTTCGTGGGCTATTATTTAATTGTATACTTCTGTTTATGATGTATTGAAGTACCGCTTCTGGCCTGAAAGAGTCCGCCTAAAATTGGTACAACTTAACCACAGCAACCTAAAATACAGTTCAGTGGCACACGGGTGGTCACTAAGAGCGAGTTTGGCTTTGTGCGTCGAGTGTGTCGGCGCATGTGGAAGTGAGGTCGAACACCTCAGAATTCTTCCGCGGAACACAAAATTAATCCGTGCCGAGTAATCTCCACCGCTGGTGGGTGCATGCGGAATTTCAAAATGGCGGTGTAAACAAACGGGGTCCAGCACCAGTACTGCCTTAATTATGTCAGTTGCACCAGTAATCATGCTACTTAATGAAAAATATCAATAAAGTATGTGATAAAACAAGTTTACACTAAGTTCTCCACAACTATAAAATACTTTAAGCATTATTTATGCTGAATTATGAAGAAAATATCCACTAAAATGCTGAAAAATATTTGTTGCATTCATTTAATTTTGAATGTCAAAGGTTATATGTCACAGGGTTACTGATCCAGTTTTCATGCTATCTGTTGGCTATTGCATAAACTTTAAAATTAAACAATTTTTGAACAATATTATACAAAAACAAAGACATAACTGTTGAATTCTACACAATAAAGTTTCCAATGGTGTTTTAATCGTAAAAATTGGTTATGTATTGACAGATTTACAAGCAATTAAAGATTAACAAAATTTCACATTGCATTGATAAAAATTTATTGGCAAACAAACTATTGCAGTAACCCAAAATAAGGACTAAAAGAGTTTAACAAGTGATATCCAAGTGCCTGATTCAACTACAGAAATGATAAAAGTATCATTTTAAAGAAAAATACCAGTAGATTTTGTCAGTTTTTATTTGAAGAAATTTCGTTTTATATTGGCTGAGATATTGTTAAATATGTTGCAAACACACGAAAACTAGTGCTAGCACGAAAACTGGACCATCGACCATACTACCAATTATCGCCGGGTACCAACTATCGCCGCCCATAAATTAAATATTTATATTTCAGTAATGGCCACATATTTAGAATGCTCTTTCGTGTGTATTTGTTCTATTCACTTGGGAAATTGTTGCATCTAGTTTGCTAGACTTGGGATGTACTCTTGGTCAAGTTACGTCTATTTGAATTCTGTCTGGCGATAATTGGTACCCGGCGATAATTGGTAGCAAGGCAGTAACTATCTGGTTACATAGTCATTTTTATGCATTTTTGCATCATTAAAAATTACAAAACAGCCATAATGAATTATTTTTATTATAATTGTTAGTTTATTACACAATATTTATTACATAATCTGATAGTGAGTATTTCCCCTATTGCCGTTTGTTTACTTTAATCCGAGATGATGTTCTTAGCTGTTCGCCTTCTCGTGTCAGAATACGCAATATGAGCATGTGCAAAACGTATCCTCGGCACAGTCGACATACCAGGCTAAACTCGCTATAAGATAAACGGTCACAAAGATAAACGGTCTTCAAAGTTTTCAAAATTAAATAGTGTAAATAGCAAAATCGCAGAAACTAAACAACAAAATAGACTTAAACAATGCTTTTCATGATTTTGGTTTGTGTTATATTGTTGTTTAAACCTTTTAACTGTTTTTATGCGAGCATTTCTGAGGACCGTTTATCTTAGTGACCACCCGTGTACAGTACTGTAGCAAGAGGTTTAGCTCCAGAGAGGATTCGCTCCACGAGAGATTCGCTAGTGGCATTCTACCAGTAAACGCTCCTACAAACAAGGGGTTTTATTGGAACATGAGCCCACCCATTTGATATCAAGCACCAAAGACAAACAGATTTTAGATTTCTCTCATATCTTGCATATATGTACTAGGCCAGAGGTAGATTCTCTTTTGTGAGTATGAGACCTGGATCTGTCTTATTTTTTTTTTAATAAATTTTTTTAATAATTTTTAATGCATTAAACTTCATGAAATCATGCACTAAATCACTTGTAACTTGAAAAGTGTTGCATTTAGAGCATTTTGTTAAAATATGTTTTTCAGCTACTCTTTTCACAGCTACAACATGGTGAGTAACTTGGTGTCTGTCTCAATAGCTAAGTGAGTAATAGCTACTTTTGGGCTTTTCAGTAACTTCCATCATGAGTAAAATCACATGTAACTTGAAAACATTTAGAGAATTTTGTATAAATACCAGGGTATGTTATTCAGCTACTTTTGGTTCAGCTATAACAAAGTAAAATTTCAGACCTGTAGCTCGTGGCATAGCGGAGTAATAGCTCCTTTTAGGTTATCACTGTTGAGTAAATGACTTATAACTTGAAAACTATTGCATTTAGAGTATTTAGTTTCAGTATGTTATTCACCTATTTTGGGGTCAGCTATAACATAGTGAAATTTCAGACCTGTGGCTCATTGTGTAGCTAAGTAATAGCTACTTTGAAGTTCTCACTGTTGAGTAAATCAGTTGTAATTGGAAAACTATTGCATTTACAGAAATTTGTGTAAATATGTTATTTTATTGCATAAAAACGTACTTGCATAATCCCAACAGAAGCTTACGTGACCTACCGTTCGGTCAAGGACACAGACAATGTGTCTCGCCATTTTTTTTACTGAAAGTACACGCGTAAACCCCAGCGGGCACCTGCTGGAGGTTATATCTCCACTGTAAGTTGTCATTCTTATTTTGACCGCCGTCAAGTACACACACGTTCTTTTCGGATCTTCAAAGATTTTTTACCATGTCCGAAAAACAAAGGAAATGCTCCATTTGTGCAGGTGATATGTTGCCTTGGGACAACCATCAGGCCTGTTTAAAATGCAGAAACGACAAGAAAGGGAAGGATAAGTGTGTGATTGGTAAGGAAAGTGACTGTACTATTTGTGCTGGTGCTTTGAAAATTCCTCATAGAAAGAAATCTTCAAAAACTAAAGTTTCTGACAAGTTTGATGACTCGCTGTTGGATGAGCCAACTCCTTCAAAGTCCTCAACTTCCTCCACTTCTACTCCTGATTCATCTCTTCAGGAGATGTTAAAGGCTATGAATTCTCAGTTATCTTCCCTGGCTTCTCAATTTGAGGAGTTTAAGTGCAGGGATAAACCTTCAGCATCCAAAACAACTCTTCCACACTCTCAGGAGCAGGGTATGTGTGCCCCTGCCTCCCAGAGCAGACCAGTCCCCTCAGAGGGGGAATTATCTGATGAGGAATCATCTTTACCTGCTACGAAACGCCGTAGATCCAGGTCTCCTCAGGGTGATTCAGCAGGTGGTCAGAAAACAGAATTTGGCGTTACCTCCTGTTCAAGATATACAGTCCATGTGGGACTATAGATACAGAAAGGCCTCTGGAACAACAGTAAAAGACAAGTCTAGCTCTGAATCTCTATCTCAGGGACAGTTTTTGGCCTTTGAGAGGCCTGACATGATTTATTACACCACTTCTCCTCAAAATACTCCTCTGAAAGCTCCTAAACTTCCTGACTCATACTTCAACATAGCTAAAGTAAAGTCTTTGTCATCTTCAATCTCTGTACCTTCCAAGCAGTTTATTGTACAGGAGACAGTTTGCAGAGAAAATGTTCAAATCCTGGGCCATGTTGTATGGTTTAAAATGGCTATTGAGGAACTCAACAATAGGATCCAGGAGTTAGCTACTGAGATCAAATGTTCAGAAGATCTGGAAACCATCAGGGAATCAGCAGATCTCATGATCAAATACTCTCAACTCCAGGCTTCTGTCACATCTTCCTTAGAAATAGCTCTGGATACAGTCCTCAAGCAGAATATGACTCTGGCATGCAATATGCTCCTTGCAAGGAGAGACAGCTTATTGAAGGACTGCAGCTCAAAATTAGGTCCTAAGGACTTGGCAAGCTTGCGTACAGATCATTTTGACCAACAGGAGGTCTTCAACTCGGATATTTTATCCCAGGTTGAGGATAACATGATCAAAAGATTGTCAATAATGAAGGAATCTGATTCCAAGTCATACAGAGACTCTGGGAAGAATTTCGATTTCGGGAGATCTTCACATCCAAAGCCCTCACAGGAAGGTAACAGGTCGTTTCGTGACAAACGAACGCAGCCAAACACCTATAACCACTTCTCTGCGCGCGCATCGCGAGGAGGCAGAGGCGGAAAGAGGAAGTGACTTTCCAGGGACAAGATTGCAGGACTTTTGGCAGGTATGGGCAAAAAATCAAGCACATCCCAGAGTAGTAAGTTTACTACAACATGGTTATCGCCTAGACTTCAAAATTCTACCCAAATTATCGAAAATTCCGCTCATTTTGAGCAAATATCACAACAAAAACAAGGATGGCGTTCTACACGAAGCAGTTCAGGCCATGCTTGCAAAAAAGGCAATAACTCATGTCAGGAAACCTTCTACTCTGGGATATTACAGCAGACTGTTTCTGGTACCCAAACCCATGAAAAGGTGGAGACCAGTGATAGATTTAAGTATGTTAAACAACCATTTACATGTACTGACATTCAAAATGGAAACAGCCGAATCTATCAGGAAGTCGATTCGACAGGGGGAGTGGGTCACCTCGATAGACCTCACAGATGCTTATTTTCATGTTCCAATTCACCCACAATCTCAAAAATATCTGAGATTTCAAACGAAAAAAGGGGTTTTCCAATTTCAGGCTCTCCCTTTTGGTGTCGCAACAGCTCCCCTAGAGTTTACTCGCATTGTGAAAGAGGTAAAACTCATAGCTCAAGCCAGGAACCTCAGAATCCATCAATATCTGGACGACTGGCTTCTTCGGTCACCAACAAAAGATCAATGTCTCAAAGATTCGGAAAAATTAGTGAAATTGGTCCAAGAACTAGGCTGGCTCATCAATTTCCAAAAATCGGAATTGGTTCCCACACAAAATCTAGATTTTCTGGGTTATCACTTCGATCTTCACAGGGGTCTGGTTTTTCCAACCCAAAAGAAACTCGATCGGTTGAAAGTTCAGACTGTTTCCATCAGAAAGTCATTAGTCTTGACTCCAAGAAAGCTCATGTCACTCATAGGGACATTAGCTTCCTTAGAAAAAACAGTACCTCTAGGAAGGTTGCACATGAGACCTTTTCAGTGGTACCTAAGGTCAAACTGGAAGTTTCCCCAGTCACTGGACAAAAACATTCCAGTAACAAGGAATTTCCTCAATTATCTCAAATGGTGGGAGGATCTACAAAATCTTATGGCAGGTTCTCCCCTCCATCCTCATGTTCACAACACTTTGGTGTTCACAGATGCCTCCCAAAAAGGCTGGGGAGCTCACTTGAACGAAATAGTCCTCAGTGGCCTCTGGTCAAACAAGGAGGCTCAGCTTCACATCAACGTATTGGAGCTGAAAGCTGTTCTTCTGGCCCTAAAGGGGTTTCAGGAGCACTTGCAAGGTCAAAGCGTGCTCATCTGTTCAGACAACAGTACAGTAGTATCTTATCTGAACAAAGAAGGAGGCACACATTCCATAGAAATGTGTGCTCTTATCTGGAGAATTCTTGCATTCACAAATTCCAGAAGAATCCAGATAAGGGCAAGACACGTACCTGGATCCCTAAATGTCATAGCAGACTCTCTATCACGAAGGGACAAGGTCATACAGACGGAGTGGTCACTTCACCAACAGATATTCAACCAAATTTGCAAAGTTTGGCACACACCAATGGTAGATCTATTTGCAACTCATCTAAATTACAAACTTCCAATTTATGTATCTCCTGTCCCAGACAAAAAGGCTTGGAAAATAGATGCATTGAATATCTGTTGGGAAGGCCTAGACGGCTATGTCTTCTGTCCAGTAGCCATCCTGCCACAAGTAATTCAAAAAATAATAACATACCCATGCAGGATGATAGTACTGGCTCCAGGGTGGCCGGGGATGCCATGGTTTTGGGATCTGGTGGATCTCTCGACCAGGGTACCCCTACAGCTCCCTCACTGGAAGACACTTCTGAAACAGCCACATTCCAACAGGTTCCACAACAACGTGGAGTACCTGAATCTACATGTGTGGCTTCTGGATTCCAGGAATCCAATTCTGGAAGATTCTCATCTGAGGTGGCAGAAAGAATTAAGGCACCTCAGAGGGAATCCTCAAGAAAAGTCTATCAATCAAGGTGGACCATTTATGGGCAATGGTGCACAGAGAATAAGGTGGACATCACCTCAACAGCTGTTCCCCAGGTAGCAGAATTTTTAAACTACCTGTTCACAGTCAAAAATCTCAAACCAGCTACAATCACTGGTTACAGAACAGCAATTGCTGATGCTTTGGGTTCACAGGGTGAATTCATTTCAAAAAGTCTAGAACTGAATAGACTTATTGCCAGCTTCACCAGGGATAGACCTAAACCAAATAGGTCCATACCTACATGGGACCTCTCATTGGTCCTCTTAGGTTTGACAAAACCTCCCTTTGAGCCTTTGTCAGAGGCTCCTTTGAAGTGGCTAACTTACAAGACAGTGTTCCTGTTGGCTTTAGCCTCAGGTAAAAGAAGGAGTGAGATACATGCATGGACTCACTCTTCTGTCTCTTCAAGGAGAAATTGGTCAGAAGTTACTGTCTCTCCTTCTCCGGCCTTCCTGGCTAAAAACCAATTGGCTTCGGATGGCCCTGATTCCATTAAACCAGTAGTGATACCAGCCCTTACTACCATGTTGGACAGCTCACTGGTGGAGGACAAGTCACTTTGTCCAGTTAGGGCCCTCAAGGTCTATTTACAGAAGACCAAATCCATGAGAAAGGGCAAGGCCCTACTCTTTGTATCCCTTAGGGAGGGTTATTCTAAGGATATCACAAGAATAACCATTTCCCAGTGGATCAAACACACCATTCAAACTTGCTATCAGTCTTCAGATACGGCTGATCAACAGGTCACGCAGGTTAGAGCTCATGATGTTAGAGCTATGGCTGCATCACTTGCATTTAAAGGAGGTATCTCCTTAGAGCAGGTCTTGAGCTCCTGTTACTGGAAATCCCACAATACCTTTACAAACTTTTATTTGAAGGATATTTGCTGGGAAAATGATGATATCTTTAAGTTAGGTCCCATTGTGTCTGCACAGCATGTAGTGAACAATTGAGACTTAATAATATAATCAGTCTTTATGTTTTCAGGATATATGGATTTGGACTGGAATGTACTAGGACTTTGATTGTGGAACAAGAATATGGATAAGTCTTCATGTTATGGCTGCTTGGCTTGAGGGACAGCTGCACTCTGACTGTTGGAGTTTTATTCAACTGGGCACAGCTGACCTTTGACCCCTGCACTACTGTATAGACAAGGTGGAGGGTTTCATACATATTATTTGATGTACAGTACAGCATGCTGCTTTCATAAGTGGGTGAGTACTTTACAGCTACTTTATTACAATTACTTTTTACTTTAACAGTACTTGTATTGACTGTGACAGTAATAATGATACTAGTATTCATATATGTAGTATATTACAGTGTTTGTAGTATAACATATTGTGTATGCATTTTTTTGTATCTGTATACCTAAAGAACTCTCCTATAGCACTTGACAGTCCTCAGAAGTCTACCCACCATGGACCTCAGGGCTGCATTCAAGCTTCTGTTGGGATTATGTAAGTACGTTTTTATGCAATAAAATTGGTTAATTTTGTTGTAATTGGAATTTTTATAAATAAAAATACTTACATAATCCCAACAGGGAGAGTTCCACCCTCCTCCCCTCTACCATCTTCTGAGGGGTAGGGTCAAAATTAGAATGACAACTTACAGTGGAGATATAACCTCCAGCAGGTGCCCGCTGGGGTTTACGTGTGTACTTTCAGTAAAAAAAATGGCGAGACACATTGTCTGTGTCCTTGACCGAACGGTAGGTCATGTAAGCTTCTGTTGGGATTATGTAAGTATTTTTATTTATAAAAATTCCAATTACAATAAAATTAACCAATTCAGCTACTTTTGGGTCAGCTATAACATAGTGAAATTACAGACCTGTAGCTCATGCCACAACTGAGCAATAGCTATTTTCAGGTAGTGACTGTTGAGTAATCAGCTGTAACTTGAAAAATATTGCATTTGGAGTATTTTGCTAAAATATGTTGTTTACCTACTTTTGGGTCAGCTATAACATAGTGAAATTACAGACCTATAGCTCATGGCATAGCTGAGCAATAGCTATTTTCAGGTTCTCACTATTGAGTAAATCAGTTGTAACTTGAAAACTATTACATTTAGAGTATTTTGTTTAAATATGTTATTCACATAATTTTTGGTCAGCTATAACATAGTGAAATTGCAGACCTGTAGCTCATGGCACAACTGAGCAATAGCTATTTTCAGGTAGTGACTGTTGAGTAAATCAGCTGTAATTGGAAAACTATTGCATTTACAGAAAGTTGTGTAAATATGTTATTCAGCTACCTTTGGGTTAGCTATAACATAGTGAAATTACAGACCTATAGCTCATGGCATAGCTGAGCAATAGCTATTTTCAGGTTCTCACTATTGAGTAAATCAGTTGTAACTTGAAAACTATGGCATTTACAGTAATTTGCTTAAATATGTTGTTCACCTACTTTTGGGTCAGCTATAACATAGTAAAAATTTCATACATGTAGTTCATTGCATAGCTGAGTAATAGCTACTTTGAGGTTATCACTGTTGAGTAAATCAGTTGTAACTTGAAAACTATTACATTTAGAGTATTTTGTTTATTCATATTATTCACACAATTTTTGGTCAGCTATAACATAGTGAAATTGCAGACCTGTATGTCATGGCATAGCTGAGCAATAGCTGCTTTCGGGTTCTCACTGTTGAGTAAATCATTGTATCCACTGGATAGCCGCAGTATGTAGAGAGATTTCACCATTACCACTCTAACAAAAAGAATATTATAGCTAGCCTTCTTAAGTTTGCAGGATATATTAATAACCATAAAGTGTTGCCTGGGAATATTTTTGGCCTCATTTTGAAAAACAAGATGGCCGCCAGGGACGTTTATTCGACTTTCAACAAAGACTTTTCAACAAGAGCAAAGGGTATTATAGGTAGAGATCTTAAATTCACAGGATATGTTCCTCATTATAAAATCTTGACCGGGAATTCTTTTGGCCTCATTTTGAAAAACAACATGGCCGCCACAGGTGTTTCTTTGTCAGTCATGAAAAGTGTTTATATCTCCCTTATTATTGGTCCTAGAGATTTGGGATGGTAAACCAACCTGTAGGAAATCATGGGCTGCGAATCTTTTGGTGTTGTCAGATTTGACCTTTCACCCCTCCTTCAAGGTCAAACAAGGACAGCCAAACTTAAAAGTGCTTATAGCCTGCTTATTATTGGTCCTAGAGGTTCGGGATGGTAAACATATAGGAAATCATCGGCTGGGAATCTATTGGTGTGGTCGGATTTGACCTTGGACCCTGCCTTCAAGGTCAATTGAGGATAGCCAAACTTAAAAGTGCTTATAACTCACTTATTAATGGTCCTAGAAGTTTGGGATGGTAAACCAACCTATAGGAAATCATGGGCTGGGAATCTTTTCGTGTGGTTGGATTTGACCTTTGGACCCCTCCAAGGTCAAACAAAGATAGCCAAACTTAAAGTGCTTATAACTCGCGTATTATTGGTCTTAGAGGTTTGGGATGGTAAACCAACCTATAGGAAATCATGGGCTGGAATTCTTTTGGTGTGGTCTGATTTGACCTTGGACCCCTCCTTCAAAGTCTATTGAGGATAGCGAAACTTAAAATTGCTTATAACTCGCTTATTATTGATCCTACAGGTTTGGGATGGTAACCACCCTACAGGAAATCATGGGCTGGGAATCTTTTGGTGACCTTGAACCCCTCCTTCAAGGTCAAACAAGGATAGCGAAACTTAAAACTGCCTATAACTTGCTTATTATTGGTCCTAGAGGTTTGGGATAGAGGTTCGGGATGGGGAATCTTTTGATGTGGTCAGATTTGACCTTTGGACCACTCCTTCAAGGTCAAATGAGGACAGCCAAACGTAAAAGTACTAATAACTCGTTTATTATTGGTCCTAGAGGTTTTAGATGGTAAACCAACCTATAGGAAATCATGGGCTGGGAATGTTTTTGTGTGGTTGGATTTGACCTTGGACCTGTTCTTCAAGGTATACCGAGGATATTTTATTTGCAGTATTTCTTTAAATATGTTTTAACCTACTTTTTACACTTAAACAATTACCTTGTTACTTTTCTTTATAATACCATTTGCAGGGAACAACTTTTTTGTCCTTTTCTTCTGTCAGCTTGGGAATTTCTTTCAAATATGCTGTTCAATTACCATTTACTGTATTTCTGTACAGCACTTTCCCTGATAATTATGCTCTCCTCTCATTATTACCTTTACAAATCAAAAACACTCAGTCAGCTGACAAAGTGCCCGTTCATGGGCACTCTCCTCTTGTCTTGGATATAACAGCATCTATTTTTACTTTTTATAACATAACATGGTGCTTTAGTACTTATAGTAAAATAAATGAGTAGCCTTGAGTGTATAGGCTGTCAAAATATACCCATAACTCTCACATGTTGGGTGATGCCTAGTGTCGCTAGAGAGTACAGTTTCAGAGTTGCTTCTAGGATGCGTTTTCTGCGATATCTCGCATTAATTTGCTTTTGCTCGCGGATTTCATCGAAGTATGCGGGGACAAGATTGTAAAAGAACGCATTCAGCACAAGGCAATGCGGGATATATATACGAAGCGAAAAGACGAGAGATCAAAGAAATCGAAACGATGCGTGGAGCGAGAGTTTGTCGAGGTTTTGATTTTTCCGTCGAAAAGTTCTTCGAATAATGCCTGTAGACGATTTTGGTTTCGTGATCGTTTACAAACTCCAATATATTATGAGGTACAGACAGTAAGTGGATGATTATATAAAAAATGGCTGCAAGAAAAACGAAACTTACAGTAGACTGGATTGTTACCACAACAGGAGAGGCAAGCCGGTGCTGACCCTACGTATCTGTGGGGTTTCCCAACAATGTATGTCTAGAAAATATTTTACTTGAAGATCAAAATTCTTGGACAACTCATTAATATTAATGAGGTTTCTTAACAATATTTTCTGCTTTAAGATAAAATACTAGATGGACCACAAAGCTCAGCTCAGATTCGTAGAAAATATTGACAATTTCATGGGATTTTTTAACAATATTTTACTAGAAGAATTTGTGGACTACTGATTAATATTCATGAGGTCACATTATTCTGTGAGGTTTTCCAACATATTCGTACAAATTGATGGTATACAGATTTTCGTGGTGGTTTTAATTCTTAATATTTTCTGATTTAAGATCAAATACTAGAAGGACTACAGAGCTCATGTATGCGTAAAAAATATTTGACGATTCCATTGGATTTTTTAGCAATATTTTACTTGAAGAATTTGTGGACTACTCATTACTATTCATGAGGTCATGGTATTCTGTGGGGTTTTCCAACATATTTGTATGAATTGATGGTGTAATGACTGAATTTGTGATGCCATGACTTCAGATGAAAACTTAAAACCATAATGCCATGACAGGAGCCACTTTGATGTAAATAACCATTTTATTGCGTTAATACATCCTATCCAATGGACAATTGCTTTACCGGTCGGCGCGACCGGTCCCGCCAAACGCCAGAAAAAGACGTCCTGTATATGCTACCGGCAGGACCGGTCACAGAGTGTGCATTCGCCAGGTGGCGCATCGTACTTCATTTCCTGTTTACCTCTTGACGTCATAGCATCTTTTTCGTTTGGCGCGAAAGAGTGTGCAGAAGATTTTCTTCAGAGATACGTTTTTGAAGTTTTACAACGAACTCTTCCAAGTTTCTTGTTTTTTATTAGTACGGAGTAATTCTACAACGTTACTGATCATTATGTCGTCTCCTGGACAGAAACGAGGTTCTTGCGGGCACGTTATGGCCCTTTTCGACAACCATAAGAAATGCGCGCGTTGTCGTGACAAGGGGGTGGGAGACGACCCGTGTGTGAAGAAGTTGCCTTGTAGTATCTGTAAGGCGTTTACGCCTGCTCAGATTCACCAGTTAGCAACCCCCACCTACAAGGAACGGAAAGAACGCTCCAGCCAGAAGAAATCTGAAGAATTGACAAGTACGTCTCCCAAGCTTGTTGATCCGTCTGAGGTTTCATTGCTGGGTCCAGTCAACTCAGGGACGCAGTCTCCTGTTGATTCTACACCCAAGCAGAAGAAGAAGCGTTCTGATGGCTCCCCAAGGTCTAGTAAACGGAAGCACAGCAGTAAGCCCACTTCAGATGACCTCAAGTCCCTTGATGACAAGTGGAGTGAGAGATTTTCCCGTCTGGAAGCAATGCTGATTAACCAGTCATTTGCTGTCCCTGTGAGACCGGTGAATTCTGCTTCTGTGGTGCCCAGAGAACACCCCTTCTTTGATCCGGGTGCTTCTACAAGTGTTATGTTTTCTGAGGGCACTAGTGACGTGGCTACGCAGTTGACGGCTACCCAACCTCCTCTGGGGGTTCCCGGTACACAAGCTGTGAAGGAAGTGACTAAGAGTGCTACCCACCCTGTTCAGGGCCCCGGTACCTCTGAGACTGTTGCCACCCAACCTTTACTGGTTCCCGGTGCAGGGACTGCCACCCAGCCTCCACAGGCTCCCGGTGCGGGTCCTGAGGTTCTGCCTTCCGGTTATGAAACTACGCTGTCTAACCAGTCGCCTCCCATTGGCCAGAATTCTGAGGTTGCTAGGGAATCTGACAGTGAGGCTGAGGTGGATGCGGAACCGGCTTCACCGGCTAGTGTTCACTACCAGGGTGATGTACCGGAATCTAACACTGACCAGGATCTTTCTGAAGATGCTAATTACCGGGAAACATTGAGAGGGGTGAGGAGTTTCATGGGCTGGCATCAAATCCCGGATTATGACACCTCAGCTGCATCTATGGATGACAATCCCTTTGCCGGTTCTAGAGTGAAGACTACCGGTAAAGTGTCAGTAAAATTGCCGGTGGATGAATGGCTTTGTAAGAAGCTGGAGAAACTAAATGTGACTATTGCTGAAGGTTATCCTTCTAGGAATACTGAAACCAGTGGACTGCTGCGTGATCAATTTGTCAAGACACCCCGTACTTCCAAGTGGTACGACATGCAAGCTGTTAAGAAGGATGCGTCTAACCAGGCTGTTGGTGACTGGTCTCCGGAACCGGCAAAGCTTAACAGTATGTTTTCTAGAGTTGCAAGGCGCAGTTTACCTTCTGCCCCAGCTTCCAGGACCTTCAGCCAGGACACCCTTAGAAGGTGGGAGAGATCATTCAGAGAACAATCAGTGATGTGTAATCACGCTGCTGGCCTCTCTAGATGCCTCACCAAAGTACAGGACTCCATGGTCACCCAGTTAAAGTCCCTGAGGTTCGATTCCTCAAAGGGCAAAAGTGCTGAGAAACAGCAACAAGCTGTTGAAGAACTGGAATATCTGGTTACGTTTAACCGGTCAATTTCACAGGCTATGCAGCGTGCCATGCAGGATTTATCAGAGGGAGTCTTTATCAGCATGGCTAATCTCACCCTGGCACGTCGAGACAGTTATTTAGAGTTCATAAGGGGTGGCATTAAACCGGACACCTTGTCTGCCTTACGTACGTCTCCAGTTCACCAACTATCACTCTTCCCGGACAGCTTACTGGTCAAAGCTGAAGAGGAAATCTTACGTAGTGAAGAGAGGCGTTCTGCTGGTACCACACCAAGGAAACCTGGACGTTTTCATCCATACGTCTCCTCCAACCGAACCCCTCACCAGCCGGACCGGAAGCCCACTACTCCGGCATGGAAGCAGATTAGAGACCGGCAAACTGCTCAGAAAGGGGGTGGTAAAGCCTCAAACTTCAGCCAGAAGCCGGCCAGAGGTTTTAAAAAGCATAAATGACAATCACTGTTTTGCAAATGTGGTCGGATTGCTGAACTCTGTAAATGTATCCGACAAGATGGAGGGCTTGAACCCACCACCTCCAGTGATACACAAGAGCGAGACTGTGTTTCCACATGTAAACTCTTTTGTTGCAAGTGTTCCTTTTGTCAGCGGGTCACCGCAAAAGAAAGGTGTAAACCCCGCTTATTGTCAATCTATCAGAGAAATAAACCATGTGAAAGATGTTTCCTGTGTAGATCACTTGAGTTTTGTAAATATTGTCACAAATGTCCAAACTGTTGTCACAAATCTTCCTGTAGGGGCAAGACTTCAACAGTTTTGGGAAAAGTGGGAAACTCTGGGTGCGAGTCCAAAAGTTATCAAAATACTGAGAGAGGGCTACACCCTTCCCTTCCGGTTCAGACCCAACCTAACCAGGTCACCAATGGTCATCAGCAAATATGTAAACCCCCAAAGACAGGCCTTCCTTTTGGAGGCACTGACTCAGCTAACCAACAAGAATGCAGTAGAACCGGTAACAAATCAGACCTCCCTAGGGTTTTACAACCGGCTATTTTTGGTTCCCAAACCCAACAACCGGTGGAGACCTATCTTGGACCTGAGCACTTTGAACACCTTTTTAAACACAGAGTCGTTCAAGATGGAGACCCCAGAGACAATAAGAACCTCCCTACAGGCAGGGGAGTGGGTCACATCCATAGATTTCAAAGACGCTTACTTCCACATTCCAATTCACAGTCAGTCCAGGAAGTACATGCGTTTTCACATTCAGGGCCACTCCTACCAGTTCAAGGCCCTGCCCTTTGGTCTTTCCACAGCACCCATGGAGTTCACAGTGGTGGCCAAAGAGGTCAAGCTCATGGCCTTACAACAGGGTATAAGAATCCACCAGTACCTAGACGACTGGCTGGTGAGGGCCTCTACCCTCCACACCTGTCTCCAGCATACTCAAACCCTGGTCACTCTTTGTCAGGAACTAGGGTGGCTGGTGAACAAGGAAAAGTCAGAACTGACACCCAAACAGGTCTTCAACTTCGTAGGTTACCAGTTCGACCTGAAAGAGGGCAAGGTCAGACCAACAGAAGAACGTTGGCAGACTTTGACAGACAAGATCAGATCAATGATGTCGGATCCGGTTTGTCCGGTCCGGAAATTCATGTCCCTCATAGGTCTCCTCACAGCAACAGAAAAACAAGTCCACTTAGGGCGACTCCACATGAGACCCATACAGTGGCACTTGAAAAACAACTGGAGGGTCCCAGAATCACTGGAAAAGGTGATACCGGTCCCCAAGTCCCTCCACCCTCATCTAAGGTGGTGGCTGGAGGAAAGCAATGTGCTACTAGGTCAACCATTACACCCTCTAAAACATGCTCTGCAGATCTTTACAGACGCATCAAACGAAGGGTGGGGCGCTCACTTGGACGACCATACTGCAAGGGGAACCTGGTCCCTTCCAGAAAGCAAGTTGCACATAAACCACTTAGAGCTAAAAGCAGTTTTTCTAGCTCTAAAGGAGTTTCGAACCCTGGTTTGCAACAAGACTGTGTTGATAGCTACAGACAACACAACAGTGGTTGCCTATATCAACAAAGAAGGGGGGATGAAGTCGGGGTCACTGTGTGCCCTACTGTGGAGAATCCTGTCCTGGTGCACCAGACAACAGGTAACCCTCAGGGCACGTCACATCCCCGGCCGGCTGAACGTGATAGCAGACAAGCTATCCAGACTTGGCCAGACCATTCAAACAGAGTGGTCACTTCATCCAGCAGTTTTCCAAGCTGTATGCGCAAGGTGGCACCAGCCAAAAGTGGACCTGTTTGCCACCAGGTTCAACAACAAACTACCCCAGTTTGTGTCACCGGTGCCAGACCCCCAGGCTTGGGCAGTGGATGCACTCAGCCTCTCCTGGGAGGACCTGGACCCATACGCCTTCCCACCGGCAGCCATCTTGGGCAAAGTGGTGGAGAAGCTCCAGGACTACCCCTGCAACAGAATAATCCTGATTGCCCCAGGGTGGCCCAACATGCCCTGGTTTTGGGACCTGGTAGCAATGTCAAGCCAGATCCCACTCTGTCTGCCCAGCATACCAAACCTTGTGTCTCAGCCGTTCAACCAGGTCCTTCACAGGAACCTGTCGAATCTGAACCTACATGCCTGGCTCCTAGAGCCTCAGCAATCAAGGAGCAAGGCTTCTCTGAGGCAGTGGCAGCACGAATTGAGGCTCCTCAAAGAAGATCAACCAGATCTGTCTATGAGGCAAAGTGGACCATTTTTACAAAGTGGTGCCTCAGTAATCAGGTGGACTTCAGGGCACCACCTCTGAAAGCCATTGCTGACTTCCTCCTGCACTTGTTCCAGGACAAGAAGTTACAACCAGGCACTATTGATGGCTACAGATCAGCCATTGCTGACAAACTGGGCAATTCCACCATTAATGTCAGCAAAGATGAGAATCTCACTCGTCTCCTGGATAGTTTCCATAGAGACAGGCCTAAGGGCAGGAGAGGTATACCCTCCTGGAACCTGTCACTGGTCTTACACCAGCTGACAAAGGCTCCTTTTGAACCTTTAAAAGAGGCCTCATTAAAACATTTGACCTTCAAGACTGTTTTCCTGCTGGCTTTGGGCTCAGGTAAACGCAGGAGTGAGATCCATGCTTGGTTACATAAGAACATCAGACACCAGTCAGACTGGTCTAAGGTGTCTTTGTACCCCTCACCCAGCTTCCTATCCAAGAACCAGCTGGCTAAGGAAGGTCCAGATAGTGTGGCACCAGTGGTCATCCCAGCCCTGGCACCATCTCTGGATAGGTCACTCAAGGGTGACAGGTCCCTATGTCCAGTTAGAGCCCTGCGTTACTACTTGGACAGGACTGCAGACCTCAGGCAGAATAAGGAGTTAGTCTTTGTCTCCTTCAAGAAGGGTTTTGATAAAGACATCTCGCCTGCCACCATCTCCTCATGGATCAAACAGACTGTGGTTCTGTGCTATGAGCTCTCTGACCAGGAGGCCCTCACCTTACATCAGGTTAAAGCCCATGATGTTAGGGCCTTTGCTGCTTCTAAGGCTTTCCAATCAGGGATCTCCTTAGATCAGATCTTATCAGCCTGCCACTGGAAATCTCACAACACCTTCACCCAGTTTTATTTGAAGGATGTTGCCTGGGCTGATTCAGAGCTTTTCCACCTGGGACCTGTAGTGGCTGCCCAGCAGGTACACCACCAGGCCCAGAAGTGAGGAGATGTTGTATATATGTAAATATGTACATATTGTAGATATGCTAGATATGTACATAATGTAAATATGTTGGATGTACATATATGTTCCAAAAAAAAAAAAAAAAAAAAAAAAAAAAAAACTGTGACTTGCTTCCTTTGGGAAGTTTATTTCTTCTGGGACTGAACTCAGCCCCTATCTCTCCCTATCTTTCCAACTCAGCCACTCTGAAAGGAAATGAAAAAGGGGGGGGGGGGCAACGTCGGTAGGCTCCCGGTTAACCGGTGAGTTAGTGACCGACCCTGACCTTTCAAGGTTCTCTGACCCTAGGTCGAATGGGCCTGTTTTAAAATTGTTGTTATGAGTTCACATAAGTCCCTAGCTGCTTACCCGCCTGCCAAGCGGTAGTTATTCAGCAATTGTCCATTGGATAGGATGTATTAACGCAATAAAATTGCAAATTTAATAAGTAAATTAAATTTTTATAAGTTAATACCCTATCCAATGGACAGGCAAGGCCCACCCAACCGGCCCCGCTATCAGCTTACTAGGGGTCTTACTAGGATTAGACACGAAAAAGATGCTATGACGTCAAGAGGTAAACAGGAAATGAAGTACGATGCGCCACCTGGCGAATGCACACTCTGTGACCGGTCCTGCCGGTAGCATATACAGGACGTCTTTTTCTGGCGTTTGGCGGGACCGGTCGCGCCGACCGGTAAAGCAATTGTCCATTGGATAGGGTATTAACTTATAAAAATTTAATTTACTTATTAAATTTGCAATTTTCAGTATTTTTTTAAAATTCTATCACTAGCCTTGAAGTTTATTTTTATTGGGCAAGACAATAAAAATTGACCACTAATTAATAGAAGTCCACTGTTAAAAATGCCTAAATAAACTGAAAATGTATTTTTTATTAGTTTAAACTTATCATAAAGTCGTCCCCCAGAATTTTTAGCCCCTCCCCCACATTTTGTGTAGTGGTGGGGGATCGCCCCCACTTTTTGAAATTCCTAGAATCAACACTGCAGTTTAAAGATCCAGGACAGCTCATTTATTCTTAAGCTTAGTACTTATAGTTTTATAAAACATCCAAAGTGCTGCAAAGTAAAATTATTTAGTAAAATATTTAGACGTGAAATTAAGCCCATAACTAAAACATTAAAACTCGCGAATCATCAAGACATAGTATACTGCCTTGCTACCAATTATCGCTGGGTCCCAATTACCGCCAGGCAGAATTCAGATAGACATAACTTGTCAAAGAGTACCTTCCAAGTCTTGTATATAAGGTATAACTGTTTCCAAACTGAATGAAACAAATACTCATCAAAAGGCTTTGAAGATCTATGACAACTAATGAAGTATGAACATTTTATTTTTTGGTGGCGGTAATTGGTCCCGGCAATAATTGGTAGCCTTAGCAAGGCAGTACAATACTGCTTAGCCAGTGAAGTTCGTCACCCCAGTTAAGTTTGAGTTAAGTTTTATGACAATATTAAAGGGGTTAAAGTTTAAGTTAAGGATTTGGGGGATTTGATTAAGGTATTTTTTAATGTGGTGGGGACTGATTTGGCACAGGGCCAATTTATCTATGGTTCGATCCTTTTTACAGCTGCTCAGTTCATTTCAACAAGTGCTTCTCATATGATGCTTCAAAAACTTTGGAATGATTTACCAGTAGAAATACCAATTACTTCTACACTTTATGTTTCAAAAGGCGACTTAAATCTGTCTGTTTCAGAAGTCCCTCCCTAGTTTTTCTGATTACCAAACACTTGATAACAAACTGATTATGTTTTACAACTTTTTGATTTGTGCATTACAATTTGGATGGTGCGTCTAAGAATCCGCTACTTTAGAGATCAAGTACAAGGATACCTGATACTTAGCGGTTTCGGATTTGATGACCACTTTTGGGAAGGGCCAAATGGAGTTATTTATATTGATAAATTTCAAAGCCATGTATCTCCTTTATTATTGGTCCTACAGGTTTGAGATGTGAAGACAGCTTTTTGGAAATCATATCCCCTGAATTTTGGGTGGGTATGATATGACCTTTGACCCTCACTTCAAGGTCAAATTAGTCCTTGCTAATATAAATCCCCTTCGTTTACCTTCACTTGTACTCAGAAACTCAGAACACAAAGTCAGCTGACACAGAGCCCATTGACTGCAGCTGATTGCTTGCTCAACATGTTGGGATATTATGTTTTTTGTTTTCAAGACAACATTTTCACGTTTCAATTGCATTAAAGAAAGATGAATAGGTTTTGGGTTTACTCTTTTAGAATGCACAGTCAACATTTTAAATTGTTTGAAAAGGTGACTTGTCACTGCAGTGAGATGGAAAATGAAATAATTTATTCCTTTTAACAAGTTTCCCTTCAAATGTTTCGATAATTGTTCTTATACATGTTAGACATGTTTTCACCGGTTTCAGATATCATGGTTCATTAGTATATTCAGTATCCATTACCATTACCCTCCTGGAGTGGGATGCTTGTTCTTGACTGCGCAAATATCTTTTTCTAGTTGGAATCGAAATTAAGCATTGAAATGATCACAGAAAGTGTTAAATATATAGCTTTACACCTATAATTTACAAAATAACCTCTTCAGAAATGTTGTCAGCACTCAGTCTTGCAAGAAAAAAACACCTGTTACAGTCCACCTTAACACATACAGCAGGCAACATTTTGGATCACTGGATACTGATAATCACTGTACTATAACTGTGTACCACAATGTTTACTACAGCCTTTAATTAAAGCCTCTGCATCATGGGAAATTTTCTTCCAATTTCAGTGCTTGAACATTCTCAGTTTTCTTCCATGGAACCACAACCGCCATCTTACATTACCCATGGCTCTTTACTTGATCTAATAGCATGTTGTTATATTTAAGAAGTTAGTGTAGAGATTTAAATACAATTTCAATATTTCTATTCAAATTTGGCTTTGCTTATTAATCAGTAAATGAGACATCATTACATTCTCCAATATACCTAATTTAATGGGTGCTGGTGTCTCATTTACTAAGATCATTTGTATCGGATGTGTACCAACTGTAAAATAAATTGCTAAAACCAGAATTGATTTTATGAACTGCCTCAGAATAAATGTGACTCATAAATTATTGGTTTTTACCCCACAGCCCTGTCCGACCTGTCGTGGTATACCCCACAAGCTGTCGGGGTATTGTTTTGACCCATGGTGTCCTGATGGGTGGGCGGGCGGCAGAAAAAGGTTTGTCCGGGCTGTATCTCAGAAACCGTAAGGTGTAGGAAGTTGATACTTGGTAGGGACATTGGTTAGGGGGTGTAGGTGTGCAACATCATAGTGTGACCTTGATTTGACCTTGCCGCAGTGATCTTGAGTTTGAAAATCTTGTCCGGGCTATATCTCAGAAAATGTAAGGTGTAAGAAGTTGATACTTGATACTAAGTTGATAGGGACATTGGTTAGGGGGTGTAAGTGTGCAACGTCATGGTGTGACCTTGATTTAACCTTTGACCTTGCCATAGTGACCTTGACCTATAAAATCTTGTCTGGGCTGTATCTTGGAAACCGTAAGGTGCAGGAAGTTGATACTTGGTACGGACATTGGTTAGGAGGTGTAAGTGTGCAATGTCATGGTATGACCTTGATTTGACCTTTGACCTTGCTGTAGTGACCTTGACCTATAAAATCTTGTCTGGGCTATATCTCGGAAACTGTAAGGTGCAGGAATTTTATACTTGGTAGAGGCATTGGTTAGGAGATGTAGGTGTACAACATCATAGTGTAACCTTGATTTGACCATTGACCTTGCTATAGTAACCTTGACCTATAAAATCTTGTCTGGGCTATATCACGGAAACCGTAAGGTATAGGGAGTTGATACTTGGTAGGGACATTGGTTAGGGGATGTAGGTGTGCAATGTCATGGTTCGACCTTGATTTGACCTTTGAACTTGCCAAAGTGACCTTGACCTATAAAATCTTGTCCTGGCTATATCTCGGAAACTGTAAGGTGTAGGAAGTTGATACTTGGTAGGGGCATTGGTTAGGGATTGTAGGTGTGCATCATAATTTTTAGTTTATTGATTAATGCTGCCATCTTGCTTTGTTTTGTTTTAATACTTTATCTTGACATACACTTTACTTCTCCATGTTATTTTTTTCTACTTAGACATCATTTTGACCTTAATATAACTGACACTGCTCTGAAAGTATCCCGATCTTTGTAATTCTAATTCTAATTTGACTTTTATAGCGCTTAATCTCCACTGAGTAGTGGACTGTAAGGCGTAACAAGACCATAGGAATAGGCAAATTCAAAGTCCAGGGACAAAAAACAGGTCGGCACCACAGAGAAGCCATAAGAAAAGTGAGCTAAGGAGGATAAGCCTTCGCGTAGAGATAGGTTTTGAGCTTCTTTCTAAAAGAGGCCATAGTGGGTGATGCATGGATGTCTTCAGGGAGTGAATTCCAAACTGCTTAGTGGACTTGTGAATTGTGGGTTGAAATTTTGGTACATTGAGGAAATTGGTAACACTCTGACTGCGTCTAGTATTGTAAGTAGTGCGGTATGTGGATAGATGTGGAGCGAAATATTTAGGGAAACCAGTATGAATGAGCTTGTACACTAGGGTAGCCAGTTTGAACTCTGAGCGAAACTGAATAGGGAGCCAATGGAGTTATACGAGTGTATCTACACAAATTTGTGACAATTCTAGCAGCACAATTTTGGATTGACTGTAATCTATGGAGACTGGCTTTAGAGAGACTCCTGAAAAGTGAGTTACAGTAGTCCAACCGACTACTAACAAAAGCATTGGCAACCGACACAGCTGCATCCTGAGTCAAGAACTGCCTGATATTTCTAAAATCCCTCAGTTGACAAACTTTCTGTACGTGTTTTGAGAAGGAAAAATCAGAGTCGAACCACACACCCAGGTTCCTGACAGACTCGGTGGGGTGAAGGGGGTTGCCCAGGATATCAATTGGGAAACATGCACTTAACCTTTCTCTCTGCTTCTTGGAGCCAAAAAGTATGAACTCAGTTTTATCAGGATTGAGTTTAAGTTTGCTAGCCGACATCCATTCTTTTACATCTTGAAGGCATTTATTCAACTTATCAAAGGCAGCAGAGGCATTCCTGTGCGAGAGATGGACATAGAGTTGTGTGTCGTCTGCATAAAAATGGAAGTTTATACCTTTGTGTCTACCAATCGGTGTGCTAAGGGGAGATGTGTACAGAGAAAATAGGAGAGGACCCAAAACAGAACCTTGAGGTACGCCGAACAGGAGTTTTTTTAAGTTAGACAATGTGGAACCAATCTTTACACACTGATAGCGTTCAGTTAAATAAGAAGAGAACCATTTCAAAGCTGAACCGACAACACCGAACCAATCCAGAAGACAGCCAAGGAGAGTGGAATGATCAATAGTATCAAAGGCAGCCGAAAGATCTAGAAGTACCAAGGCAGTAGCTTCACCCCGAGATAGTGACAAATGAATATCATTGTATCCCCGACGCGAAGCGGGGATACTATGGATTCATCATCGTTGTCGTCTGCGCCCTCGTCCGCATCTGCGTCCGCAGAGATTTCTTGTTAGCGACCTACAGTCCACATTTCTTTCCGGATTTCTTTCATATTTGGCAGGGGGCTTGATATGGTAGAGGACTCGCCAGTGTCGCCACCCTATCTTTTTGGTAGGCTTTATGTCTAAATTAGGCCTGTGGTAGACAAAAATGTCTAAAATGTGGAATATTGCTTGTTAGTGACCTACAGTCCACATTTCTTTCCAGATTTCTTTCATATTTGGCAGGTGGCTTGGTATGCTAGAGGACTCGCCACCCTATCTTTTTGGTAGGCTTTATGTCTAAATTAGGCCTGTGGTAGACAAAAAAGTCTAAAATGCATTAAAAGTCATGAAATCATGCACTAAATCACTTATAACTTGAAAAGTGTTGCATTTAGAGCATTTTGTTAAAATATGTTATTCAGCTACTTTTTTCATAGCTACAACATGGTGAGTAACTTGGGTGTCTGTCTCAATAGCTAAGTGAGTAATAGCTACTTTTGGGCTTTTCAGTAACTTCCATCATGAGTAAAATCACTTGTAACTTGAAAACTATTGCATTTACACAATTTTGTATAAATATGTTATTCAGCTACTTTTGGGTCAGCTATAACATAGTAAAATTTCAGACCTGTAGCTCATGGCATAGCTGAGTAATAGCTACTTTTAGGTTATCACTGTTGAGTAAATTGCTTATAACTTCAAAAGTATTACATTTAGAGTATTTTGTTTCAATATGTTATTCACCTATTTCGGAGTCAGCTATAACATAGTGAAGTTCCAGACCTGTGGCTCATTGCATAGCTGAGTAATAGCTACTTTGAAGTTCACACTGTTGAGTAAATCAGTTGTAATTGGAAAACTATTGCATTTACAGAAATTTGTGTAAATATGTTATTCAGCTACTTTTGGGTCAGCTATAACATAGTGAGAAAATTACAGACCTGTAGCTCATGGCACAACTGAGCAATAGCTATTTTCAGGTACTGACTGTTGAGTAAATGACTTGTAACTTGAAAAATATTGCATTTGGAGTATTTTGTTAAAATATGTTGTTCACCTACTTTTGGGTCAGCTATAACATCGTGAAATTACAGACTTATAGCTCATGGCATAGCTGAGCAATAGCTATTTTCAGGTTCTCACTATTGAGTAAATCAGTTGTAACTTGAAAACTATTACATTTACAGTATTTTGCTTAAATATGTTGTTCACCTAATTTTGGGTCAGCTATAACATAGAAAAAATTCAGACATGTAGCTCATTGCATAGCTGAGTAATAGCTACTTTGAGGTTATCACTGTTGAGTAAATCAGTTATAACGTGAAAACTATTACATTTACAGTATTTTGTTTAAATATGTTATTCACATAATTTTTGGTCAGCTATAACAGAGTGAAATTGCAGACCTCTATGTCATGGCATAGCTTACCAATATCTACTTTCAGGTTCTCACTGTTGAGTAAATCATTGTATCCACTGGATAGCCGCAGTGTGTAGAGAGATTTCACCATTACCGCTCTAACGAAAAAAAATATTATAGCTAGCCTTCTCAAGTTTGCAAGGTATATTAGAGGGTGCACCACAGTATTCTATTGGTAGGCTTTATGTCTAAATTAGGCCTGTGGCTAAATTACTTGCCTACTAAAAATGAGTAATTCTGCATTTTCTCTAAAAGGATTGCAGATAGCAAATTTTTCTTAAATAACTCATTCACCTACTTTTGGGAGAGCTTTCACATGCTGAAGTTCCAGACCTGTAGGTAATTACTCACCTACTCAAAATGAGTAAATGCGAATTATCTCTAAAAGTATTGCAGATAGCCAATTTCTTTCAAATAACTCATTCACCTACTTTTGGGAGAGCTTTCACTTGGTGAAGTTTCAGACCCGTAGGTAATTACTCACCTACTGAAAATGAGTAAATGCAAATTATCTCTAAAAGTATTGCAGATAGCCAATTTTTGTCAAATAACTCCTTCACCTACTTTTGGGAGAGCTTTCACTTGGTGAAGTTTCAGACCCGTAGGTAATTACTCACCTACTGAAAATGAGTAAATGCAAATTATCTCTAAAAGTATTGCAGATAGCCAATTTTTGTCAAATAACTCCTTCGCCTACTTTTGGGAGAGCTTTCACTTGGTGAAGTTTCAGACCTGTAGCTAATTATTCACCTACTCAAAATGAGTAAATGCTAATTATCTCTAAAAGTATTGCAGATATCCAATTCTTATCAAATAACTCATTCATCTACTTTTGGGAGAGCTTTCACATGGTGAAGTTCCAGACCCGTAGGTAATTACTCACCTACTGAAAATGAGTAAATGCTAATTATCTCTAGAATTATTGCAGATAGCCAGTATTTCTCAAATAACTCATTAATATGAAAACAACTTATAGGAAGTCATGGGCTGCAAATCTTTTCATGTGGTCAGATTTCACCTTGCGCCCCTCCTGCTTATTATTGGTCCTAGAGGTTTGCAATGTGAAAACGACTTATAGGAAATCATGGGCTGCGAATCTTTTGATGTGGTCAGACTTCACCTTGGCCCCCTGCTACAGGGTCAAATAAGGGTAGCCAAACTTAAAAGTGCTTTCAGCTTGCTTATTAACGAAAAATGCTGTTTATCTTCTAAACTATGTTAGTTGGCCTTTGTCGGTGGATACATCCAGCATCTGGCCACAGATGCGTCCTTAGTCTAGTTTTTTATGGAAAGCAGAGCCGTCTCAGTTGAGTGACCTGACTTATATGCAGACTGGTACGAGTTATCCAAGTCATGTTGATGAGTGTGATCAACCAGCTGTTTAGCAACTACACGCTCCACCAGTTTAGAAATGAAGCTAAGTCCAGATACTGGGCGGTAGTTTTTCAAGTCTTCAACAGGAAGAGAGGCCTTCTTGATAAGTGGAGTGACTACAGCTTTTTTGAAACCGTCTGGAACCAGTCCCTCACTGAGTGAACAATTGACCAACTTGGTTATCGATGGTAGAAGTATGTCCATGCATTCCTTAATAAGGAATGTGGGTAATGGGTCCAACAAGCATGATTTGGTGGGTGATTTACTGATTATTTTTGCAATTTCATCTTGAGTGACTTGAGTAAAGACTTAGTTTCGGAGGGTCAAAGGGGGGGGGGGGGATGTACAGTGTTACAAGACTCAGATGAAGAAAAACTCCCACGAATTTTCATGATTTTATTTGAGAAAAAAGTAGCAAAATGATCAGCCAATGACTTTGAGGATTCACAAGAGGGAAGAGTAGTGCCATGGGATCTATGTAGGACTTTATGTAACTCCCGCCATAGTTTCTTAGAATCATGGCTATTATCGGAGATTAGTTTCCTGTAATAGACAGTTTTGTCCCTGTTTGCAAGACGATTGCACCAGGCAATTTGATGTCGAAGACGACTCCTGTTGTATTGGCTTTTATCTTTATGCCAAGCTTGTTCAAATTGACGTCTCAGTGACTTAGCAAGGCAATAGGACTCAGACAACCAGTCAGCATGCTGTTTCATCTTCAAACTAGACACAAGAGGAGCATGCCTGTCAAGGACACAGCTCAAGTCTTGTACATACTGATCATAGAGCTGTGAGACAGAATTTGCTGGACATTTGACAAAAGGCATTTTCTTAAGGTCAGACCGAAAGTCGGACATATTGATACGATGGTACCTCCTATAGGAAATTGTCGTTTGATAGGTAGCAGGAGAGGAAGCAACTTCGATGGCACATTTAATGACTGCATGATCAGATATGAATTCACAGATGTCAACATGCACACTTGATCACTGGGGGAAAGAATGAGATCTAAGATATGACTGTGCAAGTGAGTGGTATTGTTTACTGACTGTCTTAGATTACATGATTCTAAAAGGGCTTTCAATTTGTGGCTATCAGTACAAGGTACATCTACGTGTATATTGAAATCACCACATATGAAGTACTTGCAATCAACAGAAGACAGAAAACAAACAAAGGACATAAATTCATCTAAAAAAATGGAAGAACACGGCCCAGGAGGGCGGTAGATAGAAGCTAGGAGCAAAGTTCGACCTGGCACTGAAACTGATATGACAAGATTTTCAAAGGAACCATAATTTGGGGTATCTACTTTGCAACGTTTGTATGATGCACGAATAAAGAAACCAACACCATCACCAATACCTGTTGAACGTGGCCCATGTATCAAAGAGAAACTATCCAGGGTAAGTGAACGAAGGAAACTATCAGAATCAGTGGTACGATTATGTATTTCAGTAAGACAGAGGAAGTCAAAGCAGTGAGATGCTATCGTGTCAGCAAGGAGAGGGCCCTTATTCCGGATTGACCTTGCATTTACTAAGCCAAGCATAACCAGTCCAGGATTTATGGCAACATCACCGCACATAAGAATCAATAGCATAAGCCCGCTCTGTTTTACTGTAAGGGAAAAACATGGGAGGTGGAGCTATAGGAGTAGTTTTTTGCAATCCTTAACATGGATGGAATGAGGAAACCATTTCCCAAAAAATTATGTGAGACACTCCTGAGATGAGTAGCAACCATCAACATGGTGTAAAAGAGTAGAATGCGCATGGCAAACATCTTCGATGTGTTGGTCAACTGATAAATGCCCTAGGATCAAAAAATCACCTGTGGGTGGCCTAAAACATTTATGGCCTTAAGGACTAACACTTGAAACTTCGTCCCGTGGGCGACTCACGGGCACCCTAGCAACCCACACTAAAGCCAACCTTAAGAAACTCAAACCAACTACAACCAACAGAGAATTTTGACACTAAAAATAAAAGAGAGTTTAACAATCTGACAAAAGAAACAACCAAGTCAGTTAAAACATTGGGAAAAGTGATTTGCAAAAATTAAATATACATACAGTTAGCAAGAATAGACAGTAGGCATTGACAGATTGAAAAACAGTTACCGGTAATTCCCGTCTGGGTGGGCGATAATACCCGAATTGTTGTACAGTAACAATAAGTGTTACATAGCAAATAAAATCAACTCTACATCAGGTAAATAGTAAAATAACCTAAACCACAGCATAAAAGCACAGAAATACTGTATATTGGACGTGAGATGTTATTGTTTTACAACTATTTAAGAAGACGCGTTCTCCGTGGTGCGAACTAAATGTTGACCTATACTGATTCACTACTTCTATATCTCATGGAGTTGAAAACTATTTCCCCAGGCTATGGGGTACGGACATCTCTGATGCTGTTTTTGTATTTGTATTGCGATTTCAGGGTGGATGTCTGAGTTCAAGTTGACTGTGCGTATCAGTCAATATTGAAATATTGTTTCACATCATGAAATACATCCGTTTAGAACTGAAGTGCCAATGTGTTATGTTATTTCATTAAAAAAAGACAGAAATCACAAGTTTTATAAGGCATTGCAGTAAAGTTTTGAAACCTCATGCTTTATGTGAAAATAGATCATTTAAGGTGCAATTTAAGATCATTGTTCAGCGTCCCACGATGGGAGAAGTGACTCCGCCGGATTCACCTGATCCGCATCGTCTTTTCACAGTAGCTTTGCAGCCATAAGGTGGATTCTCTTCATATATGGCAAGTGCATGAAGTAGCCCTGAGAAAAATTTCTGGATATGATGTCATGACATTTCAACCAATCAGAGAAGTCACACGACCAAAAACATGTTCTTAAAAAGGGTGTGCTTATCCGGATGATAACTTACAAAGCACTTCACCTATTCACATAAAATTTGGCAAGTAGGTTTGTTATATAGATGTCTGGAAATTATTAACTTTTGGAAGTGATCCAATACAAAATGGCCGACTTATTAACGATTTACTAAATGTCACAATTTTTCTTAACGCTGAAACACAAAAGCACATATATCTCGAAAACAGAGCGAGATAGAGCAATTTCAACGAAAATTTTGACCCACATGGTATCTGCAGAGTCTACTGGCCACTTTTTGCAAAGGTCATTTTCGCGCTATTTGTAGCATCTTGAATTTCTGCGTTTAAACGCAAAAACATGTTTATCTCAATAACGGAACGAGATAGTGTGATTTCGACAAAATTTTTAACCCACAGGGTGTCTGCAGAGTCTACTGGTGACTTTTTTGTAAAAAATGTGTTTATCTTTTTGACCCACAGGGTATCTGCAGAGTCTACTGGCAGCTTTTTGCAAAAGTCATTTTCCCACCATTTTTATCGGCCATCTTGAATTTCTGCATTAAATGCAAAAATGTGTTTAACTCGGAAACGGGGCGAGATAGATTGATTTCGACAAAATTTTTGACCCACAGGGTATCTACAGAGTCTACTGGTGACTTTTTGCAAAGTTGTTTTCCCGCCACTTTTGGCGGCCATCTTGAATTTCTGCGTTAAATGCAAAAATGTGTTCATCTCGGAAATGGAATGAGATAGAGCGATATGTTTGATCCACAGGGAATTTTTGATCCACAGGGAATTTTTAACCCACAGGGTATCTCTGCAGAGTAGCTATCCCAGTTTTCAAAAAAAATTTTGTCTCCAAAAATGGCGGCCATTTTGAATTTTCAAATATTTCGCAAAAATTGCCAAACACAAAAATGCTTATATCATGAAAACCATGCTAGATAGAGTGATGTTGACAAAATGTGTGACCCACAGGGTATTTTCGCAGATTAGTTATCCCAAATTTCAAAAAACTTTGTCTTGCCAAAAATGGCGGCCATTTGGAATTTTTGAATTTTTTGCAAAAATTGCAAAGCACAAAAGTGCTTATATCTTGAAAACCATTCTAGATAGAGCGATTTTGAAGAAATTTTTGACCCACATGGTATCTGTGCCATCCCAAGTTTCAAAAAAATTTTTGTCTCCCCAAAAATGGCGGCCATTTTGAATTTTCAAATTTTTTTGCAAGACACAAGTGCTTATATCTCAAAAACCGTGCTAGATAGAGGGATTTCGATGAAATTTTTGACCCACAGGGTATCTCTGAAGAGTATCCCAATTTTCAAAAAAATTTTGTCTCACTAAAAATGGCGGCCATTTTGAATTTTCAAATTTTTTTGCAAAAATTGCAAAACACAAAATGCTTATAACTCGAAAACCGTACTAGATAGAGTGATTTCAACGAAATTTTTCACCCACAGGGAATCTCTGCAGAGTCGCTATGCCAGTTTTTAAAAAAAAAATTTGTCTCGCCAAAAATGGCAGTAATTTTCAGTTTTTGAATTTTTTGCAAAAATTGCAAAACACAAAAATGCTATATCTTGAAAACCGTGCTAGATAGTGCAAACTACGCTGACTTTGGTTTCCACAACAGTATAAGGCTAGAAGCAGAGCATTTTCTTAATACTTTAACACTCACCTTTATGTTCTTTTCGGGACACTTTGTTTTTGCTGTACAAAAACATTTTTTTTTTTTTTTTTGCAAGCAATACTCTAGTTAATGTTTGGTAACTAGAAATTATAGAAATTTGTTGAGGAAATTGCTCACTAACTCTATGAAAACTAGATTGAAAATTTAACACTCTTTGTATCGCTATTGAAACATGGAACCACTATCAGTCTATAATGAAATATTGGTGTGTGATGTGAACACTAGTATAAAATATTGATGATGCACATACCAAGTTAAGTGCAAGTTTTAAAACTGATGCTGGAAAATAGTGGAAAAGATAATGTAGGTAATGAAATTAAGACTAGAGTATTGCTATTGTATTACACAAAGCTGTATTGATAGATTATTTATTGTTTTAGACTTTTAATCCTATTTTTGGGCGATTGGAATAGCAATAGAAATATATTGAAAATTAAGATAGACTTAATGTACAGTTCTTGAAAATAGTGGACATTGACCTGAGTAGTGCATGACAATCCCAAAGTCAAAGAATATGCATGTGGAACAATATAATGTTTACATCTGTTGAATCTGTACACAAGTACAACATGAGACAACAAGAGGTTTATTTTATTATACAGGTTAGGAGTAACTGTCAAGACCAGTGAACACACCAGTCTACTGCAGCAGCATCAACTGACGGGTAAAAGGTGGACTTGTGTTGACTGTAAAAAATTACCTGGATAAAGCAATGTGCAGGTTGATTCTAAAGCCAAGGAAGTATATGAAAATCAGTACATGGAATATAGACGTCTCAATAAACATCCACATAATGGGTAATGAATAAGTTGGACTTAATTGGGGCCTGCAGCTACTGCAGTTCCTTTCATAAACTTAGTGCACAAGGTTAAACGTGGATAATGGAAGAACATGAGATGCATTCACAGTGCACTTGGTGTGGAAAATCAGTCACAGAACTGGAACTTAAGAGTCATATGGTGACTCATATAGGAGAAGAGAAGTACTTCTGTTCAAAGTGCGACAACTCTTTCTCTAATGAAAGTGACTTAAAGGAACACATGTTATCCCATTCATTGAATACATCATTGTGTTGCACTGTGTGCAAGCTTTCCTTTTCATGCATAAGTGAATTAAAAGCACACATATTGACCCATACTAGTAGCACTCCATTGGATCGTCCAGTGTCTGACAAGTCTAACTCAAGGGCCCAGTCATTGAAATTGCATCCTTTACATGTACAAAGTGGCAAATTACATGGTTGTACCTTTTGTGGGAAGTTTTTCCCAAGTGCAAGTGAGTTAAAAATACACATGGAAACCCACCAGCGCTTAGTACAAAGATCATTTGAATGTGATTTATGCGGTAAATTATATAAAACCCATCGCATGCTGAAGGAACATAAATTGAATCACACTACCTCAGATAAAGGATTTTTCAAGTGTACATTTTGTAAAAAGCCATATCAAAATCGAACTAGTCTCAGGTATCATATGAAAGGGCATGTTACAACAGGCAAAAGATTTGTTTGTGACATTTGTAAGAAAGCTTTTGAGACCAAATGTGGTTTAAGATCACATGTTTTAATTCATGCAGAGAAGAAGTTTAAATGTTCATATTGTGGCAAACAGTTTACATATCAGCAGTCTCTGAATAAACATGTATTGATGCACACAAGAGAAGCAAAACATCAGTGCAGATATTGTGACAAAACCTTCATTCATCATTCATCCAAAACAGTTCATGAGATAAAGCACACCAGAGAGAAACCCTATAAATGTGCAGTCTGTGGCAAGGCATTTGCACAGCACAGTCACAGAAGAAGTCACATGGTTGTCCACACTGGAGAAAGGCCATACAAGTGTACTTTGTGTGAAAAAGGATTCACACAGTCAAGCCATCTGAAAACCCACATGAAAGTTCACACCGGGGAAAAACCATACAAGTGTCCAATGTGTGATAGAACATTTGCTTTATCATACACTCTCAGAGCACACATAAAAACACATACAGGAGAAAAACCTTACACTTGTTCATACTGTGACAAGTCATATATCCAGTTGATTTCATTGAAAAATCACATGTTAAACCATACTGGAGAAAAGATAAAGCCAAAAAAATGTTCAGTGTGTGATAGGAACTTTAAATCATCTGCAGCTCTGAAATATCACATAATAACTCATACAGGAGAAAGACCTTACACTTGTTCATACTGTGAAAAGTCATTTAAACAGTCCCAAACCTTGAAAATTCACATGTTAAGGCATACTGGGGAAAAGCCATATAAATGTTCAGTATGTAATAAGAATTTTGCTTCAAATCAGGATCTCAAATATCACTCAAAAAATCATACAGGAGAAAGACCTTACACTTGTTCATACTGTGAAAAGTCATTTAAACAGCGGCAAGCTTTGAAAAAAGCATGTATTAAGTCACACTGGGGAAGCACATCTCCATTGCAAGATATGTTAAAAGTCTTTTATTTCTGCATGCAATTTGGAAAGACACATGATATCTCATGGCAAAATGAAGACAGGGAATGGAGAGGATAAGTCTTAAAGGAGGAAATGTAAGTTGGATTTATGTCCATTGACACACTTCCGTGCCGTAGCTACAACCTGTTTTAACCCTAGCCCATATAGGCTGTGGTTATAATTTTCCCTTGTGCCGTCTGGGCGGAAGTGATGGCAGGCATAAATATTTTGGTGGTTCCACAGCCTGAACCCATTGACAGATTTTTTACCAAATTTTCATTATATGTTTTCCCCAAGGGGATCTAGAGCTAATAGGTTTTTTACCCCACAGCCCTTAAGGGCTCTCGGGGTATTGTTTTCACCCATGGTGTCCGGATGGGCTGGCAGCAGGATAAAGTTTGTCGGGGCTGTATCTCAGAAACCGTAAGGTATAGGAAGTTGATACTAGGTAGGGAGATTGGTTAGGATGTGTAACGTCATGGTATGACCTTGATTTGACCTTTGACCTTGCCGTAGTGACCTTGAGTTTGAAAATCTTGTCCGGGCTATATCTTGGAAACCGTAAGGTGTAGCAAGTTGATACTTGGTAGGGACATTGGTTAGAGGGTGATGGTGTAGGTGTGACCTTGATTTGACCTTTGACCTTGCTGTAGTGACCTTGACCTATAAAATCTTGTCCGGGCTATATCTGGGAAACCATAGGGTGTAGGAAGTTGATATTTGGTAGGGATATTGGTTGGGGTTGCAGGGTTCGCGATTACGCCGTCCGAGTATATTAAACACGCGGTATTTCAGATTTGGACGCAAATTTCGGTTGTCAGTGCGTCCATCGGGACGCAATTTTTATGAAGGAAATATTTCTGCTTTAGAAGCGAATTTCGGTGGCACGAAGCGTAGATATGCAAGCAATATATATAACACTGAAAATAAGCTTTATATTTTAAAATTAAATGGTTTCGAGCGATTTCCTGGCAAGTTGTTTACGTCCACCATTGTAAAGCGAGATATTTCGTACACTAGCATATCTACTCAAAACGTTATATATCGAAAGAAAGGCTGATCTCTGCACGGAAACAGTCGAAACGACAAGCCAGAACGGTGAATTTCGTGGGAGACAAACTATTTTACCAAATCTCGGAAACTCCTGATATTTAACCCCGGAAAGTTGCCCGGAAAATAAAAGCTGTAAAATTCGAAAATATTTACAGGGGATGTAACAAAAAAACTATATCTCTGGGACTACCCAATGAATTTTTGTCAAACAAAAAGCAATGAAACCTACAAATTTTTATATTTCAAACAGTATCAATGCCATATTTGTAGCTTAAATACAAAATAAATTTCAATCTAATTGCACTAAAATGAAGTTTGTTGACTGGGGTTTAGCTTTTAAAAATATTTTTAGCATTTATTTATGTACAGATGCATATTATTTATCAGTATAAAGGAAATTGGATAGTGCTTATATATATTTAAATGTACCTGAATTACGGGAGAAAAATTATTACTTGCACCCAATTTTCATACAGTGGTACCCCTTTTTGATGAGCTATAAAGTACAAGGTACCCGACGTTTCATAACACTAACGCAAACACTGGACTCAGGAAAAAATGATTGGGACTCCATTTTTCGGAGGACATGTAGTCCGTTGGACTCCATATTTTAGAGGTACTTCGCTAACCCTGACGGTTGTAGGTGTGCAACATCATGGTCTGACCTTGATTTGACCTTTGACCTTGCTGTAGTGACCTTGACCTATAAAATCTTGTCCGGGCTATATCTGGGAAACCATAGGGTGTAGGAAGTTGATATTTGGTAGGGACATTGGTTGGGGGTGTAGGTGTGCAACATCATGGTCTGACCTTGATTTGACCTTTGACCTTGCTGTAGTGACCTTGACCTATAAAATCTTGTCCGGGCTATATCTCAGAAACCATAAGGTGTAGGTAGTTGGTGCTTGGTAGAGATATTGGTTAGGTGGTGGGTGTGCAACATCATGGTGTGACCTTGATTTGACCTTTGACCTTGCTGTAGTGACCTTAATCTATAAAATCTTGACTGGGTTATATCTCTGAAACTGTAAGGTGTAGCAAAGGTGATGCTTGGAGAGACATTGGTTAGGAGTTGTAGGTGTGCAGCATCTTGGTGTGACCTTAATTTGACCTTTGACCTTGTTGCAGTGACCTTGACCTTTAAAATCTTGTTGCACCTTTGGGTCTGTCTTTTGATGCAGATTAAGTGCTGTTAAAGTCACATTAGAATTCATTAAGAATTTTACTTTTACAGCTTTCGATTGTAACAGATGGAATTTCATCAAGTGAGCCACAGATTTTACTCCCCAACACCACACATAAGCATTCATTGAATGTATTACCACTTCTGCATGCATTGTAGTTATTCAAAACATCTAAACTATAATTAGGCCATGCCAGATGTAGATAAAGAGTGTTGTAATGTTTAGTTTACTGATTAATGTTGTCATCTTCTTATTGAATTGTCTTGTTTTAATACTTCATCTTTACATGCATTATCTTTCTCTTAGACATTATTTTATTGCGTTAATACATCCTATCCAATGGACAATTGGTTATCCTGTCGGCGCAGACCGGCCCGCCAAACATCAGAAAAGACGTCCTGTGTTTCCACCGGCCAGGCCGGTCCAGTACTGTGCACTCGCCATACTTCCTTCCTGTCTAGACAGCGTGACGTCATAGCATCTTTTTCGTTTGGCGCATGTATTGTGTACACGAATGTTATGAGTGAAAGCTATTTCTGGAATTTTCATCTTTATTCTTCAGAGTGTGCCTTTTGTATTATATTATTGTATTCAAGAGTGCTTACAGATCATTTTGACTTTGGTTTTTGTTACGGATCGGCAAGCCTTCCCCTAGTCAGAAGCATGGAAGTTGTGGATATATCATGGCTAGCTTCCACAGCCATAGTTCCTGCGCGCTGCAGAGAAAAGGGTAAGGGATCAGATCGGTGTGTTTCCAAAAATGATTGCAACTCTTGTAATATTTTATCTGAGGACCAACGCTTACAGTTGTCCACTCCATCTTACAGATTGAAAAAGGAAAAAAGAGATCTTAAAAAATCTGCGGATACACCCAAGCAGGACTCTACCAGTTCCTCTCTCATTGATCCGTCCTCTGTGACAGTAGTGGGAGTTGTGGATGACCAGGGGATTTTGCAGTCCCCTGGTTCGAGTTCTGGGAAGAAGATGAAATCTAATACGCCTGAAAAGTCAAAAGCTCATTCATCAAAAGACACAAAGACTGTTTCTGATAAACCCTCTAAGTCGCTTGCCACCAAGACTCACAGATCCTCACGGGATACCAGGATTGAGGAGTTGAAAAGGTTTAACAGACTAGAGGCGCTCTTGTTAGCAAGGTCTTTGGATAGAGAACCAACCTTTGCGACAGTGAAAGTCACCCCAGCACACTCACCTCCTCACAGTTCGGTTATCTCATCTAAACCGTTCATCAAACCTTCTCATGACACAGAATCGTTGGCTACCGACCTTGCTTCTCAGAGACCAGTTACCGACCAACCACAGGAATCACTTACTGCTCAGCAGTCTTCAGATTTGCATGGTAATTTTCAGACTGTTTCCAAGTCGACCAGCAAATCGTCTAGAGCAAAGGTGTCTGCCGACCGACATTCAGATATGGCTGGTACCGACTCTTCCTTATCACAACAGGTACCCAGCAGATCATCATCAGCACCGGCAAGGAGAAACAGTGCATCTTCAATGGACTCCAACTCCGACACCGACCTTTCTGACCGCCCCCCAGTGGACATATTTGTTGAAGAGGGAGAACTTTCTGAACAAGACCCGGAAGCCTCTGTCAACGACCCAGATCTGACCCTCTCAGAGGAACAGAACTACTGCGAAAGCATGAGTGGGATCAGATCGTTTATGGGGTGGAACCACATCCCAGAGATTGATACAGCAACCTCTAAGTCGGAGGATAATCCTTTTGCCGGCCCAAAAGTCCAGCCCACAGGAAAAGTCTCAGTCACCATGCCCACGGATGAGTGGCTATGCAACAAGATGGGGAAACTCAATCTCACACTTACAGAGGGATACCCGTCGCGTAGTACAGAGGCTGGAGGGCTGCTCAAGGACCAGTTCGTCCGCCCCCCAAAAAAATCCCAGTCAAAGTGGTATAACTTTGTGCCGAACCCACATAAAGGTGATCAAGAGACTGCACAGACTGTAAATACTTGGAGCACTGATGCATCTAAAGTTAACAGCTCCTACAGTCGCATAGCAAAGGCAGCCGGCATCAACTCCACCTGCTTCGCGTCAAATTTCCCAGGACAATCTAAGAAGGTGGGAGAAATCAGCCCGCGAAGCCTCTATCATTTGCAACCAAGCGGCTGGTTTCAACAGATGCTTATATAAGGTGCAGGATAACATGCAGTCAGAACTCGAAGACCATCAAATCAGAACTGAGTAAAGGGAAATCAGCAGGAAAGGTCACTTGTGCCGCAGATGAATTGCAGTTCCTTATGAACTTTAATTCTAGTATAACACAGTCCATGGCTAAAACCCTTGAACACTTGACTGATTTTGTATTTGTCACGGTTGCCAACACCACGTTGATAAGAAGGGACTCTTACCTTTCTCATCTCAAGATGGGTATCAAACCAGACACTCTGGCCGCCTTACGGACTAGACCTCTTCACATCTCAACCCTGTTCCCAGATGCCGCTTTGAAACAGGCAGAGCAAGACATTGCTAATTAAGCGTCCCTGAAAGGGCGTTTATTTGTTTTCACCTCAGTTTCCTCACCGCCGCCGCCCCCGCATTATGGTCTCCCTTGAATATCTCCCTTATTATTAGAAGGATTCAAACCATATTTGGCAATTATATACCTTAGGCGTGGGAAAATTTTTCTGCATGCTTAAATTTGACCTTTATGAAGGTCACATGATCAAAAACAATTTTTTTAAGTACACCCCCCCACCCCCCACCCCCCCCCCCCGTCATCACAGTTCAGGAAAAACTACTTGCTACACAGCCTTATGCTTTGACGCACCTGTTCATACTATCGAAAACGCGAGCTGATTAGATTTTGGGAGCAATCCCTTGAAAAATGTCTCATTTATGGGTGATTTCCTCACACCTTCCAATCTGAGAGCCTTAAATTTAGGTCAACCCCCCTATTATCTTCTTAAAGTATTGCATTTAGAGCCATAAAATGTATTGGGAGGTAATAGGAAACCATATGTGGAGAGTCTAAATAGCCGGTCAGTTTTACCCTGTGGACAATCTATATAGCAATACATACTTGCACACATCATTATATGATTATATTATATGATTATATGAAGTTATCAATACTCGTTACTGAAATGCTTTGTAGCATTTACACAAAATTTACTAAAGTTACATCCAATGTTGTACATCCAAAGTACAACACTTTCTCCAGCTTGTCTATGTCTACAACGCTTGTTTATGTTAATTAAAGAAGACCTTTGTAGGATTTTCCCTGTCATGATATCACTAAGGGGGTTGATTATGTAACAGTACGGTACAGCTTTGTGCATTCTTAGCTTTACAGCATGCTTATTAAAACCACAAGGCATTTTAAACTCTCAGGGATGCTTCGCTTTTGTTAGCAAAAGCATTCATCTAGTTTTGAGAGTAAAAGTTAAACCCAGTCAGGAAAGAAGGGTCGCTTCCATCCATATGAACGGCCAGATAAACATGACTGTCCTGCATGGAAAAACATTGGGAACAAGGGACAGGGCAAGAAGAACAAAGGCAAAGCCTCTTACTACTCCTCACGACCAGCCAAGGGCCAGCTGTCCCATAAATGACAATTACTTTGTAAACAGTTTACAGGAAGGACTGCTGGCCGGGAGCAAGACTTTAACACAAGAAAAGACATTAAATGTTGTAAATTGTCATGTTGTAACAGATGTACCTTCTGCGCGCGGGCACTCCCAAAAGAGAGAGTTAAGTCCCGGGGCAGCAGACTGTCAATTGAAAAGGTATCTCAAATTAAAATATGTGAAAGTTGCTTCTTGTGTCACTCAATTGTCTTGTGTCCAGCCTGTAAAAAATGCCCAAAATGCTGCACAAAATCTGCCTGTAGGGGTCAGACTTCGGAACTTTTGGAAAACTTGGCAGGATCTGGGGACTGGTCCGAAAATAGTTCACTTTTGAAAGAGGGTTATACCCTTCCCTTTCGGACCCGGCCAAATCTCACAAGGTCTCCTACAGTCATAAGCTGCTATGTCAATCCCCACAGGAACAGCTACCTGCTGGAGGCATTACATCAGCTTATAGACAAAAACGCAGTAGAGCTGGTCCACAACCAAACATCTCTAGGGTTTTTCAGCCGACTATTTTTAGTCCCCAAACCCAACAACAAATGGAGACCCATACTAGACCTGAGCAATCTGAATCTATTTCTCAGGGTGGAGAAATTCAAGATGGAGACACCAGAAACCATCAGGACATCCCTCCAACAAGGGGAGGGGTCACCTCAATAGACCTCAAGGACACCTACTTCCATATTCCAATACAGGAACAATCCAGGAAATATCTGAGATTTCATGTCCAGGGTCGGGCATACCAATTCAAAGCTCTGCCTTTCAGTCTGTCCACAGCACCCTTGGAGTTCACTGTAGTAGCAAAGGAGGTGAAACTGATGGCCATGCACAAGTGTATAAGGATCCACCAGTACCTAGACAACTGGTTGGTGAGAGCCAGGTCCCACCATATCTGTCTCCAGCATACTCGAATTCTAGTGAAGATGTGCCAAGATGTAGGCTGGCTGGTGAACACAGAAAAATCAGAACTGGAGCCCAAACAGGTCTTCGACTTTGTAGGCTACCAGTTCCACCTCAGGTCCGGTCTGGTTCGACCGACACCGGACCGGTGGCAAAACCTTCAAGCAAAGGTACAGGCACTCTTGTTAGTACCGACCTGTCCGGTCCGGCAGTTCATGTCCTTGATAGGTTTGCTAACTGCCACAGAGAAACAAGTTCACTTGGGCTGGCTACATATGAGACCAATTCAATGGCATCTCAAAAACAATTGGAGGGTTCCAGAATCCATAGAGAAGGTGATTCCAATACCCAGGTCCCTGCACCCTCATCTACAATGGTGGCTGGAAGAAAGCAATGTACTCCAGGGACAACCAATGCACCCAGTAAAGCATGCTCTGCAAATCTTTACAGACGCATCAAAAGAAGGGTGGGGCGCTCACTTAGACGAACGCACTGCAAGAGGGTGCTGGTCACTGCCGGAAAGCAAACTACATATAAATTACCTGGAACTAAAAGCAGTCGTTCTGGCTCTAAAAGAGTTCCAAAACATTTGCTCAGGCAGGATCGTTCTGGTGGCAACAGACAATACCACGGTAGTGTCCTACATAAACAAAGAAGGAGGCATGAGGTCGGGCCCACTGTGTGCCCTTCTGTGGAGAATCTTGACTTGGTGTACCAAGAAACAGGTTACTCTCAAAGCCCGACATATTCCAGGCCGACTAAATGTGGTAGCAAACAAGCTATCCAGGTTGGGCCAGACCATCCAGACGGAGTGGTCCCTCCTTCCAGAGGTTTTCAAAACCCTATGTAACAGGTGGCACCTACCACAAATAGATCTCTTCGCCACCAGGTTCAACAAAAAGTTGCCCCAATTTGTGTCACCAGTACCCGATCCCCTGGCCATAGCAGTAGATGCACTCACTCTGCCATGGGAAGATCTGGACGCATATGCTTTCCCACCGACTGCCATATTGGGCAAAGTGGTGGAGAAGTTACAGGACTCCCCTTGCAGGAGAATCATCCTGATTGCCCCGGGCTGGCCCAACATGCCCTGGTTTTGGGACTTAGTGACCATGTCCAGTCGAGTCCCCCTCAGCCGACCCAACCTGCCCAATCTATTGACTCGGCCCTTCAATCAGATCCCTCACAGAAATCTGACAAACTTGAATCTCCACGCTTGGCTCCTAGAGCCACAGCAATCAAGGAGCAGGGCTTCTCTGAGGCAGTGGCAGCAAGAATTGAGGCTCCTCAAAGAGGATCAACCAGATCAGTCTATGAAGCAAAGTGGGCCATTTTTACAAAGTGGTGCCTCACTAACCACTGGACTTCAGGTCACCCCCTGTGAGCTCAGTGGCTGACTTCCTCATGCACTTATTTGAGGACAGAAAGTTACAGCCCAGCACCATCGATGGTTATAGGTCTGCCATTGCTGACAAGTTTGGAAATTCAGCCACTAATATCAGCAAGGATGAAAATCTCACTCATCTCCTGGATAGTTTCCACAGAGACAGACCCAAGGGTTGGAGGGGTATCCCCTCCTGGAATCTCTCCCTGGTGTTACACCAACTGACAAAGGCTCCATTTGAACCCCTTAGGGAGGCATCTCTAAAGCATTTGACCTTTGAGACTGTCTTCCTTTTAGCCCTTGGGTCGGGCAAAAGAAGGAGTGAGATACATGCCTGGCAGCACAAAAAACCAGTCAGACTGGTCTAAGGTGTCCCTGTATTCATCTCCCAGCTTTCTCTCCAAAAATCAGCTGGCAAAAGAGGGTCCAGAAAGTGTAGCCCCAGTGGTCATACCAGCCCTGGCTCCAACTCTGGATAGATCCCTCAAGTCTGACAGATCCCTTTGTCCAGTCAGAGCCTTGCACTACTATTTGGACAGGACTTCAGACCTCAGGCAGAATAAAGAGCTAGTCTTTGTCTCCTTCAAGAAAGGTTTCGACAGGGATATCTCTCCTGCCACTATCTCCTCTTGGATCAAGCAAACTGTGATCCTGTGTTATGAGCTCTTTGATCAGCAGGCCCACACTCTGCATCAAGTTAAAGCCCACAACACAGGACCTAAAGGAGATCTGTAAATATGTAAATAGTTTGTACATATAGTTAAGAAGCATAAAAAAAAACAAAAAAACTCAGACATGCTTCCTTTGGGAGGTTTATTTCCTTCTCATGGGACTGAACTCATCCCTCTCTTCCCCTACCTCAGAGCAGGTCTGTCAAAAAAGTGGGGGGGGGGTAAGTCGGTTTGGACCATTTAACCAGTCTCTGTTGACCGACTTTGGCCTTCAGGGTTTCCCGACCTCAGGGTCGACCCAGGCTTGGAGAAATTTTGTTAGTTCTGTTTATGAGTTCATCTTAGTCGATAGTAACTTACCCCCGCCGACCAAGCGGTAGTTATTTAGCAATTGTCCATTGGATAGGATGTATTAACGCAATAAAATTGCAAATTTAATAAGTAAATTAAATTTTTATAAGTTAATACCCTATCCAATGGACAAACAAGACCCTCCCACCGACCCTGCTATCAGTTTTACTAGGGGTCTAATAGGTTTAGACAACGAAAAAGATGCTATGATGCTACGACACGCCATCTGGCGAGTGCACAGTACTGGACCGGCCTGGCTGGTGGAAACACAGGACATCTTTTTCTGACGTTTGGCGGGCTGATCTGCACCGACCGGATAAGCAATTGTCCATTGGATAGGGTATTAACTTATAAAAATTTAATTTACTTATTAAATTTGCAATTTTCTCTATTTAAATATTGTTTGGACCTTTATATAACTGACAGTGCTCTGAAAGTATCCTGAACCTTGTACTGATACAGGACTTCTACATCTCATGGTGTTAAAAATATTTCCCTTGGCTGTGATGCTATTTAAGCGTCCCTTGCAGGACGCTTGTTTGTGTATGGGGAGGATATCTGGCTCCGCCAGCTCCGCGTTTTATTTCCTCATAACTTCGTCACCGCTGGGCAGATTCTTTTCAAATTTGGCAGGTGTATGAAGTAGCCTTGGTGAATTTTTTTTTAATATGCTGTAGTGACATTTTGACCAGTCAGAGAGATCACATGACCAAAAATGTCTTTTTTTATGCATAAGCTTGTCCGGATGATCACTTGAAAGGGATTTTATCAATTCACCTGAAACTTGGCAAATACATTCATTCTATTAAAATCTGGAAATCATTAGATTTTGGCATTGATTGGTTAAGAAATGGCCGAGCAATTAATGATTAATTAATCATTATGAATTTTCCAAATAAGGAAAACACAAAAATGCTTCTATCTTGAAAACTGTGCAAGATAGAGCGATTTTGACGAAATTTTTGGACCAAAGGGTATCTCTGCAGAGTAGCTATCCCAATTTTAAAAAAATTTTGTCTCGCCAAATATGGCAGCCATTTTGAATTTTCGAATTTTTCACAAAAATTACAAAACACAAAAATGCTTATATCTTGAAAACTGTGCTAGATAGAGTGATTTCGACGAAATTTTTGATCGGAAGGGTATCTGCAGAGTAGCCATGCCAATTTTCGAAAAAATTTTGTCTCCCCAAATATGGCGGCCATTTTGAATTTTCAAATTTTTCGCAAAAACTACAAAACACAAAAATGGTAATATCTCGTAAACCGTGCTAGATAGAGGGATATTGACAAAATTTTTTACCCAAACGGTATCTGCAGAGTAGTCATACCAATTTTCAAAACATTTTTGTCTTGCCAAAAATGACGGCCATTTTGAATTTTCGAATTTTTTGCAAAAATTGCAAAACACAAACAATGCTTATATCTCGAAAACCGTGCTAGATAGAGCGATTTCGACGAAATTTTTGAACAACAGGGTATCTCTGCAGAGTAACCATGCCAATTTCAAAAAATTTTTGTCTCGCAAATATGGCTTCCATTTTGAATTTTCGAATTTTTCGCAAAAATTACAAAACACAAAAATGCTTATATCTCGAAAACCGTGCTAGATAGAGGGATTTCGACAAAATTTGTGACCCAAAGGGTATCTCTGCAGAGTAGTCATACCAATTTTAAAAAAAATTTTGTCTGGCCAAAATGAGGGCCATTTTGAATTTTTTTTTTTTTTTTTTTACAAAACACAAAATGCTTAGATCTCGAAAAGCGTGCTATATAGAGCAGACTACGCTAACTTTGGTTACCACAACAGTATAAGGCTAGAAGCAGAGCATTTTCTTAATACTAATGTGTTATGTTATCTCTAAAACGACAGAAATCACAAGTATTATGAGGCATTTCAGTAAAGTTTTGAAACCTCATGCTGTATCTTAAAATATATCATTTAAGATCATTGTTAATGTTTGGTAACAAGAAATTATAGAAATTTGTTGAGAAAATTGCTCAGTAACTCTATGGAAACTAGATTGAAAATTTGACATTCTTTGTATCGCTATTGAAACATGGAACCACTATCAGTCTATAATGAAATATTGGTGTGTGATGCCAACACTAGTATAAAATATTGGTGGTGCACATACCAAGTTAAATAAAGTACAAGTTTTAAAAATACTTCTGGAAAATACTGGAAAAGATAATGCAGGTAATGAAATTAAGACCTGAGTATTGCTATTGTATTCTACAAAGCTGTACTGATGTTTATCCCTTCCCAAGGAATGTGTTCTGTTAGATTATTGTTTTAGACTTTTAGTCATATTTTTGGGCCATTTGAATAGCAATAGAAATCTATTGAAAATTAAGACAGACTTAATGTACAGTTCTTGAAAATATTAGTGGACAGTGACCTGAGTAGTGCATGACAATCCCAAAGTCAAAGAATATGCATGTGGAACAATACAATGTTTATATCTGTTGAATCTGTACACAAGTACAACATGAGACAACAAGAGGTTTATTTTATTATACAGGTTAGGAGTAACTGTCAAGACCAGTGAACACACCAGTCTACTGCAGCAGCATCAACTGACGGGTAAAAGGTGGACTTGTGTTGACTGTAAAAAATTACCTGGATAAAGCAATGTGCAGGTTGATTCTAAAGCCAAGGAAGTATATGAAAATCATGGAATATAGACGTCTCAATAAACATCCACGTAATGGGTAATGAGTAAGTTGGACTTAATTGGGGCCTGCAGCTACTGCAGTTCCTTTCATAAACTTAGTGCACAAGGTTAAACGTGGATAATGGAAGAACATGAGATGCATTCACAGTGCACTGGGTGTGGAAAATCAGTCACAGAACTGGAACTTAAGAGTCATATGGTGACTCATATAGGAGAAGAGAAGTACTTCTGTTCAAAGTGCCACAACTCTTTCTCTAATGAAAGTGACTTAAAGGAACACATGTTATCCCATTCATTGAATACATCATTGTGTTGCACTGTGTGCAAGCTTTCCTTTTCATGCATAAGTGAATTAAAAGCACACATATTGACCCATACTAGTAGCACTCCATTGGATCGTCCAGTGTCTGACAAGTCTAACTCAAGGGCCCAGTCATTGAAATTGCATCCTTTACATGTACAAAGTGGCAAATTACATGGTTGTACCTTTTGTGGGAAGTTTTTCCCAAGTGCAAGTGAGTTAAAAATACACATGGAAACCCACCAGCGCTTAGTACAAAGATCATTTGAATGTGATTTATGCGGTAAATTATATAAAACCCATCGCATGCTGAAGGAACATAAATTGAATCACACTACCTCAGATAAAGGATTTTTCAAGTGTACATTTTGTAAAAAGCCATATCAAAATCGAACTAGTCTCAGGTATCATATGAAAGGGCATGTTACAACAGGCAAAAGATTTGTTTGTGACATTTGCAAGAAAGCTTTTGAGACCAAACAAAGCCTGAGATCACATGTTTTAATTCATGCAGAGAAGAAGTTTAAATGTTCATATTGTGGCAAGCAGTTTACTTATCAGCAGTGTCTGAAGACCCATGTATTGACACACACAAGAGAAGCAAACTATCAGTGCAGATATTGTGACAAAACCTTCATTCATCATTCATCCAAAACAACTCATGAGAGAATGCACACAGGAGAGAAGCCCTATGAATGTACAGTCTGTGGCAAGGCATTCACTCAACACAGTCACAGAAAAAGTCACATGGTTGTCCACACTGGAGAAAGACCATACAAGTGTACGTTGTGTGAAAAAGGATTCACACAGTCAAGTCATCTGAAAACCCACATGAAAGTTCACACTGGGGAAAAACCATATAAGTGTCCAATGTGTGATAGAACATTTGCTTTATCAAACACTCTCAGGTCACACATAAAAACACATACAGGAGAAAAACCTTACACTTGTTCATACTGTGACAAGTCATTTATCCAATTGATTGCATTGAAAACTCACATGTTGAACCACACTGGGGAAAAACAAAAGCCAAAAAAATGTTCAGTATGTGATAGGAGTTTTACATCATCTACATCTTTCAAATATCACATAATAACTCATACAGGAGAAAGACCTTACGCTTGTTCATACTGTGAAAAGTCATTTAAACAGTCTCAAGCTTTAAAAATTCACATATTAAGTCATACTGGGGAAAAGCCACATAAATGTTCAGTGTGTAATAAGAATTTTGCTTCATATCATTGTCTCAAATCTCACACAAAACGTCATACAGGAGAAAGACCTTACACTTGTTCATACTGTGAAAGGTCATTTAAACAGCGCCAAGCTTTGAAAAAGCATGTATTAAGTTACACTGGGGAAGCACATCTCCATTGCAAGATTTGTCAAATGTCTTTTATTTCTGCATGCAATTTGGAGAGACACATGATATCTCATGGCAAAATGAAAGAGAATGGAGAGGATAAGTCTTAAAGGAGGAAATGTAAGTTGGATTTATATCCATTGACACAGTTCTGTGCGGTAGCTACAACCTGTTTTTAACCCTAGCCCATATAGGCTGTGGTTATAGTCGTCCCTTGTGCCGTCCGGGCGGAAGTGAGGGTAGGCATAAAGATTGTAGGGGTTCCACAGCCTAAACCCATTTGCAGATTTTCACTAAATTTTCATTATATGTTTTCCCCAAGGGGATCTAGAGCTAATAGGTTTTTTATCCCACAGCCCTTAAGGGCTGGGCAGCAGGAAAAAGTTTGTCGGGGCTGTATTTCAGGTTTTTTTCTTTGGCAGGGGTGGGGGTGGGGGGGGCTATCCAGCAAGAACTGTTGGCATGGTGTCACCTTTAAGATTTTTACGTCTTTAAGCTTGTGGGCATACCAGAGCCTACTACAATGCATGTATTTGCACCTAATTTTCAGGATATGTTAACCCCAAGAGGATTTAGTGCTGATAAGGTTTTGGGACGTAACCAGTGTAAACCTGAAAGTATACCCACCCTTCATTTTATACCTGGGTAGATTCTGGGGGACCTCCAGAATCTACCCCTTTTTAAAATTGGTCACTGAGAAATGAATTATGTAAAATTGACATGATTTGCACAACTGTTTATGCAAATGATTTGTCATTGAAAGTGTGTCATTTGTATTTCACTCTATGCTTGGGTAATAGTTGAGCCAAGTTATTTGGTGAAAATTAAAAAATAATAAAGTGATTGGGTATTAGCATTGATAAGTCTGATTTTTCAACAGAGACCCTGTTAGGCTGTTAAATTGATAGAACCTATTTTTATGTACACTGAGGCCCAGCTTCAGTTATTCCCAAATTATTAAGGAATAAAACCCAGATGGGCGACCCTTCCATTGTCTCAACTCTCCATTATTTTTGCATAATGGAGAGTTAACACTGCATTATTGTCTGACAGTGGATTGTGGTAAGTTCAGTGGCCAGTCTGCCAAGAACAAAGGGGTACTTAGTATTTGCCAGTCATCCTCAGCACAATGCATTCAATATTGAAATGTTTTCACAATTTCTTTCATATTAATTAGTTCAGTGGGTACATTTACAAAGTCTTTTCAATTCTGAATGACATTCAGTGTTCATAGAAAAATACCTCATTGAAAAATGCTACCTTGATAAAATACCTACTGACAAATACAAGACAAGCAGTTTAATTTGTAAAGTTGGATTATATTTTTTAATTCTTGGCATTTCTTTACAATCTGACTTTACAATAATCTTTTGTGAACTTAATCAAAATAGCAGCTAACTTTCAAGCAAACTCACTGTGAAAATCTAACCCAGCATACTATATTAAAAGGAGTGTTTTTAGTACCTCAAAATTTACTCAAGTAAAATGAGAAAAAAAAACGTAGTGCAAAAATGCAGTTCTGAAATACATTACTGCTGGGTTTAAATTTGATATAAATTTTCAATGTTCCAAGTGCAAGTCAAAGATTTTAATCTATCTTATTATAGTTTGTTATATACTTCTAAAATGTTACACTGTTTTTGGTTGAACTAAATTTTGTTCTTAATGTTGTGGATTAATTTTCATAGGAGTTATTACTGAAATACAAAATCTGGAGTAAGCGTTCTTTCTATAAGGCTTTTTTCTAGGAGACAATCTTTCCAGGAGGCATTTTTCCTTGATTCCGAATCAAGAGACAAAGAAGCATGCAAAATAAAAAATCTTGAGAAACCCAAAACTTCAACACAAAATAAAACAAGTAAGCAATTCTCCAGTTTCTAGTACTTTCAATGCCTGAAATGCAAAAATAATAGCTTACCGTCTTAAAATAAGCACAGATTAATAAAGTAACATGAAACACTCACCACAACAAATTATCCACAGCATGGTTAAATAAGTAGTCTAATTTTTACCCCACAGCCCTTAAGGGCTGTTGGGGTATTGTTTTCACCCATGGTGTCCGGATGGGCGGGCGAGCGGGTGGGCGGGCGGCGGGAAAAGAGTTTGTCCGGGCTGTATCTCAGAAACTGTAAGGTGTAGGAAGTTGATACTTGGTAGGGACATTGGTTAGGGGGTGTAGGTGTGCAACGTCATGGTCTGACCTTGATTTGACCTTTAACCTTGCCGTAGTGACCTTGAGTTTGAAAATCTTGTCCGGGCTATATCTCGGAAACCATAAGGTGTAGGAAGTTGATACTTGGTAGGGATATTGGTTAGGGGGTGTAGGTGTGCAACGCCATGGTGTGACCTTGATTTGACCTTTGACCTTGCCGTAGTGACCTTGACCTATAAAATCTTGTCCGGGCTATATATCTCAGAAACCGTAAGGTGTAGGAAGTTAATATTTGGTAGGAATATTGGTTAGGGGGTGTAGGTGTGCAACATCACGGTCTGACCTTGATTTGACCTTTGACCTTGCTGTAGTGACCTTGACCTATAAAATCTTGTCCGGGCTATATCTCGGAAACCGTAAGGTGTAGAAAGTTGATACTTGGTAGGAATATTGGTTAGGGGGTGTAGGTGTGCAGCGTCATGGTCTGACCTTGATTTGACCTTGCCGTAGTGACCTTGACCTATAAAATCTTGTCCGGGCTATATCTCAGAAACTGTAAGGTGTAGGAAGTTGATACTTGGTAGGGATATTGGTTAGGGGGTATAGGTGTGCAACGTCATGGTCTGACCTTGATTTGTCCTTTGACCTTGCCGTAGTGACCTTGACCTATAAAATCCTGTCCGGGCTATATCTCAGAAACCGTAAGGTGTAGGAAGTTGATACTTGGTAGGGATATTGGTTAGGGGGTGTAGGTGTGCAATGTCATGGTCTGACAAGGATTTGACCTTTGACCTTGCCGTAGTGACCTTGAGTTCGAAAATCTTGTCCGGGCTATATCTCGGAAACCGCAAGGTGTAGGAAGTTGATACTTGGTAGGGACATTGGTTAGGGGGTGTAGTTGTGCAACGTCATGATCTGACCTTGATTTGACCTTTGACCTTGCTGTAGTGACCTTGACCTATAAAATCTTGTTGCACCTTTGAGTCTGTTTTTTTGATGCAGATTTAGCACTGTTAAAGTCATATTAGAATTTATTAAGAATTTTACTTTCATAACTTCCCATTGTAAGAGATGGAATTTCATCAAGTGAGCCACAGATTTTGCTCCAATACCACACATAAGCATTCATTAAATGTATTACCACTTCTGTATGCATGATAATATTCAAACCATCTAAACTATAATTGGGCCATGCAGGTGTAGATAAAGAGTGTTGAATTTTAGTTTGCTGATTAATGCTGTTATCTTGTTATTCAATTATCTTGTTTTAGTACTTCATCTTTATATGCATTATCTTTCTTTTAAACATTATTTCTCCATTTAAACATTGTTTGGACCTTTATATAACTGACAGTGCTCTGAAAGTATCCTGAAGTTTGTACTGGTACAGTACTTCTGTATCTCATGGTGTTGAAAATATTTCCCTAGGCTGTGGGGTACGGGCATCTCTGATGCTATTTTTTTTCTTGAAAGTGCTTTCTGTGAGTCACAGATCCACATTTTATCGATTATCATTATCCATAGTTAAATTTTGTGGCAGTCAGATTATATTAAAACTTGTCAAGCTTTGTCCAAAATTATATTTCCCCATAAAGGAAAACAATTGGTACACATGGTAAAACAATGTTGATTGTGTATTCAGCTAAAAAAAACAACCATAGAATTAATTTAGTGAAAGCCCAATATGGTATGCAGACCAAAGGAAACATTGCAAAGATTGTCTAGGTTGGTCATTTGGCACAAGGTGTTGAATTAATAAATTGATTTTAATTTACAGGGTTTTATAATAGATAATTGCCTCGTGGCACTTTCACGAGCGCCACTTGGCCATTACCTATATAATAGCAGGACTTTTGATATACACTGAGGCCCTGTTTCAACTAATCCCAATTTTGAAAACAAAGAATAACTGGGCTTTTGATGTACACTAAGGCCCAACTTCAACTAATCCCAATTTATGACAGCAGAATAAATAGACTTTTGATGTACACTAGGACCCAGCTTCACCTAATCCCAATCAATCAAATCAAAAGGATAACTAGACTTGTAGTGTGTAAAATGAGGCACTTCATCCACAAATCTTAATTGGTGAATTCAAAGGAATAACTAGAATAGTTGATTGCTTTCACAAATAGATCAGTTATGTCATTCAGTGGCATAAATATTATTAAGTGGTAATACAATAAACTGTTATTGGTGTGAGAGGGGAAGATTCTAGGCCCTCCCAGAATCTACCGGGGTATAAAATGAAGGGGGGTATAATGTGGGGGCTTTCACCGACAACACTTTAAATTTTGGGGTTTTAAAGTTTGTGGGTGTTCCAAAGCCTAAACCCACACACAGATTTTCACCAAATTTTCAGGATATGTTTACCCCGAGGTGATCTAGAGTTGATTAGGTTTTTTTTTTTGATATCTGGCAACACTTTTGATATTTCTAGGTCTTAGAGTTTGCGGATGTTCCTCAGCCTAAATCAATGCATGTTTTTATTGTGTTAATATATCTTACCTAACAGACTGATGCCAGACGCCAGAAAAAGACATCCTAAGTTTCCTCCAGTGGAACCGGCAATGGTGCCACCCCACTCGCTAGAGGCCTTATTGTCTCCCTCACTGACCAGTCAGTTGTGTGTCTGGTGATCAGTCATGTCCTGCTTATAACTCATTAACCCCAGAATAAAAGATTCAGCATAGCAGTCCTTCTTACAAGCAGAGAAAAGAGAAGAAAAAGGGGACTTAAGCGGCGGGTTTACAGGACCCTAGTTCAAACGCTTCAGTTGGCCAGCACTCTTTCTTTCATGGTGCACAAAGCCTCCCATTCTACAACCAGTTCCGATGCACAGTTCAGCCGGTTTGGCTGACCAGCACAGGGAACCAATATTTGCCTTCGGCTATGCTTGGTTAGCCACCTGCAGCCTGTTCCGCAACTGGTCCCACCAGTTACTACTCATCAGGTTGCCAGTTCCACCACATTGGTCTTTCAGACCCCACAGCCCCTTCACCAAACTACACGGACCACATCTTCAAAGTACCCAACTTTAGTGCTGTCAGCCCCTCCTTCTGCCGACACAAGCCAGCAGTTGGGATACCGCTCCTCCACACACTGGTGATCATGGGTATGTCTCTCCCCGCATGGATCTTTACCCGGAATGGGACTCAGATCTATATAAGGACAGCCCTGCTGATAGGGAAGCTGTGTCATAACAGGAACTGGAATATGTGTGCCGTTCTCATCAGGACAACCCTTGGACTGGCAGCAGTTCTCACCCCACAGGCAAAGTGTCAGTATCCATGCATGCAGATGATTGGTACACTTTGAAACAACCCACTCCAACAGACTATTTTCTTCCCAGACATTGTCATCGTGAAAGCTGAGGAGGATATTGCAAAGACTGAAGTGGATCTACGCTTCCCCAATTAAGGCTGCGATAGGTTACCCGAAAACAGTTCGAAGTCTTTAAGAAACCGGGTACAAAGTGGCGAAGTGGGTAGCCTAAAAAAAATATTAAATATACTGTAAAATGAAAAACTTGGGTAAACCTCAATATTCTGTCAGATTTCTCTAACTAATGATAGTTTTTCACGTAATTTTCCATATTTATACAGATATTTAAACATTATTTTTTGTAACGTTTTGTTTACATCATCTGCCATGTCTGCTTCTCTGCTACTACCACTGGGTGACAACTAAAACATGGTTACCCGAATTCGGAACGGTTCTTGCGAGACGAATACCTGGTGTCGTTTTTCTAACGAAGTCACAGCCTTACCCCCAACCAGGTTCGGCCGTGGTGGCAACCGCTTTCAACCTTTACACACCGATTTGTCGCTCTGCAAAGATGGATCTAGGAGTAGGTCTACGCAGGAGACGGACTGGTCCCAGGACATGCCCGCCTGGCCTAATTTTGGAAACAAACCCAACTTCACCAGAGGCAGGAGCAGAAGTTCTTCACTTACAAGACATGGTTCCTTCAGAGGAAAAAAATAAGCCAAATAACTGACAGTTACTGTTGGATACTTTTACCATGTAGTGTTGTAACTTTGTGCATAGTAGCTTGATCAAGGATACATCTCCCTCTAAGACTGTGGAGTGTAGTGACAATATACATAACAGTGTTGTTCAAGTAGTTAGTGACACAGTTTAGAGTGTTAGAGTGACAATATTGATGCTCTCAAAGCAATACCAAATGATTCTGACACTATTCAGAATCTAAACTTAGGTAAGTCTAGTAAGCTGCCTGATCAAGAAAAACATTGTAAATTACATTCATGTTGTAATTCATGTACTTACTGTATTTCTTCATGGGCATCCGCAAAAGAAAGAATTAAGCCCAGTAGTGGAAAAGATCAAAATAAAGCCTGTAAAGCATGCTTCTTTTGTAAGTCACTTGTGTTCTGTTCTCCTGTAGAAAATGTTCACAATGTTACTCAAAATTTACCTGTGGGAGGTCGTCTGAGAAACTTTTTGAAAATATTGGCCTCCCAGGGTGCAAACCCAAAAGTAGTGTCCATACTGAAAAATGGTTACATTCTTCCATTCAAGATAAAACCCCCTCTAACCAGAATCCCACTGATCGAGAGCAGATATGTAAATTGGCAAGGGAACCAATTCTTGCAGGAGGCTTTGCAAAAATGAGCCCTAGAAAACATCAAGGTTCAATCCTCTCTGGCTTTTCACAACCGCCTCTTCTTAGTTCCCAAACCGAACAAGTGATGTCCAATCTTAGACCTCAGCTCTCTAAACAAGTTCCTGAAGGTCCAGACCTTCAAGATGGAAACTGCACAGTCTATAAGGCTGTCTCTGTAAACAGGGGAATGGGTCTCCTCCCTAGAATTCAAGGATGCCCACTTTCACATGCCCATAAGCCAAATATCTCAAAAATACCTAAGGTTTCACTGTCAAAATCAGACCTTCCTGTTCACAGCTCTACCCTTTAGCCTTCCCACAGCTCCCATGGAGTTCACTACTGTGGTAAAAGATGTCAAACTTATGGCTAAAGGTCGTCACATCTAGATCCACTAGTTCTTAGACTACTGGCTTGTCTGGGCAAAAGACGAGGAAACATCTCACCAGCATACCCAGTGTCTTCTGGCTCTATGTCAGGATCTGGGCTGGATTGTCAACCTACAAAAGTCATATCTAATACCTCAACAGGTCTTCAACTTCGTAACCCTATCAGTTGGAACTAAAGCAAGGTCTAGTCGGGCCCACCCCAGACAGATGGAAAGCCCTGAACTAAAAGATAGGAACCTTCCTGAAACAGAAACAGTGCTCTGTGAGGCAGTTCATGTCACTAATAGGCCTCCTCACTGTAATAGAAAAGCAGGTTCTGTCAGGACATCTCCACATGAGGCCCATTCAGTGACCGGTACAGGCAAATTGGCACGTCCCAGAGTCCTTGGAAAAGTTTATCCCCATTCCCAAGTCCCTTTGAGGCATCTACAGTGGTGGCTACAAGAAAAGAACATCCTAGTAGGCCAGCCCCTGCACCCTATTCAGCATGCATGTCAAATATTTACTGACACTTACATCAAACGAAGGATGGGGTGCTCATCTGGGAGAATTCATAGCCAAAGGTCTGTGGTCCATCCCGGAACACAAATTACACATCAGCTTCCTGGAATTGAAAGCAGTTCTGCTAGCCCTGAAATGCTTTGAGCACTTTTGCAGGGAGCAGACTGTCCTTAAAGCCATAGACAACACCATTGTTGTTGCCTACATATTTGACACCATGCTCCATTAATCCCATAATGATTAAGGGATAATGATTAAGGAATAAAACACAAATTAGTGGGTTTATTACACTTTATTATCTCCCCTAAAAATAATAAATAATATGTAATCATTATATTCATTCTGAACTGTAAAATTATAATTATAATAATCATCAAATTATTATAATTATATTCTTACACTTATCTGTTGTCCCCCAGGAGTTCAGATTAAGCCCTATTAAATTTTGAAACCTTGGGGGATACTTATCCCCAGGATTTAGGAGCAAATCCGCAGAAGCAAGGTGGACCCCTTAAATGCACCTCAGTAACCAAATTTGTCCATCTCACAGCCTCTGATGAGAACTGACAACTCAGATTGAAACATTGATACCAGATTAGGTGAAAATATAAGGCAGAGATACATTTTGAGTTTTAACCCTTTCACTGATACAACACTTATTTTGTACCATACTCCAGGCAGGTTGAACGTGATAGCAGACCAGCAATCCTGTCACAGCCATGTTTTCCAGATGGAATGGTCTCTTCACAAGGGCATATTCGACCAGATTTGCCACAGGTGGCACACACCCCAGATAGGCGCAACAAGAAACTCCCCCAATTTGTGTCACCAGTCCCTGACAAGGAGGCCTGGGCATTGGACGCTATGAGCATATTAGGGGAAGACATGGATGGTTATGCCTTTCCCCAAACTCCCTTGATAGCAAATGTCGTAAACAAGATCCTCAGCAACAACTGTCACCGGATAATAGTCATAGCCCGGCTGGCCCAACATGTCATGGTTTTGGTACCTGGTGACACGGTTAACTCACCCTCTGTGCCTACCTTGCCAAACCAACCTTCTGACTCCACCCTTCAACAGAAGCCTACACAGGGACTTTCCCAATCTGAACTTCCATATATGGCTCCTAGAGCCTCGACCACTAGAGTCCAAGGTTTTTCTGGTCAATGGCAGAACAAATTGAGGCTCCTCAGAGACGCTCAACCAGAGCAGTCGATCAGGCGAAGTTGTTCATTTTTAGTCGAATCTTTGATTCGAGTTATGTACTGGGTTGTGGCTGCGATTTTTAAATTCGCTGTTTAAGCCCTTTAATATCAAATTCTGCATAACATTTGTTCACATATCTGTACATTAAGGTGTATAGTACACACTCTGCCATTTTGGAAATTTTTAATGCTTTTATTTAGTTATATTTTATACAGTAAAAAGCTTGTCTAGCACTACGTCTTGCTTTATGTAAGGTCCCGTATGTCCTAGAAACTATTGTATTTGCCATTGTAATGGCCCACTCGAACGAGTCTTTTTTAACGGTTAAGTCTGCTGGTTTCCAGACGTGAAAGTATTAAAGTATATATATTGTAGTGAGCCACGGCTGACACTAATTGACACACATTTAACCTTACATAAGGAAGGCTTGTGCAGTGACCGTGACTTCCCAGAAATAGACCAAATTTGTCAGTTGTGTATTTGAAGTCAAGCTGACAAGAACTGTTTATGGATATTTAAAGGATTTAGTGTTTTGTTCCTGTGAAGGACATTAGAAGTTAGGACCAAATTCACCACAATATTTATTCGTCTGCTGGTGTATCACGCAGTCACTGTTAACATAAAATCGTTATCTGCGCATGTAAGTGCCTTCATTCATTCATCGAAGCATGAGAATTAATTTACAAAATATTTATTATGAACCAATTGCATAGCTGGACATAGTAAACCATGAAGAATTTAATGAATGAAATGATGTCACGGTAGTACTAGACATTGGTCAATAAAAATATGGGAGGATGTGCAGACAATGGTTTTACACTAACATTGACTGTGCAACACTTGAGGGTTTACTACAAATTGATCCGTGACGAGAGCTTTCAATAAAAATATATGCACAACTCCGTAGTTCTACATTCAACCACGTGGGGAAGGCGTTACTGTGGTTTCCATTTCCTAGAAGTTCTCGCGTGATTTAATATATTTGTCTGTTCGAAGTATTACAAGATATGTATGAGCACGTTATGAAACAGTCGCATAAATAAGGGAAATATAAAACACGACCATTGCTCATTTATTTTATATGTCTTTATGATTAGATAAATTGCAAAAGTCCTGATTTTATAACAATATTAGTATATCCTAATTTATTTCTTAAAAATTCAAATTTAAGTTGCGTAAATCGATGCGATCCCCAAATATCTCCCACCGAGTTACGACTCGAGTTTCGGTCAACTCCTTACAGCACTAAGTGACCCCCCCCCCTGCAATTGCTGGCCTAAGATTCGACTCCGTGGTTGGCAGAAAGCCAGCCACTGCACCCTTGTTTGTTTGATGGTGTGAATTGAGTCAGATGGACTTCAAAGCACCATCTATAACTCAGCGGACTTCCTTCTTTACCTCTTCCAGGAATGGAAGCTTCAGCCTTCCACTATAGATGGTTATAGGACTGCCATAGCTGACAAAATGGGCAATTCCTCAGTGGAAATACTGGAGTTAGAAGTTCTGTCAGTGACTAAATTCCTCATAGAGTTCTAATTGGTCCCTCCAGTAAGCTACCCACCATCCTTTAGGTAGTTATTCTGGCATTAGTCTGTCCGGTAAGATATGTTAATGCAATAAAATAGTAAATTTAATAAGTAAATTAAATAATCTTACCTAATAGGTGGGAAAGTTCCACCCTCCAACGCTGCAAGTCTACCTTACTGGGGTCACAAGGGTTAAGTTTTTAAACAAAAAAGAGGAAGTGACATCACTTGCGGCCTGGCGATTGAGGGAGACACTAAGCCCCCTACCAAGTGAGGGCGGCACCATTGCCGGTTCGGCTGGAGGAAACTTGTGATGTTTTTTATGTCAGCTGACTTGTCAGTCAGCTGACATTATGTCGTCACTCTGCGGCGTGGGCGTCCGCGTGAACAACTTCTCCTCCCAAACTACAAGGCCTAGAGACGTGCTGTTTTTTTTAAAAGATACCTTATCTATCGAGGATGAAAAATTGTTCAAGGCATGCAAATCTGTCTGTTCGTCTGTTTGCTAGAGACATTACAAGGGGGGTACCCCCACCAAAAGTGTGAAAATTTCAACACTTAATCACAATTTTCTCAGTGACTATTGCAGGGATTTCTCTCATATCTTGCATATATGTACTAGGCCAGAGGTAGATTCTCTTGTGTGAGTATGAGACCTGGATCTGTCTTACTTTTTTTTTAATAAATTTTTTTAATAATTTTTAATGCATTAAAATTCATGAAATCATGCACAAAATCATTTATAGCTTGAAAAGTGTTGCATTTAGAGCATTTTGTTAAAATATGTTATTCAGCTACTTTTTTCATAGCTACAATATGGTGAGTAAGTTGGGTGCCTGTCTCAATAGCTAAGTGAGTAATAGCTACTTTTGGGCTTTTCAGTAACTTCCATCATGAGTAAAATCACTTGTAACTTAAAAACTATTGCATTTAGAGAATTTCGTATAAATATGTTATTCAGCTACTTTTGGGTCAGCTATAACATAGTAAAATTTTAGACCTGTAGCTCATGGCATAGCTGAGTAATAGCTACTTTTAGGTTATCACTGTTGAGTAAATCGCTTATAACTTAAAAACTATTGCATTTAGAGAATTTCGTATAAATATGTTATTCAGCTACTTTTGGGTCAGCTATAACATAGTAAAATTTCAGACCTGTAGCTCATGGCATAGCTGAGTAATAGCTACTTTTAGGTTATCACTGTTGAGTAAATCGCTTATAACTTGGAAACTATTGCATTTACAGTATTTTGTTTCAATATATGTTATTCACCTATTTTGGGATCAGCTATAACATAGTGAAGTTTCAGATCTGTGGCTCATTGCATAGCTGAGTAATAGCTACTTTGAAGTTCTCACTATTGAGTAAATCACTTGTAACTTAAAACCTATTGCATTTAGAGAATTTCGTATAAATATGTTATTCAGCTACTTTTGGCCAGCTATAACATAGTGAAATTTCAGATCTGTAGGTCATGGCATAGCTGAGTAATAGCTACTTTAAAGTTCTCACTATTGAGTAAATCAGTTGTAATTGGAAAACTATTGCATTTAGAGAATTTCATATAAATATGTTATTCAGCTACTTTTGGGTCAGCTATAACATATTAAAATTTCAGACCTGTAGCTCATGGCATAGCTGAGTAATAGCTACTTTGAGGTTCTCACTATTGAGTAAATCAGTTGTAATTGGAAAACTATTGCATTTAGAGAATTTCATATAAATATGTTATTCAGCTACTTTTGGGTCAGCTATAACATATTAAAATTTCAGACCTGTACCTCATTGCATAGCTGAGTAATAACTACTTTGAGGTTCTCACTATTGAGTAAATCAGTTGTAGTTGCAAAACTATTGCATTTAGAGAATTTAGTATAAATATGTTATTCAGCTACTTTTGGGTCAGCTATAACATAGTAAAATTTCAGACCTGTAGCTCATGGCATAGCTGAGTAATAGCTACTTTTAGGTCATCACTATTGAGTAAATCAGTTGTAACTTCAAAACTATTGCATTTACAGTATTTTGCTTAAATATGTTGTTCACCTACTTTTGGGTCAGCTATAACATAGTGAAATTTCAGACCTGTACCTCATTGCATAGCTGAGTAATAACTACTTTGAGGTTCTCACTATTGAGTAAATCAGTTGTAATTGCAAAACTATTGCATTTAGAGAATTTAGTATAAATATGTTATTCAGCTACTTTTGGGTCAGCTATAACATAGTAAAATTTCAAACCTGTAGCTCATGGCATAGCTGAGTAATAGCTACTTTTAGGTCATCACTATTGAGTAAATCAGTTGTAACTTGAAAACTATTGCATGTACAGTATTTTGCTTAAATATGTTGTTCACCTACTTTTGGGTCAGCTATAACATAGTAAAATTTCAGACCTGTAGCTCATGGCATAGCTGAGTAATAGCTACTTTGAGGTTATCACTGTTGAGTAAATCGCTTATAACTTGGAAATTATTGCATTTAGAGTATTTTGTTTCAATATGTTATTCACCTATTTTGGGGTCAGCTATAACATAGTGAAGTTCCAGACCTGTGACTCATTGCATAGCTGAGTAATAGCTACTTTGAAGTTCTCAATGTTGAGTAAATCACTTATAATTTGAAAACTATTGCATTTAGAGAATTTAGTATAAATATGTTATTCAGCTACTTTTGGGTCAGCTATAACATAGTAAAATTTCAGACCTGTAGCTCATGGCATAGCTGAGTAATAGCTACTTTTAGGTTATCACTGTTGAGTAAATCACTTATAACTTGGAAACTATTGCATTTAGAGTATTTTGTTGCAATATGTTATTCACCTATTTTGGGGTCAGCTATAACATAGTGAAGTTCCAGACCTGTGGCTCATTGCATAGCTGAATAATAGCTACTTTGAAGTTCTCACTGTTGAGTAAATCAGTTGTAATTGGAAAACTATTGCCTTTACAGAAATTTGTGCAAATATGTTATTCAGCTACTTTTGGGTCAGCTATAACATAGTGAAATTACAGACCTGTAGCTCATGGCACAACTGAGCAATAGCTATTCTCAGGCACTGACTGTTGAGTAAATCGGCTGTAACTTGAAAAATATTGCATTTGGAGTATTTTGTTAAAATATATTGTTCACCTACTTTTGGGTTAGCTAGTTTTCAGGTTCTCACTATTGAGTAAATCAGTTGTAACTTGAAAACTATTGCATTTACAGTATTTTGCTTAAATATGTTGTTCACCTACTTTTAGGTCAGCTATAACAGAGCAAAAATTCAGACATGTAGCTCATTGCATAGCTGAGTAATAGTTACTTTGAGGTTCTCACTCTTGAGTAAATCAGTTGTAACTTGAAAACTATTACATTTAGAGTATTTTGTTAAATATGTTATTCACAGACGTTTTGGTCAGCTATAACATAGTGAAATTGCAGACCTCTATGTCATGGCATAGCTGAGCAATAGCTTCTTTCAGGTTCTCACTGTTGAGTAAATCATTGTATCCAACCTGTAGGAAATCATGGGCTGGGAATCTGTTAATATGGTCCGATTTGACCTTGGAACCCTCCTTCAAGGTCAAATGAGGATAGCCAAACATAAAAGTGCTTATAACTCGCTTATTATTGGTCCTAAAGGTTTGGAATGAAAACCAACCTATAGAAAATCATGGGCTGGGAATCTTTTGGTGTGGTCGGATTTCACCTTAGACCCCTCCTTCCAGGTCAAACGAAGATAGCCAAACTTAAAGTGCTTATAACTCGCGTATTATTGGTCTTGGAGGTTTGGGATGGTAAACCTACATATAGGAAATCATGGGCTGGGATTCTTTTGGTGTGGTCAGATTTGACCTGGAACCCCTCCTTCAAGGTCAATTGAGGATAGCCAAACTTACAATTGCTTATAACTCGCTTATTATTGGTCCTACAGGTTTGGGATGGTAAACAAGCTACAGGAAATCATGGGCTGGGAATTTTTTTGTGTGGTCGGATTTGACCTTAGACCCCTCCGTCAAGGTCAAACAAGGATAGCCAAACTTAAAAAGTGCCTATGACTCACTTATTATTGGTCCGAGAGGTTTGGGATGGTAAACCATCCTAAATTCTTTGGCTGGGAATCTTTTGGTATGGTCAGATTTGACCTTTGGATCCCTTCTTCATGGTCGAACGAGGATATTGCATTTATAGTATTTCTTTAAATATTTTTAACCTACTTTTTACACTTAAACAATTACCTTGTTACTTTATTTCATAATACCATTTGCAGGGCACAACTTTTTTGTTCTTTTCTTCTGTCAGCTTCGGAATATCTTTCGAACATGCTGTTCAGTTACCATTTACTGTATTTCTGTACAGCCCTTTCCCTGATAATTATGCTTTCCTCTCATTATCACCATCACAAATCAAAAACATTCAGTCAGCTGACACAGTGCCCGTTCACGGGCACTCTCCTCTTGTTTTGGTATTTGGCAGGACTGGCTTGCGCCGAGCCAATTTCATTAGTCTGTTAGGTAAGAACTTATTCTCTAACTTGGGTGAAATTTTTGTTATTGAAAATATTTAGTAGCGATTGCTCCTTAAATGCAAGTGGTAATTGCTACTACGCTTGCCCTATGACAGTAAAATGTGGCATTTGTTTCTGATAAATTTCAATGTGTTTGTATGGTGGTGTGCCTGGGTGTGGATGTTTTGTTCCTATACATAAAGAAAAAAATTCTTGAGATATACCAGATTTATCCATATAAACGCCCCGGAGGCGATGCATTTTTCAAAAGGCGATTATTACAGATAAAAAAATCAACTCTAGTCTAGTGGCAATGAGTGATTTTGGACACATGCAGCCTTGATCTCATTGCAAACATGGCAGGAGAGATTAAAATATTAGAAACCAATCTTAAAAATGAAGAGATTAAACTTTTATGTCGTATTTTTGTAGATTTTTGTGATCAAAGCTGTCCTATTTTGTTTTGATTTTATTTATTTCACGTAAGCGGCATTCGATTGGGAAGTACTAAAGCACATCTTTTTTTGAAATCTCAGAATCGCAAAGGTGCTGGCTGTTGAGAGGGATGTAAAACCCCGAAATATGACCTTTGCAAAGGTAGAGGGGAGTTGTGGGGGGTGTTTAATAGGGAGGGGGCGTTTATACGGATAAATACAGTAAGTGAATCTGCGAATGTCATCTCTACACTAATATTATATAGTAAAGGCATACAAGCCCTAATAATTTCAGAAAGTACTTGAAAACTATTTAAATATTTTAAAAAAGGATAAAACTTATCATTGCACTAAGATTGAACAACATCAACAAAAAAAAAGGAAAATGTGAATCTGTGATGTCATCTCTACACTAATATTATATAGTAAAGGCATACAAGCCCTAATAATTTCAGAAAGTACTTGAAAACTATTTAAATATTTTAAAAAAGGATAAAACTTATCATTGCACTAAGATTGAACAACATCAACAAAAAAAAAGGAAAATGTTTTTTGTAATTGTGGAACTCAAAAAAATGATTGCTACAAAAATACCCAGCGAATGCCTGTGGCATGAGATGGCCATGGGATTTGGGGAAATGTTGGCATCGGGTCTTTGCAATCTAGTTGTACACAGTGTTTTCTCACATTCTTCTTTAATTGTAGGCCCTGACAGCTTAAAAAGATGTCGGCTGTTAATGTTTTATTAAAATTGTGTTCACTAATTTAGTTAGTGATATCTGGTTGCTTTGGTTCTTGGTTCCATACTTGTGTATAGTTTTGTGTAAAACTCTTTGATTTAATGTGAAATAACTCACTCGTCCTGATCTATATTTCCTTTTTCATCCAAAAGTTGTAATACAGTGTATTTTGGTGTTGTTTTTCAAGGTTCGGAAATACGATGTGTTTTTCTCGCCTTGTTCAGTCCATTTGGCCTGAGATTGATACACACCTATTCTGGTTTTTACCTTGTATTGAGTTCAGCCTGCAGGTTTTTTTAGTTTGTCATGTTTGAATAATTTTTACTGACTAATTTTTAAGGTTTTCCGTATCTTTCTCAGTTTGTAAAATTTTGAAGTTTTAAAATAGAAGTGTTAATTGATAAATGGGCACAAAGTGTACTAGAAACCACTGAGCACACATGTCCACCATGGTTGCATTTCAAAAGTTTTGAAAGTTTATTGGTACCCAGAATATTAACTTGATCTTTCCAGAAATGTAATCAATTCATACCCTGGGCTAGCTCCTTCATACTAAAAAATTATCATCAAAATTTGTTCCTTACTTTTAAAGAAATATCAAGTAGAAATCTAAAGTCATTAAAAATACATTGAAAATAGGACCTCTGAAAATTCATGATTTTTTTTTGTATCTAAAGTATGATCCAGACAAATGAACACACAAAAACATAAAATTCTGGTGGCGGTAAAAGCCACTTCATGGTGACAATCACTCAGGGTATTAAATTTTTTGCAATGGACTGACAGGAAATTGAAAGAAAAAAAAAGATGAAAAAAGAAATTAATAATCTTATGAATACACCCCCCCCCCCCCCCCCCCCCCCCCTTTCTGTTGATTATCTTTGTGTCAAGAAAGTGAGAGAAGAAATATTTTTAACAAAGGACAACAAGCATCACAAGCTATGTTTGTGACCTCACAATGAAATTGTGATATCATCATGTAATGACATCATCAGAAAGCAAAATATTGATTGATGTATGTGATAAGGAGAATCAGATTTCCCTGTATATGCCCAATTGAAAATAAGAAAAACTCTCTGCTGACTTTACTTTTCAAACAAATTATACCAAATTTGGAAGAATCCGTCTGTACCACAGGAAGTATCTGGCCACCAAATTTGGGCTCGATATTATAGTTTTTATGTCATCACTCTGCGGCGTGGGCGTCCGCGTCCGCGTGAACAACTTCTCCAAAACTACAAGGCCTAGAGACATGCTGTTTTTTTTAAAAGATACCTTATCTATCGAGGATGAAAAATTGTTCAAAGCATGCAAATCTGTCTGTTCGTCTGTTTGCTAGAGACATTACAAGGGGGGTACCCCCACCAAAAGTGTGAAAATTTCAACTTTTTATCACAATTTTCTCAGTGACTATTGCAGGGATTTCTCTCATATCTTGCATATATGTACTAGGCCAGAGGTAGATTCTCTTGTGTGAGTATGAGACCTGGATCTGTCTTACTTTTTTTTTAATAATTTTTTTTAATAATTTTTAATGCATTAAAATTCATGAAATCATGCACTAAATCACTTATAACTTCAAAAGTGTTGCATTTACAGCATTTTGTGAAAATATGTTGTTCAGCTACTTTTTTCATAGCTACAATATGGTGAGTAAGTTGGGTGTCTGTCTCAATAGCTAAGTGAGTAATAGCTACTTTTGGGCTTTTCAGTAACTTCCATTATGAGTAAAATCACTTGTAACTTAAAAACTATTGCATTTAGAGAATTTCGTATAAATATGTTATTCAGCTACTTTTGGGCCAGCTATAACATAGTGAAATTTCAGACTTGTAGCTCATGGCATAGCTGAGTAATAGCTACTTTTAGGTTATCACTGTTGAGTAAATCGCTTATAACTTAAAAACTATTGCATTTAGAGAATTTCGTATAAATATGTTATTCAGCTACTTTTGGGTCAGCTATAACATAGTAAAATTTCAGACCTGTAGCTCATGGCATAGCTGAGTAATAGCTACTTTTAGGTTATCACTGTTGAGTAAATCACTTATAACTTGAAAAGTGTTGCATTTAGAGCATTTTGTTAAAATATGTTATTCAGCTACTTTTTTCATAGCTACAATATGGTGAGTAAGTTGGGTGTCTGTCTCAATAGCTAAGTGAGTAATAGCTACTTTTGGGCTTTTCAGTAACTTCCATCATGAGTAAAATCACTTGTAACTTAAAAACTATTGCATTTAGAGAATTTAGTATAAATATGTTGTTCAGCTACTTTTGGGCCAGCTATAACATAGTAAAATTTCAGACCTGTAGCTCATGGCATAGCTGAGTAATAGCTACTTTTAGGTTATCACTGTTGCGTAAATCACTTATAACTTGAAAACTATTGCATTTAGAGTATTTTGTTTCAATATGTTATTCACCTATTTTGGGGTCAGCTATAACATAGTGAAGTTTCAGACCTGTGGCTCATTTCATAGCTGAGTAATAGCTACTTTGAAGTTCTCACTGTTGAGTAAATCAGTTATAATTGGAAAACTATTGCATTTACAGAAATTTGTGCAAATATGTTATTCAGCTACTTTTGGGTCAGCTATAACATAGTGAAATTATAGACCTATAGCTCATGGCACAACTGAGCAATAGCTATTCTCAGGTACTGACTGTTGAGTAAATCAGCTATAACTTGAAAAATATTGCATTTGGAGTATTTTGTTAAAATATATTGTTCACCTACTTTTGGGTCAGCTATAACATAGTGAAATTACAGACCTATAGCTCATGGCATAGCGGAGCAATAGCTATTTTCAGGTTCTCACTATTGAGTAAATCAGTTGTAGCTTGAAAACTATTGCATTTACAGTAGTTTGCTTAAATATGTTGTTCACCTACTTTTGGGTTAGCTATAACATAGTAAAATTTCAGACATGTAGCTCATTGCATAGCTGAGTAATAGTTCCTTTGAGGTTCTCACTGTTGAGTAAATCAGTTGTAACTTGAAAACTATTACATTTAGAGTAATTTGTTAAATATGTTATTCACAGAATTTTTGGTCAGCTATAACATAGTAAAATTGCAGACCTCTATGTCATGGCATAGCTGAGCAATAGCTACTTTCAGGTTCTCACTGTTGAGTAAATCATTGTATCCACTGGATAGCCGCAGTGTGTAGAGAGAGATTTCACCATTACTGCTCTGATGAAAAAAAATATTATAGCTAGCTTTCTTAAGTTTGCAGTATATATTAATAACCATAAAATGTTGTCTGGGAATATTTTTGGCCTCATTTTGAGAAACAAGATGGCCGCCACAGGTGTTTTTTGTAAGTCATGAAAAGTGCTTATATCTCCCTTATTATTGATCCTAGAGGTTTGGGATGATAAACCAACCTGTAGGAAATCATGGGGTGGGAATCTTTTGGTGTGGTCAGATTTGACCTTCAATGACCCCTCCTTCAAGGTCAAACAAGGATAGCCAAACTTTAAAGTGCTTATAACTCGCTTATTATTGGTCCCAGAGGTTTGGGATGGTAAACAGACAGGAAATCATGGGCTGTGAATCTGTTGATATGGTCCGATTTGACCTTGGAACCCTCCTTCAAGGTCAAATGAGGATAGCGAAAATTGAAAGTGCCTACAACTCACTTATTATTGGTGACAGAGATTTGGGATGGTAAACCATCCCATAGGAAATCATTGGCTCGGAATCTTTTGGTATGGTCAGATTTGATCTTTGGACCCCTCCTTCAAGGTCAAATGAGGACAGCCAAGATTAAAAGTGCTTATAACTCATTTATAATTGGTCCTAGAGGTTTGGAATGGTAAACCATAGGAAATCATGGGCTGGGAATGTATTTGTGTGGTTAGATTTGACCTTGGACCCCTTCTTCAAGGTCGAACGAGGATATTGCATTTGTAGTATTTCTTTAAATATGTTTTAACCTATTTTTTACACTTAAACAATTACCTTGTTATTTTCCTTCATAATACCATTTACAGGGCACAACTTTTTTATCCTTTTCTTCTGTCAGCTTCGGAATTTCTTTCGAACTTGCTGTTCAGTTACCATTTACTGTATTTCTGTACAGCCCTTTTCCTGATAATTATTCTGTCCTCTAATCACCTTCACAAATCAAAAACGCTCAGTCAGCTGACACAGTGCCCGTTCACGGGCACTCTCCTCTTGTTGAATTATAAGGGCAAAATGGTGCCCAGAAAGACAGACAAAAAACTGATCACAATAACCCTCTGTTATCATCGAGCGTTAATAAATTTAACCCTGTGTGAGCATAAACTGAAACAGGACTGAAGACTCATGTTACACATGTTAACATTAATTATAATTCTTTGTCCATCATTTGTTTTATGAATATGTATTATAGTTATATTAAGGGGGCCACGGTGGCAGATCCCTGTCATGGCCGTAAGTGGGAAAGCTGGTAGTTGCTTGCCGTTGGTCGGCAGTTTACACTACAGAATCCTAGCGAACTATATGTACTGGTTTCCTCTGCCCTTCCAACTACCCGTCGTGATATGACCTGTACAGTGTTGAAAGCGACGTAAAACCCCAAATAAACAATATAGTTATATTAAATATTTGTGAGATATTAGTATACTAACACTTCTGCTGTGAGAGCTGTCTGAAAAAGTTCACAAGATTTTACCAAAGAATTGGAAATCTTTCCCCATTTGCTCTTAAATATCCAGCGTAATGAAAATTTGTTTTAAACTTACCATGTCAAAATTTTGGGTTTTTAGCCGGTTGATCACTGAGAAATGCTTTTTTCCCTCTAAGCCTCTTATATGGATTGATATTACCCTAAGTTTTGTTTTGGCATTATTACTGCTTCTTAGTTGTGGTTTAAGTTCTTTCTTTGTTTTCTTTATTGTATTGCATTTTTTCTTCTCAGGTGTTTTTGAAGATTACTTCTGTGCCGTTGCTTTCTGTTTTGCAAGGAAATCAGTTATACTTCAACTTTTGCCATGTTGGATTGTAATGATATCCTGCGTCTTGTCTTCTGGCTTTGATTTGGTATTTGTTGTTGAAGTGCTCTCCTCTCTCTGTTTCTGCACAATGATGGCTGTAGATAACACTGAGGATGTAAATTGCCTCAAGAACCTTTCTTTGGTAGAAATGGGGAGCCATCAGAGCAATGCTGTACTATTGTATTAAGCTCATCATTGTCACATTGGTAAAGAGACTTCTCGGAGTTCAGTAACTTTTTGCCTATGATGATTTCTTGCATTACATCTATGCTCCTTTTTTCCCATTCTTTGAAAAACTTATGCGGTATTGCTTTGCTCAGACTCTTTTGATTTGAACAGCAAGGGCTGGTTCATTACTATCAGTTGATTTCTACTGATAGGCTGCTCTACAGAGTGACTTGAAATTTTCTCCAAAGTTTGTACAACTTCCTTCATAAAAAGTGTGACAAAAATATAAAATATTTCAAAAGCTACTTCACCTACCCATTTCAAGATGTCATCAGGAAGTGTTTGAACAGCATTTGTTTTCATATATTGAAAATAAAATTAACATGAAATTTATAGATAAATGTATATGTAATTGAGATATTTTTAATAAATCAAAGGGGCAAATTAGACATTTTAAAGTTGTTGACATTGTTTACCTTATTGCAGGACACAAAATTGTAGGTAACACAGATATGAAATGCACTTTTCTTCATTTGCACTATCCTTTACTGTTATATTTATATTGTGAAATAGCTTCACATGCAAAAATGTATTTTAGATAACTGGGTTTTCTTGCATAAATGATTTCTCAGTAAAACATGAGCATTTGTATTGTGTTATTCAGATTAGTGAAAGAAATCCAGCAACACTGGTACTCTGGATGAAGTTCATTTTAGATTTGTGGAAGGTAAAAACTGGATAATAATAGTATATACAGTTGTGTGTAACTGTATTAAATTTGCAAGTGTACTTTAGTTTCTATATTCATTACTGGAATAATAAAAAAAACACTTGACTGTGTTAACACGTAAAAGAACAATTGGTCAGTAGAATGGCAAAACTAGAACAGTGTTCTTTGTGCACATGGTGTGGAAAATCATTCACTGAAGTAGAATTACAGATTCACATGGTGACTCATATAGGAGAAGAAAAGTGCTTCTGTTCAAAGTGTGACGATTCTTTCTCTGAGGAAAATGACTTAAAGGAACACATGTTATCTCATTCAGTGAATAAGTCATTGTGTTGCCCTGTATGCAAGCATTCATATTCACGTGTTGGTAATTTGAAAGCACATATTTTGACTCATTCTGGCAAGACTCCTTATAATTGCTCAGTCTGTGACAAATATTTTGACAGCTCAAGTTCAATGAAATCTCATGTTTTGTCGCATGTCACTTCCCAGCAAGGGGAACAACTCTATGGGTGTACATTTTGTGGGAAATTCTTCCCTGATGCGGCTGCTCTCAAATCACATTCACAAAGACACAGCTCCACAGCACAGAAAGAGTTTCAGTGTGACTTATGCAATAAATCATTTAAAGCATGTTCATCTCTTGAACATCACATGGCCACCCACAAAAACGAAAAGAAGTTTGACTGTAAAAAGTGCAGCAAGTCTTATGCCACTGAGCTTGGATTAAGGCGTCACATGGATACTCACAGATTAGCACAAACAGATTACACTTGTGACATTTGTGGTAAAACATTTGCCCGTCTTTACCATCTTGAAGTACATATGGTGAGTCACACTGGAGAAAAGAAGTTCAAATGTTCCCATTGTAACCAGACTTTCAGACACAGATGTGGCTTAAAAAGCCATGTGTTGATGCATACAGGAGAAGCACAATATGCTTGTAGATACTGTGACAAAACCTTCATTCATCATGCATCCAGAACAACTCACGAGAGAAAGCACACAGGAGAGAAGCCCTATAAATGTGCAGTGTGTGGCAAGGCATTTGCACAGCACAGTCACAGACGAAGTCACATGGTTGTCCACACTGGAGAAAGACCATACAAGTGTACATTGTGTGAAAAAGGATTCACACAGTCAAGTCATCTAAAAACCCACATGAAAGTTCACACTGGGGAAAAACCATACAAGTGTCCAATGTGTGATAGAACATTTGCTTTATCAAACACTCTCAGATCACACATAAAAACACATACAGGAGAAAAACCTTTCAAGTGTCCCCACTGTGACAAGTCATTTATCCAGTCGATTGCATTGAAAATTCATGTGTTAAATCACACTGGGGAGAAGCCATATACCTGCAATGTATGTGGTAAGGCTTTCAAACAGGGAAGCAATGCCAGGACACATATGAAAACTCACTATAAAGCAAAAAAAGAGTGTGAAGATGATTCTTCCTGACACTGTGGACTTTTTATGTGTTCAAAACAGTAATTCTTTGTCATTATTTGGTATAAATCAGTGTTTAGAGATTATGAAATGTTTTTATTTGTGAACACATGTATTTTTTACCCCACAGCCCTGAAGGGCTGTCGGGGTATTGTTTTTACCCATGGTGTCCGGATGGGCGGGCGGCGGGAAAAAGTTTGTCCGGGCTGTATTTCAGAAACCGTAAGGTGTAAGAAGTTGATACTTGGTAGGGACATTGGTTAGGGGATGTAGGTGTGCAACATCATGGTGTGACCTTGATTTGACCTTTGACCTTGCCATGTGACCTTGACCTATAAAATCTTGTCTGGGCTATATCTCGGAAACCGTGAGGTGTAGAAAGTTGATACTTACTAGTGACATTGGTTAGGGGATATAGGTGTGCAACGTCATGGTCTGACCTTGATTTGACCTTTGACCTTGCTGTAGTGACCTTGACCTACAAAATCTTCTCTGGGCTATATCTCGGAAACCGTAAGGTGTAGGAAGTTGATGCGTGGTAGGGACATTGGTTAGGGGTTGTAGGTGTACAGCATCATGGTGTGACCTTGATTTGACCTTTGACCTTGTCGTAGTGACCTTGACCTTTAAAATCTTGTTACACCTTTGGGTAAGTCTTTTGATGCAGACTAAGCACTGTTAACGTCATATTAGAATTCATTAAGAATTTCACTTTTACAACTTCCCATTGTAACAGATGGAATTTCATCAGGTGAGCCACAGATTTTGTTCCAACACCACACATTCATTGAATGTATTACCACTTCTATAGGGGCCACGGTGGCAGAGTGGTAACACTCTTGCCTCCCACCTCTGCGGCCGAGGTTCGATCCCCGTCATGGCCGTAAGTGGGAAAGCTGGTAGTTGCTTGCCGTTGGTCGGCAGTTTACAGTACAGAACCCTAGCGAACTATATGTACTGGTTTCCTCTGCCCTTCCAACTACCCGTCGTGATATGACCTGTACAGTGTTGAAAGCAACGTAAAACCCCAAATAAACAAATAAACCACTTCTATATGCATGGTAATATTCAAAACATCCAAACCATAATTCGGCCATGCCAGATTTAGATAAAAAGTGTTGTAATGTTTAGTTTACTGATTAATGCGGTCATCTTGTTATTGAATTGTCTTGTTTTAATACTTCATCTTTACGTGGATTATCTTTCTCTTGGACATTATTTTCTCTAGTTAAACATTGTTTGGGCCTTTATATAACTGACAGTGCTCCGAAAGTATCCTGAACTTTGTACTGATACAGTACTTCTATATCTCATGGTGTTAAAAATATTTCCGTAGGCTGTGAGGTACTGGCATCTCTGATGCTATTTGTCTATAGTTGGCATCCCTCCAATCCTTGAAACTGTGTAAATGCAGTCCCTAAACTTGTAAATTTTGGCAGTTTGCAAGCGGTACTCCCCTTTTTATCTCCTGCAGGGAGAAAGATCACACAAGACTTAATGTACTGACAATCACTTGTAACTGTAAAACTATTGAAATAGGAGCATTTTTATGAAATATGTTGTTCAGCTACTTTTTGATGTATTGTGTCATGGCCAGTTGTCCCAGCTATAGCTTCATTGTAGACTGAATAATAAATTCTTAAATTTATAGTCTAACAGTTCACTAATAGGTAAATTACTTATAACTAGGGATGGGTTGACAGGCCCAGTATCGAGAGCATTTTACTGAAATACCATGATGAGATTTTATAACCGCCACTTTGCTTGTGAACACATATAATGGAGGGAAGAGTTAAAATATTAGAAATATACTCAAAATCCAAAGAAATTATGAGCTTTTATTTCCAATTTTCATGCATTTGCAGACCTTATACAGTACTAGGCTACTTACGATTATGTTGAACAGAACTGTCATGTTTGAGTTGACTTTATGACTTTAATCTTGCTTGTCAACACATATTATTTAAGGAAAACTTAAAATATTGGGAACTAACAAAAATATGAAAAAATTATAAGCTTTTACTTCATTTAGGCAGTTTTATTGTAATGTCGTTAAGAGGAAACGAGCATTTTTGGGGTGTACTAAAACGAGGAGTCCCTGAATTGGTACAGTTTTGCATTGGCAACCTGCCAATGTATATATTTTTCATACCGACCCATCCCTACTTATAACTAGTGGCAACATCGCTTATCAATAGTGGCAATATTTATTGTTTTGGATCAGGGTTGCCAATATCAATGTGCAAAGCTGTAAATCAGTAGTGCCATTTTATGTATAACAACTTACAATTATTGAAATTAACCTCACTTCATGTTAGCAGTTGAGGATATGCCAGAACTAAACTTTTTTGGTGTAGTAATAAATACAGAGTGTTAGGGCGTTTGTTACAGGATATACGCCTGGCAAAAATTCCAAATAATGCCAGAGCGCCGTCAGGCATTATTATCTGGTTTCAAGAAACATGCCTTTATTTTTATGAGGTGACACGAACAAGGACGTCGCCATATTGTTTTGAATGCATGATCGCTCTCGTAAAAGCAGACAGTTTTACTATCGACATACAATCGAGCAATCGAAACAGCACTTCCGTTTCTCAGCGGGCCGTTATTGGAGGTTTTACTCCGTGCTGATTCTATGCGCACAGACGAGTTTTCGTTGACTGCGCACTTCCGTTCTTTATAATATCCCATATTCAGACTTTTTAGTATTACATCCCCATCAGACCATCCCATTCAGTATAGCTGTCAACACAGTTAAATCATGTACACACTACTCATTATTTATAACCTAAAAAGTATTCAAGTTGGAGCACTTTCTGTGTCATGGCAGATTTTCAGAGCTGTATCTCCATGGCTGAGTAGTAGCTAGTGTTCACTTGTAACTACAAATCCATTGAATCAAGAATGCTTTCATGAATGCCAATCTTCGCCTGTGTTTTGATGTACTGTGTCATGGCAAAGTTTTAGAACTTTAGTCTATAGCTATTTGAGTATTTGAATAATAGCCACTTTTATGGTTCATCAACAAGTAAATCACTTATAACGAAAAGGTACTCAAGTAGCAGCATTTCAAAGGACTCTGAGCCTTTCTTCCAACTGACCACAGGGCGCACTGGCAAGGACTTCTCTCCAGCAATGCATCAGTCAGCCAGCCAGCCCGGATCTGATGTGAAACTATCTACAGAGCACACTGGAAAAGGCATCTCTGCTTCCCAGCATCTGCCATCCAACCAGCTCAGATCCGACCGGCAGGTCACAGAATCTTCTTCTGCTTCACTAAAGCGCACTGGTACTGACCCTTCTACTCTCTCTACCAGCCAGCTTAAAGATGACCGGCACCGGCCAAGTACTCCACCTGGGCGCACTGGTAAAGACTCAACACTCTGTAGAAGCAAATCTGCCATCCAGCCTAATTCCAGCCGGAACCGACCAGGTACCGACCCTTCAACCACCAGACATGCTTCCACCGGCAAGCCACATTCTGACCGTCATCACTCTTCTCTGGCCACCGACACCGGCTCTCCAGCACTTCATAGGAAGAGACAGGACAATGTTTCTAGTGTCACTTGTGCAGATAGTGAGTTGTTGGACCGGCCTCCTGTCGACTTGTATGCCGAAGAGGGGGAACTTTCAGACGACCAGGAATTGACTACTACCGAACTTGATCAGGCCTTGAGTGAAGAACAGACATATAGAGAAACAATGAGTGGCATTAGATCCTATATGGGCTGGTATGGAGGTTGATAGTGCCACCACCGGATCTGATGATAACCCTTTTCCGGACCCAAGTCGTCTACTCCAGGAAAAGTCTTAGTACAAATGCCGACGGAAGAGTGGCTTTGGAAAAAGCTTGGGAAATTGAACCTTACTCTGGTTGAGGGTTGTCCCTCCCGAAGTTCTGAAGCCGGTGGCTTGATGATAGACCAGTTTTTGAGAACAGCAAAGTCGCAGTCCAAGTGGTACGGGCTGTCATCCGACCACAAAGCTGACCCTACCACAGTCTCAAGCTGGTGTACGGACGTGAGAAAACTCAACAGTTCATACAGCAGGATCTTCAGGCAGTCTGGCCTCATTTCCTCTCATCCGACCTCAGGACCTCTCAGGAAACGCTCAGAAGGTGGGAGAAATCAGCTAGAGAGGAAACTATCATCTGCAAGCTTCAACAGATGTCTCTTTAAAGTGCAGCAGAACATGCAGGAGCAATTGAGGACTGTACGACCTGAGAGTAAAGAGAAGGACTCTTCAAAAGTGACAACTGGTCTGGATGAACTGCAGTATTTGTTAAATTTCAATTCTAGCATATGCCAGGCAGCAGCAAAGACTGTGGAACACCTTACAGAGTTTGTCTTTATTTCCATGGGGAACTTGACTTTGGCGCGCAGAGGCGCATATGTTGTGAGTAGCTTCAATTGATTCAAAGCTTTTAAAGCTGGTTGTAGTATTGCACTGGGTAATCCTTGGTGAAAGACTGTTGCCAAACATTTACCCCCATCTTCACAAAGATAATAAATGCATCACTACAAACAGGAATTGTGCCATCCAGCTTCAAAAAATCTCTCGTCACCCCACTTTTGAAGAAGAATACTCTTGATGCAGAAGTTCTACAAAATTATCGGCCCGTTTCAAATCTGTCTTTCATTTCAAAACTCTTAGAACGGGTAGTTGCCTGCAGACTAAGCAAATACAAAGATGCTAATAATTTAAGAGAAAAGGTACAGTCTGCATACAGATGCAATCACAGCACTGAAACTGCTATTCTAAAAATCCACAATGATCTACTGATGGCTGCTGACAGAGGTGAATGTAGCATCCTAGTTTTACTGGATCTGTCAGCAGCTTTCGATACTGTCAACCATCGGATTCTGCTACAGAGACTGTATGACCAGTTTGGAATAAAGGGACATGCACATAAATGGATGATGTCCTATCTCCAAAACAGGTGTCAGCAGGTTATGATAGAAAATTCTCTCTCGACTGAGGTTGTCCTTACTCTGAACGTTCCACAGGGGTCTATTCTTGGACCCAGTGAATATTCAGACTTTACTGAACCAGTTGGGCGAGTCATCAGATCAAAATCTGTTACACCACACTTTTATGCAGATGACCCTCAATTGAATGTTCACTGTAATCCTAATAAACCAGATGCGGTTCAGGATGCAGTACTCAAAATTGACCAATGCTGCAAAGAGGTAAAAACATGGATGACTTCAAACTACTTGAAATTGAATGATGACAAGACTGAAGTTATAATTGTTGGTACCAAAGCACAATTACGAAAATCAAACAACACAATAGATGTTTGCAACTCAAAAATTGCAGTCAAAAACAGGGTGAAAAACATTGGTGTCCACATTGATTCTGAACTGACAATGAAGTATCATGTCAATCACATCTCATCAGTGGCTTGGTGCCATCTCAGAAATCTCTTCAGAATTAGAAGATACCTCACCACAAGCGCATGTGTCACCCTTGTACATGCCTTTGTTACTTCACGCCTTGACCTCTACAACTGTTTGCTCTACAAATGCCCGAACACCATGAAAAACAAACTCCATGGAATCCTCAACTGTTCAGCAAAACTCATTTTTCATGGGAAGAAATATGATTCTGTGACCCCACTATTGAAAAAACTGCATTGGCTTCCTGTCGAACAAAGGATACAGTTTAAAATACTTTTAACTACCTTTAAGTGTCTGAATGGAAAAGGTCCATCCTACCTTACTGATCTCCTTATACCACACACTCCACACCGTGTACTTAGATCTTCTCGCAATTCTTTGCTGACAGTTCCAAGAACAAAACTGAAAAACTATGGTGATAAAGCATTTCCTAAAGCTGCTCCTGAACTCTGGAACAACTTACCAATTGACATCCGATCCTGCAACTCAGTCGACTCTTTCAAGAAAAAGACAAAGACACATCTCTTCAAAAAAGCTTATGGAATATAGCTGCATGTTATTTGAACACCTTATTGTACATATCCATTTCATACTTGACTTGATTTTAAACATTGCCAAAGTGCTTATGAACAGGACAATTCTGAAATCAGCGCTATACAAATATATTTATCTATCTATCATATCTTGCCCATCTTAGAACTAGCGTTAAACCAGATACCCTGGCAGCATTGCATACAGCCCCTATGCACATCTCCACTCTCTTCCCCGACAACATAATCAAGAGGGCTGAAGAAGAAATAGCTCACTTTGAGAGTAAGGGTCACACCTCCGGTTCGAGAAGCAAGGGTCGGTACCACCCTTATGAAAGGCTGGACAAGAAATCTGACAGAAAGTCCTCTTATAAACCAGATAAGCCGGCTTGGAAGAATATTGGCAGAGGTCAGCACAAGAGAGCCAGAGGGAAACAGTCTAGTTACTCCTCACGACGATCCAAGAGCCAGCAGTCGTATAAATGACAATTACTGTATAACAAGTTCTCCCACATGACTGCTGACCTGGAGCTCATCTCAAAGTCAGACATTAAACATTTGTACAAGTTTCGATGTAAATTGTCATGTTGTCAAAAATGTTCATTCTGCACCCGGGCATTCCCAAAAGAAAGAAGTAAGTCCCGGGTCAGCAATTTGTGAAAAGTGTTTCTTGTGTCACTCCATTGTCTTGTGTAAATCCTGCAATCAATCTCAAAAATGCTGCACCAAATCTGCCTGTAGGGCAAGACTTCAATCCTTCTGGCAAGTTTGGCTGGACCTGGGCGCCGGTCCGAACATAGTTCAAATCCTGAAAGAGGGTTACACCCTCCCCTTTCGGACCCGGCCCTTACTGACAAGATCTCCGACCGTCGTAAGCTGCTATGCCAATCCTCACAGAAACCTCGCACTGTTAGAGGCATTGCATCAGCTTATCGACAAAAACACAGTGGAGTTAGTGCAGACTCCCAAGTCACTCGGGTTTTTCAACCGACTATTTTTAGTCCCAAAGCCAAACAACAAATGGAGACCTATACTGGATCTGAGCAAATTAAATGTTTACCTCAAGGCGCAAAAATTAAAAATGGAGACTCCAGAGACCATCAGAACATCACTCCAACAAGGGAGTGGGTTACCTCAATAGATTTCAGGGATGCCTACTTCCATATACCAATACAGGAACAGTCCAGGAAATACCTGAGGTTTCATGTCGAGGGTCGGACATACCAGTTCAAAGCTCTGCCTTTCGGTCTGTCCACAGCACCCTTGGAGTTTACTGTAATAGCAAAGGAAGTGAAACTGATGGCCATGCAGAAGGGCATAAGGATCCACCAATACCTAGACGACTGGTTGGTGAGAGCCACATCCCACCATGTTTGTTTCCAGCATACTCGAGATCTAGTGAGAATATGCCAAAGGCTAGGTTGGCTTGTGAATCTGGAGAAATCCGAACTGGAGCCCAAGCAAGTTTTCGACTTTCTAGGCTATCAGTTTGACCTCACAGTTGGGCGGGTTGGACCCACACCAGAACGTTGGCAGAACCTTCAGGAAAAAACTTTTATCCCAACCGGCTTGTCCGGTCCGGCAGTTCATGTCCCCGATAGGTTTATTAACAGCCACAGAAAAGCAGGTTCACCTAGGCTGACTACATATGAGGCCCATACAGTGGCATCTCAAAAACAACTGAAGGGTTCTGGAATCACTAGAAAAGGTAATTCCTATTCCCAGGTCACTGCTCCCCCACTTACAGTGGTGGCTAGAAAGCAACAATATCCTCACAGGCCAACCATTACACCCAATAAAGCATGCTCTGCAAGTCTTTACAGATGCATCAAAAGAAGGGTGGGGCACTCACTTAAACGAGCACACTGCAAGAGGAACCTGGTAGCTTCCAGAAAGCAAGCTGCATATAAATTACCAAAAACTCAAGGCGGTTTTCTTAGCATTAAAAGAGTTCCAAGACCTATGCATGAACAAGATAGTTCTTGTAGCAACAGACGATACCACAGTGGTATCATATATAAACAAGGAAGGAGGCATGAGGTCGGGCCCACTTTGCGCCCACCTGTGGAGGATCTTGACCTGGTGTACCAGATATCAAGTGACCCTCAAAGTCCGTCATATTCCAGGCCGTCTAAACGTGGTAGCAGTCAAGCTATCCAGACTAGGCCAGACCATCCAGACTGAGTGTTCTCTCCTTCCAGAGGTCTTTCAAGCGATATGCAGCAGGTGGCACTGGCCTCAAATAGACACCCCATGCAAGAGAATAATTTTGATCGCTCCGGGGTGGCCCAACATCCCTGGTTTTGGGATCTGGTAGCCATTTCCAGTCAAATCACACTGAGCCTTCCATTCCTGCCCAATCTTCCAACACAGCCTTCCCTCAAAGAAGAAATCTGACAAACCTGAATCTCCATGCATGGCTCCTAGAACCTCAGCAATCAAGAAACAAGGTTTCTCTGCGGCAGTGGCAGAAAGAATTGAGGCTCCTCAAAGGGGATCCACCTGATCAGTCTATGAAGCAAAATGGTGGTGTAGCACTAATCAGGTGGACTTCAGGGCACCCCCTGTGAAGTCCGTGGCTGATTTCCTTCTGTACCTATTTCAGGACAGGAAACTACAGCCCAGTACCATTGATGGTTACAGGTCAGCCACTGCTGATAAATTGAGAAACTCGTCCATCAATATCAGCAAGGATGAAAATCTCACTCGTCTCCTGGATAGTTTCCATAGAGACAGACCCAAAGGTCGGAGGAAAGTTCCCTCCTGAAACCTCCCCCTGGTATTACACCAGCTGACAAAGGCGCTATTTGAACCTATTAAAGAGTCATCTCTGAAACATCTGACCTTCAAGACAGTTTTCCTCTTAGCCCTTGGGTCGGGCAAACGAAGGAGTGAGATACATGCTTGGCAGAACAGAAACATAAAAAGACACCAGTCTGACTGGTCAAAGGTTTCCCTGTATCCATCACCCAGCTTTCTCTCGAAGAACCAGCTGGCGAAAGAGGGTCCGGACAGTGTGGCCCCAGTGGTTATACCAGCCCTGGCCCCGACTCTGGATAGATCTGTCAAGGCTGATAGGTCCCTGTGTCCGGTCAGAGCCCTGCGCTATTATCTGGACAGGACCTCAGACCTCCGGCAGAATAAAGAATTGGTCTTTGTTTCTTTCAAGAAAGGTTTTGACAAAGACATTTCTCCTGTCACCATCTCCTCTTGGATCAAGCAGACTGTGATCCTGTGCTGTGAGCTCTCAGACCAAAACTCCCACTCCTTGCATCAGGTCAAGGCCCATGATGTCAGGTCCTTTGCAGCATCAAAGGCTTTTCAATCAGGAGTCTCTCTAGAACAAATCTTGTCGGCCTGTCACTGGAAATCACATAATACCTTCACTCAATTATATCTGAAGGATGTGGCATGGGCTGACTCAGAGCTCTATCATTTGGGCCCAGTAGTGGCTGCTCAGCAGATTCACAAAAATAGCCCTAATAAGAGAGGAGAATGTATATATGTAAATATTGTACATATAGATAAGTTTATCATCAAAAAAAAAAAAAATTCTGACATGCTTCCTTCGGGAGGTTTATTTCTGTGGGACTGAACTCATCCCTCTCTTCCCCTACCTCAGAGCAGGTCTGTTTTTTTAAAAAAAAGAAATGGGAGGTAAGTCGGTTTCGACCGTTTGACCGGTTTCTGTTAACCGACTATAGCCTTAAGGATTTCCTGACCTTAAGGTCGACCCAGGCTTGAAAGAAATTTTGTTAGTTCTTTTCTGAGTTCACTTAAGTCCCCAGTAACTTACTCGCCGACCAAGCGGTAGTTATTCAGCAATTGTCCATTTGCTAGGATATATTAACGCAATGGACACACAAGGCCCTGCCAACCGGCCCCACTATCAGTTTACTAGGGGTCTATTAGGTTTAGACAACGAAAAAATGCCATGACGTCACGCTGTCTAGACAGGAAGCAAATACCATGCGCCACCTGTCTAGTATGCTTGCATACAGGATGACTTTTTCTGTTGTTTGGCAGGCCGGTCTCCGCGACCGGATTAGCAATTGTCCATTGGAAAGGGTATTAACTTATAAAAATTTAATTTACTTATTAAATTTGCAATTTTGTGTTTTTGCCTCCTGTGTCCTTTGGATTTTTGCTTTTACAGCTTTAGAATGTATGAATAGGTAGTCGTGGGGAGTCTAGGTAGCTGATCAAATTACCCCTCTGACCCCCTCTTGTGAGTCAAACTGAGGTAATAAAATATCAATCTTTCTGTTTTTGCCTCGTGTCTATTACCTAGACAAAACACAAGACCTCAGGCAAGGCAAATAATTGGTCTTTGTCTCATTCAAAAAGGGTTTTACTAAGGATATCTCTCCTGCTACAATCTCTTCTTGGATTAAGCAGTTATCCTTTGCTATGAACTGTCAGATCAAGAGGCTCTAACCTTGCACCAAGTTAAAGCTCATGATGTTAGAACCTTTGCGGCTTCTAAAGCTTTTCAGGGTGGCATCTCACTGGACCAAATTCTGTCCGCCTGCCACTGGAAATCCCACAACACCTTTACTCAATTTTATCTCAAAGATGTTGCTTGGGCAGACTCTGAGCTTTTTCATTTAGGTCCTGTGGTGGCTGCCCAGCAGATCCATTATTGAACCTCCTATGCTCCTATCCTGTATATAGTGTACATAACAGTTATGTTTTTTCTTTGGTATAGGTCTCCCCGTGTTTTGACCTATTCTTTAATTGCAGGTTTTTTTTTTACCTGGGTACCTAGAGTACGAGGTATGAAACATTTCTCCACTCTTCTTGGGTGCATCTGGAATCTGAATCTCTAAAACAGAACTTTCTCTCTTCCTCCCCTCAAAGCAGAAAAGGGGGGGGGGGGTGCTCTTTGGGCCTTAAGAGCCGGTGGTGACCTTTTCACCAAAACAGGCCATTGCCTTTGAGCCTAGACATAGAGTTCCTTTTAATCCTAGAAGCTGCCCTCCATCCACTGGGTAGTTATTCTAGCTATCGTCTGTTAGGTAAGGTGTATTAACGCAATAAAATTGCAAATTTTAATTAGTAAATTAAATTTTTATTAGTTAATACCTTACCTAACAGACGGGAGATTCCCATCCGGCCTTCCCCGCTTTCAGCTTCAATTTTCAAACCTAGGGACGAAAAAGATGCTAAGACGTCACGTCCCTCTGGTGAATGAAGCAGGAACTAGGCCACCTGGCGAGTGGATTGTAGTGTACCGGTTTGGCGGGACCGGATCGCGCCAGACTATAGCTATCGTCTGTTAGGTAAGATATTGACTAATAAAAATTTAATTTACTAATTAAAACTTGCAAATTACTGACACTTTCAACAGGGCATAGATAAAGATAACATCTTTATATGAGGATTTCTTCATGCACAGACTAAAACAGGGGGAGAGGGGTGTTGGGGGAGATATCCTTATACGAGCATTTCTTCATGCATAGATATTTTGAAGCTTAAATATGTATACTGACCGGGTAAAATTAAAACAAAATTTGAAGATAAATGTAAATTTAATTGAGATAGTTTTAATCAGTTAAAGGGAGAAATTAGAAATTTTAAAGTTGTTCACATTATTTACCTAATAGCAGGACACAAAAGTCGCATGTAACACAAATAGAAAATGCACTTTTCTTCATCTGTTCTTTTTATTGTATTCCTAATTATGTGAAATAGCTTTATTTGAAAAAAAAATTATTTTAGATAGCCAGGTTGCCTTGCATAAATGATTTCTTAATAAAATATAAGCATTTGCATTGTGTTATTCAGGTTATTGAAAGAAATGCAACGACACTGGTACTCTCTATGAAGAACATTTTAGATTTGAGAAAAATAAAACTGGATAATACTATCATGCACTTTTGTGTGTAACTGTATTAAATTCGCAAGTGTACTTCAGTTACTGTACTCATTACGCAAATAATTGAAAAAATAAAAAATAAAACAATTGATTTGTGTTAAAACGTAAAAGAACAATTGGTCAGCAGAATGGCAAAACTAGAACAGTGTTCTTTGTGCACATGGTGTGGAAAATCATTCACTGAAGTAGAATTACAGATTCACATGGTGACTCATATAGGAGAAGAAAAGTACTTCTGTTCAAAGTGTGACGACTCTTTCTCTGAGGAAAATGACTTAAAGGAACACATGTTATCTCATTCAGTGAATAAGTCATTGTGTTGCCCTGTATGCAAGCATTCATATTCACGTGTTGGTAATTTAAAAGCACATATTTTGACTCATTCTGGCAAGACTCCTTATAATTGCTCAGTCTGTGACAAGTATTTTGACAGCTCAAGTTCAATGAAATCTCATGTTTTGTCGCATGTCACTTCCCAGCAAGGGGAACAACTCTATGGGTGTACATTTTGTGGGAAATTCTTCCCTGATGCGACTGCTCTCAAATCACATTCACAAAGACACAGCTCCACAGCACAGAAAGAGTTTCAGTGTGACTTATGCAATAAATCATTTAAAGCATATTCATCTCTTGAACATCACATTGCTTCCCACAAAAATGAAAAGAAGTTTGACTGTAGAAAATGCAGCAAGTCTTATGCCACTGAGCTTGGATTAAGGCGTCACATGGATACTCACAAATATGCACAAACAGATTACACTTGTGACATTTGCAGTAAAACATTTGCTCGTCTTTACCATCTTGAAGTACATATGGTGAGTCATTCTGGAGAAAAGAAGTTCAAGTGTTCCCATTGCAACCAGAGTTTTAGCCACAGAAGTGGCTTGAGGATCCATGTGTTGATGCATACAGGAGAAGCACAGTATGCTTGTAGATACTGTGACAAAACTTTCATTCATCATTCATCTAGAGCAGCTCATGAAAGAAAGCACACAGGAGAGAAGCCCTATAAATGTGCAGTGTGTGGCAAGGCATTCACTCAACACAGTCACAGAAGAAGTCACATGGTTGTCCACACTGGAGAAAGACCATACAAGTGTACATTGTGTGAAAAAGGATTCACACAGTCAAGTCATCTAAAAACCCACATGAAAGTTCACACCGGGGAAAAACCATACAAGTGTCCAATGTGTGATAGAACATTTGCTTTATCAAACACTCTCAGATCACACATAAAAACACATACAGGAGAAAAACCTTTCAAGTGTCCCCACTGTGACAAGTCATTTATCCAGTCGATTGCATTGAAAATTCATGTGTTAAATCACACTGGGGAGAAGCCATATACCTGCAATGTATGTGGCAAGGCTTTCAAACAGGGAAGCAATGCCAGGAGACATATGAAAACTCACTATACGGCAAAAAAAGAGTATGAAGATGATTCTTCCTGAGACTTTATTTTTCTGTGTTCAAAACAGAAATTCTTTGCATTCTTAAAGCAGGGAATTGAGTTTAGGTTTAATTATTAAAACTTGTAAAGATTGTCATTATTCAATATTGATCAGTGTTTCAACATCATGAAATGTTTTTATTTCTGGACACAAATTATGTGTATATTTGGATCAAATACTTCAAGCTGTATAAATTGCAGTCCCTAAACTTGTGGTTTTCAAGAGGTATTCACCTTTATATCTCCAGCAGGGAGAAAGACCACACAAGACTTAATGTACTGACTATCACTTGTAACTACAAAACTGTTGAAGTAGGAACATTTTTATGAAATATGTTGTTCACCTACTTGATGTATTGTGTCATGGCCAGTTGTCCTAGCTGTAGCTTCATAGATTCTTCAATTTAGAATAGAACAGTTTACCAATAGGTAAATCACATGACCAGTGGGTACGTCTATCAATAGTGGCAATATTTATTGTTTTGAGACAGGGTTGCCAATATCAGTGTGCAAAGCTGTTAATCAATGGTGTCATTTTATGTATAACTAAATACTTATAATGCAAATATTCATATAACCCTTAATCTGAACAAATTGTACATTTTATTTCATTTTGTAAGTTTTAATGAATTTTTGAACTGGACTTCTATGTCTTGATAAACCTCACTTCATGTTAGCAGTTTGGGATGTGCTAGAACAAAACTTTTTTGGTATTTGGACGCTTTAGTAGACAGTGTTACCCTCCATCAATCGATCCCATTCAGTATAGATGTCAACATAGTCAAATGATGCACACACTCCTTATAAGTTATGACCTAAAATCTACTCGTGGTGTCTGAATGGGCGAGCGGGCAGGTCTGTAACAGAAAAAAATTGTCCAGGCTGTATCTCGTAAGCCATAAGGTGTAGGAATTTGATACTTGGTAGGGACATTGGTTAGGGGTGTAGGTATGCAGTGTCATAGTGTGACCTAGATTTGACCATTCACCTTGCTGTAGTAACCTTTAGTTGAAAATCTTGTCCGGGCTATTAGGGACGTCACGACTCCAAATATTTCATGTCGACTAATCGGGAAGTACTATTCGTGCCGACACCGAATAACCGTCAAATTTATAAAACAACCAAAAATCTTAAGTTCCATATTGTGAAAAGCAATGAAAACGATAAATATGTGAAATAAAATGAAAATATATGTGTATAACCTGCAAAAATTAATAAATTTGTTCTTTCCTGCGACTTCTGCTTCGTTTATTTCAGATAGAAAGTGGGCGATATTAGAGGTATATGTCACTTCCGGTTTTACGTGAATGCATAAACAGTACAGAAAACGTGGCTGTTTTGGGATTTTAGCTTATTTTATGTGACAATATATTTTATGGATTTAGACCTTCTGCCATCTTTTACTACATTAAGCGATTATTCTTACTTTAAAAAACGAAACCAGTACTTAGCACTATTCTAACCATTGTCGATTAGTCGGTTAGTCGTGACACCCCTACGGGCTATATCTCGGTTACCATAAGGGGTAGCAAGTTGATACTTGGTAGAAACATTAGTTTGGGGGTGCTGGTGTGCAACGTCATGGTGTGACCTTGACCTTTAACCTTACCATGGTGACCTTGGCCTATAAAATCTTGTCCGGGCTATATCTCGGTTACCATAAGGGGTAGCAAGTTGATACTTGGTAGAAACATTAGTTTGGGGGTGCTGGTGTGCAACGTCATGGTGTGACCTTGACCTTTAACCTTACCATGGTGACCTTGGCCTTTAAAATCTTGTCCAGGCTATACCTCGGAAACCATAAGATGTAGGAAGTTGAAACTTGGTAGGGATATTGGTTAGGGGGTGTAGGTGTGCAACACCATGGTGTGACCCTTATTAAGCGTCCCGCAAGGGACGCTTGTTTGTGTATGGGAGAGCTTCAGGCTCCGCCGGCTCCGCATTTTGTTTTCCTTATAACTCTGTAACCGTTAGGCGGATTCTTTTCAAATTTGGCAGGTTTAGGCAGTAGCCTTGGGGAATTTTTTTGAATATGCTGCAGTGACATTTCAACCAATCAGAGAGGTCACATGACCAAAAATGTCTTTTTTCGATGGGGAAGCTTGTCCGGATGATAACTTGAAAGGAATTTTATCAATTCACCTGAAACTTGGCAAATACATTCATTCTATTAAAATCTGGAAATCATTAGATTTTGGCATTGATTGGTCAAGAAATGGCCGAGTAATTAATGATTAATTAATCATTACAAATTTTCCAAATAAGGAAAACACAAAAATGCTTATATCTCGAAAACCGTGCTAGATAGAGCGATTTCGACGAAATTTTTTACCTGTAGGGTATCTCTGCGGAGTAGTTTTCCCAATTTTCAAAAAAATTTTGTCTCGCCCAAAATGGCGGCCATTTTGAATTCTCGAAATTTTCGCAAAAATTACAAAACACAAAAATGCTTATATCTCAAAAACCGTGCTAGATAGAGCAATTTCGACAAAATTTTTGACCCGCAGGATATCTCTGCGGAGTACTTTTCCCAATTTTCAAAAAAATTTTGTCTCGCCAAAAATGGCGGCCATTTTGAATTTTCGAAATTTTCGCAAAAATTGCAAAACACAAAAATGCTTATATCTCGAAAACCGTGCTAGATAGAGCGATTTCGACGAAATTTTTGACCCACAGGGTATCTGCAGAGTAGTTATCTCAATTTTGAAAAAAAAATTTTCTCGCCAAAAATGGCGGCCATTTTGAATTTTCGAATTTTTCGCAAAAATTGCAAAACATAAAAATGCTTATATCTCGAAAACCCTGCTAGATAGAGCGATTTCGACGAAATTTTTGACCCACAGGGTATCTCTGCAGAGTAGCCATGCCAATTTTCAAAAAAATTTTGTCTCGCCAAAAATGGCGGCCATTTTGAATTTTCGAATTTTTCGCAAAAATTACAAAACACAAAAATGCTTATATCTCAAAAACCCTGCTAGATAGAGCGATTTCGACGAAATTTTTGACCCGCAGGGTATCTCTGCAGAGTAGCCATGCCAATTTTCAAACAAAAAATTTCTCGCAAAAAATGGCGGCCATTTTGAATTTTCAAATTTTTCGCAAAATTGCAAAACACAAAAATGCTTATATCTCAAAAACTGTGCTAGATAGAGCGATTTCGACGAAATTTTTGACCCACAGGGTATCTCTGCAGAGTAGCCATGCCAATTTTCAAAAAAATTTTATCTTGCCAAAAATGGTGGCCATTTTGAATTTTCGAATTTTTGCGCAAAAATTGCAAAACACAAAAATGCTAATATTTCGAAAACCGTGCTACATAGAGCGATTTCGACGAAATTTTTTATCTTCAGGGTATCTCTGCAGAGCAGCTATCCCAAAGAGCTTTCACTTGGTGAAGTTTCAGACCCATAGCTAATTGCTCACCTACTCAAAAAGAGTAAATGCGAATTACCTCTAAAAGTATTGCAGATGGCCAATTTTTCTCAAATAACTCATTCACCTACTTTTGGAAGAGCTTTCACTTGGTGAAGTTTCAGACCCGTAGCTAATTACTCACCTACTCAAAATGAGTAAATGCGAATTATCTCTTAAAAGTATTGCAGATAGCCAATTTTTCTCAAATAACTCATTCACCTACTTTTGGAAGAGCTTTCACATGGTGAAGTTTCAGACCCATAGCTAATTACTCACCTACTCAAAATGAGTAAATGCGAATTATCTCTAAAAGTATTGCAGATAGCCAATTTTTCTCAAATAACTCATTCACCTACTTTTGGGAGAGCTTTCACTTGGTGAAGTTTCAGACCCATAGCTAATTACTCACCTACTCAAAATGAGTAAATGCGAATTATCTCTTAAAAGTATTGCAGATAGCCAATTTTTCTCAAATAACTTATTCACCTACTTTTGGAAGAGCTTTCACATGGTGAAGTTTCAGACCCATAGCCAATTACTCACCTACTCAAAATGAGTAAATGCGAATTATCTCTAAAAGTATTGCAGATAGCCAATTTTTCTCAAATAACTCATTCACCTACTTTTGGGAGAGCTTTCACTCTGTGAAGTTTCAGACACATAGCTAATTATTTACCTACTCAAAATGAGTAAATGCTAATTATCTGTAAACGTATTGCGGATAACCAATTTTTATCAAATAACTCATTCATCTACTTGTGGGAGAGCTTTCACATGGTGAAGTTTCAGACCCATAGCTAATTACTCACCTACTCAAAATGAGTAAATGCGAATTATCTCTAAAAGTATTGCAGATAGCCAATTTTTCTCAAATAACTGATTCACCTACTTTTGGGAGAGCTTTCACTTGGTGAAGTTTCAGACCCATAGCTAATTACTCACCTACTCAAAATGAGTAAATGCGAGTTATCTCTAAAAGTATTGCAGATAGCCAATTTTTGTCAAATTAATCATTCACCTACTTTTGGGAGAGCTTTCACTTGGTGAAGTTTCAGACCCATAGCTAATTACTCACCTACTCAAAATGAGTAAATGCGAATTATCTCTAAAAGTATTGCAGATAGCCAATTTTTCTCAAATAACTCATTCACCTACTTTTGGGAGAGCTTTCACTCTGTGAAGTTTCAGACCCATAGCTAATTACTCACCTACTCAAAATGAGTAAATGCGAATTATCTCTAAAAGTATTGCAGATAGCCAATTTTTCTCAAATAACTCATTCACCTACTTTTGGCAGAGCTTTCACTTGGTGAAGTTTCAGACCCATAGCTAATTACTCACCTACTGAAAATGAGTATATGTGAATTATCTCTAAAAGTATTGCAGATAGCCAATTTTTCTCAAATAACTCATTCACCAATCTTTGGGAGAGCTTTCACTCTGTGAAGTTTCAGACCCATAGCTAATTACTCACCTACTCAAAATGATTAAATACGAATTATCTCTAAAAGTATTGCAGATAGCCAATTTTTCTCAAATTAATCATTCGCCTACTTTTGGGAGAGCTTTCACTTGGTAAAGTTTCAGACCCATAGCTAATTACTCGTCTACTCAAAATGAGTAAATGCGAATTATCTCTAAAAGTATTGCAGATAGCCAATTTTTCTCAAATAACTCATTCACCTACTTTTGGGAGAGCTTTCACTCTGTGAAGTTTCAGACCCATAGCTAATTACTCACCTACTCAAAATGAGTAAATGCGAATTATCTCTAAAAGTATTGCAGATAGCCAATTTTTCTCAAATAACTCTTCACCTACTTTTGGGAGAGCTTTCACTTGGTGAAGTTTCAGACCCATAGCTAATTACTCACCTACTCAAAATGAGTAAATGCGAATTATCTCTAAAAGTATTGCAGATAGCCAATTTTTCTCAAATAACTCATTCACCTACTTTTGGGAGAGCTTTCACTCTGTGAAGTTTCAGACCCATAGCTATTTATTCACTTACTCAAAATGAGTAAATGCTAATTATCTGTAAAAGTATTGCGGATACCCAATTTTTATCAAATACTCATTCACCTACTTTTGGGAGAGCTTTCACTTGGTGAAGTTTCAGACCCATAGATAATTATTCACCTACTCAAAATGAGTAAATGTGAATTATCTCTTAATAGTATTGCAGATAGCCAATTTTTCTCAAATAACTCATTCACCTACTTTTGGAAGACCTTTCACACGAAAATGAAAAATTGTGAATATCTCGGAAAAGCTATTTCTTCTGCTTTAATGCTCGGCGGGAGATACACACCACGGCAGTGGTCTTGACAAAAATTTTTGTCTCCCCAAAAATGGTGGCCATTTTGAATTTTCAAAGTTTTTGCAAAACACAAAAATGCTTATATCTCGAAAACCGTGCTATATGGAGTGAACTCAACAAAATTTTGGACCTGCTGGGTATCTCTGCAGAGTAGCCATGCCAATTTTCAAAATATTTTTGTCTCGCCAAATATAGCGGACATTTTTAATTTTTTTATTTTTTGCAAAACACAAAAATGCTTATATCTTGAAAACCGTGCTAGATAGAGCAGACTGCGCTGACTTTGGTTGCCACAACAGTATAAGGCTAGAAACGAAGCATTTTCTTAATACTTTAGCACTCACCTTTATATCCTTTTCGGGACGCTTTGTTTTTGCTATGCAAAAACATTATCTTTTTTTTTGCGAGCAATCCTCTAGTTTGACCTTACTGTAGTGACCTTGACCTATAAAATCTTGTCCGGGCTATATCTCTGCAACCGTAAGGTGTAGGAAGTTGGTACTTGGTAGGGACATTGGTTAGGGGGTGTAGGTATCCAACGTCATGGTGTCATCTTGATTTGACCTTTAACCTTGCCATAGTGACCTTGACATATAAAATCTTGTCCAGACTGTATTTCGGCCACCGTAAGGTGTAGGAAGTTGATACTTGGTAGGGACACTGGTTAGGGGCACTAGGTGTGCAACATCATGGTGTGACCTTGATTTGACCTTACCGTAGTAAGCTTGACCTATAAGCTGTTGTCCGGGTTATATCTCGGAAACCATAGGGTGTAAGAAGTTGATGCTTGGTAGGGACATTGGTTACGGGATGTAGATGTGCAACATCATGGTGTGACCTTGATATGACTGTTGACCTTGCTATATTGCCCTTGACCTATAAAATCTTGTCCGGGCTATATCTCGGAAACTGTAAGGTGTAGGAAGTTGATTCTTGGTAGGGACATTGGTTAGGGGGTGTAGGTGTGCAACGTCAAGGTGTGACATTCATTTGACCGTTGACCTTGCCATATTGACCTTGACCTATAAAATCTTGTACGGGCTATATCTCGGAAACTGTAAGGTGTAGGAAGTTGATACTTGGTAGGGATACTGGTAGGGGCAGTAGGTGTGCAACATCATGGTGTGACCTTGATTTGACCTTAACTTAGTAAGCTTGTCCTATAAACTGTTGTCCGGGCTATATCTCGGAAACCATAAGGTGTAGGAAGTTGATGCTTGATCGGGACATTGGTTAGGGGTGTAGGTGTGCAACATTACAGTGTGACCTTGATTTGACCGTTGACCTTGCCATATTGACCTTGACCTATAAAATCTTGTACGGGCTATATCTCGGAAACTGTAAGGTGTAGGAAGTTGATACTTGGTAGGGACATTGGTTAGGGGGGTGTAGGTGTGCATCGTCATGGTGTGAAATTGATTTGACCTTTGACTTTGCCATACTTACCTTGACCTATAAAATCTTGTCCAGGCTATATCTCGGAAACCGTAAGGTGTAGGAAGTTGATACTTGGTTGGGGCATAGGTTAGGGGTGTAGGTGTGCAACTTCTTGGTGTGACCTTGATTTGCCCTTTGACCTTGCTGTAGTTACCTCGCCCTATATGATCTTGTCCAGGCTATATCTCGGAAACCATAAGGTGTAGGAAGTTTATACTTGTTAGGGACATTGGTTGGGGGGGTGCAGAGGCGGATCCATCTTTTAAATAAGGTGGGGGTTCACATCAGACGTACCATAACTAGGGGGGGTTGGAGGCATGCCCCCCCCCCCCCCGAAAAAAAAAATTCTTGGTAAAAATATAGTGCATTTCCTATAAATGTAAGACCACTCTCAAGAAATTATTTTTGTACTTTGGGTTGGCCCCTTTACTTTTTTTTTCAAGGGGGAGGTTCGAAAACCCTGAACCCCCCTGGGTCCGCTAGTGGGGTGTAGGTATGACCTTTTTGCTCTGCCAGAGTGTGTTTACCCGACATATTTGAAATATCATTCTCTCATGACAAAGATATATGGATTGCAGTAACTGATTATGATATGCTCTTGTGCTATTTCCATTGACAGCTATTCTCCAATTAATAAATTTTATAGCTTCCTAATTTTTAGTTTGCTGATTAATGGCTGTCAGCTTGCTTTTGAATTGTTTTGTTTTGATTCTCTATATTTACATACATTATCTTTCTCTTAGATGTTTATTTCTCTACTTAAGCATTATTTGGACTTTATATGATTGACACTGCTCTGAAAGTATTCCAGTCTTTGCACCGTTTCATGGTGTTCATTGTGTAGTCATGGTGTTGAAAACTATTTCCCCACTATTTCCCCTAGGCTGTGGGGTACAGGCATCTCTAATGATGTTTTAATTTATTATTTATCAAATAAACAACTTTTTCGAATGCCCTTTTTACCCCACAGCCTTTTAGGGACTGTATCTCAGAGGCCCTGAGGTGTAAGATGTTCATCATGTTAAGCAAGTAGTAAGTAAGTAAATAAGAAACACTTATAAAGCGCTGAAATTGATGTACACATCAAGGACATTGGTTAAGGTTAATTGGATAAGGACATTGGTTCGGGGGTATAGGTATGCACATTTTATGCTGTTACTCTCATTTAACCTTGCTGTAATGGTTACGGGTTGTAGGTATGTAGCATCATCGTGTGACCTTGACTTGATCTTTAATTTTACTGTTTAGATATTGATCTTTAAATTCCTGTCTGGGCTATATCTAGGAAACTGTAATGTGTAGGAAGTTGATACTCGGCATTAGTTAGGGGCTGTAGGTGTGCAACTTCATGATGTGACTTTGATTAAGCGTCCCGCAAGGGACGCTTGTTTGTGTATGGGAGAGCTTCCGGCTCCGCCGGCTCCTGCGGCTCCGCATTTTGTTTTCCTTATAACTCTGTAACCATTAGGCGGATTCTTTTCAAATTTGGCAGGTTTAGGCAGTAGCCTTGGGGAATTTTTTTGAATATGCTGCAGTGACATTTCAACCAATCAGAGAGGTCACATGACCAAAAATGTCTTTTTTCGATGGGGAAGCTTGTCCGGATGATAACTTGAAAGGAATTTTATCAATTCACCTAAAACTTGGCAAATGCATTCATTCTATTAAAATCTGGAAATCATTAGATTTTGGCATTGATTGGTCAAGAAATGGCCGAGTAATTAATGATTAATTAATCATTACGAATTTTCCAAATAAGGAAAACACAAAAATGCTTATATCTCGAAAACCGTGCTAGATAGAGCGATTTCGACGAAATTTTTGACCCACAGGGTATCTCTGCGGAGTAGTTTTCCCAATTTTCAAAAAATTTTTGTCTCGCCCAAAATGGCGGCCATTTTGAATTTTCGAAATTTTCGCAAAAATTGCAAAACACAAAAATGCTTATATCTCAAAAACTGTGCTAGATAGAGCGATTTCGACAAAATTTTTGAGCCGCAGGATATCTCTGCGGAGTACTTTTCCCAATTTTCAAAAAATTTTTGTCTCGCCAAAAATGGCGGCCATTTTGAATTTTCGAAATTTTCGCAAAAATTGCAAAACACAAAAATGCTTATATCTCGAAAACCGTGCTAGATAGAGCGATTTCGACGAAATTTTTGACCCACAGGGTATCTCTGCAGAGTAGTTGTCCCAATTTTGAAAAAATTTTTGTCTCGCCAAAAATGGCGGCCATTTTGAATTTTCGAATTTTTCGCAAAAATTGCAAAACATAAAAATGCTTTATCTCGAAAACCCTGCTAGATAGAGCGATTTCGACGAAATTTTTAACCCACAGGGTATATCTGCAGAGTAGCCATGCCAATTTTCAAAAAAATTTTGTCTCGCAAAAAATGGCGGCCATTTTGAATTTTCGAATTTTTCGCAAAAATTGCAAAACATAAAAATGCTTTATCTCAAAAACCCTGCTAGATAGAGCGATTTCGACGAAATTTTTGACCCGCAGGGTATCTCTGCAGAGTAGCCATGCCAATTTTCAAACAAAAATTTCTTGCAAAAAATGGCGGCCATTTTGAATTTTCGAATTTTTCGCAAAATTGCAAAACACAAAAATGCTTATATCTCGAAAACCGTGCTAGATAGAGCGATTTCGACAAAATTTTTGACCCACTGGGTATCTCTGCAGAGTAGCCATGCCAATTTTCAAAAAAATTTTGTCTTGCCAAAAATGGCGGCCATTTTGAATTTTCGAATTTTTGCGCAAAAATTGCAAAACACAAAAATGCTAATATTTCGAAAACCGTGCTACATAGAGCGATTTCGACGAAATTTTTTATCTTCAGGGTATCTCTGCAGAGCACGTATCCCAAAGAGCTTTCACTTGGTGAAGTTTCAGACCCATAGCTAATTGCTCACCTACTCAAAAAGAGTAAATGCGAATTACCTCTAAAAGTATTGCAGATGGCCAATTTTTCTCAAATAACTCATTCACCTACTTTTGGAAGAGCTTTCACATGGTGAAGTTTCAGACCCATAGCCAATTACTCACCTACTCAAAATGAGTAAATGCGAATTATCTCTAAAAGTATTGCAGATAGCCAATTTTTCTCAAATAACTCATTCACCTACTTTTGGGAGAGCTTTCACATGGTGAAGTTTCAGACCCATAGCTAATTATTTACCTACTCAAAATGAGTAAATGCTAATTATCTGTAAAAGTATTGCGGATACCCAATTTTTATCAAATAACTCATTCATCTACTTGTGGGAGAGCTTTCACATGGTGAAGTTTCAGACCCATAGCTAATTACTCACCTACTCAAAATGAGTAAATGCGAATTATCTCTAAAAGTATTGCAGATAGCCAATTTTTCTCAAATTAATCATTCACCTACTTTTGGAAGAGCTTTCACTTGGTGAAGTTTCAGACCCATAGCTAATTACTCACCTACTCAAAATGAGTAAATGCGAATTATCTCTAAAAGTATTGCAGATAGCCAATTTTTCTCAAATAACTCATTCACCTACTTTTGGGAGAGCTTTCACTCTGTGAAGTTTCAGACCCATAGCTAATTACTCACCTACTCAAAATGAGTAAATGCGAATTATCTCTAAAAGTATTGCAGATAGCCAATTTTTCTCAAATAACTCATTCACCTACTTTTGGGAGAGCTTTCACTTGGTGAAGTTTCAGACCCATAGCTAATTACTCACCTACTCAAAATGAGTAAATGCGAATTATCTCTAAAAGTATTGCAGATAGCCAATTTTTCTCAAATAACTCATTCACCTACTTTTGGGAGAGCTTTCACTTGGTGAAGTTTCAGACCCATAGCTAATTACTCGTCTACTCAAAATGAGTAAATGCGAATTATCTCTAAAAGTATTGCAGATAGCCAATTTTTCTCAAATAACTCATTCACCTACTTTTGGGAGAGCTTTCACTTGGTGAAGTTTCAGACCCATAGCAAATTACTCACCTACTCAAAATGAGTAAATGCGAATTATCTCTAAAAGTATTGCAGATAGCCAATTTTTCTCAAATAACTCATTCACCTACTTTTGGCAGAGCTTTCACTTGGTGAAGTTTCAGACCCATAGCTAATTATTCACCTACTCAAAATGAGTAAATGTGAATTATCTCTAAAAGTATTGCAGATAGCCAATTTTTCTCAAATAACTCATTCACCTACTTTTGGGAGAGCTTTCACTCTGTGAAGTTTCAGACCCATAGCTATTTATTCACCTACTCAAAATGAGTAAATGCTAATTATCTGTAAAAGTATTGCGGATACCCAATTTTTATCAAATACTCATTCATCTACTTGTGGGAGAGCTTTCACATGGTGAAGTTTCAGACCCATAGCTAATTACTCACCTACTCAAAATGAGTAAATGCGAATTATCTCTAAAAGTATTGCCGATAGCCAATTTTTCTCAAATAACTCATTCACCTACTTTTGGGAGAGCTTTCACTTGGTGAAGTTTCAGACCCATAGCAAATTACTCACCTACTCAAAATGAGTAAATGCGAATTATCTCTAAAAGTATTGCAGATAGCCAATTTTTCTCAAATAACTCATTCACCTACTTTTGGCAGAGCTTTCACTTGGTGAAGTTTCAGACCCATAGCTAATTATTCACCTACTCAAAATGAGTAAATGTGAATTATCTCTAAAAGTATTGCAGATAGCCAATTTTTCTCAAATAACTCATTCACCTACTTTTGGGAGAGCTTTCACTCTGTGAAGTTTCAGACCCATAGCTATTTATTCACCTACTCAAAATGAGTAAATGCTAATTATCTGTAAAAGTATTGCGGATACCCAATTTTTATCAAATACTCATTCATCTACTTGTGGGAGAGCTTTCACATGGTGAAGTTTCAGACCCATAGCTAATTACTCACCTACTCAAAATGAGTAAATGTGAATTATCTCTAAAAGTATTGCAGATAGCCAATTTTTCTCAAATAACTCATTCACCTACTTTTGGGAGAGCTTTCACTTGGTGAAGTTTCAGACCCATAGATAATTATTCACCTACTCAAAATGAGTAAATGTGAATTATCTTTTAATAGTATTGCAGATAGCCAATTTTTCTCAAATAACTCATTCACCTACTTTTGGAAGACCTTTCACACACGAAAATGAAAAATTGTGAATATCTCGGAAAAGCTATTTCTTCTGCTTTAATGCTCAGCGGGAGATACACACCACGGCAGTGGTCTTGACAAAAATTTTTGTCTCCCCAAAAATGGTGGCCATTTTGAATTTTCAAAGTTTTTGCAAAACACAAAAATGCTTATATCTCGAAAACCGTGCTATATGGAGTGAACTCAACAAAATTTTGGACCTGCTGGGTATCTCTGCAGAGTAGCCATGCCAATTTTCAAAATATTTTTGTCTCGCCAAATATAGCGGACATTTTTAATTTTTTTATTTTTTGCAAAACACAAAAATGTTTATATCTTGAAAACCGTGCTAGATAGAGCAGACTGCGCTGACTTTGGTTGCCACAACAGTATTAGGCTAGAAACGAAGTATTTTCTTAATACTTTAGCACTCACCTTTATATCCTTTTCAGGACGCTTTGTTTTTGCTATGCAAAAACATTATCTTTTTTTTTTGTGAGCGATCCTCTAGTTTGACCTTGCTGTAGCGACACTGACCTTTTGAATTTTTTTTTGTCTGTATCTTGGAAAACTGTAAGGTATAAGAAGGCGATACTTGATACGGACATTGGTTCTGGGGTGTAGGTGTGCAATATCATGCCACACCAGACATAAGTTCAGGCAAACTGAAATGCAAGGACATAGGATAAGGTCAAGGATACGATGGGTTATGGAAGTAAAGAAGAATTCAGAATACTTCTGTGATTATAACATGGTAATCATGTTGACAAAGCAATAACATATTTCTAAAAATGAGATGAGATTCTGTTTGATTAAAGTGCTTCTGTGCCAAACTGTATAAACTGAACCCGAAATAATGCAATATTAAATCTTCATGATTATTTGAGAAGAGACAAAGTGAAAACCTTTCACAAGAAAGGAACTAGGGAACTGGATATCTTTAAGTTTAGGAACTTTTTATTGTACTTAAACATGTTAAAAATAATTAGACTCCAGGACTAGACTGGTTCACCTTTGAATTCTTTAAAATAATTTAAATACTTATTTTTTGTGCTACTAACGCAATTAAAAATAGTTTAATAATGATCCACTTCAGCTGTCAATAAGATTTATTTCATGTCTTCCTAAAAGAAGGAAAACCACAAAATAATATAAATTTGTGTCCATTGTCAATGCAGTCAGATATATACAAGCTGGCATCAATGGCTGGTTGAAGCTCCATTTTGATTAGATCATTGATTATACACAGTGTGGCTTTGATCCAGGTAGATACATAGGCGAATGTACAAGATTTATTTAGCATCTCTGAAAGGGCGCTTACTTATTTTCACTTCATTTTCTTCACCGCTGCCACATTATGGTCTCTTGAATATCTCCCTTATTATTAGAAGCTTTCTAACCACATTTGGCAGTTGTAGACCTTAGATGTGGGAAATTATTTCCATATGCTTAAATTTGATTTTTATCAAGGTCACATGATCAAAAAATAGTTTTTCGGGGGTGTACATGCCCATCATCGCCGCTCAATAAAATCTACTAACTGGTGAGGCATGTAATTTCATACACCTGTTCATACCATCAAAAATACAAGCTGATCAGATTTTGGGAAATGTGTTAACTAGGAATCCCCTATTATCTTCTTGAGTATTATATTTAGAACCATAAAATGTATTGGGAGGTAGTAAAAGACCATATGTGGAGAATCTAGAAATCAAGTCAAATCCTGCCCAACTGGGGTCATAAAATAGCGGATTTTGATGTTTGCCTTATATATCCTTTATTATTGCTTTTACAGTTTTAGAATGTATTAAAAGATATTAGGGAAACTGTATGTGGAGAGTTTGATAGCGAGTCGGTTACCCCCTGACCCCACTTATGGTTCAAACTGGGGTCATAAAATAGCAGATTTTGTTATTTTGCCTTGTATTGCCTTTATTACTGCTTTTATAGCTTCAGAATGTATTGAGAGGTATTGGGAAAGCATATGTAGAGAGTAAATAGCTCGTCAGATTTATTCCCTGACCCCCCCCCCCCCCCCCCCCCCCCTTATGGGTCAAAATTGGGTCATAAAATAGCTAATTTCATTGCGTTAATACATCTTACCTACCAGACGATAGCTATAGTCCGGCGCCAGCCGGTCCCGCCAAACGAAAGAAAAAGACGTCCCGGGTTTCACCCCCGGCAGGACCGGCACACTACAATCCACTCGCCAGGTGGCCTAGTTCCTGCCTCACTCGCCAGAGGGACGTGACGTCATAGCATCTTTTTCGTTTGGCGCGATATTTAAAGTTGTGGATTTTTATCTGTGAACCTTTTTGGTTTTATATTTGTGTTATTCTGTTTAATTTGTGTCGGAATAGTTGCCATTAGTTGACTTTTCTATCATGGCATCTCCAGGACAGAAAAAGGGTGCGTGTGGCCATATTATGGCTTCATTCGACAAGCATAGCAGGTGTGCGCGTTGTCGCGAGAAAGGACATGGTGATGACCCTTGTGTTCAAAATCTGCAGTGTGACTTTTGCAGTGTCCTTACCCCGGAGCAAGTGCTCAAGTTAAGTACGCCTACCTATAAACTCAGAAAGGAAAAGGCTAAAGCAAAGGAGGTGTTAGTCGATCCGTCTACTGTGGTAGTACTTGATACCCAGCCAGAACAAGAACCTGATGTTTCTTTGTCTTCTGCTCCGGATTTGTCCCTTCCTGTGCCTCAATTTAAGAAAGATCTTCAAGAACTGGACGAAAAGTGGGCCACTCGTATGGCCAGGCTTGAGGCACTGATTACTTTAGGACATCGCCCCTCACCTTCTGTGCAACACAATCCGTCATTTTCTCCGGTCAAAGTACCGGTCTCTCATGCTGCTCCAGCAGGTGCTCTTTCCCAGACACCCTTTTTTGTCACTACTTCGGCTTCTTCCGGCCCAGCCGGCCCGGCTGTTGGCCCGGATGAGGCTAGAGATCAGGATGTTTCCTTTGCTGACAGACAATCTCCACTTCAAAACCTCTACCCGGAAGCAGAGCCTATGTTTAAACACCCTGCTCCGGTGGCTACTGTTTCATCAGCTGCTATGTCTGCTTCCTCTCAATCTTCATTTCAACAACCTTCTTCCGACTCCGGGCCGGTCACCTTCCGCGATGTCAATCTTCAGGAAACATTTGAAGAGGGTGAGTTATCTGACGCAGAGGAATCCCCAGACTTGGAAACCTCAGACCCGGACCGGGTCCTCAGTGAAGACCAAAATTACCGCGAGACTGTGAGAGGCGTCCGCGCGTTTATGGGATGGACACACATTCCTGACCTGGTGTATTCTCCGCAATCCCGCACTGATCATCCTTGGGCAGGTCACCGTTCTCAGCCGGTGGGCAAGATTTCTGTGGATCTTCCACCGGAAGATTGGTTGTGCCGAAAACTAGAAACTCTAAACCTTGTACTGATAGAAGGATATCCTTCAAAATCTAGTGATCCAGGTGGCCTGCATGTGGACCAGTTCCTCAGACCCCCAAAATCCCAGAACAGATGGTATGGGATACACCCGGCTGAGCCTACAGATCCAACTAGGCCGGGTAAATCTGTGAATTCTTGGCCAAATGATGCGGCGAAGATCAACAGTTCATTCCCCAGGATTTCAACCATATCTTCTACATCTCCTCAGCCTCCATCCCGCCCACTATCACAAGACACTATGCGTAAGTGGGAGAAAGCAGCAAAAGAGTCTTCATATATTTGCAACCAGTCAGCGGGTTTAATCGCTGTATCACCAAAATACAGGATGCCTTCCAAGAACAATTGCATATTTTACAAAGTGAACTTAAGAAAGGCAAGTCCTCTGTCAAAGCTCAAGGTGCACTGGATGAACTTTTATACTTATCCTCATTTAACCAGAATGTCAGTTTCGCCATGGGGAAATCTTTACAACATTTGGCAGACTTTACCTTTGTGCAGATGGCGAATTTGACCCTACTCCGTAGGGACTCGTACTTGGAAGCTGTGAAACCGGGGATTAAGCCAGATACTTTCAATTCCTTGAGAAATTGTCCCCTGAATGGATATGGGTTATTTCCAGATGCTGCTATTAGAAAAGCTGAGGATGAAATCAACCAGTTAGAAGCTTCCCGACGTACTTCCCAGCCCGGCCCGGGCCGCGGGGGGTTCGCCGGTAGAGGCAGAAAGCAGAGATACCAACCCTACAGTACTGGTTGGAAACCTCAAGACACTGCTAAATCAACTTCTCAGGCCGGAAAGGAACTACCAGAATGACTAGAATGATCCGTACACTCTTTAACTGATGAAGTTGGTATCGGGTCCAAATCGTATGATTTGGTGGGGGAATAATTTAGGATTTTGAGGATGTCACCATCAGATACGGTTCGAAGGAGGATAGTGTGCAATTGTTGCTTCTTGGTCTTGTAAGGGAAACAAGCACTGATGACTGTAGTGCAACTCTGATTCTCATAATTTTGTCACTGAAAGAATGACCAAAGGTGTTGGCTAAATCAGTGGGACTAATGTGATGATGGTTGAGGATTTATGTAAGATTTTTTTTAAAGTGTTCCTCAGAGCCTACTATTATTTTCAGCAATAACTGTAGAATAGTGCCTGCATCTTGACTGTTTCAGCAGAAAATTATAGTGATTGACAGCACCCCATTATCTACTCTGGTTGATTGCAGAATTGTTACTGCATCATACTCACTCATACTTCCGCTTGAGATACTTTGCTGAGAGGATGTATGAATTTACAAAACCTCTGTTGGGGTGCAATGGTGCCATCTTTCTTTTGATTGGAGCATGCTTGTCAAGAATGTTATGCAGGGTATTGAAATACTGATGACTGAGTAAACTGGCTGTGGTGTGAGGATATTTGATTAAATCAGAATTCAGGATGTCCTCTCTGAAATTAGTGACATTTATCTTGTGAATTTTTCATGTATTAACCTATACCTGAAATTGCAGGGTGTTTTAATAGGTATATTGACCAAAAATGTGATGACAAGATGGTCAGATAGCCCCCCCTGAAACTTTTGGGCAGACCACCTTGGGAATGTGTCCCTCACACATACAACATCTATTGTATGGCCATGAATATGGGTTGGGAAATCAATAATTTGGGAAAAATTGTATTGACAGAGGGAGTCATTGAATTTCTGCGACCAACTATCCTGTTTATCCAGATGAAAATTTAAGTCATCCAATATAATATTTTCACAACATGATAAAGCAGCACCCTCAGCAAAGGGAATCCTAGATGAATTTGGCTTCGGAAACATTAGGAGGTCTATACACAGTGTGAAAAATAATGTCCTGGGTTGAGGTAGGACCTTGAAATCAATATTGTCATGGATGAAAACGCGACACCACTACCTCTCCACACTGAGCATGTAACACAAGTACATTTATAACCAGGAGTGACACTTGCTGTAAAGCTGTTGGGTCATCTGGTCGAAGCCAGGTCTCATCAGGCTTGTTGCTATCAATGACACCCATGGGCTGACATGGTTGTAGGAGTGTGTTACCCTACAAATATGTGATATTGTATTGCCAGGAAGGTGTAGTTGATCCTGTTGAGACATGGGTGAATGCCAGACTCAAATTGTATGGTGGAAAAGGCAGGGAAAGAGAAATGCAAACTTGAGGCAACAATAAGTGTTGTGTGGAAGGGTTGCCAGTGGTGGTATTGGTTGCTTGAACAACCAGCAGACAGTAGAGACAAAACCAGAAAGTGCAATGCATGTCCAAAAGAAAAACTAACAAATACGACTAGAAAAAGATGAACCCACCTTTCCTATGTACTAACCTGTCTATACAGCAAACCATAGATGAGTAGGTTAAGAACACTGAAACACTGGTACAAGATTAGTATGGAAAATTTAATATGTTAGAAAATTTGCTAGTGGAAAGATGAGGTGTGGTTTTGGTGAATTGAATATTGTTCAGTGGAATTACTGCAGTATGTGAGGATCTCAAGACATTTATGTGATGTGCTGAATATTATTTGGTTACTACAGTATGTCAGAAAAACAAAACAGTGTGTGAACTCTGAGGGAAATGTCTGGTGAGCGATAATGCCCGAAAGATCCACTTTTTACAATTCTAACATCTTCACAGAGGAGATAGCAGTCAAGTACATGACAACACACAGTATGTTGATAAGGATAGTTGACAATAATACACATGCAAATTAACCTTGCATATGAACAAATACAAAATAATCCATCAATGATCAAATTAGATTAGATTAGAACCCTAATAACAGTTTTGTATGTACCTTGCAATTTAATTTTATTCAGTAGATATAACACATAATATTTCCTATTTATGAATTTTTGTACTGCCTAATCTCTACTCTAAAGTAAAATTTAAGTGTCGTCAGGCAATAATAATTTCTACATGATTGAGTGTATCCAATATATATTCATCTTTTTCTCAAGAAAATATTCAAACAGTAATCTAATGTTTATTATTAAACAACAATATACCAATAATGTTCACAGACTTATTACTACCCCATTGACTTTTGAGGTTACCTCTGTTGAAGCCATATACACAGCAGCACCAAATATGGAGATTGATGACTATAGCCCTGAATCAACATTACAAGTAACCCAAATCAGGTTCCCCCAAATGACCAGTTTCTATCCAGTGATACATTCCAACAAAATTCTGGTAATAATCCTTGCTCACTTTGTGGAAGGTCAGATTATTTTCGGTTGGAAAATTGACACTGACACAATTTCAACACTATTTCAAAGCTGGATTTTTGACAGGAAATTGTAGTGATACTTCATGAAAAACTCACCACTAAATCAAGTTAGGTTTTTCGACATGAAATCTTAGTCATGTTATTGAACAGAAAACAGGTTGAATATTGAGAAATGAATGACTAGTGATCGTTGATTGAAAAAAATTTTTTCTAGAGGGTGATCTAGTGATTAAGTCTAACTTTTTGAAAGAACTATTGTTGCTATAGTTTTTGAATTTGTAGGTATTTGTAAAGCAAAGACCAACTTTTAAAGATTGTAAAGATGATAAAGATTGTGTTTGCATGTACTTGTACATTTTTATCCATTCTCCTTATTAATTTATAGCAACTTACAACAAAACTGATGCACCCAAATATAATTTTTATAATTTATAATTATATTTTGATTAATGTAATTCCCGATAATTAAAAAAACATTTTGAAGTCAAACTTATCTTAAATAAAAAAAATCAATTCAAACTTATTCATCAAAACTTAGTAATTTGAATTTTTCTCAAATTCTCCCATACACAAATAACTAGTTTTCAGTTTGCAAGTTTACACTGAAAACTTCTCTATACAGAGAACCTAAGCTATAACATTTTATCACACAACAGTGAGGTTGGGGGGGTTCCTGGTTTTTCTTATCTGTACCCTGCTACACAGAACATTAAGCCTGTGACTAAAAGTAATTAGATAACACAGCAGAGGTTGAGGTGGTGGTTTACCCTTGCTTATTTGCATGCTTGGTGTTTATTTCTTTAGGTCTGCTTTGGTAGTCAGAACTAACAACTAATTAAGGTGGGGAGTAATGGGTGGAGTTCTACAAAGGTGGCTTTTCTTGTGTTTTTTTCAGTTTATAAGACAAATTTGTATGAGACACAAGCATCTGAACTGAGCATTGTGGCTTTGCTACATGATTATAGTTTCCTTATAATTACATATAATTATAGCCAACTTAATAAAACATTTAAAAGAAACTGATTGGATAAAATACTGAATATATGAATAATGTTACAATTCTTTGTTATTTACAAAGAAAAAAAATAAAATTTCACAAAAAGAATTTCAACTGAAGGCACTGAATAATACCGTCCTATTAATAACATAAAAATCGATATCTAGTTGGAAAATATGGATTTACATATCTTGAACAATTATATTGGAAAGTTGATGCAAAATTATGTATTATTACAATGTCATCAAAAATAGAATATTTAATATACAATGATTCGTGAAAACATGTCATTTTGGAAAGAATTAATTACTTTGAAGTTGTATCCAAATTGTAAAATATGCATATGGATAGTTGTTGTATAATATTATTAAGAAGCTATAATTATGACTAACAGGCTACAATGATTCAAATAAAGAAGACAGTTTAAACAACCTGATTTTACCCATTGAATTCAACCCTATTTCATACTGTAATGAACTGGGCGGTCAGGTTATAGTTACAAGTACTGTCAGGATGTTGTAACTACCTTAAAGTAAGTTTCAGACTTCTCCAATCACCTTTCCAATGAAATGTGCTGACTTCAGTAAGTGTATCCTGGTGTTACTCTAGACCAAGTGTCTCCACTCTCAGTTTGTCAACTGGGACTGTGGGTTCTGGTTCACAAATACCTTTATACCCCAAAGATACAAAGTATACCAAACCACACCAAACTAAATTTGAAGTAAAGTTAGAGAATAAACTAAACTGTAGATGATTTTATGTATCTATACCATAACCTTTATCACTCTCGGCATTATTATTACTGGTATGAATTTCCTGGTTGTGGAATATTTTCTATTCCTGTTCTATATAGCTATGCACAATCAACTATGCATCAATAGGAATAACAATTGAAGAAAGCAGATAGAGAACAGATCAAGCTTTATTAAATAACAATCAACAAATATGCAAGTAATAAGTAAACCAAGAAGTATATTTAACAAATACTGAGTATAACAAATCTAGTAAATTAGGTCAGTAAATCAAATAATATTAATGGGACTAATAACTCATAACAGCCTAAGGGTACTTTCAGGAATCAAATCTATCTCATGAATTATATGGATCTATATATATTACAATTAATGCCAATAAACTTTACTCGGACTATAGTCAAAGTGACCTTACTCGAACTGGGACCCATGTCAGAACAGTATTCGGACCTAGACCTAACTCGGACCTTTAGTCAGACCTAGACCTTGGTCAGACCTGGACCTTACTCGGATCTGTTGGTGAGACCTGACCTGACCTGTTGTTCACTTTAACTATAAATAATTTTAAACAGGTTATACCTCAACAGTTTAGTACATTTGATGGTTTCTAGAGCTTTTGCTGGCTATTTACTAGGACCTTGTCTCTGACAACTGATCCACTGAGCTCTACATTCCAAAAGGCACTACATTTCAAAATTAAAAGATACAAAAATCATACTAACCTTAAAGTTTCTGATAAATATAACAATTCTTGTTAGATTAACCTTTTAAATACAAATAATTTAATACATTCATTATTTCAAGCCAGTAACCTTAACATTTACTTTAGAGCGGGAAAATTAATTCGCGGTAAATAAATTACTTCCAACCAAATATGGCGGCTAGCACCAGACAGTCAAAACTGTTAAAATAAAGCAAAATACTGCATTTTACCATATCACAGACGAATATGCAAATTAAGATAATTATTATTCATTATGTAAAGAAAATTAGATATAAAACCTTATAAATATGCCAATATTCAACTCATTAGTAATATTACAACAAAATTGGACCAAAAATTGGCTACTAAACCTCGAAAATCACCGAGAACTCCCCGAAAATTGTCATCCTAGAAACGATCATTTCCTACATTCTCCCGACCTGAAGATTGAAATGTCTTTTTCAATCAAGTCACTTACCACACTATATATATAAAAAAAACAAGTTATAGAGACAATATTATTATCCTGAACAACTTTATAATTATCATAACTGAAAAATTACCAGCCATAAAAGATGGCTCATACACATTAAACAGCAAATAAAATTTACTTTAAACATTTATATGTGCAATTTATCTACAAACTAAATTACAGATATCAAAGACATGCAATATTACAACCACTATCTACAAATATTAAAACCAAAAGTCATTAAACACCGATGTATAGTTGTCAGTAATACACCATCATGCCACATGACATACAAAGCAAGCAGTAAAAGCATTAAAACAAAGAATCCTGTAATTAAAATCAAAAACAAATAAAAGTTTTAGAAATGTCAATGTCAATCAAAATTAAGCATTTCATCAATGTTCTTTCTTGAATTAAAGACAAGAGATTTAAAACAAAGATAATGTTCAAATGTTGTTTGAATACATCAATTTAAAACAAAGCACATATTAAAATTGTCCAAAGTCAATTTTGATAGATGGTCTTGGCAGGCTGCACAATACACTAATGTCTCACTGGTAACTTCCTTGGTTCCATCAAGGCATATCTTCATCCTATACCTATGCTTGTGCACTGGAAGACGTGTTCCATGAGGACATACATTTATCAAGTCTTCATGACTAAACCTTCTTCCTTCTATCTGGGTTGTGGCAGACTCGCAATCTGGTATGTATGGTGAGATTGGGTTGGGAACTGTAGTGATGCTCTTGACTGGCTCCCCTGATACTTCAAGTCCAGAAATCTGGTGTGGTTCATCCACATTCTAACCAACAGTGTGTGATACAAAGTCATCGTCCCTGGGTGGAGACATATCTTGTTCAGTATCCAGTGTGGTAGCTGAAGATCTGATGAGCCTTGTATCCATCTCTTGCAGGTAATTTGAATCTGTACTTAAATGTACATGTTTCGGGATTCTATTAATCCTTCATTTCCTCCCACTAGTCTTTTTCTTTTGTTATTCTCATTCCTTTCTTCAATCTGAACATTAAGTTCTTTTCTTTCTTCAGCTGAGCCATCTAGGAATGGCCTCATCTCTTTATCTAGCTTTTCTAACATTATGCTATCTGCAGCCTCATCAGCACCAGTGTACTTCTTGGAATTGGCGGACTAAAATATTGAAGTTTTGCTTTGTCCTTCTCTGACTTTGTGTTTATACACAATATGTTTGGTTAGCACATCGTCTCTTCTTGCCCATGTACTTGGGCAGTAAGGGCAATTAAAATTACCTCTTTCTGCTTTGGCTTTGCCACAAGTTTTAATGTGCCTTCTAAAATTTGATGGATCATTGAATATGCTTCCGCATTCCCAACATGTCTTACTGAATGCCATTTTTTCTTCCTAAAAAGAACATAGGGATATATCTTTAGTATTAGCTCTGTAAGGTTTTATACCTCATACTTATCCAGAAAGAGAAACTTAACACCTTAAATGAGCAGTAAATCCTTAACTATATCTCCTCAATAAAACACTCTGGAAGTCTATGAGTTCTTGCTGATCTCCGGAGTGAAACTTTTTGTTTCCCAGTAACTTCATTTTTGTCAGTTTTTATATTTTCTCTTGTGCATAGCTGCATTGAAGGTGTCCCCTCAATGCCTTCCTCGAAAAGTTTTTCCTGGTTGGCCATACCAGTTTCATCTTCACTTCACTTCACTATTTCTTGTTCCATTACAAAAATATCACTTCCTGAATCCACAGATTCAGCCAAATCTAGTTGATTTCCACGGATCCCAATAAACAGATCAGCTTGTTGCTAGGAATTTACTGTGGGGTTTTCCGCATCAACTGACCCTGAAGAATTCTAATGAGTCCCAATACCTGAGCAGCTGTTTGTGCCAGGATTCACATGAGGTCTTCCCAAGTCAGGTTCTTCAGAGCCCTGTGCCACACCCAATGATCCAGACAGGACCCACTACCCTGATCAGCAGACATGTGAGAGGCATTTACGTGGTGTAACCTAGTCGCATTTGCCTCTGTGTGACACATTCTACAAGATGCACCAACATCTTTACAATTCCCTGTTATGCTTAACTGAGTCCCACAGGTTCTCTCCTGAGATTTACCTGCTAAAGTTGCTCCTGCACAACAGGACCCTTCATCTTCCTCGATGAAGCAAGGGGAAGGTACATTTATCCCCACAATTCCATCAAATGTACTATGCTGTAGCTCATCCTCACTCTCAGTCAAGCTTAGGTATTTATCCTGTGTTATATTTACTTTATTTGAAGCAGATGGAACCTTAGTCCAATCAATAATTTCATTTCCATGATAAGCTTTAAGCCATCACCCATCACAAGACATCACCCATTTTTTCAACTATTAGATATGGACCTGTCCAAAATCTTTTAGGGGAAATTCCTACTTTCTTTCTTGGGTAAAATAGCCACACAAAGTCTCCTGTTTCAAATGTTTTTTATAGGGGTTTTGATATCATGGTACTTCTGTCGATTGGCATTCTTGCATAACTGTGTTCTAGTATAGCCATGAGCCTTTTCCATTCCTTCCTTCAGACTTATAATATACTATACCTCTTGATCAACACTGTGATCAGGCAGCTTTTCATAAATTATATCCAAAGGGAGATTAACCTCTTTTTCAAGTATCATCATGTTTGGACTTACACCGATGCTACTTTGAGGAGTTGCCCTGTAGGCCATGGTAAGCAGAGGTACAAATGCATCCCAGTCTCTTTGGCTTTCTGAAACATACTTGCTAAGCATGTCTTCTAGGGTACGATTAAATCTTTCCAGCAATCCATCAGATTGTGGATAAAATCCTGTTGTTCTTGTTTTATCTATTTCCAACACCTGGCATAGTTCCTGAAATAGTTTACTCTCAAATTGTCTCCCTTGGTCGGTATGAATTTGACAAGGTACGGGCTAATCTTGTAATGAAGCCATCCACCAGTTTTCGGCAACAGTCTCTGCTCCTTGATAGGATAGGCCTCTGTCCATTTGGTAAAATAGTCAACAAAATGTATCTCATGCCAGAACATGATTTTGGTAAAGGACCTAAGATGTCAATTCCTATCTTTTCTAAAGGTAACCCTACTGTATATTTGGTTAAAGGTGCCCTGTTCTTTCTTTTGTAACACCCAGATCACCAATGGTTGGTCCTTCATGTAGCAAGTGCACAATGTCTTTCCTCATTCCCGAAGGGACAATTATTTGTCTGACCATCTCTTGTGTTATACTGTCTTCATGCATTTTATAGAGTATTCCCTCACGTACATCCAGCTGATCTCATAATGCCCAGTATGTTTTGAATTCTTGAGATATATCTTTCCAGGAGGGTTTCCATTCTTCATTTTGTTTCATCTTGAGGAAACAACCAATTATGGGGTCTTCCAGTTGATCTTTTCTCCATTCAGAATTGTTTGCTCAGGAGGTTTATCACTATCATTAAGCTCTGAAGGTTATTTATCCTTCTTCAGTTTTTCATCCCAAGAGGAAGTTACAGCACAGACATGTAATTCCTCCCAATCTTGAATTTTGCACTGTTTACATGGAATGCGTGACAACCCATCTGCATTTATGTGCTGTCATCCAAGCTGGTGCTCAATTTCAAAATCAAAAGCTGATAAACTTTTCAACCAATGAGTTACCTGTCCTTCCGGTTCTTTGAAATTGAATAGCCACTTCAGTGCAGAATGGTCTGCCCTTATTTTGAACTTCTTTCCATAGAGATAGTGCCTGAAGTATTTCACAAAATACACCACAGCCAAAAGTTCTTTGCGTGTTACACAATAGTGTCTTTTACTGTTGGAAAAGGATTTGCTCCCATATGCAATCACTTTCTCCCCATCATCAGAAACTTGGGATAATACAGCACCAATTAAGTAATCAGATGCATCTGTGTCCAGTATAAATGACTTTTCCACAGATGGATATGCCAGCATTGGAGAGATAATCAATTTTTCTTTCAATGTTTCAAATCAAGACTGACATTTATCTGTCCAGTTAAATTTGTGGTCCTTTCTGGTAACTTTATGTAATAGCTCTGTAATCTCTGAGAAGTCCTGTATAAACTTCCTGTAGTAAGAACAAAGTCCTATGAATCTGCGAATTTCATGCACATTGGTTGGTACAGGCAACTCTTTTATTGCTACTATCTTCTGAGGGTTTGTTTCAATTCCCTTTTCAGACACTTTGTGTCCCAGGTAATTTACTTCTGTTTGAAATAAGTGACATTTCCTGGGTTTTAATTTTAATCCTGCATTTTGCAATCTCTCAAATGTTCCATTCCTTGTTCAAAAGTTTTACAAGGAATAAAGTTATCATCAAGGTATATCAAAAGTGTTTTGAATTGGAGGCCTGCAAGTACATTTTCCATTAACCTTTCAAAGGTTCCAGGTGCATTACATAGCTCAAATGGCATCACATTGAAGTGATATAGACCATGATAAGATATTGAAAAAGCTGTTTATTCCTTGTCTTCTGATTTCATTTCAACTTGCCACTATCAACTGGCAAGATCAAGACTGCAATAGAATTTTGCTCCTGAAAGGCAGTCTAGAGATTCTGTGATATTAGGAATATTGTAAGAATCATTAGTTGTCGCTTCATTCAATTTCCTATGATCCACACAGAATCTGAGAGAGTTGTCAGGCTTACTAACCAAAACAACTGCACTGAAAACAAAAGTTACTTGGTCTAACAAAGAAAAGTTGGTTGATCCTACGATGTCTAATTTAACCAACCAAGTTACTTAAATCAACAAAAGTTAAAACAAAAGAAAGTTGGTTAGATTTAACAAACTAAGTTGGTTCCTCAAACAAAGCATACTGGTTACTCCAACTAAAGTGATTGGTTTGTACTACCAGATGACTTAGTTTATTCAACCAAGTGAGTTAGTTACTTGAACAAAGCTGGTTGATTAGTGTAATCACTTTTATTGGTTAGACAGACCAATGTAAGTTGCGTACCTTAACTGATTTCATCGGTAAGTGCTATAAGTAGGTTTGTCAAACTAGATCAGTCAGTTACTTTTATTAATCAAATTGATTAAGCATTACAGATCTGGCTGCATGGTCAAATAAAGTTATTACCGCATCCTTTTCAAAATAATGCCTTACATCACAATAAACAAGAAACAAGTCAATCATACTCTCAAATGCTTTATTGAAATATATTTCATCAGAAATAAAAATAATATACTTAAACATACTGGTTTGCCAAAATTCCTCAGTGTAAACTCTGGGCATTCATAAGCAACAACCAACTTTCCCACATCGGGTTTGTTCTAGGGTTCAAACTGCAAACCTCACAGGTTGATGTCAAGTGTGTTGCACTCTAAAAACTCCAAACTATTACATAAAGCTAAAACAAATTGAAATTGTGAAAATAAAATATTGAAAAAATTAACCAACATTGAATAGTTGGGACAACTAATTCTAACAAATGTATGTTGTTTGGCTAACCAGCTCAAAGTCTGTAGCTCCTACAAATCAGACTGGTTAACTAAACCCATGTGTTTCTCTAACAAATACAATTAGTTGAACAAAATAAAAATTATTATCATACTTAAGTTTGTATTGTTAAAACATTTCAAAACTAGTCAAAACAACAATAACATATAAAGGATTAATGTCACTGTGGGATTTCCCATGAAATAAATCAAATAAAGTGACTATTTAGCAGTGTTAATTTTAGTGGTTGATTATAGAAGATTCTATCCACCTCAAATTTACAAACCTCTCTATATAACTTATTTAAAGTGAAAACTGATTGCATTGCACATAATTTTAATCTATACATGTTGTATTAATAAATTTGAATCATTTTAACAAATGTAGACACAAATATTGCTATATATAAGGAAAATAACTTACCCCTTTATTCAAACAATTGCACCAAAATCCAAATGTAAACAATGCATGGAGCATGCTCAAGCTCAAACTTAGCTGGACCAAACAGGGGTCTTAGTTTTAGCTACTAAGGTGTTAGTTAAAATTTGTTTTAAAGACCACAGTGCATGAATTTTTTTTTTGCATCCATGTACAGATTATGTGTGTAACAACACACCTGCCAAGTCCCATCTTCAAACTCCCACTAGAAAGTACATTAAAAGCCAGTTAAATCTGACACTTGGGAAAGACAAACCGATCCCTTTCTGAAACTGTGCCACGTCACACAGGGTGATTTAGAACTCTGATCTCAATGTTTACAATACAAAATAGTGTAAAATGAAGTGAAATTAGTGTTTTATAAACTTTTATGGAAAAGGTCAGCTTCAGTCCAAAAAAAATAAACAAATTTTCCTACACTTATTGCAAAGATTCTTCTATCAAATGAACATGAAATATATTCTGGTCACACACAAATAATAGTTTTATAATTAATAATTAACACTACAATTTGACTGTAACTTGTGTCCAAAATATTGAACAAGTGTATAGTTTATAGTGTAACAATGCAACTTCTGATAATGTGTCAGTTTTTAAATGTATTGATAAGCATGTTCTTCACCCAGTTCTTTTCCACATTTTCTCAAAGTGGGATCAATTTTACAGTATTCTTGATTATCCAAACTCCTTATCAGAACAGCAAAAGTTAGCCCAAGGTTCAACAGTAAATGGTACATTGTATTATTTCTGAATGAACAGATCAATATTCATTACTAGCTCTAGTTGACCATTAAGAACTGACAGTGACAATTTATAAAGCCATCTGGTCATTATATTAGGCTACATGGCTGCCAATATTGAAAGTAAGCAGTCTGAAATGGTTCAGTACCAGGATGTGGAGATCGGAACCACATTCTGACATTTTATTGACAACCGTGTGTCTTTCATACATCTACTTTTAATAACTGTAGGCATCAGATTGTAATTATCATGTAAATTTGCACCTGAAAGTTTGTATTTTTAAATGTATGAAATTCTTGTAGTCATAGAGTAGCATACTTTGTTGATTATAAAACATTTTAATGTAATTTGGTGGAATTGTATGCAAGAAGTAACGAAGTTAAAGACTATACTTGAAGATTTCATTAAAAGTTTTGCAACCCAAAAGTAAAATAAAACTAAAAAGTTACTGACAATGATTGATGCACATTCATATATGTATGACTGTAACCAAAACATCTCTTAGAATCACATTACTTATAGTTAGTCTTTGAAATGTTATTTTTACAGAATCCTCACTCTCACACTCTCTCTATTCCTCTCTATCGCTGACAATTTTAGATGGAGTCTGATTGACAGCTTTCACATTAAAGAATAAATGCCAATTATCATGATAAATTGTAAAAACTTTTCAAACAAAATTATCCTTATTCATTTAAAGTTAAACTTAAAAAAAAAATCATTTCAAAATGCAATTCAATCAGCTACATATTCAATTACATCCAATCCTTCCCAATATATTTATAACGGAAACTAGTGCTGGTATGGAATGATAATATGCACATCGATATCAAACCATATTTTTGCCTTGCGTATCGATCGATATTGAAATATCGGGGTATTAGATGCTTTCTTGGGAGAGACCTTCCAAACTCTATTGCGAGGTTTAGTATTTCCCGAAACGTAAACAAATATGGCATTTCCGGTTTAGCGGTAAGTGAAATATGACAAAAATAGTAGGATAACCAATATATTCTTCAAATATTGTCCTTTATTTGAATGAAAAACATGATATTTGTACCTGTTAAGTGGTATGTTTTGATATTGATATTATACTCTACATTATTGATATCGGCAAATGTAGAGTGAATCGATAAATATTTCAATATCGATAAACAATACCAGCACTAACGGAAACCATGGCAAATGTGCAGTTGTGTACCTTTTATTTCATCACAACACCTCCACACATGTTTTCAGGAATGTTATTTTATATGCCACTTTGAGAGGCTGTATCTCAGTGGGGGATGCTCTGATTGATGTCTGGTTTTCATTACTGGGATTGTCTTACTCTCTGGCACACACATACAAACTTTTAAAGAAACATTTTTTTTTCATGCACTGTGGACTTTAAGTAACGTATCTTAGTACCATCTACCAACTTTTGGTTTTCAGTGTGGTGATTGCAAAGGACTACAAAATGGTTCTATGATACCTTGTTCAATCATGTTTCCCATGATTTTATCAACCTCATCATGCATGTGGATAGGGATTTTCCTGGGGTTTTGTTGTATGGGTCTTGCATCCCCAGTTTCTATCTTATGCTTTACTTGGCCAGTTCTTCCTAAGTCATTATCAGATCTTGCAAAAACATCCTGATATCTTGGGAGTGCTTCCAAAAGCTTTAGCTGTTCTTCCTTTTCCAAGTTAGTTATACTTTGCTCAAAAAGTACTTTAAATGTTCCGGCACTGTCATACTATTTTGTATGATACTTTGCCTTTTACCTTCACTAAGGGATATCTGATTGATATCAATGTTGTCAGTACTTTCTGTAACACAAAATGTAACTGGTTTACAAATCCCCACATTTATGTCCTTTTTCAGTCTGATATTTTCTTGTGTAGGATTACACAATCTAACAACAGTCTTGCTAGTGTTAACATCATTTAATGTTCTGGCAGCCAATATGTTGTACTTTTGCTGTAACAACTTGATCCCTTCAATCATGTTCAGTTGTCCTTCACTACCTCTTTTACACATAAAAATATTCACTATGCATTCAGATGGTGCAGGAATTATTTCATCTTGACATAGGGATACCTTGCATGTCGTTGGTTTCCCAGTGCTTTCATGCCACATGTTAATCTCAATGTCTCTGACTTTCATTAAAGATTTCTTTAAATCCAAACTGCATCCAAAACTCGTCATAAAATCCATCCCAATTATTGCTGGTACTTTTATGTCAGCAACAATAACAGGGTGCATAGCTTTTGTTGGTCCAAGAATAATTTCCATGTTCATTTCCCCAGCAACTTTGAGCTGTTGACCATCAGCAACACATAAATCAAAAGGTATGCCCTCTAAACTTTCTTCAGATATTCTCAATCTACTGAAGGTTTCATTTAAAGCAACTGTAATAGCAGATCCAATATCAACAAGGAATGTTACAGCTTCATGTTCAATTTTTCCAATAACATTTAAAGAGTCTCCTTGTTGCAATGAAGAAACTATAATTTTAGGCCTTTCATGTTCAACTGACTCTTGGCCTGTAGAGGTAGTCAGGGCTAGTTTGACTTACTGTGGGAATGATTCCTAGTGGCTTCACTGCTTTGTTCAGATTTTAGGCACTTACTTTTGAAGTGACCAAATTCACCACAATTGAAGCACTTTATCTTTGATAAGTCTTCCTCATGTCTTGCTTTATGCTGTTTTGATATCTTCAACTCCTCCATTATTTTCATAAGTTTTTCAGTCAGTTCTTCCAGATTGCTTCCTCCTTTAGTTTTCCCAATAAATTTGCAAGACTGAGTTGCATCTTTTTCTGTGAGACTTGGGGCTTCAGTGCTAGATGTTGTATAGATCTCCCTTATGTATCGCTTGGCCATAGGCTGTCTTTGTCTTTCTGCTTGCCTGTTAGCCTCACACTGAACAACCATGCTAACAAGGTCATCAAATCTTTGTGGCTGAGCCAAACAAAACATATTTCTCAACTCAGAAACTCTCAGAATTCTCTTTCTGCTATAGGATATGCTCGGCAGCCAAGGTCCTTATGCTTTGAGCAAGTTATGGCAATTTTCTTTATCTCTTCTGGCTTTTGCCCTCAACTGTTTTCGGAACAGATTGACTCTGTTTCCATGATTAAATCTTTTGTTCAGTGACTCAACAAAAGCATGATAAGTCCTTTGTTCTTCTGGGCCTAAGTTTTGCATCACTAAGCAGGCTTCTCCATGGAGACTTACAGCAAGATACTGTACTCTTTCATGTGGGTTCCAACCATTGAGTCCAGCTACAGTTTCAAAGTGTATAAGATATTCTGACCAAGATTATTTACCATCTAAGTGATCAGGAATCACTTTTGTCTTCTTTGTGTTCGGCATATTCTCATGTATTTTATTATCATGTCTTGATTCCCTCATTTCTTTCAACAAGGTTGTAACCCCCTGCATGACTGTATCCATGTCAGTAGCTTCATTTCTTGCCTGACTTGACTCCATTCTCCTGGAATACAATGATTCTTCACCATTAATGCCAGATTCTCTTGGAGGATTTTGTACCATGATAACCAACATCCCTTTTCTGTGATATTTGATATCTGGTCTTCAACCCTATATCTCCAGAAGCATCAACTGCCTCTATGTCACAAGAATTTCCATTTATCCTATCCATGATATCAATTTGCAAGTTTTACCGTTCCACTGAAGTTCAAGGATCCAATTATTTTAAATTGGATCCCACTTCTTGTAACAAACCGGGCGGTCGGGTTATAGTTACAAGTACTGTCAGGATGTTGTAATTACCTTAAAGTAAGTTTCAGATGTCTCCAATCACCTTTTCAATGAAGTGTGCTGACTTCAGTAAGTTTAACCTGGTGTTACTCTAGACCAAGTGTCTCCACTCTCAGTTTGTCAACTGGGACTGCGGGTTCTGGTTCACAAATACCTTTATACCCCTAGATACAAAGTATACCAAAGCACACCAAACTAAATATGAAGTAAAGTTAGAGAAATAAACTAAACTGTAGATGATTTTATGTATCTATACCATAACCTTTATCACTCTCGGCATTAATATTACTGGTATGAATTTCCTGGTTATGGAATATTTTCTATCCTGTTCTATATAACTATGCACCATCAACTATGCATCAATAGGAATAACAATTGAAGCAAATAGATAGACAACAGATCAAACTTTATTAAATAACAATCAACAAATATGCAAGTAATAAGTAAACCGCGAAGAATATTTAACAAATACTGAGTATAACAAATCTAGTAAATTAGGTCAGTAAATCAAATAATATTAATGGGACTAATAACTCATAACAGCCTAAGGGTACTTTCAGGAATCAAATCTATCTCATGAATTATATGGATCTATATATACTACAAATAATGTCAATAAACTTTACTTGGACTATAGTCAAAGTGACCTTACTCGAACTGGGACCTATGTCAGACCAATATTCGGACCTAGACCTAACTCGGACCTTTTGTCGGGCCTAGACCTTGGTCAGACCTGGACCTTACTCAGACCTGTAGGTTGTACCTGACCTGACTCGGACCTGTTCTTCACTTTAACTATAAATAATTGTAAACAGGTTATACCTCAACAGTTTAGTACATTTGATGGTTTCTAGACCTTTTTCTGTCTATTTACTCGGACCTTGTCTGTGACAACTGATCCATTGAGCTCTGTGTTCACCTCCTTATATAGACTTCTGAACACATCATTCCTGTGATCCTACACCAAAAGGCACTACATTTCAAAATTAAAAGATACAAAAATCATACTAACCTTAAAGTTTCTGATAAAGTATAACAATTCTTTATGTTAACGTTTTAAATACAAATAATTTAATACATTCACTATTTCAAGCCAGTAACCTTAAACATTTACTTTAGAGCGGGAAAATTAATTCACGGTAAATAAATTTCTGGCTAGCACCAGACAGTCAAAACTGTTAAAATAAAGCAAAATACTGCATTTTACCATCAAATAATAGACAAATCCCTCATTCAAGTTATTACAAAATTCAATGTTACTCATCACCTGTATGCCGATGACACCCAGCTCTACCTAGCAGTTGACTCCAGGAATTTTGACTCTAGCATGGAAGAGCTGACCGAGTGTCTCAAGTCTGTACAGGAGTAGATGGACGGTGTCAAACTAAAACTAAACCCAGAAAAAAACGAATTTATCATTACAGGTCAAAAAGCCATCAGAGAGTCGCTTGCACCAAATTTCCCTGTTCCACTCCTCCAAAACAATATCTCTCCATCGGTGGAAGTAAAAAATCTGGGTGTTATTTTCGACTCAGACAACTCCTTTGACAATCATGTTGCCAAGGTTTGCAGAGCATGTTACTATCATCTTCGTGATTTGCGACGAATTCGCAAATTCCTTGGAGTTGAGACAGCAATACTTCTGGCAAACGCTATGGTCAGTAGTCGTGTAGACTACTGTAACTCTTTACTCTATGGGGTAAGCAAGTCCAACATAGCCAAACTACAGAGAGTCCAGAATGCTCTTTTCCGCATCATCTTCAGACTTGACAAAATGAGTCATGTTACACCCTTTTTGAAAAAACTCCACTGGCTCCCAATTCAACATCGTATCCTGTTTAAGTACAACCTTTTGGTATTCAAGGCTATCAATCTTTCACAGCCCCCGTATCTTTCAGCTTTAATAAGATCGAGCAGTCTCACTCGCGGCAACAGGCTATCTCCTCAACCCGCCCTAAGAAGCACATAGGCAGGTGTGGCTTTGCAGTAGCTGCACCAGCTGAATGGAACAAGCTGCCACAGACTGTCAGATCTCAGCAAACAATAGATGGTTTCAGAAGACAGCTAAAGACCTACTTGTTTAGGCTGGCATACCCCCCACCTTAGTCATACCCTGGCGGGCGCTTTTTAGATGTCGACCCATGCCTGTCCCTAGACTCTCCCTTCTTGGTCTCAAGCGCATTAGAGGATTTGTATCAATTTTGCGCTATATAAATCCTACTATTATTATTATTAATTTAATTAAATATTTAATATACGTCTATTCGAAAATATATACAGTTTAACATCAGGTTTCCTAGCAATATTTTATAAATAAAAAGCAGCTTATACATAAGGAAATATGAAGCCACGATGGGTTTCTGGCCATATGTTACAAACAGAAGATCCAGGCAACCAGTCTACTTTTCGTCTGCAAACATGATTAATTTAATTAACCAATGAAATCAAGCCATGCCCCAAATAAAAGTGCCGTTTGAAGAGGAAATACCAGTACTTCAATTTTGGGTGCGAGTTGTGTGTGCGAGTTGTTGGGTGTGAGCCATTTTGGTCGTGATTTGCACGCATACTGAACAGATCATGGTAAAATTCTCAGGAGGGGTTTATTGCCTCAAACCATGGTAAAATTCTGCGTTTACAGTGGTTTGGTCAGGGGTTATTCCTATATTCTAACATCATGAATCTGCTAAAGTTTAATTACGTTTAACAAAGAAAAGGGCTGTCTTATTTTGAGGCTCTTTCAATAATTCAACTGCACCCTTCGATAAACAAAATTTTATGGAATATTCATATATTTTTCTACAAAATAGCTTCAAAACTAATTTTTATACAATCTTCTAAAATGTCATGTTAGAATAGAAATAGACAACTCCGAGCTTTTACAACAATTGGCGCATTAGAATCACTCAGGCTTCGCCTTCGTGATCCTAATATCGCTAATCGTTGTAATACGCCTATAACCCCTCGCGCATCGTTTAAATTTTTCAGGTTCTATATATTTTCTTTTCATTATCAGAATTATATTCAATTAAAAGTGCTTTTATGAATAATAATAAGTTCTGTTCCTTAACTGTCAAAAACTGGGAGCATGTACTTGCGATGAGATGACAATGGAACAGCCAACATGTATATCGAGGTTTTACCATAGCTCTCGACCAATCAGAATCGCGGACACAGCCGTGTCATGTTAGAATACATTTTTACAAATGACTTTTGAGAGTGTAAATTATGCAATTTTTAACAAATACCAACCAACATTTTAAACTTCTCTGGGACAAACTTTTGAAAATATACATGTATGTTAAAAATATTTTTTGGCTAGAAAAGATGTAAAATAATTATTAAGCGTCCCTGAAAGGGTGCTTCTTTGTTTTTGCCTCAGTTTCCTCGCAGCCGCCGCATTATGGTCTCCCTTGAATATCTCCCTTATTATTAGAAGGTTTCAAACCATATTTGTCAGTTATATACCTTAGGCCTGGGAAAATTTTTCTGCATGCTTAAATTTGACCTTTGACCTTTATGAAGGTCACATGATCAAAAACAAAATTTTGAAGTACACCCCCCGTCATCGCAGTTCAGGAAAAACTACTTACTACACAGCCTTATAATTTGGCACACCTGTTCATACTATCGAAAATGCGAGCTGATTAGATTTTGGGAGAAATCCCTTGAAAAGTGTCTCATTTATGAGTGATTTTCTGACACCTTCCAATCTTAAAGCCTTAAATTTAGGTCAACCCCCCTATTATCTTCTTAAGTATTGCATTTAGAGCCATAACATGTACTGGGAGGTAATAGGAAACCATATGTGGAGAGTCTAAATAGCCGGTCGGTTTTACCCCACGGCCCCCCCTTATGGGTCAAACTGGGGTCATAAAATAGCTGATTTTGAGTTTTTGCCTTATATCTCCTTTATTGTTGCTTTTATAGCTTCAGAATGTATTAAGAGGTATTGGGAAAGCTTATGTGGAGAGTCTAAATAGCCGGTCAGTTTTACCCCACGGCCCCCCCTTATTGGTCAAACTGGGATCATAATATAGCTGATTTGGAGTTTTTGCCTTATATCTCCTTTATTGTTGCTTTTATAGCTTCAGAATGTATTAAGAGATATTGGGAAAGCATATGTGGAGATTCTAAATAGCTGGTCAGTTTTATTCCCCGATCCCCGTTATGGGTCAAACTGGGGTCATAAATAGCTGCTTTGGAGTTTTTGCCTTATATCTCCTTTATCGTTGCTTTTATAGCTTCAGAATGTATTTAGAGGTATTGGGAAAGCATATGTGGAGAGTCTAATTAGCCGGTCAGTTTTACCCCCCGACCCCCCCTTATGGGTGAAACTGGGGTCATAAAATAGCTGATTTTGAGTTTTTGCTTTATATCTCATTTATTGTTGCTTTTTATAGCTTCAGATTGTATTAAGAGGTATTGGGAAAGCATATGTGGAGAGTCTAAATAGCCGGTCAGTTTTACCCCCCGACCCCCCCCTTATGGGCCAAACTGGGGTCATAAAAGGCTGCTTTGGAGTTTTTGCCTTATATCTCCTTTATCGTTGCTTTTTTAGCTTCAGAATGTATTAAGAGGTATTGGGAAAGCATATGTGGAGAGTCTAAGGAGCCGGTCAGTTTTACGGCCCGACCCCCCCACTTATGGGTCAAACTGGGGTAAAAATTAGCTATTTTGGAGTTTTTACCTGATATCTCCTTTATTATCTCCCGCCGGCCGGGCGGGAGATTATAAAACGCATTCCGTGCATGTGTGTGTGTGTTCGTGTGTTATTGAGTGTCACGCTTTTATAAAGGGCTGTACATCACACTGGTTGTTTCTCCTTGGCCTTTTCAATGTTTTTTATGACCTTATTGCTTATGTCCTTTCATTTGATGCTGTTATTTCACACCTAGGACCATAGCTAAGTGAGTAATAGCAATGGTGGCTACTTTGAGTAAAGTGCTCATAACTCCAAAACGACTGCATTTAGAGTGTTTCTGTAAAATACGTTGTTCAGCTACTTTCTCCATGCCTACAAGATGGTACCATTTTTAGTGTTCTATCTTCATAGCTAAGTGAGTAATAGCTATTTTCTGTTATTAACAATGAGCAAAATGAGTAAATTGATTTTGTCTTTGTAACTGTTACTTACAATATTGGCCTGAAATATGTTGTTCAACAACTCCTTCATGTACTATATCATGGTGAGGTGTCCAAGGTGTAGCACCATAGCTAACTGAGTAATAGCTATACTAAGTTTAATATTTGACCGTTGAGCAAGTCACTTATAACTCAAAAACTATTGAATATAGAGGATTTTTGTCGAATATGTTGTTCACCTATCTTTTGGATATACTGTATTGTGAATTTTCACAGCTGTAACTCCATAGCTAACTGAGTAATAGCTACTTTGATGATAACCATAATGAGTAAATGGCTTATATCTTCAAAAGTATTGCAGCTACACAATTTTGTTCCAATATGTTGTTCAGCTACTATCTCCACAGCTACAACATGGTCACTAGTTTGAAAGTGTATCTCCATAGCTAAGTGAGTAATAGCTACTTTGTCAATTTTTAATGATAACCATAATGAGTAAATGCCTTACATCTTCAAAAGTATTGCAGCTACACAATTTCTCTCAAATAAGTTGTTCATCTACTTTTTAAGTCATTCATCTACTTTTGTTCATCTACTTTTTTGTGAACTGTAACATATTTAAGTTTCACAACTGTTGCTCAATGTACAAGTAATGGCTACTTTATTGCTACTTTTGGTGAAAATGTGAAAAATCACAAATATCTCGCAAACCGTATTAGCTACTTTGTCAATTTTTAATGATAACCATAATGAGTAAATGCCTTATATCTTCAAAAGTATTGCAGCTACACAATTTCTCTCAAATAAGTTGTTCATCTACTTTTGGGAGAGCTTTCACATGGTGAAGTTTCAGACTCGTAGGTAATTACTCACCTACTGAAAATTTGTGCGAATTATCTCTAAACGTATTGCAGATAGCCAATTTTTCTCAAAGAACTCATTCACCTACTTTTGGGAGAGCTTTCACTTGGTGAAGTTTCAGACCCATAGCTAATTACTCACCTACTGAAAATGAGTAAATGCGAATTATCGCTAAAAGTATTGCAGATAGCCAATTTTTCTCAAATAACTCATTCACCTACTTTGGGGAGAGCTTTCACTTGGTGAAGTTTCAGACCCATAGCTAATTACTCACCTACTCAAAATGAGTAAATGCGAATTATCTATAAAAGTATTGCAGATAGCCAATTTTTCTCAAATAACTCATTCACCTACTTTTGGGAGAGCTTTCACATGGTGAAGTTTCAGACCCCTAGCTAATTACTCACCTACTCAAAATGAGTAAATGCGATGTATCGCTAAAACTATTGCAGATAGCCAATTTTTCTCAAATAACTCATTCACCTACTTTTGGGAGAGGTTTCACTTGATGAAGTTTCAGACCCATAGCTAATTACTCACCCACTCAAAATGAGTAAATGCGAATTATCTGTAAAAGTATTGCAGATAGCCAATTTTTCTCAAATAACTCCTTCATCTACTTTTGGGAGAGCTTTCACTTGGTGAAGTTTCAGACCCATAGATAATTACTCACCTACTCAAAATGAGTAACTGCGAATTATCTCTTAAAAGTATTGTAATTAGCCAATTTTTCTCAAATAACTCATTCACCTACTTTTGGGAGAGCTTTCACATGGTGAAGTTTCAGACCCATAGCTAATTACTCACCTACTGAAAATGAGTAAATGCGAATTATCGCTAAAAGTATTGCAGATAGCCAATTTTTCTCAAATAACTCATTCACCTACTTTTGGAAGAGCTTTCACATGGTGAAGTTTCAGACCCATAGCTAATTACTCACCCACTCAAAATGAGTAAATGCGAATTATCTGTAAAAGTATTGCAGATAGCCAATTTTTCTCAAATAACTCCTTCATCTACTTTTGGGAGAGCTTTCACATGGTGAAGTTTCAGACCCATAGATAATTACTCACCTACTCAAAATGAGTAAATACGAATTATCGCTAAAAGTATTGCAGATAGCCAATTTTTCTCAAATAACTCGTTCACCTACTTTTGGAAGAGCTTTCACATGGTGAAGTTTCAGACCCATAACTAATTACTCACCTACTGAAAATGAGTAAATGCGAATTATCTCTAAAAGTATTGCAGATGGCCAATTTTTCCCAAATAACTCATTCACCTACTTTTGGGAGAACTTTCACTTGGTGAAGTTTCACACCCATAACTAATTTCTCACCTACTCAAAATGAGTAAATGCGAATTATCGCTAAAAGTATTGCAGATAGCCAATTTTTCTCAAATAACTCATTCATCTACTTTTGGGAGAGCTTTCACATGGTGAAGTTTCAGACCCATAGCTAATTACTCACCTACTGAAAATGAGTAAATGCGAATTATCGCTAAAAGTATTGCAGATAGCCAATTTTTCTCAAATAACTCATTCACCTACTTTTGGGAGAGCTTTCACTTGGTGAAGTTTCAGACACATAGCTAATTACTCACCTACTCAAAATGAGTAAATGCGAATTATCGCTAAAAGTATTGCAGATAGCCAATTTTTCTCAAATAACTCATTCACCTACTTTTGGGAGAGCTTTCACTTTAACAGCAAAACTATTCAATTTAAAGGAGTTTTGTCAAATATGTTGTTCACCTACTTTTTGATGTAGTGCGGCGGGAGATCATACCACGGCAGTGGTCTTGTTGTTGCTTTTATAGCTTCGGAATATATTAAGAAGTATTGGGAAACCATATCTGGACAGTCGAAATAGCCGGTTAGTTTTACATCATCGTTGTCGTCCGCGTCCGCAGAGATTTGTTAGCGACCTACAGTCCACATTTCTTTCCAGATTTCTTTTATATTTGGCAGGCGGCTTGGTATGCTAGAGGACTCGCCACCCTATCTTTTTGGTAGGCTTTATGTCTAAATTAGGCCTGTGGTAGACAAAAATGTCTAAAATGCATTAAAATTCATGAAATCATGCACTAAATCACTTATAACTTGAAAAGTGTTGCATTTAGAGCATTTTGTTAAAATATGTTATTCACATACTTTTTTTCATAGCTACAACATGGTGAGTAACTTGGGTGTCTGTCTCAATAGCTAAGTGAGTAATAGCTACTTTTGGGCTTTTCAGTAACTTCCATCATGAGTAAAATCACTTGTAACTTGAAAACTATTGCATTTACACAATTTTGTATAAATATGTTATTCAGCTACTTTTATGTCAGCTATAACATAGTAAAATTTCAGACCTGTAGCTCATGGCATAGCTGAGTAATATCTACTTTTAGGTCATCACTGTTGAGTAAATTACTTATAACTTCAAAAGTATTACATTTAAAGTATTTTGTTTCAATATGTTATTCACCTATTTCGGAGTCAGCTATAGCGTGAAGTTCCAGACCTGTGGCTCATTGCATAGCTGAGTAATAGCTACTTTGATATACTGTTGATACACTGTTGAATAAATCAGTTGTAATTGGAAAACTATTGCATTTACAGAAATTTGTGTAAATATGTTATTCATCTACTTTTGGGTCAGCTATAACATAGTAAAGTTGCAGACCTGTAGCTTATTTCACAGCTGAGCAATAGCTATTTTTAGGTTCTCGCTGTTGAGTAAATCAGTTGTAACTTGAAAACCATTGCATTTAGAGTATTTTTTGTAAATATGTTGTTTACCTTCTTTTGGGTCAGCTTTAACATAGTAAAGTTGCAGACCTGTAGCTCATTGCATAGCTGAGTAATAGCTACTTTGAGTTTTTTCTGTTGAGTAAATCAGTTGTAACTTGAAAACTATTGCATTTAGAGAATTTTGTTTAAATATCTTATTCATTGTATCTATCCACCGGATGCTATCTGGTGGATACTATGGATTTGACTTTGTTACGCTGCCGCTGCCACCGCCGTAGTGTGTAGAGAGATTTCACTGTTACCGCTCTAATGAAAAAACTATTATAGCTAGCCTTCTCAAATTTGCAGGATATATTCATAGCCATAAAATCTTGCCTGGGAATATTTTTGGCCTCATTTTGAAAAACAAGATGGCCGCCAGGGACGTTTATTCGACTTTAAACAAGGACTTTTGTTGGCCCTCTAGAGCAATGGGTATTATAGGTAGAGATCTCCAATTCGCAGGATATGTTCCTCATTATAAAATCTTGACAGATAGATGACCATCATAGCTAAGTTCCTTTTGAAATTGGTGTAATTCCGTCCGTTCGTTTGTCAGTCCGTCTGTCCGGCCACATTTTCGTTTCCAGACTCTAACTCGAAAACGATTTGTCCAATTGAATTCAAACTTGACAGGGACATATATCACCATCCTAGCTAGATTCCTTTCGAAATTGATGCAATTCCGTCAGTTTTTTGTTTGTCTGTCCGTCCACATTTTAGTTTCCGGACTCGAACTTGAAAATGGTTTGTCGAATCGAATTCAAACTTGACAGGGAGATAGATCACCATCATAGCTAAGTTCCTTTCGAAATTGATGTAATTCCGTCCATTTGTTTGTCTGTTTTTTTGTTTGTTTATCTGTCCGTCTGTCTGTCCACATTTTTTTGTTTCCGGATTCTAACTCGAAAACGGTTTGTCCAATCGAATTCAAACTTGACAGGGACATAGACCACCATCATAGCTAGGATCCTTTCGAAATTGGTGTAATTCTGTATGCTCGTTTGTCCGTTTTTTGTCCATCTGTCCGTCCACATTTTCGTTTCCGGACTCTAACTCGAAAACGGTTTGTCCAATCAAATTCAAACTTGACAGGGAGATAGATCACTATCATAGCTAGGTTCCTTTCATAATTGGTGTAGTTCTGTCGTTAATTTATCTGTCCGTCAAAATTTTCAGTTTCCGGACTCTAACTCGAAAACAGTTTCTCCAATGAAATTCAAACTTGACAGGGACATAGATCCCCATCATAGCTAGGTTCCTTTCGAAATTGGTGTAACACATTCACCTTAACTGGGTGACCTAACATTTCTTTCCTAATTTCTAAATGTAATTACAGCAGTCAATAACTTTATTGCTGCCTGCGCAACCCGCCTTTTGGGGCATCTTTGACCCTCTTGTTTAACAATATTTTACTTGAAGATCAAAATTCATGAACAACTCATTAATATTCATGAGGTCACAGAAATCCGTGGGATTTCCCTAGAATTCCATGGTGTTTCTTAACAATACTTGAAGATTAAAATGCCTTGAAAGGTCACGTTACTCTGCAATGCTGTGATTTTAGACAGAATATTAAAACCATGATACAGTGACAGGAGTCAATTTATAAGAAAAATTTAGGTTATTATAATACAATATAATATATTTTCCCCTTTTTTACAACATTAATGTAACTATGATTCGTGAAATAGATATGACTGAAGCATGGCTTATGTAATGTCATACCCCAAACTTCCTGAAGTTTACAAGTCTAGCTTTTTTAACAAAAATAGTGCAACCATTATTATCTCCTGCCTGCGGCCGAAGGCCGTGGTTGGGAGATTATAAAACGCCTTCCGTCCGTTCATCACGTTTTTGCATAAACCTTAATATCTCATTCATTTATGAAGATATCTTTTCCAAATTTGCAGGGAATGTTTATGGCTATGAAAACCTGTCTCTGAAAAAAATTTTAACCTCATTTTAAAAAACAAAATGGCCACCATAGCTAATTGTTTGAAAATCGTAAAGGTGCTCTAAATCTTGAAATATTCCAGCTAGCCTAATTAAATTTGCACAAAAGCTATATGGCTAGAAAACCTAGGCTGATAGTAATTAAGCGGCCCGCCAGGGACGCTTATTTGTTTTCACCGAAGTTCGACTGATCGCCGCTGCCACCAGATTATGGTCTCCCTTGAATAACTTCTTAGCCTTTTAAATTTTTCTTTCCTTCTTATCTTTCTTTAAAACTATAGGGGCGGGAAAAATTTTTCGGATACTTTGCGCAGACCTTAAGCTTTACTTAAGGTAACCTTAAGCATAACTCCAAAACACCCCGTCATCGCGTTTCGGAAAAAACCACACACACCTGTGGTATAAAATTTATCAGGTACATTCTAGACCAAATTTCCAAGGTCGGAAAGGATTTTCTCATCAATCGGACCAAAGATGCCTGAATGGGAGGCATTTTATTTTCGTAAATTTTTTTAAAATGGGTACTTGGTCTGTATCTCAAAAACGGTTAGGATTTCGGCGTTTTGTTGGAAAAACTTATTCAGCTACTTTTTGATAATCTTTCACATGCCGAAGTTTTAGCCCCGTATCTGCAATCTTAAGGTCATCTTAATGTCAAAAAACGGGGTTTTAGCCCTCCAGTTCACTTAGTTTTTCACTTTTTTCAACCAAACTTGGCACATATATTAAGATTTGCCAAAGGAATATCCTGACTTTATGGTGACCTTAAACTCAAAATGTTAATGAACATATGGCCTGCTTAAAGTCATCAAATTGGAATAAAATCCTCTTGCTCCTTTCTTTTTCCATTTTTTTATATCGAAATAATCACTGGTATTAAACTAGATAAAAATAATACTTATGGTCACCTTAAACTCTCAGTATGAATGGAGTTATAGCCACCTTAAAGCGAAATAAGGGGGTTTTCAGCCTCCAAGTATCTTATTGTTTGACTGACCTCAGTTAAACTTTGCACACCTATAAAGGATGGCAAACCAAAGGGTTATCCTGACTTTATGGTGACCTTAAACTGTTAATATAATTTTGTCCCCCCCTAAAATCATAACATTTGAATAAAGCTGTCTGGCTCCTTTCTTTTTCCATATCTAACATATATTGATATTAAAGGGACATTCTCATATTATGGTCACCTTAAGGTCGCAATATGAATGAAGTTATGGTCACCTTACAATGAAAAAGGAAGTTTCAGCCTCCAGCTATCTTATTGTTCAACTGACCTGAGCTAAACTTTATGCACTTATAAAGGATGACAAAAGGGACATTCTTATTTTATGGTCACCTTAAAGTCATGGGTGACTTCTTTTTCATCAGGGCCACTTCGTTTTTGTCAGCAAAAACATTTTTCTAGTTTTGGCCTTGTTCAAAAACAAAATGGCCGCCATATCACATGTTTAATGTCAAACAGGGTTATCCTATTAAAAAAGGTTATCTCCTCAAATATTGCTCCTACAGGTTCGGAATGTGAAAAGAACTTGTAGGAAGTCATGGCCTGGGAATCTGAAAATTTTTTGCCTCATTTTGAAAAACAAAATGGCCGTCATGGCTAATTGTTTGAAAATTGTAAAGGTGCTCTAAATCTTGAAATATTCCAGCTAGCTTAATTAAATTTGCACAAAAGCTATATGGCTAGAAAACCTAGCCTGATAGTAATTTTCACCTAGTTCAAAAACAAAATGGCCTCCATATCACATGTTTAATGTCAAACAGGGTTATCCTATTAAAAAGGCCTTATATCTCCTTAAATATTGCTCCTACAGGTTCGGAATGTGAAAAAAACTTGTAGGAAGTCGTGGCCTGGGAATCTGAAATATTTTAGCCTCATTTTGAAAAACAACATTGCTGTCATGGCTAATTGTTTGAAAATCGTAAAGGTGCTCTAAATCTTGAAATATTCCAGCTAGCTTCATCAGATTTGCACAAAAGCTATATGGCTAGAAAAGCTACCCTGATAGTAATTTTGACGTAGTTCAAAAAATAAAATGGCCTCCATATCACATGTTTAATGTCAAACAGGGTTATCCTATTAAAAAGGCCTTATATCTCCTCAAATATTGCTCCTAGAGGTTCCAATTGTGAATACAACTTGTAGGAAGTCATGGCCTGGGAATCTTTTCCAGGTGTTGGATTTGTCCTTTGACCCCTGCTTCAAGGTTAAATGGGGTTGTCACACTAAAATGTCCTTATTTCACCTTTATTATCGGTGCTATGGCTTGAGAATATAAAGACAGGCCATCAAAAGTCCTTGGCTTCAAATGTTTTGCCTGAGAAAAATTTTGTCCTTTTTTTAAAAAAAAAACAAAATGGCTGTCATAGCCAATTATTTAAAAATCATTAAGATGCTTTAAAACTTGAAATATTCCAGCTAGGTTCATTCAATATTAACAAAATATATATGGCTAGGAAAGTTTGACCCCTTCTTCAATGTCAAGAGGGGTTATGTTACTACAAAGGCCTTATATCTCCTTTACTTCTCCATTATTACTGATTCTAAGGCAGGAGATAACCGCTGCGGCAGTGGCCTTGTCTATTAATTGAAATTGTACAATATATATTATTAAGTTTATCAATTAGGCCAAGTTTACTAGTGTACAATAATTTAATAAATTAAAATTTAATATAATCATCTAAAAAGTATTTTTAATAAACTTTTAAAAACTACCTATGACACACTCTTGGTATCATTTGTTGGTAAACTATTAAATAATTTGACCCCAAATATAGAAAGTGCATTGACTTTTAAATTAGTTCTGCTGTACTGTACATAAAAAGTTTTCTTGTCTTGCAATATTTACCATTATTGATGATTAACAGTTCTTGTAGATTTTTCGGCAACATATTATGTTTGGCTTTGAATAACTCAACACATATTTTCAAGTTTATAATATATAGTCATCTGTGGTCGTTTCTTGTCCGTGGTGCTTTTGTGCATCCCGTTTTCTGTGGGTTTGAATATAAATTACTTTGATATTCTGAAAATTTGCTTGCATTAGGGACACCACAATTCCAGATGTTTCATGCCAGCTAATCGGCTAGTACTATTCATGTTGACACCGAATAACCGTTGAATTAATAAAACTACCAAAAATCTTAAGTTTCATATTCTAAAAAGCAATGAAAATGATAAATATGTGAAATTAATTGAAAATATATGTCCATAGTCTGTTAACGTCATTGTATGCTTCCGGTGGATACTTTGGTTTAGCGTTTGCTACGCCGCTGCCACGCATAGAGAGATTTTTGGTGTTAATGCTCTAAGAGGAAAACAACACCAGCTAGGGTAGCTAAATTTGCAGGATATCCTCATTGCGGGGTAAGCTTCTCTGGGAATGAAAATGGCCTCATTCTGAAAAACAAGATTGCTTCTGCGGGCATTTCTTTGAAAATAATCTACATTTTTCTACTGGCTGTTTCTCATTGGTAGAAGGTTGAATCTCTTCATAGATGATGTGTATAACAGATATACATGTCCTCTACAACCTTGCACACATTTGACCTTGAAGCTCTTAATTCAAGGTCATCCATAGAGTGCCGAAGTAACCCACATAGCAGACTTTAAAAGTGCCTATATCTCCCTTATTATTGGTCCTAGAGGTTTGCAATGTGAAACCAACCTGTATGTGCTGCGAATTTTCTGATGTTGACCACTCCTTCAAAGTCAAAAGAGAATAGCCAAAGTTAAAAGTGCTTATAACTTGCTTATTATCGGCCCTAGAGGTTTGGGATCGTAAGCCAATCTATAGGAAATCATGGGCTGGGAATCTAATGCTGTGGTCGGATTTGACCTTGGGCCCCTCCTTCAGGGTTAAATGAGGATAGCCAAACTTAAAACTGATTATATCTCACTTATTATTGGTCCTAGAAGTTTGGAGTGGTAAACCAACCTATAGAAACTCATGGGCTGGGAATCTTTTGATGTGGTCAGATTTGACCTTGGGCTCCTCGTTCAAGGTCAAAGGAGCATTGCCAAACTTAAAGTAGCTTATAATTCACTTATTATTGCTCCTACAGGTTTGGGATGGTAAACCAACCTATAGTAAGCAATAGCTATTTTCAGGTACTGAGTGTTGAGTAAATCAGTTGTAACTTGAAAAATATTGCATTTGGAGTATTTTGTTAAAATAGGTTGTTCACCTACTTTTGGGTCAGCTATGACATAGTGAAATTACAGACCTATAGCTCATGGCATAGCTGAGCAATAGCTATTTTCAGGTTCTCACTATTGAGTAAATCAGTTGTAACTTGAAAACTATTGCATTTACAGTGTTTTGCTTAAATATGTTGTTAACCTACTTTTGGGTCAGCTATAACATAGTAAAAATTCAGACATGTAGCTCATTGCATAGCTGAGTATTAGCTACTTTGAAGTTCTCACTGTTGACTAAATCAGTTGCAATTGGAATACTATTGCATTTACAGAAATTTGTGTAAATATGTTATTCAGCTACTTTTGGGTCAGCTATAACATAGTGAAATTACAGACCTATAGCTCATGGCACAACTGAGCAATAGCTATTTTCAGGTACTGACTGTTGAGTAAATCAGTTGTAACTTGAAAAATATTGCATTTGGAGTATTTTGTTAAAATAGGTCGTTCACCTACTTTTGGGTCAGCTATGACATAGTGAAATTACAGACCTATAGCTCATGGCATAGCTGAGCAATAGCTATTTTCAGGTTCTCACTATTGAGTAAATCAGTTGTAACTTGAAAACTATTGCATTTACAGTGTTTTGCTTAAATATGTTGTTCACCTACTTTTGGGTCAGCTATAACATAGTAAAAATTCAGACATGTAGCTCATTGCATAGCTGAGTAATAGCTACTTTGAGGTTATCACTGTTGAGTAAGTCAGTTGTAACTTGAAGACTATTGCATTTAGAGTATTTTGTTACAATATTTTATTCACATAATTTTTGGTCAGCAATAACATAGTGAAATTGCAGACCTGTATGTCATGGCATAGCTGAGCAATAGCTACTTTCAGGTTATCACTGTTGAGTAAATCATTGTATTCACTGGATAGCTGCAGTGTGTAGAGAGATTTCACCATTACCGCTCTAACAAAAAAAATATTACAGCTAGCCTTCTAAAGTTTGCAGGATATATTAATAACCATAAAATGTTGTCTGGGAATATTTTTGGCCTCATTTTGAAAAACAAGATGGCGGCCGCCAGGGACGTTTATTCGACTTTAAATTCGACTTTTGTTGGCCCTCTAGAGCAAAGGGTATTATGGGTAGAGATCTCAAACTTGCGGGATATGTTCCTCATTATAAAAACTTGAATGGGAATGTTTTTGGCCTCATTTTGAAAACAAGATGGCCGCCAAGGGCATTTCTGTCAGTCATGAAAAGTGCTTATATCTCCCTTATTATTGGTCCTTGAGGTTTGGGATGGTAAACCAACCTGTAGGAAATCATGGGCTGGGAATCTTTTGGTGTGGTCAGATTTGACCTTTGGACCCCCTCCTTCAAGGTCAAATGAGGACAGCCAAACTTGAAAGTGCTTATAACTCGCTTGTTATTGGTCCTAGAGGTTTGGGATGGTAAACGAACCTATAGCAAATCATGGGCTGGGAATGTTTTTGTGTGGTTGGATTTAACCTTGCACCCCGTCTTCAAGGTTGAACGAGGATATTGCACTTGCAGTATCTTTTAAAATATGTTTTAACCTACTTTTTACACTTAAACAGTTACCTTGTTACTTTCCTTTATAATACCATTTGCAGGGCACAACTTTTTTGTCCTTCTGTCAGCTTCGGAATTTCTTTCGAACATGCTGTTCAATTACCATTTACTGTCGGATTTGACCTTCGACCCTGCCTTCAAGGTCAAATGAGGATAGCCGAACTTAAAAGTGCTTACAGCTCGCTTATTATGGTCCTACAAGTTTGGGATGGTAAACAAACCTATAGGAAATCATTGGCTGGGACTCTATTGGTGTGGTCAGATTAGACCTTGGACCCCTCCTTCAATGTCAAACAAGGATAGCGAAACTTAAAAGTGCCTATAACTCGCTTATTATTGGTCCTAGAGGTTTGGGGTGGTAAACCATCCTATAGGAAATCATGGACTGGGAATCTTTTGGTGTGGTCAGATTTGACCTTTGGACCCCCTCCTTCAAGGTCAAATGAGGACAGCCAAACTTGAAAGTGCTTATAACTCGCTTGTTATTGGTCCTAGAGGTTTGGGATGGTAAACGAACCTATAGCAAATCATGGGCTGGGAATGTTTTTGTGTGGTTGGATTTAACCTTGCACCCCGTCTTCAAGGTTTAACGAGGATATTGCACTTGCAGTATCTTTTAAAATATGTTTTAACCTACTTTTTACACTTAAACAGTTACCTTGTTACTTTCCTTTATAATACCATTTGCAGGGCACAACTTTTTTGTCCTTCTGTCAGCTTCGGAATTTCTTTCGAACATGCTGTTCAATTACCATTTACTGTACTTCTGTACTGCACTTTCCCTGATAATTATGCTTTCCTCTCATTATCACCTTCACAAATCAAAAACACTCAGTCAGCTGACACAGTGCCCTCTCCTCTTGTTCTCTGCATGTATTTTGCCTTGCAATTTAAAATGGCTAGTCAGATTTGCTTTAAACTGAAGTAGGTATAAATTCTACATGTTATCTTTGTGGAGAATTTAAGCTCAATACCTTTTAGTTTAAGGTCACCTTAAAGTATCTAAAATGACCACAGGGACCAGTTTGTACATTTGGACATACTTTTAAGGGCTGTACAATCATTTTTTTCTCCAATGGCGTTTGGATGGGCTTTAGGGTGGCGGGTGATGAGTAAAAGTTTGTCTGAAGTGTATCAGAAACCGATTGGTGCAAGATGTTGATACTTTTTTTTTTTTTGTTCATACATCGATAGAAAACAAAAAGGCACATACAATTTACTAATCATACCAATACACTATATCATAGCATTATTGAACATTCATTGAAGCATACATCACTAACTATGTCATTTTCTTTTACTATGTTTGGTAGCAATAATCAGATTTTGATATACACGCCAACATACAAGCAATTTTTAAATATTAACAAAGATTAATCTCCAAACTGACCATCTTTTGGAAAATTTACTATCATGATCATTTACTTTAGATAACATGTCTTGTTCTTGATATTTACTTTTTATTATCTTCTGTAAAAGGTAGATATTGAGGTGCAAATTTTTTCTTGCGCATGAAAAAATATAATATCTTGTGCATATTAATATAAAATTTAGAGCCCAAAAATGTTTATCAAAATGACTTTCTCCCAGTATTTTTGCTTTATTGTCTAGTTTTATAGTATAGACAATTTTTGACTGTATCCATACTTTCACATTTTCCCAGAATTCTACAGATTTTGAGCAATTTGAAAATAAACGTCTCATACCTTCCGGAAGTTCACCACAGTCTACATAAGTGAGATTGTGACATCTTAAGTTTACATAACAAGTCATTTGTGCCAAGTATTCTCAATATTTAAGCGGCCCATCAGGGACGCTTATTTGTTTTCACCGAAGTTCGACTGATCACCGTCGCCGCCGCCGGATTATGGTCTCCCTTGAATAATTTCTTAGCCTTTCAAATTTTTCTTCCCTTCTTATCTTTCTTTAAAACTATAGGGGCGGGAAAATTTTTTGAGATACTTTGCTCGGACCTTAAGCTTTACTTAAGGTAACCTTAAGCATACCTCCAAAACACCTCGTCATCGCGTTTCGGAAAAAAACACACACACCTGTGCTATAAAATTTATCGGGTACATTCTAGACCAAATTTCCAAGGTCGGAAAGGATTTTCTCATCAATCGGACCATAGATGCCTGAATGGGAGGCATTTTATTTTCATAAATTTTTTTAAAACGGGTACTTGGTCTGTATCTCAAAAACGGTCAGGATTTCGGCGTTTTGTTGGAATAACTTATTCAGCTACTTTTTGATAATCTTTCACATGCCGAAGTTTTAGCCCTGTATCTGCAATTTTAAGGTCACCTTAATGTCAAAAAAACGGGGTTTTAGCCCTCCAGTTCACTTAGTTTTTCACTTTTTTTCAACCAAACTTGGCACATATATTAAGATTTGCCAAAGGAATATCCTGACTTTATGGTGACCTTAAACTCAAAATGTTAATGGACATTTGGCCTGCTTAAAGTCATCAAATTGGAATAAAATGCTCTGGCTCCTTTCTTTTTCCATTTTTTTATATCGAAATTATCACTGGTATTAAACTAGATAAAAATAATACTTATAGTCACCTTAAACTCTCAGTATGAATGGAGTTGTAGCCACCTTAAAGTGAAATAAGGGGGTTTTCAGCTCCAAGTATCTTATTCTTCGACTGACCTCAGTTAAACTTTGCACACTTATAAAGGATGGCAAACCAAAGGGTTATCCTGACTTTAAGGTGACCTTAAACTGTTAATATAATTTTGGCCCCCCTAAAGTCATAACATTTGAATAAAGCCATCAGCTAAACTTTGTACACTTATAAAGGATGACAAAAGGGACATTCTCATTTTATGGTCACCTTAAAGTCGCAATATGGATGAAGTTATGGTCACCTTGAAGTGAAATTATGGAGTTTTTAATCCCCAGCTATCGCATTGTTCAGCAGAGCTCGGTTAAATTTGTACACTTTTAAAGATGACATTAGGGACATTCTTATTTTCTTTCCACCTTGGAGTTCCAATACAAGTACAGTCATGGCCATCTTGACGTGAAAATGAGGATTTTCAGCCCCTAACTGATTTACTGTTTAGTAACATCAGTTTAACTTGACATTGATTATACTAAAGTAAGATTTTGTATAACATTTCACTTAAAATTCCTGTACTTAAGAGGCTTTGGCCATCTTAACATGATAAATATGTACTTCTTGCTCCCTCCTCATTTATTTTAACACTTTTTAAAACCACACCTGGCATATGTATGCTTAAAAATATTTATGCTGTCGGGCAAACCTAATCTCTTAGTGTTTATGAAGTTATGACATCTTCAAAGAAAAAAATGAGCTATTTATGATGCACTGATGTGGTTATTAACATATTGCAACTGATCAGTGTTCACATAATATAAATTCCCAATTTTAGGCAGATTAAAAAAACCACATTCTTCTGATTCCATTCATTTGGAAATGTGGGGATATAACTTTTCCTTTTTGGAAAAAAAGCTTCAATTGATTCAACTTTTGTTTTGTAGAAGGAGTTGATGATCTAGCTACTTGTTCACATAGACTATATAAATTGGGCAAATGTATACACCTGACTTCTTTCACGATATAAGATGCTTGAAAAAAAACACTTTCTCATAAACAGTTTTTCTTGTACAGCATTTTATGTATCTCCAGCTGAGTGGAAATGAATGACTTGTCCTTTTCTTCTTCCTCCCCAACTCTGTTGTGTGATATCTATCAAAAGGCACATTCATGGAAAATCTTTCTATGCAGAAAGAACCCCCCCAACTCCCCTTTAGTGCACACAAAAAGCAAGTGGAAAAAAGAATGGCCTCAGTGGGGGAAGTGGGGGGGTTCATGGAGGGAGATGATAGATAGAGATATATATATGTGTGTGTGAGGCAAAAGTGGAACAAAAAAAAGTGGATTATTTATGCTGTTCTTTCGAATGTATATTGTTTTCTTTTCTTTTACTTTCTTCCATTTCACTTAGACTTCTACATTTAATTAATTTTAGCTCAAGTGGGAAATGAATTTTTGAAACTTTAATGCATTCAAATTCCTGAAGTGATGCAATAAATCACTTATAACTTGAAAAGTATTGCGTTCACAGCATTTTGTTAAAATATGTTATTAGGCTACTTTTTCCACAGCTACACCAAGCCCAGTAACTTGTTTGGTCTTAATCTTGTGCATTATTGAAGTGTGGAATAGATCATGATCTCCTACTCTTATTCCTAAGCCTAGATTTTTAATTTCAATTGCTAAATCTTTCATAAATATTGCAATATATAAACTCATACTTTTCTTTCCCAATAAATCCAGTAACATTTTTCTAGCACTATAGCTTGACTTGTTTGTAACTTGATTTTTCTTGTAAGCAATAACTCTGAAGCAAAATCAGTAACTTTTGAACAAAAAGTCTAACACACTTTGGTTCACTGGATTTTATTAGTGGTTTTGTTAAGTTTTTAGTTGAACCAGTACTTTTAAACAATAGTTCTTAAGCATCTTAGTCCACTACTTTCAATTAGTGTTTTATACTTAAGTCTGACACTAGTGACATTTTGAACAGAAATGTCTCTGGTCAGTGTACCCTTTCACTTGAGACCTCTTCTCTGAGAACATTACCAAAGAATGTAGGACATACAGAATCCGGTAAAAAAAATGCCTCCTGGACAAAATGCCTCACAGAAAAAAATGCCTCCTGGAAAAAATGCCTCCTAGAAAGAATGCCTCCTGGATATTTTCTGACTAGGAAAAAATGGCTCCTGAGAAAAAAAATTTATTTCAACTTGTAAACATGTTACATATGAAACCTATAACGTATAATATCAAAAACATGTTAATTTCAGATATGTACAGTCAAAACCAGAACGTACAATATCGTGAAGTACAAATTACAAATATCTTCTTGAAAGGGTATCCCTTAAGCTGTACTCTGGAGCAGTTTAAAAGCAGGATTTATGGCTGTGAGGTTTCTTGATGAAATAGTTGTGGGCTTTATGGCTTACAATATGCATTCTTATCGAATTACAACATAGGTTATCCCCTCTGTAAGGAGTTGATCGCAGTTAGATGCACTAGGAGGGGCAGAAATGTAATTACAAGAAAAACACGACACCTGTCATAATGGAAACCAGGGATGAGCAGCCAGCCAAAAGAGTGAGAAGTACCAGCAAAACCTTACAAGAGAAACTTACATACCTTTGTACAGCTAAGCAAAATGGATAAAAGACTGTGAATTTTTGACAGGCATTGGCGACTATAAGACTCAAGTGGAAAAAAATGAAGATGCCTCTGAAGTTAAAAATTAGTTAGAAAGTTGTAATGTGAACCTGTAGTGTTATAATACTTGAAAGAACTTTTTTTCTTAGGAGGTATTTTTCCTGGTCACAAAATATTCAGGAGGCATTCATTCTAGGAGGTATATTTCCTAGGAGGCATATTTTCTAGGAGGCATTTTTTCCAGGAGGCACTTTTTCTGCGCATCGGACATACATTCTTTTGAGAAGTAAATTTCACACCTACAATTTCTCTTCTGCCAAGCTGTGGTCATTCTTTCATTTGTTAAATATGGTAACATACACAATGCTATAAACTTTACATTTTCTATTCCTTATGATGCATATCTTCACATCTTTTATGGCTTACTTCACACTTTTTCATCAGGGCCGCTTCGTTTTTGTCAGCAAAAACATTTTTCTAGTCTATATTGAAACCATACATATACATTGTCTTGGAGCGTCCAGAAGCAACTTCTATAGATAGATTTCCAACAAAGTTCATCTCGTTCTATGTTTAATTCAATACCCCACTTTACTTCATTATACACAGGATAATCTTCTTTATACATCAGAACTTCATCTCTTATTTGTTTCTTTGGATTTATTATTGTTTTGACATGAAAAGGAATATATGGTTTCAATACATCAAAGCTATCTTCCTTTTTATTTACAATTATGAATTTTTTAACAAGAATGCTTACAGTAAATTAGTTAAGGAAGTTAATATTTAAACAATACATTTCCCTTACTTAACTTAGACTGAGCAGAGTGCCTTCTGTATTAACTATATCTGAAACCATGTTTATATCTTTTTTAGCCCAGTCATGAAAGTAAATGTCTTCTGTACCCAATTTACTGTTATACCATAGAATGTTATTAAGCATGTCTTCATTTGTTATAATTTGATGAGATTTTTCAATATCCACTCAATATTTAAACACTGGGCCCCAAAAAGGGTTTAGTTCATTTTTATTTTGAAAATACCATTCAGATCCAAATGTAAAGATTTTATCAATATTACCAAGACCTTTATCCAATAGTTTATACCATCCGGTTGAACTCATAATTAGTTTTAACCATTTTAATTTCATACTCTTTTCAAATGAAAAATATTTATCATTTGTAAACCCCCTTTTAAATATGGTCTACATATGTCTTGTCTGTTAACTTTATCTGGTTTACCCCCCCCCCCCCATAAAAATCTATAAAAAGTTGAGTTTATGTCTTTTAATATTTTCTCTGTTATAGGTAGTGCGATAAATAAGTGTACAAATTTGGATAACAGTAAATTTTTAATAAGTGATCTTTCCAAAAGGTGTTAGATTTCTATAGCGCCATGAATCTATAGTCTTGTTTACTTTACTTATTGCCTTTGAGTAGTTCCTCTGTGGAATACTTGACAAATTCACCGAGAATTCTAATCCTAATAAGTTAAACTCACAGTCATCCCATACCAAATCAGAAGAAACTGTTAACTTTTCCTTTGACCCTTTTTTACTACCAAACCATACAAGTTTTGTTTTTTCAGAATTCATTTTTAGTCCAGACATAGAACCAAATATTTCTAACACATTTAGAGTTGCCTGTAGTGAATGTTGAGTGCCATCCAGTATGATAGTAGTCGTCTGCAAACTGTGCTATCTCAAACGAATATTTACCAATTTCTACACCTTTAATATCTTCATTGTTTTCAATAAGTAGAGTTAAAAATTCTGCTACAATCAGAAACAGATATGGAGATATGGGATCACCTTGTCTGCAGCCTCTGCCAATGGTTATAGCTTCTGATAAAAATCCACATTGTAGGATATATGCATTTATATCTGTGTTAAAAATTTGAACCCACTTTATAAAATCTTCTTTGAAACCAAAAAATCTCAGTGCTGAATATAAAAATTTCCAAGAAACAGAATCAAAAGCTTTTTCAAAATCAATTAGCATTAGTAGACCTGGAATATTATGCTTTTCTGTATAATGTAGCAGATCATACACAAGTCGTGTGTTTTCACCAATATTTCGACCTTTTATAAATCCTGATTGATTTACTGAAATGATATTGTCCAAGTGAGGCTTTAATCTTTCTGCTATGGCTGCTGAAGCAAGCTTATAAATTGTACAACGTAGCGAAATAGGGCGCCAATTCTTTAATAGCTGTCTATCTTTACTGCTCTTTGGGATACAAGTTATTACCGATTGCCTCAAAGAAATTGAAAGTTTTCCTTTTGTATAGCAACTATTCAATGCATTAACAACAAAATACTTTATCTTGCCCCAAAATACTTTCAAAAATTCTGATGATATGCCATCTATCCCAGGAGATTTATTTTTATTCATCTTTTTTAATACAGCACCTAGCTCATTTACATTCAAAATTGTTCCCAAATCTAAATTCGGGATTTTTTTAAGTTTGTTTATCAATGAATTTTGAACAAGATAGGGTTCTGCTAAACAAACGTCTCTACTACTGAACAGTTTTGAGTAAAATTCCTGAACTTCTTTCAAGATCCTTCTTTGGTCTGTAATAGTTTAATTATCTGCCAATTTAAGCTTTTTTATTGTTTTAGTAATGAAATTGTCATTTTCTAATTTACAAAAATATGAGCTAGGCTTCTCTCCTTCAGTCAACCATTGCATGCATGACCTGACAATTTGCCCTTTGACTTTTTCATTCTGAAAAATCTCAAGCTCCAGCCTTTTATCTTCTAAAATTTCTGTGGATGTTTGTGCGTTATTACAGGTTTCTAGATCTTCAATGTCTTTTAACAGCTGTTTTTCTCGTTGAGACTGTTCACGTTTTAACTTTGATGAATATTTTATTGTTTCTCCACGAATTTGTAAAAATAATACCTCTAAAAAAGTATCATTATCAATAGTAAATTGGATGTTATTGTTAGTGTATTTCAGATAATCTAAATTGTATACCGGTAATGCATATTTGAATTTTTCAGCCTGAATAACATTATTTATTAGATCTAAATAATCTTGTTGCTTTAGAAGGCTATTGTTAAATTTCCAAAAACCTTTACCATATCTAAAATGGCTCAGTTTTATTTTTAACTCTATAATAGAGTGATCAGACTTATAACTTGGCTTTATGTCACAAGCATCAATAATGTCCATCATAGAATGTGTCACCAAGAAATAGTCCAATCTGGCCATTTTTGTTGGATTTCTTCTTCTCCAAGAAAACTTCTTTCCATCTGGATTTATTTCTCTGTATACATCAACTAAATTCTTATTTTTTATCATTTTTAGAACCTCAGTTCTTGCCCTAGGGTTATTGACATTAGTGTAGTGAATACAGTCTTTTTTCGGATTTAAAACCAAGTTAAAGTCCCCGCAGATAATTGTATATTGTGCATTTGTACAATCGATATTATTTTGAAGATCTTTAAAAAAATTAGGATCATCATTGTTTGGACCATATATTGTAATGAGATTAATCTTTATTGTATCAATGGATATTAGCAAACTTAACATATTACCTTCTTTGTCCTTTTTTATTTCTAAAACATCAAACTCAAAATCTTTATTCAATAAAATTCCAATTCCCCTAGAGTTTGTTTTAATTCCATGTAGATAGCAATTACCCCAAATTTGTTTAACACTGTTGAGATCATCTTCAATTAAGTGTGTGTCTTGAAGACACACTATAGATGCTTTTGTTTCTTTTAGATAAGTAAGAGCCTCCATTCGTTTCTGTTTACCACGTAATCCTTGACAGTTCACAGACAACAATTTGATACTATCTGAATGGACCATCCCAATCTTGGGCACAACATTCAAACAGGCATATTCTATTGGACTGGATTTTTATTTCTAAATTTAACTCAGAATAGAAGAGGTTATAAAAGAAATATAAGGTCAGGTTAGTATGTATATAAATCCCACCATCTAGCTGGATGCAAATTAAACGATGCTTCATATTTCCGCTTTCTATGTCTCTTGAGACATATATACTAGGAGCTGGGTGTTGCTTTATCAAGCGTATTAAATGCAACTTAATGCTATACAGTCTGAAAGTGTCTTTGTTGACTTTGTACAATGTATGAACACTTATACTAAAACAAAGAAACATAGAGTAGTATTTTAAACAATGTAATAGTGACATGACTATTCTGAGTAATTCCAAAGATTTAAGCAAAAAAAGATTCACTTTATCTTCAAAACCTTTGTGCAGACTAATAATTTATATTTCATTACTTTTTAATTCAAAAAAATTAGAGCATCAGTATGATAAAATTTAACAGCTAAAAGCTATTATTTATATAATGGCATTTATAAATATTACTAGAATTTGAATATTTGAAAAGGTATCCATAAGCATCCAGATTAATTTAAGGTTAAACTGACAATCAAGAAATTAATAGCTACGTGAAGTGACAGCTTTACACATGTTGCAGTACAACTAAAAAGCTGGTTACTTATATTTGTAACATATTTAAAAACATCTCCAAGATTAACCAGTTTTTATGTCAGCTGACTTGTCAGTCAGCTGACATTATGTCGCCACTCTGCGGCGTGGGCGTACGCGTGAACAACTTCTCCTCCAAAACTACAAGGCCTAGAGACGTGCTGTTTTTTTTAAAAGATACCTTATCTATCGAGGATGAAAAATTGTTCAAGGCATGCAAATCTGTCTGTTCGTCTGTTTGCTAGAGACATTACAAGGGGGGTACCCCCACCAAAAGTGTGAAAATTTCAACACTTAATCACAATTTTCTCAGTGACTATTGCAGGGATTTCTCTCATATCTTGCATATATGTACTAGGCCACAGGTAGATTCTCTTGTGTGAGTATGAGACCTGGATCTGTCTTACTTTTTTTTTAATAAATTTTTTTAATAATTTTTAATGCATTAAAATTCATGAAATCATGCACAAAATCATTTATAACTTGAAAAGTGTTGCATTTAGAGCATTTTGTTAAAATATGTTATTCAGCTACTTTTTTCATAGCTACAATATGGTGAGTAAGTTGGGTGCCTGTCTCAATAGCTAAGTGAGTAATAGCTACTTTTGGGCTTTTCAGTAACTTCCATCATGAGTAAAAACACTTGTAACTTAAAAACTATTGCATTTAGAGAATTTCGTATAAATATGTTATTCAGCTACTTTTGGGTCAGCTATAACATAGTAAAATTTCAGACCTGTAGCTCATGGCATAGCTGAGTAATAGCTACTTTTAGGTCATCACTATTGAGTAAATCAGTTGTAACTTGAAAACTATTGCATTTACAGTATTTTGCTTAAATATGTTGTTCACCTACTTTTGGGTCAGCTATAACATAGTAAAATTTCAGACCTGTAGCTCATTGCATAGCCGAGTAATAACTACTTTGAGGTTCTCACTATTGAGTAAATCAGTTGTAATTGCAAAACTATTGCATTTAGAGAATTTAGTATAAATATGTTATTCAGCTACTTTTGGTCAGCTATAGCATAGTAAAATTTCAGACCTGTAGCTCATGGCATAGCTGAGTAATAGCTACTTTTAGATCATCACTATTGAGTAAATCAGTTGTAACTTGAAAACTATTGCATTTACAGTATTTTGCTTAAATATGTTGTTCACCTACTTTTGGGTCAGCTATAACATAGTAAAATTTCAGACCTGTAGCTCATGGCATAGCTGAGTAATAGCTACTTTTAGGTTATCACTGTTGAGTAAATCGCTTATAACTTGAAAACTATTGCATTTAGAGTATTTTGTTGCATATGTTATTCACCTATTTTGGGGTCAGCTATAACATAGTGAAGTTCCAGACCTGTGGCTCATTGCATAGCTGAGTAATAGCTACTTTGAAGTTCTCAATGTTGAGTAAATCACTTGTAATTGGAAAACTATTGCATTTAGAGAATTTAGTATAAATATGTTATTCAGTTACTTTTGGGTCAGCTATAACATAGTAAAATTTCAGACCTGTAGCTCATGGCATAGCTGAGTAATAGCTACTTTTAGGTTATCACTGTTGAGTAAATCACTTATAACTTGAAAACTATTGCATTTAGAGTATTTTGTTGCATATGTTATTCACCTATTTTGGGGTCAGCTATAACATAGTGAAGTTCCAGACCTGTGGCTCATTGCATAGCTGAGTAATAGCTACTTTGAAGTTCTCACTGTTGAGTAAATCAGTTGTAATTGGAAAACTATTGCCTTTACAGAAATTTGGGCAAATATGTTATTCAGCTACTTTTGGGTCAGCTATAGCATAGTGAAATTACAGACCTGTAGCTCATGGCACAACTGAGCAATAGCTATTCTCAGGCACTGACTGTTGAGTAAATCAGCTATAACTTGAAAAATATTGCATTTGGAGTATTTTGTTAAAATATATTGTTCACCTACTTTTGGGTTAGCTATAACATAGTGAAATTACAGACCTATAGCTCATGGCATAGCGGAGCAATAGCTATTTTCAGGTTCTCACTATTGAGTAAATCAGTTGTAAATTGAAAACTATTGCATTTACAGTATTTTGCTTAAATATGTTGTTCACCTACATTTAGGTCAGCTATAACAGAGCAAAAATTCAGACATGTAGCTCATTGCATAGCTGAGTAATAGTTACTTTGAGGTTCTCACTCTTGAGTAAATCAGTTGTAACTTGAAAACTATTACATTTAGAGTATTTTGTTAAATATGTTATTCACAGACGTTTTGGTCAGCTATAACATAGTGAAATTGCAGACCTCTATGTCATGGCATAGCTGAGCAATAGCTTCTTTCAGGTTCTCACTGTTGAGTAAATCATTGTATCCAACCTGTAGGAAATCATGGGCTGGGAATCTGTTAATATGGTCCGATTTGACCTTGGAACCCTCCTTCAAGGTCAAATGAGGATAGCCAAACATAAAAGTGCTTATAACTCGCTTATTATTGGTCCTAGAGGTTGGAATGAAAACCAACCTATAGAAAATCATGAGCTGGGAATTTTTTGGTGTGGTCGGATTTCACCTTGGACCCCTCCTTCAAGGTCAAATGAGGATAGCCAAACTTAAAAGTGCTTATAACTCGCTTATTATTGGTCCTAGAGGTTTCGAATGGAAAACCAACCTATAGAAAATCATGGGTTTGGAATCATTTGGTGTGGTCGGATTTGACCTTAGACCCCTCCTTCCAGGTCAAACGAAGATAGCCAAACTTAAAGTGCTTATAACTCGCGTATTATTGGTCTTGGAGGTTTGGGATGGTAAACCAACATATAGGAAATCATGGGCTGGGATTCTTTTGGTGTGGTCAGATTTGACCTGGGACCCCTCCTTCAAGGTCAATTGAGGATAGCCAAACTTACAATTGCTTAGAACTCGCTTATTATTGGTCCTACAAGTTTGGGATGGTAAACAAGCTACAGTAAATCATGGGCTGGGAATTTTTTTGTGTGGTCGGATTTGACCTTGGACCCCTCCTTCAAGGTCAAACAAGGATAGCCAAACTTAAAAAGTGCCTATGACTCACTTATTATTGGTCCGAGAGGTTTGGGATGGTAAACCATCCTAAATTCTTTGGCTGGGAATCTTTTGGTATGGTCAGATTTGACCTTTGGACCCCTTCTTCATGGTCGAATGAGGATATTGCATTTATAGTATTTCTTTAAATATTTTTAACCTACTTTTTACACTTAAACAATTACCTTGTTACTTTATTTCATAATACCATTTGCAGGGCACAACTTTTTTGTCCTTTTCTTCTGTCAGCTTCGGAATATCTTTCGAACATGCTGTTCAGTTACCATTTACTGTATTTCTGTACAGCCCTTTCCCTGATAATTATGCTTTCCTCTCATTATCACCATCACAAATCAAAAACATTCAGTCAGCTGACACAGTGCCCGTTCACGGGCACTCTCCTCTTGTTTATTCTTTCTTGACTTAATAAATTTCATTTATTTCAGCTTAGAAATTAAAACAGATAGCATTTTTACGTTACTTATTTTACTTTTTTTACTAAGTCTTGTTACTTATTACATTATTTTCAATCATAAATATTAAAAATATTGAAACATTTTCAACACAGGTTTAAATAAATTTTATGAATTTTATATCTTAGTTTGCACCATTCTATCTAATTGGTTTAATATAAATCATTGCATTGTGCAAGAACTGTCGATAGTATTGTACTCAAAATATTGCAAAATTTTTACCATTAATCATGGTAAAAGACTATTTAAAACATGTCCAACAGGCTAACAAGTTTTACAAAGATTTTCAAACACAAAACAAATTTATATACTGTATATCTTACTTTTTTTCCCTTTCAATTATAATTAAAAACTAATACAAATTATTTTTCAAATCAACTTTCAGTAAATCAATAGTAATATCTTAAAAATATTGTACTACTTTTCAGCATAAGTCAATTGAAGGACTGTATAGAACATATCTGACATTAGCTTTGACATTTCAAAGTTATTTTAGATATCTTCAATTAAGGAGCAAATTTTGCAACAATAATTTATAAATTTTTAATGTTTTTAACCGTTATTTTAGCAATGTCTTAATTTGCTGAAACGACTCCTAGTATGAAAAAGACTTTTAAAACTGATGTTTTTATATTGATTTGGCTTAAAAACCTCTTATTTATATTAATAACTACAACATAGATAGGACTGTAAAGATAATACAGATCGCTAATAAATTTCACACCAATGTCAGCATTGGTAATAATAAAACACTTAATTCAAAACATAAGCTAAAACACTACTAGTAACTTAATATATTTAAAATTATTTTCAAAAGATGAAAACCATTTAAGTATTTTCAAAACTTATTCAATCCAACCATGTTCAGTCTATCTTTATTTTAAAATATTAATTTGGATCAGTTAGTCTGAACACTGTTTAGGACCCACATTTTTGCACGTACAAACAAACTCAAGTGTGAAATACCTTTCACACCAATTTCAGCACTGGTAATAATAAACCACTTAACTAATTCAAAACATAAGATCAAACAGTACTAATATCTTTATATACTTCAAAATATTTTCAAAACTAGAAAACTGATGTACAACTTTTGAGAACCCCATTTTAACACTAACAAACTCGAATGTGGAACTGGTGTTAGCAAAATTTATATACATATATATCCTCAAGGTGCTTAATGTTTGAAGGTTTTGCACTAATTTAACCAGGATAATGCATCCTGAACAACTAGCTTTAAATGTAGTATGTAAATAACTATTATATCAGTTTCTCCATTAATTTTTAGCACAATTGAACCAGAGTAAAGCATCCTAGACAACTATGTTAACTAATTCAAAACATAAGATCAACTAGTACTAATATCTTTATGTACTTCAAATAGTTTCAAAACATGAAAAACTTTTCAAGTATTTTGAGAACCTATTCAACCATGTTCAGCCAGTACACTGTTTAGGACCCCATTTTAACACTATCAAACTCAAATGTGGAACTGGTGTTAGCAAAATTTATGTACATATATACTAGTATTCTCAAAATGCTACATGTTTCAAAGCTTTTTGCACTAATTTAACCAGAATAGCACATCCTAAATGGTTAACTTAAAATATAGTGTGTGAATAACTATTACATCAGTTTCAGCACTAATTTTTAGCATTAATTTATTCTAAACAAGCAGCTTGAAATATAATGTGGAAATAGGCATTTCACCAGTAGTATTCTCAAAATGCTACATGTTTCGAAGTTTTTTGCACTAATTTAACCAGAATAGCGCATCCTAAATAGTTAACTTAAAATATAGTGTGTGAATAACTATTACATCAGTTTCAGCACTAATTTTTAGCATTAATTTTTTCTAAACAAGCAGCTTAAAATATAATGTGGAAATAGGCATTTCACCAGTTTCAGTTAGTACTTTTTAATAAACAAAATAACTGCTGACATAAAATACAAATTACGACTTGTGACACCAATAAACAAAGCACTATCACAAGTTTTATATAAATATCAAATACATTGTGTTTGAAACACTTAGAAAGGAACTTTTAACAATTAAATTATTACACCACTTTTTTATTAGTAACAATTTAACAATTAAGTTATTTCACCAGTTTTAGTATTAGTACTTCTAATATGCAAATAAATGCTAACTTAGAAAAGCTATAGCAATTGCTAATTTCTGAAGCCAATAGGCAAAGCACAAATTTATATTAATATCAACTGTATTGTGTTTAAAATAGATAGACATGTACTTTTAACACAAGTGTTGATACACAATGAGAAAAATAACTAGATTGGGCCAACTCGGCGCCAACATATCCCCAGACAGGTCATCACTCACGCCACAGGTTTTGATCGGGAATTTTTTATTTAATCCATTTGTTGTATGCCATAAATATCGGGAAAAGTTATATGAACTTCAGCACATCAATCTACTAAGTTTATATCTTCCCAAGGAAGATGGTGTATCCCCAGACGTTGAATACATAACTCAACAGATCATATTTTCAATCTTCCTGCAATGATAACTCTGAACCTATTTTCAAAGTATTTAAATGATTGATGATTGAATGTCCATTCTAAATTAATAATCTCAAAAGAGCATATCTGTTTCTATATTTGTTGACAAATAAAATATTATTTTTAACTCAACTCATCATACTTTTCAATCTTCCTGCAAAGGGTAACTCTGAACCTATTTTCAAAGTATTTAAATGATTGATGATTGAATGTCCATTCTAAATTCATAATTCCAAAAGCGTATCTCTGTTTCTATATTTGTTCACAAATAAAATATTATTTAAAAATCATATATTATTTATATTATTATTTTATTATATTATTTTTAGAATTTGCATTGTTTTTCAGTTATTCATTTCCTCAATTCCTATATATGTGGTCCATATGCAACCTAAATATGTGACACAATCTCAGTTCTGACTCCCTTTGTCTTAGATAATTAGATAATGAAGCAAACACCACCTCCCACCCCCACCCACCTCTCTCCCCTTCTCCACACCTCTCTCACTATTACAGAAGATCTGTATACCTTTGTTTATTTAGTGTCACTCAATAGCTGGAGGTCCCAGAGGTGGGTGGGGGATGGGGGGTGGGACTACAAAGAGATGGAGTGCTGCAGCACAAATGGTAAACAAACACTTATAATATAAAAGGGGTAATCAAATACAAAAAGGCTCAGTTAATCTTATCACTAAAATAAAATCAAATATATAAATAAGGAATGTCTATTAAAGGCCTAAATTTTGGAGTACATACAAGAAAAACATATTGATATATTCTCAGATGATATTTCACTTAGATGAGAGACATAGTTTGAAAGCTACAGTGCTTGAAGATGGCAAAAAGTCCATAAATTGGGTCTCTGTGGGCAATTTTGAGATCTTAAGTCGGCCTAACAGGTAAACCTACAGCCTTTAAATTTTTCACAGACAAGGATTACATATAAGAGTTACATCTAGTGCAGTTTGAGACTCATCAGAATTACCACTTCCAAATTATAGGGCAAAATAAGTTAAAAATATAGGAAAAAAGTCCTAAGTGGGGTCTTTATGGGCCTCAAAGACAATTTTCTCCTCAACTTAAAGTCTTGATTTTCGGCACATGTACTAAGAATATATTAATGTGTTCTCAGGTAAAATTTGAGGCAGATAAGCCTCATAGTTTGTGACCTAGAGGGCTCTAAGTGGCCAAAAGTGCAATTTCTGACCTTAAGGTGGCCATAAGTTCTTTATTATTGGGAGTTTAAGGTCACCTTAAAATAGGGATCTTCCTTTGGGCATACTTAACATGTGTACCAAGTTTGAAAAAAAAATATTAATACTTTTTTGAGTTATCGCGTACACAAGGAAATTTCTACGGCGGCGCGACGGACCTGAATCCAATATATCCCCGACTTTCGTCTGGGGATATAATAAATTAAGAAATACCAAGGAGTTCAAATCCATAGATAGTTCTTTAATAAATACAGAGAATCTAAATTGTTTACAAATTTTTAAATAAGTAATGGTAAAAAGGGAGTAAGTATGATAACCATTAAGTAGTATAGTCTTGGAAGAAACAAGCTAGTACTTTATCAAAATTTATTTAAAAAAAAAACAGTTCCTGCAGGAATTATGTCCACTCTCTACTTCAAAGTATTTCGCACTTCCATTAAGAGTTTTCCCAGTTCATTTCTCCCTTTCCACATATCTGGATCCCATGTATCTTTGTCTTCAAGAGATAAACCAATCCCCCAGTAATTGTCATGTGGATTTGCTTCAGCAAGCACCGTCTCTTCAGTTTGTTTCAAAAATAATTTCAGTTCTTCATTTTGATCGAATTTTGCTCTGAGGGCATCTTTCATTTTGCCATTTCGAACATTGTTCCATTGTTTGGCTTGAAAGTTTTGTACCTTTTTGCCAAGTGCTTTAGCATGCGCCAGATCTTCACTGCACAAAATTGCATGTGCTGTGGCTTCATCACCAAATTCTTTTGCCTTATGATACATAAAGCATTGTTCGACAGAGTTGAAGGTTTTGCCTCCCTGATCAAAAGCACATCTGTAGTGGTTTGATAGCATGGAAAAGTGTCTAAAAAGGCTACAATGTTACCTTTGCTAACAGTGCTCAACTTGCTTGGCCTCAAATCTTCCGGAAGCCCCTCAGTTTTATTTGTCCCATAGAGTTTTCCATTTAACAGCAGCTTTTCTCCTACCAGTGTTGCTTTGTATTTACCATTAGACTTATATGCGGCTCCGATTGTTGGACCAAATATCTTCCTCTGTTTCGGTATTTCAAGAGGGAAGTCTTCGATAATAATGACGCCTTCACTTCTGAATTTTTGCTTTTCTCTGAGTACTCTTACTTAATCCTTATAATTGTTAAACTTAACAATAATAGGTACTAGATAAACTGCTTCCTGCACTACGTAAGACTGGGGCACAATAAAGTGGTTAAATGCCTGATATAATTCAGCACATATGCTTAATTGTATTTCGACTGTTTATGATTATTATCAGTCTCTTCAGAGGCTATGGTATTACTTTGGGCAAAATAGGGTCCCTGAAGTACATTATGGGAGCCTGTGCTTAACCCCCGGTTTCAACCGGTTGTGAACCGGTTGAGGAACCGGCTCACTAATTAAAGAGCCTGTGACAAGGGGTTGCTGGTTTTATGTACCTGTATAGAAGCCCAATGACTTATTAAGACTGTATCAGAATCTTATTGGGATATTAAGAACTATCTTAAGTCTGGAGGTTAAATCTGCTATTATTTTATAGAATTTATGTTTAATTTGTTAGGTCTTGTAAGAGACCAATACAAATTTGTTCTTTTTCAGGTAGAACATTAATCAGGTAAACATAAATTAAATGGCAGATTTGTGTTATTAATTATAATATTTGTTGTAATGGTTATAGTAATGTTACTTAGTTTTTTTTTTAAATAATTTGTAAACTAAGCACATTAAATAAAACATTTCACATTTAGGTATGTGTATTCTTTTATTCTATTATAATTAATATTTGTAATCATCCCATTGTTTGTATAGGATGGTGGTATTCAATGGTATATTTAATACTATACTACTGAATTATTGATACTGACATTTTATTTATAATGTTCATATGATATGGATAGAATAAAGTTAAAAATAAAGTACGTTTAATTACTATTATTTTTAATCTTAATTAGTCTTTCAGAATTTAGTAGTCCTGTAGCTCCAGGCATTATTGGCTGGTGGAGGTGGTAGGTTCAATTTCCTTGGACTGGTCACCAGTGTAGGTCTTGTATGTTTCCTACTGCATATGGCCAGATACGTCTCATGGTCAATAGTGAGTGCAGCCGGTTTCCTTACTTTGGAGGTACTGATAGGTTTCTCAGAAGTAATCTTCAGTTCTGGATTTATGAACTGGGGGGGGGGGGGGGGGGGCTTTTGGCTTTCTGGAACTGTCCTGGGCTGGCTGGTTTCATGTAGGGATTGAACCTATGGAGCCACTTGGTATGCTTAGTTGAACCGGGTATAGGCATGGCTGACCTATCCTCTCTTGAAGTAGTAGGGGGTTCATAGTTGGGATCTGTGTTTAGTTCTGCATCCCGAATAATGTAAGATTGTCTCTGCAGAATTAAGTGTTCTTGATATAGACAACTCTTGCATGGTACTGGTTCTGTTTGGGAAGTGGAATGTGCACACTTAGTGGGTGAATCTGTCTGGCTTGATGTATTTTTAATCAAGGTGGTGGGTACACAACCTATTTGTGTTGTTGGTTTTTTAAGAATTTTTAATTCCACTTTGGCCTCAGTTGGTAGTGAGTGGGTATTCAAGAATATTGGCGGCTGGGTATCCAAAATGGCTAATGGTGAGGTGTTGACTTCCTTAGACTCATCAGGGTTTCTGGTTACATCTGTTAGTGTACCTATAGATACCCTTGAATTGGTTGGTTCATCATCATCGCTCAGGGCAAGATCACTCCTTAATATAGTTTCCCAATCAGTTGTACCAGTTAGAGCATTAGTTGTGGCTATGATTGAGTGTAGGTTTGTTTCTGGCTGCTTGTGCGCATGCTCAGGGGGTGGGGTGCAGGAAATGTTATCCTTTGATTGCTTAATAATCAAAGGTTGGTGGAATTTACTCCTATGTGCAATAAAATCCGCTTTTCTGATGTATTCTTTCTCGCAAGTTGAGCAAATATATCTCCTATTATTGTGTGCACTGTTGATATGTCTTTTAAGGCTTGATTTATGCGCATATCCATTATTGCACTGCCCACACAAATATTTAATTTTATCCATATTGGAGTAATGCTTTTTTATGCACTATTCATAAAGATTGATAACTTAGTGACATAAAATGTGATGTCATAGTATTGTTAGTACGTAATTCGCGTATGACGTAATTGTATATTATGCGCTATTCGTATCACTATGCGTGACGTCATAAATATGGTTATTAAAGTGTATGAAAAAATTATAGTTAATTATTTTCATATTTATGGGTTATGTAATTATTAAGCCTCTGGGGTGGGATTTTTTGCTTTATTATAATGAATAAATTTTCTTCCGTTAATTACTCACCTACTGGATGTGTTAATTAACGTAAATTAACATTTTAAGTTTAAATTTTAACTTATTCTACTTTTTGTGTTTATAGGTAAATTGAACTCTGATGAGTTTTATGGCCATATAAGACATAGAAGAGAGAAGGGTGGCTGCTGAGTGCATTACAGCCAGGATAATAGCCATAAAATCTCACACAAATTGGTTGATGCCAATTGGGGCCAGAGAGTGCAATTTGAATATCCATAGAGAGTGAAGTGTTGTCTAAATCAAATTTTGGTGTGCACCACTCCAGCACACTGAACTTCATATGTTTATGGCTGTGTCCATCACTAGAGAAGTGACGTGAAACAGGTGTTGGTTTTTTACCATCCTTAGAGACTGAAGATCTATGTTCATACATTCTCATTCTAAATGCTCTACATGTCTCCCCGACATAGTGCTTGTTGCATTGAGTGCAAGAAATCAGATATATGATATTCGACAATACACAAGTTATGTGTTTTGGTAAGTCAATAGTGTGGAATGACTTTTTGATGAAGTTACATATTACTGGATCCACTTTTTTGATTAGTGGGCAGTATTTGCATCTACCCAGGCGTGTACACACAGGTGTATGTGTTTTCTTAATATCTTGTGTTACTGGTGGGTATTGGATGGTGGCTTTAGTTAAGTATTCCCTTACATTTGGGAGTCTTCTAAAGCCAATCAAGGGTTTTTCAGTGAAGATTTGGCTGCAATCTGGACTGTTACTAATTATGTTCCAATTCCTGTGTATGATACCTTTAATATTGGGGTTCATAGGGTTGAAATTGGTAACCATTACAGGTGTTTTTACTGGTGTTTTAACTTTAACATCCAGTAAGTCATCCTGAGTAAAACCACTTGCCTTTTTATAGTGCTTTCTAAGGCCCTTTTCTGGGTACCCTCTTTTTAAATAGTGTGAGATAAGTTTTTCTGAATTGTGTTCAAAATCATGATCATATGTGCAGATTCTCCTCGGTCTTAAGAATTGTCCATATGGTCCTTTGCTTTTACTAGGAGCATGATGTGCAGAGGTGTAGTGTAGATAAAGGTGAGTAAACAATAACAATAATAGGTAACAATAATAGTTAACAATAATAGGTCCATTTACTTTTCCCTTGTATCCCAATCTGTGAGCTCTTTCTATATATCTGCTTTCCATCTCAATCCCATATTTACAGCATATCCTCAATATCAGCTCTTCACAATCTTCTGCTTGAATTTTTGAACCTGTTGTATTTTGTGGTTTGACATTAAGGAATTTCAGGTTATTTTTTCGAGAATAACTTTCAAGTGATTCAAGTTTCTTTTTTAGTTCATTACAAGAGTACTCACTATATTCAAGCTTAGCTTCAGTAGATTTTAGCTGTTCTTCCAAATTGGTCACACGTTCATTCACTGTTGTTACCTGTTCCAGCTTACACTTTACCGCATCCAGTTCAATATAGATTGGATCCATTGCTTCCTTTAGCAAAGCACGCATGTTGGACAATGTTAACTGTCCTTCTGGTGATGGAGGCGATACCAGATCATAATCCCTTTTCTGTGACTTTGCTGTACTGGTGTTAACTTCCCTCTTCCCTCCTCTTGCACCAAATAAACTCGAGGACCCTGGCATTTTCGGTTCTTTGGCAGCACTTTTACCAAGATGTTGATACTTGGTAGGGACATTGGTTAGGGGGTGTAGGTGTGCATTGCCATGGCGTGACCTTGATTTGATCTTTGACTTTGCCATAGTGACCTTGATCTTTAAAATCTTCTAATATAATACATGCTTTGCAGGTGCAGTATCTTCCCCGCAATTGGGAACTTAGTGCGCTAGGTTAACAAAAGTATTTTTCATACAGATACTCTTAGAGACAGTTTAGGTCGTTAATCCAGAGATTATGAGTGTGACTGGAAGGAAGAAAACTAAGTGGAGAAACTTGAGTTAAACAAGTGAGTTTTAAGATTTTTTCTGAAGAATTATAAAGACGTGCTATTTTTTATATGGAAAGGAAAGAAGTTCCAGGGAGCTAGGACATAGTGACTGAAGGAGTTAGATAAGTGTATGTGTGATATGTGAGCTCTATGGTCAAAGGTGGGGTGTGAAGGAACATAAGTTTTGGGCTGCTGCTTATGGTATTTCTGGAAGAGGTGTAGAGGTAAAATTATTCTTAAAGGTAAGCTGGTTGGCCATGTTTTGTATGTAATAAGGTTTATTAGTCGAATCTTTGATTCGAGTTATGTACTGAGTTGTGGCCACGATTTTAAATTGGCCGTTTAAGCCCTTAAATATCAAATTCTGCATAATATTTGTTCACATATCTGTACATTAAGGTGTATAGTATACACTCTGCCATTTTGAAGATTTTTAATGCTTTTATTCAGTTATATTTTACAAAGTAAAAAGCTTGTCTAGCACTACGTCTGGCTTTCTGTAAAGTCCCGGATGTCCTAGAAACTATTGCGTATTCGACTGGCGAGATAATAGAAGAAATACTTGTATGAGATCTATATTTTCTGTTTGACTCTACTTTATGGTAGATTTTATACATGTACGAGGTTACCACATGTCTCCCTGCTGGTAAACCAGGAAGAACATGATGATCAAGGCTAAATGGACCAATGAAAATAAAACATTTACACAGTACTGATAGAAACTCAAATGGCCGCCATTTTGTTTAATAGTTTTGTATAGCTGAATAAGATTTATCTTTTTGTGTGGAAATATTATATCTAGAGAACATAATAAAATCATATAAAGCATTAAAAATGCTAAATTATGATACCCATATTGTTAGATTTTATCTGAAGAATTTATAAGTATTTTTTTTTATTTTTGCAGTTTTTTTGTATATATTTATGTTGCAATGTGACAATATAAGAAATAAACAATGACAACAGTATGTAGCAACTTGAATTATTGTCTCCATTCTACTTAAGCATAAACTTTATACAAATGGAGACAATTTTCAAACGATTTTAAAGTTTGGAATCTATGAAATCTATCTATCCATTCTACTGGTCATTTAATGCATTTAATGGAAATCCACTGCGCATATTTAATGCTTACTTTCCATAGATTATCAGTCGAATACACCTATTATTACGATAGCCATAATGAGCGATAATAAAGAGCCACAGATTATGCTGTATTTTACCATTAACACCCACCACCTGAGTAACCGTTTTAAGACATTTTTCACATATTTTGCTCTGTAACTTGGAAATGGTGAGTCTGAGAAGTTTCAAACTTTATTATTAGATACATATTCTATGTGTAGTCTTAGTATGTAGCAGATTTTAAGTCTGATGCTTTAATTTGAAGGCCACATTGAGATCTCTAAAAGGCCCACAGAGACCCAATATTTGGACTTTTTGCCACCTTTAAGCCCTGTGACTGTTAAACTATGTGATTGATTGAGCTGAAATCCCATCTGGGAATGCATTATTATGTCCTTTTCACATGTGCCGAAAATCAAGGCTTTTAGTAGACATTTAACCTGTGTATGAGGGCCATAGACACTTGCCCAAGTGACCTTTTTTGACATTTTTTTTCTGTATTTTGCCCTGTTATTTGGAAATGCTTAGTGTGACAAGTCTTAAACTGTATTATATATAATTTTTGTTTGTTGTGTATGTCCCCCAAAAAGTTTCAGTTCTGTAGTTTAATTGCTAAGGTCTCTTTAACAATTGTAAAATGCCCACAGAGACCCAATTTATGGATATTATGCCACTTTAAAGCCCTGTAACTGTCAAACTATGTGGCTCATAGAGCTGAAATCTTTGAATTTTTCAAAGGAAGTGCCTGTCTATTTAAATTTTGAATATTAATAATGTTATGGCTATCTTAGGCTTTTAAGAACTTATTTTTGTGTGTTATCTCTCTGCTTGCTGAGTTTTTAACTTTTTAATATGAAACTGGTTAAACATATTCAAGTAGGCAAAATGGACACTGTTATTTTCTGGTGAGCTTTAAGTCCCAAATATTAATGAAATTATAGCCTTATGTAGTAAAAATAGGGGATTTTTAACCCTCAACTAGCCCAGTTTTATTCAACTTGCCTTAATTTTGACACAGCTCCTACAGTTACGAACTCATTTCAATTGATAATCACATACTTAAAATTCTCAATTCTGAATTATTATTATAAATCTGTTCTTGTCGTTTGATAATTTATATTTAATTCTGGAGGTATATAATCTTCTTGTTGGACATTCCTTATTTATATATTTGATTTTATTTTAGTGATAAGATTAACTGAGCTTTTTGTATTTGATTACCCCTTTTATATTATAAGTGTTTGTTTACCATTTGTGCTGCAGCACTCCATCTCTTTGTAGTCCCACCCCCCATCCCCCACCCACCTCTGGGACCTCCAGCTATTGAGTGACACTAAATAAACAAAGGTATACAGATCTTCTGTAATAGTGAGAGAGGTGTGGAGAAGGGGAGAGAGGTGGGTGGGGGTGGGAGGTGGTGTTTGCTTCATTATCTAATTATCTAAGACAAAGGGAGTCAGAACTGAGATTGTGTCACATATTTAGGTTGCATATATATGGACCACATATATAGGAATTGAGGAAATGAATAACTGAAAAACAATGCAAATTCTAAAAATAATATAATAAAATAATAATATAAATAATATATGATTTTTAAATAATATTTTATTTGTGAACAAATATAGAAACAGAGATACGCTTTTGGAATTATGAATTTAGAATGGACATTCAATCATCAATCATTTAAATACTTTGAAAATAGGTTCAGAGTTACCCTTTGCAGGAAGATTGAAAAGTATGATGAGTTGAGTTAAAAATAATATTTTATTTGTCAACAAATATAGAAACAGATATGCTCTTTTGAGATTATTAATTTAGAATGGACATTCAATCATCAATCATTTAAATACTTTGAAAATAGGTTCAGAGTTATCATTGCAGGAAGATTGAAAATATGATCTGTTGAGTTATGTATTCAACGTCTGGGGATACACCATCTTCCTTGGGAAGATATAAACTTAGTAGATTGATGTGCTGAAGTTCATATAACTTTTCCCAATATTTATGGCATACAACAAATGGATTAAATAAAAAATTCCCGATCAAAACCTGTGGCGTGAGTGATGACCTGTCTGGGGATATGTTGGCGCCGAGTTGGCCCAATCTAGTTAACAACAAGCAAGGTAATAAGATTAAGATACATTTCTTGTATAAGGTTCACTGTAGTTTTAACAATGTATTTTAACAATGTATTTATTTTCCAAAGGTAACCAATGAAATTTAGATCTATAATTAGGGTTAAATAAAACTTCCCTTTAATGTTGTCCCTTCAATAGAGGAAGCCACACCATAACCATAGATGCCTTAAAAGAGATTAAGTCCCTCTGAAAGACTATGATGAAATCCAATTAGGGGCTAGCTGGTGTTTTCATTGTTTCTAACAACAATTCTTTGATCAAGTAGCCAGTACCTACATTAAAGTCATAAATGTATCAGAAAATGGCAAAATATTAAGAAGCCTTGATTGAAATAAAATAAAGAAACCTCTTACTAATAATCTCTGTTAAACAATAGATTCTTTGAGAATACATGCGGACTTGTTTGGTATAAATCATGTTGTCTTAAATGATGAGGTAAAATTTCTGCTGAATGAAGGTACATTTAAAATATGTTAAAATTTGGAAATTTAAATTAACTTTTATTTGTTTCAAATGAAAATGCTTTTTATGAAGCAGTCACATAAAAATAGTGAAAGCTAAATGATGTTTAATCATTTGTAGGGATAACATAGGTCCTTAGTACCCATGGGATTGAAAATAATATAAGCTTAAATGAAATATCTACAGAAAGCACATATTTAAAGTTGTTAGAAATAAATATTTAAAAGCCCAGTGCTATTTTTTTCAACATATTTGCATATTTATAAATTTTAGTATACTGATTAATGGGGTCATCTTGCTTTTCAATTTACATATTTATAATTTTTAGTATACTGATTAATGGGGTCATCTTGCTTTTCAATACTTTATCTTTACATACATTTTCTAAACTCTAACATTATTTGGACTTTTACAAATGTGACACTGTTTGCTCTGAAAGTCATATTAAAAATTAATGAAATACAGATTAAAAATTACAGAATGTTAGGTACACTAACTTACTTCAGCTCTCTCAATTACACAAAATGTGAGAAATTATGGATCAACTTCTTGCTTCAATAATAAAAGTTTCAATGGTGATCCCTTTATTTATTTTTTTTAGTGTTCTGATTTAAAACATAAGGACCAACTTATTTTCAACCTTTGGTGTAATTTTTGGTGTTAAAATTATTTGATAGTGATTGTTCTTAAACCCGAATTTCACCTAAGTACTCTGATAAATATTAGCTTTGTTTAGCAGCCCTTTTCTTCAATATCTCCTTTTTAATAATTTTCGGGTCTTAAAGTTTGTTCTAAAATCTTTAATGTTTTCTGTAACCTAAATTGTTCCAGCTAGCTTCATCAGATTTGCACAAAATGCAAATGGATAGGAAAGCTTGCCTGAGAGTAATTGTGTCCTGGTTTTGGAAACAAAATGGCCACCATATCACATCTTTAATGCCAAATAGGAGGGTCATCATATCAAAAAGGCCTTATATCTCCCTTATAATTGTTTCTTTGACTTCAAAATATGAAAACTACTTGTAAGAAATCATGGCCTGTGAATCTTTTGTAGAACATCTTGTGGGTTCTCTATACTTCTTACAACAGAAGTTCATAAGATTTTCTCAAATCTCAATGTTATTGGCCATTTAGCTGTCCCTGCGGGCTGGGGTTCTTACCTACCGAGGCTGGCTATTTTTTTCTATGTATAAGAAATAAATCTGAAATTCTTGATTTGTCAGTCAATCTGATAAGATCTTATCACAGTATTTTGTTATATTTCGTCTCTCCAGTAATATATTAGATGCATACTATCCCCACAACAATTTTGTGCTGCTATTTTATAAAGAACATGATTCAAATACTTTGAAAAAGGATCAATCTTATCATTGTGAAAAAAAAAAAATCTGTATCATGAACTATTCCAGATATGATTTTTTTTTTCAGGTGTAGAATGACTGCATGATCAGAGTTGATTACATCTGAACACTACATGGACTAAAGAAAATCTAAAAAAGCAATAAAATCATGGATAAGAACCAGAGTGTTACATGCTCATGGTGTGGAGATTCCTTCTCCAGTGACAGGCAGTTGAAAACCCACATGCTGACTCATGTAGGGGAGGAAAAGTATTTTTGTTCAGTGTGTGATAAATCATTTTCTGACTTCAACCTGGTCATGAGTCATATGTCAGTACATGATGACACAAATGCTTGTCATAAGGGTGAAATAAAACGTAATAGGGTGGATGGTTGCAGTACCGACAAGCCTTTTTCTTGTGCAGTATGTAAAAAAATCTTTAATAATTTAGTTGTTCTAGAAAAGCATTTGCTGTCCCATAAACAAATTAAAGGTGTCATGAAAGGATGTAACTGGTATGTGGAAAGTGATGAAGATAACAAGCCGGTATATAGGTGTTCATCATGCAGCAAGTCATTTAAATCTAAACAAAAGCTTCATGTCCATATAGTTGTTCATTCAAACTTAAGGCCTTTTATGTGTGCAGTCTGTAAACAGTCATACTCCTGTGCAACAAGTTTAAAGTCTCATGTGAATACACACTCTGAGAATAAACACATCTGTTCATTTTGCAAGAAATCGTTCAAGACACGTCAGAGATTAAAATTACACTGGCTTCAACATACAGGAGAAAAGCGTTTTAGCTGTGGCATTTGTGGAAAGAAGTTTGTTTACTCCCGTTATTTATCAATTCACAAAAGAATACACACGGGGGAAAAACCATTCAAGTGTAAAGTATGCAACAAAACCTTTGCACAGAGTAGCCATAGAAGGAGTCACATGGTTGTACATACTGGGGAGAAACCCTACAAGTGCACTTCGTGTGATCTGGCCTTTAGTCAGTCAAGTCATCTGAAGACTCACATGAGAATTCATACAGGGGAAAAACCCTACAAATGTGAGGTATGTGGTATAGCCTTTGCACATCTGTCCACAGTAAAGGTACACATGAAACAACACACAGGGGAAAGTGAACATGCATGCTCTTATTGTGGAAAAACATTTAAACAGTCAACTCCATGTCGAAGGCACATGCGCAGACATACTGGAGAGAAAAAGTATGTTTGTATATTGTGTGGTGAGGCCTTCTATACTGCAAGAGGTGTGAAATATCATACATCTCACATACATTAAGGAGGGAAGTGTAAAGTATTGGGGCAACACATCAAAACACTCGCAAACACCTGAAATCTATTAAACTTCAGCCAGTGTGAAGATTTAGCCTTAAATACTATCTATAAGATTTGTATTTTTTTAATCCAGTTAAAGTCACAGATTATACTTAATTACCTAGTTCTAAATGAATGTTGTTGCTTTTTACTATCCTTCTCTTCACTGTTTCTTGTTACTTTTGAAACATTTGGGAAAGTGTAGAAGTTTGAAAATAAGATCAAAATATGTGTTACTTTAACTCTTAGTCCTTCAGAACATTTTCTTGGATTTCAGAATAGAGACAGTATGTTTACTTGGAATCTTCAGTAGGATTCTGGAAACCACAAAAAAACTATAAGATTAAAGATTGTTGAAGAGTTTTGTTTTTATGTAATAACAACAGTGTACTATCATGTATATCAGTTCTGAATAATTTCTCTCCTCTCGACACATAGTGGGATGTCTAAAGATCCTTCCCTATTACAGCCTAGTGAGTTGAAGTGTAGTAATATAGTCATGTAAGACCTGAGGACAGGTGTTTCCTTAAAAGATTGGTATATAATATCCTCACGTATGTCACTTCTGAATAATTTCTCTCCTCCCAACACAAAAGGCAAGATAATAAGATTAAAGATTGTTTAAAAGTTTTGTTATTATGTAATAACAGCAGGCAAGATATTTATAATGAACAGTGGCTTAAAATGCCAATTTAAAAGATTAATTGGTTTCGAGTAATTGGAGTATTATAAAATTCTATTGGGTTTCTATTGGGTTTTATTTCCATTTTATTTTCACAATTGTTTTGCTGTTTTCAGAAATTAGATGTTGGGAAGGCATTTTTTGCCCATCTTATGTCATTTTTCATGCGAATGTGCCATTATTTGAGTAGAAAATAATACTTTTTTCTTCATTTTGGACTACCAAATAATTAAGCGGCCAGTCAGGGACACTTATTTGTTTTCACTGAAGTTCAACTGATCACCACTCCCGGATTATGGTCTCCCTTGAATAACTTCTTGGGCTTTCAAATTTTTCTTTCCTTCTTATCTTTCTTTAAAACTATAGGGGTGGGAAAATTTTTTGGGATACTTTGCACAGACCTTAAGGTTTACTTAAGGTAACCTTAAGCATTTTTCAAAAACACACTCTCATTGCGTTTCGGAAAAAGTACAAACACCTGTGCCATAAAATTTATCGGGTACATTCTAGACCAAATTTCGAAGGTCGGAAAGGATTTTCTCATCAATCGGACCATAGATGCCTCAGTGGGAGGCGTTTTATTTTCGTAAATTTTTTTAAAATGGGTACTTGGTCTGTATCTCAAAAATGGTCCAGTGAAAGTAGCATCCCTGGATCTTTACGTTGGGATATAAAGTAAATTTAGTTACACAGCGAAACTATGACAAAAAACATCAGAAATGCCCGTGTGTTGTGTGTTAGCGAGTTTACGTTAGCGAGTTCTGGTAGCAAGATGGTGGTCGCGAGTTTCCGTGGTGGCGAGTCAAACGTAAATCTGATATGAAGGATTCAAACCCAAGACCAAGTTGATGGATTTCAGGGCTTTTCTAACCCTGGAATCCATAAGTGGAATCCAGCCATGAGCAGTATATTTCTGAAACTGTGAGGTGGAGGAAGACATGGGATAGAGTTTGTACAGAGGAGAGCGTTTTTTAGCCTAGGAAGGGTTATACACTGAACCTTATCTCTGGTCTGATTGGTTTTGCTCCATTTGATGAGAACTTTAACGAGTTTTTTCGTGAATTTCTTCGTGAAAATATCTTGCCCTGTTAAATGTCTGGTAAAGTCAAAACTAGCAATGGCATGAGGGGCTAAATTTGAGAGCCTTAGAAAGACAAAGAAACCCATTAGAAAAATGGCCCTGTAGACTGCACCAAAAGCCATGTTATTACATGCAGCTGAGATATCAGCTAATTTTTTATGTTGTGCGACCTCAGGGACATAGGTCGAGTAATTTTCAAAGCTTTAATAAAATATCTAATCTTTGAGTGTTCCAACACAGTATAAGGTAAATCATACAATGCAAAGTTGGCCTTTATGGCTGAAACATAATTTTCAATCATACAAACAGAACAATTATTATGTACCAAGCATTCTAAAAATGACAGAATAACTTTAGTGTCCACACTTGACAATTGACACTGACAAAATATGCAGAAAGCAACAAAGATCTTGAACATTGAGGAATATGCACTCCTTGTCTTGGGTCGAAATGCTTGGTGAAGTCTTGAAGATGCGCTGGCGTCATAGCCTCAGTTTCTGGAAAAACAAAGTGTAGCATCTTCAATATCTTAAAACAATTGCCTTAGGCCCCTGCCTTATATGCTGTTTACAACACTATAAACTACTGAACATAACAACACACTTGATATATATATTACAACTCAGGATCTATGTCCAGTAAATCATGTGAAACACTAAGCCATAGTGGTTTTTCAATGTGATTATATAACACTTGCCACTGATCTGGCCTGCCCTGCCACCTAGATAACACATTAGCCACCACATTGTTTACCCCTTTCATGTGCACGTAACGCAGGTCTATGTCAGCTTCAGCTGCCAGGTACCAGATATTTCTCACACAGGTCCCTAGATATGGGTCACGAGTTTTCCCAGTCTTCAGAACCGACACGACCGCCTCGTTATCACACTGAATGAGGACCTTACGCAACGACCACTGACGTTTGAATAGCCTGGCAGCTAGAAGTATATTGATCATTTCGAGGTGGACTATAGTCCAGTTTCGAAAACCTCTGACAATTGGAAGGTGATAGACCAAGTCACCTGATCGACCTCCAAAACCTGTCAAACAAGGCTCAAGCGTCACGTCCACTGGCCTATGGTCATACAGTGACGTACCATTATAGTGTGGTAGAAACTTGGCAAACCATCTTAGGTCCCTCTTGAAGTCTGTAGTTAAGGCAATTTTTTGATGCATATGTGCAGATCTTAACAGGTCCAACATTCTGTTCAGAAACACACAGGTTTGACGCACTTGTGGATGTATAAGACGAGACCTAAGATGGATTGCAGTTGACGCTTCGATGCAACGTCTTTACTGAGCCACATCTGAACTGTTTCTGTAACATCACGTAATTTTTCAGGAGGTATAGCAATCGTGCCACGCTCTGTGTCAATGAGAACGCCCAGATACGTCACTTGTGTTGCAAGGGCAACAAGCTTGTTCTGGCTGATACTGAGGCCCAACCGCAGATGCAACGCTGGGAACGCCCATTCCTACATAGTCGTCTATGTAGTCAATGATAGGAAAACCCTTTTGATGCATGATAAACCTGACGCCGTCGCTTAAGCGTTGGAAAATTTGACTTCCGTGATGGGATGCACGTGTCCATGTAGTGGCCATTCCATTCAAGGCCTAGCAGGTCAAAATCACCTGGATCAACCTTGACGTGATGGAACGCACGCGAGACGTCAACCTTATAAATGTGAACGCCACGTCCCAGCTTGAAAAGTTCAGCAGTGATATCATCGACTGTAGGAAATGTTAACACAAAATCACCATCTAGATAAGAATTCTTATCTATTCCTGCATTAATCGAGGTGCCTAGTGGCCAACTTAGGTCCACAATGACCCTACGTCGACTGGATTTAGGCTTTGGCCTAGTCATAAAAGGGGAAGTTGAAGCAATAGGTTTTTCTTTGAAGGGACCCAGTATTGCGACAAACTTGGTTTCCTCGTCAATATAGGCATCAATGTCACTTGGAAACTATGTCGCTGACTTGTGATTACCCCTTTCACATCTGAGAGGGCAATTCCTATTGAAATCTAAGGGGAATCTGAATTCTACTTGTTGTAACAACTGCTGATCCCAATATTGGGACAGTTCTTCTTTCCACACATCTACATTCAATTGTGATTTGACGGGTATTCTGACGCCCATATAATTTGGCACCCCAGACGTTTTAACCTGGTCATGAAGTTCAAATAACGAGATGTCTTTGGCCCCACCGACCCTGCACGTATTTGGCATTTTTTGTTCATCAATAGGGACAAAGCAAAATTCAAATTGGGACTATTCTCGCCATTTTTTATGAATGGTTGTGTTGACATTTGAAATTAAAGTCTTTGTGAATTGGTGAACATGCAAAAATGAATTGACAAATGGAAAAACACAAATTTGCTTCTATCTCCTTAGCTATACGAGATAGAGCGATTTTGTCAAAATTTCGACCCACAGGGTATCTGAGCAATGCACTCTTGGTATTTTTCAAAAAAATTTCTTCTCCCCAAAAATGGCGGCCATTTTGAATTTTCAAATTTTTGCCAAAAATGGCAAAACTCAAATTTCCTTCTATCTCCTTAACCGTGCGAGATAGAGCGACCCACAGGGTATCTGAGAAATGTACTCTTGGCAATTTAAAAAAAAAATTGGCGGCAATTTTGAATTTTCGAATTTTTGCCAAAAATGGCAGAACACAAATTTGCTTCTATCTCCTTAACCGTGCAAGATAGAGCGATTTCATCAAATTTTCGACCCAACCAATGCTTAAAGGGCATGAAGCTTGAATAATTTACATGTATACTAATAAATATTTAAGCATCAGTCATATGTTTTACAAATGAAACAGGGTCTTGTAAGACTACTGTACTATTTTTGCAAAAGGTTCATGGGGTGGACATTGCACATGATAATGTGTGTTCTTCTATGCTATCCTGTTTCTATTCATATGTCGCAGCTACTATCAACAGGGCGTCCTATTTCTAGTTGCTATTGTTATCAGCCAAAGACACATCAGTAACACAAGATTCACCTTTACAAAACACATCCTGAGCTGTTGGCTCCGCCATATTAACCTTCAAAATTTCAACATTTTTAACATCAGTGCAGCTGCCCCATCCTAGTGATGAGCAGCTGTCTGTTCGTTTTTTGTTTGATTTTTGTTGGTACAATTTTTTTCTGAAAGATTCAGCTGCTTACCGTTGGCCAAGCAGAAAGCACAAATGTGTTTATGTTACTTTCATTGGTTTCGTGATCCCTCTGAAAAGTACAATTGTTGGCCTGAAAGTTCTTACAGAACCAAGGTTTTTTATCTCATTTCTACCCCAATTTTGCCTGTTTAGAACATGTTTTTGGGCATGAGCCCTACGTATGCGATCAATTCGATCACTCTCTTCCCCATGCAATGAGCCCCTGTCCATCTCACACAATAATATGTGGTGCCTTCGCCCCTTGCCAGGAAAAATCTGTGGCATCTTCCATCAGATCTGATAAATATGAAATCATGATATCTCTACGCCCCCTATCACTTTCTTCTAACACATTCCTACAACAGCCCTGAACCCATTGGGTCAATGATAGTTGGTCGTAATTCATACGTTGTCTAGTGGCTCCCCCTAGAATAGCCTCATGTGGCCAGTTCACTTTATGCTTGACCTGAATGTCAATATTTCCACCTCTCTGAGATTTGAACCTAGCACTATCTTTACCTGTTGCCTGTGAACTCTGCTCTAGGTCTTTTAATCTTTTATCTACTTTCTTCTGTAATGGACTAGATCTAAGCATTTGTAAACTGGGACTATCACTGTCATCAGAGGAAGAAGAATCAGTAAAAACCCTAGATATTTTATGTTTTTTACTGGACTTGATACTTTGAAGGAAACTGTCACTACTTAACTTTGAACTAGGTGTTGATCTTGTGGTTATCACCTCCATCCGGTCTTCTACCTTGTCCAAACATTCTGTAACCTTCTTCAACTGTTGCAGAATCTCGATTTGAAGCTGCTGTCAGCCCTCATGTGTCCCTTGGGGTTGAGTAGCAGGACTATGTCCTGCAGCGGCAGCATCTCGTAAGAGTTCATTATCAGGATGAGGCTGTGACTTCTTATACTGGCACTTCTTCCCTGTTGGAGGTAGATGTCGCACTTTACATATCTTACATAATTGTTTATGGTCTGGCATTTTGAAATTCTATTGACAATGTATTGATTCAACAATTCAATAAGTCTCCGTCTCTATAACTGGCAAATACAAAGGCACACAGGCCCTAAGATTCCATATCCAGAGAATCAAACAGGCTTTCATCGACCAAAGCTAAATAACATGGCAAGTCATGCACAAGAATAGTAAACATAGGGTAGACCGTCCCTTTGTGGTTTGGTGGATAAAGCCTGAGGTTGACACGATGACTATGCAATCTGATTCAACTAATCGGCAGCAAATTGACAAGTTCATGAGTTCACAAAGTCCACTGGTATCTGTGATCACAACTTCAATCAAGAAGTTAAAAACTTGTTACAGGGTAAGAATCATCCTGTATTGACATATTTACAAGTTAAAAACACTAAAATCAAAACAAAAAAATAAAACAGTAGAAATAAATTTTTTGATGTTCATCCTTCAAATATCAAGTTCAAACTGAAGCATAGAAGCCAAGAAGTTAAGGGGTCAAACAGGGAACCAATGAAATTAAAGTGTTATGTCTGGGCGCCTAGAAACTGAGCAATGTTTCTAGGAACCCAGAAATATGTCACAAGGGTCAACCTATAGCACTTTCAGACTGGTACCCATACCACTAAGAAACTTTCATAGAACTTTATAAAGCAGATTGCCTTGGGGGGGGGGGGGGGACTGACACCTGGGTCGCCCAAACAACCCAAGCGAAAGTGAGATACATGCTTGGCAAAACAGAAATATTGGGCACCGATCATGATTGGTCAAAGGTGTCCCTGTATCCATCTCCCAGCTTTCTCTCCAAGAATCAGCTGGCCAAAGAAGGTCCAGACACTGGCCCCAGTGGTTATACCAGAACTGACCCCGACTCTGGATAGGTCCCTCAAGTTTGACAGGTCCTTCTGTCTGGTCCGAGCACTACACTACTATTTGGACGGGACCTCAAACCTCAGGCAGAATAAGGAGTTGGTCTTCGTCTCCTTTAAGAAAGGCTTTTGATAAAGACCTCTCACCTGCCACTATCTCCTCATGGATCAAACAGACTGTGATCCTATGTTATGAGCTCTCTGATCAAGAGGTCCACACTTTGCATCAGGTTAAATCCCATGATGTCAGGGCCTTTGCTGCTTCTAAGGCTTTCCAGTGAGGAGTCTCCTTAGAACAGATCCTATCAGCCTGCCACTGGAAATCACATAATACGTTCACACAATTTTATCTGAAGGATGTGACCTGGGCTGATTCAGAGCTCTACCACCTGGGGCCTGTAGTGGCTGCTCGGCAGATCCGCCAATAGGCCAGCAGATATTGGAGATTTTGTACATCTGTAAATAATTGTACATGTATATATATATGTATATATATAAAAACTGACATGCTTCCTTTGAGAAGTTTATTCTTCTTCTTATTTGACTGAACTCATCCCTCTTCCCCTACCTCAGAACAGGTCTGTAAAAAGAGGGGGGGCCACGTCGGTATAGCCCGAGTAACTAGGTCTTGTTAACCGACCATAGATTTAAGGGTTCCTAACCTCAAGGTCCATGCTGGCTTGATTATCATTTTGTTTTCCCCTGCTGGCCCGCCGGGCAGGAGATTATAAAACACATTCCATGCATGAGTGTGTGTGTCATGTTTTTAAAAAGGGCTGTACATCACACTGGTTGTTTCTCCTTGGCCTTTTCAATGTTTTATGACCTTATTGCTTATGTCTTTTCATTTGATGCTGTTTTTTTCAGACCTAGGTCCATAGCTAAGTGAGTAATAGCAATGGTGGCTACTGTGAGTAAAGTGCTCACAACTCCAAAACGACTGCATTAGAGCATTTCTGTAAAATACGTTGTCCAGCTACTTTCTCCATGCCTACATGATGGTACCATTTTTAGGGGTTTATCTTGATAGCTAAGTGAGTAATAGCTATTTTCTGTTTTTAACAATGAGCAAAATGAGTAAGTTGCTTTTATCTTTGTAACTGTTATTTACAATATTGGTCTCAAATATGTTGAACAACTCCTTCATGTACTATATCATGGTGAGGTTTCCAAGATGTAACACCATAGCTAGCTGAGTAATAGCTACACTAAGTTTTAACATTTGACCATTGAGCAAGTCACTTATAACTGAAAAACTATTGAATATAGAGGATTTTTGTCAAATATGTTGTTCACCTACTTTTTGATGTACTGTGTCGTGAAGTTTCAGAGCTGTAAGTCCATAGCTAACTGAGTAATAGCTACTTTGAAATTTCTTAATTTCAACATTGAGTAAATCACTTATAGCTCCAAAACTATTGAATTTAGGGAATTATTGTCAAATATGTTGTTCACTTATCTCCATAGCTAAATGAGTAATGGCTACTTTGAATTTCAACATTGAGTAAATCACTTATAACTCCAAAACTATTGAATTTAGAGAATTATTGTCAAATATGTTGTTCACTTACTTTTTGATGTACTCTGTCGTGGGAAATTTTCACAGCTGTATCTCCATAGCTACCTGAGTAATAGCTACTTTGAGGGTTTCCATTGAGTAAATCACTTAGAACAGCAAAACTGTTGAATTTAAAAGATTTTTGTCAAATACGTTGTTCACCCACTTTTTGATGTGCTGTGTAATGGCCAATTTTAAGAGCTGTAGGTCCATAGCTAACTGAGTAATAGCTACTTTGATGGTTCTCCATTGAGTAAATCACTTATAACAGCAAAACTGGTGAATTTAAAGGATTTTTGTCAAATATGTTGTTTAGCTACTTTTTTATGTTCTGTGTAATGGCAAATTTTGAGAGCTGTAACTCCATAACTAACTGAGTAATAGCTACTTTGATGGTGCTCTTGAGTAAATCACTTATAACTGCAAAACTATTAATTTTATTGCGTTAATACATCCTATCCAATGGACAATTGCTTTACCGTTCAGTGCGACCGGTCCCGCCAAATGCCAGAAAAAGACCGGCATGACCGGTTAGGAGAGTGCATTCGCCAGGTGGCGCATCGTACTTCCTTCCTGTCTAGATATCGTGACATCATAGCATCTTTTTCATTTGGTGCGTAGAGAGTGAAGACGTGTTTTCATGACAAGCGAATTTTTTGTTCTTCAGCAAATACTTCCATTTTATTTCTACTTTAAAGTAATTCTACAGTGTTATCTATGATCATGTCATCTCCAGGACAGAAACGAGGCACCTGTGGCCATGTTATGGCTAGTTTCCATGGCCACTCCAAGTGTGCACGATGTCGAGACAAGGGTGTGGGTGACGACCCCTGCATTCTCAAGAAAGACTGTGGTGTTTGCAAAGGGTTTACCCCTGAGCAAATTCTACAATTCTCCACCCCCACTTACAGAGATTGAAAGAACAAAGAGAAGAAGGTGACTGCGTCCTCCTCTGCTCCCACTCTCGTGGACCCTGCACATGTGAGTGTGCTTGGTAAGGTGGAGTTGGACAAGGCTTCACAGCCTCAGTCAACCCCCACTGCGAAGAAGACGAAACCGAAGTGATCCTCCCAAGCCCTCTGCCAGCAAGAAGAAATCCACCAGTAGTAGACCTTCAGCTGATGGTCTGAAGCAGTTAGATGATAAATGGGCAGAGAGGTTTTCCCGGCTGGAAGCTATGCTGTTGGCCAAGACATTCACAGTACCGGTTGAACCGGTTGTGAAACCAACTTCAGAGGTGACTACCAGCCAGAAGCCATTTTTTGACCCTGGTGCCACCACCAGCAGTCTGGCTAGAGAGACTACCGATCCCTGCCTTGATCAGGCCACCGGTGAAGCAGTAGATGAGATGCAGACGGCCACCCAGCCTCTTGAGGCTCCCGGTGCCGGGACAGCAACCCAGCCTGTTCAGGCCCCCGGTTCAGTCCCTGATGTACAGCCCACCTGTGAGGGAGATCTCTGTGCAGCATCTGACAGTGAAGCTGACCAGCTCAGTCTTACCGGTTCCCTAGATGATGAGATCCACCAGGACCAGTCACCAGACAGAGATGTCCCCAGGGATGAGGCTGCTGACCAGGAACCTACTGAGGAGGCCAACTATAGGGAGACTATGAGAGGAGTGAGAAGCTTCATGAACTGGCATAAGATCCCAGAGTTTGAAACTGTGTCCTCTGCTGCAGATGACAACCCCTTTGCCGGTGCACGTGTACAGCCAACCAGTAAAGTGTCAAACTTCCGGTCGATGACTGGTTGTGCAGAAAGATGCCTAAACTCAACCTTACCATCACAGAAGGGTATCCCACCAGGAACACTGACAACACTGACCTCCTCAGAGATCAGTTCATCAAGCCCCCCAGGTCGTCTAGATGGTATGGGATGCATGCTGAGAAAGAATGTGAGAGTTCAACAGTACGCACTTGGTCACCGGAACCTGCCAAACTCAACCATTCCTTCAGCAGGGTTGCACGTAGAAGTCTTCCTACTGCTCCACCCTCCCGGGCCTTCAGCCAGGACCTGCTTAGGTGTTGGGAGAGAGCAGCATGTGAACAGACAATAATGTGTAATCAGGCTGCTGGTTTGTCAAGATGTTTGACTAGGGTTCAAGACTCCGATGTCCACTCGGCTTAAAACCCTACGTCTGGACAGCAAGGGCAAGTCGTCAGAGAAGATGAAGCAGGCTGTAAATGAACTTGAATACCTGACCACTTTCAACCGGTCAATCTCCCAAGCCATGGCCAGAACTATGCAGGACTTATCTGAAGGTGTGTTTATAAACATGGCTACCTTCACTCTGGCTCGCAGAGACAGTTACCTCGAGTACTTACATGCTGGGCTGAAGCAAGACACGGTGAATGCCTTAAGAATGTATCCAGTGCATCTCAGCTCACTGTTCCCAGACCAGCTTATCACCAAGGCTGAAGAGGAAATCTGGTACATCACACCGACATCAGGGTCGCTTCCACCCTTATGCTGCAAGTGACAAGTCGACTGGCCATTCTGACCGGAAATCGACCCTCCCTGCATGGAAGCAGATTAAAGACAAGCAACAAGCAAGGAAAGGTCATGGCAAAGCCTCAACGTTCTCCCAGAAGCCGGCTAAGGGTTCAAAGCTACGTAAATGACAATTACTGTGTAAATTCTGTGACCGGTCAGAAGAACTCTGTTTGTGTTACCAGTCAAGTAGGCTTGAACCCAACACCAGTGGTAGCCAGGAACAGCAAAGTGACTTTAAATTTGAATGTAGACTGTTGTGTTACAAATGCTCATATTGTCACCGGGTTGCCACAAAGAAAAGGCATAAATCCCAATGCATGTCAAATATACACAGAAATAAAATATGTGAAAGATGTTTCTTGTGTAGCTCACTTGAGTTCTGTAAATCTTGTCACCAATGCCCCACATGCTGTTATAGATCCTCCTGTAGGGGCAAGGTTACACCAGTGTTGGGAGAAGTGGGAAGCTCTGGGTTCGAGTCCAAAAGTAGTCGCCACACTGAGGGAGGGCTACACCCTCCCCTTCCGGTTCAGACCCAACTTCACAAGGTCACCAACTGCAATAAGCAACTACCACAATCCAGCCAAGCAGTCTTTCCTTTTAGAGGCACTGTATCAGCTGGTAAACAAGAATGTAGTAGAACCGGTAGAAAATCAAAACTCACTGGGTTTTTACAACTGGCTATTTTTGGTACCCAAGCCCAACAACCAGTGGAGACCTATCCTGGACCTGAGCACCTTGAACACCTTTTTAAACACAGAGTCGTTCAAAATGGAGACTCCAGAGACAATAAGAACATCCCTACAGGCAGGGGAGTGGGTCACATCCATAGACTTCAAAGACGCATACTTCCATATACCAATTCACAGTCAGTCCAGGAAGTACATGCGTTTTCACCTCCAGGGTTGGTCCTACCAGTTCAAAGCCCTACCCTTTGGTCTATCCACAGCTCCCATGGAGTTCACAGTGGTGGCCATAGAGATCAAACTCATGGCACTTCAGAAGGGTATAAGGATCCACCAGTACCTAGACGACTGGCTGGTGAGAGCCTCTACCCACGACACTTGTCTCCAGCATACACAGACCTTGGTAACCCTTTGTCACGAACTAGGGTGGCTGGTGAATAAGGAAAAGTCAGAACTGGTTCCAAAACAGGTTTTCAACTTCGTAGGTTACCAGTTCGACCTGAAGGAGGGCATGGTCAAACCCACACCAGAGCGTTGGCAGACCTTGACAGACAAGATCCAGTCAATACTGTCTGGTCCGGTATGCCCGGTCCGGCAGTTCATGTCCCTCATAGGTCTACTCACAGCAACAGAAAGCAAGTCTACCTAGGTCGACTTCACATGAGGCCCATACAGTGGCACTTAAAAAACAACTGGAGGGTCACTAGAAAAGGTGATCCCGGTTCCCAGGGCACTCCACCCCCATCTAAGGTGGTGGCTGGAGGAAAGCAATGTGCTGCTAGGTCAACCATTACACCCTCTAAAACATGCTCTGCAAATATTTACAGACGCATCAAAAGAAGGGTGGGGTGCTCACTTAGACGAGCACACTACAAGGGGAACTTGGTCCCTTCCAGAAAGCAAGTTGCACATAAACCATCTAGAGCTAAAAGCAGTCTTTCTAGCTCTAAAAGAGTTTCGAACCCTCTGCTGCAACAAGACAGTACTGATAGCTACAGACAACACAACAGTGGTTGCCTATATAAACAAATAGGGGGGGATGAAGTCGGGCTCTCTGTGTGCCCTACTGTGGAGAATCCTGTCCTGGTGTACCAGGCAGCAGGTAACCCTCCGGGCACGTCACATCCCCGGCCGGCTGAACGTGATACCAGACTTGGCTATCCAGACTTGGCCAGACCATTCAAACAGAGTGGTCACTTCAGCCAGAAGTGTTCCAAGCTATATGGTCCTGGTGTGGACGCATTTGCCACCAGGTTCAAACTCCCACAGTTTGTGTCACTGGTCCCAGACCCCCAGGCATGGGCAGTGGACGCACTCAGCCTTTCCTGGGAGGACCTGAACCCATACGCCTTTCCACCAGCACCCATCTTGGGCAAACTGGTGGAGAAGTTGCAGGACTACCCTTGCAACAGGATAATCCTGATTGCCCCAGGGTGGCCCAACATGCCCTGGTTCTGGGATCTAGTTGCAATGTCCAGTCAGATCCCTCTGTGTCTGCCCGACGTACCCAATCTGGTGTCTCAGCCATTCAACCAGGTTCTTCACAGGAACCTGTCAAATATGAATATTCATGCCTGGCTCCTAGAGCCTCGGCAATCAAGGAGCAGGGATTCTCTGAGGCAGTGGCAGCACGAATTGAGGCTCCTCAAAGAGGATCAACCAGATCTGTCTATGAGGCAAAGTGGACCATTTTTACAAAGTGGTGCCTCAGTAATCAGGTGGACTTCAGGGCACCACCTCTGAAAGCCATTGCTGGCTTCCTCCTGCACTTGTTTCAGGACAAGAAGTTGCAACCAGGCACTATTGATGGCTACAGATCAGCCATTGCTGACAAACTGGGCAATGCCACCATTAATGTCAGCAAGGATGAGAATCTCACTCGTCTCCTGGACAGTTTCCATAGAGACAGACTCAAGGGCAGGAGGGACATCTCCTCCTGGAACCTTTCCCTGGTGCTACACCAGCTTACAAAGGCTCCCTTTGAACCTCTAAAAGAGGCCTCTTTGAAGCATCTGACCTTCAAGACTGTTTTCTTACTGGCCTTAGGTTCTGGTAAACGTAGGAGTGAGATCCATGCTTGGTTACATAAGAACATCAGACACCAGTCAGACTGGTCTAAGGTGTCTTTGTACCCCTCACCCAGCTTTCTATCCAAGAATCAGCTGGCTAAGGAGGGTCCAGATAGTGTGGCACCAGTGGTCATACCAGCCCTGGCCCCATCTCTGGATAAGTCACTCAAAGGTGACAGGTCCCTATGTCCAGTTAGAGCCTTGCGCTACTACTTAGACAGGACCTCAGACCTTAGGCAGAATAAGGAGTTGGTCTTTGTCTCCTTCAAGAAAGGTTTTGACAAAGACATCTCACCTGCCACCATCTCCTCATGGATCAAACAGACTGTGATCCTATGCTATGAGCTCTCTGACCAGGAGGCCCTCTCCTTGCATCAGGTTAAAGCCCATGATGGTAGGGCCTTTGCTGCCTCTAAGGCCTTCCAATCAGGAACCTCCTTAGAGCAGATCTTGTCAGCCTGCCACTGGAAATCTCACAACACCTTCACTCAGTTTTATTTGAAGGATGTTGCCTGGGCTGACTGAGCTTTTTCACCTGGGACCTGTAGTGGCTGCCCAACAGGTGCACCACCAGGTCCAGAGGTGAGGAGATGCTGTATATATATGTAAATATGTACATATTGTAAATATGTTAGATATGTACATAGTGTAAATATGTTGAAATGTGCATATATAAATATAAAAAAAAACAAAAAAAACTCTGAATTGCTTCCCTTGGGAAGTTTATTTCTTCTGGGACTGAACTCAGCCCTCTCTCTCTCTCTCTCTCTCTCTTCCCCTTCTCAGATCACCCCTGGGAAGGAAAGAAAAAGGGGGGGGGGGTAACCGGTTAGTTGGTAGCCGACCTTGACCTCTCAGGGTTCTCTGACCCTAGGTCAAATGGGCCTTCTCAGTTTTTGTTTTGTTATGAGTTCACTTGAGTCCCCAGCTGCTTACCCGCCTGCCAAGCGGTAGTTATTCAGCAATTGTCCATTGGATAGGATGTATTAATGCAATAAAAATGCAAATTTAATAAGTAAATTAAATTTTTATAAGTTAATACCCTATCCAATGGACAGGCAAGGCCCACCCAACCGGCCAGCCATCAGCTTACTAGGGGTCTTACTAGGACTAGACACGAAAAAGATGCTATGACGTCACAATGTCTAGACAGGAAGGAAGTACGATCCGCCACCTGGCGAATGCGCTCTCCTGACCGGTCCTGCCGGTATTATATACAGGACATCTTTTTCTGGCATTTGGTAGGACCGGTCGCACCGACCAGTAAAGCAATTGTCCATTGGATAGGGTATTTACTTATAAAAATTTAATTTACTTATTAAATTTGCAAATTTAGAGGATTTTTGTCAAATATGTTGTTCACATACTTTTTAATGTTCTGTGTCATGGCAAAGTTTCAGAGCTGTAAGTCCATAGCTAACTGAGTAATAGCTACTTTCACGGTTTTCCATTCAGTAAATCACTTATCACAGCAAGACTGTTGAATTTAAAGGATTTTTGTAAAATATATTGTTCACCTACTCTTTGTTGTACTGTATAATGGCAAATTTTGAGAGCTGTAGGTCCATGGCTAGCTGAGTAATAGCTACTTTGATGGTTCTCATTGAGTAAATTATTTATAACTGCAAAACTATTACATTTAGAGGATTTTTGTCAAATATGTTGTTCACCTACTTTATAATGTTCTCTATCGTGGTAAAGTTTCACAGCTGTAAGTCCATAGCTAACTGAGTAATAGCTACTTTGATTGTTTTCCTTTCAGTAAATCACTTTTAATGGCAAAACTTTTGAATTTAGAGGATTCTTGTCAAGTATGTTGTTCACCTACTTTTTGATGTACTGTGTAATGGCAAATTTTGAGAGCTGTAGGTCCATAGCTAACTGAGTAATAGCTACTTTGATGGTTCTCCATTGAGTAAATCACTTATAACAGCAAAACTGTTGAATTTAAAGGATTTTTGTCAAATATGTTGTTCACTTATTTTTTGATGTACTGTGTAATGGCAATTTTGAGAGCTGTAAGTCCATAGCTGAGTAATAGCTACTTTGATGGTTCGCCATTGAGTAAATCACAACAGCAAAACTGTTGAATTTAAAGGATTTTTATCAAATATGTTGTTCATCTACTTTTTGATGTACTGTGTAATAGCAAATTTTGAGAGCTGTAGGTCCATAGCTAACTGAGTAATATCTTTTTATTGCGTTAATACACCTTACCTAGTGGACAGATGCATTTGTCCGGCGTGCAGCCGGTCCCACCAAACATTAGGAAAAAAAACGTCCTGAGCTGGGCTCTGGCTGGGACCGGTAGTGTCCTGTTCATTCACCAGGGGGCTGTATAGTCCCCCTGCCGGTACACTGTGCATGCGCGTGCATGCATACTTCCTCCTTTTGTTTGGTGCGAAGACGAGAGGTCGTCCGTTTTTGGGAGAAACTTTTATTTTATATTCTGTCACAGGATATATTTTGATAAATTCTTTGTGTAGAAGTTATTGTTTTATTGCTATGGAATCTCCAGGACAAAGACGTGGATCGTGTGGCCACAAGATGGCTGGATTCGATATGCATGACAAGTGTTCTCGTTTGGGTAAAGATCCTTGCATTGTGGGAGGTGCGATATGTAAGATTTGTGACAGTTTTACTTCCATTCAAACGGAAATGCTGGCCACTCCTCAATACCAGATTCGCAAGGACAAGAAGGCGGGTTTGTTGGTGTGTCGCCTCGAGATGTAACTATTATCTCCAGTACATTCTATTCAGCAGCAAGAGGCCAGCTCTGCGCATGTCCAGCAGACGATTTCTGATGACAACAATGCACATGTGCAGCACCTCCCTGGGGGTAGCGATAATGTGAGTTCTTCAAATTTTCTTTCCAAAAAAGATTTTGACAAATTAAGTGATCAGTTAGACGAGATTTTCTCGTTTTGAAGCACTCTTATCAAGAGGAAATATATTTGCTATCCCCAAGATGCCAGTTTAAATAAAAAATCCACAAGTTTCTGATCAGCCATTTATTGCTCCTTCCTCTGCCCGAGCCACCGGTCCAGTGAGGCATCCGGCAGTACAGGAATCTGGATCTAATGGCAAACTAAAAGACAAGAAGAAGCACAAGTCTTTTCATCACAAATCTTCAAAAACAAAACCGGTACCGGCTGTTAAAGCCACTGGTCCGGTACAAGAAACTCTTCTAGACACATTACATCAACAGACCAAACCGGTACCGGTTGTTGAAAGTACCGGTCCGGTACAGGGAACTAATGCTGACACATTTCCACAAAAGGAACCAGTTCTGGTTGTGAGTGGACCCCTTACCGGTCCGGAAACGGTTCGGTATCTTTAACTCTGCCGGTGTCTCAGATATCACGACTGGTGTTGAACACCCTTTAACAGATCCTAGGGTCCTACCTGTATCACCAGATGAACCACTTTTTGAGGCACATACTTCACCTGACCTGGACAGTGAGGATGGTGAACTTTCTGAATCTGAAACAGACAAACCTGAGGAGGAAATGAGTTATAGAGAAATGGTTCGTTCCATCAGGGCCTTCATGGGCTGGAACTTTATACCAGATTTTGAGTTGGAATACAGTGACCCGGATAAATCCAACAACCCGTGGCATGGAAAAAATCCAAGGTCAACTTCTAAAGTGTCAGTAGCTATGCCAGCAGATGATTGGCTCTGCCAGAAATTGGAGAGGATTAATTTGACAGCAGCTGAGGCTTACCCGTCAAGAGGTCAAGAAGCTGGGGGTTTGCGTACCAATCAATTTATCCGTACACCTAAACCCCAGGATAAATTGTACCCCATGAATAAATTGAAGACAGATGGTCCCCACCGACTGGGTAGGAAGTTGTTCAACTGGCATAGCTCTGAGGCAAAGTTGAATGCTCAGTTCTCAAGAATTGTAAAACAAGCTGCATACTTGGCAACACGTCCTGTGTTTCGCCCTATATCACAAGAAGTCTTATGCAGATGGGAGATGTGTGCAAGAGAGGGCATCTATACAGTGAACCATGCGGCTGGTTTTAGCCGATGTACTAGTGAGATCCAAAATCAGATGGCAAATCATATAATCAGAATCATCTCAGTAAGGGCAAGTCAGCCAAGGAAGTTTTGCATGCCCTGAAGGAGTTGAGGGACTTGTGTGCCTTTCACCACAATGTGTCAGTTTCTCTTGGTACGGCATTACAGCACCTGGCTGATAGCCTTTTTGTGCAGCTGGAAAACTTCATTTTGATGAGTCGAGACGACCATGTTTGTCCCGGTACGAAGATAGGCACCTGGGATGAGCTTAGGAATGCTAGTTTATTCGGATATGGTCTATTTCTGGATGCTGCTTTGAATGTCGCGGAACAAGACCTCAATAAGTTTGAGAGTCAGAATGTGTCAGTTCAGTCTCACGTTGGTCCACAACACCAACAGAAGTCCAAGTATCGTTACAAACCATATGAGAAGAAGGGTACTAAGCCTATGGTTCAACCTTCTGCTACTCCTCAACAGCTTTGGCGACAGTTTGGGTCACGAGGGTGTGGCCGTGGGCATGGTTCTACTAACCACCGTTTTTCCAAGTATGCCCGAGGTGGCAAGAATTATAAATGACAATCATTGCACAGACCCACAGGTTCAGTTAGACTTAAAGATGATGGGTCAAAACAAAAGTTCTCAAAATATCTCAAAGACTGTGTACTCAAGAACTGCTGTAATTCATGTTCCTATTGTTGTTGGTCCTGGGCAGCCGCAAAAGAAAGGCCTAAGTCCCGATCTTTGTCAGACAGAAATAAAGCATTCAAAAAGTGTTTCTTTTGTCCCTTCTGTACCAAGTGTCCCCAATGTTGCAGAAAGTCCACCTGCAGGAGGCAGGTTGCAAAGGTTCTTTGAAACATGGCTCAGCCTGGGTTCAAATCCTCGGGTGATCTCTATCTTGAAGGGAGGTTACAGCCTCCCGTTCAAGATGAGACCCCCATTGACCAGCTCACCGATGATAATCAGCGGATACGCCAATCCTCGCAGGAACAACTCCCTGAAGGAGGCATTGCGGTCCCTGATTGCAAAACAGGCGGTAGAAAAAGTAGTGGTTCGGTCTTCTCTTGCCTTTTACAACCGGCTGTTCATAGTTCCCAAACCGAACAACAAATGGCGTCCAATCTTGGATTTGAGCAAACTCAATCTTTTCCTCCAATTGGAGACTTTCAAAATGGAAACTCCAGAGACAATCAGACTTTCCCTTCAACAGGGCGAGTGGGTCACATCGCTGGACTTCAGTGATGCCTATTGCCACATCCCCATCAATCTAAGGTCGAGAAAGTATCTCCGGTTTCATTTGAACAGTCAAACCTTCCAGTTCATGGCTCTGTCGTTTGGCCTAGCGACGGCTCCTTTGGAGTTTACAAAGGTCGTGAAGGAGGTAAAACTGATGACCAGACCAGGGGTATAAGGATCCACCAGTAACTAGATGACTGGTTGCTTTGAGCCCCTGTCGGGACTTGTTTAGACCAAACCCAGACCCTGATTGATTTGTGCCAAAAGCTAGGGTGGGTAGTCAATTTGAAAAAAGTCGGAACTTGTGCCCCAACAGGAGTTCAACTTTTTCGGTTATCATTTCGACCTCTTCTGGGGTCTAGTAAAACCCACTCAGGAGAGGTGGCAAGCCCTGACTCAGAAGATAAAGATGCTCATGAACAAAGAACATTGTTCTGCCCGCTAGTTCATGTCTCTCATAGGGTTGCTGACAGCCACAGAGAAACAGGTGGTTTTGGGCCGCCTTCACATGAGACCTATTCAGTGGCACCTGAAGAAACATTGGCATGTACCAGAGGTCCTAGAGAAGAGGATACCTCTTCCCAGATCTCTTTATCCTCACCTGCAGTGGTGGCTAAATGAAGACAATGTGCTCAAAGGCCAACCGCTTCATCCTCTACAACATGCTCTACAGTTGTTTGCCGACGCCTCAAACAAAGGTTTGGGGCATTCACATAGGAGACTACACGGCAAAAGGCTTTTGGTCAGACTCAGAAGGCCAGTTGCACATATACTTTCTCGAACTAAAAGCGGTTCTTCTGGCACTCAAGAAGTTCGAGCAACAGTGTTGGGGCCAGATCATTTTGGTAGCCACGGACAACACAACGGTTGTCTCATACATCAACAAGGAGGGGGTATGAGATCAGGCTCTCTTTGTGCCCTCCTCTGGAGACTGCTTCCCTCGTGCAACCACAGGCAGATAGTGCTACGAGCCAGGCACATTCCAGGAAGATTGAATGTCAGCGGACAAATTGTCCAGACACAAACAAGTGATCCAGATAGAGTGGTCCCTCCTACAGGTCTTCGACCACTTGTGTGCAAGGTGGCACACTCCTCAGGTCGATCTTATCCAGGTACAGTCACAAACTTCCCAAGTTTGTGTCTCCACTACCGGATCCACAGGCTTGGCAGATGGATGCTCTCAGCCTGAATTGGGAGGGGTTGGATGCTTATGCATTCCCTCCTGTGTCTCTTCTGGGAAAGCTGGTCTCCAAGATCCTAGATCAAGGAGTTTGCCGGTTGGTCTTCATTGCCCCAGGGTGGCCCAACATGCCTTGGTTCTCGGATCTGGTCAACATGTCTGTACAGGTTCCTCTCTCCCTTCCACAGGTAGAGAATCTGTTGACCCAACCGTTCAGTCAGTGTCAGCACGGAGATCTTCTAGGTCTCAAACTGCATGTCTGGCTCCTCAAGCGTCTAGCATACAAGCATGAGGATTCTCTGATGAGGTGGCAACACGAATTGAGGCTCCTCAGAGACAGTCAACCAGAGTCGTCTATGAATCAAAATGGACCATATTTATCAAATGGTGCGAGTCAAATAAGGTGGACTTCAGGTCACCATCTCTAAGCCAGATTGCCGAGTTTCTCCAATACCTTTTCAAGGAGAAACACCTTCAACTTAGTACCATAGACGGCTATAGGACCGCTATAGCAGACAAAATTGGGAATGACAAGGTTAATATCTGCAAAGATGAAAATGTCACTGGTTATTGGACAGTTTCCATAGGGATAAACCCAAAGGCCTTAGAGGTGTTCCTAGCTGAAATCTGTCTCTGGTCTTGCACCAATTGACTCAGCCTCCCTTTGAACCACTTCAGAAGGCTTCTCTTAAGCATCTTACTTTCAAGACAGTCTTTCTGCTTGCTTTGGGCTCTGGCAAAAGGAGGAGTGAGATACATGCCTGGTTACATAAGAACATTAGACATCAGGAAGATAGGTCAAATGTTTCCTTCTCCTTGTTTCTTGTCCAAGAATCAGTTGGCTAAAGAAGGGCCGTCCTCAGTTGCTCCAGTCATTATTCCGGCCCTGGCTCCTACGTTGGACAAGTCTCTCAAAGATGATAGAACTTTATGCCCAGTTTGGGCTTTGCTCTATTATCTAGACCAAAGATCTATGTACAGGTAAACAGGTGGTATTTGTTTCTTTCAAGAAGAATTTCAGTAAGGACATTGTTCTGACCACCGTTTCTTCTTGAATTAAACAAACCATTCTGTTGTGCTATCAGCTATCGAATGAGGATGCTCAGAAGCTACATCAGGCTAGGGCCCATGATGTTCGTGCTTTTGCGGCTTCTAAGGCTTTTCAAGGAGTAGTGTCTCTGGACCAGATCCTCTCAGCCTGTCACTGGAAGTCTCACAATACCTTCACTCAATTTTATTTGAAGGATGTAGCATGGGCTGACACTGAGGTGTACCATTTAGGACCAGTAGCTGCAGCCCAGCATATACACGACTAGCTGGTTCCTCTTTGGATTGTATATAGTGTACATAGTTTGGGAAGGGCTGTTCCACTTCCTTTTTGTCATACCCTTGTCTCCCAGCATGCAGTTCTCAACCGGAAGAGCTGGTGTGAGGGATTGATTAGTTGTTTTATCCTGTTCTGCTTCCTCAGGAATGCTTTGGGACTGAACTCTTACCTCCTTCCCCTCAGAGCCCGGGTTCAGGGTTTAGGAAAACGAAGGGGGGGGGAGGGAACCAACTATGATTCAAGGATTGGGATCTCGGGATTCCCTATCCTGTAGGCCTGAGGGCCAGAGTTCTGACGAGAGTTCCTGTTGAGTTTTAGCTGCCCTCCATCCAATGGGTAGTTATTCTGCATCTGTCCACTAGGTAAGGTGTATTAACGCAATAAAATGGAAAATTTAATAAGTAAATCATCCACAGACTGTTAATACCCTACCTAGTGGACAGAGGGATTCCCACCCTGCCTTCCCCGCTACAAACATTCCCAGGGGACTCAAACAGGGTGCAAACAAAAGGAGGAAGTATGCATGCATGCATGCACAGTGTACCGGCTGGGAGACTATGCAGCCCCCTGGTGAAGGAACAGGACACTACCGGTCCCGGCCAGATCCCAGCTCAGGACGTTTTTTCAGGACCGGCTGCGTGCCGGATTAATGCATCTGTCCACTGGGTAAGGTATTAACTTATAAAAATTTAATTTACTTATTAAATTTTCCAACTTTGATGGTTCTCCTTTGAGTAGATCATTTATCACTGCAAAACTATTAAATTTAATGGATTTTTGTCAAATATGCTGTTCACCTACTTTTTAATGTTCTGTATCATGGCAAAGTTTCAGAGCTGTAAGTCCATAGTTAACTGAATAATAGCTACTGTGATTGTTTTACTTTGAGTAAATCACTTTTAACAGCAAAACTTTTGCCTGTGAGATTATAAAACATAGATATTTAACACATATATATGCCCTCTATAAGCATGCAGACATTTGACCTTGAAGCTCTTCGTTCAAGGTCATCCACAGACTGCCAAAGTACCCTGCTTAACTGATTTTGGCCATCATCCACAGAGTGCCAAAGTACCCTACTTAGCTGATTTTTGTTTCCGGACAGTATCTCAAAAATTTGTTGATGGATTCAATTCAAATTTGGCATGTGGTTGTAACTGGTTTTCAAGGTGTGCCCTACTTTAAGGTGACCTTAAATTATCATGTATTAAAAGGTTATATTGAGTTTACATTATTTTTCAACAGAGTATACTGGAAATAACTTGAGAAATTTCATTCAAATTTTGCATGTATATGTAACTGGCCACAGGTAAGTGCATTTCAATAAGGTGACTATTGTTATTATTATTATTTATTATAATTATATTCACTTTAAGTGTGGCAATTTTTCAACAGTATTTCAAACACTGCAATTCTAAGCATCTTTCAAGTTGTGGATGCAACAAACCGTGAAGAAAAACTACAGGAAAAGATTCCCTTAAACCCCCTCACATCTGCAAACTACTTTTGAGTTTAAGGTTGGCACAATTTTTGGTGTTTGAAAGATATTTGATGTGCTAATTCAGACTTTAATCTTTGATATTCATCACATACATCTGTCTACACAAGAAAAAATCTCTTTTGTAAGGTTATAGTAAATTCCTGATATTTGATAAACTTATGAGTTTAATGTTGCATTACCTTGGTGTCACTAGCAGCTATGTTGGAGGACAAATATGGTCAGTGTCGTTGCCACACTTCATTTTCAGAGTGTATCTCAAAAATGGCATGATGGATTAACTTCAGATTTGGCATGTGCATGTAATTGGTCCTCAAGATGTGCTCTATTTTAAGGTGATCTTAAACTCCCAGTAGTAACATATTTATATTAATGTTAAGGTTTTTTGTTTCCAGACAGTATGCCAACCCCCTGCATGGATTGGAGCTGATTAGTTTTTTGACGGAAACTGGCACCAAGTGTTGCCATGGCAACACTTTCTTTTGTTTTTTGGACTTATAAATATTTTATGGGTTCTTTGCTTTCCATACCCCGCACAGATTGGAGCTGATTACACCTGGCAACACCTGGCAACAAGTGTTGCTATGGCAACACTTTTTTTTCTTTTTTTGGACTTACAAATATTTTTTCAGATTGGAGCTGATTAGTTTTTCGGCAACAAGTGTTGCCATGGCAACACTTTTTATGTTTCTTGGGCTTAAAAAATTTTCTCGGGTATCTTTGCCTTCCAAGCCCTTGCATTGATTTCAGCTTACTAGTTTTTCGGCAATAATTTTTTCTGTTTCTTTGACTTATATTTCTGTGGATTTTTTGCATTCCAAATCCCTGCATGAATAGGAGATTGTTAGCTTTTTCAGCAATATCAGGCAGCTAGTGTTGCCATGGCAACAGTTTTTTCTGTTTCTCCATTGTGTATATGAAAAGTAATGAAGAAACCTGTATGGGAAAGTGACCTAACACTCCACAAGATTAGACAATGCTCGTTTGCTGTCCCACAAAATGGTGGACAAATAGATGTCCTTCTTTCCTCAATGAAGAGCCGAGACAGACAAGACATGACCCATCTTGTACAATGCATTTACATGTATGACTAGCTGAGCATGCTTTACTAGTGAATTATCAGTGTAGAATTGATAGACAATGATTCTTGCTTGTTTGCTCTCCCACAAAATGGCGGACAAATATAAGCCCTTCTTTCCTCCATGAAGAGAGGAGGTGAACAAATATAAGTCCTTCTTTCCTCCATGAAGAGAGGAAGCAGACAAGACAGGACATATTGCAGAATGCATTAATTTGTATGGTCATATGACTAGCAGTTTAAGTTATATGTTTCAATAAGGTGGGGCTTCACAATGACTCAGTCCTGAAAGATGGTCTGGATTTGCAAAAATGCACGTCAACTATTTTTGTCTATCTGGCATAAGTTATGTCCTTTCGAATTTCATCCGCTTCAGTCTTTAACCAAAGCTGGTGACACAGTACAATTCTGTTGAATTCTTGTTTATATTTTAACTTGATATACAGATTCTTGACACTTTGTAGAATATCATGTCTTCTCCAAGTCTACAAAGGAGGTTGTGGCCACATGATGGCAGGTTTCGATTTACATGGCGTCTGCGCACGTTGTTGTGACAAGAAAATAGGGCAAGACCCTTGTGTGGAGAAAGCTGGCTCTGATTGTCCTCATTGCAACGCTTTATCACCTGAACAGTTGGCACAATTCTCCACGCCTTCCTACAAGATCAAGAAGGAGAAGCGTGAATTGAAAACTTCAACTCCAGCCAAGAATCCACCATCTTCTGATAACACTCTCAGTCCCACCCTTGTGGACCCGGCATTTGTGTCAGGGTCGTGGATGGCAAGAGCACCTCTAGGTCGCCTGGTTTGAGTGAGCAGCCGGCTGAGAAGAAGAAGAAGGAGGATAAGAAGGCATCTGGTTCTAAGTCAGTCAAGTCTACTTCTCATTGACCAGCCTCATCTGTGTCCACCGACCAGATGATTGAAGTTTTAGACAAGAAGTGGTCAGACCGCTTTAACCGGTTGGAGGCTCTGTTGCTGGCAAAGACTATTGACCGACCTCAGGAGCCTACCTTCAGTGCTGTCAAGGTCACACCAACACATGCTCCACCGGCCAGTGCTATTAGGCCTGAACCTTTTATGAAACCTCCACAGCAGCAGTCTTCTCAGCAGTCGGACCGACCCTCTACTTCTGATTTGCCGACCACCGACCCTGCTAAGCCTGCGTCTGCCACAAAAACCTGTTCGGTTTCTTCCCAGTCATAAAACCGGCCAAGAACTTCTGAGGTGACTGACCAGTCTATTGTTCAGAGGCCCTTTTCCGGTGCTTTTGACACCACCAGGAACGACACCTCTCCAAGTGAGTCGTATTTGGACAGTGACACCTCTGACCGACCTCCAGTAGACTTGTACCCAGAAGAGGGTGAGCTATCCGATGATCAAGAGGTCTCTTTCATCAACCCTGACCAATCCCTCTCAGAGGAACAGTCATATAGATAAACAATGAGAGGGATCCGGTCATATATGGGATGGACCCACATTTTTTTGCTGGACCTGAAGTACAAATACCAGGCAAGGTGTCGGTCATCCTTCCGACTGACAAATGGTTATGTAATAAACTGAGCAAGTTAAATGTCACTTTAGTCCAGGGTTATCCTTCACGTACAGCAGAAGCAGGCAGTCTTCACAGGGACCAGTTTGTCTGACTGGCCAAATCCCAATCTAAATGGTATGGGTTACACACTGCTTCAAGAGAATCCTCGGTCATTTGCAACCAGGCGGACGGCTTCAATCGCTGTCTTCTCAAGATTCAGCAGAATATGCAAACCCAGTTACGGGCTAACTGAACCGACTCCAAAGGAAAGCTTCAAGCAAGGTGTTAGCAGCCACTGAAGAATTGCAGTTCCTTGTGGACTTTAATGTCTGTGTATGTCATGCCATGGCTAAGTCAATGGAACACTTAACAGATTTTGTTTTTGTGAATTAGGCTAACACTATATGACTCAGACGGAACTCTTACTTGTCTTATCTCAAGGCAGGAGTGAAAGCTGACACTTTTAATGCTATCAGATCAGCCCCACTGCAACTGGATACGTTATTCCCGGATAATGTGATTAAACAGACAGAGGAGGACATAGCCAACTTTGACAAAAGCCGTTCCGGATCCGTTTACAAGAAGGGTTGGTACCACCCCTATGAAAGACAGGACAGGAAACAGGACCGACCTGCCTGGCAGAACCTCTCTTCTCATGGTAGTCACAGAAGAGGGAAAGGAAAGCACCAGTATTCCTCATGACCAGCCAAGGGCCATCAGTCGTATAAATGACAATTACTGTGTAACCAAGTTACAGGCACGACTGCTGGCCGGGAGCCCCTCAACAGAAAAGACAATAGACACTTGTTTAAATGTAAAATATCATGTTGCACCTTCTGTTCATACTGCGCCCGGGCATTCCCAAAAGGAAGAAGTAAGTCCCGGGTCAGCAGGTTGTTATGTCAAAAAGAACAGATTAAAATATGTGAAAAGTGTTTCTTGTGTCACTCAATTGTCTAGTGTACAACCTGTAACAAATGTCAGAAATGTTGCCTTAAATCTACCTGTAGGGGCCAGACTTCAAACCTCTTGGCACACTTGGCTGGATCTGGGTGTCAGTCTGAAAGTTGTTCAAATCCTGAAGGAGGGCTACCCCCTCCCCTTTCGGATCCGGCCAAAACTCACAAGGTCTCCCACAGTTGTAAGCTGCTATGTCAATCCCCACAGGAACAGCCACCTGTTATAGGCATTACATCAGCTTATAGACAAAAACGCAGAACTGGTCCACAATCCAAACATCTCTGGGATTTTTCAACCGACTGTTTTTAGTCCCCAAACCCAACAACAAATGGAGGCATATACTAGATCTGAGCAACTTGAATTTCTTCCTCAAGGTGGAGAAAGTCAAAATGGAGACACCAGAAACCATCAGAATATCCCTCCAACAAGGGGAGTGGGTCACCTCAATAGATTTCAAGGACGCCTACTTCCATATACCAATACAGGAACAGTCCAGGAAATATCTGAGATTTCATGTCCAGGGTCAGACATACCAATTCAAAGCATTGCCCTTTGGTCTGTCCACAGCACCCATGGAGTTCACTGTTGTAGCAAAGGAGGTGAAACTGATGGCCGTACACAGGGGTATAAGAATCCACCAGTACCCAGACGACTGGTTGGTGAGAGCCAGGTCCCACCATATTTGTCTCCAGAATACCCAAATTCTAGTGAAAATGTGTCAAGACATAGGTTGGCTGGTGAATGTAGAAAAATCAGAACTGGAACCAAAACAAGTTTTCGACTTTGTAGGCTACCAGTTTGACCTCAGGTCTGACCGGGTCCGACTGACACCAGACCTGTGGCAAAAAATACAAGCACTGCTGTTACTACCGGCCTGTCTGGTCCAGCAGTTCATGTCCTTGATAGATTTGTTAACAGCCACAGAAAAGCAACTTCACCTAGGCCGACTGCATATGAGACCCATACAGTGGCATCTCAAAAGCAATTGGAGGGTACCAGAATCACTAGAAAAGATCATTCCAATACCCAGGTCCCTGCACCCACACCTGCAATGGTGGCTGGAGGAGAGCAATGTGCTCCAAGGTCAACCATTACACCCAGTAGGGCATGCTCTACAAATCTTTACAGACACATCAAAAGAAGGGTGGGGCGCTCACTTAGATGAGCACACTGCAAGAGGGTCCTGGTCACTACCAGAAAGCAAGCTGCATATAAACTATCTGGAACTAAAAGCAATCTTTCTAACCTTAAAAGAGTTCCAAGACCTCTGTTTAGGCAAGATAGTTCTGGTGGCAACCGATAATACCACTGTGGTGTCACACATAAACAAGGAAGGAGGCATGACGTCGGGTCCACTGTGTGCCCTACTGTGGAGAATCTTGACTTGGTGTACCAAGAAACAAGTAACAGCCCAACACATCCCAGGCTGTCTGAACATGGTAGCAGACAAGCTATCCAGACTAGGCCAGACCATCCAAACAGAGTCTCATTCCAGAGTTCTTCCACACATTATGCAGCAGGTGGCACCTGCCTCAAATAGACCTATTTGCCACGAGGTTCGACAAGTTACCTCTGTTTGTGGCACCGGTACCAGATCCCCTGGCCACAACAGTGGATGCACTCAGTCTGCCTTGGGAGGATCTAGACGCATACGCCTTCCCACCGACAGCCATATTGGGCAAAGTGGTGGAGAGGTTACAGGACTTCCCATGCAAGAAAATCATTCTGATTGCTCCGGGGTGGCACAACATGCCCTTTTTTTGGGACCTAGTGACAATGTCCAGTCAGGTCCCGTTCAGCCTGCTCAATCTGTTGACAGAGCCCTTCAATCAGATCCCTCACAGAAATCTGGCAAATCTGAATCTCCATGCATGGCTCCTAGAGCCTCAGCAATCAAGAAACAGGGCTTCTCTGAGGCAGTGGCAGCAAGAATTGAGGCTCCTCAAAGGAGATCAACCAGATCTGTTTTTGAGGCAAAGTGGGCCATTTTTACAAAGTGGTGCCTCACTCATCAGGTGGACTTCAGGGCACCCCCTATAAAGTCAGTGGCTGACTTCCTACTGTACCTATTTCAGGACAAGAAGTTACAGCCCAGTACCATCGATGGTTACAGGTCTGCCATTGCTGATAAATTAGGAAATTCATCCATTAATATCAGCAAAGATGAAAATCTCACTCGTCTTCTGGATGGTTTCCACCGAGACAGACCCAAAGGCCATAGGGGAATCCCCTCCTGGAACCTCTCCTTGGGTTTGCACCAGCTGACAAAGGCTCCATTCGAGCCAATCAAAGAGGCCTCCTTAAAACATTTAACCTTCAAGACAGTCTTCCTATTAGCCCTTGGTTCAGGCAAATACAGAAGTGAGATTGATGCTTTGCAAAACAAGAATATTAGACACCAATCTGACTGGTCCACGGTGTCCCTGTACCCATCTCACAGCTTTCTGTCTAAGAATCAGCTGGCCCAAGAGGGCCCAGATAGTGTGGCCCCAATGGTTATACCAGCCCTGGCCCCAACTCTGGATAGATCCCTCAAATCTGACAGGTCCCTCTGTCCAGTCAGAGCCTTGTGCTACTATTTGGACAATACCTCAGATCTCGGGCAGAATAAGGAGTTGGTCTTTGTCTCCTTCAAGAAAGGTTTCGACAAAGACATCTCACCTGCCACTATCTCCTCATGGATCAAGAAAACTGTGATCCTGTGTTATGAGCTCTCTGATCAAGAGGCCCACACCTTGCATCAGGTTAAAGCCCATGATGCCAGGCCTTTTACTGCTTCTAAGGCCTTCCAGTCGGGAGTTTCCTTAGAACAGATCTTATCAGCCTGCTATTGGAAGTCACACAACACCTTCACACAATTTTATCTGAAGGACGTGGCTTGGGCTGACTCAGAGTTCTACCACCTTGGGCCTGTAGTGGCTGCTCAGCAGATCCATCAGTAGTCCGGTAGATAGAGGAGATCTGTACATATGTAAATATTTGTACATATATTTAAGACAAAAAAAAACTCTACATACTTCCTTCGGGAGGTTTATTTCTACTTCTATTGGGACTGAACTCATCCCTCTCTTCCCCTACCTCAGAGCAGGTCTGTTTAAAATGGGGGGGACAACGTGCGTATAACCCCGGGTAACCGGCTGCTGTTAACTGACCATGACCTTGAGGGTTCTTGACCTCATGGTCTACCCAGGCTTGAACAAATTTTGTTAGTTTTGTTCATTTTTATTTTTAGTCCCTAGTATCTTACCCGCCAACCAAGCGGTAGATATTCAGCAATTGTCAATTGGATAGGATGTATTAGGGCAATAAAATTGCAAATTTAATAAGTAAATTAAATTTTTATAAGTTAATACCCTATCCAATGGACACACAAGACCCTCCCACCGACCCCGCTATCAGTTTACTAGAGGTCTAACAGGTTTAAACAACGAAAAAGATGCTATGACGTCACGCTGTCTAGACAGAAAGGAAGTATGACACGCCATCTGGCAAGTGCACTAGTACTAGGGACTGGCCGGCCGGGGGGAAACACAGGACATCTTTTTCTGGCATTTGGCCAGCCAGTCTGCGCCGACCGGATTAGCAATTGTTCATTGGATAGGGTATTAACTTATAAAAATTTAATTTATTTATTCATACCACTGCAATGGTCTTGTTAGTTTTTGTTTATGAGTTTACTTTAAATCACTAGTAACTTACCCGCCGACCAAATGATAGTTATTCAGCAATTGTCCATTGGATAGGATGTGGTAACACAATAAAATTGCAAATTTAATAAGTACATTAAATTTTTATAAGATATTAAAGAGAAATGGAGGTAGTCTTACAAAAAAGGGTTCATCGCCCAAGGAGCAAAAAAAAGATAAAAGGCCTATTCAATATGATGATCAAACTGAAGCTTGAAGTAAATATATTATATCCAGGGTCTATAATACCAAAAGGGTCTAAAATTTGCTTGAAATCACTATCTCTTATGGTTTTTGAGGTAATTGTTGTTTTCCATTTCTGGCACAATTCAAGATGGCAGCTGAAATTTGGAGAATTAACATTTTTCAGAGGCATTATACCTGGGGTCTTTAGCATCTAAAGGGTCCTAAATGTGCTCCTGATTGCTCTATATCTAACAGTTTTCAAGATAATCAACATTATTCATTTCCGCTAAAATTCAAGATGGTGGCTGGAATTTGGAAAATTAAAAATTTTCAGAGTCACTGTATTATGGGTCTATGTTATCCAGAGGCACAAAACTTTGCTCAAAATCCCTCTGTCACAGTTTTTGGAGGTAATTGACCTTTTCCATTTCCACCAAAATTCAAGATGGTAGCCGGATTTCAGAAAATTCAAAATTTTTCAGAGGCATTATATTCAGGGTCTATAGTACCCAGAGTATCCGAAATTTCTTAAAATCACTATCTCTAACATGTTTTGACATAGTTAACATTTCTGCCAAAATACAAGATGCACCTTGAATTCGCAATTTTTCTGCAGCATTATATCCAGGGTCTATAGTACCAAAGGGTCCTAAATTTATTAAATTACTCAGTTTTTATGTCAGCTGACATTATGTCGTCACTCTGCGGCGTGGGCGTCCGCGTCCGCATGAACAACATCTCCAAAACTAAAAGGCCTAGAGACATGCTAGTTCTATTAAAAGATACCTTATCTATCGAGGATGAAAAATTGTTCAAGGCATGCAAATCTGTTTGTCTGTTTGCCAGAGACATTACAAGGGAGGTACCCCCACCAAAAGTGTGAAAATTTCAACACTTTATCACAATTTTCTCAGTGACTATTGCAGGGATTTCTCTCATATCTTGCATATATGTACTAGGCCAGAAGTATATTCTTTTGTGTGAGTTTGAGACCTGGATCTGTCTTAGTTTTTTTAAATAAATTTTTAAAATAATTTTTAATGCATTAAAATTCATAAAATCATGCACTAAATCACTTGTAACTTGAAAAGTGTTGCACTTAGAGCATTTTGTTAAAATATCTTATTCAGCTACTTTTTCCATAGCTACAACATGGTGAGTAACTAGGGTGTCTGTCTCAATAGCTGAGTGAGTAATAGCTACTTTTGGGCTTTTTAGTAACTTCCATCATGAGTAAAATCACTTGTAACTTGAAAACTATTGCATTTAGAGAATTTCTCAACATGTTATTCACCTATTTTGGGGTCAGCTATAACATAGTGAAGTTCCAGACCTGTGGCTCATTGCATAGCTGAGTAATAGCTACTTTGAAGTTCACACTGTTGAGTAAATCAGTTGTAATTTGAAAACTATTGCATTTAAAGAAATTTGTGTAAATATGTTATTCAGCTACTTTGGGGTCAGCTATAACATAGTAAAGTTGCAGACCTGTAGCTTATTTCACAGATGAGCAATAGCAATTTTTAGGTTCTCGCTGTTGAGTAAATCAGTTGTAACTTGAAAATCATTGCATTTAGAGTATTTTCTGTAAATATGTTGTTCACCTACTTTTGGGTCAGCTTTAACATAGTAAAGTTGCAGATCTGTAGCTCATTGCATAGCTAAGCAATAGCTACTTTGAGTTTTTTCTGTTGACTAAATCAGTTGTAACTTGAAAACTATTGCATTTAGAGAATTTTGTTTAAATATCTTATTCATTTACTTTTGAATTAGCTATAATATAGTAAAATTGCAGATCTGTATCTCATGGCATAGCTGAGTAATAGCTATTCTCAGGTCTTCACTTTTGAGTAAATCAGTCTTAACTTGAAAAATATTGCATTTAGAGTATTTTCTTTAAATATGTTATTAACCTACTTTTGAGTTAGCTATAACATAGTGAAATTGCAGATTTGTAGCTCATGGCATAGCTGAGTAATAGCTACTTTCAGGTTCTCACTGTTGAGAGAATCAGTTGCAACTTGAAAAGTATTGTATGTAGAGTATTCTGTTTAAATAATTTGTTCAGTTACTTTTGGGTCAACTATAACATAGTGAAGTTGTATACCTGTATGTCATGGCATAGCTGATCAATAGCTACTTTCAGGTTCTCACTGTTGAGTAAATCATTGTATCCACTGGATAGCTGCAGTGTGTAGAGAGATTTCACCATTACCGGTCTAAAGAAAAAAGATTATAGCTAGCCTTCTCAAGTTTGCAGGATATATTAATAACCATAAAATGTTGCCTGGGAATAATTTTTGATCTCATTTTGAAAAACAAGATGGCCGCCAGGGACATTTATTCGACTTAAAGCAAGGATTTTTGTTGGACCCCTAGAGCAAAGGGTATTATAGGTATAGATCTCAAATTGGCAGGATATGTTCGTCATTAAAAAATCTTGACTGGGAATATTTTTGGATTCATTTTGAAAAACAAGATGGCTGCCACGGGTGTTTCTTTGTCAGTCATGAAAAGTGCTTATATCTCACTTATTATTGGTCCTACAGGTTTGGGATGGTAAAACCAACCTATAGGAAAGCATGGGCTGGGAATCTTTTGGTGTGGTCAGATTTGACCTTCGACCCCTCCGTCAAGGTCAAATGAGGATAGCCAAACTTAAAAGTGCTTATAACTCGCTTCTTATTGGCCCTAGAGGTTTGGGATGGCAAACAGACATATAGGAAATCATAGGCTGGGAATCTGTTGATGTGGTCCGATTTGATCTTGGACCCCTCCTTCAAGGTCAAACGAGGATAGCCAAACTTAAAAGTGCTTATAACTTGCTTATTAATGGTTCTAGAAGTTTGTGATGGTAAATCAACCTATAGAAAATCATTGGCTGGGAATCTATTGGTGTGGTTAGATTTGACCTTGGACCCTTCTTTCAAGGTCAAATGAAGATAGCCAAACTTAAAGTGCTTATAACTGGTATATTATTGGTCTTAGAGGTTTGGGATGGTAAACCAACATATAGGAAATCATGGACTGGGAATCTTTTGGTGTGGTCATATTTGACCTTGGACCCCTCCTTCAAGGTCAATTGAGGATAGCCAAACTTAAAATTTCTTATAACATGCTTATTATTGGTCTTACAGGTTTGGGATGGTAAACCAAGCTATAGGAAATCATGGGCTGGGAATCTTTTAGTGTGGTCGGATTTGACCTTGGACATCTCCTTCAAGGTCAAACAAGGATAGCGAAACTTAAAAGTGCCTATAACTTACTTATTATTCGTCCTAGAGGTTTGGGATGGTAAACCAACCTATAGGAAATCATGGGCTGGGAATGTTTTTGTGTAGTTGGATTTGACCTTGGACCCCTCCTTCAAGGTCAAACGAGGATATTGCATTTGCAGTATTTCTTTAAATATGTTTTAACTTACTTTCCTTCATAATACCATTTGCAGTGCACAACTTTTGTGTCCTTTTCTTCTGTCACTTTTAGTATTTATATATAGTGGAGTACTAGTAGATTCTCTTGTGTGAGTATCAGCCCCACATCTATCTTATTTTATTTTAAATATTTGTTTGTGTTGAAAAACATGAAATTACACACTTATCCCTATCATAGTGACTTTCTCAGTCACTATGACAGGGATTTATCAGAAATCTTACATTTTTATAGCGAAATACTCCTACCATTTCCTAAAGGTGACTTATCAACAAGAAATAATCTTCATTTGGACACATTGCACAAGTAAATACCTTACAATTCTGTAGATTTTTGGGTATCATGCGATCCATGCGCAGTTTGGAGACAGATTTGTGTCATGGTTTTGCTAGGAACTGGTCTTCTACAGATACATTGGACGAAGGTTACTTAAGTTCTACAAATATAAGCCTACCTTTTGCGGCTACTGTAGAAAAGATGGTTATTTTAGCAAAATCCTTGCATTACACTGCTGCGGTGGTGAATGGAGGTAAAAAGTCTTAGGCATAGGACAAAAAGTATTTCATATATATTTTATTTATGCATGTGTATTATATGAATGTGTACATATATGAACTTCAATTTACTTATTTTTATAGATTTTTTGTACATTGCAAAACAGTGTTTGGGATTTACATGGTCCTTTAAATTTCAATATAAGTTTTGGGATTAACATTATCACAAGTGGCTTTATTGCTTTTTCTTTTGCCTGATGCATCAAAGCCCAACTATTATGGTGTGAAAAAAGTATCTTAGATGTGGCTTCACAGCATTCTATCCTTTAAAATCAAAGAAAAACTTTGATGAAGTGAAATTGTATAAAGTATATTAGATGGCTTCACAACCTTCCCTCTTTCCAATCAAAGAAATACTATTATTAAGTGAAACTCTTTGAATTATAATGCCTGAGGCTTCACTGCTTTTTAATTTTATATTAGATATAGCCTCACTGTCTTTGAACTTTCTTTCCTTTTCAATTGAAGAACAGTTATTGTTTTTACAACACAAAACAAGAATGTATGAAAAGATTAATGTAATTGTAATTAATTCCATCTTTGATATGGGAATACTTGACAATGCAATCGGGATAAAAACTACAAGACATATTATTAAGTATTCCTTTTCAAGTGTACTCTGGTAGATTTGAGTAACAAATGATAATAATAAAGATTTCAAAAGCCTAAGCATAGATTAATGGTATGAAGCTGCTCGGGGAAATTAAGTTGTTAAAATACAAAAAAGTGTCAGCAACAAAGATACAAATAATAAAGACTTCTTTGTGCTGTAAATGTGCAGTGACTTACATATGTTTTATAGAGCAATAAATGTAAAATAAAAAAAAATTAATACTTTTGTCCGGATGTGCAATACTTTTTTCCAGATACTTTTTGTCCTACTCATTTTAAGATCAATACTTTTTGTCCAGATACTTTTTGTCCTACAATCACTTTTTTCATGGCCACAACATGGTCAATAACTTGGAGGTGTATCTTCATAGATAAGTCAGTAATAAATATTTTCAACTTTTCAGCAATTACTTAATGAGTGGGTGGCTCATATCTTTAAAATTCATGCAGCTTCGGAATTTCTTTCGAACATGCTGTTCAATTACCATTTACTGTACAGCACTTTCCCTGATAATTATGCTTTCCTCTTATTATTACTTTCACAACTCAAAATCACGTAGTCAGCTAACACAATGCCTGTTCACGGGCACTCTACTCTTGTTGAGATATTGACGTTTTCCATTTATTCCAAAATTCAAGAATTCAGGAAATTCAAGATTTTTAGAGGCATTATATCCAGGCTCTATAGTACCCTGGTGGTCCAAAATGTGCTCAAAATTTTTCCATTTCTAACAGTTTTTGAGACAATCTAAATTTTCAGTTTCTGCCAAAATTTAAGATGGCAACCTGAATTCAGAAAATTAAAATTTCTTCAGAGTAGTGGTCCAATGCTTAGATAGAAAATCGATTCAATGCTTATCAAAATTTTTTATATAGAAAAGCAATTGGTTAGGGGGTGTAGGTGTGCAACATCATGGTGTCACCTTGATTTGACCTTTGACCTTGCCGTAGTGAACTTGACCTATAAAATCTTGTCTGGGCTATATCTTGGAAACCGTAAGGTGTAAGAAGTTGATACTTGGTAGGGACATTGGTTAGGGGTGTAGGTGTGCAACGTCATGGTGTAACCTTGATTTGACCTTGCCGTATTGAACTTGACCTATAAAATCTTGTCCAGGCTATATCTCAGAAACCGTAAGGTGTAGGAAGTTGATACTTGGTAGGGACATTGGTTAGGGGGTGTAGGTGTGCAACGTCATGGTGTGTCCTGGATTTGACCTTTGATCTTGCATATCTGATGCTATTTTATGTCTCTACAGGGACATGTGATACTATTTTATCTCTATTATATCTCTCGTATCTTTTTACTTGAAACTTGGTTGTTGCACCTTTGGGTGTCTTTTGATGTAGATTAAGCACTGTTAAAGTCGTTTAACTGCTTTACTTTTGCAACTTCCCATTTTAACAGATGATATTGCATCAAGTGAGCCACAGGTTTTGCCCAAACTCCACACAAAAGCATGTGTTGCCACATCTGTATGTATGGGTAATATTCAAAACTTGCAAACCATAATTCGACCATACAAATTAATATTAAAATAGGAGAAGTCTTAAAGCTTCATAATTTTTAGTTAACTTAATTGTCCTGTTTTAATACTTAATCTTTACATGCAGTTTCTTTCTCTTAGATGTTACTTTCTCTAAAACATTATTTGGACACTGACACTGCTCTGAAAATATTCCAATATGTGTAGTGTTGCACAACTTCTATATCTCATGGTGTTGAAAACTATTTCCCCAGGCTGTGGGGTACAGGCATCTCTGATGCTATTTTTTGTACAGTTATTTAACATTTTTTCCTAACATTTGTTTATATCATCTGCAATGTTTTTATACTGCTATTTCCTGTTGGTTACACATAAAAATTGGAAATCTCTTTTTTTATTGTGTTAATACATCCTACCCAATGGACAATTGCTATACTGGTCGGCCTGACTGGTCCCATCAAATGACGGAAAAGCCATGAGTGTGCATTCATACTTCCTTCCTGTCTAGACTGCGTGACATCATAGAATCGTTTTAGTTAGGCGCGTGGAGTGTGCAGACTTGTTTTTGAAGAGTGAAGAAATCTCAAGATATTTGCGAATGGTGCCCTGCCGGTCTTGTCAAACATTAGAAAAAAGTTCTGAGCTGGGATCTGGGCGGGCCCAGTATTGTCCTGGGGCCGGTTTCACAAAGGGTCTCAGACTCAGCCTGGACTTAGTCAGGGACTTAAATCTGAGTCTTTTGTATTTACTAAGTCCTGGGCCTAAATGGATTTCAGAAAGGGTGACTTAGCTAAGTCCAAGCATATCATATAACCACAGTGGTTTTCTATGTCATGTGATCTTTTATATTTAGTCAAAATATTTTAGTGGTAACATTTATCTTATGTTTAACTCATTTTATCTTTGAAAAAAAAACACGTAATGACATAGATATGTCTAAAGACTAATGTAGGGAGGTGTTTTATATATTTATTTCTGTATTTTCAGGCATTTCAAATTTTGAAGTGAGAAAGATATATGGCGGCCATATTTAAGTCTTTGTTTACAAAGTTAAGCCCACTCTTGGATAGATTTAGCCAAAGCCTGGACTTAGCAGCTTTGTGAAACCCTCTCAGTCTAAGACCACAGACTTAGCGTTGTTTTAAGACAGAAGTCTTAATGTTAAGCCTAGGTTTGGGCTAAGTCCTTTTGTGAAATCAACCCCTGTTTATTCGCCATATAGTATCCCTGCTGGTCTGCTGCACATGTACGAGCATGTGCACTTTCTGTTTTTGTTTGGCGTGAAGATTAGTGTCATGATTTTCACAGAACATGTATTGTATATTCTCTTGGATATATTGTTGGAAGTAAAGTGTTTGATTAAAGATCTTGTGGACATACCCTGGCAGTCTTTGACACACATGATAAGAAGTTGTGGTTTCAGATACACCCTTCATAAATCCCACTGCCCGACACACTGAACCGGTGCGGCTTCCAGCAGATGAAGTTGACAAAAACAAAGGTGCTGAAACTAAACAAAGTAAGAAAAAATCCCCGCAAGGTGGACAAAAACAAAGGTGCTGAAAGTCTGAAACTAAACAAAGAAAAAAGTCCAGCAAGGGTGACAAGCACAAGTCCAATGAAAAGTCTGATAAACACAGATCTGATTTGAGTGTTGACAAGACTACCGGTTCTACACCGGCAGGCACAACAGACATTCCTGGTCGGGGAACTGGACAGGTGTCTCGACAAATACCTCTCAAACTGTCTCCTCTAATTCCATTGGTCAATCTTCTGGTGCAATTTCTGCTACCGGTCACTCTCGAGCGTCACCATTAATCTCTTATTCCCTGCCTGTCAGTCAGGATCTTCGAGATTATTTAGCTTTCCATCAGAGCGTGTCAGTGGCCATGGGCACAGCCCTCCAACATTTAGCTGACTGTTTATTTGAATCTGATTCTGCTCTGCAGAGACTTCTACCTGGATCATGTTAAACCTGGAAACAAGCTGGATACATGGAACTTGCGTCAGATTGCTCCTCTATTTGGATATGGGCCATTTCCTGATGATAAGATTTGCATGGCTGAGCAGGATATAGCTAAACATGAGGCATCTAGTGCTGTTCCAGGATCCGGACTAGATGCCTCTCAGTGCACTTTATGGAGGTCTCAACGTAGATATCAGAACTGCTCAGACAGAACAACATCAACCTGGCGACAGGTTGCCAGAGGCTGGGGTAGGAGTAGAAGACGAAGTAGAGGTACCAACACTCGTTTTTCCAAGTCCTGTGGATTGAAAAATTATAAATGACAAAGCTACAGTCCAACAGGTTTATCAAGAAAGTAGTTCTGTTGGGCCAAAATTGTCAAATATCTCAGACTCTAAACTTAGTCATGTCACCGGTCACAGCCTTTTCTGTTGCAGACAGTTCAGTTGAGTTCAAAGACTGAAAGCAGACAAGCCAGTGTTTTACCAAAGACAGTAACTCAAAGACTGTAAATGTGGATATATCTTATCATGCTGTAAATCTTGTTCCTTTTGTAAATTCCACGGGGCCACCACAAAAGAAAGGTATAAGTTCTGTTCACTGGTTCAAAGATATAGAGCATGTCAAAGGTGTTCATTGTGTACATCCATGTCGTTGTGTACATCCATGACATTGTGTACATCCATGCCGCTCTTGTTCTTAGTGTCCAGTGTTGTAAACGAAATCAATGTAAGGGGAAGGTTACAGAGGTTTTGGCAACTTGGGGAAAACCTGGGTTCAAATCCAAGGGTGGTCTCTATTTTGAAGGAGGGGTATACTCTTCCATTCAAAATAAGGCCTCCTCTCACCAGGTCACCTCTGATAGTGAGCAGGTATGCAAACCCGTTGAAAAATCGGCACCTGAAAGAGGCTCTTCTTACCTTGCTAGACAAGTTGGTAGCAGAGAAACCAAAACCCATCAACAAATGGAGACCCATAATGGACCTCGGTGATTTAAACCTGTATCTAAACCCGAGCACTTTCAAAGTGGAAATTCTGGAGACTCCGGTTGTTCTTGCAGACAGGGGAGTGGGTTACATCACTGGACTTCAGCGACACATATTTCCATATCCCCACACATCACAGGTCCAGAAAGTGTCTCTGGTTCTATCTCAACAAACAGACGTATCAGTTCACAGCCCTTCTCTTTGGTTTGGCCACAGCCCCATTGGAGTTCACAAGATGGTCAAGGAGGTGGAGCTTATGGCTCAAGAAGGGATCTAAGAATCCACTGGTACCTAGACCACTGGTTCCCGTACCCGGAAAATTGCGAACAACATACCCAGACCCTCTTGGCCCTGTGTCATGACTGGGTTGGGTAGTAAACGAAGAAATTAGAACTGAACCCTCAGCAGGTTTTCTATTTCCTTGTTTACAGGTTCGACCTGTTGACTGGTTGGGTTTTGCCAACTCAAGAAAAGTGGTTGACACTGCAACAGAAGCTCCAGTTTATCAAGGGCAGGGACAATTGCACAGTCAGACAGTTCATGTCCCTGATAGATCTGCTTACAGCCACAGAAAAACAGGTCTGGTAAGGTCGCCTTCACATGAGGCCCATACAGTGGCACCTTAAGCGACACTGGCATGTTCCAGAGACTTGGGGAAAAGATTATCCTGGTGCCCAAATCTCCCCACCCACATCTATAATGGTGGTTAGATGAGAGAAACTTCAACGGGTGTCCTGACCTTGACCTAAAATCTGAATCTTCATGCTGTGCTCCTCGAGCCTCCATCATTCAAGGACAAGGGTTCTCTGACAAGGTGGCAGCAAGAATTGAGGCTCCTCAAAGATTATCAACCAGAGTCGTCTATAAATCGAAGTGAACCATTTTTGTCAAATGGTGCCGGTCAAATGAGGTGGACTTCCGTCCACCGTCTGTGACTCAGATTGCTGATTTTCTTATGCAGCATTCCCAGGACATAAAATTGTAGCCTCGTACTTTTGAGGGTTACAGAATGACCATAGCTGATACTGTGGGCATTGATATTTTAAATACCAGCAAAGATGAGAACTTAACTTTTGTTGGATAGCTTTCATAAAGATAAACCCAAGGGCAGGCAAGGAGTGAACAGTTGGAATCTCTCTCTAGGGTAAGAGACAGTGAAATTCATGCCTGGTTATACAAGAATATCTGGCATCAGGAAATTGGAGCAAGGTTCCATCCAGTGTGCTAGTGGTCATCCCAGCCTTGGCCCCAACTCTTGACGTCTCTTCAGGACAAGACACTATGTCCAGTTAGAGCTTTGCGCTACTATTTGGATAGGACCAAGGCCTTAAGAAAAGGTAAAGACCTGGTTTTGTGTCTTTTAGGAAGAGTTTTCATAAAGATATTGTACCAGCTACTATCTCTTCCCGAATAAAACATAGGGTGTTGTTACCAGCTTTCTGATGTGGATGCTCAGAGTCTAAATCAAGTTAGGGCTCATGATGTTAGGATCTTTGCTGCATCCAAGGCCTTCTAGGGAGGGGTCTCTTTAGACCAGATTCTCTCAGCGTCTCATTGGAAGGCTCATAATACTTTTACGCAATTTTATTTGAAAGATGTGGCTTTGGTAGATTCAGAGCTCTATCATTTTAGGTAGTTGCCCAGCAGGTCCATGAGTAACATCTAAGTTGGATATATAGGTGTATATATTGTACATAGTTGTGAATATTGTACAACTGTTATAAAAATAAGCTTCGGCCACCCTTACTGCTGGGTTACAATGATTCCAAGTGGGTCCAGAGTTATTGTGATGTTTTCTTCAGATCCTGTTCTTTTTCCTCCACTAGGTTAGAACTCTAGTCTTCTCTCTCCTTTCCCACTGTACACTCGGTTCGAGCTTGTACAAACAAAGGGGGAAAGGGTGTTTAGGTTAGGGCTGGTCATAGTTAACCATTGCCTTTGTCACTCAGTGCTTAGAGTTCTTGAATGTTCCCCTTGGTGAGCTACCCTCCTTCCAATGGGTAGTTATTCTGCGTTTGTCCACTAGGTAAATTGTATTAACGCAATAAAATGAAAATTTAAGCTTGTTGAGGCTCTCAATGTATCTACTGCTACCCAGCCATGTTGAAGCTCCCAGGGCTTTGACTGCTGCCCAGCCTGTTGAGGCTCCTGGTGTGACTGCAGTGATGCAGCCTTCCAGCCAGGATGTCGCCTACTAGATTGCTGCTGACAGACCTGAGATTCAGACCCCGGGTCAAGCTACCCACCCAGTGCCAGTGGTCGATTATAGGTGCAGCCCCCGGAGCCCACTAGCCAGACTATTGCTACCATGAAGAACTAGTAAATGTCTCTCAATGGTAATGCTACTGATATCTCAGAAGAACCAGAATCTGAAGGTGACCACATTAATGACCATGCCTCCCCTAGCTGCATGGATGAAGAGGCTGAGGTCTCTGACGGAGTTTGCCAGTTCAGATCATGAAGAGCTACTAGATGTGGTCCGGGAGGTTAGCAAAGAGCAGACCCACAGAGAGACAATCCAAGGATTTGGGTTGTTCATTGGGTGGAATCAGGTCTCTGAATTTGATTTGTCATCACCTTTGGATGCCAACCCTTTTGCAGGTACCAGGTCACAGCCTACTGGTAAAGTGTCAGTGAAGGTTCCAGTTGATGAATTGCTTTACCAGAAAATGGAAAAATTAAACATGACTGTGCCGGAAAGCTATCCTTCATGTTCATCTGAGACTGCCAACCTGCAGACCTTGAAATTCTGTCATGTTCAGTAAGAAGAAAGACTTTTCTCATTTCAAGGTTCATTCCTGGACAAACCTGCTAGACTGAACAGTAGTTTCCCCAGGATCGCAAGCCATTCAGTGCCTCCAGCACCCTCTTCCCGGCCAGTTTCCCAGGACACTGATGAGATGGGAGAGGGCTGCTAGTGAGGTACATGTGTAACCAGGTGGCTAGACTTAGCCGGTGCCTCAATCTGTCAACAACAACCGGCCAAGGGGCAGAAAAGTTGCAAATGACAAATTACTGTGTTGCTTGTATGGCTGGCAAGAAAACTCTATACATATGACCTGTAAGTTGAACAGTTTGAATGTAAAGATGGCCGGAGGACTTTGTGACTGGCAAGAGAAAGACCGTAAATTTTAACCTATAAACTATTGTGTTGTAACTTATGTTCATTGTGCAGGAGGGTCCCAGCAGGCAATAGGATATCAAAAAGAAATCAAAAAGACACTGGGCAAGACATCAGAAACTGATGCTTATTTGAAATTCGAAATGACATCATATGTTAAATGTCAAACAGATCTTTAGTAGCCTAGTCTATTTGACATCTCCAAAAGCCATAAAAATGACATCTAGTAGCCGATATAAATTTGATATCAGCATAAGACATCAATATGATCGCCCAATTTGGACTGACTTCATGTCTATATGACATCAGAAACTGACATCAATTTGATGTACTGATATAAAAATCTGATTGACATCATTTCACAAGTGCTGAAACTAATTTTCAGTAATAAAAATAATGGTTAATAACATTTTCTTTTCACAGTTAATATCACATTACATTGCTTTAACTACCATTTGTGTACACTTACCTGACACAGACTTAAGTCATTTCCATGTACTATAAAGATTATTCCATGGGAGAAAATAATAAATGTTCAGTGGGAACCAGTTCAAAAATTTATACCATTTGTAAAGATACAAATTATGGGTACAAAAGTTTGAATATTAGAAGCCCTTTTTCTGAACTTTTATCTTTATTTATTCAATCTTTGGCTTGGTTGCAAACACTAAAGTATACATTTGTTTACAAAACAACATATTTCTTGTAAATTTTTGCTGTCACACAGCATTTTAGTTACAGTTTTAAACATAATTGTTTTGTCTGTACCAAAACTTAATTATTTTTGTCAAAGCAACATCACAGAGACTAGAGGCCAAGTTAGTAGGTTCAGCATCTAATCAAAGGTTGTCACCTCTGCCTAGGTTTGACCCTACTCATGTGAAAAAGCTGAGGGCCTGTCCTAATATGACCCTGGCTGGTGTACAGGATGATATTACATTTGTAATATTCCTAAAAATGATATAATTTTATAGAATACTGATGTTAATCCGATCTCAAATGATATGATGATACTCCACTTGAAATGTTTTAACAAAGTGACATCATATTAATATCATTAAGATGTCAGAAACAATGCCCGAGTAGAATATCAGGTCACATCATATTATTCGAACATCATATTTTCATCATTTGACATGACTACAAAAAGTCATGTTGGGATGGTGTCAATTTTATGTCATTGAATAGGATAATACAATCACATTAGGTCTGGTTATCATTTTGTCATCTAGTTGATATTGTAGGTATGTTATTGACATAAAGTCATGTCATGTCACATAAACTGGATGTCAGATTTGTGTCAGATGACGTGACCACCTTAAATCATGTCCGAGTGATAGTTACTTGATGTCATATACTAACATGACCAAAACATGATGTCAAGAATTGGACCTGTGCCTGCTGGGGTTGCTCCAAAAGAAAGGCATAAATCTTGACATTATTCATCATCCAGAAATAAACTGCATGAATGATGTTTCCTCTGTAGATCACCCGAGTGTCCAAAATGTCAAAAATGTCACAATCATTGTTCCAGATCTACCTGTAGATTGCACCAGTTTTGAGAAAGATGGCCAGTCTGGGAGCCAGTACCAAAGTTATAATAGTCCTCAAAGAAGGCTACACTCCCCCCTTTCGGTTTCAGCCAAATCTGACAATGTCACCCATGCACCATCATAGGTTGCTATGTGAATCCCCACAGGAACCTCTATCTGTTGGAGTCATTGCATCAACTTGTGAACAAAAATGAAGCAGTATTGGTCACAACTCAGACATTTCTATTGTTTTACAACCAGCTTTTCCTTGTTCCCGAACCAAACAACCGGTTGAGACCTATACTATACCTCAGTACCCTGAACGAGTTTTTAAAGACAGTCATTTAAAATGGAGACCCCAGAGATAATAAGGACCTCCCTACAGGCAGGAGAGTGGGTCACCTCAATAAATTTCAAAGATACATACTTCCACATACCAAATCACAGTCAGTCCAGGATGTATATGTGTTTCCTTGAACAAAATAGTTCTCATAGCTACAGGCAACACCTCATTGGTTGCCTATATAAAAAAGGGATGATCTCATTCAAAAAAAAATAAAAAATATGCAAAACTGATTATTCTTAGCTTCAATGAGATTTAAGAGCCCCTTAATTAATCCCATGCAAAAAGTCACTAGACTTGTTCCTCACACCTTTACTAAAGCCATTTAAGCTGCTCATTGTGTCCTAGTGGGTGACACACTTGTCTAAGAACTCGGAGCACGTGGGTTCAAACCCAGGCGCAGGCAGATACATAGTGGCTCGGATGACCACTTAAAATGCAGTCTGTCATTGGGTCCTATCCCCAGTGGCAGGCTAAAAAACCTCAAGGACGTTGATAAATAGTCATCCTTGAGCCTCATCTTTCAGTTGGGGGAATGTGAGTTACTTGTGAGTTGGGACTGTAGCTGTGTAGCGCTTACAGTTCTGTAGTATATGGAGGTATTGCTCTGAGTATAAAACTAAATACACATAAAATAAATACACAAATCCACAAGGAGTATCTTGACAGCCCTGTCAGTTTTACCAGATTACAGAGTAAAATCTTTCCATTGTCATTACAACTATCACTCAGTTATTGGCACACAAGGTACTGTACACAGTCGTTAATCCTCCCACCATTTTTTTTGTTTCCAGATTTCCATGAATTGTGGCACAGAGTGACAAGTATGTCTGTTCACTGAAGTTAAGCGGCAATGGGCTATGTTAGTACTGGGATGGGTGACAGCTTCAATGTACTTGTGTCTCTGATGACTTTGAGGCTTGTGCCAGTAGACCGAAGCCCCTTTCAGCCTTGTTCATTGAATGAATGACAGATGATGGACATCTGTAAAGTGCATCATATTTTTATGTCAGCTGACATTATGGCATCACTCACTCACATCCGTGTACGCATGAACAACTTCTCCAAAACTACTAGACCCAGAGACATGCCGTTTTTTAAGATACCTTAACTATCGAGGATAATAAATCGTAAAATCCATGTAGATCTGTCTGTTCCCCAGATCCATTACAAGTGAGGTACTTTTTTCATAGCTACAACATGGTGAGTAATTTGGGTGTCTGTACCAATAGCTACGTGAGTAATTGCTACTTTTGATTTTTCAGTACCTTTCATAATGAGTAAAATTACTTGTAACTCAAAAACTATGTAAAAGTATTTTCTTCAAATGTTATTCACCTACTTATGGGTCCGCTGTAACATAGTAAAGTTGCAGACCAGTAGCTCAATGCATAGCTGAGGAATAGCAACTTTGAGGTTTTCTTTTTTGAATAAATCAGGTGTAACCTGAAAACTATTGCATTTAGAGAATTTGTTCAAATATGTTATTCATCTATTTTGAATTAGCTACAACATTTAAAAATTGGAGACGTATAGTTCATGGCATAGCTGTGTAATAGCTATTATCAGGTTCTCACTGTTGAGTAAATCGGTTGTGACTTGAAAAATATTGCATTTAAAGTATTTTCTATAACTATGTTATTCACCTACTTTTGGGTCAGCTATAACATAGTGAATTTGCAGACCTGTATGTCATGTCATAGCTGAGCAAATAGCTACTTTTAGCTTTTCACTGTTCAGTTAATCGGTTGTAACTTGAAAACTGTTGCATTTACAGTATTTCATTTAAATAAGTTATTAACCTACTTTTGGGTCAGGTATAAAATAGTAAAATTGCAGACCTTTAGCTCCTTGCATAACTGAGTAATAGCTACTTTCAGGTTCTCACTGTTGAGTAAATCAGTTGTAACATATTAAAATTGCAGCCCTTTAACTGATTGCATATCATTTGCAGGGCACAACATTTGTGTCCTTTTCTAATGTCATTCTGTAACTCAAAACACACAGCTGACACAGATCCCATTCACGGCACTGATTGCTTGTTACAATTTTGTGAGTTGATTTCTCAACAGATTGATGAAATATCACCTTGTACTATAATTGCTTTTATTGAATTTTTAGGTAGAAATGGGCTTTTACATGTCAGCATTAGTTTGTCAGCTCTTAAAACTGTTTTCAAGCTGTATCAATTTCCAACTCATATTTTACATCATGAATGGGTGCAGCTGACTGAGGAGTATTGCTCTTAATGTTCCTGTTTCTTTAAAAGTTAAAGTTTTGTTTTCTATTGATCATATATATCAGTTTAATTAATAATTTTTCTTATGGCCTGTATGTAAAGCCCTCTTTTATGTGCCTTGTTTGGCTTTCTTAGGCTTTCTAATATTGTCCCTTCTTATGTTAATTTATTTGATGTAATGCCTCATCTCTGTTGGGCTGATTTTATTTGGTCGGAGTCACATGGCAACCTAATTTTAAAGTGGTCTAAAACCATTCAAAATCAGAAAGAGTTAAAGCTTATCCACTTCCACTTTGTCTTGTTACAGCCCTTTATCCTGGTGGCAATATTTTCCCCTTATTTTGCATTACTCAGGGTTTGGGGCTATTTCACTCGTTTCACACTTTTCATAGCTTCAGGCCGCCCTTTGCTTATAATAATTTTATTGCTGTGGATTCTATCAAAAAACAAGCAACATGGACTTCAGATGCAGTGTGGGCGTATTTGATTAATGACACCTCTCACACCTACTCCCTTATGTCCGCCTTTTAACATCTCCTAAAACTTAAAATACCCTATTCACCAATTGTGCTTTGGCCTTTTTAATGATTATAATTATCATAATTTTTAATTTAATTTTTCAAAAATGGAGGTTTCTTATAAGTGACCTTTTTAGAGGTCCGGTCTATATTTATATGTCTATGTATAATCATCACTAATTAGATTTAAGTTTTATACATCATTGATAATGTTCATGGATGAATATGGCCTTTTCTATACAAATGAATTCAATGTTTGACTAACTGAAGGTTAACTGTTTGGATAAACGAATTTGGCCCATTTTGGCCTTTGATGTGATGTTTATTAAAAAAATTATTAATATAGTAATAGATGTAACAAATTAACTGGAAAAATGTTTTTGCTAACAATGCGTCCCAAAAGGTCAGATGCTTTATAGTATAAAGTAGAAAAAAAGTTTTTGAAAAGAAAAACATGCAGCACTGAGAGAAGAAGCTAAAGTTAAGCAGACAGTGTGGAAGTTAAGGCATTAACATGAAAGAAAAATGTAAGCTTTATTTTGTTTTCTATGGTCATATATTGTGTAAAGTTAATTTAATAAATGTTATAGTAGTTTTAAAGTAGATATAAGGCAAAACAAGAAAATCTGCTATTTTATGACCCCAGTTTGACCCATAAGAAGGTGACCCATAAGAAGGTAAACCTGACTGGCTATATCGACTCTCCATATATGTGGTAGCATGACCACAAAACTGGGTTGAAAGCCCAAGAAGCAATAATGAGAGGGATAAAAGAACTTTTCCATATGATAAACTCAACTTTGAAGCACCAGCTGTAGAATTTGCTAAAATCACTGTATGTTTTACAGTTAAATAAATGACATTTTTCATTTCCCTGTCAATTCAAGACCCCTGTCAGAATATTGAAAATTCAAATTTATTTCCACAAGAGTCTTTACTACTAGGGGTGCAAGGAATCATAAAATTGTGAACTGAATCAATTTTCAAATAAAGTTTTGCAAAGCAGATCAATTCATGAATTGACTTGGTTTAAAAAAACTTTTTCAATCTTGATCATAAATATTATGTCACTATGAATATCAAAGTCTTACTAATATATCAGGCATTTAAAGGAAAATTTGCTAAGGGGGAAGTTGCGACTCAATAAAAAGCCTTTACATTAAACATCTTGTCACTGTTAAATGCCATATATCTATTTATACTTTAGAAAAAGGCGTAGTAAAATTTAAGCCTTTAGAAAGGCAAGAAGGTTTTGACACAATGCTCTGAAGACATATATCCCAATGAGTAAATAAGTGGTCAATGTTCCCACAAGCCTATCCCACTACAGATATCACTAAAAATCCCCTAAATGTATGTGCTCTGTAAGGAACATTACACGAAAACTACACTACCCTTTATAGGTTCAAGTATCCAGCATGATTCAAGGGAGAATGTAAACAAACATCATTTTATGAATAATTACCCTGTTTACATGAATTTAACCTTGTAAAGTGCAGTCTATGATATTATATACTTTTATATCTCTACTTAGAATTTGATGCTGGCTTCAAACAACAGTGATACAGCAAGATATACTTACAAAAATATTTCTCCAGTTTCTCTTCAAAATGGCTGTGCTGACATCATCATCCAAAATAAAAATGAGTTTAAGATAATCTTCACTCTTTGTAAAATGTTTAAAACATTTTTTTAACTTTTATATACCAAATTAATATTGCTGAAATGTTTACGAAATCATAATATTGAATAATTGTCAATATTTAGGTTTATATTTGGTTTTAAAAATGTTTATAGATTTACTAAATGTTTATAAACGTTTACGATGTTTACTGGGATATAATGCTAATTCATCTGGCCACTAAATGAGACATGAAAAATAAATGCCATGATTTCAGAAAAATTAATATGTGTTGGAATAATACAGGTTACAACAAAATTAGTTTGAAAATTTAATGCATATAAAGTAACATAATGACACAAACACAGAAATAATCAAAAAATACCCACACACAAATTTCATTTCACCCAACCTGACAAATCATATACATAAATGACAAGAGACAACACCCTCATGCTACCCCCCAAAAGCTTAAAGTATCCAGAGTGCAAGCCCTTCCTGTTGTATTTCATTCCAAATTTTAGGCCAAAGGGACTAACCTCCAAAGAAAAAGTTGAAGTATCTCTCCAGGGTTCATACCCTTCCCCATCTCTGTCATCAGAAATGTTAGGCAACAGGACCTAGCCTCAAAAGCCCCCCTCCCCTCCAAGAAAAAAAGTTAAAGTGTCCAGGGTTCAAACCATTCTTTATTTCTCTGATACAAATGTTAGGCCACTGGACTAACCTCCCAAATCAAAAAGATGAAAAGTTAGCATGTCCAGGGTTCAAAACCTGCCAAGCCTCTGTTATCTGAAGTCCAAATAAGATGAAACTTAAAGTCAAATGGAAAAAGGCTCAACCCATGCCACCTCTCTCGTCTAAAGAACTGCAAATAAAAATACTCCACCGTTATCCACAAGTCACTCAGCTGAAGGGAAGCCAATGGTATTATCCTATATCCTTTATCTTAGATCACTATACTGGAAAACCTGGCCATCAGAATTGGATACAGCAGCAACAATGTCATACCATATGAATTTGTGTTCCACTTCCACCGATGATAGGAGGACATGAGAGTACAATGTTTTGTAATTGAAGTATTCACTCCCCCTCATCTCTGATATCTTATCAGGGTGTGTTTTTCATCTAAGGCGGCAGTGGCATGGGCTACATTCCATCTCTCTAAGAGTCCTTCTCTCTCTCTTTCCAGTCCTCCGGGGAAGCAGGACAAACCACAACCTCGTCTTGGCTGGATGATGGCATCATAGATTATTGTCAACCTTCCCATCCTGTAGGTGTACTGTGGGGATACATAGCTCTCCCTTGTTGCCAGATTTCTAATTGTTATCGCCAACTTCAGCTATGCTGTGAGAGGTTCTTTGAAGAAAATTTTCTGCCTCTGGAATTAAGTCTGGGGTCAGTCAGTGCTCAGTCTCAGTAAAGATCCCATGCATATGAGACATTCACATAAAATTTCTGAAAGCTTGCCATCTTCCTAGTAGTGTTCAGTAATCAGGTTGCGGTATTGACCCTGGCCATCCTGTCTCCTGAGCCACTGCTTCCCGACAGGACTGATTGTTTTTTGGGTTGGTATCTATAGTTGGAATCCAGAATCGGGATCCATATCAAACTATATAAACACCCCTCCCCTGTGATGTGCCATTCATTTTACACTTCAAAGATGACAGGAACACATTAAGTGCAACTGATAGATCACTGGAGGATCCTTTTGTTTTTTATTGAGTTAAGTATTTCATGGTACATGATAATTTCAAGACACAGAAGACAGCAGAACCCAGCACCTGCCCAGCCAGCATCACCACCCCCACCACCCAGGAGAAGAAAGCCACAGAATCCATGGGTCATGCCCTGGATACTGCAGAGAGAGGAGAGAGGATGCTACAGAACAATCTTGGACGCGTTAATCACTACTGACATACCAGGCTACAGAAGCTTTACCAGGATGGAACCAGCATTTTTTATTTGACTGAAGAAAGAATCACCCCCCATCTCAGGAAGTCAATCACCAACTTCAGGAAGCCACTGGAAGTCAGATTGAAACTGGCAGTTACTTTGAGACACTTATCCATGGGGAAAAGCTACACTTCACTGCAATACCACTGGAGGCTTGGAAGAATGACCATCTGCAAATTTGTCCCCCAGGTCTGCAAAGCCATTTTGAAAGAAATTCAACAAGAATATTTGATGTGTCCCACTGATCCTGATAACTGGAAGAAAATTTAAGAAAGATTTAGAAACAGATGGAATGCTCCCCATGCAGTCGGTGCACTGATGATGGAAGACACATTGCAGTAAAGAAGTCAGGCAGTGAATATTTCAACTACAAGGCTACTTCTCCGTGATACTTTTGGCTTTAGTCAATGCAGATTACAAATTCCTGTGGGTCAATGTGGGGGCCAGTGGGCCATCGTGTGGTTCTGCACAACATGCTGAGAAGCCATCAGGGGGAGCTGACAGACCACCCACTTCAACGGACGACATACAACCACCACAGGCAGACCGGGGGAACAGAGACATCATGAGAACTTAAGAAACCCATCGGGGGAGGCCAAACATCAACGAGACCTACTGAAAGACTACTTCAATCACATGGGGCTGCTGGCTGGACAGGAGGACAGAGCTTAAGAAGACTGCAGAGGAGAACATGCTGTAATCTATCAGTTCTTTTCAGGACTACCCAAATAATCCAAGAACTTTTATTTAGCAAAGTATTGCCTCAAAAATAACCCTAATTTTCTAACTATTTAATGCAAATTTAATTTCACCGAAAATATTCCGCATCACAAACACAAATCCCTCCCAAACTTAGCTGGCTGGACAGGAGGACAGAGTTTAAGAAGACTGCAGGGGAGAACATGCTGTAATCTATCAGTTCTTTTCAGGACTACCCAAATAATCCAAGAACTTTTATTTAGCAAACTATTGCCTCAAAAATAACCCTAATTTTCTAACTATTTAATGCAAATTTAATTTCACCGAAAATATTCCGCATCACAAACACAAATCCCTCCCAAACTTAGCTGGCTGGACAGGAGGACAGAGTTTAAGAAGACTGCAGGGGAGAACATGCTGTAATCTATCAGTTCTTTTCAGGACTACCCAAATAATCCAAGAACTTTTATTTAGCAAAGTGTTGCCTCAAAAATAACCCTAATTTTCTAACTATTTAATGCAAATTCAATTTCACCGAAAATATTCCGCATCACAAACACAAATCCCTCCCAAACTTAGCTGGCTGGACAGGAGGACAGAGTTTAAGATGACTGCAGGGGAGAACATGCTGTAATCTATCAGTTCTTTTCAGGACTACCCAAATAATCCAAGAACTTTTATTTAGCAAAGTGTTGCCTCAAAAATAACCCTAATTTTCTAACTATTTAATGCAAATTCAATTTCACCGAAAATATTCCGCATCACAAACACAAATCCCTCCCAAACTTAGTTCACAAAATTAAATTACATAACTTACAGATTAAAGCCCAGGTCCTCAATTTACAAACTTGACATCCCACCCCAACATGACCTGGGTTTATTCTCAGAAAAATATAACTTACAAAGTAACAAAAAAGCCAGTTTCCAAATGAATTTTAGCCCCCAAATAAAGAGAAACAATTTTCATTAAATATTTTATCCCAAAACTTAAAAAATGCAATGAAACTTGCAAAAGAAAATTATACAGGATGGTAGTCCCAGTTAAATAATGTTTTATTCAGTTTGTCAGTCTGTTAGTCACTCCATTGCCACTCGTATGTTTGAATACTTTGTCTCACGTTTGTTTGTCTGTCAGCCCCTCCACACATAGAAAACAACTTACTTGTGTGAATGTTACATTTTATTTCATAAAAATGTAATATACTCTACCATATGAAAACACTTGGGTTAGGTGTAGCTTGGCGTTCGGTGATCGCCACATACACCATACATAAATTTAAAATATGAGGGGAGACCCTCTTTAAACCGCGTTTTTGCTACCTCATTAAGACCTGCATTTACACGTTTTTGATGCTCTGTAAGTAGTTTTTTGCTGTTTTATTCGCTCTTCCTCCATTTTATTTACCTTTTACTTCGAATTCTGGTGAATTTATTGTGTACTTTTGTGCATATTTTTACGTATTTTCCAAAATTTGTATTATCGCTCATCTGGTCACATGGTGTTAGAATGCCGGATTGCCTTTGGAGATATTCATTTCCTTGGTAAATTAATTCGTTTTATGCACTTCTACAGGCATTACAATTTTAATTTACGGTTTTCCTTCATTCTGTCAGCGAAAGTCTTCGTTTCACCATGTATTTTGACCGTATTGTCACCTTGAGTGTGCATTGTTTTTCACATAGTTACCAAGTTTGTATTATCGCTCATCAGGTCACGTGGTGTCAGAATGTTGGATTTCCTTTGGAAATAGTTATTTCTGCAGTGAATTATTTCATTTCTTCACTTCTACTGGCTTTATAATTATCAATTTAGGTTTTCCATCATTCTTAACACGAAATTCTTCATTTCACCGCGTATTTAACTTTATTTTTGAGCTTCATACAAATCATCTCACCAGGTCACATGACAATGACGTCACATCCAAAATGGAGGTCAACCAATCGGTTGTCAGAAAATATTCATTTTCTCAGTGATTACAGCATTTCCAGGTTTGTGTATGCATTCCCCTTTCATAATTCTTTGATTATCATTCTGTCAGAGCATAATGTGTAATAATACCCATGTTTTACGCATAATTTTAGCGTATATTTACACATAACTACCATTCACGGTTCATTATTTACAGGCCCTTTCATTTGACATATCTGGGATACGGATCCTGGTTTCAGAGATTTGGGTTCAATTCTGAACCTATAGGGTCTCCATTTTAGCCTTTCCTCACCTTCAATTTTGGAGGATGGTGGTTTACGGTTCTTGGGGAGGACTTTGTATTCCACCTTTGGAGATCCATCTCACTGTTACTGGTTTGCTATATTCCAATTTTATGTCAGTTGGTCATTTGGTTTCTCAGTCCACTATTAGTCCTTTGGCCTCTTTTGTGCCTAAGGCTCAGCCTAATCAGACTGCTTTTTGGTGCTGGGATTACCTTCTCAAGACCATTTTTGCTAAGGGTCCCTTAAGAAGAGTTTATCAGTTGAATCCAACTGATTTTGTTACTTCCTAAACACAGTCCATTCATTTTCTAAATCTAGAAAGTTTTTGTTTGGGGTTTGGTGGAAATGTTACTCAACAGCTTTCTATTGCATTTTCACCATTTTTTAGATCTGACTACCATTGGGCACATCTCTCTTTTGGGTATGTTGGAGTCCCTCTGTCTATAGTTAACCTTTAGGCAGACTTCAGGGACCCTATTCTAACATTTTTGGTGCCAGCTGTTGGACTTTATGGATGCTTAGGACTTCGTCCTTCAATCTTCTCCACAGAAGATTTTCAAGGCTTCCTGTCAAATAGAATTAGGGAATAAATTTGACTGCTCTTTCCTTTGATCAGTCTTATTTTTCTCTAAGTCAAGCACTATTCCCAGGCTTAGAGGTTCCTTTGTGAGGCCAGATACTTTCTGTCACTCATTCATTTTGGGATCTTCTCATTCTAAGTTTTATAGGTTGGGTAATTACCCAAATTTACCCTCTAAAACTTAGTTTTGCCAAGTACAAATCCTCTTCAGAGGGTGTTTTGGGTTGACTTGCTCAGGTTTCCGGACCTGGGAGTCTAGCCTGGTGGGATTCTTAAGACCTTCTCTTCTCTAGGCAGAGGTCCTCTGCTATTAGGGGAGATCTGAGATGGTCCTTAGGGTCCTTAGTGCTGTGGGATTTGTTCCTTCAGTCCTGTTTGGTTGATCACTTATTCAAGTTGATTAACCAGGCAATAGTTTCTCAGTGGTCTTTTTCATCCACCATGCTTTGGACATCTTTTCAATGGGTCTTCCAGCTCCATTTTAGCTGGTTGATCTATGGCCTTTTTCAGCCATCTTTGCACTTTGTTTTTTGATTTCTTCATCCATTTCCCTCACTTGTGCCTAGTCACTTGGTAGGGTAAATTGGGCCAATTTTGGTCTTATACTGTTTTCTGTGGTGTCTCTCTTGAGAGACTACTTCTTCTCACATACAACAGTATAAGCAGAAGCTTTTTATGTTGCCCTTACTCAATGTGCCTCTTTTAAGCTTTCTGCTTTAGCCTCTAGAGGCAGACCAATAAAGACCTTTCTCCTCCCAACTAGGGAGTTTTCTCTCTAACTTAGTGCTTAAATGATGTGGTTCCTTTCCAGGTTCCAACATTCTGATGGTGGAATGCCTTCCACAGGAGGAGGCTCAGCCTCAACCTCTATTATGGTGTCCTTCAGGAGATAAGAGTGTTTTGTTTTATTTAAACTGACTCTTACTTCCAGATCCCTCCACTTACCAGTGGGAGGTCAACTGATTTCTTCCATTTCTATTTGAAATGTTTGGGTGCAGCCTTTTTTCCAGTAATCTGGAACTTGGTTCATCTTCCAGTGGTCTCTCAGATTCCACTTTCCTGATTTCTTCTACAGCTCTTCTCCACAGAAGAATGCTGTTCTTTGTCATTCAGTCTCACACTGTCTGTTCACATGAGCAGTTCAAGTATCTTAGCTTGACAAAGATATTCTGGAAACCACCATTAGATTAGACCATCTTTTCCTGGTTTTCCAGACTATCAGGATGCAACTTATCAGTTGATCATTTTCTCAATTGGCCAGTGGACCACTTCTCTTCCTCTATTTGCCTCCTTTCTCTCCTTTGGCTTCTTTGGTTCACTCTTGCTCAGAGTTTTGCTTTTGTGCAGGGTGTACCACTTTGTGGCAATGCCTTAGGGCCTAGCCACTAGCCTTTCAGGATTTACTTCCTTAGTCATGGAAGTAAGGAAAGTTGGCTTTGAGGTTGTGCATCTGAGTGCACATGTGATTTTTAATTGGCGATAATAGCGCCAATAGTTGTCAGAGGCTCATTTGGCAACTCTTTTAGAGTTGACATTCAACTTGGAGTGGTTCTAAGCAGGAAGTATTTAGATCTGTTCTTACAACAGGTCTCCTTCCTGGGTCAGGTTCTTAACATGTCTTAAGGTGTTCCTCACAGGGAAATAAGTGTGTTCTTCCACCTACTCATGTTCCAGGAGCATGAATCCTTGGCAGACCATCTCTGGAGGTCTTATCTCACCTTTCATATAAGGTGGTCTCTCAATTCTTGGATCTTCAGATGGTAGTCTCAGACTTCTCACCATCTTTTGCCATGTGATTCAATCACAAGTTCCTCTTACATGTGCCTCCTGTGCTAGATCCTTAGGCTCTGGCAACAGATTCCCTGGAGTGTTTTGTTCCAGGGTACTTGTTTTACTCCTTCCCTCCTGCAGCTCTTTGTTCTCTATGGCCAGGAAGTTAATCAACTTTCAGAGCTGTATCATGCTTCTGGTAGCCTTCCTTGGTAATTGCCAAGTTTTGGCCTCAAGATCTCCTTTAAGAAAGCCATTGGCTTTCTTATTCTTCTATAACAATCTCATCTAGAGTTTTGTTATTAATTTTTATGGAGTTCCTTTCTTCAAGCTTTCTGGCTGAAGTCTCCTTTCAGAAGACTTTTCATAGGAAGGGTCTTGGAGGATATCTTTATCCTCCATAACTGTCTACGAAGCAATGTGGAACTGCTTCAATAACTTGTGAGAAACATGGCCACTCTGCCATGCTTCAACTGTCCCATTCATTGCTGTTTGTTCCTTTTAAGGAACTCTTTTTCAGACAATAGGGATACAGGTCAGCTCTCTCCATGTACTACTTGGAGTTAGGGTAGTCGTCACCTACCTGTTTGGTACTTAAACATTGGTTCTGCAGGCTCTTACCAAGGCTCCTCTTGAACCCTTTTCATTTGCTGAGCCAAGATTTTAGACAGTCCTTTTTACTCCCTTTGAGAAGGAGAAGGAGTGATTTTGATTCCTTTATTTAAAGGTTTTCTCTCACTCTCTAGGGATGGCCTAAGTCATCCTTAAGTCAGATCTTACTTTCCTGGCTTAAGCCAGTTATATTCAGAAGGCTCTTCCTGCTTTGACTTTTCTTGTTATTCTGACTTTCTTAGGAGGATTTCTTCTTGGTCTTTCCTCTGAAGCCCAAGAGGGTGATATTGCTGCTCAGACAATAGCTTTTTGGATAACATTTTATCCTTTGTTTCCCTCAATCTCTGTTCCACATGTGAAGGCCCATGATGTTTTTGCCCAGGTTTCATTCTGGTCTCTTAGGTGGTTTTCCACTTCTTCACATCATGGGGGATTCCTCTTGGAATTCTTGCACTTCACTTATTTTCCTTCAGAGATGTTGTTCTTAAGAATCTCTGTGATTTCTTAAGTGTAGTGGACCGTTGTTTCCACTCAGCCAATTCTATCTCTTTTCCACTTAAATTCCTTAATTTAAGTCCATCTGAAACTTTTAGTTTCAGAAAAGGGGGGGTGGCATTTCCCTTTTAGGGAATCTGTTCTTCATCTCTATTTCCAGAACCGTGCTTCTTAGTGCCTCTTGGCATGTTCCTATTCTGAGCACAGTGGCATATTTATGCCCTCTCCTTTGAGCTGACCTAATAGGTTTGTAGACGGCAGTACTGGGGTTGTTGCAGTGGTTAATTCTACTCATTTAACTCAGTAGAATTATTTCTTCAGCACAGAGGTTTTGGGTTCAATTGCACCAGGAACTATCCTCTTTATGCAATTTAACCTTAGGGTGGTTTTCCTCAGTCTGTCTTTTCCCCACCATCCTTCCATGTGGGCATTCAACCCACGTGTTTTCATATGGTAGAGTATATTACATTTTTATGAAATAAAATGTAATATTTTTAAATATAAAATACATTTTTATGAAGAAAAATGTATATACTTACCATATGAAAACAGCAAATCACCCTCCCGCCTGCCCCGCTTTTAAAGACCTTTTTCCAGCATTTTTGTTTATTCACAAAAAGAATGAACTATTTCTGTATTACCGCGCATGGCAGAGTGAATTAGGTCACCAGGGGTCAAAGGTAGCAAGTATATAGGTTTAAAGAGGGCCTCCCCTCATATTTTAAATTCTATGTATGGTGTATGTGGTGATCACCAAACGCCAAGCCACGCCTAACCCAAGTGTTTTCATATGGTAAGTACATACATTTTTCTTCATAAAATGTATTTTACATTTAAAAATATGAAATTTTATTTTAAGTTGGGTTTTGGGTAGGAGGGACATGGGTTTGAGTCTGGATCTTTGTTTGGGGGGGTGGGGGAAGTGTAGTTTGAAAACTGAGTTTTGTTGAGGGGTGGGGGTGGTTTTACTTTGAATTCTTAGGGGATTTTTTTATTGAGGGGATTTTTTTATTAATTTTTATTATTTTCTCTGTTTTGTGGCGGAAGTTTATTAATATTTGTTTAGCATTCACTCACTCTTTCACACAATTTTTTTGTGTATTTGGGGGAAGTGTAAGTGTTGGACAATGTGATTTTTTTTTGTTTTGGGGAAACAACAGCTGAATAATTGTTTTTGGAAAATTAAGGTGGCCCTTAAAAAGGCCGAGTTGGTGTGACTTGTGTGGGCTAATCCACTGATTACGGCTGACTCTGCTGACTGGACTGGCTGGGAGGTCTTGACTGTTCATGATGAGTGGAAGATGGCACTGGTGACGGTGCTGGTTGAAGTTGAGAAGGTGAAAATGGCTGTATTCTGTCGATCTTCTGATACTGTAGCACACTTGGAATAGCTACAAAGAGACTGAATAATCCTGAAGTGTTGTGTTCAGTTTGCTCCTGTTGTGAAGCTGCAGCTAAAGGTTGGTTGAAAATCATCTGTCTGGAAGTCCCAGGCTGGTGGTCATCCATAACTACATAAGAAGTTAGCTGTGCTGACGCTGATGAAGGCCTTGATGGTTGCTGTACTTTGGCAATCACTGTAGCAGGGTTGTGGCTATCTGTTGAGGCTGCACAACTGGAATGGAAACTGGTTGAGAATCCAGAATGGTGAGTTTGCATTCATGCCCTGCTGTGGCCTGTGTTCTTTCTGAAAGTTGATATGTGGTGACCTATTGACTTGTGGTGACCTGTCTCTTGCATTCTTTGACCTTGTACTGTATTTCACTGAGAAGTTTCACTGTCTCATTCCTGAAGGTCAAAAAGTCTCTCTCCTTGCAGAATGACTGTCTTGGACTTGGAGTGGGGTCCTGATATGCACCCAGAAATGTGGAAATCATCGACCTCATCTGCTGGAACTGATCTAAAACGCGATCTACAGCAGTGGTGGTAGTGGCGACTGTAGGCTGTCGTCTCTTAGGACTGGTGCTGGAAGGCTGATGAGTAACATTTGATGCAATGCTGATTTCCATCTCAGATTCTGTGTGTCTGGATATATCTGGAACTGAGGCTGCAGCTGCAGAAGGTCTCTGTGGTGACTTGAACGCAGAAGACCTGGGAACTCCCTTCCTTCTGATGTGACCTCGAAGAAAACTGAAACTGCCCTTCCAGCGGATCTGTCATTCTCTTCTCTTCTCAGCTGCTTATCCTGAGTGAGCTTCCCATATCTGGTACGTTGAGTCTTAAACCACTTCTTCACAGTCTTGATAGGCAGGTTTCTGGTAGCTGATAGCTGCTCCCAAAGTCTTTCTTTCTTCTGCTTGTCTTTGAAACTGTCATTGTTGGTCTTGTCATAAAGTTCCACGATGGCTTCTTCATCTGAATCACTCAGGAAAATGGATTTCATTTAGCCCTTCTTCTGTCTGCATTAAGTTGATTCTGCATCAGTATCCATGTCAGTTCATGCTCTCTTCTCTCCCCTTTCCTGGCTGTCTTCCGTCCTCTCTCTCTCCATCCTCTCTCTGTCCCTCTCCTCTTGTTCTATCCTGTCTCTCTCTGTCTCATCCCTCTCCTCTCTCTCACTCCTTCTCCTCTCTATACCCTCAGTCAAACATGTTTGACATTTCACCGACTCTCTCTGACAGGCCATGAAACTACAACCGACCCTAACCGACCATGTAAACATTGGTCCCGATTCTCCAAAAATGCATAGTTACTGACAGACCGGCCCCAGTGGAACACCCCCATTAATGTCCCCTATTCAAGGAGACTCTAAGGCACAACAACAATTTCAGTATCCAGGGACAGAAAAAGGTCAAGCACCACAGAGAACGCCAAGGGGTGAGCAAGTAGGTGGGTATGCCTTGATGTACAGGTAGATTTTGAGCTGCTTTCTGAAAAAGGCTATATCTATAGAGAGGGGGATGCACAAATCTCATCAGAAAGAGCACTCCATAGACTGGGGGCAACAAAAGCAAAACTGTAACCAGAATGAATTAGTCGTTATAAACCCTAAAATCTAATCAGGAAGTGGATCACAAAATCTAATCAGGAGGTGGATCACAAACCTTTCTTGATATATCCTCGTTTTCGAGGTTTAGTACGTTTGGGATTCGACGTTTGTCGGATGCGAGAGAGCCCCTTTGTTTGTATGACATGTTTATAGTAAACTGATGTATTTGAGCTAACAGATTGTTTTAACCTCATATTACTGGCGACGAGCATGAAACGGATGATTTACAGTACAGTTTTAATCTTTTTATGAGGTTAATACAGCAGAAGCAGGTTATGGACTAACCACGTGTGTATACACAACAGAAGCAGATTAGGAGGCTATTTGATTGACAGGTGAATCTACCGACAGATTAAACAATTTTGTGACAAAACACTGCAGAAGCATGTTTTGAACTAACCAGATGTACACACACACACAGCAAAATCAGATTAGAAGACTGCACAATTGACAAGTGAAAGCAGAAATCTGGCATTGAAAAGGAATTCAGATTCTTTGGTATCACTAATGACAAAGACAAACTGATGCTTTAATTATTCACAGTAGTACTGAGATTGCCAGGTTGGAGAAGAGCCTACCAGATCAAGAGGACGATGGGAACAAGTATACAAAACTGAAAACAAAGCTAAATGACTATTTCTTGCCAAAAAAGAATAAACATTATGCCAGATATAAATTTTTATCAACAAAACCCCAGCAAAATGAATCCATCTTGTCATACGCAACAAGATTAAGAGAAAAGGCCTTGTGAATTTGCAAACACAGATGAATTATTAGAGCATCTAATACAAACAGTTACAAACAAAACACTGGTTCAAAAAGCTGTAAACAAAAAGTGAGGGCTGACAAAGTTTCTAGAGGGGACGGCTCAGATGGAAGACATACAACAGCAGATGAGCGATATGATGCCACGTATCATGAAAGTAGGGTCTGTACCATCCAGGACACACCAAAGAAAATATACTGATGAGAAAAAGCAGAAGCAGCATGCCAAGTATGCATCATGCAATTACTGTGACTTCAATACACACCCATCTGGAAAAGATTGCCCAGCATATGGCAAAGAATGCAGGACTTGTAAAAAGAAAAACCACTTCGCTAAAATGTGCCATAGTGGGAAGAATACAAGGAAATCAGACTGACACACTAACAACCAAGCCAACAGAGACGACAGGTCAAAGCGGCACATGAGGTTAGTGACTCTAGCACAAGTGATGAGGAATTGGACAAGATTGTCAAACACTTGCAAATCCATAAAATAAACCAGCTTGGCGAGAACCCAAAGTACATCAAAGTCCAAGTTGAGGGTATGATGTTAAGGACAGAAGTTGACAGCGGAGTTGATGTTAATCTCATGAGTTTGAAGCAATATAGCAACTTCAGAACAATGAGAACAATGTAAAAGTAATAGCAAAAGATGACCACCATACCCAGCTCATAGTAAAGTATAAAGAGGTATTTGACGGAATCGATGTGATCAGGGAAAAAACGAGACGTACGAGAAATGTATGCAACATTCACCATCAAAGAGGGTGCAAACCCAGTGGCACAAAAACCTAGGGCCATATCTTTCTATCTGAGTAAACCACTGAAGGAGTGGCTAGACAAATGCATAGAGAGCGGCATATATGAAGTCTCAGATGGTGAACTCATCACATGGTGCTCACCCCTCATGGTACAGAGGAAAACCACGATTTGCACAAACTGGCAGAGATGAACTAAAACCGCACATGATCAGAGCCAGCATTGGTCTTCACGTTCCAAACACATGCATGGAACAGCTCAGAATCACACAGAACGCAGTTGTAGAGGACTTCACCCACAAATTCCATGGCTGTAAGATATATAGCAAGCTAGATATGATAATGGGATACCACCAACTGACGCTACAGCCAGCATCAAGAGCAATTGCCACCTTCAGCATGCCATGGGGCAACATGTGACCCAAGAGGCTGATCTTTGGTGCCAAATCATCACAGGATGCATTCAATGAAGTCATATACAGAATATTTGGGGACTTTGAAGGCTGTTTAAAGTCATATACAAAATATTTGGGGACATTGAAGGCTGTTTAAACCAAAGACACAACATCCTGATCGGTGCCAAGACAAAAGAAGAGCATGATGAGATACTGGAGAAAGTACTCCAAAGAGCTGCTGACTATGGAATCACCTTCAGTCCAGAGAACTGCCAGTTTGGTACAAAAGAAATTGACTTCTACGGCTACATGTTCAGTGGAGATTGGCTGAAACCAGCTGATGACCGAGTGTCTCAAGTCAGTACAGGAGTGGATGGATGATGTTAACCCAGAAAAAAAACGAATATATCATTATAGGTCAAAAAGCCATCAGAGAGTTGCTTGCACCAAATTTCCCTATTCCACTCCTGCAAAATAATATCTCGCCATCAGTGGAAGTAAAGAATCTGGGTGTTATCTTTGACTCAGACAACTCCTTTGACAATCATGTTGCCAAGGTGTGCCGAGTATGTTACTATCATCTTCATGATTTGTGATGAATTCACAAATTTCTTAGTATTGAGACTGCAATACTTTTGGTAAATGCTATGGTCAGTAGTCATCTGGACTACTGCAACTCTTTACTTTATGGGGTAAGCAAGTCCAACGTAGCTAAACTACAGATAGTCCAGAATGCTCTTTGCTGCATCATCTTCAGACTTGACAAAATGAGACATGTTACACCATTTTTGAAAAAACTCCACTGGCTTCCAATTCAATATCATGTCCTCTTTAAGTATAATCTTCTGGTTTTCAAGGCTATCAATCTTTCACAGCCCCCGTATCTTTCAGCTTTAATAAGATCTTGCAGTGTCACTCGTGGCAACAGGCTATCTGTCTCCTCAACCCACCCTAAGAAGCACATAGGCAGGCGAGGCTTTGCAGTAGCCACACCAGCTGAATGGAACAAGCTCCCACAAACTGTCAGATCTCAGCAAACAATAGAAGGTTTCAGAAGCCAGCTAAAGACTTACTTGTTTAAGCTGGCATACCCCCCCACCTTAGTTATACCCAGGCGGGAACTTTTTAGATGTCGACCCATGCCTGTTCCTGGACTCTCCCTTCTTGGACTTAAGCGCATTAGAGGATTTGTATCAATTTTGCGCTCTATAAATTCTACTACTATTATTATTATAAAGGCAGTGAGAGAAGCAGGGAGACCTGAAGATAAGACTGCCATGAAGAGCTGGTGATTGGATACCTCGAAATTCAAATGGTACTTGTCCAAACTATGCATCAATGACTGCACCATTATGAACCCTAGCGAGGAAAGATGCTGACTTCAAATGGGGGAACCATGAGCCGAAAACATTGGACAAACTAAAGCAAAGCATCACAGAAGACACAACACTCAGCTTTTTCAATCCAAAACTCACAATTGTAGTCTGCACTGAAGCAAGCTACAAAGACAGGATTGCAGCTGTTTTTTCCAGAAGACACACAAAGGCCTACAACCAGTGCACTTTGTTAGCAGTACCTTGAGTGATGTAGAGAAAAGGTACAGTCAAACTGAAAAAGATGCCCTAGCTGTCAAATGGGGGAAGGACAGACTGTCAATTTATCTTCTGGGGGCACCCAAGTTCCAGATAATGACCACCCACAAACCATTAATTCCCATGTTCAGCAAACCCCCAGTAAAACTACCACCCTGGGTTGAAAAGTGTGTGATTGCACTGCAAGACATAGACTATGAGATTTTCTATGAACCTGGGACGGATGAAAGAGACCCCCTAGACTACCTTTCAAGACACCCACTGCCAGAGACAAGATCTGATCACATTGAGAAAACAGTAGCTGCAGTTCAAACAAGCCACACGATTGTGGTAGAGGACATAGCAAGGGCAACTAAGTGTGATCCACAGCTGCAGAAGATAATGAGGTGCATGAGACTACATATGTGGGAACACCACAAAAGAGGCCAAGATATCGCCCCATTTTACACAGTGAGAACAGAATAGTATAAAGTGAATGGTATCCTGATGAGAATGGACAAAATCATATTACCAGATAAACTAAAGCTGAAATCTGTAAAAGCAGCACATAAACTGGGAAACTTGGGCATCACGAAAACAAAACAACTCCTCAGAAAGAAATATTGCTTCCTAGAGCTCAGAAGCCTAGTGGAGGAGACAATTGGATGCTTCTATGAGTGCCAGGTCGTTACCGACAGCAGAATCAAGGAACCTACAAAGACAGTGCAGATGCCGGGTGAGGTTTGGGGAGAGGTCTCAGCTGACTTTGGAGGACCATACCCAGATGGTCATTACAACCTAGTTCTGATTGACAAACATTCAAGATACCCTGCTGTAGAGGTGGTGCATTCAACATCATTCAAAGCCACACGAAGGGCCATGAAAAAAATATTCTGTGACCTAGGAACACCGAGAAAAATGTGCACAGACAATGGACCACCATTCAATTCCAATGATTTTCAGGAATTTGCACTGGAAGAAGGGTTTGAACATCACAGGGTGACACCACTACACCCACAGGCAAACAGAGAGGCAGAGTCATTTATGCGACCATTCAACAAGATGGAATGAATTGCACATTAACAACACCAGAGACCACCACCTAGCATTAAGTGAGCTACTCACAGGATATCGGGCTACACCACACCCAGCCACAGGTGTTGCACCATATGACCTGATCCCAAACCGCAAAATAAGATCCAAACTGTGCAATGGCAGGCCGGATCCAACTGAGGGACACCCGGAGGTCACACTATGTGATGCCAATTACAAGGCCAAGCAAAGAGAGCATGATAAAGGACACCTCAAAAAGCCACATAATTTCAGTATAGGAGACTTCGTTTTGGTGAGACAGAAAAAGCAACCAAAACTGTCTACACCTTATGAACCTGTACTGTACAGGATCACTGACAACAATGGTACCCAGGTGACAGTCCAGAGAACGACTGACGGTAGATGCATCACAAGTCACGCAGACCAACTGAAAAATGCAAACTGCCTGCTGGTTGAAAATGAGATACCAGCATCCAGAGATTACCACATAGCAACCAGTGATGAGTGTGACATACTGAAACCAGAACCAGGAGCGGACCACTTGGTGACAGACCCACCGGAGATCCACCATCCCGCAACAGAAGGCATGAATGATCATGGTAGTCAGGAGGCTTACCGCGCCACTGAGCCCCAACCGGAAGAGGGACAAGGAACACCAACACCAACCCTCCGATGATCCAACAGACAAAGAATGCCACCCAGACACTTGAGTGATTACTTCACTTCAACACAGACAATCCTGGACAAAGATGGTGTGCATAGAGGGCAGAACAACCCCAAGGAGCAGGAGGGTAGTCTACCCTTATGAATGCTCCACACAACAGGAGAAAAAATGTCTGTTAAAATGTGTGCAGAGAGTGATCGGGCAGAATAAACCCGTGGAGCAGGAGGGTAGTCCACCCCTGTGAATGCTCCACGACTAGAATAAATATATGTGGAAATGTATTATGAAAAAGTGTAAATGACTGCTCATATACCCTTATAAAATATGTGTGGGGGCCACTGTGGCAGAGTGGTAACACTCTCGCATTCCACCTCTGAGGCCGGGGTTCGGTTTCCGGCACAACCTCAAGTGGGAAAGCTGGTAGTTGCTTGCCATTGGTCAGTAGTTTACAGTACAGAACCCTAATGAACTGTATGTACTGGCTTCCTCTGCCCTTCCAACTACCCGTCGTGATATGACCTGTACAGTATTGAAAGCGAGGTAAAACCCCAAATAAAGAAATATAAAACATGTGTGTATATATATATATAAACCTTTTATATAGCTAGTCAAAGTATATGCACTTTATTTGCAAAGTATGTTCACTCAGGTAGCAAAATATGTGTATTCAATTAGCAAAGTATATGTACTTTATCAGCAAAGTATGTTTACTCAAGTAACAGAATATGTGTACTCAGTTAGAGAAATTGGGGTAATCAATTATTTGGAAAAATAACTTCCTCAACTCAGACCATGAAGATGGCACTAGTAAACTATATATTTGTGGTAAATTCGATAAATAAGCCATGGGGAACTTTACATATAGCTATGAGACAGTCTGTCATTTTATACCTTACATGGCAAGTGATTATGTAATACCATACATAGTAAGTAATTATTTTATACCTTACATAGCAAGTGATTATGCAATACCATACATAGCCAGTAATTATGTAATACCATACATAGAGAAAAAAAAGGGAGAGAAGATATATCCTCGCTTTTAAGGTTTAGTACGTCTACGATTCGATGTTTGTTGGATGCGAGAGAGCCTCTTTGTTTGTATGACATGCATGACCGATCGTGTATAATAAACTGATGTATCTGAGCTAACAGATTGTTTTACTGTCATATTATTTCTGAAACTGAACAGCTGATCTAATGAAAATCTGAATCGGGAGCCCTATTAGTTAGACCCAGTTACACATCCAAGGATGGCCCACCGGATCGCACCAGGTTACCCAATATGGAAAATGTTAAGTGATTTACAGATTATCTTTTCTGTCTGTAAGGTCATCTGTAACATCCCTAATATCCTTGTGAGATTCGTAGTGGCATACTGTGATTTGTAGTGACATGCCAAGAATCAGATAAGATCCCTAGGAGGTTACAGAAAATCAAAACTGTTTGATTTTTCCATAAAGTCCGTACAGACCTTACTATCCGTAGGTCCTCCATAGATTATCCATGAGTATTTGAACTGGAAGCAGCCTTTCTATTTATAAAATATTGTTTGAAAACCCCCCACAGAAATCTGTGACTTCATATTTTGTCAAGAATATTAATCTTTTCATTACTGATGGTTCGTAAACCCCAGGAACTGAGAAATGTTTTTAATATTTTTTTAATTATCTTTCATATTTAATTCAACAACATTTCATTAGCATGATTAATATCATATTAATCTAATTAAACTGCTTTTACATAATTTTATGTTTTACATGGCCAAGTCCATTGTTTTTCCATTTTTGTACATGACAGTATCATTTAACCAGCTGACTTTCTTGTATCAGTTCTCACATATGTCATAATACAGATGTACATATTCTGTTGCTAAGCACCATGATAAAAAGCCACATTCATCTATAATTACTGTGAAACATAAAATTTAAATAGTAAAACAGATGACTATGCACATACTAAATCTTTATAATCGTATAAATCATGGAAACAATTGTTAAAATCAATAGAAACCTCTGTGAAAATTGCTTCAAACACATAAATTGTCTTCAACTACATCAACTGTGATGTAACAAACTCTTTAATTGGTGTCTTTAGACACCCGACATAGTTTCTATGTGATGAGTTTGTGTCTTCAAAATACACAGACTGAAGAAAATCAATTCCTTCACATTTATTCATTTTATATTTTATACCATATTATACGAGTATAGTACTACACTCATTATGTTAGAATCTCTACAACTAAGCTGTCCATTTCAGGATTCAAGCAACATCCAATATATAGCAAATCCAGTCTCTGGGAGATCCACAAATTGTGTCCAGGTATAAAGAATATCCAAAGTAGATCAGATCCACCATGCACAGATCCACACAATATATCCAGAAATAAATATCTAAAGTATATCAAAACCATTCTATAGTAAATCCACACACTAAATCAAGTCCTCTCCAACAAGAGCTCACCACAAAATGTATATAGCACAGTATAACAGTTCATACAGCACATCAGCTCAAGAAAAACTCTGCTGCGGTCAGAATTTCAACCTTTATATACTGGAGATGATAGATGTTTTCAGAAAAATGCATACAAGACATACAATACGGTAACAAGAACACAGAAAGCATTCCACTGTCAGATTGGAGTTGGCTGTTAGTTGCATGGTCATCAGATTTTGCCACCGTTGGGATAACTTTGAACAACACTGGCTTGCCAACCATTACTCAGGCTAGATATCTCTAAATATTGCCGACATTGGACCAATATTTGACCAACGGTGGATTTTTACATCCACGAGCAGTCATAGGGGATTTGGGGAAACTTAGTAAAAAATTATTTATTATGGTATGTCTAAAAATATGATTAGTTTTTCATGTCAGAAAACTAACTTAGATTTAGTGTTGAAAAAGAGTATATCAATGTCAGTTAAATCTTTTGAAAGAAGGGCAGCAAAAAGCATTAAGATTTTACTTGAGAGTTTCTTTCAAACTCCAATGCCTATTTTAATATTTTAATGAGTTTGACTGGATAAAATAATTAGACACAGAGTATGTCACTTCACAAATATTTAATTTGATTAAATATATATTACCAAGAATCCGTCAGATTATTAAAAGTGGATTACCCTATTATAGGAACACAAATAGTGGATATAGAAGTGCAAAATACAAAAGGTCATAATATATAACCATATACTGAGTGATGAAGATTGATTTACATGCTCATGCAGTATCATGAACAGATGCAATGAAATAACTATCCTCAATGAACAGGTTATCATATGTACATGAATTAAATGGAAAACTACCATTTCAGATGTTATTATGAAAATTCAGCTAGCCAGATGCAAATCAGTGGTTTGAGTTACTAAATGAGATAAAAATATAAATGCCATGATTCCATAAAAATTAATTTGTGTTGGAGTAACATAGATAAAATTTGGATCTAGCTAAGAATAATTTGCAAAGTCAAAATTTTCTTCGTTATTTCACCTGTTGGATACAACCTGATTTCACTACTTTGCAAAAGCTACATATATTTCCACCACATTTCACCCATTAATTTCAAGATAATTTCACCCATTAGATCTAACTAAAAACAGTTTACAAAATCCGCATGTTTTCAACCAGATTTCACCCTTATATTTAACCTGATTTCACCTGTTGATTTCAACATGATTTCAACCATTGGATCCAACTAAAAACGGTTTGCCAAATCTACATGTACTTCAACCAGATTTCACTGTTGGACTCAATCTGATTTCGAATTTGCTTGCCTGCTGGGAAGATATTTGAAGTTTTGTACAAAAGAGGTCAGCACTAGCTTGACAAATTCTGTAAACTACACAGAAAAATAAAAAAATTCAGTGTCCTTATATAATAAAAAAACTCTAAACTCAGCGCACTGACACACACACAAAATTGTCCTTCTTAAATACACACTTCATGATTAAGTGCCCTTACATGTAACACATTAATATTTATGAGGAACATAAGGTCACAGACTTTCGTGGGGCCTTTGAACCTAGTTAATCCAGGTCTTTGATGTTAGATAAAAGAGCATTCATTTCTTTTTTATAGATAACAAAGATAGATAGCTTCAAATTAAGTATGGAGTTGAAGCATCCTTCTTATTTAAAATATTATTGGAAAAGCCCCAGGAAGTCTGTGACTTCATGGATATTAATGAGATGGGTGCTATGGCCTCGAGTTAAAAGTATTTGACCTTCAAGCAGCTTTACTAAGATATTGTTACATAAACCCACGGAAATCCGCGCCCTCAAACAGAGGCGTTAAGGCGTGCGATCCGGGGAAAATCCGTTTCCGAATCCGATTCTGAGTTTTATAATCTACCTAAATCTCGCAAAGTACACACTTGACTAAAGTAAAATGGTTGGTAATATATGTCTTTATGTCATACTATGACATCCAAAGGTATTTACATTCTTCCACGCTTCGTGCTATTTTATAAGTTGTAATGGACTGTTAATGTATTAGCACTAACGATTTTTTTTCATGGGCGATAATAAGGTAATTAACCAAGAATGAGACGCTGTATAGCCTGCTCCCCCGTGAAATAAGTGCTTCAAAATTGAAACTAAACCACAGATAGAAATTATTCTTATTTTTTATTGTTGGTAAATGCTTGTTCAAAAATTATAATGTAGTGGCTTTCTACCAGTAAACGCCCGCCCGATAATATTTAAAATTTATTATACATTAGCAAGTTTAGCTTATATTCTTCTTTAACCAAATTATCAAATGATATACAATACAATTAATACTTTGTTTATGCTGTTCAACATTTCTTTGAAAGTATTATCTTTTGACAATTAATCTTTATTATCGACCGTTTTTACCGCAAACCGGAAATACCAGTGAACGCCCAGTTGGTTTACAAATAGAAGCATTTGTCCTTGACCTCTAATAAAGATATATAAGGCGGGCGTTCACTGGTAGGCTGGCGTTCACTGGTAGAATGCCACTACAGATATCGATAACTAACAAAAAGCATGACTACCTCAGGATTTCTGGGAAATTTGTAGGCTTGACGAGAAAGTCATGCTTCATGTAGGAGCCCTTGTATGCATTGTTGGCAGAAGCCTGTATCAGTGGTGTAAATAATTGATCTACTGGCTGAAGGAATGCAGTAATTTTTGACGCCTTTGGTGTAAATTTTGCCAGTCTAGTTCAGTGTACAAAGATTGTAAATTTGATCTATAAGGGGCACCAGAAACAAGTCTCATGGCTGCAACTAGGACGGAATCAAACTTGCATAAATCAGAGTGAGAAGCTTCCTGCCAAACAATATCCCAATGTTCTAAAATTGGCCTAATGAAAGAAAAATACATCTTTTCATAGCTTTCCTTGTCAATTTGAATTTCAACTGTTTTGTTATATTTAGACTCTTTTCAGCCTTGGTAGATATATTGTATATGTGTACATGCCAACTTAGGTTATTCTCAAGGCAAAAATCAATGTGTTTGTGATTAGATACCTCAATTATTGATGTGTTATGAAGGAATAGTCTAGGATGTGTCTGTTTGTTGTGTTTTAAACCAATGACCATGCATTGATTCAGTTTTTGAAGGGTCAAACGTGACAAGCCAATCCAGAGACCATTTCTGTATGTTTTTAAGTCTTCATTCAATTTTAATGCGGCTTGTTCTCTATTGTCATTTCAATAAAGAGACAATTATCATCTGCAAAAAGTCTTAAATTACAGTGATTAAAAACATTAGTTATATCATTTATGTAGACCAAGAATAGAAGTGGGCCTAATACAGACCCCTGAAGTACTCCAGCAGTTATAAGATTCCAACTTGAAAATGGACCTTTTATTATAACACGCTGAACCCTGTCTTTTAAGTAATCTTTAAAACACTGAAGCAGAGAACCACAAATGCCCCATTTTTTAAGTTTAAATATTAAACCCTCATGCTAAACCCTGTTGAAAGCTTTTATTATATCTAGAAATAAGATTCAAATTTCTTTATTCTGGGATATGGCAGTGCAAAACTTGTTATAGAGCTCAAGAAGTTGAGTAATTGTAGAAGAACCTGGTAAAAGAACCAGACTCCCACACAGATTAGGAAGTTGTCTCTGAAGTGATTATATACATGTTTGAAGACTATTCTTTTCAAATTTTACCCAAAATGCTGAGAAGGGAAACTGGATGATAGTTACCCACAATATGCTTACTTTCCTTTTTATGCAATGGTATCACATTGGCTTGCTTCCATAACTTAGGAACTTTGCCCAAAGAGACCGATAAGTTGAACAGCCTTGTTAATGGCTTATCCAGGGAGTTATTGGCAATCTTGATAAATTTAGGTGATATTCCATCTGGTTCACATGACTTATTACCATTTAGAATTCTTATCTGGTTGAGAATTTCTTCTGAAACAGTTATGGATTCTAAAGTATCACATATCGGTGAGTCATCCCCCAGTAGTAATGTTTGCCCCTGGGTTAATTTACTTGCCTCAGAGAAAAATGTGTCAAAAGTATTTGCTTTGGCTGTATCATCAGTCAAATAACTTCTTCCTGAAGATAAAATGGCATTCATGGATAAATTTGATGTTTTAAAGCAAGATTTTGCTAATTTGAAAAATGAACCATGGCCATTACTACCATAATCAAGTTTGTTATAAATTTTGTTTTTATATTCATTCTTACAACGAGCAACCTCTCGAAATTAAAATCTGTATCTCTCAACATGCTAATGGCTGAATCACAAATGTTCCCAAAGGGGGGCCAAAATGTTGAAAAAAGTATTTAGAATGTAACTAAATTTTATTATATTTCAAAGGTATGTATCTGTGCAAAGGTATGTACCTATTTTAATTTTTTGTTTTCGGTTTGAAAGGTACGATTTGATCCACAAGACAGTGCCATCTAGACCAAACCAGTCATGCAAGCAATCATATAAAAGGGAATGGTCAATAGTGTCAAACGTCGCTGACAGGTCTAATAATGTCAGGGCCACTGCCTTTCCTGAGTCCACTGAGAAAGCTATATCGTTTTGAATCTTCAACAATGCGGTTTCAATGGAGTGGGAACTCTTATAAGCAGACTGGTTGATATTTAAGAGACCCTCTTGTGAAATGAATTTGTTTAGCTGGTTTGCCACAACTTTCTCGATAAGCTTTGATATAAAACTAAGGTTTGACACTGGCCTATAATTTTTTCTATCAAGGCTGGGCTTCTTATGGAGGGGGGTGACATGTGCCATCTTAAAACAGTTGGGAAAACTACCTTCTTTGATTGAATAATTTACAATTTTAGTGATGGGAGTGATGAGAATATCAGCACACTCCTTGACCAGTGATGTTGGGATTGGGTCTAGGCCACAAGATTTGGATGGTGAGGACTTTAGAATTTTGAGTAGGCTTTCCTCGGACACAGGTGTGAAAGAGGACAGTGTATTTTTAGTGGAGTTGGGTCTAGTGACTGAAGATGGTGTTGATGACTGCAGTGTGGATCTTATTTTAAGGATTTTATCAGAGAAAAACTTACAAAAGGTGTTCGTAAGGTCGGTTTTATTTGTACAGTCTGGTAGAACAGCAACAGAGGACCTGTGTAAAATCTTTTTGAAACAGTTCCACAAAGCCTTAGGATTTCCTTGATTTTCAGCCACCATGTTGGAATAATGGTTACATTTTGACTTCTCAAGCAGTAAGTTATATTGATTGATCGCAGCCCGGTATCGACTACGATTACTGGCTGAGTTTTCACGGCGCCATGCCCTTTCATATTTCCTCTTGAGTCGTTTTGCCTTCAGGATGTCACAGTTTATGAAACCAGTCTCGGCATGTCTTGGAATGTTTTTCTTCTTCATTGTGGCATGTTTGTCAAGGAGGCTGCTCAAGGTATTAAAGTATTGATGACTCAGAATACTGGCAGTTTTATAGGGGCATCTAATGAGGTCAGATTTCAGGATATCTGCTCTGAAGTCTAGAATATTTATCTTGTGAATTTTACGGATGGAAATATGTTGAAACTTACAGGACTCTCTAATGGGGAAAATAAGGCTAAACATGATTGCCTGATGGTCTGATAGTCCTCCAATAACTTTTTTTTTTAAATTTTTTTTTTAAAATTTTTTTTTTTTTCCGAATAACAAGTTTATTTACCTTTTTTTCACAATGGTGCTAAGGACCTTGGGAGGGCAAAGGTAGGAAACCCTCCATCAAGGCCCATTTCCAGTGCTATTTCATACACAGTATGAAATAAATTTTATTACAATTGTAATATTAACAGTTATCTTGTTACATATATTTGGTTAGATAGATTTTCAAGTTGTTTTTTTTTACGAATTCTTAACATTTTCTTTTACTTGTATGTTCATACACAAAGCTGAAAGTATTACAATGTATTATAATATACTCTTTAATGACTTGATTTAAGTCAAGTACTTTATTTAAAGGAGAATACCCAAATTTTTATTTCATTTTCTACAATAAATGTTGAAGTATCACAAATCAGCTTAAGAAAATTTAATAAGTACAGATACATTTTGTTTAGTACTAAACATGTTATTTCGGTGTAACTTGATTTATATACCAGCAGCAACAACCATTTGAAAGAAAACCTTAGGTTCATTAATAAATCAAACTACCGCTGAATATATCTTGATGATGTAAGGTGACAGGTTACATGGAATAGAGAAAATAATATTAATAATAAAATAATAGTAAAAGTAAACAAAATGTGCAATAAAAGGAACATAATAACATAGGTCACATCTAAATTTTACAAGGGAATTGGGGTTATTATTCTAAATGTCTGAAAAGTTGAACAAACACTGACCACTTTCTGTCAAATTTATCTGCTTGCATATTTAGTATACTAAGATATTCATGCTCAAGAAACGTTTTTCTGAGAAATGATTTATAATTAGAGATGTTCAAATTGAGGTTTTTTCTTGAACATTTGAAAATATAATATTTACCTGTGAGAAAGATCAGGTTCGTTGTGAATGTACACTGATTTAGCACATAATGGCCAAAGACTATAAATTTTGGACTGATGTTTATATTGATATCTGTACTTTGTTTTATCCAGGATTTTATATTATTCCAAAATTTTTCAGTCTTTTTACAGAGAACAAATAAGTGCACTATACTTTCATTATCATCACTGCAAAAATTACAAATTGAGTTTTCTGACTTTTTAATTTTATATAAATATTGTCGAACTCCTAACAATTTATGTATGATCTTATACTGGAACCAAATTAAATGGTGGTCTGGTAGACATTTAAAACATACTTTGTGTATCTCCTTCCAAGCCTGTTCATCCAACTGAACCTGTAAGTCCCTTTCCCAACTTTGTTTGTAATTTTTGTTTTGAAAGTTTGTACTGTTCAAAATTTTGTAAAAAACTTGGCATCCTTTATTTGACTGTCCTAGCAAACGTGCATGACTATGATAAAATGGTCTTTTAAGTAGATCACTGTCAAATTTGCAGAAATGTAGATACTTTTTTAAGCACGTTTGAAGTCTATAGTAGTCTAAAAAGTTGATGCTAACATTGAAACATGTATTTATATATTCACGTGAATAAATTTCACCATTCTGATTTACAATATCTACAGGTGAGAGGACCCCTCTGCTGTATAGTTGTGGTATGAAGAGTGGATCATCAGATATTACTGGGTTGTACCATAGTGGCCCACATATGCCCTCACAAAACTTATCTGAACTTAAACAATTGTCTATTAATTCACACCAAGCATTTAGAACATCTTGCCAAAATCTATTGTTAATCTGGTTAGCAATGTGTGAGGACCATTGGCTGCCAAATAAAAATATTTTATCAAGTTCAGTTTCATTGAAAGGTACCAAGCGACTCCAACATGCTTGTTGATGCTTTTGTAATCTACGGAGCCATGTTATCTTGAGAGCCTTAATAAAATAGTCAAGATTCAGCATTTTTAATCCACCCTGTGAATATTCCTTTGTTATTTGTTTTCTACAAATCTTATCAGGTTTGCCATCCCATATGAATTTATACAGGGTTGAGTTAAGGTCCTTTAAAAAAGTTTTTCTTGGGTTGGGGATGGAGATGAACAGGTGGTTAAATTTGGGAATAATAAGCGTTTTTAAGACTGTTATTTTTCCAATTGGTGTTAAATATCGATGTTTCCATCTGGTTAATGTTTTTATTGTTTTTGTGTAGGCTAGATTGTAATTTAATTCTATAATTTTTTCCAAGTCTACTGAAAACTCAATACCAAGTAAGTTAAACTCGGTTGTGCCCCAAGCCAAATCTGCTACTCCTTCTACTTTATCTTTAGAGTATCGCTTTTTCCCAATCCATATTATTTTGGTTTTATCAGTGTTTACTTTTAATCCAGACATAGAACCGTATATCTCAATAGTGTTCAGTGCTGCCAACAGAGAATCTTTTGTACCATCCAGTATGATAGTGGTGTCATCGGCATACTGGGAGAGCTTGAATTCTTGATCTGCTATTGAAATACCATGTATTGACATATTGAATTTAACCATTAGACAGAGTATTTGGGCACAAAGGAGGAACAAGTAGGAAGCCATAGGATCCCCCTGCCTGCAACCTCTTTCGATAGCGAAGAAATCAGACATTATGCCACATTGTAAAATGGATGCTTTGATTTTGGTATTAAAAGTTTTGATCCATCTGATCATGCTTGATCCAAATCCTAAAAACTCCATGACCGAATATAAGAACCTCCATGATACCGAATCAAATGCCTTTTGAAAATCAACCAGCATTAACAGACCAGGTATATTTTTTGCTTCTGTGTGTTGCATTATGTCATATATAAGGCGGGTACTGTCACCTATATATCTACCAGAAAGAAAGCCAGTCTGGCATTTTGATATAATTTTATCAAGGTGTTTTTTTATTCTATTTGCGATGGCTGATGAACCAATCTTATAGACTACCGAGAGTAATGAGATAGGGCGCCAATTTCTTAAATAGTGTCTAGGTTTATTACCTTTAGGTAAACATATTATTAGACACTGTCTCAATGACAGTGGCATTTCGCCAGTGTCATAGGCATAGTTCAAAGCTCTTAAAATAAAGAATTTTAGTTTTTTCCAAAAGACCTTGAAAAATTCCACCGGAAATCCGTCAATGCCGGGACATTTTCCGTTTTTCATTGCTTTTAAAGAGATATAAAGTTCCTCAATAGTTAAGGTCCCTTCTAGTTCTAAAGATTCATTTTGTGTTAATGTTGTGACCTTCTTATCAGAGAATAAGTTATTGTATCCACCGGATAGCATCCGGTGGATACTATGGATTTGACTTCGTTACGCCTACGCCGCCGCCGCAGTGTGTAGAGAGATTTCACCGTTACCGCTCTAACTAAAAAAATATTATAGCTAGCCTTCTCAAATTCGCAGGATATATTCATAGCCATAAAATCTTGCCTGGGAATATTTTTGGCCTCATTTTGAAAAACAAGATGGCCGCCATGGGCGTTTTTCGACTTTAAACAAGGACTTTTGGTGGCCCTCTAGAGCAAAGGGTATTATAGGTAGAGATCTCAAATTCGCAGGATATGTTCCTCATTATAAAATCTTGACTGGGAATATTTTTGGCCTCATTTTGAAAAACAAGATGGCCACCACAGGCGTTTCTTTGCAGTCATGAAAAGTGCTTATATCTCCCTTATTATTGGTCCTAGAGGTTTGGGATGGTAAACCAACCTATAGGAAATCATGGGCTGGGAATCTTTTGGTGTGGTCGGATTTGACCTTGGACCCCTCCTTCAAGGTCAAATGAGGATAGCCAAAGTTAAAAGTGCTTATAACTCGCTTATTATTGGTCCTAGAGGTTTGGGATGGTAAACCAACCTATAGGAAATCATGGGCTGGGAATCTTTTGGTGTGGTCAGATTTGACCTTGGACCCCTCCTTCAAGGTCAAACGAGCATAGCCAAACTTAAAAGTGCTTATAACTCGCTTATTATTGGTCCTAGAGGTTTGGGATGGTAAGCCAACCTATAGGAAATCATGGCCTGGGAATCTTTTGGTGTGGTCGGATTTGACCTTGGACCCCTCCTTCAAGGTCAAATGAGGATAGCCAAACTTAAAAGTGCTTATAACTCGCTTATTATTGGTCCTAGAGATTTGGGATGGTAAACCAACCTATTGGAAATCATGGGCTGGGAATCTGTTGGTGTGGTCGGATTTGACCTTGGACCCCTCCTTCAAGGTCAAACAAGCATAGCCAAACTTAAAAGTGCTTATAACTCGCTTATTAATGGTCCTAGAGGTTTGGGATGGTAAACCAACCTGTAGGAAATCATGGGCTGGGAATCTTTTGGTGTGGTCGGATTTGACGTTGGACCCCTCCTTCCAAGGTCAAACGAGCATAGCCAAACTTAAAAGTGCTTATAACTCGCTTATTATTGGTCGTACAGGTTTGGGATGTTAAACCAACCTATAGGAAATCATGGGCCAGGAATCTTTTGGTGTGGTTGGATTTGACCTTGGACCCCTCCTTCAAGGTCAATCGAGGATAGCCAAACTTAAAAGTGCTTATAACTCGCTTATTATTGGTCCTAGAGGTTTGGGATGGTAAACCAAACTATAGGAAATCATGGGCTGGGAATCTTTTGGTGTGGTCGGATTTGACGTTGGACCCCTCCTTCAAGGTCAAACGAGGATAGCCAAACTTAAAAGTGCTTATAACTCGCTTATTATTGGTCCTAGAGGTTTAGGATGGTAAACCAACCTATAGGAAATCATGGCCTGGGAATCTTTTGGTGTGGTCGGATTTGACCTTGGACCCCTCCTTCAAGGTCAATCGAGGATAGCCAAACTTAAAAGTGCTTATAACTCGCTTATTATTGGTCCTAGAGGTTTGAGATGGTAAACCAACCTATAGGAAATCATGTCCTGGGAATCTTTTGGTGTCGTCGGATTTGACCTTGGACCCCTCCTTCAGGGTCAAATGAGGATAGCCAAACTTAAAAGTGCTTATAACTCGCTTATTATTGGTCGTAGAGGTTTAGGATGGTAAACCAACCTACAGGAAATCATGGGCTGGGAGTCTTTTGGTGTGGTTGGATTTGGCGTTGGACTCCTCCTTCAAGGTTAAATGAGGATAGCCAAACTTAAAAGTGCTTATAACTCGCTTATTATTGGTCCTAGAGGTTTGAGATGGTAAACCAACCTATAGGAAATCATGGGCTGGGAGTCTTTTGGTGTCGTCAGATTTGACCTTGGACCCCTCCTTCAAGGTCAAACGAGCACAGCTCAACTTAAATGTGCTTATAGCACGCTTATTATTGGTCCTAGAGGTTTAGGATGGTAAACCAACCTATAGGAAATCATGGGCTGGGAATCTTTTGGTGTGGTCGGATTTGAACTTGGACCCCCTCCTTCAAGGTCAAACGAGCATAGCCAAAGTTAAAAGTGCTTATAACTCGCTTATTATCGGTCCTAGAGGTTTGGGATGGTAAACCAAACTATAGGAAATCATGGGCCGGGAATCTATTGCTGCGGTCGGATTTGACCTTGGACCCCTCCTTCAAGGTCAAACGAGGATAGCCCAACTTAAAAGTGCTTATAACTCGCTTATTATTGGTCCTAGAGGTTTGGGATGGTAAACCAACATATAGGAAATAATGGGCTGGGAATCTATTGCTGTGGTCGGATTTGACCTTGGACCCCTCCTTCAAGGTCAAACGAGGATAGTACACAAAATCATGTGCTGGGAATCTATTGCTGTGGTCGGATTTGACCTTGGACCCTCCATCAAGGTCAAACGAGGATAGCCAAACTTAAAAGTGCTTATAACTCGCTTATTAATGGGCCTAGAGCTTTGGAATGGTAAACCAAAATCTAGGAAATCATGGGCTGGGAATGTTTTGGTGTGATCGGATTTGACCTTTGGCCCCTCTTTCAAGGTCAAATGAGGATTGCCAAAATTAGTGTTTATATCTTGCTTATTCGTATTCCTAGAGGTTTGCAGTGTCACACCCACCTATAGGAAATCATGGGCTAAGAATCTTTTGATATGGTCAGATTTCACCTTGGGCTTCTCCTTCAAGGTTAAGCAATGTTAGAATGGCTTTGGTGAGTTTTCTTCTGGTGGATACAATTTGCATCGGTTCTCCGATGCGATAGGTCTAGTTTAAATTGCTTTCAATGAGATTATAATCTTTGCTTTGAAATAAGTCTTGATAAAATTCTTTTATTGTGTTTAGAATTAATTTCTGATCAGTAATGGTTTCACCATTAGAGTTTATGAGCCTTTTTACTGTTTTTTCTAGATATCCTGCCTTTTCTAGTGAACAAAAATATTTTGAAGGCTTTTCTCCTTCTTTTATCCATTCTGCCCTTGATCTTATATAGTTGCCCTTTAACCTTTTATCTCTTATCTCTTGTAGTAATCTTTTTTTTTCCTCAAGTGATTCTAAAATTTCTGGAGAGGGATTTCTTTCTAAAGTTTGTATTTCTGAAATAAATTTTATTTCATCATTATTTTGCCTCTTTTTTAATCCCGAGGCATATTTTATAGTTTCACCCCTTAGTTTCAGGAGTAAAACTTCAAGAAATTGGCTATCATTAATAGTTGGTTGTATGTTAACTTTGGGACGAATGGCCCAGGAGAAAGAATCCCTCACACATAGAGCATCCAAAATGTGACCCTGAATATGTGTGGGTGTATTAACAAGTTGTGTAAAACTAAATTGCTCAAGGAAGTCATAAAATTTCAGTGTCCAGGTGTCCTGTTGATCCAGATGAAAATTAAGATCACCAAGGAGAATGTTTTCACAGCCTGACAAAGCAGCACCCTCGAGGAATATGCCAAATTCGTCTAGGAATTGCGACTTGAAAGATTTGGGGGTCTGTAGAGCACATGAAATATAACATCTTTAGCACCCTCTGCTAATCTGGATCAAAATACTTTCAAAAGCCTGACAATGGTTTTTTTGAAACTTGCTCAAAACTCAGGTCCTCCTTGATGAAAAAGCCAACTCCGCCCCCTTTCTTGACATTTCGAGGAACATGAGTGAACTTATAACCAGGAGGGGTGATACTAGGGATGAAACCTTCAGTATCCTGTGGCCTAAGCCATGTCTCAGTAACAGCTATGAGATCAGCATTGTTATCTTTGACGAACTCCAGAAAAGAAACTGATTTATTTCTGATGGATCTAATGTTGAGAAGACAACCATTAAGAGATCTCGAAGCAGGGCCCGGATTGAGACTGATATCACCCAAAAGAGCTAGGAGCAATGATGTCCACGGACTTACATTCCGGAAGCTATGTGTCACGCTTTGACAATGACCCTGGAAAGCCAGATAGGCGTAATTTATGCTATCAGCACATGGGTGAATTCCTGACTCAATGATCACAGGATGACCTGAGTGCATGGTAGGTTCAGATGAGTCACAGACTCTGATGCCAGTCAATATGAGGTAAATGGCAAAATGCAAGAGATGCATTTTGGAGAATATTTTAGGAAATATATGTATGGCAAAAAATGTATCACTAAAACAAAATATGAAATGATGACAAATCTACTTTATGGATTAGTTGAAAAAGAAGTGCATTGCCAGACCAACAGAGGCCAAAAATTAAAATTTTAGAAAAAGTGCACTTACCTTCCCTATGTACAAACCTGTCTTTCACAATGGAACCAAAGGAAAAAGTTGTAATAGATTGTGAAGGTAGCAAAAGATTAGTGCATATCTATGGAGTAGGTGAAAAATTTTGGTGTGGATGGTCAATCACGGCTATAGTTTGGTTATTGTATATTTCGATTTTATACAAAGGAAGGTAGGTATAGATATGTGGTAAAATCTGTGGAGTAGATGAAATAAAAATTTATTCAAGCAAAAATTGTGATATGGTCTATCAGAGCTATAATTTACAGTAATTGCAATTTATCTTTTTCCTGGTTATTGTATATGTTGGGCTTATATATAATACAATTTATTTAATTATTGTGGATAACAATAAAATTGAACCGCGGGAATTATCGGGTGGCCGATAATACCCGTTTGTGGATAAAACAACAGTTTCACAATATTTGGAGATAAAATACACTTATAGTTTCATTGTTTGTCCTAGATCTTACATAATTAATATAATGTGACAGATACAGACCACTTTCATTGTCAGAATTAAGAAATTTGAAACCGCATCGTAAAAACGTCTACCCTGGCGAACGCTAAACTCTCAAAATGATAAGAAATGATAAGCAACAGTTTATTTCTTGTCTACTTAAGTAAAGGCAAACAGGAATATCTCACGACTGAGCCAAAACATTGGACACAAATTGGTCAGATTTTAACACATCATGGTAATGTTTGTGGTAATTTGTAGGAAAAAGCCTTATTAGCAGTTTATTTAAGGCTAAATACAGTCTGATGTCCTTGTTAGATTTTGTAGTCTCTGTTGTTGCTGGTAATTGCTTCTAATATTGCCTTGTCTGCGATCTTCTTGACACAAGATGCATAAGTACGAACAAGACATAGCAGTGGAGAGGTTTTGCCAGTTCAATTGCATATTTTTTCCCCAACAAACTTTCATTGTAGTCATGGAATATTGAATAAAGATGCTAACATGGGCATATTTTTATTTTAATATGGCAAAGTTTATATAAACTTCACCAGAGACATCTCAGCTTCAGAACTTTCTTATTTCCACATGTTATTTTTGTTATCAGGCAGCCCTGAAATGAACTGTACTGCATACGTAAACTTCATATGAAAAGTTGACTAGTATTTTTTTAGCTGACCATCCAACAAACAAATGAGTCAATGAATTCAAATTCTAACATAACACGGATGTGTCCGTCGTTTTGATTGGTCTAGAGGGATTTCTAAGCCGTCTAAAATTTAGCATCAACATTACGGCTGTTATCAACGTCCCCATGCATATTTATTGGATAAAAAAACAATAGTCTATAAGTTTGTTTTCATAATTGTATCCCCGGACGAAAGTCGGGGATACTTAGGATTCAGTATGGTCACGCCGCCGCCGCCGCAGAGATTTCCTTTTGGACGCGATAACTTAAAAAATATTTTAGTTACAACTTTCAAATTTGGTATGTGGGTATATATGGGCAATGCCACGAACGCCATTGTTTTGTGACCTTGACCTTCAATCTCAAGGTCACTGGTGGTCACTTAAAGGTCAGATTTTGGCCATTTTTGCACATTTTGGCCCAGTTCTCCAAGACAGAAAGTTAGATCATCCTATGGCTGGTATATATAATACATATATATGTCCTCTATAAGCATGCAGAAATTTGACCTTGAAGCTCTTCATTGAAGGTCATCCACTGACCGCCAAAGTACTTGACCGAGGGGCATTTTTGGCCTTTTTGGAGATATTTTCACACTTAACGCTGACTAAATTGCATGGAAACTATTGAAAATGGCTTTGGAGGTTGAGTACATGATGGACTTCTGCCATCCAGGTTTACTGGTTACAGATCTTCATTTAAGGTCATCCACTGACCGCCAAAGTACCTGACCAAGGGTCATTTTTGGCATATTTGGAGATATTTTCACACTTAATGCTGATTACATTGCGTGGAAACTATTGAAAATGGCTTTTGAGGTTGAGTACATGACGGAGTACCAGCATCCAGGCTGACCGGTTACAGATCTTCGTTGAAGGTCATCCACTGACCGCCAAAGTACCTGACCGAGGGTCATTTTGGGCCCTCTATTTGTTTGTTTGTTTGTAAACAAGATAACTCAAAAACTGACAGACGGATTTTGATAAAATTTTCAGGATATGTCCAAATTGGTAAAAGGAAGATGTGATTAAATTTTGGGAGTGATCCGGATCACTGTCTGGATCTTCTGGATCCATGAAATTTAATTTTTAAACACAGATAGCTCAAAAAGTTATGGGTGCATTTTGATGAAATTTTCAGGAGATGTCCTTATTGGGACGAGGAACAAGTGATTAGATTTTGGGAGTGATCCAGATCACTGTCTGGATCATCTAGATCCAGACTGCCAGATGTGTTTGTGTACAATATAGCTCAAAAACTTATGAACGGATTTTGATGAAATTTTCAGGATATGTCTGAAAAGGTAAAAAGATGAAATGGTTGAATTTTAGAAGTGATCCGGATCACTATATGGATCTTCTGGATCCATGAAATGTAATTTTTAAAGACAGATACCTCAAAAAGTTATGGATGGATTGTGATGACATTTTCAGCAAATGGCCTAAATGGTGCGAGGAACAAGTGATTAGATTTGGGGAGTGATCTGGATCATCTGGATCCAGGTTGCAGATGTGTTTGTGTACATTGTAGCTAAAAAACTTATGGACGGATTTTGATGAAATTTTCAGGATATGTCTGAAAAGGTAAAAGGATGAAATGGCTGAATTTTGGAAGTGATCCGGATCACTATATGGATCCATGAAATGTAATAAGACAGATACCTCAAAAAGTTATGGATGGATTGTGATGACATTTTCAGCAAATGACCTAAATGGTGCGAGGAACAAGTGATTAGATTTGGGGAGTAATCTGGATCACTGTCTGGATCATCTGGATCCAGGTTGCCAGATGTATTTGTGTACATTGTAGCAAAAAACTTATGGACGGATTTTGATGAAATTTTCAGGATATGTCTGAAAAGGTAAAAGGATGAAATGGCTGAATTTTGGAAGTGATCCGGATCACTATATGGATCTTCTGGATCCATGAAATGTAATAAGACAGATACCTCAAAAAGTTATGGATGGATTGTGATGACATTTTCAGTAAATGACCTAAATGGTGCGAGGAACAAGTGATTAGATTTGGGGAGTAATCTGGATCACTGTCTGGATCATCTGGATCCAGGTTGCCAGATGTGTTTGTGTACATTGTAGCAAAAAAACTTATGGACGGATTTTGATGAAATTTTCAGGATATGTCTGAAAAGGTAAAAGGATGAAATAACTGAATTTTGGAAGTGATCCGGATCACTGTATGGATCTTCTGGATCCGTGAAATGTAATAAGACATACCTCAAAAAGTTATGGATGGATTGTGATGACATTTTCAGCAAATGACCTAAATGGTACAAGGAACAAGTGATTATACTTTTGGAATGATCTGGATCACCGTCTGGATCATCTGGATCGAGCTGCAACATGATTTTACGATGAATTTTGATGATATTTTTAGGCTATGTTACAAATAGTAAAAGGAAGAAGTGGTAAAAGGATGAAATGATTGAATTTTGGAAGTGATCCGGATCACTATATGGATCTTCTGGATCCATGAAATGTAATTTTTTAAGACAGATACCTCAAAAAGTTATGGATGGATTGTTTCAGCAAATGGCCTAAATGGTACAAGGAACAAGTGATTACATTTTTGGAGTGATCTGGATCATCTGGATCTAGGCTTGCACATAATCTTGGAATGGATTTTACTATTTTCAGGATATGTTACAAATGGTAAAAGGAAGAAGTGGTAAAAGGAAGAAATAGTTCAATTTTGCGAGTGATCTGGACCACTATCTGGATCTTCTGGATCCGTGAATGTAATTTTTAAAGACAAATAGCTCAGAAAGTCATGAATGGATTTTTATGAAATTTTCAGGAAATGTCTTAAATGGGACAAAGAACAAGTGATTAGATTTTGGGAGTAATCTGGATCACTGTCTGGATCATGTGGATCCAGGCTGCCAGATGTGTCTGTGTACAAGATAACTCAAAAACTTATGGATGGATTTCGATGAAATTTTTAGAATATGTCTGAAAAGGTAAAAGGATGAAATGATTGAGTTTTGGAAGCAATCCGGATCACTATATGGATCTTCTGGATCCATGAAATGTAATTTTTAAAGACAGATATAAGCGAAACAACTAGTGATTAGCTTTTGGAAGCTAATCTGGTACTATGGAGAATCCTGACCTGGTGCTCCAGGAAACAGGCTCAAGCCCGACACATTCACGCCTTAACTATGTCCCGTCCGGGGATACACTGCGTCGAGACGCAATCTCTAGTTATATTTAGTAACTTATGTGATGGTGAATAACGGTGTGCGTTTTTGAATTGTTTTCTTATACCTTAATTCAGGAAAAATTAACAGTATATGTTTGGAAGAAGAAAATCATCCCTGTTCAATTGATGGAACAGCCAACATGGCGGCGCCTATTGTGGTCATTTGGATAATTTTGGTTAATCTTACAAGTGTTTTAGGTATTTTATTTTAAACAGTCATGTTAGAATAGGAATATATCACTCAAAAACCGTCCAAACGCAGAATTTTAGCACGGGTGGCATTATCAAAGCACTCAGGCTTTGCCTTCGTGCTTTGACAATGCCACCCGGTGTCCCGTGAAATTTTTCTCCCGTGAAATTTTTCTGCTTCCTGTGTTTTTACCCGTTTCTACGCCATCACGCATGCGCAGAAATGGTTATATTATGAACCGAAAATACTTTATTTTAGGTTATATTCAACATATTGTTGATAGTTATCGATATTTTTACATTATATTTCTTAAACTATCATTTAACAACAATAATTTACAATAATAATTGAGATCCCTGGTTTAGAAGGGACTCAGAAGAAAAATTTTACTTCCGGGAAAAATTTCACGTTACACCGTGCTAAAATTCTGCGTTTGGACGGTTTTTTCGTGATATATTCCTATAATAAACATAAAATCCCTGACTGATTCAATATTAATATGTTAATCTACATTTAACACTATATTATTGCTTCCGGCCTGTCCCAATATGACCCTAGTTGTTGAGCAGGATGTAAAACCACAACTTTGACTTTAATTATTACTTCCTCAAAATCCACTGTTGGATTGGAAGGTATTATTGATTGTGTATGACTGGGTTGTACATGTATTACTAGTGTTTGCATTTTTACCCCACAGCCCTTAAGCGCTGTTTGGGTATTGTTTTCACCCATAGTGTCCGGATGGGCGGGCGGGCGGTCATCCAGGCAGACGGGCGGCAGGAAAAAGTTAGTTCGGGCTGTATCTCAGAAACCGTAAGGTGTAGGAAGTTGATACTTGGTAGGGACATTGGTTAGGGGTTGTAGGTGTGCAACGTCATGGTGTGACCTTGATTTGACCTTTGACCTTGCCGTAGTGACCTTGAGTTTGAAAATCTTGTCCTGGCTATATTTCGGAAAGCGTAAGGTATAGGAAATTGATACTTGGTAGGGACATTGGTTAGGGGGTGTAGTTGTGCAACGTCATGGTGTGACCTCGATTTGACCTTTGACCTTGCCGTAGTTACCTTGACCTATAAAATCTTGTCCGGGCTATATCTCGGAAACTGTAAGGTGTAGGAAGTTGATACTTGGTAGGGACATTGGTTAAGGAGTCTAGTTGTGCAATGTCATGGTGTGATCTTGATTTGACCTTTGACCTTGGCGTAGTGACCTTGACCTATAAAATCTTAACCAGGCTATATCTGAGAAACCGTAAGGTGTAGGAAGTTGATATTTGGTAGGGACATTGGTTAGGGGGTGTAGGTGTGCAACGCCATGATTTGACCTTGGCGTAGTGACCTTGACCTATAAAATCTTGTCCGGGCTATATCTCGGAAACTGTAAGGTGTAGCAAGTTGATATTTGGTAGAGACATTGGTTAGGGGGTGTAGGTGTGCAGCATCATGGTCTGACCTTGATTTGACGTTTGACCTTGCCATAGTGACCTTGACCTATAAAATCTTGTCTGGGCTATATCTCGGGAACCGTAAGGTGTAGGAAGTTGATACTTGGTAGGGACATTGGTTAGGGGGTATAGGTGTGTCTTATCATGGTGTGATCTTAATTTGACCTTTGACCTTGTCATAGTGACCGTGATCTTTAAAATCTTGTTGCACCTTTGGTCTGTCTTTTGATGCAGATTAAGCACTGTTAAAGTCATATTAGAATTTATTAAGAATTTTACTTTCATAACTTCCCATTGTAAGAGATGGAATTTTATCAAGTGAGCCACAGATTTTGCTCCAACACCACACATAGGCATTCATTAAATGTATTACCACTTCTGTATGAATGGTAATATTCAAAACATGTAAACCATAATTCGGCCATGGAGATGTCGATAAAGAATTTTAGTTTACTGATTAATGCTGTCATCTTGTTATTGAATTATCTTGTTTTAATACTTCATCTTTGCATGCATTATCTTTCTGTTAAACATTATTTTCTCCATTTAAACATTGTTTGGACCTTTATATAACTGACAGTGCTCTGAAAGTATCCTGAACTTTGTACTGGTACAGTACTTCTATATCTCATGGTGTTGAAAATATTTCCTTAGGCTGTGGGGTACGGGCATCTCTGATGCTATCTTTAGGGTTTTTTTTCAAAGACATATTATATCATAAAGTACTTTTGAGTTTATTTATCACTTGTTCATATATGTAAACTAGAGACACAGAAATAGTTACAAGATATGCTTCCAATTTAAAAATATGAAAGATTATCTGCCTGTTGCGGACAACACTACAGAAATTTTATCTTTTTTGTAATAGTTAAATTGGGTGAACTTTAACAATAACAAATCTTGTAAATAGATTTAAAAAACTTTTGAATGTGTTAGTAAGAATGCAAAATGAAAAAAAGCCAAAATAACAGAGGTTTTCTTGATTCAAAGTAGTTCTTGCAGAATGTAACAAACTTATATATATTTCATTTTACATAATAGACAAATCATGTACACTTACCATTTCAGTCATAAAGCCAACATTAAAAGATGAATTCCACTTCTGTAAACTGCAAGAGATTAAGCACTGCTAAAGTCCTATTAGAATTCATTAAGAATTTTACTTTTACAACTTCCCATTGTAACAGATGAAATTTCATCAAGTGAGCCACAGACTGTGCCACAGACCTAAATATTTCAGTGATTTGTTGAATCCCCCAGAAAGACTAATAATAATACTAGCAGGGTTGTTATGGGAAATACCGGGAAATCTCGCACTGTCCAATACTCCTCAAGTGGGAAATACCAGAAAAATACTGGGAAATACTCATTTTGGACTTCAATATATGTATAAAACGGTGTACGGAAAAATGGCCTCCTAGAAAAATGGCCTCCTTGAAAAATGGCCTCCTAGAAAAATGGCCTCCTTTTATGGGGGGGTGGAAATTTGGCCTCCTAAAATTGTTTTTGAGAATGTTGCACAAAATTAATGAGAAGATATAGTATAAAAAGATTTATTGAAAATTAGCACAGTCAATGTAGACAACAAATACCACATAATAGCAATTACAAGACATAGTATACAATAATGGCACAGTTGGTGTATATAACAAGTAACACAAAAATAGCACTAAGAATGTTGGACAAAATAAATGAGAAGATATAGTGATGTGATTAACCAAGTCTGATGCAGTGTCCAATTCCACGCAGAAACTCCTCTATTGTTTTTTCCCCTGTAGCTCTAGCTCTGCACAAATTATGCAGTCTTTCCTGCAAGTCTTCTGTCACTCTACGGACCCTCTTCACTGGAGGCTGGCCACGTGCATTCTGTAAAATCAACATCCTGGTTTGTGCTTCATCTTCTTGTAAACATTGAATGAGTCTCCATACTGATGGATGCGAATGGCCAACAATCTTGCTGAAGCCATGGTTCCAGGCCTCGCAGAAGTTGTTTGTCCTGTCATCGTTCTGCAAGGTGAGGTCATGCACATTCCACAGTTCTTGAGGAAAGGTGGGGGGTCTTCTACGAATGTGTAATCTCTCTACTCCATTAAGTCGTTGTATACGTCGGAAAGAACCCGTCACATATGTGCTGTCAAAATACTCCACAAGGGCCTCTGTGCCTTCTGGTGTGCAGCCTTTAAGGAATGTCATTCCCTCAGTGACATCAGTCAGCGGCAGAAAGGCCAGTCCATCCAGCATGCCACAAAATAACTTGAATTCCTCGTCTGTGTGGTATTGGTCCACTAATCCCAGTTGCTGCACCATACTTCTTTGGGTAGAACTCCACACTGTGTGTTGCGAATGTTACGCTTGACACTCTCTTTCTTTCCAATTTCAGCACGGACATCATCAGAGGTATTGGCAATGGCTGAGGCAAATATCTGGGCTGGTGTCTCTCTGGATACCTTAGCCTTCTCTTTCATTGTTGCTTTAACTTTAGCAACATGTACAGCAGTGTCATCTCTCTCATGGCTATGTGGTTTGGTCAGTCGTGGGTTCTCCTTCTGAAACAGATAGCAAAATTTTGTTTATATGTTTACATTAATAATGAAATCATGATAATTAATCATTAGCCCAATGTACTATTTAAGTCAATATCAAGTTCCAATTGTTAATCATTAGATCAATTATACACAGTCAATGATGAAAAAATGAATTAACTCTTTATGATACTTACATTTAATCCAGTATACAGGGCTGCTTTACACAGAAATTTCCTTCTGTTGGCACACTGCCACTGAATTAAATTCTTCTTCTCAGACTTCTTTGTATAAAGAAAGCCTTCATAACAGATTTTAATTCCTCCTCTGTTGCTAGAAATCTCCTCCATTATTGATTGCAAGAGTAATAGATGTACCAAAACTTTCACAGTGAATGATTACATACCTCAATTGGGCAGCTTATATAGACACAAGAGATTAATTTCATTGCAATTAACTACTAAGCTGTTAATTCTGAATTTATGTTTAACCAGCCCCCTCAGTAGTTATCTAAGAGAAATGTTTCTCTGTTGTTGCAATCCTGAGTAGGTCCTGATAAGTCATCTAAGAAAGCAATGTCTTTGGTGTTCCATTCCTGAGTAGTTATGTAAAAGATTTTTGTCTTTGTTGTTAGAAGTACAATTGCTATCCTGAACAGTCATGTAAAGAAAGCCAAGCTTTGTTCTTGATCCTAAACAGTCATGTAAAGAAAGCCAAGCTTTGTTCTTGTAGCACTAAGTAGGTATCTTAAGGCCACATAATTAGAGTCATTGATAAAATCTTTCTTAGTAATATTGTTGTAACATTAAACCACCCCCAAAATTTAATAATCATCTTAAGTAAATTCTAATGAAATAAATTGATAAATCTTAAAGTGTTTTGTAAAAAAATTTAGCAATAAAAACTTTAGGAGGCCAATTTTCCACCCACTCAGTAATCAAGGAGGCCATTTTTCTAGGAGGCCATTTTTCCCGGATTCGTATAAAATAGACTTGTAAACAAAGTAATAGAAGTAATAGAAAAGTAATAGATTGGAGTCAACTTTGATGTAATAGTAATAGATTGAAATTTTTCAAATGTAATAGTAATAGTAATAGATTGAAATTCTATCTATTACATCTATTACTTTCTATTATTTTTCTATTACAATTTATCCTTTGTTATTTTCCAGAAGGAGGTTGCAGAAAAATGATCACTTAACATGGACTTTAATTCTCTAATGAATTAGTTTTCATATAAATGAATACTTTAAATGGACTTTGATACAATAATGAATTAATTGTCATAAAATCATCACTTTAAATAAACTTCCAAACAATAATGAATTAATTTTGTAGCACTCATAAGTCAAATTCATTTTAAGCTTTAATGCATAAACTTTTCAAATAATCAATATATAATGCATTGATATTCATCAAAGAATACTAAATAAAACACACAAATGTTGAAATAAATAACTTTAAAATATCAAGGGACCTTTAATTGTCAACAACTGTCTTTGAGGTGGTATTATTAAAGGCTTAAAGAGGCCAATTTAACCTTTGGAAGGATTAACTAAATGTGCCTGAGTAAGGAGAGACTGTGACACATGAAAGGCAATCACACAGGTCACTATTGTGTATAATAAGGCAACATTTTGGCATGTGTTAGCTGTTTCACTGATTTACATTAAATTACCGGAGTTATTATTTTCAAACATAAATGGCATTTTTGAATCATTTTGAGGTGGGCTCTGCAAGCAAAGAATTTGAAAGAAAGGGGTTCTTTGAATGCAGTGTTTTCTTTTGCAAACACCGCTCATCAAGTATTTCTCACAATAATAAGAGTTTTTCAAATCTAACAATTCATCATAAAGTGAATAAATATGAGAATTGTTTGATAACATTGTATATTCCCCAGATAATATTTACTGATAATAACATATTTTTTAGCATTTGAAAAGCTTTTCACAGAATGTGACAGAGATATACCTCTCATTACAAAATTTACAGCACTTAAGTGGCTTCATATAGAATTCTCATAAATTCTCCAAGTAGTCAGGTCATTCTTAAATAGAATAAATACGGGATCTCTTTATTTAATTGTAAATATACCAAGTGATATATTTGTGATATTTTATCCTTGTATGGCATAATTTGAAGCATTTTCAATAAAATTAGATGTATAAAGTATCCAGTCAGTTTTATTTCTGTTAAAATTACCTCTCGAGTTTGCGTCAAATTGTAATAGAATGTAATAGAAAGTAATAGAAGTAATAGATGCCAAAATAATAGTAATAGTAATAGATTTAAAATGTAATAGTAATAGATTGAATACTTTCAAATGTAATAGTAATAGTAATAGATTGGTTGTAATAGATTACAAGTCTGGTATAAAATTATGGGAAAAATACAAAACATACATCTGAAACATCTATTTATTTAGATTAACACATTCTATATAGTACATAATTACAGAATTTCAATTTAATTGAATTTACAGACACTTTTATAAGTAACAACTAAATCATACAACCCCCAAATAGGATCTTTGGGCTTCATGTTGAATGTTTGACAGATTGGCAAATATATAATATATAAATTTAGTTCTATGCAGTTTTAGCGTTTCAATAAAAATATAATCATAATTATTTTTTCATAATGTTTTATCCTTGTAATAAATTCACAACTTATTCTACTACATTGTATCACACTTGAATATTATGTATACTGATTACCACTTCTGATATTAAGCCTGTGTCACTAACACTGCTCCCATTTCTTTTAGTAATGTAGAAGTAGAAAAGGGATTATAGTTAAAACATTTGTCATCAAAACCTCAACCTCCTTGAAAGAGATTAACAATTGACCATCACTTTTCAGAGGAGCTCAATTGGATTTCCAGAGTGTACCCATTTCCAGTGTAAAAGAGGGGATTATAGTTAAAACATTTCTCATCATCACCTCAATCTATTACATACTTGCAAATTGTTCCTTCCATGAAATTTTTAACACCAACCACGGTGCTGACTTTCAAAACCTTAATAGTTTGATATTCTAGCCATTTATTTTCAATAACTCACTCAATGTTTTTATTTTATAAATAAATAGTCAGTATCTTCCATTGTTGGGTTAAAAAGGAAGTATATTTATAAAACCTGCAGAATTCATATTTCCTGGTATTTCCCAGTATTTCCCGGTAATTCCCGGTATTTCCCACAGTCCTGGGAAATACAGTATTTCCCGGGAAATATAACAACCCTGAATACTAGGAGTGGTAGTAAGATGGAGGATGAAATTCTTACTTTTCTTAGATGCCGCAGTTTATTCCATCTGTTCATAAATCGATAAAGCAATTCAGCTTTGGTTTTGCCTATGATGCTCCCAAGATATGGAATGAGTTTCCAGATGACATCCGCCCTGCCACATCTCTTTTCCCTTTTAGGAAGAAACTTAAAGTTTATCTCTTCACAAAAAAGGTTACCCAGCCTAGGTTTCATGATATTCTTCAGGCTGTCTCTGGTGGGGACCCCCTTTTACATCTCTGACTTTGAATATTTTTAAATTTCTTTTTCCTGGATAATACACCTTAGAATCTGTCTTATGATGGAGATTAGAAACTATAAATGTCATATTAGAATAAAAAATCGGCCAAATCAAGTGCCTTTGGTTTGCTGTATACAGACAGAAAGTGAAAAACATTATTAAGCGTCCCGCAAGGGACGCTTGTTTGTGTATGGGAGAGCATCTGGCTCCGCCGGCTCCGCCGGCTCCGCATTTTGTTTTCCTTATAACTCTGTAACCGTTAGGCGGATTCTTTTCAAATTTGGCAGGTTTAGGCAGTAGCCTTGGGGAATTTTTTTGAATATGCTGCAGTGACATTTCAACCAATCAGAGAGGTCACATGACCAAAAATGTCTTTTTTCGATGGGGAAGCTTGTCCGGATGATAACTTGAAAGGAATTTTATCAATTCACCTGAAACTTGGCAAATACATTCATTCTATTAAAATCTGGAAATCATTAGATTTTGGCATTGATTGGTCAAGAAATGGCCGAGTAATTAATGATTAATTAATCATTACGAATTTTCCAAATAAGGAAAACACAAAAATGCTTATATCTCGAAAACTGTGCTAGATAGAGCGATTTCGACAAAATTTTTGACCCGCAGGGTATCTCTGCGGAGTAGTTTTCCCAATTTTCAAAAAATTTTTGTCTCGCCCAAAATGGCGGCCATTTTGAATTTTCGAAATTTTCGCAAAAATTGCAAAACACAAAAATGCTTATATCTCAAAAACCGTGCTAGATAGAGCAATTTCGACAAAATTTTTGACCCGCAGGATATCTCTGCGGAGTACTTTTCCCAATTTTCAAAAAATTTTTGTCTCGCCAAAAATGGCGGCCATTTTGAATTTTCGAAATTTTCGCAAAAATTGCAAAACACAAAAATGCTTATTTCTCGAAAACCGTGCTAGATAGAGCGATTTTGACGAAATTTTTGACCCACAGGGTATATCTGCAGAGTAGCCATGCCAATTTACAAAAAAATTTTGTCTCGCCAAAAATGGCGGCCATTTTGAATTTTCGAATTTTTCGCAAAAATTGCAAAACATAAAAATCCTTATATCTGCTAGATAGAGCGATTTTGACAAAATTTTTGACCCGCAGGGTATCTCTGCAGGGTAGCCATACCAATTTTCAAACAAAAAATTTCTCGCAAAAAATGGCGGCCATTTTGAATTTTCGAATTTTTCGCAAAATTGCAAAACACAGAAATGCTTATATCTTGAAAACCGTGCTAGATAGAGCGATTTCGACGAAATTTTTGACCCACAGGGTATCTCTGGAGAGCAGCCATGCCAATTTTCAAAAAAATTTTGTCTCGCCAAAAATGGCGGCCATTTTGAATTTTCGAATTTTTGCGCAAAAATTGCAAAACATAAAAATCCTTATATCTGCTAGATAGAGCGATTTCGACAAAATTTTTGACCCGCAGGGTATCTCTGCAGGGTAGCCATGCCAATTTTCAAACAAAAAATTTCTCGCAAAAAATGGCGGCCATTTTGAATTTTCGAATTTTTCGCAAAATTGCAAAACACAAAAATGCTTATATCTCGAAAACCGTGCTAGATAGAGCGATTTCGACGAAATTTTTGACCCACAGGGTATCTCTGTAGAGCAGCCATGCCAATTTTCAAAAAAATTTTGTCTTGCCAAAAATGGCGGCCATTTTGAATTTTCGAATTTTTGCGCAAAAATTGCAAAACACAAAAATGCTAATATTTCGAAAACCGTGCTACATAGAGCGATTTCGACGAAATTTTTTATCTTCAGGGTATCTCTGCAGAGCAGCTATCCCAAAGAGCTTTCACTTGGTGAAGTTTCAGACCCATAGCTAATTGCTCACCTACTCAAAAGGAGTAAATGCGAATTACCTCTAAAAGTATTGCAGATGGCCAATTTTTCTCAAATAACTCATTCACCTACTTTTGGAAGAGCTTTCACATGGTGAAGTTTCAGACCCATAGCCAATTACTCACCTACTCAAAATGAGTCAATGCGAATTATCTCTAAAAGTATTGCAGATGGCCAATTTTTCTCAAATAACTCATTCACCTACTTTTGGAAGAGCTTTCACTTGGTGAAGTTTCAGACCCATAGCCAATTACTCACCTACTCAAAATGAGTCAATCCGAATTATCTCTAAAAGTATTGCAGATAGCCAATTTTTCTCAAATAACTCATTCACCTACTTTTGGGAGAGCTTTCACATGGTGAAGTTTCAGACCCATAGCTAATTATTTACCTACTCAGAATGAGTAAATGCTAATTATCTGTAAAAGTATTGCGGATACCCAATTTTTATCAAATAACTCATTCATCTACTTGTGGGAGAGCTTTCACATGGTGAAGTTTCAGACCCATAGCTAATTACTCACCTACTCAAAATGAGTAAATGCGAATTATCTCTAAAAGTATTGCAGATAGCCAATTTTTCTCAAATAACTCATTCACCTACTTTTGGGAGAGCTTTCACTTGGTGAAGTTTCAGACCCATAGCTAATTACTCACCTACTCAAAATGAGTAAATGTGAATTATCTCTAAAAGTATTGCAGATAGCCAATTTTTCTCAAAGAACTCATTCACCTACTTTTGGGAGAGCTTTCACTTGGTGAAGTTTCAGACCCATAGCTAATTACTCACCTACTCAAAATGAGTAAATGCGAATTATCTCTAAAAGTATTGCAGATAGCCAATTTTTCTCAAATAACTCATTCACCTACTTTTGGGAGAGCTTTCACTTGGTGAAGTTTCAGACCCATAGCTAATTACTCACCTACTCAAAATGAGTAAATGTGAATTATCTCTAAAAGTATTGCAGATAGCCAATTTTTCTCAAAGAACTCATTCACCTACTTTTGGGAGGCTTTGACTTGATGAAGTTTCAGACCCATAGCTAATTACTCACCTACTCAAAATGAGTAAATGCGAATTATCTCTAAAAGTATTGCAGATAGCCAATTTTTCACAAATAACTCATTCACCTACTTTTGGGAGAGCTTTCACTTGGTGAAGTTTCAGACCCATAGCTAATTACTCACCTACTCAAAATGAGTAAATGCGAATTATCTCTAAAAGTATTGCAGATAGCCAATTTTTCTCAAAGAACTCATTCACCTACTTTTGGGAGAGCTTTCACTCTGTGAAGTTTCAGACCCATAGCTAATTACTCACCTACTCAAAATGAGTAAATGCGAATTATCTCTAAAAGTATTGCAGATAGCCAATTTTTCTCAAATTAATCTTTTACCTACTTTTGGGAGAGCTTTCACTTGGTGAAGTTTCAGACCCATAGCTAATTACTCACCTACTCAAAATGAGTAAATGCGAATTATCTGTAAAAGTATTGCAGATAGCCAATTTTTCACAAATAACTCATTCACCTACTTTTGGGAGAGCTTTCACTTGGTGAAGTTTCAGACCCATAGCTAATTACTCACCTACTCAAAATGAGTAAATGCGAATTATCTCTAAAAGTATAGCCAATTTTTCTCAAATTAATCTTTCACCTACTTTTGGGAGAGCTTTCACTTGGTGAAGTTTCAGACCCATAGCTAATTACTCGTCTGCTCAAAATGAGTAAATGCGAATTATCTGTAAAAGTATTGCAGATAGCCAATTTTTCTCAAATAACTCATTCACCTACTTTTGGGAGAGCTTTCACTTGGTGAAGTTTCAGACCCATAGCTAATTACTCACCTACTCAAAATGAGTAAATGTGAATTATCTCTAAAAGTATTGCCGATAGCCAATTTTTCTCAAATTAATCTTTCACCTACTTTTGGGAGAGCTTTCACTTGGTGAAGTTTCAGACCCATAGCTAATTACTCGTCTACTCAAAATGAGTAAATGCGAATTATCTCTAAAAGTATTGCAGATAGCCAATTTTTCTCAAATAACTCATTCACCTACTTTTGGCAGAGCTTTCACTTGGTGAAGTTTCAGACCCATAGCTAATTACTCACCTACTCAAAATGAGTAAATGCGAATTATCTCTAAAAGTATTGCAGATAGCCAATTTTTCTCAAATAACTCATTCACCTACTTTTGGCAGAGCTTTCACTTGGTGAAGTTTCAGACCCATAGCTAATTACTCACCTACTCAAAATGAGTAAATGCGAATTATCTCTAAAAGTATTGCAGATAGCCAATTTTTCTCAAATTAATCTTTCACCTACTTTTGGGAGAGCTTTCACTCTGTGAAGTTTCAGACCCATAGCTAATTACTCGTCTACTCAAAATGAGTAAATGCGAATTATCTCTAAAAGTATTGCAGATAGCCAATTTTTCTCAAATAACTCATTCACCTACTTTTGGGAGAGCTTTCACTTGGTGAAGTTTCAGACCCATAGCTAATTACTCACCTACTCAAAATGAGTAAATGCGAATTATCTCTAAAAGTATTGCAGATAGCCAATTTTTCTCAAATTAATCTTTCACCTACTTTTGGGAGAGCTTTCACTTGGTGAAGTTTCAGACCCATAGCTAATTACTCGTCTACTCAAAATGAGTAAATGCGAATTATCTCTAAAAGTATTGCAGATAGCCAATTTTTCTCAAATAACTCATTCACCTACTTTTGGGAGAGCTTTCACTTGGTGAAGTTTCAGACCCATAGCTAGTTACTCACCTACTCAAAATGAGTAAATGCGAATTATCTCTAAAAGTATTGCAGATAGCCAATTTTTCTCAAATAACTCATTCACCTACTTTTGGCAGAGCTTTCACTTGGTGAAGTTTCAGACCCATAGCTAATTATTCACCTACTCAAAATGAGTAAATGTGAATTATCTCTAAAAGTATTGCCGATAGCCAATTTTTCTCAAATAACTCATTCACCTACTTTTGGGAGAGCTTTCACTTTAACAGCAAAACTATTCAATTTAAAGGAGTTTTGTCAAATATGTTGAATTATCTCTAAAAGTATTGCAGATAGCCAATTTTTCTCAAATAACTCATTCACCGACTTTTGGCAGAGCTTTCACTTGGTGAAGTTTCAGACCCATAGCTATTTATTCACCTACTCAAAATGAGTAAATGCTAATTATCTGTAAAAGTATTGCGGATACCCAATTTTTATCAAATACTCATTCATCTACTTGTGGGAGAGCTTTCACATGGTGAAGTTTCAGACCCATAGCTAATTACTCACCTACTCAAAATGAGTAAATGCGAATTATCTCTAAAAGTATTGCAGATAGCCAATTTTTCTCAAATAACTCATTCACCTACTTTTGGGAGAGCTTTCACTTGGTGAAGTTTCAGACCCATAGATAATTATTCACCTACTCAAAATTAGTACATGTGAATTATCTCTTAATAGTATTGCAGATAGCCAATTTTTCTCAACTCATTCACCTACTTTTGGAAGACCTTTCACACACGAAAATGAAAAATTGTGAATATCTCGGAAAAGCTATTTCTTCTGCTTTAATGCTCGGCGGGAGATACACACCACGGCAGTGGTCTTGACAAAAATTTTTGTCTCCCCAAAAATGGTGGCCATTTTGAATTTTCAAAGTTTTTGCAAAACACAAAAATGCTTATATCTCGAAAACCGTGCTATATGGAGCGAACTCAACAAAATTTTGGACCTGCTGGGTATCTCTGCAGAGTAGCCATGCCAATTTTCAAAATATTTTTGTCTCGCCAAATATAGCGGACATTTTTAATTTTTTTATTTTTTGCAAAACACAAAAATGCTTATATCTTGAAAACCGTGCTAGATAGAGCAGACTGCGCTGACTTTGGTTGCCACAACAGTATAAGGCTAGAAACGAAGCATTTTCTTAATACTTTAGCACTCACCTTTATATCCTTTTCGGGACGCTTTGTTTTTGCTATGCAAAAACATTATCTTTTTTTTTTGCGAGCGATCCTCTAGTTAAAATTTAAAGTATCCTTTATTTTTGGTTTGAGAGCTTTTTGCAGGTAATAGGAGAGTAAAGAAACCATGTCCTGGGATTCCAAAAACCAAAATAAATTATGCAATTGACAAATTATTGTTCATAGAAAAAGACAGATGTCTATATGTTTCTTGTTTTGAATTATAAAAGCTACTCAAGTAAATAAAATAAAAATGATCCTCATTGTCAGTGGCTATTTACACAGAGTTCCTGCAATTGCATTTTGTAAGTAAATTTAGGCAGTCTACTGGATATTGCCATATTGTGATCAAACAATAGTTTTAACTTATATTTGGCACTATAATTAAAATCCTTTTTCAAATGGATTTACAAATGATATATATCAGTTATCACAGAATGTCATTAAAAGCTTTCTTGAAAACTGAAGTTATGGCAACTGACATTATATTTTTGGATAATGTTACCTGTCATATACCATTGCCAACAGCTAATTTCCAGCTGTCTTCTGGCAATTATTTCTTCTTGTAGTTTACAAAAAGTAATTTATTTTTCTTTTTATGTTTCAGCAAGTCTCAATCATCAAATAAGGGATTTTATAGACCTAAATCTGAATGAAAAAATTCAGAGATGTCTGGATTGATGCAACATTATGTATCTGGCTTAAAAAGTCGCAATGAGGAGAGTCGGTCTAGAGCAGCCAAAGAGTTACAACATTATGTGTCGACAGAACTAAGAGAGGTTTCCCAGGATGAGCTGACCACATTTCTGGATGATTTCAATCATCAAATTTTTGAGATGGTCTCCAGTCCAGACATGAATGAGAGGAAAGGTGGCATACTGGCTATAGGTAATGCAAATTTACGAATTGTTTAAAGGAACTGATTTATATTCATTTCCAATGTAAAATGCCTGTCATACAAGTTTTGGCACCTGGGTAATATGTTGAGGAAATTAAAAAGAAAAAATATGTTAGAAATTCATGATATCTCCAGAAAAAAAAGTTGCTGATATACTGGATTAAGCCACCATAGAAATTGCCTTGTGTAAGCAATAACTGGAAAAAGACATCAACATTTTCTTATCAGGATTATTGCAAAGGTCTATTGAGGGTTCCTATTTTTAGGTGACTTAAACCCCATATATTAAAGACCTTGTGGTGACCTTAAAATTTATGGCCTTTAGCCTCCCCAGTTCACTTAGCTTTTCACTTTTTTCAATCAAACTACATATGTTGAGATTTGCAAAAGGAATGTTTTGACTTTTGGAGATCCTAAACTCCAGATATTAATGAAGTGATGGCCTCTTTAAAGTCATAAAGTGGGCCGCCATCTTAAATTCCATTTCCGGACTCTAACTTGAAGACACTTCAGCCAATTGATTTAAAACTTAACAGGGTTGTAGGGCACCACGTAGACTAGGTTTGCTTTCAAAATTGGTGCCATTTGGAAAAACATGATGTCCGCTATGGTTGCCATCTTGAAATTCCTTTTTCGGGCTGTAACTCCAAGATGCTTTTGCTGATTGATTTGCACCACCTAGGCTTGGTTGCTTTCGAAGTTGGTACCATTCGGAAAAACAAGATGGCCGTCATCTTGAAATTCTGTTTCTGTACTCTAACACGAAGACTCTCTTGCTGAACCATTTGAAACTGAAAAGGGTGGTAGGGTACCACCTAGGCTTTGTTGCTTTCGACTTGAAATTTACTGCCAGGCCCCATCCCTGATGGTGGTTGCACAACTCGCCTTTTGGGGTCTACAACACCGGCTTTTTTTTTTTAGCATATCACTGACACCAATGTTTATCGAAGGAAAGACCCTGGATCTATTAAAATTTAAATAGTACTGATATTATGCCCATCTTGAATTTTAAAAATGAGATTATTAACCTCAGATCACTTAGGTCATTTCATTTTTGGGTGGGTTGCATGTAACCAACTTGCCTATTAGATTGATGTGTCCAACGTCCCTCTGTCAACATTTTGGTTTGCGGTAGGATTGGCAAAAAAAACAGTCAATATGAGTATAGACTGGACAGTGGTTAAAAATGGTTAAAATCGCCTTTTACTGGTCAATAGTGGTCAATACTGGTCAAATGAAAAATATTGAAATAACTTCAAATAAGAATATATAATCTTGCTGATTATTTGTCCCCTATTTAACATGAAGGATTGTTTTTATGATATACCTATACCTGTTTCACTTTACACAATTCTATTGGTGACAGAGATTGGATTTATAGGATTTGGTCCTGTTTGAACCTTATCTGGCCAGTTGAAATGAAAATGGAATAAGAACATAGCATATTGTTGAATAGATATAGTTTGCCTGTTTTAAATGAATGATTTTTGTTATAATAAATCAGTGCTAGTGGTAAAGACGGTAAACCGGATAGTTGGTTTCTATTCGATTTATATTAGTGTAAACGAAATCCGGTGACAAAAGTCCAAGAACCGGTTCCAAAGTGTCACATATTTCACATGAAAACGTATAAAATATTGCACAAAAACGCTTAAAAATATTTACTTCTGTAATATTTTGCCAATATACAATGCAATAATATCCAAAATGTCTGATTTTATCATCAAATAAACCACATTTTTAGTTGAAGTAATTGTTCAGTGGAACAAACAAACCACAAGCAAAAGCCACTACACGAGTAGTGCACTGAAGCGGTCACCTATAAGTTATAACAGTACTAATGTAGCCCATTGCCGCTTAACTTCAGTGAACATACATACTTGTCACGCTGCACCACAATTCATCGAAATCCGGAGACAAAAAAAAAAGTGATCTCTAGAGAAGCGTGAATCTCGCACTTTAAAGATGTAATATCACTTTAAAAAATGACAATTACAACCTGTTTATACATACAAATATCCTCAGTAACCAATTCTTCACTTAATGTGAGGGGATTAACAAGCCCTCACCTTAGTTACTATGGGAGGATCAACAACTATGTATATTGCCTTGTGTGTCAATAACTGAGTGATAGTTATAATGACAATAGAAAAGATTTTACTCTGTTTGTAATCTGTTAAAACTGACAGGGCTGTCTAGATACTCTTGAGCAGCTTAAATGGCTTTAGTATAGGTGTGAGGAACAAGTCTAGTCATTTTTTTTTTTTTTTTTGCATGGGATTAATTAAAGGGCTTTTAAAATCCTGTTGAAAGCTAAGAATAATCCATTTTGCATGTTCTTTTTAAATTTTTTGAATGATAAAATCATGATTTAAATTAACGATTTTAATCAATTGATTAAAATCAAACCACCCTCATTTAAACGTCAAAGAAAAAAAATGAGAGTTTTTAAAATGAGATTAAAATATGTATGAAATGTTTGTATCAAATTGCATGTGTATCAGGCATTGCATTTTGTGACTTAATAGGTTTAGTTTCTGTGATTTTAACATTTTGTACCTGTTTTTAAGTGAAAAAAAGAAATGTTTGGTCAGTAGACCAGTATTGACCACTTTTAGAGTGTTGACCACAGAGTTTGAACCGGTTAAAACCACTGTTTAAAACCACCCTTTCCATTGACCAGCAACTCTAAAAGAAGTTGTTAATCTATTTGTTCATGTGGATTATGCATCAGTTTGACAGAAAATAAATGTTTTACCTTGATTTCCAGTGAGCCTTATAGGATTGGATGTTGGCAATACAGGTAATCGCATTACCCGTTTTGCTAATTATTTGCGAAATCTGCTGCCATCCAGTGATGTGGTTGTCATGGAGATGGCAGCTAAGGCTGTGGGAAAACTTGCCCTGGCATCGGGTTCATATATGGCTGAGTATGTTGAATTTGAAGTCAAAAGAGCATTTGAATGGTTGACTGGGGACAGGAACGAAGGGCGGAGATATGCAGCTGTAAGTGAAATCATTGATGAATGTTTTTTTTTTTGTTTTTTTTTTTGCAAGGAATAGGATTATTGATTTTTATTGTGATAACTGACTTTATATAGACTGCTGAATTACTGTCTGCCTAGTACATCTTATGACATCACATTAAACAGAAGGTATCACAGTATCATGAAATGTTTCCATAAGGAATTCAATATTTACCGGTATATTGGTGCCATTTTGAGTAAATTAGTCAATAAATGCAATTTTTTGAGTAAGAGATAGATATACGCTTTGAAAATAAATCACACTTTGCACAATAGTTTGGAGTTTCTGTTTTAAAAGTAATCTATAAATTATATCTGTTCTGATTTCTTAAATATTGTTTGTGAATTTACACCCATGGTTTTAAAATTTTGACCACAGTATCTCAAGTTAATTTGTTAACTCATATTCTCTATTATGTTCTCTATTTTAGGTGCTTATACTGCGTGAGCTTGCGACCAATGCCCCAACATTTTTCTTCCAACAAGTACAGCAGTTCTTTGATTGCATATTTAATGCAGTCAGGGACATTAAAGTAAGCTCAATTTCATACGTATTTAAAAAACAGTGTTTTTCAGTGCAATTGTGTACTTTCAATACTATTTGGGATATTTTAGACATAAAGTTCGAGGTTGAGTACTTTATGACCTCTAGAAAAGGACGGTACTAAAGGTCATAAAGTACGAACCTGAAGACTTTATTTCTATTATAAAGGCCAGTTTCTTTTATTAATCCATAAATATTATTGTAAATATGCTGTTATACACACCTATATGTTGCACTATATTTTGTGTGTATCGTTTTGGTTCTCTATTATCGATGATTGTCCTTTTATTGATGATCATCCATTTATTGCCTCCGATAAACGTACACAAAAGTATGCGCACTGCATTGTTTTGTGTGGGCTGCGCACTTCTGGTCTTTATAATGGATAGTAGGTTTAGTGTAAAATGTGAGAATATGTACTATTCGGACTGGGGAAATGTCAAATACGGTATACAGTAGACTTTGTGTAAGTAAAAATAACCACAACTAAAGTTGGAGCCTTGAAACTGGTTGAACTTCCCACCTCAATTTAATTTGTTTTGCTTCTGGTGCAGGCAGACTACTGCACCTGAATTTGGTACTGTATCATTTTATAACTTATTGCCACATTAAATTAATTCATATCCATTTATATCTGTGTGCTAGTGACATTTGATCCAAATTGGTTCCTTAGCTTTTCAGATATCGGTATGCGTATATGTCACAGTTTAAGGATGAAAAGGTAACAGTTCTTTAATTGCAGCTAACCATACTACATACCTTATCTGAGTAAAAATGTTTTCATATGTTTACATTCACATTCTCTGTGGTGCTTGGCCTGGGTACTGACATTAGTTGACTGTGTCCCCTTTGAATAGGGGAGATTAAGCGCTATAAAAGTCCGATTAGAATTAGAATTACTTAACTTACTACAAATCACACTCCTAAATAACCAGCTAACCACACCCTGCACATTATCTTAGTGAAAAATGTTTTCATAGGTTTATTTAAATCCTCCTCAGTTATGCAAAATAAAAGGACTATTTTTAATGTTTCAGCCTAGTATCCGGGAAGGTGCGGTAGCAGCAATGAGAGCAGCCTTAGTTGTAACATCACAGAGAGAAACTAAGCAAAAGGACAAGGCTCTCTACTACAAGGTAGCTGTTTCTTTTAGTTGAATCTTTAAGTTAAGTAATACTTCTGACCCTGATTTTAAATTGGCTGTTTAGCCTTTAATTAATACAATTATGCACAATAGATGTACACATACTTTTTTATTAAAGTTTGTAATATACACTGCCATTTAGTTTTTACCCCACAGCCCTTAAGGGCTGTCGGGGTATTGTTTTCACCCATGGTGTCCGGCTGGGCGGGCGGGCAGACGGCTGGGCGACGGGGGAAAAAAGTTTGTCCAGGCTGTATCTCAGAAACCGTAATGTGTAGGAAGTTGATACGTGGTAGGGATATTGGTTAGGGGGTGTAGGTGTGCAACGTCATGGTCTGACCTTGATTTGACCTTTGACCTTGCCGTAGTGACCTTGACCTATAAAATCTTGTCCGGGCTATATCTCGGAAACTGCAAGGTGTAGGAAGTTGATACTTGGTAGGGACATTGGTTAGGGGTGTAGGTGTGCAATGTCATGGTCTGACCTTGATTTGACCTTGCCGTAGTGACATTGACCTATAAAATCTTGTCCGGGCTATATCTTTTTCTATATCCAAATACTTTGGATATCAGTGTTTCTAGTTGTACATTATCTGCTTTAATTTCAGCAATGCTTTGAGGAGGTGGAGAAGCCCTATGATGAGATGCTGGCCAGAGAAAAACGCATTAGTCGTGATGACTGGGCTCATGGTTCCCTGCTCATTATCAATGAACTGCTCAGGTGCAGCAATGTGGAGGGAGAGGTGAGTATGAAGCGTTAGATGCTCCCTCCAATTTACCCGTTATATGGCAGTTTTAACTAATGCCCCATTCACACTACAGATGGTGTTTCTAGCAGTTGTCGGCTGCAGACCAAATAGAAGTGGAATGCTGTACTATATGTGAAAACCAGCTGCTTACCTCTTGCAACATTTTTACTTGAGAAAAAAAATCAGAATTGGGAAGGATAATTCCCAAAAAGGGACAAGATACCGTCTAAATACAGTTATGTTAAGATAAAAATGCGATTTGAGTGGAGACACAGGCAGTTATGGGCAGAGAACGTCATGTCAACTATCATCAAAAACAATTTTAAACTGTTTAACATTTTCCCCTTCTGTTGGAGGAAAAGAAAGAAAAGAACCCTTAGCGTCAGTAGTATGACATGGGTAACCTTTTGTGGTCTTTTTAAGTGACCTCAGTTTATAGCTATCTAGTATCTGCTTGGATATTTTTTCTCTTGACTTCCATTTTTTTTAGCTTTTTAACCCATTTTTGTGTGTTTTTCTGTGGTCTAGCAGCTTCAAGTTGTATATATAAACACAAAGAAATGTCAAATTTTTTCCTTAACATTAAGTAACAGAAAAGCTTTTTACTGTTCCAACAAATGGCATGACATTATGCCTCAGTGGCAAACTTCACTTAAGCTGTAAGACCACACTTTGTTTTGCTTGTATGTGTTCTCTTCTCCAAACTTGTTAGTTTTATTTTTTGAGCAAAAACAAATTGTTTCCACTTTGTTAAAGTAGTAAAAGATCGTGTTTTTTTTTTGGATACAATTTTTAAATTCTTTTATTTACAGCGAATGCGTCAAGAGATGGAGGATATCTTTCACCAGCAACAGCAACACGACAGAAATTATAAGGTAAATATGGAAATAATAAGACCATTGGGACAAAAAAGTGAAAGCAGATAAACTGGAGCCTTTTCCCAACTCAGGTCTTGAAGGGAGTGTACATATCAAACTGCCTCTTTTCAGTATTCCATTATCAGCTATCAGTGTATTCTGTTTGATTTATTATATGATTACTAACATGGATCACAATTTTGACTGAAGGTCAGGTGTATCAATTATCTCTAGCTCCTCTTGAGAGTGCGGGTTCTTATCTTGACTGTAGACTTAAGTAGCAGTGTTTTTGCCCATGCCTGATGCTTTTCAATACATAACCTTGACTGCATCTCAATTACCATTGTTATGAGGTATACCATGCCCTTGAACGGGTATGTACCCATATAAACCAACTTGAAACCTTTGATGGTCTTCTATGCAAAACCTTGAGTGACTAGAATGCCTGGCTTCCCTTCAACTTGCAGTAGTAATATGACCTACACAGTGTGCTAAAAACCGTATTAATCCAATCAAAGTGATGTTAAACTCACATACAGTAGACACTGTGCAAGTAGAACCAGGAAATATGAAAGTTATAAAGTTTTTGGAGTTTTTGTGGGAATTTTAGTTCTGTGGTAAGGCATCTGTGTTGACAATGTCTTCTCAGGACGAATTAAGAGAAAAGGACAGAGGAAAAGACTTTTGTGGCCATTTTTTGGTGGATGTATGACCACTATTTTAAGATGGCGGCATGGATGTTTCGTCGTTGGATGGAGACTTTCTTCTTCTCAGAATTCTTCAAAAGGCTCGTGTTTCTTCAGATGACACAAGTTATTTTATTTTTCACTTGATTGAAGATTTACTACTTTTAACACTGAAACTGTTGGCAGTCATTCTAACTCCGACAGGGACAGTTTACATGTTGCTAGGCGACGAATGGAGGCAACCTGAAGAGAGGAGACAATTCGATTGTCATAAGCTATTCTCACGTCGGGTTCTAAAAGCCAGGCGTTTGTGGTAGTCAACATCTCACCGCGACAATCTCACTCGAATGGGTGTCCGGTGGGATTCCCCGGTGAGAGCAGACATCTTAGTTTTTCATTGGTTGCTGCATCGTGGACAAGTTCCGGATGCAAAAGCGATCATCCTCAGCTTCTAATTCTTCCGTCAGGTTCAGTCGGAACCTTTCACGGAGGAAAATACCTGCATGACGTCATTCTAACACAATCGAGTTTCCATACCTCCTCAAAGGTCCGGAATCGGTTTTCAGATTCCCGGAGCTGTGTTTCATCTCACAGATTAGCTTTTCTTTCTGTGGGTTATGCAGTTTTTTTCTGCTGGAAACCGGCACCGGTGCATAAGATCTATATGTACCCATTGTCAGATTTTGTTCAAGAATACAGGTTTTCTGTGTTTCTTGCAGCTTAATCATGTCAATCTTGGAATTTAATAATGTGGAGTTATCTAGCAGTACCTCTGTCAGGAAGTCTTCAAGTATTTTAGGATTAACAGGAATCTCATAGAATATCCAGTACTTCCTTGGACTGTGTGCAGTATTTTCTATTACAGTCTTCAGTGATCCTGGATGTTTTTTGGGCAGTGCATTGACCAGTTCTTCAACTTGTTACTCATCAGAAGTGTTACAAGTCTTATTTTTCTCTATCTTATCTATTAGATGATTTTGGTAGAATTAAAAGTGCATTTTTCACTCTTAATGAGGTTTTCTCCTGCTGAACTTTTGGTCAGATGTCCAGGAAATCTTCATTTTCCATCTCGGGTGTATAGTGTTTCTTCTGTTCTGGGAAGGAGCAAACTCCTACACATGGCTAGGAAGGGGATTAGTGCCCAGGGCACTTTTCTTCCCTTTATGATTCTTAATCCTCCAACTCTGTTACAAACTCTCCTCTGAAGATTTAGAGGGGTTAGGAGTAATCTTTAGGAGTAGTGTTTGTCCACTAGTGCAGATATACTACACCTTACATCTCAACATAGTAAGAGGATAATCTTCAACCATACTTTACCTTTCACAGAGGCAACAGTACCATGAGGGATTGCTTATTCATGTTCCTAAAGCAGTTGTGGACATGTGGGTTAAGAATAAATGAATAAAATGCGGGAGACATCAGTTTGCATAAGGCTGTGTATGGAATGATCGACAAAAGGGCGATAACACCAGTGAGATGGTGATATCGCTACATTTTGACACTTTATCGGTTGTGATAAGCTGGGAAGAGTTGGCTACCACTAACAGTTGAGGTCAGGTAATAAACCTTTTCATGTACCTTAATTTCGCATAGTTGGGATTTTCGCAATTAATGTTGTTACTAGTAACTGAATGGGTGTGTCCACTCGTTTCCTTACAGTTGCATTCTTTCGTAGCCGGATTCACGCAATTCTTATCTTCACTTCCCTGTTGATGACAATTCACACCGGTTCACTGCCTGTTTGCTAGTCCATGGTGAGAATGTGGGATCTATAAGAACGCATCATTCTTTACCAGTATAGACCATTTCATTGCTTGCTCTTGAAGATGGTTTATTTTCGACTTTACTATGGCATCAACGGATACTGAACCTGATGGCTGCAGTAGAAGGCATTGGGTGTCACCAGCTTATAAAAAAAAAACAAAAAAACTTCTTGGCTAATGCACCAGGATTTTTAGTTTGGATTGCAGATTCCACCTTAGGGTACTTCTTCACTCATAGCAAAGCATCTTCTCCGGCTAATGGTTTCTAAGGAAGCCATTTCTTTGGTGGTGGTATGGCTTCATAGGAGGAAACAGTCCCATTGGGTCATTATTAGGGATGGGTCGGTATCAAAAATGTGTACATCGGGAGGTCGCCAATGCAAAACCGTACCGATTCCGGGACTCCGCGTTTTAGTACACCCCAATCAAACATGGACGTTTCCTCTTAACAACATCGCAATTAAAGTCCCCAAATAGACAAAATATGAGAGAAACCTGTATAATTTCTTCAGATTTCTTGTTTGTTCACAATATTTTAAGTTTTCCTTCCATCTTATGTGTTGTCAAGCGAAATTTAGGTTATAAATTCTCGTAACCAAAACATGGCAGTTCTGCTCAACGTGTATAAAAGTCTGCAAATGGACGAAAATATGGGGATAAAAGCTTATAATTTCTTCAGATTTTGGGTATGTTTCTAATATTTTAACTATTCCTTCCATTATATATGTTGGCAAGCGAAGTGGCGGTTGTAAAATCTCATCACGGTATTTCAGTAAAATGCTCTCGATACCGAGATACCGGACCTACCGACCCATCCCTAGTCATTATATCCCCAGACGAAAGTCGGGGATATATTGGATTCAGGTCCGTCGCGCCGCCGCCGCCGCCGCCGCCGCCGTAGAAATTTCCTTGTGGACGCGATAACTCAAAAACAAATTAATATTTTTTTTTCAAACTTGGTACACATGTTAAGGGTGCCCAAAGGAAGATCCCTATTTTAAGGTGACCTTAAACTCCCAGTAAAAAAGAACTTATGGCCACCTTAAGGTCAGAAATTGGACTTTTGGCCACTTAGAGCCCTGTAGGTCACAAACTATGATGCTCAGCTGGCTGAAATTTTACCTGACAACACATTAATATGTTCTTAGTACATGTGCCGAAAATCACGACTTTAAGTTGAGGAGAAAATTGTCCTTGAGGCCCATAAATACCCCCACTTAGGGATTTTTTGCTATACTTTTCACATATTTTGCCCTATAATTTGGAAGTGGTAATTCTGATGAGTCTCAAACTGTGCTAGGTATAACTTTGATATGTAATCCTTGTCTGTAGAAAATTTTAGGGCTGTAGGTTTACCCAAAGGGGTCGACTTAAGGTCTCAAAAGTGCCCACAGAGACCCAATTTATGCACTTTTTGCCACTTTCAAGCACTGTAGCTTTCAAATTATGTCTCTCATCTAAGTTAAATATCATCTGGGAATATATCTATGTGTTTTCTTATATGTGCCCCAACATTTAGGCCTTTAATGGACAGTTAACCTGTGTATCAGGACCATAAACACCCACCCGAGTGACCCTTATAAGACATTTTTCACATCTTTTTCCCTGTAACTTGGAAATGGTAAGTCTGAGAAGTTTCAAACTGTATTAGATATATATTCTGTGTGTAATCTTAGTATGTAACAGATTTTAAGTCTGAAGCTTTAATTTTGAAGGTCAAATTGAGGTCTCTAAAAGGCTCCCAAAGACCCAATATTTGGACTTTTTGCTACTTTTAAGCCCTGTGACTGTCAAACTATGTGACTGATAGAGCTCAAATCCTATCTGGGAAGATATTAGTATGTTATTTATATATGTGCCAAAAATTAAGGCTTTAAGAAGACATTTAACCTGTGTATGAGGACCATAAATCCCCACCCGAGTGACCATTTTTAGACATTTTTCACATATTTTGCCCTGTAACTTGGAAATGGTAAGTCTAAGAAGTTTCAAACTGTATTAGATGCATATTCTATGTGTAATCTTAGTATGTGACAAATTTTAAGTCTGAAGCTTTAATTTGAAGGCCACATTTAGGTCTCTAGAAGGCCCCATAAAGACCCAGTATTTGGACTTTTTGCCAATTTTAAGGCCTGTGACTGTTAAACTATGTGACTGATAGAGCTGAAATCTCATCTGGGAATACATTATTATGTTCTTTTTACATGTGCCAAAAATCAAGGCTTCAAGTAGACATTTAACCTGTGTATGAGGACCTTAAACACCCACCTGAGTGACCCTTTTAAGACATTTTTCACATATTTTGCTCTGTAACTTGGAAATGGTAAGTCTGAGAAGTTTCAAACTTTATTAGATACATATTCTATGTGTAATCTTAGTATGTAACAAATTTTAAGTCTGAAGCTTTAATTTGAAAGCCACATCGAGATCTCTAAAAGGCCCACAGAGACCCAATATTTGGACTTTTTGCCACCTTTAAGCCCTGTGACTGTTAAACTATGTGATTGATGGAGCTGAAATCCCATCTGGGAATGCATTATTATGTCCTTTTTACATATGGCGAAAATCAAGGTTTTTAGTAGACATTTAACCTGTGTATGAGGGCCATAGACACTCGCCCAAGTGCCTTTTTGGACATTTTTTCCGTATTTTGCCCTGTTATTTGGAAATGCTTAGTGTGACAAGTCTTAAACTGTATTATATATAATTTTTGTTTGTTATGTATGTCCCCCAAAAAGTTTCAGATCTGTAGTTTAATTGCTAAGGTCTCTTTAACAATTGTAAAATGCCCACAGAAACCCAATTTATGGACATTATGCCACTTTAAAGCCCAGTAACTGTCAAACTATGTGGGTTATAGAGCTGAAATCTTTGAATTTTTAAAAGGAAATGCCTGTCTATTTAAATTTTGAATATTAATAATGTTATGGCTATCTTAGTCTTTTAAGAACTTATTTTTATGTGTTATACCTCTGCTTGCTGAGTTTTTAACTTTTTAAAATGAAACTGGTTAAACGCCGGTTAAACATATTCAAGTAGACAAAATGGACACTTTAAGTGAGCTTTAAGTCCCAATATTAATGAAATTATATCCGTATGTAGTAAAACTAGGGGATTTTTAACCCTCAACTAGCCCAGTTTTATTCAACTTGCCTCAGTTAATTTTGACACAGCTCCTACAGTTATGAACTCATTTCAGTTGATAATCACATACTTAAAATTCTCAATTCTTTTTGTATTTGAGTACCCCTTTTATATAGATTGTTTGTTTACCATTTATGCTGTAGCACTCCATCTCTTTGAGAGAACATGTAAACTGTGTAAAAAAGATGTAGAAGATGAGATACATTTTGTTTGTGTTTGTCCAGCTTTAGAGCTGATTCATATGAAATATTTCAAAATTTTAAATATAGATAAATCTGAATTATTAATAGATCAATTATCAAGGGTATTAACTCATATGAATGTCAATATGGTTATTAATTTTATTTTTGATTTGTGGCAAGAAAGAAAAAGTAAATTATATTGTTAATTTTTATGTATTGAATTGCTGTCTTTATTTACTGTATCTTACCTCAAAATATGTTTGCTCTGTTTGTTATTAACTCTCTATTTAAAGTGACTTATAAGCCCATATAGGGCTGGGTATTACTTCAATAGTTTTTGTATAATCCTTGTCAACATAATACATGTCACTATAATAAACTAATAAACTAAACTAAGTCCCAACCCACATCCCCCACCCGGATTCCCCCCACCCACCTCTGGGACCTCCAGCTATATTGAGTGACACTAAATAAACAAAGGTATTTAATGATATCAGATGAGAAACAAAGACCTCAATGGGGTTGCAGATCTTGTGTAATAGTGAGAGAGGTGTGGAGAAGGGGAGAGGGGTGGGGGTGGGAGGTGGTGGGCTTCATTACATATAACACAAAGGGGAGTCAGAACTGAGATTGTGTCACATATTTAGGTTGCATATATATGGACCACATATATAGGTATAGAGGAAATGAATAACTGAAAACAATTTGCAAATTCTAAAAATAATATAATAAAATAATAATATAAATAATTTTTTTTTAAATAATATTTTATTTGTGAACAAATATAGAAACAGATATGCGCTTTTGGGATTATGAATTTTAGAATGGACATTGAATCATCAATCATTTAAATACTTTGAAGGAAGATTGAAAAGTATGATGAGTTGAGTTAAAAATAATATTTTATTTGTCAACAAATATAGAAACAGATATGCTCTTTTGGGATTATTATTTTAGAATGGACATTCAATCATCAATCATTTAAATACTTTGAAAATAGATTTAGAGTTATCATTGCAGGAAGATTGAAAATATAATTTGAGTTATGTATTCGGCGTCTGGGGATACACCATCTTCCTTGGAAGATATAAACAGAGTAGATTGATGTGCTGAAGTTCATATAATAATGGGTAATTATGTTTTTAAAAATTCCCGATCAAAACCTGTGGCGTGAGTGATGACCTGTCTGGGGATATGTTGGCGCCGAGTTGGCCCAATCTAGTTTGTTTATCAGATAACCCCAAGGCTATCTGCTAATGTACCACAGATACCACACATTATACACAGATAATGTACCAGTTGTTCTGTTCTCAGGTTCTTAGGGATCTTCAGTGGTGGAACGACTTTTCAATTTTGCAGGAGCTCCCTTTACTTCATCTGAAGGAGCACAATCTCCTTCTGTTATTAGATGCTTTCTTTAAGGGTTGGGATGCACAATTATGGCATCAAACAGCCAGTGGTCTGTTGTATCATGAGGGGTCAAGACTCCACATTAACAGGGCTACTACCTTTAGAATCATTTGGAGGTCGGATTCTGAATCTGTTGATTTCCCCAGATATTTCTTCAGTGGTTTCCTATCTGAACAGGTAGGGAGGTACCCACTTTCAGGAATGTGTTTTTCTTATCTGAAGAATCATTCCTTGGACAAATGCCCTGGGTTTAGATTCAGGCATATCACGTCCCAGGGTATACAAATATTCTAACAAATTCTTTGTTCATGAGAGTCAAGATGATTCAAATTGAATGTGTTTTTGGATGACTTTTGAATCTTCTATTCTGATTCAGGTGTTCAATCAAATCTGTCTTTGATTACAATCACCAATGATGGATTTGTTTTGCAACTAGTTTGAACCACAAGCTTGTCTTTTCAACTTTTCTTGGGATGGACTGGACAGTTTGTTTGGTCCTGTGACCTTGATTCTGTAGGTGATGCAGGTGAATCATTTGGCTTCTTAGGCTCCTTTGGTTTTTCAATCTGTAGTCATTCCTGCTTTGAAACCTTCTTTAGATCATGCTTTGGTGCAAGATAGGTTTCTTTGTCCAGTGAGAGCCTTGAGAGGTTATCTTGATAAGACAAAAGATCTCAGGAAAGGCAAGAATTCTTTTGTAGCTATTAAGAGGTACTAATTCAAGATTTTGGTGCAGAAGCATCTTGATTGCATCAGAGTGGCTAGGGATGTCTTATTTTTGGAATCTGGTGGATCTGTTCCACAAAGGTTCCTTTTAAGGCTTCCTTTGCAGGTGAGTTCACTCATTATGCCATTGGTATCCAACAACCTGAATCTTAAGCTTCCAGGGTATGTGTTTCCTTACCTTAGACTGTGGGGCTTGGGGAACAGATGAATTACTCATTTCTTGGGAGGAGCTGGACAGCTTTGTGTTTGTTCCAGTGGCTCTCATTCCTCAGGTGACTCAAGATGATCACCTACAGGTGCAGAATCATCATGATTGCACCAGGATAGCCAAGGATTCTTCAGGTGATTTAGAAGATGATCACCTTCAGGTGCAGATTCATGATGATTGAATCATGATGGTCATGGTGGATGTTCTTGCTTGTGGGGCCTGGTAGATCTATCCACAAACCTCCATCTGAGCCTTCTTGTGGTGAACATCTCAGATAATACTTTTCTACAGGTAGCAAATTTCCTTAACTATTTCTTTAAGGAAAAGAATCTAAAGCTATCTACTATTGCTGGTTACAGAATAACAATTGTAGATTGCTTTACTTGAAGGGTAATAAGTTCCAGAACTCTTCAGTTGTATAGATTGTTGACATGTTTCTAACTTTCTATAGAGACAATCCAGTGGCAAGTAGGTTAAGCCTTCTTTACCTCTTGTCTCTGGTCTTGTTTGGTCTCACCAGACAGCCTTTTGAGCTTGTTGAGGGAAATTTCTTGGAGGTTATTAACTTTCACAACGATCTTTCTTTTGACTTTGGCATCAGGCAAAGGAAGAAGGGTAATTTTGTTAGCATTGTCTTCCCTTACTTAAAAGGTGTATTGCTCACAAATGGCTCTGGCCATTTATTAGCCAAGAATCAGTTGGCTTCGGATGGGCCTACTTCAGTTAAGCCGGTCGATATGCCAGCTCTCAATCACTGGGATAACAGTTTTTACTCAAGATAGATCTCTTTGTCTTGTGAGGTTTTGAATACTTTTACTTGGGACAAAGGATTCAATGAGGACTTATTATGTTCTTGTCTGTGCCTAGTTAGGAAGGCTTTACAGCAGATATTTTCGGGTCAACTATCTTATCTTGCTGTAGGCAGACTAGCTTTTGGACTGAGGAGAAGTCAAATTCTGACTCTCAACAGCAGCGAGTCAAAGCAGGAATCTTTAGGTTTTAGGATAGTGTTTCTGTATATGAATTTTCAGATGCCTGTTACTGGAAACCATAACTTTTTCATCAATTTTCAGTCTCACTTGCTTGGTTTGCTTGTGGTCAGACTTTGATATGGTGTCCTACACTTTGTTATCTTATAAGTATATGTGTGATACTTATTTTGATATTTTAGTATGCTTTTGCATCTGTATGTCTGTCATATTATCTGTCTTTATATTAGGCAGAATTGTTGACTTCATTCAGGCTTGGAATTACACAATATGCTGATGACACTTCCAATATTTGTGTCACCTGTGTGGGTGTTGGATGTTTGTCTAGATACAGCATTCAACTGTGGCAATAACTGTCAGTTTGTGAGAACTTCAACTACATACTATGATTTAGGGGATCTGTAAGGTATGTGGTGACTGTTGGAAGTTTATATGTTGTTGTATGCATGTAAATTTCAATGTAACTTCTCATATTGCTTTAGTTGTAGGCTAGGTAGTGAGTCTCTGTAATGATTACTTCCTTCCTACAACAGCAACAACAACAAAAACAAGGCTGTGTTGTTTTGTAGTGCTCAACAGTTCCACTGCCTCATCTGGGAGGTGAGTTTGGATCTGAAGGCCTATAGGTTTGTGCTGTGTATGATAAGCTGTGCAGAGTGGTGTACTGGGTCTTTAAATTCTAGTACTGCCCTCCTTCCATGAAGGCTGCATTCAGCAATGGTCAGGAAATGGTAAGTGTATTTTTCGCAATAAAATTGAAACATTTTGTTGTAATTTTAATTTTTATTAGATAAATACTTACCATTTCCTGACCAGGATAGTCCCCCCCTACCTCCCCGCAGATTCAGTACTAGGGGAGTATTTTATGCAAAAAAAATAATGAAGGTTGTTTACTAGCGTGGTCACATGACCACTAGGGGGACATGCTAGTTCACACTCACTCACTGGCCTCTTAAGGTTTCTTAAAACGTTTCTCAACGTTGGCCAGTGAGTTGGATGGCACCAACATATAGCAATGGTCAGGAAATGGTAAGTATTTATCTAATAAAAATTAAAATTACAACAAAATTTTTCAAATTTATTGGACTTCAATGCCAGCATCTCTCAGGCGGCAGCAAAGTCCATGGAACATTTGTCCGAATTCGTATTCATCACCATGGGAAACTTAACTTTAGTCCGCCGGGATGCATACCTCAGCCATCTCAGAACTGGAATCAAACAGGACACTCTCACAGCTCTGCGAACGGCACCTCTACACATCTCCACCCTCTTCCCTGATACCACAATTAAGCGGGCCGAAGAGGAGATAGCCCAGTTTGAAGCTAAAAGCCACTCTGCTTCCGGACACAATAAGGGCCGTTATCACCCTTATGAACATGTAGAGAAGAAGTCCGGAAACAATAAGGATTCAAGACAAGAAAAGCCTGCCTGGAAAACTATTGGGAAGAAACAGGAAAGGCAGGGGTCGTGCTACCTCTTACTCCTCAAGACCTGCCAAGGGCCAGCAGTCGTACAAATGACAGTTACAGTTTAAACAAGCTCCCTATACGACTGCTGGCCGGGAGCCCACATCACCAACAGACAAGAGACTTTTTAAATGTAAAAGTTCATGTTGCTGATTCTGTCACTACTGCGCCCGGGCAATCACAAAAGAAAGATTTAAGTCCCGGGCCAGCAGTTTGTACTACCAAAGATTACAAATTAAAATCTGTGAAAAGTGCTTTGTGTGTCACTCAATTGTCTCTTGTCAATTCCGTCTCCGATGTACCAAATGTTGCCCAAAGTCTTCCTGTAGGGGCCAGACTTCAAAACTTTTGGGAAACTTGGCTAGATCTGGGAGCCGGACCCAAAACAATCCAGAATTTGAGGGAAGGTTATACCCTCCCCTTCCGGAACCGACCCAAACTCACAAGATTTCCAACAGTCATAAGTTGTTATGCCAATCCCCACAGGAACAGCTACCTGTTGGAGGCATTGCATCAGCTTATAGACAAAAATGCAGTAGAGCTGGTTCAAAATCCAACCTCCCTGGGGTTTTTCAACCGACTTTTTCTAGTTCCCAAACCCAACAACAAATGGAGGCCCATTTTGGAACTGAGCAAACTAAACCTCTTCCTCAAAGTGGAGAAATTCAAAATGGAAACACCGGAAACCATCAGAACATCCCTCCAACAGGGAGCGTGGGTCACCTCAGTAGACTTCAAAGATGCCTACTTCCACATACCAATACAGGAACAATCCAGGAAATACCTCAGATTTCATATCCAGGGCCGGACCTACCAATTCAAGGCACTACCCTTTGGTCTGTCTACAGCTCCCATGGAATTTACGGTAGTGGCCAAAGAGGTGAAACTGGTGGCCTCACACAGGGGTATAAGGATCCACCAGTACCTAGACGACTGGTTGGTCAGAGCCAGATCAAAACAACTTTGTTTACTCCACACCCAGATCCTAGTCCAAGTGTGTCAAAAACTAGGCTGGCTGGTGAACATAGAGAAATCAGAATTGGAACCAAAACAAATCTTCAACTTCGTCGGTTACCAATTCGACCTCCAGTCCGGTCGGGTCAGACCTACACCGGACCGGTGGCAAAGCCTACAGGACAAGATACGAATACTGCTATCAGCACCGACCTGTTCGGTCAGACAGTTCATGTCACTGATAGGCCTGCTAACAGCCACAGAGAAGCAAGTTCACCTCGGCCGGTTACACATGAGACACATTCAGTGGCATCTCAAAAACAATTGGAGAGTTCCGGAATCTCTAGAGAAGATTATTCCTCTTCCCAGTTCTTTACACCCACATCTACAATGGTGGCTAGAAGCAAACAATGTGCTGCAAGGTCAACCATTACATCCAATTAGACATGCTCTGCAAATATTTACAGACGCATCAAAAGAAGGGTGGGGCGCTCACTTAAACGAACTCACTGCAAGAGGTTCCTGGTCGGTACAGGAAAGCAATCTACACATAAACTATCTGGAATTGAAGGTAGTGTTCCTAGCCTTAAAGGAGTTCCAAGATCTCTGTGTAGACAAGATAGTTCTAGTAGCAACCGACAATACTACAGTGGTAGCTTACATAAACAAGGAAGGAGGCATGAGGTCAGGCCCTCTGTGTGCCCTACTTGGAGAATCTTGACCTGGTGCTCCCAGCGACAAGTAACGCTAAAAGCCCGACATATCCCAGGGCACCTAAATGTGATAGCCGACAAACAATCCAGACTGGGTCAGACCATCCAAACAGAATGGTCCCTCCTTCCGGAGGTTTTTCAGCAGATCTGCAACATATGGCATCTGCCTCAGATAGATCTATTTGCCATGAGGTTCAACCACAAGTTACCTCAGTTTGTCTCTCCAGTACCGGACTCCCTGGCTGTAGCAGTGGATGCACTTACCCTGCCATGGGACGATCTGGACGCATACGCCTTCCCTCCGACTGCCATATTGGGCAAAGTGGTGGAGAAGCTGCTGGACTCCCCTTGCAAGAGACTCATTCTGATTGCTCCGGGTTGGCCCAACATGCCTTGGTTTTGGGACTTGGTGACCATGTCCAGCCAGGTCCCTCTCAGCCTGCCCAACCTGCCCAATCTGCTGACACAGCCCTTCAATCAGATCCCTCACAGAAATCTGACAAATCTAAATCTCCATGCCTGGCTCCTAGAGCCACAAAAATCGAAGAGCAGGGCTTCTCTGAGGCAGTGGCAGCAAGAATTGAGGCTCCTCAAAGAAAATCAACCAGATCAGTCTATTAGGCAAAGTGGACCATTTTTAAAAAGTGGTGCGTCACTAATCAGGTGGACTTCAGGTCACCACCTGTAAAGTCTGTGGCTGACTTCCTAATGTACCTCTTTGAGGACAAGAAGCTGCAGCCCAGTACCATTGATGGCTACAGGTCTGCCATTGCTGATAAGCTAGGTGATACAACAGTTAATATCAGCAAAGATGATAATCTCACCCGTCTCGTGGACAGTTTCCACAGAGATAGACCCAAAGGGCGGAGGGGAGTACCCTCCTGGAACCTTTCCCTGGTACTGCACCAGCTAACAAAGGCTCCCTTCGAACCTCTTAGGGAGGCATCTCTGAAGCATTTGACCTTCAAGACTATCTTCCTTTTGGCCCTGGGTTCAGGTAAAAGAAGGAGTGACACCAATCCGATTGGTCTAAGGTGTCCCTGGTTCCATCTCCCAGCTTCCTTTCCAAGAATCAGCTGGCCAAAGAGGGTCCAGAGAGTGTAGCCCCAGTGGTCATACCAGCCTTGGCTCCTACCCTGGACAGATCCCTCAAATCTGACAGGTCTCTTTGTCCGATCAGAGCCTTACGCTACTATCTGGACAGGACATCAGACATCAGACAGGGTAAAGAATTGGTCTTTGTCTCCTTCAAGAAAGGTTTCGACTAGGACATCTCCCCTGCTACCATCTCCTCTTGGATCAAACAAACTGTGATCCTCTGTTACGAGCTCTCAGATCATCAAGCCCACACCCTACATCAAGTTAAAGCTCATGATGTTCGGGCTTTTGCTGCTTCTAAGGCTTTCCAATCGGGAGTTTCCTTAGATCAGATCTTAGATCAGGACTTAGGTCTTGCTATGGATAATTTCCACTTATAACTACAAAATTGCAAATTTAATAAGTAAATTAAATTTTTATAAGTTAATACCCTATCCAATGGACACACAAGGCCCTCCCACCAACCCCGCTATCAGTTCACTAGGGGTCTAATAAGTTTAGACAACAAAAAAGATGCTATGACGTCACTCTGTCTAGACAGGAAAGAAGTACGACACGCCATCTGGCGAGTGCACAGTACTGGGCCGGCCTAGCCGGTGGAGACACAGGACGTCTTTTTCTGACGTTTGGCGGGCCGGTCCACGCCGACCGGATAAGCTATTGTCCATTGGATAGGGTATTAACTTATAAAAATTTAATTTACTTATTAAATTTGCAATTTTGTAGTTATAAGTGGAAATTATCCATAGCAAGACCTAAGTCCTGAGGACAGTAGATGCTTTTCTTCTACGGCGTGTACTGTAAATCTAATCTGAAACTTTGTGATTATGTCCACCCCCCTGGGGGGTGGATATATTATTTTTGCTTTTTTCGCCGTCCGATGTCCGATGTCCGACGTCCGGCGTCCGATGTCCGGCGTCACGCATGGTTTCCGCTCATTTAAAGGAAAAGTATTAGAGCTATTGTCACCAAATTTGGTATGCAGGCTTATTGGGTCAGTAGCTTGCTTGGGATTGCTTTTGGCTGTTGTACCTCTTTTGCTTACTGAGTAATACTTAAGTACAGCTATTTTCAGTACCCATTGGTTTCCGTGCATTTAAGCCAAAATAATTAAAGATATTTTACTACAATTTTGAATACAAGATTGTTATGTCCATAGCTCGCTTGGTATTGCATTTGGGACTGATAGCTTTGTCAGTACATGAGTAATAGCCATTTAGGTACTTCATTGTGTATTTTCAGTACTACTTTTGAGTAATTTGCTTCTATCTCCTTAACCGTGCGAGATAGAGCGATTTCGGCAAAATTTTCGACCCGCAGGGTATCTGAGGAGTGTACTCTTTGCAATTTTCAAAAAATTTTCCCCTCCCCAAAAATGGCGGCCATTTTGAATTTTCGAATTTTTGCCAAAAATGGCAAAACACAAATTTGCTTCTATCTCCTTAACCGTGCGAGATAGAGCGATTTCGTCGAAATTTTCGACCCACAGGGTATCTAAGGAATGTAATATTTGCAATTTTCCAAAAATTTTCCCCTCCCCAAAAATGGCGGCCATTTTGAATTTTCGAATTTTTGCCAAAAATGGCAAAACACAAATTTGCTTCTATCTCCTTAACCGTGCGAGATAGAGCGATTTCGTCGAAATTTTCGACCCACAGGGTATCTAAGGAATGTAATATTTGCAATTTTCAAAAAAATTTCCCCTCCCCAAAAATGGCGGCCATTTTGAATTTTCGAATTTTTGCCAAAAATGGCAAAACACAAATTTGCTTCTATCTCCTTAACCGTGCGAGATAGAGCGATTTCGGCAAAATTTTCGACCCACAGGGGATCTAAGGAATGCAATCTTTGCAATTTTCCAAAAATTTTCCCCTCCCCAAAAATGGCGGCCATTTTGAATTTTCGAATTTTTGCCAAAAATGGCAATTTTTGCCAAAAATGGCAAAACACTAATTTGCTTCTATCTCCTTAACCATGCGAGATAGAGCGATTTCGGCAAAATTTTCGACACACAGGGTATCTAAGCAATGCAATCTTTGCAATTTTCAAAATATTTTCCCCTCCCCAAAAATGGCGGCCATTTTGAATTTTTGCCAAAAATGGCAAAACACAAATTTGCTTCTATCTCCTTAACCGTGCGAGATAGAGCGATTTCGTCGAAATTTTCGACCCACAGGGTATCTAAGGAATGTAATATTTGCAATTTTCAAAAAATTTTCCCCTCCCCAAAAATGGCGGCCATTTTGAATTTTTGCCAAAAATGGCAAAACACAAATTTGCTTCTATCTCCTTAACCGTGCGAGATAGAGCGATTTCGTCGAAATTTTCGACCCACAGGGTATCTAAGGAATGCAATCTTTGCAATTTTCCAAAAATTTTCCCCTCCCCAAAAATGGCGGCCATTTTGAATTTTCGAATTTTTGCCAAAAATGGCAAAACACAAATTTGCTTCTATCTCCTTAACCGTGCGAGATAGAGCGATTTCGTCGAAATTTTCGACCCACAGGGTATCTAAGGAATGTAATATTTGCAATTTTCAAAAAAATTTCCCCTCCCCAAAAATGGCGGCCATTTTGAATTTTTGCCAAAAATGGCAAAACACAAATTTGCTTCTATCTCCTTAACCGTGCGAGATAGAGCGATTTCGGCAAAATTTTCGACCCACAGGGGATCTAAGGAATGCAATCTTTGCAATTTTCCAAAAATTTTCCCCTCCCCAAAAATGGCGGCCATTTTGAATTTTCGAATTTTTGCCAAAAATGGCAAAACACTAATTTGCTTCTATCTCCTTAACCGTGCGAGATAGAGCGATTTCGGCAAAATTTTAGACGCACAGGGTATCTAAGCAATGCAATCTTTGCAATTTTCAAAATATTTTCCCCTCCCCAAAAATGGCGGCCATTTTGAATTTTCGAATTTTTGCCAAAAATGGCAAAACACAAATTTGCTTCTATCTCCTTAACCGTGCGAGATAGAGCGATTTCGTCGAAATTTTCGACCCACAGGGTATCTAAGGAATGCAATCTTTGCAATTTTCCAAAAATTTTCCCCTCCCCAAAAATGGCGGCCATTTTGAATTTTCGAATTTTTGCCAAAAATGGGAAAACACAAATTTGCTTCTATCTCCTTAACCGTGCGAGATAGAGCGATTTCGTCGAAATTTTCGACCCACAGGGTATCTAAGGAATGCAATCTTTGCAATTTTCCAAAAATTTTCCCCTCCCCAAAAATGGCGGCCATTTTGAATTTTCGAATTTTTGCCAAAAATGGCAAAACACAAATTTGCTTCTATCTCCTTAACCGTGCGAGATAGAGCGATTTCATCGAAATTTTCGACCCACAGGGTATCTAAGGAATGTAATATTTGCAATTTTCAAAAAAATTTCCCCTCCCCAAAAATGGCGGCCATTTTGAATTTTCGAATTTTTGCCAAAAATGGCAAAACACAAATTTGCTTCTATCTCCTTAACCGTGCGAGATAGAGCGATTTCGGCAAAATTTTCGACACACAGGGTATCTAACCAATGCAATCTTTGCAATTTTCAAAATATTTTCCCCTCCCCAAAAATGGCGGCCATTTTGAATTTTTGAATTTTTGCCAAAAATGGCAAAACACAAATTTGCTTCTATCTCCTTAACCGTGCGAGATAGAGCGATTTCGTCGAAATTTTCGACCCACAGGGTATCTAAGGAATGTAATATTTGCAATTTTCAAAAAATTTTCCCCTCCCCAAAAATGGCGGCCATTTTGAATTTTCGAATTTTTGCCAAAAATGGCAAAACACAAATTTGCTTCTATCTCCTTAACCGTGCGAGATAGAGCGATTTCGTCGAAATTTTCGACCCACAGGGTGTCTAAGGAATGCAATCTTTGCAATTTTCCAAAAATTTTCCCCTCCCCAAAAATGGCGGCCATTTTGAATTTTCGAATTTTTGCCAAAAATGGCAAAACACAAATTTGCTTCTATCTCCTTAACCGTGCGAGATAGAGCGATTTCGTCGAAATTTTCGACCCACAGGGTATCTAAGGAATGTAATATTTGCAATTTTCAAAAAAATTTCCCCTCCCCAAAAATGGCGGCCATTTTGAATTTTCGAATTTTTGCCAAAAATGGCAAAACACAAATTTGCTTCTATCTCCTTAACCGTGCGAGATAGAGCGATTTCGGCAAAATTTTCGACCCACAGGGGATCTAAGGAATGCAATCTTTGCAATTTTCCAAAAATTTTCCCCTCCCCAAAAATGGCGGCCATTTTGAATTTTCGAATTTTTGCCAAAAATGGCAAAACACTAATTTGCTTCTATCTCCTTAACCGTGCGAGATAGAGCGATTTCGGCAAAATTTTCGACGCACAGGGTATCTAAGCAATGCAATCTTTGCAATTTTCAAAATATTTTCCCCTCCCCAAAAATGGCGGCCATTTTGAATTTTCGAATTTTTGCCAAAAATGGCAAAACACAAATTTGCTTCTATCTCCTTAACCGTGCGAGATAGAGCGATTTCGTCGAAATTTTCGACCCACAGGGTATCTAAGGAATGTAATCTTTGCAATTTTCAAAAAATTTTCCCCTCCCCAAAAATGGCGGCCATTTTGAATTTTCGAATTTTTGCCAAAAATGGCAAAACACAAATTTGCTTCTATCTCCTTAACCGTGCGAGATAGAGCGATTTCGTCGAAATTTTCGACCCACAGGGTATCTAAGGAATGCAATCTTTGCAATTTTCCAAAAATTTTCCCCTCCCCAAAAATGGCGGCCATTTTGAATTTTCGAATTTTTGCCAAAAATGGCAAAACACAAATTTGCTTCTATCTCCTTAACCGTGCGAGATAGAGCGATTTCATCGAAATTTTCGACCCACAGGGTATCTAAGGAATGTAATATTTGCAATTTTCAAAAAATTTTCCCCTCCCCAAAAATGGCGGCCATTTTGAATTTTCGAATTTTTGCCAAAAATGGCAAAACACAAATTTGCTTCTATCTCCTTAACCGTGCGAGATAGAGCGATTTCGTCGAAATTTTCGACCCACAGGGTATCTAAGGAATGCAATCTTTGCAATTTTCCAAAAATTTTCCCCTCCCCAAAAATGGCGGCCATTTTGAATTTTCGAATTTTTGCCAAAAATGGCAAAACACAAATTTGCTTCTATCTCCTTAACCGTGCCAGATAGAGTGATTTCGTCAAAATTTTCGACCCACAGGGTATCTGAGCATTGTACTCTTGGTAATTTCTAAAAAATTTTCCCCTCCCCTAAAATGGCGGCCATTTTGAATTTTCAAATTTTTGCCAAAAATGGCAAAACACAAATTTGCTTCTATCTCCTTAACCATGCGAGATAGAGCGATTTCGTCGAAATTTTCAACCCACAGGGTATCTAAGGAATGTAATCTTTGCAATTTTCAAAAAATTTTCCCCTCCCCAAAAATGGCAGCCATTTTGAATTTTCGAATTTTTGCCCAAAATGGAAAAACACAAACTGGCCTTAACCGTGCAAAATAGAGTTATTTTGTTGAAATTTTCGACCCATAGGGTATCTAAGAAATGTACTCTTGGCAATTTTCAAAAAAATTTCCTTTTCCCAATAATGGCGGCCATTTTGAATTTTCAAATTTTTGCCAAAAATAGAAAAACAGGAATTGGCTTCTATCTTCTTAACCGTGCAAGATAGAGTGATTTCGTCAAAATTTTCAACCCAACCAATGCAAAAAGGCATGAAGCTGAAATAAATTACATCTACACTATCAAATATTTAAGCATCATTGATATATTTTACAAATGAAACAGGGTCTTGTAAGACTACTGTACAATTTGGGCAAAAGGTTCATGGGTGGACATTACACATGATAATGTGTGTTCTTCTATGCTATCCTGTTTCTATTCGCATCTACTATCAACAGGGCGGCCTATTTCTAGTTACTCTTGTATTTGTGTTGTTCCAGGATCTTCACCAGAAGTCTAAGAACCCTATTTACGGGTTCTCTGTACAGAAGCAGAGATCTCCACTGGATTCTCTGGGAGGAGGGGGGAGATCCGTGTCACAGAAACCCGTCATATTTGAGAGCCGCACCTGTAAAGACATCATGAAGGACAGGTTTTCCAGAGTGAGTTGTACGAGTTTGCATTTCATTATTTTGGAATTTTTATGAAATATCCAGTAACATCATGGCAAAAACTTAGATCTTCCAAATTAATTTGATAAGTCTCAGTATAGTGACATGATACAATGTTATTTTCAAATGCTCAAGGATGCATATTTCAAAAACTTTTTTTTTATTAATATTTTTTTATTCACATAAACAACATACACTGATGACATATGATAGAACAATACATACATTACTTTCGAACATTACACCACATATAATACAACACAATACTATATGGACATCACATTAGACATTACACTACATAGATTAGAATACAATTAGGCTACTATGTTTGGAGTTTTTTTATTGAAACATGGTTACCAGGTAGTTTAACTTTTACAATGTTAGTAAATTATTTTTATATTTCAAAAACTTGATTATCTTCCTTGTCATAAATTTTTTGTTTGAACTGTAGCTCTGCAACTGTGTTGTGTACATTTATATGGGTAAAGCATTTTTGACCTGATATTGCTTAAAGGAAGATATAAAGTAAGACTTGAATGGGATCTGTGTGGTTTAGTTTATTTTCTTTGGGCAATAGATATTTCGGTTATATTGTTATGTTAAAGTAAAAACTATAGTAATGAAAGTTTTAATGTTGTGTAGCCTATTGAATTTGTTTTTAGTGGAGTTGAAACATTTTAGTGTACATTAGAAAAGATGAAATATCAAATAACTTTAAATGTTGCCTGTGTTTTAGCTGAGTCGACTTGTGTTAAAGCAGAAGAACAGTAAAAGTCCACTGATTCAGCTCACACTGCTGGCAATTCTACCCAGACTGGCAGCCTTTAATCCCAAGACTTTTGTCACCAAGTAAGTGCAAGTATCAAGAGTTTGTGAAGAATAATATTGCCGTTTAATTTTTTTTGCAGTGCACCAAGTAAATCCTAAAACCTTGTTAAACATGTTAAATATCACAAAATAGATGGGAAATACCTGGACTGGTATTTGAAATGATGGACAACTCACAATTCCAATTCAACTTTTATAGCGCTTAATCTCTGCCAAAGTGACAGACTCTAAGGCGCAACATCATAAGCATAGTCACAAAAATCATTGTCCTTATCCATAGCAATGGTCGACATCACGGAGAACGCCATATGAGGTGGAAAACACTAAGGAGAATAAGCTTGGCAGAATAGGTATGTCTTAAGTATTTTTTTGAAGGAAGCAATGGTCCTCACAAACGGTGAGGACCCAGATTTCAGGTGCTGGGAATTAGATAAACCGGCTGCAATTTGGTGACTGTTATATTCAAGCTTTTGTAACCATAATTAGGATGGGATACTACTGTTGACATGCTCATTGGCATTGGAGAGGAGTATTATGTTTTTCAAGATTTGATAAGGTAATCTTTTGCTAAATTTTTACCCCACAGTCAATAATGTTATTTTACATTCTTTGTCTTGTAAGAATCCCATTTTTTTCCGCAGTGGCAAACTTTTTAGAAGCATGGTCCATTGGACTCCATTTATCTAATCTAATCTACTGCTTTGCAGGCACAATATCTTCCCCACAAAGGGGAACTCGGTGTGCTAGTTAAAACAAAATCATTATCATAGAGTGAGTCGAGGGATGTTCAGGGTCAGTAATCCAGAACTGTAGGTGTGACCAGGTGGGAAGAAGACGAAGTTGGGAAACTAGAGTTGAAGAGGTGGGTTTTGAGGGTTTCCTAAAAGATGCAACAGAGGGACTGTTGCTTACATGAAAGAGGAAAGAGTTCCAAAGGACTGGGACATAGTGACTGAAGGAATTAAAGAAGTGTTTGATTGATTTTGTTTGATTGATTTGTGAACTCTATGGTCCAAGTGGGGGTTTGAAGGAACTTAAGTTTGGGGGTGCTTCACCTTGTATTTAACAAATTTTTAGATGCAACTCCATACTTACATTACATCATAGTAAATCATTTGATTTTTCACATATTCACAGTTGTTTGTTTGTAGTTACCTGGATGACACCATGATCTACTTACTGAGCTGTCTGAGACGAGAGAGGGAGAGATCCGCTGCTTTCCAGGCAATTGGTCTCATTGCTGTAGCTGTCCAGACAGACATCAACAGACACATTAAGACTCTGATGGAAGTTGTAAGAACTTCTCTGCCTGCCAAAGACATGCCACAGAAGTAAGTTTGGCCCTTTCATGTAATTTTAGGCTTTATATTTTTCTTGGCTGTGAAAATACACATATGATTAAACTCCTGTAAGCTATTACAAAAAATTTTTTTTACAGTACACATACATATCTGGTCCCCAGAGAGCCTTTCCATTAGAATTATCATTTCATCCGCAATTGTAGGTGAAGGTTTTATTATTTTTCCAATTCACAGGAATATGTGCATAAAAAAAAAAAACTAACATGGCTTTTATACAGTAACAAGTACTTGAGGATTCCTTCCATTCGTCATGTTAATGCCAAACCTCAATAATTTGTGATAGAAAGGTGTTTTTAACGTACCTTGTATTAGACTACAAGTGTTTTATCAAGTTATACAAAACTTCCTTTATATTTTCTTACAACACAATTCTGACTATTTTTAACCCCAGCCTATAAAGGCTAGGGTTATAGTCGTCCACTGCGCCGTCCAGGCGGCGGGGGGCATAAAGCTTGTGGGTGTTCCACAGCCTAAACCCCTGCACAGATTTTCACCAAATTTTCAGGGTATGTTTACCCTAAGAGGATCTGGAGCTCATTAGATTTTGTGGGGTATCTGGTAACAACTGTTGCCATGGCAACTCTTTTAGTTTTCAGATCTTAAAGTTTGTGGGTGTTCCACAGCCTAAACCGCTGCATGGATTTTCACCAAATTTTCAGGATATGTTGGCACTGGAGAGGAGTATCACATTTTTCAAGAGGATCTAGAGCTGATTAGGTTTTAGGGGTATCCAGATACCACTGTTGCCATGGCAACACTTTTAAGATTTTCAGGTCTTAAAGATTGTGGGTGTTCCAAAGCCTAAAACCCTTCATGGATTTTCACCAAATTTTCAGGATATGTTTACCCCAAGTGGATCTAGAGCTGATTAGGTTTTGAGGGGTATCCAGTTACCACTGTTGCCATGACAATACTTTTAAGATTTTTAGTTCTTAAAATTTGTGGGTGTTACACAGCCTAAACCCATGCATGGATTTTCACCAAATTTGCAGGATATGTTTACTCCAAGAGGATCTACAGCTGATTAGGTTTTGGGGGGTATCCAGCGGCAACTGTTGCCATGGCAACACTTTTAAAATTTTCGGGTCTTAAAGTTTGTTCTAAAATTGTTAATGTTTTCTGTAACCTAAAATATTGCAGCTAGTTTCATCAGATTTGCACAAAATGTAAATGGATAGGAAAGCTTGCCTTGTTTTAGAAACAAAATGGCTGCCATAGCACATCTTTAATGCCAAATAGGAGGGTCATCATATCAAAAAGGCCTCATATCTCCATTATAATTGTTTCTTTGGCTTCAAAATATGAAAACTACTTGTAAGAAATCATGGCCTGTGAATCTTTTGTAGAACATCTTGTGGGTTCTCTATACTTCTTACAACAGAAGTTGTTCCTTAGATTTTTCCAAATCTCAATGTTGTTGGCCATTTAGCTGTACCTGCGGGCTGGGGTTCTTGCCTGCCGAGGCTGGCTATTTTTCTTTTTTTTTGTGTGTGTGTGTGTATGTTTTTAAAGAAAACAGAAGACAGTGACAGTTGACCCTGCTGTGTTTACGTGTGTGAGTATGTTGGCGAAAGCAGTGGGGCCGATGATTGCGAAGGATGTCAAAGACCTCTTAGAAAACATGCTAGCTGTAGGTCTCAGGTTGGTACAAGACATAATGTTGTACATAAATCTTTCAGTCTTCAACAAAAAACACAAATTTAAGTGTATTATCTTTCAACTTGCAATTAAATGGATATTACATCAATGTCTGTGGTTAGAACTAGTGGTTACATTGTGTATAGATAGTGGAAATATTTATTGTTGTGGATGAAGTTGCTGATATTGATATGTAAAGATGTATATCAGTATCTCTATTTTATGTATAACAATAAACTTATACTGCAAATATTTGAGGTAAACCCTAAATCTAAAGAATTATAAACTTTTATCTGATATTTTTATTGCGTTAATACATCCTATCCAATTGCTTTACCGGTTGGCGCGACTGGTCCCGCCAAACGTCAGAAAAAGACGTCCTGTACATAATACCGGCAGGACCGGCCAGGAGAGTGCATTCGCCAGGTGGCGCATCATACTTCCTCTTCCTGTCTAGACATCGTGACGTCATAGCATCTTTTTCGTTTGGCGCGTGGAGAGTGAAGACGTGTTTTCTCGACAAGCGAATATTTTGTTCTACACCGAACGCAACTTTTTTATTTCACCTTTAAAGTGATTTAGAAGTATTATCTACAACTATGTCATCTCCAGGACAAAGACCAGGCTCCTGCGGACACGCTATGGCTGGGTTTGACTCCCACTCCAAGTGTGCACGTTGTAGGGACAAAGGGAGAAAGAATGTGCTATCTGTAGAGGGTTTACCCCTGAACAGAACCTGCAATTGTCTACCCCTACTTACAGAGATAGGAACGACAAGAAGGCGACTGCGTCCTCCTCCACTCCCACTCTCGTGGACCCTGCACATGTTAGTGTGCTGGGTAAAGTGGAGAAGTTCAAGGCTGTACAATCTACCCCTACTACTGCTAAGAAGACGAAGCATATTGAATCTCCCAAGCCTTCTGCCAATAAGAAGAAATCTTCCAGCAGTAGACCATCTACTGAAGATTTACAGCAACTTGATGACAAGTGGGCAGAAAGATTCTCCCGTCTTGAGGCAATGTTATTGGCCAAGACATTCACAGTACCGGTTGAACCGGTTGTGAAGCCAGCTTCAGATGTGACTACCAGCCAGAAGCCATTTTTTGATCCTGGTGCCACCACCAGCAAGCTGGCTGTAGAGAAGTCCGGTCCCGGCCTTGATCAGGTCACCGGTGAGGCTGTAAAGGAGATGCAGACTGCCACCCAGCCCCTTGGGGATCCCGGGTGCAGGGATAGCAACCCAGCCTGTTCAGGCCCCCGGTTCGTTCCCTGAAGTTCAGCCAACCGGTGAGGGAGATTTGAGTGCAGCTTCTGATAGTGAAGCTGACCAGCTCAGTGTTACCGGTTCCCTGGATGAGGAGATCCACCGGGACCGGTCAGCAGACAGAGATGTCTCCAGAGATGAACCTGACAGTGAACCTACTGAGGAGGCCAACTACAGGGAAACTATGAGGGGTGTGAGAAGTTTCATGAACTGGCACAAGGTTCCCGAGTTTGAAACTGTGTCCTCCACTGCTGATGACAACCTTTTTGCCGGTGCATGTGTTAGACCAACCGGTAAGGTGTCTGTAAAACTTCCGGTGGACGACTGGTTGTGTCGTAAGATGTCCAGTCTTAACCTCACACTCACAGAGGGCTACCCAACTAGAAACACAGACAATACGGGTCTCCTCAGACATCAGTTCATCAAAACTCCCAGATCTTCAAGGTGGTACGGGATGCATGCTGAGAAGGACAGTGAGAGCACAACAGTACGCACCTGGTCACCGGACCCTGCCAAGCTCAACCATTCCTTCAGCAGGGTGGCTAGAAGAAACTTACCTACTGCCCCACCCTCCCGGGCCATCAGTCAAGAGTTACTCAGGAGGTGGGAGAGGGCAGCAAGGGAACAGACAATAATGTGCAACCAGGCTGCTGGTTTATCAAGGTGTTTGACTAGGGTTCAAGACTCTATGGCCACGCAGCTCAAAACCCTACGTCTGGACAGTAAGGGCAAGTCATCAGAGAAGATGAAGCAAGCTGTGAATGAACTGGAGTATCTGACCACTTTCAACCGGTCAATCTCACAGGCCATGGCCAGAACCATGCAGGATTTATCTGAGGGCATTTTTATCAACATGGCCAACTTCACTCTGGCTCGGAGGGATAGCTATCTGGACTACCTACACTCTGGAGTGAAGCAAGATTTTTTTTTTTATTATTTGTTTTTTGTGTACAGTGCATACATACATCTATTAAGACATTTACAGTAAGTATAAATCTTTCTATCAGGAAAACTATTATCAACAGAAGTAGAAAATTACAAAAACATAGGTCATATATTGACAAGAGGTAAATTACTCTAAATGACACTAAATTTTAATTTAAACTCAGCAAAGAGGAATAAGCTCGCAAAAGTTATGCAACCCTTGTATCTATAAATACGCATAAAATATACACCACATCAAGGAGTGAAGCAAGATACTGTAAATGCCTTAAGAATGTCTCCAGTACATCTCAACGCACTGTTTCTGGATCAGCTTATTGCCAAGGCTGAAGAGGAAATCAGTAAGAATGACGAGAGGCGTTCGTCTGGTACATCACACCGGCAACAAAGTCGTTTCCACCCCTACCCTGCAAGTGACAAGTCCACGAGTCACCACAACAGGAAATCTACTCTCCCGGCTTGGAAACAGATTAAAGACAAGCAACAAGCCAGGAAAGGCCGTGGCAAGGCCTCAACATTCTCCCAGAAGCCTGCCAAGGGGTTCAAGTCTCATAAATGACAATCACTGTGTAATTATTGTAACCAGTCAGAAGAACTCTGTACATGTTACCGGTCAGGGAGACTTGAACCCAGCACCAGTGGTGTCCGAGAACAGCAAAGTGACTTTAAATTTCAATGTAGACTCTCATGTTGCAAATGCTCATATTGTCACCGGGTTGCCACAAAGGAAAGGCGTAAATCTCACCTTTTGTCAACTGTACACAGAAATAAAATATGTGAAAAATGTTTCTTGTGTAGGTCACTTGTGTTCTGTAAATCTTGTCACCAATGCCCAACATGCTGTTATAGATCCTCCTGTAGGGGCGAGGTTAAACCAGTGTTGGGAGAAATGGGAAACCTTGGGCTCGAGTGCAGAAGTAGTCACCACACTGAGGGAGGGTTATACTCTTCCTTTCCGGTTCAGACCTCACTTGACAAGGTCACCGACTGTAATAAGCAACTACCACAATCCAACCAAACAGTCCTTCCTTGTGGAGGCACTGCATCAGCTGATAAACAAAAATGCAGTCGAACCGGTACAAAATCAAAATTCACTGGGTTTTTACAACCGGCTATTTTTGGTACCCAAACCCAACAACCGGTGGAGACCCATCCTGGACCTGAGCACCTTGAACACCTTTTTAAACACAGAGTCGTTCAAGATGGAGACCCCAGAGACAATAAGAACCTCCCTACAGGCAGGGGAGTGGGTCACATCCATAGATTTCAAAGACGCATACTTCCACATACCAATTCACAGTCAGTCCAAGAAGTACATGCGTTTTCATCTCCAGGGTCGGTCTTACCAGTTCAAAGCCCTACCCTTTGGTCTATCCACAGCTCCCATAGAGTTCACAGTGGTGGCCAAAGAGGTCAAACTCATGGCACTTCAGAAGGGTATAAGGACCCACCAGTACCTAGACGACTGGCTGGTGAGAGCCTCTACCCACGACACTTGTCTCCAGCATACTCAAACCCTGGTCACACTTTGTCAGGAACTTGGCTGGCTGGTGAACAAGGAAAAATCAGAACTGGTCCCCAAACAGGTCTTCAACTTCGTAGGTTACCAGTTCGACCTGAAAGAGGGCAAGGTCAGACCAACAGAAGAACGTTGGCAGACCTTGACAGACAAGATCAGATCAATACTGTCTGATCCGGTTTGCCCGGTCCGACATTTCATGTCCCTCATAGGGCTACTCACAGCACTTGAAAAACAACTGGAGGGTCCCAGAATCACTGGAAAAGGTGATCCCGGTCCCCAAGTCCCTCCACCCCCATCTAAGGTGGTGGCTGGAGGAAAGCAATGTGCTACTAGGTCAACCATTACACCCTCTAAAACATGCTCTGCAAATATTTACAGACGCATCAAAAGAAGGGTGGGGCGCTCACTTAGACGAGCACACTGCAAGGGGAACTTGGTCCCTTCCAGAGAGCAAGCTGCACATAAACCACTTAGAGCTAAAAGCAGTGTTTCTGGCTCTAAAAGAGTTTCGAACCCTCTGTTACAACAAGACAGTACTGATAGCTACAGACAACACAACAGTGGTTGCCTATATCAACAAAGAGGGGGGGATGAAGTCGGGATCACTGTGTGCCCTACTGTGGAGAATCCTGTCCTGGTGTACCAGACAGCAGATAACCCTCAGGGCACGTCACATCCCCGGCCGGCTGAATGTGATAGCAGACAAGCTATCCAGACTTGGCCAGACCATTCAAACAGAGTGGTCACTTCATCCAGAAGTATTCCAAGCTGTATGCTCAAGGTGGCACCAGCCACAAGTGGACCTGTTTGCCACCAGGTTCAACAACAAACTGCCACAGTTTGTGTCACCGGTGCCAGACCCCCAGGCTTGGGCAGTCGATGCACTCAGCCTCTCCTGGGAGGACCTTGACCCATATGCCTTTAAACCAGGAGCCATCTTGGGCAAAGTGGTGGAAAAGTTACAGGACTACCCTTGCAACAGAATAATTCTGATTGCCCCAGGGTGGCCCAACATGCCCTGGTTCTGGGATCTAGTGGCAATGTCCAGTCAAATCCCACTGTGCCTGCCCAACATACCAAACTTGGTATCTCAACCATTCAACCAGGTCCTTCACAGGAACCTGTCAAATCTGAACTTACATGCCTGGCTCCTAGAGCCTCAGCAATCAAGGAGCAGGGCTTCTCTGAGGCAGTGGCAGCACGAATTGAGGCTCCTCAAAGAGGATCAACCAGATCTGTCTATGAGGCAAAGTGGACCATTTTTACAAAGTGGTGCCTCAGTAATCAGGTGGACTTCAGGGCACCACCTCTGAAAGCCATTGCTGACTTCCTCCTGCACTTGTTTCAGGACAAGAAGGCACTATTGATGGCTACAGATCAGCCATTGCTGACAAACTGGGCAATTCCGCCATTAATATCAGCAAGGATGAAAATCTCACTCGTCTCCTGGACAGTTTCCATAGAGACAGACCCAAGGGCAGGAGGGGCATCCCCTCCTGGAACCTTTCCCTGGTGCTTCACCAGCTGACAAAGGCTCCCTTTGAACCCCTAAAAGAGGCCTCCTTGAAACACCTGACTTTCAAGACTGTTTTCTTGCTGGCCATAGGTTCTGGTAAACGCAGGAGTGAGATCCATGCTTGGTTACATAAGAACATCAGACACCAGTCAGACTGGTCTAAGGTGTCCTTGTACCCCTCACCCAGCTTCCTATCCAAGAATCAGCTGGCCAAGGAGGGTCCAGACAGTGTGGCTCCAGTGGTCATTCCAGCCCTGGCACCATCTCTGGATAGGTCACTCAAGGGTGATAGGTCCCTATGTCCAGTTAGAGCCCTACGCTACTACTTGGACAGGACCTCAGACCTTAGGCAGAATAAGGAGTTGGTTTTTGTCTCCTTCAAGAAAGGTTTTGACAAAGACATCTCACCTGCCACCATCTCCTCATGGATCAAACAGACTGTGATTCTGTGCTATGAGCTCTCCGACCAGGAGGCCCTCTCCTTACATCAGGTTAAAGCCCATGATGTTAGGGCCTTTGCTGCCTCTAAGGCTTTTCAATCAGGAATCTCCTTAGACCAGATATTGTCAGTCTGCCACTGGAAATCTCACAACACCTTCACTCAGTTTTATTTGAAGGATGTTGCCTGGACTGACTCAGAGCTTTTCCACCTGGGACCTGTAGTGGCTGCCCAGCAGGTGCACCACCAGGCCCAGAAGTGAGGAGATGTTGTATATATGTAAATATGTACATACTGTAAATATGCCAGATATGTACATAGTGTAAATAGTTTCAATGTACATATTTTTTACAAAAAAAAAACAAAAAAAACTGTGACTTGCTTCCTTTGGGAAGTTTATTTTTTCTGGGACTGAACTCAGCCCCTCTCTCTCTCTATCTTTCCCTTCTTAGACCAACCCTGGGAGGGAAAGAAAAGGGGGGGGGGGGGCAAAGTTGGTAGACTCGCGGTTAACCGGTGAGTTTGGTAGCCGACCTTGACCTCTCAGGGTTCCCTGACCCTAGGTCAAATGGGCCTGCACAAGTTTGTTTTATTATGAGTTCACTTAAGTCCCTAGCTGCTTACCCGCCTATCAAGCAGTAGTTATTCAGCAATTGTCCATTGGATAGGATGTATTAACGCAATAAAATTGCAAATTTAATAAGTAAATTAAATTTGTATAAGTTAATACCCTATCCAATGGACAGGCAAGGCCCACCCAACCGGCCCCGCTATCAGCTTACTAGGGGTCTTACTAGGACTAGACACGAAAAAGATGCTATGACGTCACGATGTCTAGACAGGAAGAGGAAGTACGATGCGCCACCTGGCGAATGCACTCTCCTGGCCGGTCCTGCCGGTATTATATACAGGACGTCTTTTTCTGACGTTTGGCGCGACCGGTAAAGCAATTGTCCATTGGATAGGGTATTAACTTATAAAAATTTAATTTTCTTATTAAATTTGCAATTTTGTAGTTTTTCAGTGTTTTTGATTTGAACTGCCATGTAGTTTTGATAAACTTGACTTCCTGTTAGCGGTTAGGGAATGCCAAAACAAATCTTTTTAGGTATCCTGGATTCAGATTTTTTAGTAGAAAATATTACGCCCTGTTATCAGACAATATTGAAATATTTTTACATTCAATATTGATGTCCACAGAGTGAAGTAATGTACCCATAAGTTAGAACAGTTCTTCATTTAATGTTTTATCAGAATACATCCATATTTTTACTGGCCATAGTCACATTGTATGTATTCTCATCACAATATACACAAAGTGGTCAAATTAATGTACTTGTTCGTATAATACACACAGCCCAGCCCTGACAGCATCGTTAAAGGACATGGCAACGCAGGTGCCAAGTTTGAAGAAGGACATCCAGGATGGGCTTCTAAAGATGTTATCTCTGGTACTGATGGGCAGACCACTCAGACATCCAGGGGCTCCCAAGTCCTCGGTGGGATCCATACCTCAGTCAGGTATATGAATACAGAAAGTGCGGCACCTATATGTAAAACTTGATGATTTATCTAATAGTTTCTCAGTGAGGATCAATATTGAAATAGTATTTCATGTTAAGCTTGTGTCATTGACATGTAACTTTGATGCATTTGTCAAAAATGTTGTTTTTATTGCGTAAAATAGCCTTACCTTATCCTCACAAGTGCTTGTTTGGTTTTGTGGAGCAAAAACGTATCGACCGACAAGAATTTTTAAGGAATATTCTTGTCACAAGAGGTGACCCCTTTGTCTGCGCATGTCCGCGCTTGCGCAGTAGTCGTTGTCGACAGACGAATGTCGAGAGTTCTTCATTATATTTTTGGTCGATATGGGAGCAACACGTATTTTCTTTTATTATCGTCCATTTACAGACGAAGATCTATGAAGTTTTGAAGCGTGCAAGCGTGCACCTACCTGTATTTATCCATTATTCGACTGGTACTACCACTAATTCTGCCTCCCTTGTCCTGAAAAGGGTCAGAATAAGATGTGCAAGAAGATGTTGCTGTCTTCAGTGGAAGACGTGTATATCTTCGGCTGTACTCGCCCATTATTCGATTGGAACTACCTCCTTGTCGATGAAAGGTATGCAGAGAAGAGCTCCCGTAGTTTTCAGTGGAAAACTGCTTTATTGTCCCTTTATTGATGGCAGAACATGAGTATTAGCGTATGCTCGAAAACAAAGAAGAAAGAATGCAGTTGTCTTTGCAACGGAGGTCGTAGATTCTTTACTGTGGGTGGAGCGCCACTCTGGTACAGTAACAGGTCTCCCTCCAAAAGAACGACTACAGACACGAAAATATAGACAGATTACCTTCCTTTGCTGTAAATTTGGATGAAGATCCAACAGACGTCTTTGGGGCAGTATGTGTACTGCTTGTCTGTTCAGCCCTGTTGAAGAATTGCAATAACTATTTACTAGATAATAAAACCTTCCTATGGCCATGTCTCCATTGGAAAGAATACTGTGACTTTTGAGTTAATTCTTCTGCAAACTCAACGAAGATCAAGCTGGCTAGATGAGATTTTATGTTATATTATATGTTGAAGTCCTTGCTTCCAACTTTTACACTGTATTTTGCACAGTATATTCAGGACAGGAGCTATGTCCAGTAATTTTCCCCTACTAACCACAAAAGATCGTCGTACCACTCTGCCTAGTTTACCAGGTCAGAGGGATACAGAAGAACGTGGCTACATTAATGCAAGTCACCATGGAGGCTCTTCTTGCAGAGTTACTGGCAGTGATGGGAGATTTTCATTGCCATCCCAGAGTTGTGCGAATCTTGAGACGGAGTTGTCGAATTACTCCCCAATCGAATTCACCAATGCCTGTACTACCCACAATGCAAAGCGATGACGTCAGACAGGAAAACATGGCTACAGTAAATATACCGCTGAAATATTGCTGGAAATCCTTCAAAAGAAAGCAATTCATCCACTCTACAATTGCAGAACTCCAGGTTTCTATGGCAGTTTATTTCTTGTATAGAAACTCGGCTAATGACGACCTCTGATACATCTCAGTGTTCTGAATTGATTTCTAACTACAACTTCAACGGTCACTGCCCACGAGTGAAGTTCGTTTACTATGTCAATAAATACCTGCTTGTCGCATCATTTAAACTGGAGACAGCAGAAATTATTAAAAATTCGGTTACAAAAGATGCGTTCTTTTATGTACCGATTCACAGGTCTCTCAACATCTACTTCAGTTTAATGTACACGGTCAAACATATCAGTTTAAAGCATTATGAAATTCGGGTTAGCGACACCTCTACAGTATCATGCGAGTAGTAAAGAGGCAAATCTCATTCTTCAGTTTCACAGAATAGGAGTTCACCATATACCTAGACCACTGGTTGTTTAGTGTACTTAAAGACACCAGTATTGGGTTCAAACCAAAGAACTCCTCCAATTATGCATCAACTGGGCTTCGTGATATCGATTTCCTAGGTTACCACTGCATTTTGGTACCAGAAAATTTCTTTCACCATATACCTAGACTACTGGTGGTTTGTGTACGTAAAAGACACCAGTATTGGGTTCAAACCAAAGAACTCATCCAATTATTCATCAACTGGGCTTCGTGATATCGATTTCCTGGGTTACCACTGCATTTTGGTACCAGGAAATTTCTTTCTACCTCGAAAAAATTAAATACCTGAGAATCTATTCAAGTCGTGGCGATCTCATCACAGTTAACCTCAAGGTTGCTTATATCCCAGGTAGGGATACTAGCATCTTTGGAAAAGACTATACCAATGGGTCAGTTATGTATGTGTGCCTTTCAGTGGTATCTAGAAAAAACTGGCAATATCTCCAGTCACTAGTTGTGAGAATTCCTGTTTCAAATCCTTCTGAAAAAGCATATTCACTGGTGGAAAATGCCAAAAAATGGGAAATAGGATGCCTTTTCTATACACAGGTGCACAATTCCCTTATTTTCGTAGATGCATTAAACCAGGGTTGATGATCCCATCTATAAGCATCACAGTTAGTGGCTTTGGACAGTTAAAAATGTATATATTACATTTCAATGTCATACAGCTGAAGGCAGTGTGTTCAGCCCTTAAAAGCCTTCAAGACAAATTCCACACAAAAGAATTCTGATAGCATCAGACAACACCACTGTGTTCGGTTATCTGAACAAACAGGGGGGGGGGGAGCGTATACCTCCTAGTTTGGCGCAGCTTGGCCTACTGCAATCCTTGAAATATACTCATAACAGACATATTCTTGGTTGCTTAAAGGTCATACTCAACATCATCTCCAGAAGGGATAAAGGTTTGGCGCATCCTGGCCTACTACAATCCTTGAAATATACTCATAAGAGACAGAAATATTCTGGGGTTACTTAAATGTCATGCTCAATGATCTCTACAGAAGTGACAAAAGTAATATGTACAGAATGGTTCTTACTCCCTTTATGGTTCTAGACAACGTGCAAGTTTGGCACAAATCAACAATAGGTGTTTTATGCAGGTATGCTGCATCTTGGCCTACTGCAATCCTTGAAATATTCTCATAGGAGCCAGATATATTCAGGGGTGCCTAGATGTCATGACAGCCTCTCCACAAAGAACGAAATAATACAGACAGGAGAGTCTTCATCTTTAATATTCTATTTGATTTACATAGTTTGTCAAATACCAATGGTAGAGATGTTTGCCACCAATATCAGTCATAAACTTCCTTTCTATGTTGCCAGTCCCGGATGCAAATGCTCTGAACATATATGAATTAAACATCTTGTTGGAGGTTCTGGACTGCTAGGCCTTTTGTCCTACACCACTTATTCCAAAAAGTCATTGAACAAGTGAACACCAGGTGCAAAATGATTGTAGTGGCCCCTTGGTGGCCCATGATACATTGGCTTTGGGGTCTGGTGAGTCATTCAACCAAACCTCCATTACAGCTACTTCACTGGTCTCAGAAACAGCCATTCAGTCAGAAATACCATCTGAATCTGTTGCATTGGCACCTTCATGCTTGGCACCTTAACTCCACTCAGAATCTCTTATATCATTCTCTGGGCAAGGGATAGAGAGATTTAGGGCATCTCAAGGACCCTCATCTTGGAATGTATGAGTCATGATGGGCCATTTTGAGCTCTGGTACCCACAGAATAAGGTGGCCATCTCAGAGCCTACGGTCTCAAATATACCAGATTTTTTGATCCAGTTACTTGCAAAAATCTGAAACCTGTCACTATTGTTGGCTTTGCAGCAGCCATAGCTGATCATTTACATTTTTTGTGCAGGAGTTGAGCCAAAGCCTGCATCTTTATAGGCCTATTGCAAGTGTTATAGAGAGAAGCCCACTGCTAACAGAGGTGCAGCATCAAGGGATTTGGCTTTGCTTCTGTTGGTTTTCACAAAAGGCTCCTTATTAACCTTTAAAAGGAGGTCAGTCTAAAGAAGTTTGACTTGCAAGACTGTTGCAATGCCATTGGAAGTGTATTCTGGGACTTTGGCTCCTTCAGACACAAGCCTCATAGGAAGGAGTTTACAGTTCTCCCTCCTACCTACCTTTTCAGCAAGGACCTATTAGCCTCAGTTGGTCTAGATTACCTCCAGTGGTCACTTCAGCTCTAGATCATTCCTGAACTCAAATTGCCTGGACACTTGATTCGTTGTCCTCTTACAGCACTTAGATCCTTCTTGGACAGGACTACTGCTTGGAGAAAAGGGAGAGTCTCCTTCTCCTGCCTTTTAGCAAGAATCAGTTGGCTTCTGATGGCCCAGATGGCTCAAACCAGTGGTCATTCCAGCTCACAAACCTTTCTTGAGCTGATGTTGGACTGATGTTGTGACACTCTGCTCTCTTACAGTACTTAGTTACTATCAGGACAGTACAAGTACTTCAAGGAGGGGAAGAATCTTGCTCATATCTTTTAAGGAAGGCTTGATGGAGATATCTTGAGTTCTGCTATCTCTTCCTGGATCAATCTGGCTGCATGATTAGATTGCCAGTCCTTTGATTTTGAGTCTCAGAATCTATACTTTGAGACACATATTAGATCCATGGCTGCCTTTTTAGTTTCCAAGAGTGGGGTCTTACCTGAGCAGATATCAAACTCTTGTTATTGGAAGACCCATAATTCTTTACTACATTCTACTCGAAGATGTAGCTTGGCAATCCCATGACCAGTCCATGAACAAATTGGGCCTTGTGGATTCACCTCAGCATGTAGTCAATTTTTGTGTATTTATACATGTTATTGATATGACTCACATTTTTATGTTCTCTCCAGTTATACAAGTCTTGTGTCACTGACATATGTCTTTCTTGGCTTACATATGGCCCCATATCTGCAGTTTATACAGTTCAGTTTGCCTGCTTGGAGATATTCCCATTGTCAGATGATGACATCTTGCTTGGGGAGTCATGCAGACATCTCCAGCCAATACTGGGTGATGGTTAATACTGCTATGTGATTTGTTGTAAAATTTTCTACAACAGCAACAGCAGCAACAATGACGACCACATCATGGATCTCTTGTTGAGGTTAGCAAATTACTTCTCTGTGTTGAAGAAGTAACATATAACCTAAGATGTGGCTTAGGGAAGCTTATCTTATCCTCTTATCAGTGCTTTATTTGGTGACCCCTTGTCTGACAATCATCTAACAGTGTGGCCAAAACAAATACCCTCCACCTGTTATGGTTGTATTCAAGCACTTGTGAGGATAAGGTAAGGCTATTTTACGCAATAAAATGTAACAAATTTTATTGTAATTTAACTTTTTACAAGTTAAATACTTACCTTATCCTCACAAGGATAAACCCACCCTACCTCCCCGCATAATTTGTTTTCTGGGGACCAAAAATACAATGAAGAACTCTCGACATTCGTCTGTCGACAACGACTACTGCGCAAGCGCGGACATGCGCAGACAAAGGGGTCACCTCTTGTGACAAGAATATTCCTTAAAAATTCTTGTCGGTCGATACGTTTTTGCTCCACAAAACCAAACAAGCACTTGTGAGGATAAGGTAAGTATTTAACTTGTAAAAAGTTAAATTACAATAAAATTTGTTACAATTCCTCTGCTGGAGCTTTTTAAAAATTATTGTAACAATCATGAAAGATTTAAACAGATTGTATTGTTAGTGAAGCATAAGCAATATCTCTACATCCTATCTTCACTTTAATTATGTTCCAGCCTCCTCACAGAGTCTGGCAGAACAAGCTGATGTTACAAGCATCACACTGGCACTGAGGACACTGGGTAGCTTTGACTTTGAGGGTCAGTCACTGACACAATTTGTGCGGCATTGTGCAGAGCATTTCCTGTCTAGTGAGCACAAAGATATTCGTCTCGAGGCTGTAAGAACCTGCTCACGACTACTGATGCCTTCTCTTGTTGTAAGTGATGTTGTTAAGATTTGTTTTTATATGAAAAGTAAAGGTTATGTATCCACAATTCAAATTCAGTTTTACAGTTACTATACAGGTTTTGACAGTTTTGGTGTCACAGGTGTAATGCATTGGATTTTATGTTTAACAAAAGTTCAGGACAGTGTAAGTTAAGTATAATTTTTTTCAGCTGTTGGCCAGTCAACAAGACCATGTGAGCATGACAGCAATGAACACTGTAGCAGATGTACTGAGAAAATTGCTTATTGTAGGAATCACTGACTCAGGTTAGGACTAATTTTGTCAACAGTGAATCCATGTTTTAACTAAGATAAAGAAACAGCATGAGCATAATCCTGGTAATTTAAGTCAATAATATTTTACTAGCACACAAATATAATAATAGTATCGTTGATTAAGTAGTCATATCACTTGTTATTGTTCAGACCGGTGTCATGACCATAGACTTATAAATATTAAAGATCCATTTTACTGCCAGGTGTTGTACAGCTGATAAATACCTTTGTGATAATAGTTGAGATACTTCTCTATGGTATACACTGCATTAGATTCACTATCTAGTTTGCATTACTTACCTGTATAACCTCAAGTACCTATTGTGATATAATCAACATCAGTGTACTGAACTTAGTGTTAACCTAAAACAATCACTCTACTTTTTGTTTTACAGATGCAGACATCAGGTACTCTGTTCTGGTGGCAGTAGAAGATCCACGGTTTGACCCTCACCTGGCACAGGCAGAGAACCTGTCTGCACTGTTTGTGGCTCTGAATGATGAGATATTTGAGATCAGGGAGCTTGCCATGTGTACAATAGGCAGGCTGAGTACACTGAATCCTGCCTATGTGATGCCTTCCCTCAGAAAAGTGCTCATACAGGTAAAGAAATAGTCCAATACAGGTGGGGACATAGGCTAGTCACTGTAGTGGATGTCTGAAGTTAGTAGATATCACATACATGTACATCAAAGAGGCCTTGGTGTGACCATATATTAAACACTGAATTCTGTGTTTGTGATGCCTTTACTCCAAAAATACTTCTGTAGTAGGGAGATAATCTGACTGACGTTGGGAAATAGATTGATAGTGGTGTATACTTTAAGTTGCATTGCATATGTTTAGTTATTTTTGGAATAGCTACATATGAAGGACTCCATTCTGTGAATGTGATACATTTACAGGTAAGGAGATAAGAGTATCATCCTAATATTAAGAGTGCAAATCAAACCAGTTGTGTGCACTGTATGCAGCTGGGGAATAACATATTCATTGAATGTAAAATGCCATATACTTCTCATACAGGTACAGAAGTGAGCCTTTACAGTTGATCTGGTATTGTTATGTCCAGTGTAATACTGAAACTTTTAAAGCTATCAAACTTCTATACAAACTGATAAATGATTTGGCAAAGCATTGTCAGACAAAACATACATAGGTGAAGGACCTGACTACTCAGTTTTAACCCCACAGCCCTTAACGGCTGTCGGGATATTGTTTTCACCCATGGTGTCCGGATGGGCGGGTGGGCGGGTGGGCGGCGGGAAATAGTTTGTCCGGGCTGTATCTCAGAAACTGTAAGGTGTAGGAAGTTCATACTTCGCAGGGACATTGCTTGGGGGGTGTAGGTGTGCAACGTCATGGTCTGACCTTAATTTGACCTTTGACCTTGCCGTAGTGACCTTGAGTTTGAATATCTTGTCCGGGCTATATCTCGGCAACCATAAGGTGTAGGAAGTTGATACCTGGCAGGGACATTAGTTAGGGGTTGTAGGTGTGCAACGTCATGGTCTGACCTTGATTTGACCTTTGACCTTGCCGTAGTGACCTTGACCTATAAAACCTTGTCCGGGCTATATCTCAGCAACTGTAAGGTGTAGGAAGTTGATACTTACTAGGGACATTGGTTAGGGGGTGTAGGTGTGCAACGTCATAGTCTAACCTTGATTTGACCTTGCTGTAGTGACCTTGACCTATAAAATCTTGTCCGGGCTATATCTCGGAAACCGTAAGGTGTAGGAAGTTGATACTTGGTAGGAACATTGGTTAAGAGTTGTAGGTGTGCAACATCATGGTGTGACCTTGATTTGACCTTTGACCTTGCCGTAGTGACCTTGACCTATAAAACCTTGTCCGGGCTATATCTCAGCAACTGTAAGGTGTAGGAAGTTGATACTTGGTAGGGACATTGGTTAGGGGGTGTAGGTGTGCAGCGTCATGGTCTAACCTTGATTTGACCTTGCTGTAGTGAGCTTGACCTATAAAATCTTGTCCGGGCTATATCTCGGAAACCGTAAGGTGTAGGAAGTTGATACTTGGTAGGAACATTGGTTAAGAGTTGTAGGTGTGCAACATCATTGTCTGACTTTGATTTGACCTTTGACCTTGCCGTAGTAACCTTGACCTATAAAACCTTGTCCGGGCTATATCTCAGCAACTGTAAGGTGTAGGAAGTTGATACGTGGTTGGGACATTGGTTAGGGGGGTGTAGATGTGCAACATCATAGTGTGACCTTGATTTGACCTTTGACCCTTGCTGTAGTGACCTTGACCTATAAAATCTTGTCTGGGCTATATTTCGGAAACTGTAAGGTGTAGGAAGCTGATACTTGGTGAGGACATTGATTGGGGGTAGTAGGTGTGCAACGTCATGGTGTGACCTTGATTTGACCTTTGTACTTGCCGTAGTGAACTTGACATATAATACCTGGTCTGGGCTATATCTTGGAAACCGTAAGAGGTGTAGGAAGTTGATACTTGTTAGGGACATTGGTTAGGGGGTGTAGGTGTGCTATGTCATGTGACCTTGATTTGACCTTTGACCTTGCTGTAGCGACCTTGACCTATAAAATCTTGTCCAGGTTATATCTCAGAGACTGTAAGGTGTAGGAAGTTTATACTTGGTAGGGACATTGGTTGAGGGTTTTAGGTGTGCCACGTCATGGTGTAACACTGATTGACCTTTGACCTTGCTGTATTGACCTTTAAAATCTTGTTGCACCTTTGGGTCTGTCTATTGTTGCAGATTAAGCACTGTTAAAGTCATATTAGAATTCATTAAGAATTTTATTTTGCAAGTTCCCATTGTAACAGATGGAATTTCATCAAGTGAGCCACAGGCTTTTCTCCAACACCACACATAAGCATTCATTGAATATATTGCCACTTCGGTATGCATGGATAATATTCAAAACATCCAAACCATAATTCGGCCATTTTTGGTTTACTGATAAATGCTGTCATTTTATTATTGAATTGTCTTGTTTTAATACTTTATCTTTATATACATTTCTTTTCCTTAGATATTATTTTCTCTACTTAAGCATTATTTGGACCTTAATATAACTTACACTGCTCTGAAAGTATCTTGAACTTTGTACTGTTACATTACTTCTATATCTCATGGTGTTGAAAAATATTTCCCTAGGCTGTGGGGTACGAGCATCTCTGATGCTATTTTAACTTTTACTCAGTCGAAAGAGTACACATACAGATTGTATGTAGGTAGCAGTTTTAAGCATTATTTGGACCTTAATATAACTTACACTGCTCTGAAAGTATCTTGAACTTTGTACTGTTACATTACTTCTATATCTCATGGTGTTGAAAAATATTTCCCTAGGCTGTGGGGTACGAGCATCTCTGATGCTATTTTAACTTTTACTCAGTCGAAAGAGTACACATACAGATTGTATGTAGGTAGCAGTTAACTTTATGAATATAATCACAAGTTATATATTACAAAATAGTATATCAGACTAACAATGATTGAATGGTGTTGTGGAACCACAGTTGTGACACTGAAATTATACAAAAATTATACAAACATGAACATAGATGATTGTGGGAAATATTTTGACGTTGGAATCCAGTTCACAACGACAAGTGAGTTACAATGTAAAACCCCAACTTTAACCTTTGTATACTTAGATTCTCACTGACCTGAAACACAGCGGGCTGGGCAGAAACAAAGAACAGGCAGCAAGGATGCTTGGCCATCTGGTTTCCACAGCTCCCAGACTCATACGGCCCTACATGGAGCCCATTCTAAAAGTGAGTTTTACTTTGTAAAATTGATTGTTTTCTTTTTGTTGTATTCATACTGAATGGTATGTAAGTAGCTTCACCACTGAGGAATGTAGAATGTATGTCTCTCAGTTTGTCCATGTCAAAATTTTGATAAGTTAAAGTCCTGTTCTGTAGTATCTTTTTGGTCTCATTAAACCAATTATTATATAAGATGGTGCAGAAAAGTGCCGAACCCCTTAAAACCTTATCAGTGTATTCAAATAATAGTATGAAGACATATTTTCAGATGTTTCCCAAAAAGTTTGGTAATGCATCTGTATCAAATGTATACCTTGATCAAATATTCTCTTTTGTACTTTAATCAAGGAACATGTTCTTGGTATTCTGCATATCTGACCTGAACCTATACCTGTACTCCAAATTTTGCTCCATTTGTGTAACATAGCCTCTACGGTACTATGATCTGGGTTATGAAAGTCCATAAAATTTGGCCAAAGTTTGGTACCATCAGTGTATTCAGAAAAGATAATCAGCAGTTGTACTTTTGGTTCAGGTGCTGATCCCAAAACTGAAGGACCCTGACCCAAACCCAGGAGTGGTGATTAGTGTTCTTGCTGCAATTGGTGAGCAGGCAGAGGTATCTGGGATGGAGATGAAGAAATGGATGGATGACCTGCTACCAATCATCTTGGACATGCTTCAAGACTCGTCTTCCCTGCAGAAAAGAGAGGTAAAGTAACCAGGGTTTAATGTCAAAAGACTTTTCCCTGTGAAGAAGTAGAGGAAGAGTAAACAGATCCTAATGTGTCAAGACTGATCCCCGCAGAAAGGAGATGTAAAGTAGGTGGGGGTCTAATGGCAAAGTTTACCTTGCTGCCAGGGAAGTATCCTGTTACAATGTTACTGCTTCAATGACTTTGTGTTAGTGTTGTGAACAATAAACTGGTATGCGGATTTTCATTTGTTTCCGGCAAAAATAACGAAATTCCCAAAGAACCGGTTATTGAAAACGTCATCATTTTAGACCACCTAATGCCTCATATTTCATCAAAACGACAAAAAATATACATATTTTGTGAACTATGTCACATTTTACTTACTATTGGTCAAAAATCTTGTTTACATACTTAATAATTTCTCACGAAAGCCATTTCCAGTTGTAAGTTTGACTCATGTACACCATGTGAATAATTTTACTGCACCCTGACAAGCATACAAAATACCGGAGTTTGTTTATTTCAAAGCCCGGGTAACCGGTTTTGATTTCTATAAATGGTCCCACCACTACTTTGTGTTGAATAAGAAGAGTTGCACGAGTGTAATTTTAAAAGTATCTTATTTAGGCTTGTTGATATTTGTTAAGTTTGAGTTAGGTTCTTTTCATATGGCAACAACATTTCTATCCCTGCATCAGTTGTGGTGTGGTTAAACAAGTAGTTTTTACAGGTAGCTCTGTGGACATTGGGACAGCTAGTAGAGAGCACTGGTTATGTGGTGGAGCCATACAGAAAGTACCCACAGTTACTGGATGTCTTGCTTCACTTTCTGAAAACCGAGCAAGCACTTACCATAAGGAGGGAGGCTATCAGGGTTCTTGGTAAATATAAAGTACCTTATTTTTCCCCAAAATAGGGCCTGTACATTAGTTTTCGTTTAACTTCAGTGCAGTGGGCATAAATTTGAACTGAACCTCTTTTGGAAATAAAAATGTTGTGCTGTAATTCAAAACCTTCTGTTTTTAACTCACTGTTTATCTTTGAAGCGAGGTCTGGGACGGGTGCTATAGAGCAGCCCCAAGTACCCGCACTGTGACCACTGACCCGAATTTGAGTAATCGTGAGATTTAGTACCTGCCATTAGAAGTCTTCTGTAAGCAAATGTTAACAAAACTATTGAAGAAAAATGTCTTCTCTTTAACCAGGTATTATAGAATATGGATTAAATTATATGTTTTTTAAGCCATATTCACAACTTTATCTAATATTATGTGGCAGAAATGTAGCATATTTTATACAAGCATTTCATTTTATGGGCGATAATTCAATACGCTGTGAGTACTCGAGTACTTAAAATGGACTTGAGTCATATTATAGACCGATTCATCTATCGAGGCTCGGGTAACCGTTCAGAGTCCCTATTTGAAACATGTTTATATAAAGGTTAATGGTATTTCTGAATATTACAGTTTATAAGAAAAGACTTATTGAGTGAATACAAAATAACTCCATTTGAAAGAAAATGCTTTTGTATCACACTTGAGTTTTTAAGCGTAATAAGTTAAGTTTAACTTCAAGGTTATACACAGTCAGAAGTCTGCTTCCTGTAAATGGTTCTCTGATTGGGAACTGTATTTACATAGGCCCCTGGGCAGTGGTGATTGCTTTTAAGTCAGTTCTTGTTTGGAATAGTATGTGTTAGAATATGGGCCATGCGGTTTGCCATTGATAATCAGACATCCTAAATCTTGTATGCTAAAGAATAAAATGATGACAATGATTTATTGTGAAAAGAGAAGTGCTGGGTATTTAAACGACAGGTACAACAATCTTATACATTGCCATAATGTTGTTATGTATCGGCTATAGTTTGTTAGAAGGTAATTCATTTTCCTTGAAAATAATTGAAACATTGCATCTACATGACTTTGCAGGGAACACAAAAGTTTAAAAACTTGCCTCCTTGAGTCAGGAGTTTCAAATTGCCAGAAAATTGTGTGGGAAAGTTGATGATTGCTTGTGAATATCCGAGCTTTATAGTGGCAAGATTAATTGCTGACAAGAAAAGTGTGAATTTTGAACACTTAAATTTGGGCTTAGATTGTGTTGTGTTTCTCTGTGTAGGACTTCTGGGAGCATTAGATCCATACAAGCACAAGGTAAATCTGGGTCAGATTGAGAGGATGCGAGATGCTGGAGCTGTTTTGTCTGAATATAAGATGGAGGAAGATAATGACCAGGGTAAGTGTGTGGGAAGCAGTGCTGCTCCACAGTAGTTTTTTTTTTTTTTTAAATGCATCAGAAATATACAACAAAGTGTCTGTTTATTTTTAGAATGTTAGGATTAAAAATGTTTATTTTCTCTTCATATGTATAATCCAGATGCAGTTAGCACTCTAATGAATACTGATCATCATGGTCATCATTTCAAATTCCAGAAGCAGTTTGTAAGGTTTTGTTTGATTGATCAAAAACAATGTAAAAAAAATATAAAATTGGCATACTTGAGACATAATCAAACCAGCTTATGTAATTGTGATAAACGTTTTACAGTTCAGTTTTTGAAAGTGTAAGCTAATATTGAGGAAATGTTTGAAAAAGGATTTCAGTTCACCTGAGCAGTAGGAGGTTGATTAATTTTGTGTTTTATGTTGCAATCAACAGACAGGGTCATATGGTGACGACCGGTAGTTTACTGGTGGAAGAACCAGTGCATCCTAGTTGGTCAAGATTCTGCACTGTAAACTACCGGGCATTTACAAGTAACTACCACCTTTCCAACATGAAATGCCCAGGTCGAGATTCAAACCAGTGACCTCAGAGGTTGAAGGCAATCGCTCTAACCGCTGCACCACCGAGCCTGCTCTGAGCAGTACAAGGTTGATGCAGTTTGACAGTGTAGTGTTAATCAATAAGCCAATTTAACATTCAACAAGAACATATTTTAAGCATATTTTTTAACTTTTGAGTTACCTTCCTTTCTATCCATAGATTACAACACGAGTGAGATGCTGGTGAGCATGAGTCAGAATACTTTGGAGGAGTTCTACCCTGCAGTTTCCATAGCAACATTAATGCGTATCATCAAGGACCCGTCTTTGTCCCAGCATCACACAATGGTGGTTCAGGCAATCACATTCATATTCAAAAGTCTGGGCATTAAATGTGTGCCCTACATCTCCCAGGTCATGCCAAACTACCTGCATGTCATCAGGACTTCTGACCCCACATTTAGAGAGGTACGTCTCTCTGTTACTTCTGTTAGCCATTCTCATGCAAGCATTCTTGTCTCAAAAAAGAAAAAAAAAAAGATTGTCAGAAAGTTTTCTTACTGGAATGTATGTTACAATAAATATACATAAACATACATGTCAGAACTTAATATCCTGTCATGAGATTATGGGTATTGATCTTACAGACTTCAGGTTAATTTGAAGAAATATAATTTTTTCCCTCTTTTTATATTCATATTATAGACAATTTGCATGTGGTCAAAATGTTGTGTACTGTGAAAATATTAGGGATGGGACGGTACAAAAATATGTACATCGGTAGGTCGCCAATGCAAAACCGTACCGATTCTGGAATTCCGTGTTTAGTACACCTCAAACAAACATGGACATTTCCTCTTCACGACATCACAATAAAAGTGACCAAATGCATGAAATACAAGATAAAAGTTTATAATTTCTTCAGATTTCTTGTTTGTTCCCAATATTTTAAGTTTTCCTTCAATTTTATGGGCTGACAAGCGAGATTGAGGTTATAAATAGACGTAACCAAAAAATCGCTATTACAGTATAAAGTCTGCAAATGCATGTAAATTGGGGATAAAACCTTATAATTTCTTCAGATTTCGGGTATGTTTCTACTATTTTAACTCTTCCTTCCATTATATGTGTGGACAAGCGAAGTGGCGGTTGTAAAATTTCATCACGGTATTTCAATAAAATGCTCTCGATACCGAAATACCGGAACTACCGTCACATCCCTAGAAAATATGCAGTCTAATGTTCTGTGACAAAATAATCTATCACAGAAACAAGTTAGAATTTCTGGCGACACAACTTTATATCCTGATTGTATTGAGGGTAGGGCTCTCAGGTCTAGATTTTAGATCATTTGAGAAATATAATTTTCACCCTTTTCTTTTATCTATTCACTCATTTCTTTTAATCAAGCCAGTAACGGCAGTAGTGCTGCGACGATGTTTGAAGAAGTTCTATACTTCGCCCATTTACTGCCCCGATTTCAGAGTTCGGTTCAAACGTCTGAAATTCGGACTTTGCAAAACACCTAGAAATCCCCAACATTACACCATATCCCAACGGATCCTATTTTCGCCCATCTATAAAACCGGTTTCTTTTATTGAAAATATGGCAGAATTTATTTAAAATATACATGGATTTTATGTTTTTGCTATATTTTCAACAAAGTGACAAGATTTTATGAGAGATTTCTGCGTTTTAACTGGTTTTGAAAATACTCTTTCGAAGATCGAACTAGACCGAAGTTCGCTAGCTTGTACCGATACCAAACATTGAATCCGATATTCAAAGCAATTTCACAGCACTAAACGGCAGGTAACCTATCATACCTTTTACAACAGTAGATATTATATAACAATTATTGTTTGTTATATATAACAAAAACACAAATAATAATGTATCAGTTGCTGTCAGGGTTTCTTTTCATTACAAATCTGACCCACATGAGGATGGTCAGAGGCAGAAAGTTCCATTTCTATCAGGAAATGTCTGGCACTAAGAGTATGAACTAGTTATGTGAATGCCATCAGAACTCATGACACCATATATCAGGGTACTACAGATTTATGGATGCAAATTGTTAATTTTTCCAGTGGAAGGAGGTTATTTTTATGTGTTGAGGTCAGTGTAAAATCCCCAAAAATCAACATCTCTTAGGATATTAGTATGTAACATAGTCTGTTGATTGATATTTGAGTTTTTGATTTAGTTTATAGCCTTGCTTTTCCTTTATTTTCGCAGTTCTTATTTCAACAACTTGGTGTGATCATTGCCATAGTGAAGCAACACATCAGGAACTACCTAGATGATATCTTTGGCCTGATAAAGGTGAGTCATGTGGTGATATTGTATAGGGATGTAGGTGTGCAGTGTCATTATCTGTCTTTGATTTGACCTTTGGCCTTGCTGAAGTGACTTTTACCTTTAAAATCTTGTCCGGGCTATGTCTTGGAAACTATAAGGTGTAGGACATTGATACTTGTTTTGATATTTTATCTTATTACATATTTTTCCTTAAGTCTCTTTAAGTTTTAGTTCTTTACATACACATAACATAAACTGTCTGTTCTGATGCTTTTTTGACTTCAATTTGAAAAATAATCTTTTTGTTATGCACACTCTTCTAATAACATACAATAATCTATGCTTTGCCTATTAGTAACAATATTAGTGACATTAAAATGTATTTAAAATACACGGACTTTGTAGGAATACTGGACAGTGAATAGCCTGATGCAGGGTACCATCATCCACCTGATAGAGCAGGTGGTAGGGGCACTCGGTACCGAGTTCAAGGTCTTTCTGCCTGAGATTGTGCCTCAGATTCTGCGTGTCTTTATGCAGGACAACAGTCCTGGGAAAAGTGTCACAGGCAAGGTAGGCAAGGAATGCTTTGGAAATGTATTTACATAGATGGTATATGGAAACAGTACCAGTGAGAATGACCCAAGATCTTAAGTTTATATGAACAAAAACTGTGTACTTAAGCCATGGTTTTTCATTCATCTTTGTGAAAACCTTTCATAAATACCAGCGTAGAGGTTGGCATGAAGTTGGTTGGTATCTTTAAAGTTGGTGATTTTTTTATAAGATCAATATAGAAGGAATTGGATTCTTTAAAAGGGTTCATTGAGACCATAAATCATGTATTCACTTGGCTTCAACAACCAGAAGTCAGACTATGTATACTTCATTTGCCGAAGCTTCACATTTGATTTTAAAAATGTCTCATTAATCATTAGTGAATAGCTCACATTATCTTCACTAGTGTCATTTCTTTTTAAATACAGTCAACCCAGAATATACAAAAACAGATGTAAATAAATAAATAAATTGTGGACGTTAACCACAGAGTCTTCGGTTCAATATTCATGTCATATATTGCAGTCATAGTGTGAAGAAATTGTACATCTTAAAATAATTAGGGCTGCGAACGGTTAGTCGAGCCTCAATAGATGAGTCGGTCTTGGCTAGTACTCAAGTCCATTTTAAGTACTCAGTTACTCGCGAGGTATTGTATTATTGCCCACATAATGAAATGTTTGTGTAAAATATGCTACATTTCAGCATTTCCGCCACATAATATCAATTTAAGTTCTTATTTTCACTTGAAAATGTATAATTTACTCCATATTCTATAATATCTGGTTAAATAGAAGATATTTTTCTTCAAAAGCTTCGTTTCCAGAATCGACTTCTAATGGTAGGTTCTAAATCTCGCGGTTACTTGAATTCGAGCCGGTTGTCTGAGGGTGATTACTAAAAATAAAATTACACAACTAAAATTGTAAGTGTGCCAGTTTGATTTGACAGGAGAAGTAACTTGTGCTTTTGTTTGCAGCTGCTGAATGCACTACAGTTGTTTGGGGCAAACCTGGATGATTATCTGCATCTTCTACTACCTCCTGTCGTCAAACTGTTTGATTCAGTGGATACACCTATACCAGTAAGAAGGTAAGTAGACCTGCATTAGAATGGCCATAAAATTAAGGTATATGTCAGATAGGATGAGAACATTTCTCACTGGAGGTTACCTAGTTTACAGGAATTCCTGATTTAGTACTACTAGTTTTGTTGGCCCTGTGAAATCTAATAACTTGATTACCGTGGACGTGAATCAGTGCTGGAAGAACAAAAATTCCAACAATGTGTTTATTTTAGCTTTACATTGATGATGTGAGCTAGTTAGTGACATAATTTCCTCATAACCCAGAGAAATTTGCTTCTATCTATTCTGACCCTTCAATTGTGTCAGTTTGAACTTTTGTTTGGAAGTCTTCCCAGAAGGCTAACACTGTATGAGCCATATTACATACATTGCCAATTTTTTCAAGATATTCCAGTGTGATCAAGTACTCTTTTTATTGTGTGAAATAGCCTTTCATTGTCCTCACAAGTGCCTATTTGTTTTATCAGAGTAAGCTGTATTGTCAAACAAGAATATTTTAAAAAATAATCTTATTAGAGAGGTGACCCTTTTGTCTGTGAATGTGGGCACGTGTGCGGAGCGCATTGTCGACAATACTTTGTTTTGCATTAGACATCATATATCATGTGTCTAGTTTACCTAATGTATTTTCACACTGATCATGTGAAGTGACAAAACCTATTGAAGAACTAGCAGACCCTTTTTCTGTCAATATTAGCTTATAACTGCAATAAGAAAATGTGTTCATATTACATCACTTGAGAAAATTTTCGACGGTTATTTTAGATACAGCACTAAATTTCAATATAACAATTTTTGGCTAAATAAAGTAATCGTTAAATAGTAGACAATAATAAAAGGGTACCTCACTACATAAATACCCCTTGGTGGGCCAGGGTGGCCAATTTCTCAAATCTGTGCTGTATTTCTAGAGCTGCATTGGAGACCATTGACCGACTGACTGACTCACTTGACCTCACTGATTATGCATCCCGCATCATCCACCCACTGGTGAGAACACTGGATGCCTGCCCAGAGCTCCGTCTCCCCGCCATGGAAACATTGGCCTCCCTTATCATGCAGATGGGTAAAAAATATGAGATCTTCATCCCCATGGTCAACAAAGTCATCCACAAGCACAGGATCCAGCACCAGCGATACGATATCCTGCTCTGCAAGATTGTTAGGGTAAGTCCATTTGTGTCAAAGAAATGTTGTAAAACAGGAGATTGGCTATTGGTTAATCGTAAAAGTTTTGTAAGGATCCACTCTGCAATGTACTGCTCTGTAGTAGGGACAGGGAGATTGAAAATGAACTGAATGAGCTACCTACAGTTAACTGGTTTTGGTGTTAATTGGGTTTTTTATGTCAGCTGACTTGTCAGTCAGCTGACATTATGTCGTCACTCTGCGGCGTGGGTGTACGCGTACGCGTGAACAACTTCTCCAAAACTACAAGGCCTAGAGACGTGCTGTTTTTTTTAAAAGATACCTTATCTATCGAGGATGAAAAATTGTTCAAGGCATGCAAATCTGTCTGTTCGTCTGTTTGCTAGAGACATTACAAGGGGGGTACCCCCACCAAAAGTGTGAAAATTTCAACACTTAATCACAATTTTCTCAGTGACTATTGCAGGGATTTCTCTCATATCTTGCATATGTGTACTAGGCCACAGGTAGATTCTCTTGTGTGAGTATGAGACCTGGATCTGTCTTACTTTTTTTTTAATAAATTTTTTTAATAATTTTTAATGCATTAAAATTCATGAAATCATGCACAAAATCATTTATAACTTGAAAAGTGTTGCATTTAGAGATTTTGTTAAAATATGTTATTCAGCTACTTTTTTCATAGCTACAATATGGTAAGTTGGGTGCCTGTCTCAATAGCTAAGTGAGTAATAGCTACTTTTGGGCTTTTCAGTAACTTCCATCATGAGTAAAATCACTTGTAACTTAAAAACTATTGCATTTAGAGAATTTAGTATAAATATGTTATTCAGCTACTTTTGGGTCAGCTATAACATAGTAAAATTTTAGACCTGTAGCTCATGGCATAGCTGAGTAATAGCTACTTTTAGGTTATCACTGTTGAGTAAATCGCTTATAACTTCAAAAATATTGCATTTAGAGAATTTCGTATAAATATGTTATTCAGCTACTTTTGGGTCAGCTATAACATAGTAAAATTTCAGACCTGTAGCTCATGGCATAGCTGAGTAATAGCTACTTTTAGGTTATCACTATTGAGTAAATCGCTTATAACTTGGAAACTATTGCATTTTCAGTATTTTGTTGCAATATATTATTCACCTATTTTGGGATCAGCTATAACATAGTGAAGTTTCAGATCTGTGGCTCATTGCATAGCTGAGTAATAGCTACTTTGAAGTTCTCACTATTGAGTAAATCACTTGTAACTTAAAACCTATTGCATTTAGAGAATTTCGTATAAATATGTTATTCAGCTACTTTTGGGCCAGCTATAACATAGTGAAATTTCAGATCTGTAGGTCATGGCATAGCTCAGTAATAGCTACTTTAAAGTTCTCACTATTGAGTAAATCAGTTGTAATTGGAAAACTATTGCATTTAGAGAATTTCGTATAAATATGTTATTCAGCTACTTTTGGGTCAGCTATAACATAGTAAAATTTCAGACCTGTAGCTCATGGCATAGCTGAGTAATAGCTACTTTTAGGTTATCACTATTGAGTAAATCAGTTGTAACTTGAAAACTATTGCATTTACAGTATTTTGCTTAAATATGTTGTTCACCTACTTTTGGGTCAGCTATAACATAGTAAAATTTCAGACATGTAGCTCATTGCATAGCTGAGTAATAGTTCCTTTGAGGTTCTCACTGTTGAGTAAATCAGTTGTAATTGCAAAACTATTGCATTTAGAGAATTTAGTATAAATATGTTATTCAGCTACTTTTGGGTCAGCTATAACATAGTAAAATTTCAGACCTGTAGCTCATGGCATAGCTGAGTAATAGCTACTTTTAGGTCATCACTATTGAGTAAATCAGTTGTAACTTGAAAACTATTGCATTTACAGTATTTTGCTTAAATATGTTGTTCACCTACTTTTGGGTCAGCTATAACATAGTAAAATTTCAGACCTGTAGCTCATGGCATAGCTGAGTAATAGCTACTTTGAGGTTATCACTGTTGAGTAAATTGCTTATAACTTGGAAATTATTGCATTTAGAGTATTTTGTTTCAATATGTTATTCACCTATTTTGGGGTCAGCTATAACATAGTGAAGTTCCAGACCTGTGACTCATTGCATAGCTGAGTAATAGCTACTTTGAAGTTCTCAATGTTGAGTAAATCACTTATAATTTGAAAACTATTGCATTTAGAGAATTTAGTATAAATATGTTATTCAGCTACTTTTGGGTCAGCTATAACATAGTAAAATTTCAGACCTGTAGCTCATGGCATAGCTGAGTAATAGCTACTTTTAGGTCATCACTGTTGAGTAAATCAGTTGTAACTTGAAAACTATTGCATGTACAGTATTTTGCTTAAATATGTTGTTCACCTACTTTTGGGTCAGCTATAACATAGTAAAATTTCAGACCTGTAGCTCATGGCATAGCTGAGTAATAGCTACTTTGAGGTTATCACTGTTGAGTAAATTGCTTATAACTTGGAAATTATTGCATTTAGAGTATTTTGTTTCAATATGTTATTCACCTATTTTGGGGTCACCTATAACTAGGGGTGTGACAGGGTGCCCGGTCACCGAAAGACGGTGACAATCTATGAAACTACCGGGTATATTTTAATGTTCGTGGAAACCGAAAATCTATACTTCCTTTACAGAAAAGGTACAAATTGTGTTGAATAAAATAAATATAACAATAAAAAGTGTTTTACTTACCCTAGAACTCCATTATCTATCATATTTTATCACAACTTGAGCTTCAGTACACCTTAAGTACCTGGACTTCCTGTCTGGGAATTTACCGTAATCAACTTTACTGTATCTCCATAGCAACCATAGTTCATTTCCTGTCTGCAGGTAAGTACTCTCTTTTTTGCTAGTATCCAGTTTAACTGTATTTTGTGTTGCTTTTTTTGACAAAATGATCATTTTTGCCTTAAAAAACGAAGCAAACTGCAAGGAAATGGTCTAATATTAAGCTTTTGGATGTTCACGATCTCCGGTTACGGTCCGGTTATTTCCCGCAGATTAACCGGAGTCAAAATATTGTCCCCGTCTCACCCCTAGCTATAACATAGTGAAGTTCCAGACCTGTGACTCATTGCATAGCTGAGTAATAGCTACTTTGAAGTTCTCACTGTTGAGTAAATCAGTTGTAATTGGAAAACTATTGCCTTTACAGAAATTTGTGCAAATATGTTATTCAGCTACTTTTGGGTCAGCTATAACATAGTGAAATTACAGACCTGTGGCTCATGGCACAACTGAGCAATAGCTATTCTCAGGCACTGACTGTTGAGTAAATCGGCTATAACTTGAAAAATATTGTATTTGGAGTATTTTGTTAAAATATATTGTTCACCTACTTTTGGGTTAGCTATAACATAGTGAAATTACAGACCTATAGCTCGTGGCATAGCGGAGCAATAGCTATTTTCAGGTTCTCACTATTGAGTAAATCAGTTGTAACTTGAAAACTTGCATTTACAGTATTTTGCTTAAATATGTTGTTCACCTACTTTTAGGTCAGCTATAACAGAGCAAAAATTCAGACATGTAGCTCATTGCATAGCTGAGTAATAGTTACTTTGAGGTTCTCACTCTTGAGTAAATCAGTTGTGACTTGAAAACTATTACATTTAGAGTATTTTGTTAAATATGTTATTCACAGACGTTTCGGTCAGCTATAACATAGTGAAATTGCAGACCTCTATGTCATGGCATAGCTGAGCAAAGCTTCTTTCAGGTTCTCACTGTTGAGTAAATCATTGTATCCAACCTGTAGGAAATCATGGGCTGGGAATCTGTTAATATGGTCCGATTTGACCTTGGAACCCTCCTTCAAGGTCAAATGAGGATAGCCAAACATAAAAGTGCTTATAACTCGCTTATTATTGGTCCTAGAGGTTTGGAATGAAAACCAACCTATAGAAAATCATGAGCTGGGAATTTTTTGGTGTGGTCGGATTTCACCTTGGACCCCTCCTTCAAGGTCAAATGAGGATAGCCAAACTTAAAAGTGCTTATAACTCACTTATTATTGGTCCTAGAGGTTTGGAATGGAAAACCAACCTATAGAAAATCATGGGCTGGGAATCTTTTGGTGTGGTCGGATTTCACCTTGGACCCCTCCTTCCAGGTCAAACGAAGATAGCCAAACTTAAAGTGCTTATAACTCGCGTATTATTGGTCTTGGAGGTTTGGGATGGTAAACCAACATATAGGAAATCATGGGCTGGGATTCTTTTGGTGTGGTCAGATTTGACCTGGGACCCCTCCTTCAAGGTCAATTGAGGATAGCCAAACTTACAATTGCTTATAACTCGCTTATTATTGGTCCTACAGGTTTGGGATGGTAAACAAGCTACAGGAAATCATGGGCTGGGAATTTTTTTGTGTGGTCGGATTTGACCTTAGACCCCTCCGTCAAGGTCAAACAAGGATAGCCAAACTTAAAAAGTGCCTATGACTCACTTATTATTGGTCCGACAGGTTTGGGATGGTAAACCATCCTAAATTCTTTGGCTGGGAATCTTTTGGTATGGTCAGATTTGACCTTTGGATCCCTTCTTCAGGGTCGAACGAGGATATTGCATTTATAGTATTTCTTTAAATATTTTTAACCTACTTTTTACACTTAAACAATTACCTTGTTACTTTATTTCATAATACCATTTGCAGGGCACAACTTTTTTGTCCTTTTCTTCTGTCAGCTTCGGAATATCTTTCCATTTACTGTATTTCTGTACAGCCCTTTTCCTGATAATTATGCTTTCCTCTCATTATCACCATCACAAATCAAAAACATTCAGTCAGCTGACACAGTGCCCGTTCATGGGCACTCTCCTCTTGTTTATGTATATCACTGAAATTCATATTTTACCATCACATTTACAACTGTGCCATATTTCACTTGTTATCCCATATTGTATCTTTCCTGCGTGTGTGTTTTATATTTCCTCTCAGATTGTGTGTTTTTTTAGTCTGCCACTTCTGATTGGTGATAATAAGTGATATTGGAAAAAAAATCTTGTCATTTAAAACTAAAAATCGCAGAAATACGTGACAAACAATCCATTCACACTATTTACTTCATCTGCCACCTTTTATTTAACTCAGGACACAGTAATCTTTTCAAATTGAGCCATTCTTGTTCTGAACCCCAAAACATTCTTAAGTGCAATTAAGGTGTTTTCTGAACTTCAAACCAAGGAGGCACCCATTATTTGCCTGAGGATGTTGTTTGACATTAGTGAAGGAGCGAATTACCCCCTAGTTGTAAATTACCCCCTCTGAGTCTTCAAAAGTTTAAGTTGGTTATATATGATTGTTAGGGGATGATCAGATTCACATATTTTAGCTGACAACAGTTATCTATAGAAAGTAAAGCTTCCAAGAATCGTTGGTGGTTACACAGGCATAGCCAATTATAACAGTGATAACAAATGATATCGCCAGTGGACAAGTATGACTAATAGTTAAGGTGTTGACAGTACACTCCCAGTTAAAAGAGTTTGTGGGGTTAGGGAGTATTAAACTGGCTATTGACATCATTACAAACTAAATTCTTTGCCCCAGGAAGTTTAGTGAAAGCTAGCATTTTATGTCAAAGCCTCTGATGTAGTTTGATATAATCTATTATTATTGAAATTTCTGTGGTCATTTCTGTAAAACATTGTCAAAATGTCATGTTTGAGATGTTCTGCGGTAACAGTTGATCATGATTTGTCGTTATGTCTTCTTAATATTCTGAACAGGGCAGTACAATAGCAGAAGAGGAGGAGGACCCCGATTTGGCAAAACACAAGAAAAACAGGGACAAGAAGAAAGGTAACATCCAGGACAAGACTTCCGAGACAGCCACCATCAAGAAACTGCATGTCAGCTCTGCAAACCTTCATAGGGTGAGAACACATGGTGTTAGGTTCATTGTAGTTCAGGACTTTGATGACAGTTTGCTTGTCACAGAATACATATAATCTCAAATTCTGATAACTAAATTTACAACAGTTTCCTACTGTTTTGTACTGAAGTGGCTCCTTTATTTTATGAATCTTCAATTATCTGAGCGAGACGTTCCAGCATGTTTGGAGTTAGAGGTTCCAGACCGCTCGCATGAGTACATACCAAAGATATTGGCTAATTCAATTCTTTCTGTTGACTACTGTCTGATGTACTAAAGTTATCCACACTTACCACAGTTGGTAGATAGTATGTATCAGGAATTTTGTCACTAAGCACCAGAAATTGTTAAAAAGTTATTGTGTAGCCAAAGCCCTTATCAGGATAAGATGTCTATAAAGGTGGTTCTACTGCATCTGTATTGGACCCACTTGCCATATCCTAGATATCCTGACACAATAGTTTTCTTACTTACCAGCAAGTTTAGCAAAAATATTTTCATTTATCTTTTGGCTTTGCCTGTTGTAGTACTAGCTCAGAAACATATAGTGTTTGTTAATGTGTTATATACATTACAGACTTGGGTTTTACAACCTACCAGTATCATTGTATGTTTTACTTTTTGGTTTCATTGACAATAAGCTTGCTTATTCTAGGTACATCTTTTATGTGTGAGTAAAGCCTCCGGTATGAGGCATAGTTAAATAGCAAATGTAATCCTACCCTTGATATCTGTATCCATGTGCACATTTCAGAAACAGGTAGCAAGCATTGTAGTTTTAGTGATTTTCAGCAAGTTATTCTGCATTGTTAGTTGTACAGTATTTTTAGACTTTGATTACAAATGCATCGGCAAACACTCCTTATCTTTGCAGTATTATTATTATTTTGTAATTTCTGACTGTTTTTTTTCCTGCTTACACATTTTAGGCGTGGGTGGCCAACAGGTGTGTGAGTAAGGACGACTGGATGGAGTGGCTGAGGAGGCTAAGTATTGAGCTTCTCAAAGAATCACCCTCTCCTGCACTCAGGTCCTGTTGGGCATTGGCTCAAACCTACAACCCTTTAGCCAAGTGAGTGTTGAAACATTTCAAGTAATAGCTGTGTATTATGCCTAATTGCTAAAGAATGTTGGGTGAAAAACCCATTCACTTGGACTAACTAACTAATAAAGGTTTGAGTGTTACAGTCTGATGTGTGAGTGTCAATTGATAGTTTGTTTTTCATCAGTTATCATGCTATTTTTAATTAAAAACATTACAGAATGTATGATAAAACAAATATACATGATCTCTTCATTAAGAATAACCTTTCATACAATAGGAAAACGTCCCGAATGACATATACAGAAAAAATATATCACGAATGAAGATAACAATATTATACGAGTGCGAAGCACGAGTATTATATTGTTAATCTTCATGAGTGATATATTTTTTCTGTATATGTCTGATGAGGGATGTTTTACTTTTATTATCCACCATTTTGTGTGATTTATTGGTCAAATAATATGAATATTTAATGAGAAAACGTGAAACAGACTGTCAAAAAGAATGAGCAACACTGAATATAAAACTTCAATCTTTACCTTGCAATATCTCAGTCATTTCTGCATGGATATTTATGCAACATACATGAGCAGAAGCGCTAGAATAACACCTTTCTAATGATATATTATACATATTTTAAAGTTACATACTTTCCGAGATATTGTTGAAAAACCGGAAGTTAATCACACTCAATATCCATAGTACCGGGGCGCCGGTGTATACAAAAAAAATACATCCCGGTCTGTATTTCCCCGTATTTAGGGCAAATACGTCGCGTGGTGGATAATAAATTAATAAGACTGAATTGTAAAAAATATGCATAAAAATATTTCCTTTATTTAAACATGAAATTCAAAGATTATGTATGCATGGTGACCTAGTCTTCATGCTATCTGTTACTTCGCTTTCCACAGAAAATCTAACTTAACAATTCCACTGATAAAGCCTACACAGGTTTATTGTGTTTTTTAAAATTTAGTTCTATATTGACAAATTGAAAGTTCATTAAAAATTTGATTTCATATAGAAAAAAATGTAGAGTAGGAAAATCTTTCTTGAAAACCAAATTTCATATAGAAAAAATGTAGAGTAGGAAAATCTTTCTTGAAAACCAAAAGAAAGACTTAAAAAATTTCAAGAATTTACAACTGAGAAACTGATTTCAGTTATGAAAATGACATTTGTTTCTGACAATTTCAGTTTCTTTATTTTCTATTTATTCTATTTCTGCAAAACTTTACTGTTGATAATATGTAAAATTTTTGAGTGTTAAGTGAGTATTTTTACTGGAGCATTGCGAGGGTTTTCTTGGGGACTGATTTAGGCCTAATACTTCTCCACAAGTGAGTGTTACAATGAAAACTAATTGCTGTTGCAGTGCTAAATTAATAATTAGTCAATAAATAGTAAAATTTATTTGAACCCAGTCACTGATCAAAATTATGACTTGCAATATTAGTATAAATGTAAGGTGGCATTTTTGTGTGGCATTTTTGGGAAGTAAATGACTCGGTTTAAATTTCAGCTGATTTTTGCTTATAATTTATTAATCTTATAAGGTATTTTTAGAGTATTTTTTGTAATAAGTAATCCACTGTGATATTTCTGTTTTCTGTCCACAGGGAGCTGTTTAATGCGGCATTTGTGTCCTGCTGGACTGAGTTGAGTGAGACACAGCAGGATGAATTAATCAGTAGTCTGAAGCAGGCACTCACCTCACAGGATATCCCAGAGATCACCCAGACACTGCTCAATCTGGCCGAATTCATGGAACATTGTGATAAGGTATCAATCAAGTGTGCAAGTTGTAATATCCTCATGTATATTAGTTCTATTAATACCTGGGCTTCCGGGGATTCCCCTTTAGCTCAGCTGGTTAAAGAGCTAGACTTGTGTTTATATCTGTGTGTAATCAGAAGGCTGTAAGTTCGAAACACAGCAGAACCAATCAATAATCTCTCCCTTCCCACTACAAAGTGGTCAAGCTTGACCTATAAAATCTTGTCCGGGCTATATCTCGGAAACTGTGAGGTGTAGGAAGTTGATACTTACTAGGGACATTGGTTATGGGGTGTAGGTGTGCAATGTCATGGTCTGACCTTGATATGACGTTTGACCTTGCCGTAGTGACCTTGAAATATTAAATCTTGTCTGGGCTATATCTCGGAAACCGTAAGGTGTAGGAAGTTGATACTTGGTAGGGACATTGGTTAGGGTTTATAGGTGTGCATTATCATGGTGTGAACTTAATTTGACCTTTGACCTTGTTGTAGTGACCTTGACCTATAAAATGTTGTTGCACCTTTGGGTCTGTCTTTTGATGCAGATTAAGCACTGTTAAAGTAATATTAGAATTTATTAAGAATTTTACTTTTATAACTTCCCATTGTAAGAGATGGAATTTCATCAAGTGAACCACAGATTTTGCTCCAACACCACACATAAGCATTCATTGAATGTATTACCACTTCTGTATGCATGGTAATATTCAAAACATCTAAACCATAATTCACCCATGCAGATGTAGATAAAGAGTGTTGTAATTTTAGTTTACTGATTAATGCTGTCATCTTGTTATTGAATTATCTTGTTTTAATACTTCATCTTTACATGCATTATCTTTCTTTTAGACGTTATTTTCTCTATTTAAACATTGTTTGGACCTTTATATAACTGACAATGCTCTGAAGTATCCTGAACTTTGTACTGATACAGTACTTCTATATCTCATGGTGTTCAAAATATTTCGCTAGGCTGTGGGGTAAGGGCATCTCTGATGCTATTTTTTTCTTGATATGGATTAGGGTCCATTGCCATTGGAGACCAGTCTGTTAGGGGAGCGGGCTATGAAGTGCCGAGCATTTGCCAAGGCTTTACATTACAAGGAGGAAGAGTTTCACCACGGACCAACTACAGAGATACTTGAGTCACTCATCAGGTAGGTTCAGCACTACGTTACTGGCAGTCAAGGTTTTGTGGTTGGAAATATGATTGAATTCTTTACTTTCATTATTCTGGTAAAACTTTGGAGGGTAGCCACTCAATGCTTCTGGTAACTGAGCCAACAACATGAATGTTTATCCAACACTTAAATTCGGAGTGTCCGTTGTGCCTAAGGCTGATGAAATTAAGAGAAGCCAAACTATCATTTCAGTCTCAATCAATTATAGTTGTGCTTGCCAAAGCAGAACTATGCTCCCCATGTTCTCACGGCTTTTTTGAATACTAGTGATCCTGCTTTCTGGAATTCCCTTTCTTTGTGTAGCTTTGTATAAAGTTTAAGTGAAGTATAAAAAAATTGTGATTTTTAATGCGACAGGTTTGTTAAAACCTTTTTGTAGAACACTTTCTATGCAAATATATGTGAAGTAAAAACCAATCATAAAGCCGTTCTCTGTACCTTTCAGCATTAACAACAAGTTACAGCAACCCGAGGCAGCAGCCGGGGTGTTGGATTATGCCATGAAACATCACAGCCAAGACTTGGTGAGATCTTCCACCCTAGTGTATGATAGCAAATACAGTAGATGATTGTATCCACCGAAAGAATCCGGTTGATACTTTGGTTTAGCGTTTGCTACGTTGCCGCTGCCGCGCGTAGAGAGATTTTCGGCGTTAAAGCTCTAAGAGGAAATCTACACCAGCTAGGTTCACCAAATTTGCAGGATATCTTCATTGGGGGGTAAGCTTTTCTGTGACTGAAATTAGCCTCATTCTGAAAAACAGTATGACCGCCGAGGGCATTTCTTTGAAAATAATCTACATTTTTCTACTGGCTGTAGAAGCTTGAATCTCTTCATAGGTGATATGTATAACAGATATACATGTCCTCTACAACCTTGCACACATGTGACCTTGAAGCTCTTAATTCAAGGTCATCCACGGAGTGCTGAAGTAACCCACATAGCGGACTTTAAAAGTGCCTATATCTCCCTTATTATTGGTCCTACAGGTTTGCAATGTGAAACCAACCTATAGGAAATCATGTGCTGCGAATCTTCTGATGTTGTCAGATTTGACCTTCGACCCCTCCTTCAAGGTCAAACGAGGATAGCCAAAGTTAAAAGTGCTTATAACTCCCTTATTATCAGTCCTAGAGGTTTGGGATGGTAAACCAACATACAGGAAATCATGGGCTGGGAATCTTCTGGTGTGGTCGTATTTGACCTTGGGCCCCTCCTTCAAGGTCAAATGAGGATAGCCACACTTAAATGTGCTTATAACTCGCTTATTATTGATCCTAGAGGTTTACAATGCGAAACCAACTCATACAAAATCTTGGGCTAGGAATCTTCTGATGTTAGACCTGACCTTTGGCCCCTCCTTCAAGGTCAAACGATGGTTCACTGGCTTTGGTGAGTTTTCTTTCCGGTGGATACAAATTTGCATCGGTTCTCCGATGCGTAGGTCTAGTTAAACCTGTTTTTCATGTTTTCAATTAAAGACTAAAGAGTATATGTTATTGTAAGTAAAAATCTGACAATCTTAACAGAGCCTCAGGCATTGTAATACACTGTTCTCTAAGAATACCTTAAATCTGTAAAGCATTTCAAGACTTGTAAAAGTAAGCGGTTATGTTACTTACGATGTAATTTTGCAATCATTGGATACTATCTTTGTTGTATAACATAGTAGCCAATCTCAGTAGGTGCAGTACATCGAAGGTGAAATATGTGTTTTGTTACCTAACAAATGCATAGGAGTTTATGTCTTACTTTTATAGAGAAAAATTCAAGTTGATTACTTCTACAAGGTTAATTAGTACTACTCTTAAATAGCTTTGACTTATTGAATATGCACCCAGTTCTTGTTTTCAGAAAGTGAAGGAGCGTTGGTATGAGAAGTTACACGAGTGGGACAAGGCATTGAAAGTGTACAGAGAAAAGTGTGAGGAGAACCCAGATGACATTAACTACATGTTAGGACAGATGAGGTGCCTGGAAGCCCTGGGAGAGTGGTAAGTAGTGCCTGGAGGCCGTGGGATAGCAGCGGGTGGTAATTTGTGGTTGTGGTAATTGATACCTGTGATGGTGATTTGTGGTGACAGGAGGCATGGGTAAGCTATGCTTAGTGGTAAGTCATCATAAGTTGAGCTTAGCGATAAGCCATGCATAGTGATAATTGGTGCCCAGGAGACTGATAAGTGGTGCTGATGTAGTAACTTGAGGTAAGAGATGCCTGGGAGAGTGGTAAGTTGTGCAGTGTAGTAACTTGAGGTAAGTGGTGTTGGGAATGTGCAAGGTGATTGGGGACAACTTGTGGAGAGTGATATGTGATAACAAGGAGAATGGTGCATATTGCTATTTATTAATTGACTATACAGTAATGATACCTGGTCCACAAGTGGTTGCTAGTGGTACCTATGTCGTCTGTATTCACACTGGTGGAGACTTGTATAGTCATTCTTTTACTTCCTGTTTTCTGTTACAATGTGTGGCTTTTGTGCACACAAGGGGTGACATAATATTTCTAATTTTCTATATCTTGCTATGTATTTTAATTCTACACCTATCTTGTGTATTTACTCTAGGGGAGACTTACACAGCCTGTCAGGACAGCGTTGGAGTCTGGTGACCACTGATGTACAGCAGAAGATGGCACGTATGGCTGCAGCCTCCTCTTGGGGACTTGGTAAGTAGTAGTGTTGTAAGAAGTGGGGAATTCACGAATCTGATCTAATGTTTAATCTCCATCAATTTCACAGACTCTAAGGTGCAACTGAACAAAAACAATGTGAATAATTGTAACTCCAATAACATAGCCAGGTTATACCCAAGAAGACATGGGTGACAGGGATGCTTTGGGGGATAGGCTTTTTAAATTTTTAGTGGTAAAATCTAGCTGAAGACAGCATGTTAGAAATGAAGATGCCTATCCCACCACAACCACAGTTGTTATAAGTGACTTAACAAGTTAACACCCCAAGTTTGACTAACTTTGTCTCTTCTCTAGGCCACTGGGACTCTATGGAGGAATATACCTGTATGATCCCACGAGATACCTACGATGGTGCTTTCTACAGGGCAGTTCTGGCACTACATGATGAGCAATACCAGCTGTCTCAGCAGTGTATTGAGAAGGCCAGGGACATACTGGATACAGAGCTCACTGCCATGGCTGTAGAGAGCTATAACAGGGCTTATGGGGTGAGTTCAGTGTACTGCTACAATAAATGGTGGCTTTATACTCAGATTTCTGTTTCAGGATATAAGGGATACAAGGATAGCTAGTGTACTCTTAAGAGAATGGAGTCATAAACTTTAAAATGTGGGTAACCCTAGTTGGTTGAAATCTTGTTTTCTGAGTGGAGTGAGAATCACTGGATTAGCTGTTTGTGAGAACCATCCAGCATACTGCATCCATCCAAATTTTTTAGCTATTACATTCTGAACTCAGATCTTATGTTAAATATGTCTTTCACATAACTGCCAAATTACTGTTTTTCTTTCTGATTGCTGTTTGTGAAATATGTACTTTTGTTTCTACAAAAGAAGGGTTACTTGTATGTTGATATTTATATTTTTGAATTGTAGGATTTTGCTGTTGATTGCAAAGTAACTGGACATTGTTTAATATCAATGTTTAAGTGTTGTGATAGTTTAACTCTTTTACTTATCATTGTTTCTGAATAGGCAAGATTGTTTATTTTTTGATTGTTACTATTAGGTCATCCAGGAAAATAATTTTGGATTCTGTGGTTTTGGGAAGATCAGATCTTCAACACTGTGAGAGAGGAATATTAAATACAGACACTGTGAGACTACTGACATCCAATCTTTTGACCTTGAATCATTTTGCAAGGATCATAGTATTCAAATCTTCCAAAATGTGTCATTTTACTGCATGTGAACTTATTCAAAACCATAAAGTTTTCCATGTATTTCAATATTGGTTACTCAGAGTTGGGGTAGAAACACTTTTTAAATCTTTGCCAGCATATCTGTTGAGGGTAGTCTCTTTAAGCCTTTAAACTCAAACCCAAATTAATAAAAATCAAAGTTTCTTTTTTTTTTTCCCAAAAATTAGTCCAACCACATTAATTAAATGTGCTAAATTACAGATATAACTTCAAGTCATTACTGCCACATATTGTTACCAGTTTGTGTTGTACACAAGTATGTATACTATGCAAATCTATGTACCAAAATGTGGGGACCCATTGGGCGAATAGGCTTCTAAGTATAAAATTATTGACAGGCAGAGTATCTGGAAAATAATACTTTAATACTATGCCCCGCTTCTACAGAAAATTTTCATGTCTAAACTTCAGACAAAGAATTCTTGACATGCAGTACTCGTCAGAGATGCACTCATGTTTAGTGTTGTAATTCACTACAAAGTCTTACAATTGTAGCATATTAATATATTTATAACATCTGGGATAGAAATAATGGTAGAATAACAGTTTAACACAATGACTTAATGGTTCAGTAGAGTTCTCATATAAGAAGGCATTGTGAGTGATTCTAAGATACACTACCACTTGTATTTTCTAACATGCTGGGAGAATCATGTTTGGTTCAGATAAAAGAAGGTTTATAAATAAGGCATTTTACTGTAAAAAGTAGAGAAGTCAAGTAAAAAATATGGCCACAATAGAGGTTCAGCATACTCAAAACATGCCACAAATTTTTCCAAAGTACAGCAATTATATAATCTTTTAACTGGTTTCAAATGTTGTTAGAAGTAAAAACACAACTTTTCAGAGCAAAGTAATTATATTTATTGATTTATAGTGAGATTTCTGACTATTCAGGCCATGGTGAATGTACAGATGTTGTCTGAGTTGGAGGAAGTGATTCACTACAAACTGGTTGAAGACAGAAGAGAGGCCATCAGACACATGTGGTGGGATAGATTGCAGGTTAGAGCAGCATATTGCATGGGTATCGTTTGAATGCCTGGTTCAGATTATTGACCAGTATATATTTAAGAGGTATAATTTTGCAGTTGTGGGACAGATTACAAATCAAAACAAGAGAATGTTTGGTAAATACCTCTTAAACAATGTAAAAACCACAATCAACAATACATAACAAACAAAATAAAGTGTAAAAATACAAAGTATAGATCACAAGAGCACTCAGAGAGCGCAGACCTCTGCCAAGGCAGCTCAGTCCCCCAATGCTGTGTCTACTCCATAAAATAATTCCTGGGCTTTGAAAAACTACCATTAGCATTGATATTGTATTTTTTTATGCTTTGTTCCTTGTTCAATTTCAGACATTTAATGAAAATTTCATCCAAATCCATCCATAACTTTTTGAGTTATCTTCCTTTAAAAAATACCTGGATCCAGAAGATCCAGACAAAGATCCGGATCACACCCAAAATCTAATCACTTCCTCCTTGTCCCAGTTTGGACATGTCCTGAAAATTTTATCGGAATCCATCCATAACTTTTCGAATTATCTTCCTTTAAAGAATTCATTGTTCCAGAAGATCCAGAGAGTGATTCGGATCACTCCCAAAATCTAATCACTTCTTCCTTTACCAATTTCTCACATATCCTGAAAAATTCATCAAAATCCCTCCATAAGTTTTTGAGCTGTCTTTCTTTAAAAATTAAATTTCATGAGATCCAGACAGTGATCGAATCACACCCAAAATCTAATCACTTCTTCCTTTTACCATTTCGGACATATCCTGAAAATTTTATCAAAATCCGTCCATAAATATTTGAGTTATCTTGTTCACAAACAAACAAACAGACGGACAGACAAATCCAGGCAAAAACATAACCTCCTTGGCGGAGGTAATTAATGTTGGATATAGTTTTACTGTGGCCTAGCTTTATATTTTTTGTTGCACTTTAGGCAAACAGTACCATCAACAATAATACCATCCTCAAAGATACAATAAATAAAGGTAGCATGTAGTAATCCACTACTCAGATTATCTTTTTATTTGCTTAAAATAACCTTACCTTATCCTCAAACGTGTTTATTGGTTATTTGTAAGCAAAAATGCATCGACCAACAAGAATATTTAAAAAATTGTCCTTGTTCAAGAGATAATTCCTTGTCTGCACATAAATACACAATAAACACTTGCGATGATAAGGTATGTGATGTTAAGGTAAGTATTAAATATTAAATTACAATAGAATTTTTACAATTTTTCTAGAGATGTTAACAGTAAAAATGAAGAAATCCTTGAAGAACATTTAAGTACCAGTTGTTGAAAACATAATTATATTGGGCCTAATACTGGTTAATACTTTGCCAAAATGATAAAAAACATATAAATTTGAGTAAATATATCACATTTTTTGTATTTATTCATTGCAAATGAAGTTTATAAACTTAAACGTCACTAAGACATTTCTTGTTTTAAATTATGGCTCATGTATGCTTGTGTTTAATTTTCACTCAGTGGGAAGCACACAAATTTTCAGATTTCATTTGATTTCAGAGCCTTAGAAACCAGTTTTGGATTTTCAGAACCTGTCAGACCACTATTAGTGTCCAGCTTCTCTATAATTGTTTGATTTCCTGTTCTCACAGGGCTGTCAGCGAGTGGTGGAGGACTGGCAGCGTATCATACAGGTGCGCTCTCTAGTTGTCACACCACAGGAAGATATGAACACCTGGCTCAAGTATGCAAGTCTCTGCAGAAAGAGTGGACGGCTGGTGAGTAACAGTCATGATCTATAGATCTATACAGCTTAACACCTATTTTTATTGCGTAAAATAGCCTTACCTTATCCTCACAAGTGCTTGTTTGGTTTTGTGGAGCAAAAACGTATCGACCGACAAGAATTTTTTAAGGAATATTCTTGTCACAAGAGGTGACCCCTTTGTCTGCGCATGTCCGCGCTTGCGCAGTAGTCGTTGTCGACAGACGAATGTCGAGAGCTCTTCATTATATTTTTGGTCGATATGGGAGCAACACGTATTTTCTTTTATTATCGTCCATTTACAGACGAAGATCTATGAAGTTTTGAAGCGTGCAAGCGTGCACCTACCTGTATTTATCCATTATTCGACTGGTACTACCACTAATTCTGCCTCCCTTGTCCTGAAAAGGGTCAGAATAAGATGTGCAAGAAGATGTTGCTGTAAAGTCTTCAGTGGAAGACGTGTATATCTTCGGCTGTACTCGCCCATTATTCGACTGGAACTACCTTCGTGTCGATGAAAGGTATGCAGAGAAGACCTCCCGTAGTTTTCAGTGGAAAACTGCTTTATTGTCCCTTAATTGATGGCAGAACATGAGTATTAGCGTATGCTCGAAAACAAAGAAGAAAGAATGCAGTTGTCTTTGCAACGGAGGTCGTAGATTCTTTACTGTGGGTGGAGCGCCACTCTGGTACAGTAACAGGTCTCCCTCCAAAAGAACGACTACAGACATGAAAATATAGACAGATTACCTTCCTTTGCTGTAAATTTGGATGAAGATTCAACAGACATATTTGGGGCAGTATGTGCACTGCTTGTCTGTTCATCCCTGTTGAAGAATTGCAATAACTATTTACTAGATAATAAAACCTTCCTATGGCCATGTCTCCATTGGAAAGAATACTGTGACTTTTGAGTTAATTCTTCTGCAAACTCAACGAAGATCAAACTGGCTAGATGAGATTTTATGTTATATTATATGTTGAAGTCCTTGCTTCCAACTTTTACACTGTATTTTGCACAGTATATTCAGGACAGGAGCTATGTCCAGTAATTTTCCCCTACTAACCACAAAAGATCGTCGTACCACTCTGCCTAGTTTACCAGGTCAGAGGGATGCAGAAGAACGTGGCTACATTGATGCAAGTCACCATGGAGGCTCTTCTTGCAGTGTTACTGGCAGTGATGGGATATTTTTTCATTGCCATCCCAGAGTTGTGCGAATCTTCAGTTGGGATTGTCGAGTTTCTCTCCAATCGAATTCTCCAATGCCTGTACTACCCACAATGCAAAGCGATGACGTCAGACAGGAAAACATGGCTACAGTACTAAATATACTGCTTAAATGCTTCAAAAGAAAGCGATTCATCCACTCAACAATTGCAGAACTCCAGGTTTCTATGGCAGTTTATTTCTTGTATAGAAACTCCACTAATGACGACCTCTGATACATCTCAGTGTCCTGAATTGATCTGGCTACGTCTTCAACGGTCACGGCCCACGAGTGAAGTTCGTTTACTATAACAATAAATACCTGCTTGTCACTTCATTTAAGCTGGAGACAGCAGAAATTGTTAGAAATTCGGTTACAAAAGATGCGTTCTTCTATGTACCGACTCACCAAGATTTTCAACATCTACTTTAGTTTAATGTACACGATCAAACCTATCAGTTTAAAGCAATATGAAATTCGGGTTAGCGACCCCTCTACAGTATCATGCGCGTAATAAAGAGGCAAATCTCATTCTTCAGTCTCACGGAATAGGAGTTCACCATATACCTGGACCACTGGTTGTTAAGTGTATGTAGAAGACACCAGTATTGGGTTCAAATCAAAGAACTCATCCAATTATTCAACACCTGGCTTCGTAATATCGATTTCCTAGGTTACCACTGCATTTTGGTACCAGGAAATTTCTTTCACCTTATACCTAGACTACTGGTTCTTTAGTGTACGTAAAAGACACCAGTATTGGGTTCAAACCAAAGAACTCATCCAATTATTCATCAACTGGGCTTCGTGATATCGATTTCCTAGGTTACCACTGCATTTGGTACCAGGAAATTTCTTTCTACCTCGAATAAATTAAATACCTGAGAATCTATTCAAGACATGGCGATCTCATCACAATCAACCCCAAGGTTGCTTATATCCCAGGTAGGGATATTAGCATCTTTGGAAAAGGCTATACCAATGGGTCAGTTATGTATGTGTGCCTTTCAGTGGTATCTAGAAAAAACTGGCAATATCTCCAGTCACTAGTTGTGAGAATTCCTGTTTCAAATCCTTCTGAAAAAGCATATTCACTGGTGGAAAATGCCAAAAAATGGGAAATAGGATGCCTTTTCTATACACGGGTGCACAATTCCCTTATTTTCGTAGATGCATTAAACCAGGGTTGATGATCCCATCTATAAGCATCACAGTTAGTGGCTTTGGACAGTTAAAAATGTATATATTACATTTCAATGTCATACAGCTGAAGGCAGTGTGTTCAGCCCTTAAAAGCCTTCAAGATAAATTCCACACAAAAGAATTCTGATAGCATCAGACAACACCACTGTGTTCGGTTATCTGAACAAACAGGGGGGGGAGCGTATACCTCCTAGTTTGGCGCAGCTTGGCCTACTGCAATTCTTGAAATATACTCATAACAGACAGACATATTCTTGGTTGCTTAAAGGTCATACTCAACATCATCTCCAGAAGGGATAAAGGTTTGGTGCATCCTGGCCTACTGCAATCCTTGAAATATACTCATAAGAGACAGAAATATTCTGGGGTTACTTAAATGTCATACTCAATGATCTCTACAGAAGGGACAAAAGTAATCGGTACAGAATGGTTCTTACTCCCTTTATGGTTCTAGACAACGTGCAAGTTTGGCACAAATCAACAATAGGTGTTTTATGCAGGTATGCTGCATCTTGGCCTACTGCAATCCTTGAGCCATATATATTCAGGGTTGTCTAAATGTTATGACAGTCAGCCTCTCCAGAAAAAAAAAAAAAAAAAAAAAAATGTTCCATTTGATTTGCATAGTTTGGCAAATACCAATGGTAGAGATGTTTGCAACCAAGATGAATCACAAACTTCCATTCTATGTGGCCAGTCTCAGATGCAAATGCTCTGAACATAGATGCATTAAACATCTTGTTGGAGGGTCTGGACTGCTAGGCTTTTGTCCTGTACCACTTATTCCAAAAAGTCATTGAACAAGTGAACACCAGGTGCAAAATGATTGTAGTGGCCCTTGGTGGCCCATGATGCATTGGCTTTGGGGTCTGGTGAGTCATTCAACCAAACCTCCATTACAGCTACTTCATTGGTCTCAGAAACAGCCATTCAGTCAGAAATTACATCTGAATCTGTTGCATTGGCACCTTCATGCTTGGCACCTTAACACCACTCAGAATCTCTTATATCATTCTCTGAGCAAGGGGTAGAGAGATTTAGGGCATCTTAAGGACCCTCATCTTGGAATGTACGAGTCATGAGGGGTCTTTTTGAGCTCTGGTACCCACAGAATAAGGTGGCCATCTCAGAGTCTACTGTCTCAAATATACCAGATTTTTTGATCCATTTACTTGCAAAAATCTGAAACCTGTCACTATTGTTGGCTTTGTAGCAGCCATAGCTGATAATTTACATTTTTTGTGCAGGAGTTGAGCAAAAGCCTGGATCTTTATAGGCCTATTGCAAGTGTTTATAGAGAGAAGCCCACTACTAACAGGTGTAGCATCAAGGGATTTGCCTTTGCTTCTGTTGGTTTTCACAACAGGCTTCTTGTTAACCTTTAAAAGGAGGTCAGTCTAAAAGAGTTTGACTTGCAAGACTGTTGCAATGGCATTGGAAGTGTATTCTGGGACTTTGGCTCCTTCAGACACAAGCCTCATAGGAAGGAGGTTACATTTTCTCCCTCCTACCTACCTTTTCAGCAAGGACCTATTAGCCTCAATTGGTCTAGATTGGCTCCAGTGGTCACTTCAGCTCTAAATCATTCCTGAACTCAAATTGCCTGGACACATGATTCGTTGTCCTCCTACAGCACTTACATCCTTCATGGACAGGACTACTGCTTGGAGAAAAGGGAAAGTCTCCTTCTCCTGCCTTTTAGCAAGAATCAGTTGGCTTCTGATGCCCCAGATGGCTCAAACCAGTGGTCATTCCAGCTCACAAACCTTTCTTGAGCTGATGTTGGACTGATGTTGTGACACTCTGCCCTCTTACAGTACTTAGTTACTATCAAGACAGTACAAGTACTTCAAGGAGGTGAAGCATCTCTTGCTCATATCTTTTAAGGAAGGCTTGATTGAGATATCTTGACTTGTGCTATCTCTTCCTGGATCAATCTGGATCCATGATTAGATTGCAGTCCCTTAATTCTGATTCTCAGAATCTATACATTGAGGCACATATTAGATACATGGCTGCCTCTTTAGTTTTCAAGAGTGGGGTCTTACCTGAGCAGATATGGAACTCTTGTTATTGGAAGACCCACAATTCTTTACTACATTCTACTCGAAGAAGTAGCTTGGCAATCCCATGACCAGTCCATGAACAAATTGGGCCTTGTGGATTCACCTCAGCATGTAGTCAATTTTTGTGTATTTTTACATGTTATTGATATGACTCACATATTTATGTTCCCTCCAGTTATACAAGTGTTGTGTCACTGACATATGTCTTTCTTGACTTACATATGGCCCCATATCTGCACTTTATGCAGTTCAGTTTGCCTGCTTGGAGATATTCTCATTGTCAGATGATGACATCTTGTTTGGGGAGACATGCAGACATCTCCGGCCAATACCGGGTGATGGTTGATAGTGCTATATGATTTGTTGTAAAATTGTCTACAACAGCAACAGCAGCAACAATGATGATCACATAATGGATCTCTTGTTGAGGTTAGCAAATTACTTATCTGTGATGAAGAAGTAATATATAACCTAAGATGTGGTGTATGGAAGCTTATCTTATCCTCTTATCAAGTGCTTTATTTGGTGACCCCTTGTCTGACAATCATCTAACAGTGTGGCCAAAACAAATACCCTCCACCTGTTATGGTTGTATTCAAGCACTTGTGAGGATAAGGTAAGGCTATTTTACGCAATAAAATGTAACAAATTTTATTGTAATTTAACTTTTTACAAGTTAAATACTTACCTTATCCTCACAAGGATAAACCCACCCTACCTCCCCGCATAATTTGTTTTCTGGGGACCAAAAATACAATGAAGAGCTCTCGACATTCGTCTGTCGACAACGACTACTGCGCAAGCGCGGACATGCGCAGACAAAGGGGTCACCTCTTGTGACAAGAATATTCCTTAAAAAATTCTTGTCGGTCGATACGTTTTTGCTCCACAAAACCAAACAAGCACTTGTGAGGATAAGGTAAGTATTTAACTTGTAAAAAGTTAAATTACAATAAAATTTGTTACAGTTTGTGCTATTGGCACAGTTATACAACACTTAGAGCCCTGGTCTCACTTCTCTGTTTTGGTGCCACAATGTATTATATATTATAAAATATGATCTACATTTATTAATCAGTCCCTCAACTGAGCTCATAGCCTATAAACATTTTTATTATCCACCACGCGCCATATTTAATCCGCATAGGGTGATAACGGTGCAGAATATATTTGATTGTAGAAATAAAGTCTGAGGGTGAGTATGTTATGACCTCTATAAAAGGACGGTACTTCCGGCGGATAATGGATGAGCGCGGCAGCCTACAGGCACTATACCCTGCGGTAAAAAGTTTTACTTGGCAGTGGAACCACCTCTCAGGACACCTCATATCTTTCAAGATTTGGTGTATCCATGAGGTATGACTCCTATGGGCATTGATGGGACGCAGTGTGTAACCTTCAGTAACAGTAGCATGACCAAGAGACAGCCTCCATTTACTTTCTCTCACCTAATGTAGCCATTGGACAAACACATGTTACTGAAATGAGTATGCGTCACAAAGTTATATAAGCCATGGACCACACCTCCTGTTGACGGATAGAGATTCACATATAAAGAGACAGTGTGATAGAGCGGAAAAGAGAAAATTTTGGACATACCCAAAACTTTCGTGGAATTCTGAAGGAATTGGAAGGCATGCAACTGTAACACAAGTTCTCATATGGATGGCAGACGGTAGTTCAAAGGCAGGGGCATTTTGTCTAACGCCTATAACCGCAGGTTGTACTGCTTGTAGTGTGAAGGGGGGTACAGGTTTTCAGTTAACTGGGAAAGCCAGAATGTCTGTTGAGGTTTTAAATGGAGAAAACCAGTTTAACCAGCTACTTAATTGTTTTTACATAAGAACACAATGAGATATTATTCACTGTTAATATAATGTTTCACTCTGTCAGTTTTTCATTTACATACCGTGAAAATATTTTAATAGACAACTGCTAAACAGGTTTTGTAAGGCAATTGTTACAGTGTACGTTTACTCTTCTGTTTCAGCATATGTCAAATTTTTACAAATCTTGTCAATATCCATCTTATTCAGGCCCTGTCACACAAGGTTCTTGTGATGTTACTGGGTATTGATCCAGCTGTTCAATCAGATGAACCTATCCCCACTGCACAGCCACTTGTCACCTTTGCTTACATGAAACACCTCTGGAGATCCAATGAAAAGGTAGTATAGTTAGCTATAAAAATGTGACGCTTGAAGAGGCAGAATTTACCACTTTTAGATTCTGTACTTAATTTGTGTGTAAGTTTCTTGTTTTCGTCTGACATAAAAAGATGTCTACAGAAAAACACATCTCATACATAGACATGAAATATTGATGTTTGACTTATATTTTGTCAAATTTTGATAAATTCAGAATACTTTTCCAACAATTTTAGTGATAAAAATCACAAATACTAATGAAGTTTTTACAGTTGTCTGATCTTATCTACTTTGAAAGTTTATACTATGAAATTCCTCCTATTTCAGAAACTTAACCATTAATCCTCTGCAGATGTCAGGGACTTGACCATTTTTTTGTGTCAATGTCAGGCACCTGACCTTAAATCCATGCTATGGTATTTACTTGACCATTTGTCTGTGTTAATCTCAGGAACTTGTCCATTACCTTTTCCTGATGTTAATTATTTGACCATGTTATGCTTATGTTATTTACTTGATCTTTACTGTCTGTAACTTGATCAGGACTCTGTGCTAATGTCAGGGATGTGGCCCTTGCCTCATCCTCATATTTGTGACTGAAATGTCTGTTTTCCAGCAAAAAGCCTTTGGTCACCTACAGGAGTTTGTGGAAGACTCCCTTAGTCCTCAGGCTCTGTCCCTTGTGTCCTCAGAAGACAATAAGCAAAAGGAACAGGTGAACAAACTCCTGGCAAAGTAAGTATGCTGCTACATATTTGAAAAATTTCTACCTTGGGCGAAATATTGTTAAAACAAAATTGTATTTTAACCATACCTAATTTCATTTTTGTCTGGGAAATGTGTAAACATTTTGTTCTGTTTTCGAGTGGTTTCCCAGCCATTACATTTATGCAGCACCAGTTTTTGATGTGAAATGCAGATACATTGTTCAAACCAACCACACATTTTGTAGCATTTTGTATTAAAATAAAATTTCAATATAAACCGAATTTGGCTTTTGATATTGAAAGATATAATTTATTTTTCATTATACAAGAAAAAAAATATATCTGCCATGGATGATTCAACTCTATCATAATTAAACAGAAATCATTTTGGTGTTTGAGTGCAGTATGTGAAGTTGGGTTTTTGTGCAGGAGTGATATAATAGTGGTTTTTATCATTTTCAAGCATAAAATGTGAAATTTTTTTTTCATGCAGATCGAAGAACAATGATCAGGGAATAATTTAACTTAGTTATGGATAATAATGACAACTTATATTTAATGTATTAATGTTTGAAAAAAATGAATGTATAATATGGTGCGATCACTGAAGTGGAACAACACACCAGATTATTGATGTGGTAAATGTGCACTTGAAGGACTTCTATTAACACTTTCATCCCTTTTGGAGGACAGGTCTTTAAAAGTTTAAATGAAACACATGAACCACTTCTAGTAAAATACCAATGCAGCCCTCTTTTTGCCTCTGCCTTTTTTTGTCATTAAAAATATGGGAAATTGTTATAGACATCAGTGTCTGTATCAGAGACAAAAAAAACTTGTCTGCTAGAAATAGTGATTACATTTATAAAGGTGTTCTTTATTGTAGAAATAAACTACGTATGCGCGGACTTTATTGGCGATTCAATCACAAAAACAACCCCAAATAAAGGACGAGGGCCGAAGGCACGAGTCCTTTATTTAGAGGGTATTTTTGTGATTGAATCGCCAATAAAGTCCAAGCAAAAGTAGTTTATTTCTATTATAAAACGATTTTTCTAGTTTTATCCAATGTTCACTGATTTTGTTTGTTTTCAATTTTATTTTCGAGATTATGTTGCGCAACCATGTTCGCAGATTGGAACAGCATACATTTGTTCCTCTATAAAAGTACTCTCACGAAATGCGCAGAGACGCATTTTCGTCGATTGCGCAGGTGTCCGTTTTATAATATTGAATTATATGGATATAATTAATAGTAATGATACAATGTGCATTTCAATAGTGTGTGACAATTTTTGCTGATCGGTGATACTTGAATAGACTTAATACCTTTCTTGGTGACTGGTTAACTAGGGATTCTTGGTGTACTGTGTTTGATACTCAATTGAACCCTGTTGTTATGGCAGATAAAACACCTCTAGCAAAACGTTTAAATACTGAGATGGAATTTTCTCCTGAAGGAAAAATGTCCATAGATAAAGAATCATTAAGAGATCTCTTAGGTGAAGTCCTGGAAGAGAAGTTTGAGTCTCATTTGCAGCCACTGAAGAATGATATTAATGCACTTAAAAAGACAATAGAAAAACAGAAGGAAACACATGAAAGTGAAATATCAGCACTTAAGAAGAAAACCAATCTCTTAGTGAGAAGAATGCCAGGAAAAATAATCTAAGAATTGATGGCATAAAGGAGGCTCATGGGGAAGACTTGGATGTTCTTTTTGTGAATATCTGCAATAACTACATAGTAAATGGCCAACTACAATTTCATAATAGAACACTGGAGCGTATACACCGTCTTGGACCCTATAAGCAAGGTAAAACCAGGACTGTAGTTGTCAGGTTTGCCAATTACAAGGACAAAATGCTAGTTTTACAATTTAGAAATAAACTGAAAGAGCACCACAAGATCTACCTCTCAGATGACCTTCCCACTGCTGTTGAGGCCAAACGTAAAGACCTATACCCAGTGTACATAGCCTTGAGATCCTTGCAACATCAATGCACTGATGGGTTTGTAAAGTCTGTAAAACTAATCGCTGACAAGCTGTGGCTGAATGGTACCTCCTACACAACTGAGGACCTGGGACGCCTTCCGGACAATGTATCTTTAGATAAACTGTTCAATCCTTGTGATAAAGGGATAACAGCCTTCTTCAGGAAGTTTAGTAAGCTCTCCAACCATTACCCTTGTATCTTTGTGGTCAAAGGTGAACGTTACTCCAGCATGGAGAAGTACTTGATGTCATCAAAAGCGGATTTTTTTGATGATCGGGAGCTGGTCCATAAGATTGCACATGAGGATAATCCTGTTATCATCAAGAAGTTGTGTAGTCGTGTCAGAAATTATGACCGGATGGCATGGCAAAATGAAATTGAGCGTGTCCTATATGAGGGCCTTTTGGCCAAATTCAGCCAGAACATCGACCTTCATAGTTTCCTCACTTCGACTGGTAACACCCTGTTGGCAGAAGCAAATCAACACGATACAACTTACGGAATTGGTCTATCACTCCAACACAAAGATCTTTGGGATATTCAGAAGTGGCCGGGGAAGAATCTTCTTGGCAAAGCCTTAATGGAAGTAAGAAAAGTCCTACATGACAAAACTCTTAAATAAATGAAACTTTTACAGCTGCAATGTTTAGTGTCTAAGATGGAAATTTTGAATTGAAATTTTTTATTGTGGTATTTTGACTTTAAATTTATTGACTCTGGTTTCAAATTTTAATTTGGATTATGTAAGTTGCCCAACTAATATCTTACATAGGCTTAACATATTCTGTGAATATTAAAAACATTTGAACATTAATACCAGCGTTAAACTCAGTTATGATATAATGGATGGATTTCTTAATATGTGACTCAGTAAATAGTATTACAGTACTTTGTATGGGATCTGTCATAAATTTTTATTTAGAAGTATTTTTCACTTTTGTTAAGTATGACCCTTATGGGTCAAACTGGGGTCATAAAATAGTTGCTTTGGAGTTTTGCCTTATATCTCCTTTATTGTTGCTGTTATACCTTCAGAATGTATTAAGATGTTCAGAATGTATTAAGAAGTATTGGGAAGGCATATGTGGAGAGTCTAAATAGCCGGTCTTTTTTGCTCCTAACCCCCCCTTGTGGGTCGGGCTGGGGTCGTGAAACAGCTGATTTCGATTTTTTGCCTTATATCTCCTCTGGTGTTGCTTTTATAGATTGAGAGTATGTTGTGGGGTCATGGGAAAACATATGTGGAGAGTCTAAGTGGCCGGTCGGTTTTACCGCCCGACCCCCCTTATGGGTCAAACTGGGGTAAAAAAATGGCTGTTTTGGAGTTTTTACCCGATATCTCCTTCTTTGTTGCTTTTGTGGCTTCAGAATGTATTAAGAGGTATTGGGAAACCATGTCCGGACGGTCTGGGTGGCTGGTTGTTTTTACCTCCTGGCCCCCATGTGTGGGTCAAACTGGGGTCATGAAATAGCTTTTGCCTTTATTGTTGCTTTTATGCTTTCACAATGTGTTAAAACCTATTGCGGGACCCTGTGGACAATCTAGATGGCAATACATGCTTGCACACATGGTTGTGTGTGAGGTTGTCAATGCTTGTTACTGAAATGCTTTGTAGCATTTGCGCAAAATTTACTAAAGTTACATCCAATGTTGTACATCCAATGTACAACACTTTCTCCAGCTTGTCTATGTCTACAATGCTTGTTTATGTTGATTAAAGAAGACCTTTGTAGGATGTGTTGTTATACTCTTCACAATTTAGATTTTAAGTTTGATTTTTTTTTTGAAATATTATTATGTTCACTAAATCACTTCTTGCAACCTGACCTTAACTTTCAAAACTGCTTTTTCGTAATAATTGTGCATTTGTTTTTTTGTTTATTTTCTATATGTTCTTTATGTTTTGTCCTTGTGTTACCATGTGTTGTACTCTTAGAGAGTTACAAATTGTTTTGTGAATGTTATTACATAAAAATCCTTATTGCTTTCTTGACTTTACCTTGGCAAAGTGCCTTTTATTACAGATACCTCGAAACTACACTCTTATCAGCAGAGAATGCTTTAAGCATATTCTCGTTATTTGACTTTAAACTTAAAAATCCTGTGACTGTATATATAAAACGTTGTTTGTATATGTATCAACAAAGTGTTATAATTGCTAATGTATTAATAGGAGCTGGTATTTGGCGGTATGTTCCTGATCATCAGTATATAATTTGGCCTTTAGCTCTATGGCTCCTTCAAACTTGAGGATTATCTCAGCAAACTGTCAAGGTCTTAGAGATATTAATAAGCATACAGATGTTCTGCACTATTTTGCTGAAATTCGACCTGATATACTCTGTCTGCAGGATACTCATTGGCTAAGTGAAGATCAAAAACTAATAAAACCTTTGTGGGCAGGTGAGTGTTTACTAAGTGGTTCGCAAACAAATTCCAGAGGAGTTGCAATCTTGGATTAATAAAACATTCGAATACAAGATCTTGTCGGTAGAAAGAGACTCGATAGGGAATCAGATATCTGTATCATTAAGCCTGAATGAATTTACCATAAAAATTATAAATATATATGCCCCAAACAAGGACTCTCCTGGATTCTTTATGTCTTTAAAGGAAAAGATTGAGCACTCAAATAATGACTATTGTATTGTATGTGGTGATTTTAATCTCGTGATTGATCCAAGCAAAGATAGCTATAACTATAGACATGTGAACAATCCACAGTCTAGAAACTGCATAATAGATACTATGAACTCACTGAATTTAAAAGATGCTTTTAGGTTTTTAAATAAAGATGCAAGATGCTACACATGGCATAAAAAGAATCCAATAAAGCGTGCAAGACTAGATTACTTTATAATTTCAGATAACTTAACAGATCTAATTGACAAATGTTATGTCAAACCAGGATACCGGTCGGATCACTCTTTCATAGAATTGCTTATGACTTTTTGTAAATTTCAGCGTGGCAGAGGTTTGTGGAAATTTAATTGTTCATTATTAAAAGACGAAGAATATCTAATTAATATTAATAATATTATAGACCGGGAAAAATTACGCTATGCAATACCACTTTATAATCCAGATATTATAACGACTTTACACGACTCTCATATTGAATTTACTATCCCTGATAGTGATTTCTTGGAAATATTGTTACTTCAAATTCGTGGTGAAACCATACGATATGCATCTGCTTTAAAAAAGAAAACAATTCAGAGAGAGCAAACTTTAATACAAGTGATTGAAAATATGGAAAAAGATTTTGACTCCACAAACCTTAAACACTTGGAATTAAAAAAAAAAGAATTAGAAAATATACGTAAAGACAAACTCAATGGTATTATGATTAGATCTCTTGCCCAGTGGCTTAGTGAAGGTGAAAAACCTTCAAAGTATTTCTGTTCACTAGAAAAGTTTTATTATGTGGAAAAAACAGTTAAAAGAGTTGTAGATGATGATGGAAATGTTATAACATCTCAAAAAGCGATTTTGAATAAATTAAAAAAATATTATCAAAATGTATTTAAAAGTAAAGACTCTGGATTATTGGACTGTAATATCAATGATCTACAGTCTTTATCTGGCTTTAAAAACCTTTCAGAAAACGATGCTAACTCCTTAGAGGGCTATCTTACAATCAATGAAATAAGTAAAGCTTTAAAAGCTATGAAAAACCAAAAATGTCCTGGTATAGATGGCTTTCCTGCTGAATTTTTCAAGGTTTTTTGGGCTAAGTTGAAGTTTTTTGTATTAAGATCTCTAAATAATGGTTATAACACAGGACAACTGTCAATCTCTCTTAGACAATGTATTATTTCTTGTCTCCCTAAAGGGGACAAACCTAGACAATTTCTGAAAAATTGGAGACCTATTTCGCTCTTGTCTGTAGTATACAAGATTGCTTCATCTGCTCTGGCTGCAAGGTTGCGAACTGTTTTGCCTAATATCATCTCAAAGACACAATCAGGTTTTATGAGCAACCGCTTCATTGGTGAAAATACGCGTTTAATCTATGACATTATTCATTATGCAAACTGTAATAAAATACCAGGGTTGCTCATGCTAATTGACTTCCAAAAGGCATTCGATTCTGTTTCATGGAAATTTCTTTACTCTATTCTATCCACTTTTGGTTTCAAAGACAGTTTTTGTAAATGGATAAAAGTGCTCAATAATAATGTGTCTGCTGTAATTCTACAGTGTGGCACACTATCTGAATTTTTATCTCCCGCCGGGCTTTAGCCCGGGAGGGAGATTATGAAATGATGTCTGTGTGTGCGTGCGTGCGTGTGTGCGTGCGTTAGTTAGTCACGCAGATTTCTCCAAAACTACTACAGCTACAGATTTTTTGTAAATTAATTGTCCCAATGAATTTTCATGCCCTTGAAAAAATTTTTGGTTTTATTGACTTAGGCCTAAAGATAAGTGAGTAATAGCAATCTTAGCTACTTTGAGTAAAGGGCTCATAACTCAAAAACTATTGCAGTAACAACTTTTTCTTCAAATATGTTGTTCAGCTACTTTGTCCTTAGCTATAAGATGGTACATAGTTTGGGGTCCCATTGCATGCCATAAGTGAGTAATAGCTATTTTCTCATTTGTAGCTAAATAACAGAAGAAGTAAATGTCAAATATCTTCAAAAGTATTGAAGTTAGGGAAATCTTTTCAAATATGTTGTCCATCTTCTTTTTGGTAAGGTATCACATACTAAAGTTTCAGACCTGTTGCACCTTGGATAGCTGAGTGATAGCTACTTTGAAATTCTGACTGGTGAGTAAAGCGATTGTAACTCCAAAACTATTGCAGTTAGAGTATTTTCCTAAAATATGTTGTTCAGCTACTTTGTCCTTAGCTATAAGATGGTACATAGTTTGGGGTTCTATTGCATGCCATAAGTGAGTAATAGCTATTTTCTCATTTGTAGCTAAATAACAGAAGTAAATGTCAAATATCTTCAAAAGTATTAAAGTTGGGGAAATCTTTTCAAATATGTTGTCCATCTACTTTTTGGTAAGCTATGACATAGTAAAGTTTCAGACCTGTTGCACCTTGGATAGCTGAGTAATAGCTACTTTGAAATTCTGACTGTTGAGTAAAGCTATTGTAACTAAAAAAGTATTGCAGTTAGAGTGTTTTCCTAAAATATGTTGTTCAGCTACTTTGTTCTTAGCTATAAGATGGTACATAGTTTGGGGTCCTATTGCTTGCCATAAGTGAGTAATAACTATTTCCTCATTTGTAGCTAAATAACAGAAGAAGTAAATGTCAAATATCTTCAAAAGTATTAAAGTTAGGGAAATCTTTTCAAATATGTTGTCCATCTACTTTTTGGTAAGCTATGACATAGTAAAGTTTCAGACCTGTTGCACCTTGGATAGCTGAGTAATAGCTACTTTGAAATTCTGACTGTTGAGTAAAGCCATTGTAACTCCAAAACTATTGCAGTTGGAGTATTTTCCTAAAATATGTTGTTCAGCTACTTTGTTCTTAGCTATAAGATGATACATAGTTTGGGGTTCTATTGCATGCCATAAGTGAGTAATAGCTATTTTGTTATTTGTAGCAAAATCATGTCATAAGTAAATGTCAAATATCTTCAGAAGTATTAAAGTTACGGAATTCTTTTCAAATATGTCATTCATCTACTTTCTTGTAAGCTATCACATAGTAAAGTTTCAGACCTGTTGCACATTGCATAGCTAAGTAATAGCTACTTTGAAATTGTGACTGTTGAGTAAATCCATTGTAACTCCAAAACTATTGCAGTTACAGCTTTTTCTTCAAATATGTTGTTCAGCTACTTTGTCCTTAGCTATAATCTGGCATGTAGTTTGGGGTTGTATTGCATGCCATAAGTGAGTAATAGCTATTTTCTTATTAGTAGCAAAATAATGACATAAGTAAATGTCAAATATCTTCAAAAGTATTAAAGTTAGGGAAATATTTTCAAATATGTTATTCATCTAGTTTTTGATAACCTATCACATAGTAAAGTTTCAGACCTGTTGCACATTGGATAGCCGAGTAATACCTACTTTGAAATTGTGACTGTAGGGTAAATGCATATAGTTTGGGGTTCTATTGCATGCCATAAGTGAGTAATAGCTATTTTCTTATTTGTGGCAAAATAATGACATAATTTTTCTCAAATAACTGCTTCATCTACTTTTGGGAGAGCTTTCACATGGTGAAGTTTCAGACCCGTAGCTAATTATTCACCTACTCAAAATGAGTAAATGATAATTATCTGTAAAAGTATTGCGGATATCCAATTTTTGTCAAATAACTCATTCATCTACTTTTGGGAGAGCTTTCACATGGTGAAGTTCCAGACCCGTAGGTAATTACTCACCTACTCAAAATGAGTAAATGTGAATTATCCCTAAAAGTATTGGGGATATCCAATTTTTCTTAAATAACTCATTCACCTACTTTTGGAAGAACTTTCACTTGGTGAAGTTTCAGACCCATAGATAATTATTCACCTCAAAATGAGTAAATGCTAATTATCTCTAAAAGTATTGTGGATATCCAATTTTTATCAAATTACTCGTTCATCTACTTTTGGGAGAGCTTTCACATGGTGAAGTTCCAGATCCGTAGCTAATTACTCACCTACTCAAAATGAGTAAATGTGAATTATCTGTAAAAGTATTGCAGATATCCAATTTTTCTCAAATAACTCATTCACCTACTTTTGGGAGAGCTTTTACTTGGTGAGGTTTCAGACCTGTAGCTAATTATTCACCTACTCAAAATGAGTAAATGTGAATTATCTCTAAAAGTATTGTGGATATCCAATTTTTATCAAATAACTCATTCATCTACTTTTGGGAGAGCTTTCACATGGTGAAGTTCCAGACACGTAGCTAATTACTCACCTACTCAAAATGAGTAAATGTGAATTATCCCTAAAAGTATTGGGGATATCCAATTTTTCTTAAATAACTCATTCACCTACTTTTGGAAGAGCTTTCACTTGGTGAAGTTTCAGACCCATAGCTAATTATTCACCTACTCAAAATGAGTAAATGCTAATTATCTCTAAAAGTATTGTGGCTATCCAATTTTTATCAAATTACTCGTTCATCTACTTTTGGGAGAGCTTTCACATGGTGAAGTTCCAGACCTGTAGCTAATTACTCACCTACTCAAAATGAGTAAATGTGAATTATCTGTAAAAGTATTGCAGATATCCAGTTTTTCTCAAATAACTCATTCACCTACTTTTGGGAGAGCTTTTACTTGGTGAGGTTTCAGACCCGTAGCTAATTATTCACCTACTCAAAATGAGTAAATGTGAATTATCTCTAAAAGTATTGCGGATATCCAATTTTTATCAAATAACTCATTCATCTACTTTTGGGAGGGCTTTCACATGGTGAAGTTCCAGACCCGTAGCTAATTACTCACCTACTGAAAATGAGTAAATGTGAATTATCTCTAAAAGTATTGCAGATAGCCAATTTTTCTCAAATAACTCATTCACCTACTTTTGGGAGAGCTTTCACTTGGTGAAGTTTCACACCCCTAGTTAATTATTCACCTACTCAAAATGAGTAAATGCGAATTATCTCTACAACTATTGCAGATAGCCAGTATTTCTGAAATAAGTCATTCACATACATTTTGGAGAGCTTTCAATTAGTAAATTTTCAGATCCGTAGCTAATTACTCACCTACTCAAAATGAGTAACTGCCTATTATCACTAAAAGTATTGCAGATAGCCAATATTTCTCAAATAACTCATTCACCTACATTTTGGAGAGCTTTCACATGCTAAATTTTTTTAATGAATTTTTTAAATAATTTTTACTGCATTAAAATTCATGAAATCATGCACTAAATCAATTATAACTTGAAAAGTATTACATTTAGAGCACCTTGTTAAAATATGTTATCTTTAGTACATCTAATTTATACGGCGGGAGATAAATGCATGCGTCAGAATGCTTGTTTAGTATAGAACGGGGATGCAGACAGGGAGATCCCATATCAGCTTACCTGTTTATCCTGTGCGCCCAAATAATGTATCTTTTAATCATAAATGACAAATATTTAAAAGGAATTTCAGTGAATGGCAATGAGTTTAAGATCACACGGTTTGCCGACGATACAACTTTAATTTTGCATGGAAGCAAAAATACCTTGTTAGCTGCTCTTAATGTGTTAGAGGTGTTTGGTAATATGTCGGGTTTAAGGATAAATATGGATAAAACTAAACTAGTCTGGATAGGCGAAAAAAGAAATTCAAAAGATAAATTTGATGTGGGAAAAGAATTAGTATGGGGTGCTAGCAATTTTACTCTTCTGGGCATTAACTTTTCTGTGGATTTAACAAATATGATTGAGTTAAACTATCTTTCCACTATTAAAAGTCTTGAGAAACTTTTCAACCTTTGGAGTCATAGATACCTAACTCCAATTGGTAAAATAACAGTGATAAAAAGTTTGGCCTTGTCCAAGCTTAATCATTTGTTCACATCATTGCCTTCACCGGGAAAGAACATATTGAAACAGTTAGAAACCATGTTTTATAATTTTATCTGGAGCGGAAAACCAGACAAGGTAAAAAGAAAAACTTTATCAAAACATTATTTTGATGGTGGACTAAACATGATAGATCTTAGTAATTTTATATCTGCTATTAAGGTGACTTGGATATGAAGACTATAAATAACTCTGAAACACCATGGGCTAAATTGGCAAAAATGTATCTAGGATCAATCCAAAAGACTGTTTTATTTGGGTCATATTATAGTCTAAACATGGCTAGAAAAACAACAAATAAATTCTGGTCTGAAACTCTATACTGTTGGAGTAAACTTATTGAGAGTATTCCAATTAATAATGTAAGCGATGCTCTTTCTATGCCTCTTTGGAATAATCCAATGGTATCCAAGGCAAATCTTTTTCTACCCGATTGGTATAATAATGGCATTATATCGATTGCAGACATTGTTTTTGGAAATGGAAAGTTCATATCCCAGAATGATTTGAAAACGGTGTATCACATAAGAACCAATTTTTTGGAGCATCACAGAGTCATTACGTGTGTCAAAAATTACTTAAGTAAGCAAAAGGATGCTTCTAAAATACATAAAAAACCTACTCTCCCAATTCAAATAAAAATCACTAGCAAATCACAGAAAGGAAGTCAAGATTTTTACAAAATATTGGCTAACCACAACATGGTACATGATACCACCTACTATTCATTCTGGGAACAAACTTTGGGTATTACGATTTGTACAGACATGTGGAAACGGATATTTCAAGTATGTTTTAAGACAATAAAAGACAATGACTTAATTTGGGTGCAGTACAAAGTGTTGTACAGAATACTAGGTACAAATGATTTATTGTTTAAAATTAATAGACATGATGATGGTAAATGCAGTTTTTGCAAAGAATACAATGAAACTATATTGCATCTTTTTGTACAGTATAAAAATGTACAAAATTTTTGGTCTGAATTAAAAACCAACATGCAACTCATACTTGGAATTGACCTTGCAATAGACCCATCAACTATAATACTAGGAAACCTCTTAACAAAGGTTGATGCCATTCCTTTAAATACTGTCTACCTTGCAGCTAAATTATATATTTTTCGAAAGTCAAAGTTAAATCAATTTCCAAATTATTCAAATTTTTGTAACGTCTTTAAAAAAATATATTTTGAACAGGAATATGTTGCCAAATTGGAATTAAAGACCATAAACTTTACTAAAATATGGGGACACTTTTCACAAATTTTTACTGCTTAGTTTTATAAAATTTTGTATAATATATGGATACTGTTCTTGTATTTGACAATCATTTTGTTTCTATAAATAGTGTAATAATTTTTTTTTTCTAAGTGTACATTGTCCTGTGTTCTTGTGTTTTTATTTGTAACAATTGTTGTCTTGTATATGTTGTATGTTAACAAAAATAAAGTAAGAAAAAACCTATGAAAGACCATAACATATCTCAAAATTTATCACTCAAGACTTTTAGCTAAAGTTATTACAAAAAAGTTATATTTTTGAAAATGGTTGAATACAATTAGTATTTAAACACTGATATACAATACAGTAGAACCTGTATTACCGAACCTGCTATTGCTCAGTATTCAATTTTATGACCTCATTATAGCCTCCCAACTTTGTAGTGTATTGTATTTACTACACTACCTCTTCTAGGTATACAATTCTATTACCCTGCCTAAATCTTGGTCTCCCAATATGGTCAGATGAGACCCAGTACTAGTACACTGGTATTGAAAGTTTAACATGTGCCTTTGACCGTAGGACTGTTTTCCGATGGGTAATAATAGAATAAATCACCATCACAACCTTTAAGACAAAAAAAAAAAAAAAAAAATTCCATAGTTTCAAAAGACTGTTAGACAAAAACAAGTTAGGCAGTCTATGTCTGGGCTTTCTGCACTTGTCATTGATCATGTGCCCATTGGTTATTAAAGGTGAACCAATGAAACCTCAGCTTTCATCTGGCATCCTGTTTGTTTGGGTAAATTTGCTCACAAGACTGGAGAAGTTCTCTTTTCATTGGTTTGATATTGTTTCAGTCACTACCTTGAACACCAGTACTTTCTACTGCTGTTAGAAAATGAGCATGTGCAATTGACTATTTTATTTTGCGAGATGCACCCAAGAAATTTTTACCACTTTTTGCAGTGTTACCAATAATCCATTTGTTTGCAGGTGTTACCTGAAACTTGGTGAGTGGCTAGAGAACCTGCAAAGTCTCCATGAGACATCAATCCCGCAGGTGCTAGAGTATTACAGCAAGGCCACAGAACATGACAAAAGTTGGTACAAAGCCTGGCACTACTATGCCTATATGAACTATGAAGCTGTGCTTTTCTACAAGCAGCAGAAGACTTCAACCACAAATGTTGCGAGCAGCAAACAGGAAGCCATGCCCCCACAGGAAGTGGGTAGGACATCATCAGAAAGTGGCAGCAGCACTGAGGAATTTGCACCAGAGTCGGTGAGTCTGAATGATTGTTTTAAGCAAGTATAAATTAATTTCTTTGTCAGTCTAAGTTTTCAACTTCATCTGAGCTTTCTGGACATTTGCAGTATGCAAGCAAGTTATACAAGATTCAGACTGGAAGGAGGGCATGCCTTCTATATATTTATGATAACTGTGAATTTTTGGGACACCATTACGGGATTTTTAACTCAAAAGATATGAAAATATGATTCACAGACTTAGCAAATTGAATCTGAATTCAATAATTGGGTTAAATTTTATGTCCCACAACCTTTAAGGGTTGTGAGGGCATTGTTTTCAGCCATGACATCCGGACGGGCGGTCGGGCCAAAAGTTTGTCCAAGATGTATCTCGGAAATCATAGGTGCAAGTAATTGATAGGGACATTAGTCGAGGGGTGTAGATGTATGTCATAATGTGACTTTGTTTTGACCTTTTACCTTGCCATAATCTTCTCCCAGGCTATTGCTTGGAAACCATAAGGTGTAGGAAGTTGATATAGTTGATACTTAGTAGGGATATTGATTAGGGAGTGTAGGTGTCCAATGTCATGGTGTGATCTTGATTTGACCTTGCTATAGTGACCTTGAGATTTAAAATCTTGTCTGGACTATATCACAGAAACCATAAATTGTAGGAATTCGATACTTGATAAGGACATTAGTTGGAGAATGTAGGTGCGCAACATCATGGTGTAACCTTTATGTGAAATTGGACCTTGCCATAGTGACCGAAAGTCTCCTGATCTTTTTCTGTTTCACTTCTTATATTTCTCATGGTGTCAAAAATTGTTTCCCTGGGCTGTGTGGTACGGGCATGATATTTTTATGTATTTTGTGTACAAACTTGAAATAGATAAGTGAAAGTGTACATGTCTTATATAAGCAAGTGTGTATGTCCCATTGTGATATTTATAGCACACCAGTAAGCTACACAAGTACTGCATTGCTGCTGTGAAAGGTTTTTTCCGCTCCATCTCACTGTCAGATGGCAACTCACTGCAGGACACTTTGCGTCTGCTCACGCTCTGGTTTGACTACGGACAGTGGCAGGAAGTGTATGACACCCTGGTGGAGGGAATTAAAACTATCCAAATAGACAACTGGCTACAGGTAATTGTATGATTGATCATTAGTCCATTTTTAATTTTTTTTTTTTTTTTTCAAAAGCATAAAGTGCACAAAATCCCGGTGGACAGAACTAGGCAGATTGGTAACTGGCTGTAGGTAATTTGTTCAATAACACATACAACTCTTTGATTCCTCATTGTCTGGTTTTGGAACTCTGAAAATAGTTGTTTTTTCTCATCTCAGATATTAAGTAAATATTGCAAGTGACACTGAAGCAATTTGCCATCATCCTTAAATTATCCTTGTGAAATATGTGAGTATAGGTCCTCCAGAAATCTCTTGACTGAATGATATTGGGGCACTGTTAAATTCCTGTTTTTATTGCGTAAAATACCTTTACCTTATCCTCACTAATGATTATGTTCTGGCGGGAGCAAACATGGACGACCAAACAAGAATATTTTATTTTTTAAATAAATATTCTTGTTTGTACGCCAATGCATGTATGAGTGCACATGCGTCTGCATCGGAAGTATTACCCTTCTCAAGAGTCGACAAGTGACCTTGCATAGTGTCCAGTCTTTCCAGGATTAACAGTAAAGGATCAACAGAAGAAGAAGAGGTCTTATCTGTAGAAGCTGTAGAAGTTGAAGCTAGAGTCGTGGTAGGTGATTCCTCTGGACCCAGCAACGAGTCTTCCAAATCTTTGGAGATATCCTAAGATTTCTTCAAATGATATGCCTTCTTTGCTTTCAGTTTCTTCTTCTGATCAGAAGAAAATTGAATGCACATATAACAGTCCTCCTCTTTTGAGGTAACACATACATCATCTCCTTTCTTTTTGTCTCTACATGACCAGCAATAATGATGTGAAACCCATTCTGAAGTTAAATGGCAACAAACAGGAGTAATTCTCTGTCCCTTAGACTCAATTTGCCCTTTAGCCATCTTAAACCTTCGTTGTACAAAAACGAATTCAGCAGTGTAAACAATGATGCTTGCTCCCTGATGACCAAAATTGAAGTGAGGCTAAATGGGGTTCTTCTGATGCAGGCGCATGTGCACTGATACATGCATTGGCATACAAACAGGAACGTTTATTTAAAAAATACAATATTCTTGTTTGATCGTCCATGTTTGCTCCGGCCAACACGTAAGCATTAGTGAGCATGCGGCAAGTATTTAACTTACAAAAAGTTAAATTACAATAAAATTTTTACAGTTGCTGTGTCAATTATATTAATTGGAAATCTGTCTGATTCACAAGACCTTGTATTAGATAGTTGAATTATATTTCTTAAGATATGCCTAATCATATTCTCACAATAGAGGCTACCTCTATTTTACATCTAGTTTTACATCTAGGGTTATCCAGATGATTTCACCAGCTTATTACCAGGAATGAGAGCTGACTCTTGTGACAGGAACACTCTGCACAGATTTTCACAATAGTTTGTATTAATTTCTACTCATTTTGTAATCCATAGTTATCGGTGTATTATTGTTATTTTGCATACTTTCCAGGTCATTCCGCAGCTGATTGCTAGGATAGACACTCCAAGACATTTAGTTGGAAAGCTGATCATACAGCTGCTGATGGACATTGGAAAACAACATCCACAGGTAGATTTACTGAAACTGCTAAACTCTAGTAGTTTGTCTAAATAGAATATTTAAAAATGTCCCTAAGAGTCAATTTTGAACTCACCAATACCAGGAAATCGGAATGTTTTTGTAGCAGAAGTGAAGCAAAAAAGTAGAAAAATCATAGGGATGCTGGATGTTGCAGTTTACTTAGTCTGCTGTATCTTAGATGCATGCTAGTTTACAGGTAAATTTTTGAGACAAATAGTTAGCAGTTTTATATGTGTGTTTAGTCCACAGTTAGCTTTGAACAAAGGCCAAATGTTTCAAATTTCTCGTGCTCTCTCATCCAAGCCATCCAGTTTTATGAGTCATAATAATCCAAGTTGAATTTTGTGAAACAAACACATGTCAATATGGCTGCTGCATAACACCCTGGTTCCACTGTTAGAAGTTTGCCTCCCAACCTGCTGATAATGCTGTTGTTAGTGTGATCCCATTGGTCATGTGAACTCTCTACACTCATGAAGGCAGTGTAAAAAAGTTTACCGGAAAACTTTCCAGGTCCGGATTTCAGTTGTAATACATAAGGAGTTTTAATAGGTTACTCACATATTCCCCATTTCTCTTACAGGTTTCGTCATACCAGGACCCTGACTTAAAATTGTCTAGGTCTTACATTAGGCCACATAACTGGAACAGAGATATAAGGTTTAAATGGAAGACAATACTGTATCGCATCATTCCAGGTTTTTCATTGCCTCGAATCAACAAATAAACATATATTTGGTTGAATCATTCAACCACATTAAAGTATTAGTGATATTCTAAAATCACTTCTAAGAATCAATCTGTCTATTGATTAGTTTCTGAATCTTTTCTTCTATTTGCTAACTCTGTTTTTTACCTTTTGTAAATGTATTTTTGACAAATTGACACTTTCAGGCTTTGATCTACCCATTGACTGTGTCCTCAAAGTCCAATACGCCTGCTAGAAGTGCAGCAGCCAACAAGGTGCTGAAGAGCATGTGTGAACATAGCAACACCCTGGTACAACATGCAATGCTGGTGAGTGATTGGCACCTGTCAGTCAAAGATGTTTCTATGGATTAGGGAGTGGTTAGTGCAACAGGTATCTCAATATCATTACCATTTCAGTAAACTACTGTGATGGAATCATGGAATTTTCAAAATTTACCATTATTTCATATAATTGTAAATTTTTATCCTATATTTTTATTGCATTAATACATCTTAGTTAATGGTCAATTAGCTATACCTTTTGTTTTGGTTGGATACTGAAATAGAACCGTTGTAGGTTAAAGTTTGATATCAGTAGATCCAATTTTGAAGTCCTAGCATTGGAAATGCAGTATTTTTCAAGATATAGGTGGTTGTTGCGTAGAAACTCTATTGCGTAAAAACTCTTCCTTTGGATATTACAAGTTCTAGTTATTCAATCTTCTGTGTAGGGGTGTGACAGGGTGCCCGGTCACCGAAAGACGGTGACAATCTATGAAACTACCGGGTATATTTTAACGTTCGTGGAAACCGAAAATCTTTACTTCCTTTACAGAAAAGGTACAAATTGTGTTGAATAAAATAAATATAGCAATAAAAAGTGTTTTACTTACCCTAGAACTCCATTATCTATCATATTTTATCACAACTACTAGTCACAGGCAACATTTTATGACTTTACTGTATCTCCATAGCAACCATAGTTCATTTCCTGTCTGCAGGTAAGTACTCTCTTTTTTGCTAGTATCCAGTTTAACTGTATTTTGTGTTGCTTTTTTTGACAAAAGGATCATTTTTGCCTTAAAAAACGAAGCAAACTGCAAGGAAATGATCTAATATTAAGCTTTTGGATGTTCACGATCTCCAGTTACGGTCCGGTTATTTCCCGCGGATTAACCGGAGTCAAAATATTGTCCCCGTCTCACCCCTACTTCTGTGTAGTTAAAAGCTCTTAGTGCTGTTGCCTTTTTTACATTGCAGAATTTTGACTGACTAGTACGTTGCTGTGTGCCTATCATCTTTTCATGACATTAAGCATAAATATATAAATGAAGCCCTAAATGTAACTATAAAATATACAGGTGAGGGAAGAGAGGACTGCATGAATCCACTGTGAAGTCCGAAAGTAAGTCCAAAAGTTTGAGTTGATAAACAGTGACAATGTATTTGTATGTGTTGACAGGTCAGTGAGGAGTGGATCCGTGTGGCCATCCTGTGGCATGAGCTCTGGCACGAGGGGCTGGAGGACGCATCCCGACTCTACTTTGGGGAGAGGAATGTGAAGGGCATGTTTGCTACCCTGGAGCCTCTGCATCAGATGATGGAGAGGGGACCTCAGACTCTGAAAGAGACTTCCTTCAACCAGGTAAAGGATTGAGATAATAAATACAGCAACCAGGTAAAGGATTGGGATAATAAATACAGCAACCAGGTAAAGGATTGGGATAATAAATACAGCACTATGTTATCCAAAGATGTTGGGAGATAAAAAGCCTGGTTCATAAAACAGAAGAGACATTTTAATAGAACCTTTAATTTCTAACTTTCTGTTGTTCAGATATTTGACCATATGATAGAAATTGTACTGTATTCTCAAATCTTGGTGTGTGTATCAGCTCTTACTGTATCTGGGGCAGTTAGGGATTTAATAGCTCACCTTTTAGGTGATCTGTTACAGAGTGGATACTATGTTTATGTGCAAACCAAGAAGAACTGGGGAACCATTCTTGTTTTGTAATGTTTCATTTGAATAGACAGTTTACCATTGCAAATCTCATGTCAGGGGACCAGATAAATACTTCTAGTTAACCAGGATGTCCAGATAACGTGGTAATTTCCAGAGATTGGCCTTTGACAGACTTGGTAGTTACTTTTATTTAAAGGGATTTACACTTGAAGTGCTTGGACTGTAATAATAAGTATAATCATAAGATTTTTATCTGTTTTGTCAGGTAGACTTTTTGTACTATTGTACCAGTGTTTCTCATTTAGATTAGTTTCTTTCAGAACCTGCAAGTACAGAATATTTGTTTTGAAGGAGAATATTGGGAAAGGTAGACGTGTGTACAGTTATGACTTTGCTACAGTGAGTCACTACTCCCAAACCCTTGTGTGGGCATACAGTTTGGGACCTGCTGCTTGCAAAAATCATTTGTATTACATTGCTTATCCTTTGTGTGACTGTATTTACATTTTGTTACCATCTACTTAGGCTTATGGACGCGACCTAGCTGAAGCACAAGAGTGGTGTCGCAAGTACCAGCGATCTGGCAATGTGAAGGACCTCACACAAGCCTGGGACCTGTACTACCATGTCTTCAGACGCATCTCCAAGCAGCTGCCCCAGGTAACACATTGACTATTGGCTAATCCCAATCAGAATAATGCAATGAGCTTACTGTGACATATGGTGAATAGTTGCATTGCAAAAGATTTCTTGAAGTATAAAATTTTGTAACCATAATTACTTCTCGCTATGTATATTACTTTTGGATTGAGACACTGACACAATAGTGGGTGAAATACTTGCTTCCCACCTCTTAAATTGTGGTAATGAATGATGGCTTTGACCTAGACGGGGAAAGTTGGTATTTACTTAGTGGTCCCTGATGACATTCAGTGCCGAATTTCAACCAACTATTGTTCATGGTATTCCTCCATCCTGTGAGCTACCCATACTGATATGACCTGTACAATTTGGTGAAAGTAATGTTAAACCCTTATTTATCAGTAACATTTGGACTTGCAGTGAAAGGGTTACAGCAGCTATTCGAAATATGTTTGCTCTTCTTGTGCAAATGTAGACTGATAGAGCGAGAAATGTAAAACCTGTCTCAATGTGTAAAATTCACTGTGGAATAAACAACATAAAATGAAGTTTCAAGAAACTAAACTCGTAGACATTTTTTTGTTCTAATCCCACATTTTAAGATAAAATTTTTATAAATTGTTATTTCATACAATATGGCAAAGTTCAAATTTTTACAGTCATTATTCTGTCAGTTGACAAAGTCGTATTATCCTGATCTTGTATCATTCCATTACAGTTGACCTCCCTGGAGCTGCAGTATGTGTCACCAAAACTACTGATGTGTCGGGACTTGGAGCTTGCTGTCCCCGGCACGTACAACCCCAATGAGAAAATAGTCAAAATACACCGTGTACAGGGATCCCTGCAGGTTTTCCTCACTAAACAGAGACCACGCAAAATTAGTGTCTTTGGTAAGTCATAATATCCTCAATTAGGTTTCCTTTGCCACCATTTTTCTCAGTCAACTTACCGCCCATTTTTATGACAGTGATTGAAGGAGACTGAAGTATTTACCTTATTCCACCATTCCAATCTGTTGATCAGTAAAAGACACTATCCACTGCAGAAATATGTATTAATGCATTAAGAATGTTGGTTGTTGTCAAACTTATTTTTGATATTATAAGAAGAGTGAGTTATGGTATTGTTATTCAGGGAATTAAAAACTAACCAGTAAACCTAATTTCAAGTGCATAATGTTCATAAAGCATCCCACGAGGGACGCTTGTTTGTATATGGGAGAAGCGACTCCACTGGATCCGCATTTTCTTTTCGCAATAGCTTTGTGGCCAAAAGGCGGATTCTCTTCATATTTGGCAGGTGTATGCAGTAGCCCTGGGAAAAATTTCTGAATATGATATCATGACATTTCAACCAATCAGAGAAGTCACATGACCAAAAACATGTTTTTCAAAAGGGTGTGCTTGTCCGGATGATAATTTAAAAAGCGCTTCACCTATTCACATAAAATTCGGCAAGTAGGTTTGTTATATAGATGTCTGGAAATCATTAACTTTTGGAAGTGATCCGATACAAAATTGCCGACTTATTAACGATTTACTAAATGTCACAATTTTTCTTAACGCTGAAAATGCAAAAACACATTTATCTCAGAAACGGAGCGAGATAGAGCAATTTTGCCGAAAATTTTGACCCACAGGGTATCCGCAAAGTCTACTGGCAACTTTTTGCAAAAATCATCTTGAATTTCTACGATAAACGCAAAAACGAGTTTATTTTGATAACGGAGCAAGATAGAGCGATTTGGACGAAATTTTTGACGCCCTGGGTGTCTGTGGAGTCTACTGGCGACTTTTTGCAAAATTCGTTTTCCCGCCACTTTTGGCGACCATCTTGAATTTCTGTGTTAAACGCAAAAACCCGCTTATTTCAGAAACGGAGCGAGATAGAGCGATTTCGACGAAATTTTTGACCTGCAGTATAGCTGCAGAGTCTACTGGCGTTTTTTCACAAAATTTTTTTCCCGCCACTTTTGGCAGCCATCTTGAATTTCTGCGTAAAACGCAAAAACCTGTTTATCTTGGAAATGGAGCGAGATAGAGCTATTTCCAAGAAATTTTTGACCCGCAGGATATCTGCAGCGTCTACTGGCGATTTTCCCAAAAAATCGTTTTCCTGCCACTTTTGGTGGCCATTTTGAATTTCTGCATAAAACGCAAAAAAAAAAATAAATAAAAAATAAACAAACCAGATTCATCTAGGAAACCTTGCATTTTGTCATAAATGGAAAAACATATTAAACACAGGAAGTCAGTCATTTCTACAAACTGATTAATACTCATTGGAACGCTTTGTTTTGCTGTGCAAAAACAATTTCTATTTTCTCTTGCGAAGCAATACTCTAGTTATATATTTGCGTTGTAACCTTTCAAATAACACAGGCAGTAACGGCAAGGAGTACCAGTTCTTGCTGAAAGGTCATGAAGACTTGCGTCAGGATGAGAGGGTCATGCAGCTGTTTGGTCTAGTCAACTTCCTGTTGTTAAATAATGCAGAGACGTTCAGGAGAAACCTTACGTGAGTTGATAAACCATTGCATTCACAATAAATATTTTTAATGTTGACCCTAGTGTAGCAGAAAAATATTTTTCTGAAAAGATTTGTAACAGAAAAAGTATTCAGTTATTTATTATCGGATATCGTGATGCAAATGTTAATTTCAGTAAATATGTTCAAAATATATTAGTTACCTGAAAAGTACAGCATACAGCCCTACTCGGTGGTCCATTCCTGTTTACTGTAGTGATCTTGCACAACTTGACTTGATTGAGCGTGTCAATCAATTATGGTAATTGCAAAACAACATATGGACACCCTAGTTTTCTGTCACCAGTCTTTTAAAAGTCAAAATATAGTTACTGCTGGACAATGGTAAATCAATTAAGAAAACTATTGTAATGAAGTTTTGCATTGACATTAGCAAAGTCACCTTTACAATAAGAAATAAAGTAATAAAATATGTGGGGTGACTGTAGTGGGTGTCTTGACCATAATTGCTTAGAAAGCAGTATTTTTATTGCGTAAAATAGCCTTACCTTATCCTCACAAATGCTTACTTGGTTTTGTGGAGGCAAAACGCGGCGACCAACAAGAATATTTAAAAATTATTCTTGTTCGAGAGGTGAACCCCGTAGTTAGTGATAGGTGCGCATGCGCACAACACCTTGTCGGTTGGACTTTGTCGAGAGATCCTCATTCAATTTTTGGTCGTCGAGGAGGCAACACGTGAAGCTTTTCAACTCTGCCCATTTCCAAGACGGCAGATGCGTTCTTTTAGAATTCATAGAGTTCGTGCTAAGAAGAAAGAAGTTTAAAACTTCCTATTCTACAGATCTGAAGTACAATATTTCATGCTGAAGGTTGAGTAATCCATGACAGCATTCTTAGATCCCCCTTGGCTGTAAAACAGCTTTTGGTAGAGGATCTGTTACAGAAGTCTTTCAACTAGCCACATTTTCCTGAAGATGGCGTTAAGAGGTCTCCTGCGATTGGAAAACAGCTAGCAGTAGAAGATCTACTAGAGTTTGCTTTTGCAACACCAGATGATTTTGAAATTTGATAGCTGGGCAGATTAAAACTCGTTTTCTGGGGTTATTTATTAAACCTCCAGAAAGCTAGTAGCCTGTCTACTTGGTAGACACACAGAAGATGACTCTTCATCTTGAATCCAAAAATATTCTTCAGATCATCCAATAGCAAATCCCTCTCATGAAGTCCTGGTGGTTTTTATGAATGAATGCAGCAGTAACCATTCAATAGTACTCTACCATACCAGCAGTTAGCTGATTTCCTGTAGCCTGAAAAACAGCCAGTCCTACAAGATCTTCTTCAGAAGTTTATCAACGTTGCTTTCAACCTACAAACCAGCTATCAAGATGGTTAATTTCCTCCATTGCCTTGTCTTTATTCTACAACTGGCTGGTGGACCATTTATTACTTCATTATATAGAAGATAATACATATGCTTTCCCACCAATATTCTCAATGAAATAGGGGATTCTGGTGTAGTAGAAGAAATAACTATAAATTGCTGGTTTAAGTGGAAATATTATTGCCATCTCAGAGTTGTGCAGTTTTTGAATGGGTACTATGTAGCCCTCCAATCGAAACTCCCCTTTCATGTAGCTCTACTGCAGGTGCTACAGACAGAAAAACAATCCGCCATGTTGCTGATAATATTGTTTTGTTTATCAAGACATACATCGTTGATGTGCTATGTGCTTTATAAGTGTACAGTACGGATAGGCTGCACCAGGAGTTCTTCTCTATTCAAGGAAGTTAAACAGCATTGGGCAAGGTTAGTCCGTGGATGGATGACTATTCCTGGCATTTTCTTTGCATTAATCCCACAATATCTTTGGCCAGTAGGGATCTCTGTGTCCTCAACATGCGTTTGTCCCTCCAAGCTGTGAAATGGAGTTGACAAATGTTATAAAGAAACTCGGTCACAAAAGGTTAATGACCAGTTTCAACAGATCTCCGTACCAAATACAAGGGTTGTGCAAATCTTGAGAAGGTTTATCGAAAAATTTTCCAGTCGAATCCGCCCATGTCTGTACATCCCATAATTTTAAGCGGTTACAGACAGGAAAAACATGGCTACCTAAGAGTGTCGCAAATGCTTCAAAAAGGCACAATTTACTACCTCAAGGATTGCACAACTCCAGGTTTTACAGCAGATTATTTCTTGTACCAGAACCCGGCAATAAATGGCGCCCTGTGATAGATCTCAGTGTCCTGGACAAATTCCTGTTAGTTCCAAATTTTAAAATGGGGACAGCAGTGATATTCGGAAACTCGGTCATAAAAGGAGAATGGCTAGTTTCGATAGGCCTGAAAGATGCGTTCTTTCACGTGCCCATACTCCCAGATTCTCAACATTGGCTATGTTTCCATGTAGACAAGCAAACGTATCAGTTCAAAGCACTGCCATTGCGGTTGGTGATTGCACTGCTATAGTTCATGTGGATTGTAAAAGAGGCTCGTTCTTCAGTCTTGCGTAATTCGAGTTCACCAATACCTGGACAACTGGTTGTTAAGAGCAAATACCAGACACCAGTGTCAGCTCCACACAAAAGAACTCATCCATGAGATTCAAGAACTCGGCTTTGTGATAAACTTCGAAAATCAGAGATCGAACCTACACAAAAATCGACTTTCTGGGTTAAATTTTGACTTGATACAGGGAAAAGTCTTTCCAACCGAAAATAAGTTGAAAATTCTAGAAAATCTGTTCAGGACATGGAGATCGCATCACAAACAACCCCAAGGTTGCTTATGTCCCTGATAGGTGTACTAGCATCCCTAGAAAAGACAATACCAATGGGTCGGTTACATATGCGCCCTTTCCAGTGGTACCTAAAAACAAACTGGCAGTATCCCCAGTCACTAGACCTGAAGATTCCTGTTTCAAACTTTCTGAAAAGTCATCTTCAGTGGTGGAAAGATCCAAAAAATCTAAAAAATGGGTTATCCTTTTCATCCACAGGAACACAATACCCTTATTTTCACAGATGCATCAAATTAAGGTTGGGGAGCTCATTTAGAAAACATGACATTCAGTCAGTGGCAATTGGACAGATCAAGAAAATTGCTTCATATCAATGTCCTTGAGTTAAAGGCAGTGTTTCTGGCCTTAAAAGAGCTTTCAAAACAAAATTCTAGACAAAAGGGTTCTGATAGCAACACACAATGCTACTGTAGTCAGTTATCTGAGCAAACAAGAGGGAACACACTCTTGGGACAGGTGTCTCCTGGTTTGGTGCATCTTGGCCTACTGCAATCCTCGAAACATACTCATAAGAGCCAGACACATTCAGGGTTGCCTCAATGTCATAGCCGACAGTCTCTCCAGGAAAGACAAAATTATTCAGACAGAATGGTCTCTTCATCCTCAAATATTCAGTCTAATTTGCAAAGTTTGGCACACACCAATGGTCGACATGTTTGCCACCAAATTGGATCACAAACTACCAATCTATGTCTCACCAGTCCCAGATGCAAATGCTATGAACATAGATGCATTGAACATCTCCTGGGAGGGTCTGGACGGCTATGCCTTTTGTCCTGTAGCACTCATACCAACAGTGATACAGGAAATGAACACCTACAGGTGCAAGATGATAGTAGTTGCACCAGGGTAGCCCAGAATGCATTGGTTTGGGATCTAGTGAATCTGTCAACCAAACCTCCATTACAACTATCTCACTGGCCTCATCAGTTAAAGCAACTATTCAGTCAGAAGTTCCATCAGAATCTCATGTATCTGAATCTGCATGTTTTGGCACCTAGACACCTCAGAATCACGTGAATCATTCTCTGAGCAAGTGGCAGATAGAATTAAAGCACCTCAAAGACCCTCATCTAGAAGAATCTGAGTTAAGGTCGTCCATTTTTTGAACTCTGGTGCCAACAGAATCAGGTGGTCAGCTCAGAGCCTACTATCTCAGCAGAATTTTGAATCACTTATTTGCTATTAAAAATCTGAAGCCTGCCACTTCTGCTGGCTATAGGGCTGCCATAGCTGATCATTTTGCCCAGAAGGTTAGCAAATGTTTGAATCTGAACAGACTTATTGCAAGCTTTTATTGAGATAAGCCTGGGATCTGTCTTTAGTCCTCATGGCTTTGACTAAGGCCCCTTTTGAGCCTCTAAAGGATGAATCCTGCCACAATTGCTGGCTATAGAACTGCAATAGTGAATCTTTGGGATATTTCGGCCAGGAAGGGAGCAAGAGTTTACACTTGAATAGACTTCTTGTAAGCTTTCACAGGGACAAACCCATTGCAAATAGGGGTATTCCCTCTTGGGACCTAGCTTTGGTTCTTTTGTCTTTGACTTTTGACCTTTGAAGGTTGCTAGTCGTAAGATTTTGGCTTTCAAGACTATTTTCCTGATGACTTTGGCATCTTGCAAAAGGAGGGGGGAGGTGCATGCTTGGACATATTCTTCCCTCAGACACAAAACCTCACTGGAAGGAGATCACTATTTCTCCTTCTCCTGCCTTCTTAGCAAAGAATCAGTTGGCTTCTGTTTGCCCAGATTCGCTAAAACCGGTGGGCATTCTAGCTCTTAACCTTTTTTGAGCTCAGGCTTCACTGAGGATATGACTTTATACCCTGTCAGAGCACTTAGATACTATCTAGACAGAACTAGTGCTTTAAGGAAGGGAAAGTATCTCTTGTTTATATCCTTTAAGGAAGGCTTTGACAGAGGTCTCATGGGATCTACTATCTCTTCTTGGATCAGACAGACTGTCTTATTGGCTTATCAGTCATCCAATTTTGATACACAGGACCTACAGGTTAAGGCCCATGATGTTGGGTCCATGCCTGCTTCTTTAGTGTTCAAGGATGGGTTTCCCTAGAGCAGATTTTAGGCTCCTGCCATTGGAAGAGCCACATCACGTTTTCTACCTTTTAACCTATGTGTCTTGGCAGTCCACGGACCAAACAGATTACAATTAGGCCCAGTGGCTTCTGCTCAGCATATGATTGGCTTTGAGTATGTTCTTGAGTATTTCATATGGCTTACATACTTTTCTCTTCCTTCCATACCTGTATCTTATATGGACATATGTCTTCTGCTGTGGCAGATGGCCTCATGGCTGTATTTTGTAAAACACAGAAGCCAGCTTGGGGTGCCTTCTTGCTGGATGACAGCTCCCAGCTCGAGGGACCCAGGAAGCCATTTCCCACCACACAGTTTATGGGTGATGGTTTAGATTTAGGACAACTTTATGCTACATGGGACAAGTGTCAACTACAACAGTACATCATGAATATTCATGAGATTAGCTATCATTACTTATCTTTACAGATATTTTACAGTAATGAAAAATTCTGTTGTAGCATACTTAACCTTATCTTATCCTCTCCTTCAAATGCTTTCATGGTGAACCCCATATTCTATTAACAGGGAGGTTGCAAAACAAACCCCTCCTCCTGTTATGGTTGGAATCAAGCATTTGTGAGGATAAGGTAAGGCTATTTTACGCAATAAAATGTAACAAATTTTATTGTAATTTAACTTTTTGTAAGTTAAATACTTACCTTATCCTCACAAGGACAGACCCACCCTTCCTCCCCTCAGAAGTTTGTTTTCATAGGGGACCAAAAATTAAATGAGGATCTCTCGACAAAGTCCAACCGACAAGGTGTTGTGCGCATGCGCACCTATCACTAACTACGGGGTTCACCTCTCGAACAAGAATAATTTTTAAATATTCTTGTTGGTCGCCGCGTTTTGCCTCCACAAAACCAAGTAAGCATTTGTGAGGATAAGGTAAGTATTTAACTTACAAAAAGTTAAATTACAATAAAATTTGTTACAATTTACAGTGTATTAACCACTTCGGTGGCACCAACTGCTACTATGTACCAACTGCTAGTCTGATAGGCTTTATACAGCCCTACATAATATGTTGATAGTATAACTTTGTATTATTAGTGTATTATCAGCTGTATGTTACAGTATACAGCGTTACTCAGTGATCCCTCTGTCCACAAACTCTGGTCTGATTGGCTGGGTTCCTCACTGTGACACTCTGCACTCACTCATCAGAGACTACAGAGAAAAGAAGAAGATTTTGCTAAACATAGAGCACCGCATTATGCTCAGGGTTAGTGCATGATAGAACTTATAATGTTACAGTCAACATTTGAAACCAGTCAGCATGTATACAGACTAAAAGCTACAGTCATTTTGTGCAAAATATTACATGCTAAGTGGTGTACATGTTTAAATATCAAAAGGACTACCAGTAGCATATGTATTGAAAAAGGTTTTAATGAAGCCAGAAACTGTCTTGTTTCAGTTGTGTACAAAGAGTACATATATACTGTAGACTAGCTAAAAGATTGAAACTGTACCATCAAATAAGGTTTTGGCTCATTTTTTATGTTATTATGAAAAGTTTACAGTATGTTCATGAAATAAATGAAACAATGGTGAACTATTTCTTCTAACGAAATAACCTCGAAATTTGTGACACCTGTCAAATCAATCTATGCACAGGAAAAATACTTGGTGGAAATAATGTCTGGTTTCTTTTTGAGAAAACCTTTCTGCTTGAGGTGTCTCTGAGCAGTTGAATGTGTAGTTGCAACTCACTGGCCTCCCACATCTGAAATTGTGGGTTCATAGCCCACTTTTAAATTTGGAAGATGTTAGTTACTTGTTGGTGTCCAATGCGAGTAATGAGTAGTGAGTAATGTGAGTAGTAATGTGAGTAATGAGTAACCCTCATCCACTGGTGGGCATTACTTTCACCTGTTCTTTGAACTGTGAATCTTGTTATATCCTATTCTGTATATTGAAAGTCTTTATTAACCCAATAAATGCAAATCTATCCTTTGCAGATGGCACCTGATTATGATCACCTGTCATTGATGCAGAAGGTGGAGGTATTCGAGCATGCTCTGGAGCACACACAGGGAGATGACCTGGCCCGCATACTCTGGTACAAGTCTCCCAGCTCTGAGGTCTGGTTCGACAGGAGGACCAACTACACACGTTCACTGGCCGTCATGTCCATGGTGGGATATGTGCTGGGATTGGGGGACAGGTGAGAAATATATGTACAAGTGAAGTGTGGGACATATAGAGGTGCATTGTGGGATGACTGCTGTGATTGGGAGATAGGAAAGAGATAAGTATACAACTGCAGTCTGGTATATTTGCATCATAAAATATGCAGTGTTAGATATGGGAAGGTAGCATATTTTTCTTTTCGGTATCTTACCAATGCAAAACCGATCCAGTTCCCGGATACCGAAATAGTTTGTGTTTTAGTATTTCCCCAATCACACCAACTGTCAACAGGAAATGGAGTTGATAAAACAGCTTCATCGAAGATCATTACAAAAAAAAAATGCTAGAAAAACTGTGAATTAGTTCAGACACATTGTGTGATATGTACAGGTGCATTGTGGGATATGAAATAATGCACTCTATGTATATTTATTAGGATTCTTACAGGTCTCAGAGTTTGGTGAAGTACACATGCAAGTACATATTGTTAGACAGGTATTTTCATATTGCACATTTTAAAAATATCATCAGGGTTTAATTTAATGGCTGATTCAACAAACTGTTTTGAAAACAGTTTAATATCCAAGCAAACATGGGTATTAAGAATATGGATTCACTGCAGGTAATGGGGCATGGGGTAATACCTGGAAAAAGCATGTTACATCCTTTAAGTCTGTGGAGATTAAAACCAAATCTGTTTATGTAATTCAGTGTTATTCGAGACCCATGTGTTGTGTAGTTGTTCAACATTGTGAAAGAAGTTAGACATTTCTTTCTGAGAGGATGTTTCATCAGTATTGTAATATCCTCATGTGTATCAGTTCTGTTAACACCTGGCCTTCCAGGGATTCCATTTTAGCTCAGCTGGTTGTAGTCTTCGTTGCCCAGGAGTTGGATTCTGTACCTGTAGTTCGTTTTCTACATTAGCATTCTGTCTTTGTGGGTTCAGGTATACGTCATCATCTTGTTTTTGATTTTCATCTCCAACAGCCAGAGGAGGAGCCTATTGATGAAAATGTGTCTTTGGATTACACACAGAAATAAACACAAGTCTGGCTCTTTAACTAGCTGAGCTAAAGGGGAATTCTGGAAGCTCAGGTGTTAACTATATATGTGGGGATATTACAATATGGTATCAATAATTGTATCCACCAGATGCTATCCAGTAAATACTATGGATTACGCATGAGTACGCTGCCGCCGCCGCAGTGTGTAGAGATGTTCTCATAACTCCTCTAGAGGCCAGGGTATTATAGGTAGACTTTTCAGATATGCAGGATATATTCAAAACCATAAAATCTTGCCTGGAAATATTATTGGCCTCATTTTGAAAAACAAGATGGCCACCACGGGCATTTCTTTTCAGTGATAAAAAGTGCTTATATCTCCCTTATTATTGTTCCTAGAGGTTTGCAATGTCAAACCACCCTACAGGAAGTCATGGGCTAGGAACCTTTTAATGTGGTCACATTTGACCTTGGGCCCCTCCTTCAAAAGCGCTTATAACTTGCTTATTATTAGTCCTAGAGTTTGCAGTCTGAAACCAAGGTTGGAAATCATCGGCTACGAATGTTCTGATGTCAGATTTGACCTTGGGCCCCTTCTTCAAGGTCGAACGAGGATAGTCAAATTTAAAAGTGCTCATAACTCACTTATTATTTGCCCTAGAGGTGTGCACTGTGAAACCAACTTGTAGGAAATCATGGGCTGGGAATGTTCTGATGTTGTCAGATTTGACCTTTGGTTCCTCCTTCAAGGTCAAACAAGAACAGCCAAAGTTAAAGCGCTTATAGCTCGCTTATTATTGGTCCTAGAAGTTTGCAATGAGAAACCAACCTATAGGAAATCATGGGCTAGGAATCTTCTGATGTGGTCAGATTTGATTTTAGCCCCCTCTTTCAAGGTCAAGTGAGGATAGCCAACATAAAACGGTTTATAAGTCACTTATTATTGGTCCTAGAGGTTTGCAATGTCAAACCAACATATAGGAAACCATGAGCTAAGAATTTTCTGATGTGGTCAGATTTGACGTTGGGCCCCTGCTTCAAGATCAAATGAGGGTAACCAAACTTAAAAGTGCTTACAACGTGCTGATTATTGAAAAATGCTGTTTATCTTCAAAACTATGTTAGTTGTCCTTTTCCGGTGGATACATCTTACATGTGGCCACAGATGGATCCTTGGTCAAGTTAAAATTTTATAATATCTTGGGTTTACATTACCAAAACTTTTCTGTGATGATGATGTACAAAAATTGTCTGAGTATCTCCCTTGTAATTTTTCTTTTCTTTCTGATATTGAGCAGAGAAGACTGATTTATTTTGACAGACACCCTTCCAACCTGATGTTGGATCGACTCAGCGGGAAGATCATCCACATTGATTTTGGTGATTGTTTTGAAGTAGCGATGACCAGGGAGAAGTTTCCAGAGAAAATTCCATTCAGGCTGACCAGGATGCTGATCAATGCCATGGAGGTGAGGCTTGTAATTCATGACTTCTGACTTGCATCCTGGTTAAAGTTACAGTGTAAAAAATGTGAATAGTTCTTAACTTAATATTCATAAACTTCTAAACTATTTTTTGTGTTAGTTCTTCGATATTTTTGTTCTCACAAGTACTGTAAGTAAATGTTTAGACTTTAATGTGTTAATTTTGGTGAGACTCCTTGATAAGGGTTTGTTTGAAAATCATAAATATCTCAGAAAAGTAAAAGAGCTCATTTTTGACCAAGCAAGACTGTCCAGTATTCTGCAACTCAGTATTCTGTCTTTGGATTTTCGTATTTTGTAACTTTCCAAGACTAAATATCTTGGACTTTTTTTTTGTTTTACTTCTTTTTAAAAGATGCAGAATAACTGAATACCATATTTTTTTCAAAATATGGCCCGGGCGTTAATTATTTTCAAATGGCATCAGACCAGGCGTTAAATTGAACCAGGCATTCTTTTGAAATACAAAAAACAGTGTTATAAATTGTAAACAGTGTGCTTGGTACCAGGCGTTAATTTGAACCAGGCGTTTATTTGAACTTGGGCATTATTTTGGAAATTTACGGTATCCTTTAAACAGTAAGAGATGAAACAATTCAAAAGACATCCTCAAACCTGAATGGACACTTGTGAACTCTATCAATGCAGGCAACTGTTTTAGCTATTTCCCTGTGTAACCTAAATTATTGCCGGAAAAGCATTCTAATCTTGTTTCCCCGCTATGTTGTCCCCGTTTTTCACTGGATGAGTTTCTGATGTATTTGTGTTTCATTTTTTCCTGTGTACAGGTTACAGGTATTGATGGTCACTACAAGATGATGTGCCGGCGGGTGATGGAGGTGTTACGCTACCACAAAGACTCTGTGTTGGCAGTATTAGAGGCATTTGTCTACGACCCACTACTCAACTGGAGACTCATGGAACGTAGGTCACACATTTTATTGGTTTACTTCATGACATGCATTGGTACAGTATGACAACATGTCTGAGGTCATGGGTCCAATCTTGGTGCAGAAAGAAATTGAAAAGTTACAAGTTGATTGCTAATGCCATTGGTTTACAGTGCAGATCTGTGATTCATCTATGTCTGGTGTTGGATGTAAATGATGAAGAAGGAACAGTTCAGTTTACTTTATAAGGCAAATTTATGTACAGTTGATTTGTCCATCTGGAGTTACACTCTGTTTCCACTCATTTAAAGGAAGAGTATTATACATATCTCAGGCAAGTTTGATATGAAACTTATTGGGCTGATAGCTTATATAGGATTGCTTTTCCACTACATGGTAACATTTTTGGCATTGCCATGTAAACTAACAAAGATTACTCATACATTGTTTCCTATCATTTGAAACAATTTTGCTCGGAGTCTTAGCTTTACTTTTTACCCCACAGCCATTAATGGCTGTTGGGGTATTGTTTTCACCCATGGTGTCCGGATGGGCGGGCGGGCGGGCGGGCGGGTGGGCGGGAAATAGTTTGTCCGGGCTGTATCTCAGAAACCATAAGGTGTAGGAAGTTGATACTTGGTAGGAACATTGGTTAGGGGGTGTAGCTGTGCAACGTCATGGTCTGACCTTGATTTGACCTTTGACCTTGCCGTAGTGACCTTGAGTTTGAAAATCTTGTCCGGGCTATATCTCGGAAACTGTAAGGTGTAGGAAGTTGATACTTGGTAGGGACATTGGTTAGGGGGTGTAGTTGTGCAGCGTCATAGTCTGACCTTGATTTGACCTTTGACCTTGCCGTAGTGACCTTGACCTATAAAACCTTGTCCGGGCTGTATCTCAGAAACCATAAGGTGTAGGAAGTTGATACTTGGTAGGAACATTGGTTAGGGGGTGTAGCTGTGCAACGTCATGGTCTGACCTTGATTTGACCTTGCCGTAGTGACCTTGAGTTTGAAAATCTTGTCCGGGCTATATCTCGGAAACTGTAAGGTGTAGGAAGTTGATACTTGGTAGGGACATTGGTTAGGGGGCGTAGTTGTGCAACGTCATAGTCTGACCTTGATTTGACCTTTGACCTTGCCGTAGTGACCTTGACCTATAAAATATTGTCCGGGCTATATCTTGGAAACCGTAAGGTGTAGGAAGTTGATACTTGGTAGGGATATTGGTTAGGGGGTGTAGGTGTGCAACGTCATGGTCTGACCTTGATTTGACTTTTGACCTTGCCGTAGTGACCTTGACCTATAAAATGTTGTCCGGGCTATATCTCGGAAACTGTAAGGCTTGGGAAGTTGATATTTGGTAGGGACATTGGTTAGGGGGTGTAGGTGTGCAACGTCATGGTGTGACCTTGATTTGACCTTGCCGTAGTGACCTTGACCTATAAAATGTTGTCCGGGCTATATCTCAGAAACCGTAAGGTGTAGGAAGTTGATACGTGGTACGGATATTGGTTAGGGGGTGTAGGTGTGCAACGTCATGGTGTGACCTTGATTTGACCTGTGACCTTGCCGTAGTGGCCTTGACCTATAAAATCTTGTCCAGGCTATATCTCAGAAACCGTAAGGTGTAGGAAGTTGATACTTGGTAGCGATATTGCTTAGGGGGTGTAGGTGTGCAGCGTCATGGTCTGACCTTGATTTGACCTTTGACCTTGCCGTAGTGACCTTGACCTATAAAATGTTGTCTGGGCTATATCTCAGAAACCGTAAGGTGTAGGAAGTTGATACTTCGTAGGGATATTGATTAGGGGGTGTAGGTGTGCAACGTCATGGTCTGACCTTGATTTGACCTTTAACCTTGCTGTAGTGACCTTGACCTATAAAATATTGTCCGGGCTTTATCTCGGAAACTGTTAGGTGCAGGAAGTTGATATTTGGTAGAGACATTGGCTAGGGGGTGTAGTTGTGCAACGTCATAGTCTGACCTTGATTTGACCTTTGACCTTGCCATAGTGACCTTGACCTATAAAACCTTGTCCGGGCTGTATCTCAGAAACCATAAGGTGTAGGAAGTTGATACTTGGTAGGAACATTGGTTAGGGGGTGTAGCTGTGCAACGTCATGGTCTGACCTTGATTTGACCTTTGACCTTGCCGTAGTGACCTTGAGTTTGAAAATCTTGTCCGGGCTATATCTCGGAAACTGTAAGGTGTAGGAAGTTGATACTTGGTAGGGACATTGGTTAGGGGGTGTAGTTGTGCAACGTCATAGTCTGACCTTGATTTGACCTTTGACCTTGCCGTAGTGACCTTGACCTATAAAATCTTGTCCGGGCTATATCTTGGAAACCGTAAGGTGTAGGAAGTTGATACTTGGTAGGGATATTGGTTAGGGGGTGTAGGTGTGCAACGTCATGGTCTGACCTTGATTTGACCTTTGACCTTGCCGTAGTGACCTTGACCTATAAAATGTTGTCCGGGCTATATCTCGGAAACTGTAAGGCTTGGGAAGTTGATATTTGGTAGGGACATTGGTTAGGGGGTGTAGGTGTGCAACGTCATGGTGTGACCTTGATTTGACCTTGCCGTAGTGACCTTGACCTATAAAATGTTGTCCGGGCTATATCTCAGAAACCGTAAGGTGTAGGAAGTTGATACGTGGTACGGATTTTTATTGCGAAAAATACACTTACCATTTCCTGACCATTGCTATATGTTGGTGCCATCCAACTCACTGGCCAACGTTGAGAAACGTTTTAAGAAACCTTAAGAGGCCAGTGAGTGAGTGTGAACTAGCATGTCCCCCTAGTGGTCATGTGACCACGCTAGTAAACAACCTTCATTATTTTTGTTGGCCATCCTAGAGTGTGGATGTGTTATTTTAATTTGGATTTTTATAAAGTTTTTGGAGTTTTTGTGGGAATTTGAGTTCTGTGGTAAGGCATCTGTGTTGACAATGTCTTCTCAGGACGAATTTAAGAGAAAAGGACAGATAAAAAGACTTTTGTGGCCATTTTTTGGTGGATGTTTGACCACTATTTTAAGATGGCGGCATGGATGTATCGTCGTTGGATGAAGACTTTCTTCTTCTCAGAATTCTTCAAAAGGCTCGTGTTTCTTGAGACCAGTTATTTTATTTTTCTCTTGATTGAAGATTTACAACTTTTTAATTCTGAAACTGTTGGCAGTCAATAGCTCCGACAGGGACAGTTTACATGTTGCTAGGCGACTAATGGAGGCAACATGAAAAGAGGAGACAATTCGATTGTCATTGGCTATTCTCACGTCGGGTTCTAAAAGCCAGGCGTTTTGTGGTAGTTAACATCTCACCGCGACGATCTCACTCGAATGGGTGTCCGGTGGGATTCCCCGGTGAGAGCAGACATCTTAGTTTCTCATTGGTTGCTGCATCGTGGACAAGTTCCGGATGCAGAAGCGTTCGTCACAGCTTCTAATTCTTCCGTCAGGTTCAGTCGGAACTTTTCACGGAGGAAAATACCTGCATGACGTCATCCGAAGACAATCGAGTTTCCATACCTCCCAAAAGGTCAGAAATCGGTTTATCAGTTTCCCGGAGCTGTGATTCATCTCAGTAATTGGCTTTTGTTTCTGTGATTTTTTACCAGTTTTTCAGCTGGTCTGAAACCGTCACCGGTACATATGAACTTGTAACCATTGTCAATTTATTATTCAGGAGTACAGGTTCTCTGGTTTCTGCTACAGAGAGCATGTTAAGGCCTGGATAATTTTTTGAAGTGGTCTAGCAGGACCTCTGGCAGGACGTCTTCAAGGAGCTAAGGATTAACAGGAGCTCACAGAGTTTCTTTTTTGCCTTGGTCTGTGTGCAGAGTTTTTGCAATTACAGTCCTCAGTGATCAGGAATTTTTTGTTGGACAGTGCTGGGATCAGTTCTCCAACTTGTTATTCAACAGGAGTGTTACAAGTCGTACTTTTCTCTATCTTATCTCTTAGATGAGTTTGGTAGAATTAAGAGTGCATTTTTCACTCTTAATGAGGTTTTCTCCTGCTGAACTTTTGGTCAGATGTCCAGGAAAACTTCATTTTGTGATCTCAGGTGTATAGTGTTTCTTCTGTTTTGGGAAGGAGCAAACTCCTACACATGGCTAGAAAGGGGATTAGTGCCCAGGGCACTTTTCTTCCCATTATGATACTTTATCCTCCAACTCTGTTACAAAACTATCCTCTGAAGATTTAGAGGGGTTAGGAGTAATCTTTAGGAGTAGTGTTTGTCCACTAGTGCAGATATACTACACCTTACATCTCAACATAGTAACAGGATAATCTTCAACCATTCTTTATCTTTCACAGAGGCAACAGTACCAGGAGGGATTGCTTATTCATGTTCCTAAAGCAGTTTGTGGACATGGGTGTTAAGAATAAATGAATAAGAGGCGGGAGACATCAGTTTGCATAAAGCTGTGTATGGAATGATCGACAAAAGGGCGATAACACCAGTGAGATGGTGATATCGCTACAATTTTACACTTTATTGGTTGTGATAAGCTGGGAAGAGATGGCTACCACTAACAGTTGAGGTAAATAAGCCTAATTAAGTACCTTATTTTCATATTGTTGGGTTTTTCGCGAGTTGTTACTTGTAAGTGAATGGGTGTGTTAACGTGTTTCCTTACAGTATAGTTGCATTCTTCCATAGCCAGATTCACGCGAATTGTTATCTTCACTTCCCTGTTGATGACAGTTCACACCGGTTCACTGCCTGTTTGCTATGTTAGTCCATGGTGAGGTTGTGTGATCTATAAGAACGCATCATGCTTTACCAGTATATAGACCATTTCATTGCTTTGCTCTTGGAAATGGTTTATTTTCGACTTTACTATTGTATCAACGGATAGTGAACCTGATGGCTGCAGTAGAAGGCATTGGGTGTTCACCAGCTTATATACTTTAAAAAAAAAAAAAAAAAAAAAAAAAAAAAACATCTTGTCTAAAGCACCAGGATTTTTAGTTGGGATTGCAGATTCCACCTTAGGGTACATCTTTACTCATACAAGCTTTTTCTCCGGCTAATGGTTTCTAAGGAAGCCATTTCTTTGGTGGCGGTATGGCTTCATAGGACAAAACAGTGCCATTGGGTCATTTGTTTATCTGCTTATGTACCACAGATACCACACATTATACACAGATAATGTACCAGTTTTCTGTTCTCAGGTTCTTAGGGATCATCTTCAGTTTGCAGGAGCTCCCTTTACTTCATCAGAAGGAGCACAATCTCCTTCTGTTATTAGATGCTTTCTTTAAGGGTTGGGATGCACAATTATGGCATCAAACAGCCAGTGGTCTGTTGTATCATGAGGGGTCAAGACTCCACATTAACAGGGCTACTACCTTTAGAATCATTTGGAGGTCTGATTCGGATTCTGAATCTGTTGATTTCCCCAGATTTTTCTTCAGTGGTTTCCTATCTGAACAGGTAGGGAGGTACCCACTTTCAGGAATGTGTTTCCTTATCTGAAGAATCATTCCTTGGACGAATGCCATGGGTTCAGATTCAGGCATGTCACTTCCCAGGGTATACAAATATTACAACAAATTCTTTGTTCATGAGAGTCAAGATGATTCAAATTGAATGTGTTTTGGATGACTTTTGAATCTTCTATTCTGATTCAGGTGTTCAATCAAATCTGTCTTTGATTACAATCACCAATGATGGGTTTTTGCAACTAGTTTGAACCACAAGCTTGTCTTTTTCAACTTTTCTTGGGTTGGACTGGACAGTTTGTTTGGTCCTGTGACCTTGATTCTTCAGGTGATGCAGGTGAATCATTTGGCTTCTAAGGCTCCTTTGATTTTCAACCTGTAGTCATTCCTGCTTTGGAACCTTCTTTAGATCATGCTTTGGGGCAAGATAGGTTTCTTTGTCCAGTGAGAGCCTTGAGAGGTTATCTTGATAAGTCAAAGATCTCAGGAAAGGCAAGAAAATTCTTTTTGTAGCTATTAAGAAGGGCTACTCCAAGATTTAGGTGCATAATCATCTGGATTGCATCAGAGTGGCTAGGGATGTCTTATTTTTGGGATCTGGTGGATCTGTTTCCACAAAGGTTCCTTTTAAGGCTTCCCTTGCTGGTGAGTTCAATCATTATGCCGTTGGCATCCAACAACCTGAATCTTAAGCTTCCAGTGTATGTGTTTCCTTTCTTAGACTGTGGGGCTTGGGGAACAGGTGCATTACTCTTTTCTTGGGAGGATCTGGACGGCTTTGTGTTTGTTCCAGTGGCTCTCATTCCTCAGGTGACTCAAGATGATCACCTACAGGTGCAGAATCATCATGATTGCACCAGGATAGCCAAGGATTCTTCAGGTGATTTAGAAGATGACCACCTTCAGGTGCAGATTCATCATGATTGAATCATGATGGTCATGGTGGATGTTCTTGGTTGTGGGACCTGGTAAATCTATGCACATCTGAGGCTTCTTTGTGGTGAACTTCTCAGATTCTACTTTTCTTGGTGTAGCAAATTTCCTTAATTATTCCTTTAAGGAAAGGTATCTTAAGCCATCAACTATTGCTGGTTACAGAATAACAATGGTAGAATGCTTTCCTTGAAGGGGAATAAGTCTCTAGTATAGATTGTTGACATATTTCTATAGAGACAATCCAGTAGCCAATAGGTTAAGCCTTCTTTACCTCTTGTCTCTGGTCTTGTTTGGTCTCACCAGACAGCCTTTTGTGCCTTTGGGGAAGATTTCTTGGAGGTTATTAACTTTCAAGACGGTCTTTCTTTTGACTTTGGCATTAGGCAAAGGAAGAAGGGTATTCTCGTTAGCTTTGTCTTCCCTTACTTTGAATGAGTATTGCTCACAAGTGGCTCTGGCCATTTATTAGCCAAGATTCAGTTGGCTTCGGATGGGCCTACTTCAGTTAAGCCGGTCGATATGCCAGCTCTCAATCTCTGGGACAGCAGTTTTACTCAAGATAGATCTCTTTGTCTTGTGAGGTTTTGTAATACTTTTACTTGGGACAAAGGATTCAATGAGGAATTTTGTGTCTTGTCTGTGCCTAGTTAGGAAGGCTTTACAGCAGATATTTTCAGGTCAACTATCTTATCTTGCTGTAGGCAGACTAGTTTTTTGACTGAGGAAAAGTCAAATTCTGACTCAACAGCAGCGAGTCAAAGCAAGAATCTTTAGGTTTTAGTATAGGGTTTCTGTATATGAATTTTCAGATGCCTGTTACTGGAAACCATAACTTTTTCACCAATTTTCAGTCTCACCTGCTTGGTTTGCCTGTGGTCAGACTTTGATATGGTGTCCTACAGTTTTGTTATCTTATAAGTATATGTGTGATACCTATTTCGATACTTTAGTATGCATTTGCATCTGTATGTCTGTCATACTATCTGTCTTTATATTAGGCAGAATTGTTGACTTCATTCAGGCTTGGAATAACACAATATGCTGATGACACTTCCAATATTTGTGTCACCTGTGTGGGGGTTGGATGTTTGTCTAGATACAGCATTCAACTGTGGCAATAACTGTCAGTTTGTGAGAACTTCAACTACATACTATGATTTATGGGATCTGTATGGTATGTGGTGACTGTTGAAAGTTTATATGTTGTTGTATGCATGTAAATTTCAATGTAGACTTCTCATATTGTTTTAGTTGTAGGTTAGGTAGTGAGTCTCTGTAATGATTACTTCCTTCCTACAACAGCAACAACAACAAGGCTGTGTTGTTTTGTAGTGCTCAACAGTTCCTCTGCCTCATCTGGGAGGTGAGTTTGGATCTGAATGCCTATAGGATTGTGCTGTGTATGATAGCTGTGCAGAGTGGTGTACTGGGTCTTTATATTCTAGTACTGCCCTCCTTCCATGAAGGCTGCATTCAGCAATGGTCAGGAAATGGTAAGTGTATTTTTCGCAATAAAATTGAAAAATTTTGTTGTAATTTTAATTTTTATTAGATAAATACTTACCATTTCCTGACCAGAATAGTCCCCCCCAGCCTCCCCGCAGAATTTAGTACTAGGTTACTAGGGGAGTATTTTCTGCAACAAAAATAATGAAGGTTGTTTACTAGCGTGGTCACATGACCACTAGGGGGACATGCTAGTTCACACTCACTCACTGGCCTCTTAAGGTTTCTTAAAACGTTTCTCAACGTTGGCCAGTGAGTTGGATGGCACCAACATATAGCAATGGTCAGGAAATGGTAAGTATTTATCTAATAAAAATTAAAATTACAACAAAATTTTTCAAATTGGTTAGGGGGTGTAGGTGTGCAACGTCATGGTGTGACCTTGATTTGACCTGTGACCTTGCCGTAGTGGCCTTGACCTATAAAATCTTGTCCAGGCTATATCTCAGAAACCGTAAGGTGTAGGAAGTTGATACTTGGTAGCGATATTGCTTAGGGGGTGTAGGTGTGCAGCGTCATGGTCTGACCTTGATTTGACCTTTGACCTTGCCGTAGTGACCTTGACCTATAAAATGTTGTCTGGGCTATATCTCAGAAACCGTAAGGTGTAGGAAGTTGATACTTCGTAGGGATATTGATTAGGGGGTGTAGGTGTGCAACGTCATGGTCTGACCTTGATTTGACCTTTAACCTTGCTGTAGTGACCTTGACCTATAAAATATTGTCCGGGCTTTATCTCGGAAACTGTTAGGTGCAGGAAGTTGATATTTGGTAGAGACATTGGCTAGGGGGTGTAGGTGTGCAGCATCATGGTGTGACCTTGATTTGACCTTTGACCTTGCCATAGTGACCTTGACTTATAAAATTGTCAGGGCTGTATCTCGGAAACCGTAAGGTGTAGGAAGTTGATACTTGGTAGGGACATTGGTTATTGGCTATAGGTGTGTATTATCATGGTGTGACCTTAATTTGACCTTTTACCTTGCCGTAGTGACCTTGACCTTTAAAATCTTGTTGCACCTTTGGGTCTGTCTTTTGATGCAGATTAAGCAAAAGTCATATTAGAATTTATTAAGAATTTTACTTTCATAACTTCCCATTGTAAGAGATAGAATTTCATCAAGTGAGCCGCAGATTTTACTGCAACACCACACATAAGCATTCATTAAATGTATTACCACTTCTGTATGCATGGTAATATTCAAACCATCTAAACCATAATTCGGAAATGCAGATGTATATAAAGAGTGTTGAATTTTAGTTTACTGATTAATGCTGTCATCTTGTCATTGAATTATCTTGTTTTAATACTTCATCTTTACATGCATTATCTTTCTTTTAAACATTATTTCTCCATTTAAACATTGTTTGGACCTTTATATAACTGACAGTGCTCTGAAAGTATCCTGAAGTTTGTACTGGTACAGTACTTCTATATCTCATGGTGTTGAAAATATTTCCCAAGGCTGTGGGGTACGGGCATCTCTGATGCTATTTTTATACTCAGCGAATGCAGTGGATATTGAACAATGACTATGTGTTTATATGCTTTCCTGTTGTTTTTCCGTTGTTTCAGCTAGTTCATAGTGTGTCATTTTCCTTTTGATATTCGTATATGTTTCTTAAGTGAGTTAAATAACTTCTTTTTATTGTGTAAAATAGCCTTACCTTATCCTCACAAATGCTTACTTGGTTTTGTGGAGGCAAAACGTGGCGACCAACAAGAATATTTAAAAATTATTCTTGTTCGAGAGGTGAACCCCGTAGTTAGTGATAGGTGCGCATGCGCACAACACATTGTCGGTTGGACTTTGTCGAGAGATCCCCATTCAATTTTTGGTCGTCGTGGAGGCTGCGCGTTTTTCTTTGGAAGGTCATCATGGCGGAGTCACAGTTAAAATCTACGAAACGTGCTGCTGGTTGTGGTCACCCACTGTACGATTGGGACACACACCTTTTCTGTTATCCTTGCAGAGACAAGGGCAAGGGTCAGGACGTCTGTGTCACTTCAAAAGAAGAAGATTGCTTCAACTGTTTACAGTTCACTTCTGAGCAGAAGAAAAAGCTTCGTTCCAAGTCCAAAAAGAAATCTAAAGATATTATTGTGTCCAAAGAGGTTGAAGACTCCCTGTTAGGGCAGGAATCTGACCCTATTCGTTCCCCTACAGCTGAGAAATCTCAGCCTGTAGCAGAGGACTCCTTGCTAAAAATTCTACAGAGATTAGAAGATATGCAGTCACAAATTACTTCCTTGAAGACGAATGCGTCTTCCTCATCTTCTTTGCCGACACCCCATCAGCCTCGCCCTAGAGCTTTGGAATCTGGTGAAGATGCGTTCTCTGATGTCAGCTCGGTCCATGAATCTACGAGTATTTCCTCACGCAAAAGGCTTAGATCTCCATCTCCTCATGAGGAGGTTGAAGAAGATCCCACTTACAGGGAAACTCTGGCTGCTGTCAGAACTTTACTACAGGTTGAAGTTCCAGAAGAATCCTCTGACCAACCTACCAAAATTTTTGGTTCCAAGAGCAAGGAATCAAAGAGGAAACAAGTTCTTCCCATGGTCATGCCACCTTTGGAAGCCATAGTTGAGCGTTGGGATTTTTATGAGGCCAAAGCTTCTGGTAACCCAAAGAAAGGTGAGCCTGAGAGGTTACAGTGCAGTCCTGTTAACACTGACAATTTTTTACAATATAACAGGCCTCCCATGAAGTTCTACAGGTCGTCCACGGTAGAATTCTCGAACTCTACACCCAAATGTCAAGATGCCTTCAGATCTCTCTTCCCAAAGGCGATTCCATCCTCTGTTCATGTACCTATCAAGCAGCATACAAGTATGGAGACCGTATCTAGAGAATGTGTGCAAATTTTATCTTATGTCAATTGGTTCATGAGGGCTATTGGCAAAACTTCATCTTCTATGGAGGAGTTGCTTCAACAGAGTGGTTCAGATGTATTCAGGGACTCTGATAAGCTGTTATCTCACCTACAAATGCAGTCAGCCTGCCTTACTTCACTTGATAAGGCTTTGGAGTCTGTCACTGATCTCTCTATTGCGTTGGCCTGTAACTTACAGTTGGCCAGAAGAGATTCCATCTTGAAAGTCTGTGCTTCTCACTTGCAGGAGCACGACTTCAACAAATTACGAAGAACAGGATTCAAATCTGGGGACTTATTTTGTCCCACTACATTGGATCAAATACAGAAGAAACAGGACAGATCCCCTAAGAGGTTGAAGACTGATAACCGCCAGGCTTTCCAGTCGAACAGTCGCTCTGATGACAGGCGTTCTTCTGCCTCTTACTCCTCTGGTTCAAAATTTTTTCGTGGCCAACCAGATAGATTCAATAAGAAGCCCTACCAATCGTCTTCAAGACGAGGAGGCAATAGACGCAAGTGACTACCCACTTCTATTACATGGAGGCCGTTTGCAAAGATATTGGCAGGTATGGCAACACCTTCATTGTCATCCAAGAGTTGTGCAGATCTTGAGATTCGGTTACCAAATTCTTCCTCAATCGAATCCGCCCAAGTCAGTGCTTCCCACAATTCGCAGTGGTTACAGCACACCGGAAAAGCATCGCTTTCTCACAGATTGCGTAGAAGATATGCTCAAAAAAGGGGCTATTTACCCTCTCAAGGTATGCACAACTCTAGGTTTTTGCAGCAGATTGTTTCTTGTTCCAAAACCCGGGAAAAAATGGCGCCCAGTAATAGACTTAAGTGTACTGAACAGCTTTCTGCAGGTTCCGACTTTCAAGATGGAGACTGCAGAGATCATCCGAAATTCGCTTACAAAAGGGGAATGGCTGGTGTCCATCGATCTCAAAGATGCGTACTTTCATGTTCCCATACACCCGGCCTCTCAGCATTTGCTTCGCTTCCATGTAGACAAGCGAACGTATCAGTTCAAAGCTCTGCCATTCGGGCTAGCAACAGCACCTCTAGAGTTCACGCGAATCGTACAAGAAGTAAAGCTTGTTCTTCAGTCTCGCGGAATTCGTGTTCACCAGTATCTAGACGACTGGTTGTTAAGAGCAAATACCAGCCACCAATGTCGTTCTCAGACAAAAGAACTCATTCAGGTGGTACAAGATCTCGGCTTTGTGATAAACTTCGAAAAGTCAGAGCTCGAACCTACACAAAAAACCGACTTTCTGGGTTACAATTTCGATTTGATTCAGGGAAAAGTCTTTCCAGCCGAAAAGAAGTTGAAAATTCTAGAAAAAGCTGTTCAGGACATGGAGGTCGTATCACAAACAACCCCAAGGTCGCTTATGTCCCTGATAGGTGTACTAGCATCCCTAGAAAAAACAATACCAATGGGCAGGCTCCACATGCGTCCGTTTCAGTGGTACCTGAAGACACATTGGCAATATCCCCAGTCTCTAGACTTGAAGATTCCGGTGTCAAATCTTCTGAAAAGTTATCTTCAGTGGTGGAAAAATCCCAAAAATCTAGACAAAAAGGGTTGTCCTTTACATCCACAGGAACACAATACCGTTATTTTCACAGAGGCGTCAAACCAGGGTTGGGGAGCTCATTTAGAAAATCTGACAGTCAGTGGCAATTGGACAGATCAGGAAAAATTGCTTCATATCAATGTCCTAGAGTTAAAGGCAGTGTTTCTGGCCTTAAAAAGCTTTCAAAACAGTATTCTAGACAAGAGGGTTCTTATAGCAACAGACAACGCCACTGTAGTCAGTTATCTGAACAAACAAGGGGGAACACACTCGTGGGACATGTGTCTCCTGGTTTGGCGCATCATGGCCTACTGCAATCCTCGAAACATACTCATAAGAGCCAGACACATTCAGGGTTGCCTCAATGTCATAGCCGACAGTCTCTCCAGGAGAGACAAAATAATTCAGACAGAATGGTCTCTTCATCCTCAAATGTTCAGTCTAATTTGCAAAGTTTGGCACACTCCAATGGTGGACATGTTTGCCACCAAATTGAATCACAAACTACCAATCTATGTCTCACCAGTCCCAGATGCAAATGCTATGAACATAGATGCATTGAACATCTCCTGGGAGGGTCTGGACGGCTATGCCTTTTGTCCTGTAGCTCTCATACCAAAGGTCATACAGAAAATGAACACCTACAGGTGCAGAATGATAGTAGTAGCACCAGGGTGGCCCAGAATGCATTGGTTTTGGGATCTAGTCAATCTGTCAACCAAGCCCCCATTACAACTTCCTCATTGGCCTCATCTGCTAAAACAACCTTTCAGTCAGAAGTTCCATCAGAATCTCATGTTTCTGAATCTGCATGTTTGGCACCTAGACACCACTCAGAATCACTTGAATCATTCTCTGAGCAGGTGGCAGATCGAATTAAGGCACCTCAAAGACCCTCATCTAGAAGATTATATGAGTCAAGGTGGTCCATTTTTGAACTCTGGTGCCAACAGAATAAGGTGGTCAGCGCAGAGCCTTCTATCTCAGACATAGCAGAATTTTTGAACCATCTGTTTACTGTCAAAAATTTGAAGCCTGCCACAATTGCTGGCTACAGAACGGCAATTTCTGACCATTTAGGACCTTTTGGTCTGGAAGTGGGCAAGAGCATACACTTGAATAGACTTCTTGCAAGCTTTTATAGGGACAAACCTATTCTCAATAGAGGTATTCCCTCTTGGGACCTATCCTTGGTTCTTATGGCTTTGACTAAGGCTCCTTTTGAACCTTTGAAGGATGCAAGTCTTAAGGTTTTGACTTTCAAGACTGTTTTCTTGATGGCTTTGGCATCTGGCAAAAGGAGGGGGGAGGTGCACGCTTGGACATTCTCTTCCCTCAGACATAAGCCTCACTGGAGGGAGGTCACTATCTCTCCTTCTCCTGCCTTCTTGGCTAAGAACCAGTTAGCTTCTGAGGGTCCAGATTTGATCAGACCTATAGTCATTCCAGCTCTAAAACCATTTTTGAGCTCCGATCTGTCTGATGATATGACTCTGTGTCCTATTAGAGCTCTTCGGTACTATTTGGATAGGACTTCTACTCTAAGAAAGGGCAAAAATCTTTTGTTTATCTCCTTTAAGGAGGGCTTTGACAAAGATATTCAAAGATCCACTATTTCATCTTGGATCAAACAAACTGTTGCTTTAGCCTATCAATCTTTGGATTCTATGTCCGACAATGTTCATGTAAAGGCTCATGACATAAGATCCATGTCAGCCTCTTTGGCCTTTAAGGGTGGGGTCTCATTAGAACAAGTTCTAGGCTCATGTTTTTGGAAGAGCCACAACACTTTTACCACTTTTTATTTGAAGGATGTAGCTTGGCAGTCCACCGACCAATCAGATTTCAAGTTAGGCCCAGTGGTTTCTGCTCAACATGTGGTGAATTTTTGAGTATGTTTTCCATGTTTTTTCATATGTTCTACATACTTACATGTCTTCAGCCATACCAGTAGCTTGTACTGACATTTGTCTTCTTTTTTCAGATGGCCCCATGACTGTATTTAAGGAGCCATAGAAGTCAGCTTGGGGGTGCCTTTCTGGTGGATGACAGCATCTTGCTCGAGGGACCCAGGAAGCCATCCCCGACCATTCAGTTAATCGGTGATGGGTAGCTGTAAGATAGCACATACCAATTGAATCAAGTGTCAACGACAACAGTGCATCATGAATATTCATGAGGTTAGCATTCATTACTTATCTTCACAGATTTTCACAGTAATGAGTAATCTTAATGCAGCATTCTTAAGCTTATCTTATCCTCTCTTTCAAATGCTTTATGGTGAACCCCATAGTCTATTAACAGGGAGGTTTCAAAACAAACCCCTCCTCCTGTTAGGGTTGGAATCAAGCATTTGTGAGGATAAGGTAAGGCTATTTTACGCAATAAAATGTAACAAATTTTATTGTAATTTAACTTTTTGTAAGTTAAATACTTACCTTATCCTCACAAGGACAGACCCACCCTTCCTCCCCTCACAAGTTTGTTTTCATAGGGGACCAAAAATTAAATGGGGATCTCTCGACAAAGTCCAACCGACAATGTGTTGTGCGCATGCGCACCTATCACTAACTACGGGGTTCACCTCTCGAACAAGAATAATTTTTAAATATTCTTGTTGGTCGCCGCGTTTTGCCTCCACAAAACCAAGTAAGCATTTGTGAGGATAAGGTAAGTATTTAACTTACAAAAAGTTAAATTACAATAAAATTTGTTACAATTAGAATGAATAACCCTAATGTTTACACCCGAAACCATTCATTCAGTAACTAAGCATGTAAATTTGGGAGGGTGGAAGTGAGTTAATAAAACTGAATTTTAGGACAATAGAATTTTAGAGAATTCAGAATCTAGTTTGTTATGTGATTTACTTGTAGATCATAACAAGGAGAAGAAATCACGTGCAAGACAAGATTCATTTTCTGGAAGTCAAGAAAAAAGTAAGTTATATGGAATAGTATCTAGTATTTCTTTAAGAGACAGTCATATTTCCTGGGTTTATTGTTCATTATATTCAATTATGTATTGATATTAATTTTATGTCTTAAAGAAGTTAAGTGAAAACATTTACTTATTCATTAAAAAGTGACCATAAGTCAGTGGCACATATGTAGACATATCATCATTTTGTATGTCGTAACATCATTATTAGGCAAGTCAAACCAAGGTATTGTGATTTAGTTTCAAAATTGTGACATCACTAAAATTGTGGCCCATTCACACCTTATGGTCATATCTCTACAGACTTGCTTTCCACTTGAAGACCTTGCGGCTCTGAGACCCTCTTTTCTCGGTAGTGAACTATGAACAAGAAACTATTCCAATTCATACATCTCCCACCCACTTCACCCCTCCAGCGTGTATGTTTGTGTAAAGCTTGTGAAGAGTCACAATAGGTTTTTCCAACATTTCAGGATTCACCTGAATGCAAATCAGTTTCTTAGTCCCAAATAAAATGTCTGAAATTTGAGGCTAATGTGAGATATCCAATAAACAGAAGTAGACAAGCCCATTTGTTGCTATGGATATTTTGTGGTTATAAATGCCTCATGACACAAATTAACACCAGTGTCTTAACTGTGGAGATATGATATTTGGTGATGTAGAATATGCAAAACATTGGGTAAGATGTCGATTAGGTTTTTGGACATCTTGAACAATAATTTGCAGTCATTTCACAGGTGCATGACTGTCCCAGGGAGGGACGCTTGTTTGGATATGGGAGAAGCGACTCCGCCGGATTTGCCGGATCCACATTTTCTTTTCGCAATAGCTTTGCAGCCAAAAGGTGGATTCTATTCATATTTGGCAGGTGTATGCAGTAGCCCTGGGAAAAATTTCTGAATATGATGTCATGACATTTCAACCAATCAGAGAAGTCACATGACTAAAAACATGTTTTTCAAAAGGGTGTGCTTGTCCGGATGATAACTTGATAATTTGCTTCACATATTCACATAAAATTTGGCAAGTTGGTTTATTGTATAGATGTCTGGAAATTATTTACTTTTGGAAGTGATCCAATACAAAATGGCTGACTTATTAACGATTTACTAAATGTCACAATTTTTCTTAAAGCTGAAAATGCAAAAACGCATTTATCTCAGAAACGGAGCAAGATAGAGCAATTTCGACGAAAATTTTGAACCACAGGGTATCTGCTGATTCTACTGGCAACTTTTCACAAAAGTTGAAGTATGAATTTTTGCGTTAAACGCAAAAACGTGTTTATCTCGATAAGGGAGTGAGATAAAGCGATTTCAACGAAATTTTTGACACACAGGATGTCTGTGGAGTCTACTGGCGACTTTTCGCAAAAATTGTTTTCCCGCCACTTTTGGCGGCCATCTTGAATTTCTGTGTTAATCGCGAAAACCCGCTTATTTCAGAAACGCAGCGAGATAGAGCGATTTAGACGAAATTTTTGACCCACAGGGTAGCTGCAGAGTCTACTTGCGATTTTCTGAAACATCGTTTTCCTGCCACTTTTGGAGGCCATTTTGAATTTCTGTATTAAACACAAAAACCCATTTATGTCAGAAATGGAGCGAGATTTTGACAAAATTTTTGACACGCAGGATGTCTGCAGAGTCTATTGGCGACATTTAACAAAATTCATTTTCCCACCACTTTTGGCAGCTTTCTTGAATTTCTGCGTTACTTGAATTTCTGCATTAAACACAAAAGCGTGTTTATCTCGGAAATGGAGCAAGATAGAACGGGATACCTGCAGAGTCTACTGGCGATTTTTTTAAAAATCATTTTGCTGCCATCCTGAATTTCTTTGTTAAATGCAAAAACCTGTTTATTTCGGAAACAGAGCGATTTCGACGAAATTTTTGACACGCAGGATATCTTTAGAGTCTATCGACGACATTTCGCAAAATTAATTTTCCCGCCACTTTTGCCGGCCTTCTTGAATTTCTGCGCTAAACACAAAAACGTGTTTATCTTGGAAACGGAGCAAGATAGAGCGATTTTGACAAAATGTTTGACCTGCATGGTATCTACAGAGTCTACTGGCGACTTTTCGCAAAAATCGTTTTCACGCAACTTTTGGCGGCCATCTTGAATTTCTGCGTAAAACACAAAAACATGTTTATCTCGGAAACAGAGCGAGCTAAAGTGATTTCACTGAAATTTTTTTATCCACAGGGTATCTGCAAAGTCTACTGGCGATTTTCCCCAAAAATCGTTTTCCTGCCACTTTTGGTGGCCATTTTGAATTTCTGCATAAAACGCAAAAAAAAAAATAATTGAATAAATAAAAAAATAAACAAACCAGATTCATCTAGGAAACCTTGCATTTTGTCATAAGTGGAAAACATTTTAAACACAGGAAGACAGTCATTTCTACAAACTGATTAATACTCATTGGGACGCTTTGTTTTTGCTGTGCAAAAAACAATTTCTTTTTCTTTTGCAAAGCAATACTCTAGTTTTATTTGAAATAAGTGTATACTTTTGTTGCAGGTGATACTTTGGCAGAAATGGATGTCAACAAATCCACTCATAAAATGAGTTTGACTGGGAGTACAGGTTTGTATGCACAGTAAACTTTTGGTCTCCAAATGTTTATTTTCCAGTTTTACTCTTTATGATGTTTACGCAACCTTGTACTTCCTACTATTTTCCAAGTGAAGTGCCTTTTCTGTGTCACAAACATTCCATTTTAAAAACAGACTTATACTGTCCCAGATAACAGAGGTTCTACTGTATAACATGAATTCCAGGCACAGTGGAACTGTGTTATGTAGAACCACAGACGACCACAAAAATATTACCTAACCAGAAATTTGAGATTAAAGGTTAGATTTCAATGGAAAGGTCTTGCAAGGTTTAGATTTGTGCTTGTACAAAATGGGAAATCTAAGTAACAGAGCTCTTCTTACATGGGTTAAACTGCATTAAGTTTATAATTCCTATTGTACAGTGATGGGTTTACTCTTTTTACCAAGAAGACAGAAATGGATGAAGAAATTTTAGTCTTGAGCGTCAATTCTCTGTAAACATGTAACAGCCATTTTAATTAGTGAAGGTGAAGTGTTTGTAAGATTCATCTATATTTTTGCTGTCAAAGGTTTCTAGGAAAAACAAAATCATCTAGTTTTATGGGATTTCTGTTTTTGAATAAAAGGGACAATTGTGCAGTCAGCAGTCAGCGCTCAGGAAATAAATGTCTAGACTTCTAGTTAATTAAACCACAAATGAAAAGCCCACATTGAAAAGTTGAAGCATTGTGGTCTTTGTGTAGTCAGATGTTTTCCTAACAGACCACAAAACCAGGCTTGGCTCAGCTGGTTTGCCAATAAACAGGGTTTTAATCTTGTTATAAAGACTTTGTTTTAGCAACATTTTTACCCCACAGCCCTTAAGGGCTGTTGGGGTATTGTTTTCACCCATGGTGTACGGATGGGCAGGCGGACGGGCGGCAGGAAAAAGTTTGTCCGGCCTGTATCTCAGAAACCGTAATGTGTAGGAAGTTGATACTTGGTAGGGACATTGGTTAGGGGGTGTAGGTGTACAACATCATGGTCTGACCTTGATTTGACCTTGCCGTAGTGACCTCGAGTTTGAAAATCTTGTCCAGGCCATATCTCAGATACCGTAAGGTGTAGGAAGTTGATACTTCGTAGGGACATTAGTTAGGGGGGTGTAGGTGTGCAACGTCATGGTGTGACCTTGATTTGACCTTTGGCCTTGCCGCAGTGACATTGACCTATAAAATGTTGTCCGGGCTATATCTCGGAAACCATAAGGTGTAGGAAGTTGATAATTGGTAGGGACATTAGTTAGGGGGTGTAGGTGTGCAACATCATGGCGTGACCTTGATTTGACTTTTAACCTTGCTGTAGTGACCTTGACCTATAAAATCTTGTCCGGGCTATATCTCGGAAACCGTAAGGTGTATGAAGTTGATACTTGGTAGGGACATTGGTTAGGCAGTGTAGGTGTGCAACGTCATGGCGTGACCTTGATTTGACCTTGCCGTAGTGACCTTGACCTATAAAATCTTGTCCAGGCTATATCTCGGAAACTGTAAGTCGTAGGAAGTTGATACTTGGTAGGAACATTGGTTAGGGTGTGTAGATGTAAAACATCATGCTGTGACCTTGATTTGACCTTTGACATTGCCGTAGTGATCTTGACCAGTAATGCTTTTGTCTGGGCTATATTTCGGAAACCATAGGGTGTAGGAAGTTGATATTTGGTAGGGACATTGGTTGGGGGTTATAGGTGTGCAACGTCATGGTGTGACCTGGATTTGACCTCTGATCTTGCATATCTGATGCAATTTTATCTCTCTTATATCTCTCATATCTTTTTACTTGAATCTTGGTTGTCGCACCTGTGGGTGTCTATTGATGTAGATTAAGCACTGTTAAAGTCATATTAGAATTCATTAAGGGTTTTACTTTTGCAACTTCCCATTGTAATAGATGGTATTGCATCAAGTGAGTCACAGGTTTTGCCCCAACTCCACATATAAGCATGTATTGCCACATCTGTATGTATGGGTAATATTCAAAACATGTAACCATAATTCGACCATACATAATTGTGATATTTTCATTGACAGCTATTGTCCAGTTAACAAATTTTACAGCTTCATAACTTTTAGTTTACTGAATTGTATTGTTTTAATACTTAAACTTTACATGCAGTGCTCTGAAAGTATCCCAATCTGTGTACTTTTTCACTACTTCTATATCTCATGGTGTTGAAAAATATTTCCCCAGGCTGTGGGGTACGGGCATCTCTGGTGCTATTTTTGTCATTGCTTCTCTGTCAGAAGAAATACAACTTTTATTTTAATCTTTATTAAAATATTTGTTTCTAGGCCTCATGGACGTACTTCAGAGACTATTAGCATTTGCATGAATTTTTTTAAATTTTTCGTAGCTGGAAAGGGGTACTAAATATAAACTGATATATATTTAATAATGTGTAATGTATTGGGGTTTTTTTCTTGCAAAATCTTGCTGAATCGCCATGCAAAGAAATAAATTTATTTTATTGCGTTAATACTTCTTACCCAATGGGCAATAACTTTATTTTGTCATTATTTTAACTATTGTAGAAAAAAATGTGTCTCCTGAAAATCCTTTGATGACTTTAATGTTTAGTGATCCACTTTGTATACTCTGTAACTTTGTAGTTATTTTATCAATGCAAAGTAGGAAATGTGGAATATTTGGCATGGAATGTCAAATACACCACACTTTGTGAAATTTACCTTAGCATGTGACTTTTGCAGGAGTATGAAATTTTCCATCCCCCATTGAAACTAAGGAGAATGAGCAAGACAAATTTGCCTAAAGTAGTCTCAAAATTCAGACTCAGTAAGTCACAGAAAATAAGGGGGAGTTTCCACAGTAGCAAATTTCACAAACTTTGGTGATTTTCATGTTGTTTACTGCATAATTATTTCCCATAGAGGGAGACACTGTTCAGCCTGAAGCCCTGAATAAGAAAGCCCTGTTGATTGTGAACAGAGTGCGTGATAAATTAACAGGCAGAGACTTTCCGGCAGATGAAGCCATAGATGTACCCACTCAAGTGGATCTGCTGATAGAACATGCCACATCACATGAAAATCTCTGTCAGTGCTATATAGGATGGTGGGTAAAACAGTCTTATAGTGCATAAAATCTGGTCATCAACAATTGTCCTTTAAGGTATGCCACAAGAGGAAATAAAAAAAAAAAAGATATATGAACATTGATTAATACAATAAATGTACTGAACTGTCAACTAAGTTTGTAAATTTGATAAGAATTAAGCCTGTGGTGGCTCCAAAGTAGTGAAAATAGGCCAGCTGCATGGAGCAACACAGTACAAACAAGTGAACTATGCTTTTCCATTGCCCATGTCATATTAGAGCAAGGTCATTTGATTTACACACTATAAAATCTGCTGGCAGATATTAAGTGATAAAGGGCTATGAACGTGTGATTATTTTAAAGCTTTTCAAGTAATGGAGGCCTAAAAGAGGCTTAGCTGGTCAAAAGAAATTGGCATTTAGTCACTTAATCTTCACTTCTGTGGTCATTGGTCACATTTCTCATATGGCCTATGTATACATGATTTTTACTCCACAGCCCTTACAGGCAGTCGGGGTATTGTTTACACCCATGGTGTCCGGATGGGCGGGCGGCGGGGGGAAAAAGTTTGTCAGGGCTGTATCTCAGAAACTGTAAGGTGTAGGAAGTTGATACTTCGTAGGGACATTAGTTAGGAGTTGTAGGTGTGCAACTTCGTGGTGTTTACCTTGATTTGACCTTTCCGTAGTGACCTTGACCTGTAAAATCGTATCTGGGCTATATCTCAGAAACCCTAAGGTGTAGGAAGTTGATACTTGGTAGGGAGATTGGTTAGGGGGTGTAGGTGTGCAACATCATGGTGTGACCTTGATTTGACCTTTGACCTTGCTGTAGTGACATTGACCTATAAAATCTTGTTCAGGCTATATCTCGGAAACCATAAGATGTAGGAAGTTGATACTTGGTAGGGACATTGGTTAGGGGCAGTAGGTGTGCAACGTCATGGTGTGACCTTGATTAGCACATTGACCTTGCTGTAGTGACCTTGACCTATGAAATCTTGTCTGGACTATAGCTCGGCAACCGTAAGGTGTAGGAAGTTGTTACGTGGCAGGGACATTGGTTAGGTGCAGTAGGTGTGCAACATCATGGTGTAACCTTGATTTGAGCTTTGACCTTGTCATAGTGACCATGAGTTTTAAAATCTTTTCTGTGTTTATTTCTTTGATTCCACAAGGTGTAGAAGGTTGACACTTTGTAGGGACAGTGGTTAGGGGGTGTAGGTGTGCATCATTGTGTGACCTTTAACTTTGGCTCTACCAAAGTGTGTTCAACTGCCATATTTGAGATATATTTATCTTATAACAAAGATACATGGATTGCTGCAACTGATTATCATAGACACTTTTACATAATTGTGCTTTTTCCATTGACAGCTATTTTCCAGTTAATAAGTTTTACAGCTTCATAATTATGTCCACCCCACTGGGGGGGTGGACATATTATTTTTGCTTTTTCCGGCGTCCGGCGTCCCACTTGGTTTCCAGACATTTTAGGCAACAGTTCTTATCCTATCTTTACCAAACTTGGCATGCAGGTTTATTGGGTTAATAGCTTGTATGGGATTGCTTTTGGTGATGATAGCTCTATAGCTAACTGAGTAATAGCTACTTTGGTACTTTTGAGTAGCTCTTTGGTTTCCAGACATTTTAAGGAATGCTATTAAGCCTAGCTACGGTAATTAAATAAATGAGTAATTAGCTATTTTGAATACTGAAAAAGGCAAATGTGCTCATATCTCCTAAACCGTGCGAGATAGAGCGATTTCGTCGAAATTTTCGACCCACAGGGTATCTAAGGAATGTACTCTTTGCAATTTTCAAAAAATTTTCCCCTCCCCAAAAATGGCGGCCATTTTGAATTTTCGAATTTTTGCCAAAAATGGCAAAACACAAATTTGCTTCTATCTCCTTAACCGTGCGAGATAGAGCGATTTCGTCGAAATTTTTGACCCACAGGGTACCTAAGAAATGTACTCTTGCCAATTTTCAAAATATTTTCCTTTTCCCAAAAATGGCGGCCGAAAATTTTTGCCAAAAATGGCAAAACACAAAATTGCTTCTATCTCCTTAACCGTGCGAGATAGAGCGATTTCGTCGAAATTTTCGCCCACAGGGTATCTAAGCAATGTAATCTTTGCAATTTTCAAAAAAATTTTCCCCTCCCCAAAAATGGCGGCCATTTTGAATTTTTGCCAAAAATGGCAAAACACAAATTTGCTTCTATCTCCTTAACCGTGCGAGATAGAGCGATTTCGTCAAAATTTTCGCCCACAGGGTATCTAAGCATTGTAGTCTTGGCAATTTTCAAAAAATTTTCCTTTTCCCAAAAATGGCGGCCATTTTGAATTTTGGAATTTTTGCCAAAAATGGCAAAACACAAATTTGCTTCTGTCTCCTTAACCGTGCGAGATAGAGCGATTCGGTCAAAATTTTCGCCCACAGGGTATCTAAGCATTGTAGTCTTGGCAATTTTCAAAAAATTTTCCCCTCCCCAAAAATGGCGGCCATTTTGACTTTTTGCCAAAAATGGCAAAACACAAATTTGCTTCTATCTCCTTAACCGTGCGAGATAGAGTGATTTCGTCGAAATTTTCGACCCACAGGGTATCTAAAGAATGTACTTTTTGCAATTTTCAAAAAATTTTCCCCTCCCCAAAAATGGCGGCAATTTTGAATTTTTATTTCATAAAAATGTAAATATACTATACCATATGAAAACACTTGGGTAGGCGTGGCTTGGCGTTCGGTGACCGCCACGTACACCGTACATAGAATTTAAATATATGAGGGGAGACCCTCTTTAAACCTATATACTTGCTACCTTTGACCCCTGGTGACCTAATTCACTCTGCCATGCGCAGTAATACAGAAACAGTTCATTCTTTTTGTGGCGGTTGAACTATCAACAGGCGTTTTGCTACCTTTTAAAAGACCTGCATTTACACGTTTTTGAAGCTCTGTGAGTACTTCTTTGCTGTTTTATACACTTTTCCTCCATTTTATTTACCTTTTACTTCAATTTCTGGTGAATTTATTGTATACTTTGGGCATTATTTACGTATTTCTTCATAATTCGTATTATCGCTCATCTGGTCACGTGGTGTTAGAATGTCTGATTACCTTTGGAGATATTCATTTCCTTTGTAAATTAATTCTTTTTATGCACTTCTACAGGCATTTTTATTTTAATTTACGGTATTCCTTCATTCTTTCAACGAAATTCTTCGTTTCTCCACGTATTTTGACCGTATTGACTGTGCATTGTTTTTCACGTAGTTACCTATTTGGTATTTTCGCTCATCGGGTCACGTGGTGTCAGAATGTTGGACTTCCTTTGGAAATAATCATTTCCGCGGTGAATTAATTCATTTATGCACTTATACAGGCATTATAATTCACCTTTTTCGGTTTTCCTTCATTCTTTTTACGAAATTCTTCGTTTCACCGCGTATTTTGATCATATTTTTTAGCTTTTTACGAATCATTCACCAGGTCATGTGACGATGACGTCACATCCAAAATGGAGGTCAACCGATCGGTTGTCAGAAAATATTCATTTTCATAGTGATTACAGCATTTCCAGGTTTGTTTATACATTCCTTCTACATATTTCTTTGAATATTATTATGTCAGAGCATAATGTGTAATATTTTCAATTGTTAACGCATTTTTCATAGTGTAACATTACGGTATCTACTGCCTACCATTCACGGTTCTTTACTTGTTCAGGCTCTTTCATTTGACATTTCTGGAATTCGGATCCTGGTTTCAGTGTTTTGGGGTTCAATTCTGAGCCTAGGGTCTCCATTTTAGCCTTTCTCCACCTTCAATTTTGGAGGTTGGGGGTTTACGGCTTCTGGGGAGGACTTTGTCTTCCACCTTTTGGAGATCCATTTCACTGTTGCTGGTTTCCTACATTCCAATTTTATGTCAATTGGTCATTTGGTTTCTCAGTCCATTTTTAGTCCTTTGGCCTCTTTTGTGCCTAGGCTTCAGTCTAATCAGACTGCTTTTTGGACTGGGATTACCTTCTCAAGACCATTCATGTTCAGGGTCCCTTAATTAGAAGAGTTTATCAGTTGAATCCAACTGATTTTGCTACTTCCTAAACTCTACTCCATTCATTTTCTAAATCTAGAAAATTTTTGTTTGGGGTTTGGTGGAAATCTTCTGTTACTCAACAGCTTTCTATTGTGTTTTCACCATTTTTTAGATCTGACGATCAATGGGCACATCTCCCTTTTGGGTATGTTGGGGGTTCCTCTGTCTACAGTTAACCTTTAGGCAGACTTCAGGAACCCTATTCCAATTTTTTTGTGCCAGTCTGTTGGACTATATGGGTGCTTAGGACTTCATCCTTTAATCTTCTCCTCAGAAGATTTTCAAGCTTCCTGTCTAACAGAACTAGGGAATAAATTTGACTGCTCTTTTCTTTTGATCAGTCTTATTTTTCTCTAAGTCAACCACTTTTCCAGGCTTAGAAGTTCCTTCATGAGGCCAGATTCTTACTTTCTGTCACTCATTCATTTTGGGATTTTCTTATTCTAAGTTTTGTAGGTTGGGTAATTACCCAATTTTCCTTCTAAAACTTAGTTTTGCCAAGTACAAAATCCTCTTCAGAGGGTTTTTTGGGTTGACTTCTTCAGGTTTCCGGACCTGGGATCTAGCCTGAAGGGGTTCTTAAGACCTTCTCTTCCCTAGGTAGAGTTCCTCTGCTATTAGGGGAGATCTGAGATGGACCTTAGGGTCCTTATTTCTGTGGGATTTTTTCCTTCAGTCCTGTTTTGTTGATCACTTATTCAAGTTGATTGACAAGGCAATACTTTCTCAGTGGTCTTTTTCATCCACCATTCTTTGGACATCTGTTTCAATGGGTCTTCTAGCTACATTTTAGCTGGTTGATCTATGGCCTTTTTTCAGCCATCTTTGCACTTTATTTTGAGAGATTTCTTTATCCATTTCCCTCACTTGTGCTTAGTCACTTGGTAGGGTTAATTGGTCCTTTTTTGGTCTTATGCTGTTTCTTGTGATGTCTCTCTTGGGAGACCATTTCTTCTCACATATAACAGTATAAGCAGAAGGTTTTCATGTGGCCCTTACTCAAGGTGCCTCTTTTAAGCTATCTGCATTAGCCTCTTGAGGCACACCAATTAAGACCTTTTTTCCTCCCATCCAGGGAGTTTTCTCTCTAACTTAGTGCTTTTAGGATGTGGTTCCTTTCCAGGTTCCAACATTCTGATGGTGGAATGCCTTCCAGAGGTAGAGGCTCAGCCTCAACCTCTATTATGGTGTCCTTCAGGAGATAAGAGTGTTGTTTTACTCAAATTTTCACTCTTACTTCCAGATCCCTCCACTTGCCAGTGGGAGGTCAACTGATTCCAGTGGTCTCTCAGATTCCACTTTCCTGATTCTTTCAGCTCTTCTCCACAGAAGAATGCTGTTCTTTGTCATTCAGTCTCACACTGTCTGTTCACATGAGCAGTTCAAGTATCTTGAGCTCCTGTTTTCCTGATTTTTCAGGGCATTATCCTTGACAAAGATATACTGGAAACCACAATTAGATTTATATCTTTTCCTGGTTTTCCAGACTATCAGGATGCAACTTATCAGTTGATCATTTTCTCAATTGGCCAGTGGACCACTTCTCTTCCTCAGTTTGACTCCTTTCTCTCCTTTGGCTCCTTTGGTTCACTCTTGCTCATAGTTTTGCTTTTGGGCAAGGTGTACCACTTTGTGGCAATGCCTTATGGTCTAGCCACTAGCCTTTCAGGATTTACTTCCTTAGTCAAGGAAGTAAGGAAAGTTGGCTTTGAGGTTGGGCATCTCAGTGCACATGTGACTACAAATTGGCTCATTAGAGCCAATAGTTGTCAGAGGCTCTTTTTTCAACTCTATTAGAGTTGACTTTCATCTTGGAGTGGTTCTTAGCAGGAAGTATTTACATCTGTTTCTTTAACAGGTCTCCTTCCTGGGTCAGGTTCTTAACCTGTTTCTTAATTACCTCTCTAACTGGGCTCCTTATTTCTTTTGGCTTCCACTTGGAAGCCGCTTCTTCAAGGTCCCTACACATGACACTTCTTCTGTGTCATCTCAGGACACTTGATTTTCCTTCTCAAAGGTGCTCTGGATTTTCCATTCCTTGATCCTTCGATGAAGGTTCATTCAAGATGGTACTATCCTGGGAACTATGTCTTTGCATACCTCCCTTTAATTCCCTAGTTTTTACATCTACTTTCATGGATGTTTCACTGCGGGGTTTGGGAGTTCTTTGTGCTCTGTGGACCACCTAAGGTCTATTTTTGATGTAGCAGTCCAGTCTGTGCATCAGTTCTAGAGCTCATAGCTGTCCTTTTTGCTCAGGCATTTGTTCCTCTTTTATCCTTTCATCAAAGGATCATCCTTTCAGCCTCAAACAACTCAGATGTCTTGTTCTCAAGACATTTGTTCCTCATTTGTAAGGGATTCTTCAGATAGTCCAGGTAACACTGTTGTCTGGGCTTTCTTTTTATCAAGACAGCTTCCACTCTTGGGACATGTGTATTTTGTATTATGAATAAAAATGTATATACTTACCATATGAAAACAGCAAATCACCCTCCCGCCTGCCCCGCTTTTAAAGACCTTTTTCCAGCATTTATGTTTATTCACAAAAAGAATGAACTATTTCTGTATTACTGCGCATGGCAGAGTGAATTAGGTCACCAGGGGTCAAAGGTAGCAAGTATATAGGTTTAAAGAGGGTCTCCCCTCATATATTTAAATTCTATGTACGGTGTACGTGGCGGTCACCGAACGCCAAGCCACGCCTACCCAAGTGTTTTCATATGGTAAGTATATACATTTTTATTCATAAAAATGCATTTTACATTTAAAAATATGAAATTTTGCCAAAAATGGCAAAACACAAATTTGCTTCTATCTCCTTAACCGTGCGAGATAGAGCGATTTGGTCAAAATTTTCGCCCACAGGGTATCTGAGCATTGTAGTCTTGGCAATTTTCAAAAAAATTTCCCCTCCCCAAAAATGGCGGCCATTTTGAATTTTCGAATTTTTGCCAAAAATGGCAAAACACAAATTTGCTTCTATCTCCTTAACCGTGCGAGATAGAGCGATTTCGTCGAAATTTTCGACCCACAGGGTATCTAAGGAATCTAATCTTTGCAATTTGCAAAAAATTTTCCCCTCCCCAAAAATGGCAAAACACAAATTTGCTTCTATCTCCTTAACCGTGCGAGATAGAGCGATTTGGTCAAAATTTTCGCCCACAGGGTATCTGAGCATTGTGGTCTTGGCAATTTTCAAAAAATTTTCCCCTCCCCAAAATGGTGGTCATTTTGAATTTTCGATTTTTTGCCAAAAATGGCCAAACACAAATTTACTTCTATCTCCTTAACCGTGCGAGATAGAGCGATTTCGTCAAAATTTTCGACCCACAGGGTATCTAAAGAATGTACTTTTTGCAATTTGCAAAAAATTTTCCCCTCCCCAAAAATGGCGGCCATTTTGAATTTTTGCCAAAAATGGCAAAACACAAATTTGCTTCTATCTCCTTAACCGGGCGAGATACAGCGATTTGGTCAAAATTTTCGCCCACAGGGTATCTGAGCATTGTAGTCTTGGCAATTTTCAAAAAAATTTCCCCTCCCCAAAAATGGCGGCCATTTTGAATTTTCGAATTTTTGCCAAAAATGGCAAAACACAAATTTGCTTCTATCTCCTTAACCGTGCGAGATAGAGCGATTTCGTCGAAATTTTCGACCCACAGGGTATCTAAGGAATCTAATCTTTGCAATTTGCAAAAAATTTTCCCCTCCCCAAAAATGGCGGCCATTTTGAATTTTTGCCAAAAATGGCAAAACACAAATTTGCTTCTATCTCCTTAACCGTGCGAGATAGAGCGATTTGGTCAAAATTTTCGCCCACAGGGTATCTGAGCATTGTAGTCTTGGCAATTTTCAAAAAATTTTCCCCTCCCCAAAAATGGTGGGTCATTTTGAATTTTCGATTTTTTGCCAAAAATGGCCAAACACAAATTTACTTCTATCTCCTTAACCGTGCGAGATAGAGCAATTTCGTCAAAATTTTCGACCCACAGGGTATCTAAAGAATGTACTTTTTGCAATTTTCAAAAAATTTTCCCCTCCCCAAAAATGGCGGCCATTTTGAATTTTTGCCAAAAATGGCAAAACACAAATTTGCTTCTATCTCCTTAACCGGGCGAGATACAGCGATTTGGTCAAAATTTTCGCCCACAGGGTATCTGAACATTGTAGTCTTGGCAATTTTCAAAAAATTTTCCCCTCCCCAAAAATGGCGGCCATTTTGAATTTTCGAATTTTTGCCAAAAATGGCAAAACACAAATTTGCTTCTATCTCCTTAACCGTGCGAGATAGAGCGATTTCGTCGAAATTTTCGACCCACAGGGTACCTAAGAAATGTACTCTTGCCAATTTTCAAAATATTTTCCTTTTCCCAAAAATGGCGGCCATTTTGAATTTTCGAATTTTTGCCAAAAATGGCAAAACACAAATTTACTTCTATCTCCTTAACCGTGCGAGATAGAGCGATTTCGTCGAAATTTTCGACCCACAGGGTATCTAAAGAATGTACTTTTTGCAATTTTCAAAAAATTTTCCCCTCCCCAAAAATGGCGGCAATTTTGAATTTTTGCCAAAAATGGCAAAACACAAATTTGCTTCTATCTCCTTAACCGTGCGAGATAGAGCGATTTGGTCAAAATTTTCGCCCACTGGGTATCTGAGCATTGTAGTCTTGGCAATTTTCAAAAAAATTTCCCCTCCCCAAAAATGGCGGCCATTTTGAATTTTCGAATTTTTCCAAAAATGGCAAAACACAAATTTGCTTCTATCTCCTTAACCGTGCGAGATAGAGCGATTTCGTCGAAATTTTCGACCCACAGGGTATCTAAGGAATCTAATCTTTGCAATTTGCAAAAAATTTTCCCCTCCCCAAAAATGGCGGCCATTTTGAATTTTTGCCAAAAATGGCAAAACACAAATTTGCTTCTATCTCCTTAACCGGGCGAGATACAGCGATTTGGTCAAAATTTTCGCCCACAGGGTATCTGAGCATTGTAGTCTTGGCAATTTTCAAAAAATTTTCCCCTCCCCAAAAATGGCGGCCATTTTGAATTTTCGAATTTTTGCCAAAAATGGCCAAACACAAATTTGCTTCTATCTCCTTAACCGTGCGAGATAGAGCGATTTCGTCGAAATTTTCGACCCAGAGGGTATCTAAGGAATGTACTCTTTGCAATTTTCAAAAAATTTTCCCCTCCCCAAAAATGGCGGCCATTTTGATTTTTCGAATTTTTGCCAAAAATAGAAAAACAGGAATTTGCTTCTATCTTCTTAACCGTGCAAGATAGAGTGATTTCGTCAAAATTTTTGACCCAACCAATGCAAAAAGGCATGAAGCTGAAATAATTTACATCTACACTAATAAATATTTAAGCATCATTGATATATTTTACAATTGAAACAGGGTCTTGTAAGACTACTGTACAATTTTGGCAAAAGGTTCATGGGGTGGACATTACACATGATAATGTGTGTTCTTCTATGCTATCCTGTTTCTATTCGCATCTACTATCAACAGGGCGTCCTATTTCTAGTTTTTAGTGTATTGATTAATGCTGTCATCTAGCTATTGAATTGTCTTGTTTTAATACTTTATCTTTACATATATTTTCTTTCTCTTAGATGTTATTTTCTCTACTTAAACATTATTTGGAGCTTTATATAACTGACAATGCCCTGAAAGTATCAGCATCTTTGTACTGTTTCACTACTTCTCGAGCTGGTTTAGAATATTAAAACAATCGAATGGCAATATTATTTTCTTTTAAGTTTGGTTGAAAAATTATCCAGTAAATGAGGGACCATTTGTAATGTATTTTTCCCCATGTGCTCACTAATTCAGGTATCAGGTATTCATGTGCTTAATCTTTGAACTAGTTTATTCTAAGTAAATGAAAGACAAGGATAATTTTTATTTATCTTTAAGAGTTGGGCTTCTAGAGATCACTTTTTTTTGGCTTTTTTGTCTCCGAACTTTCTTAAATTGTGGCGTAGCGGGACGGCTACCAGTGTCATAAGTAAAGTTAATAAGCAATGGGCTACATTAGTACTTGGATGGGTGACCGCCTCAGTACACTACTCGTGTCCCTGATGACTTTGGGGCTCACGCTAGTAGACCAAGACCCCTTTTTTATGTCGTCATGCTGCGGTGTTGGCGTCCGCGTGAACAACTTCTCCTCCAAAACTACAAGGCCCAGATTACATGCTGATTTTTTTAAAAGATACCTTAACTATCGAGGATGAAAAATTGTCCAAGGCATGCAAATCTGTGTTTGTCTGTTTGTTAGAGCCATTACAAGGGAGGTACCCCTACCAAAAATATGAAAATTTCAACACTTTATCTCAATTTTCTGATTGACTATTGCCAGGATTTCTCTCATATCTTGCATATATGTGCTAGGCCACAAGTAGATTCCCTTTTGTGAGTATCAGGTCTGTATCTTTCTTAATTTTTTTATGAATTTTTTTATGTCTTTGCTACCTCTAAAAAGACCTGCATTTACACATTTTTGGATGCTCTGCGAGTAGTTTTGTGCAGTTTTATTCACCTTTCCTCCATTTTATTTATCATTTACTTCGTTTTCTGGTAAATTTATTGTCTTTTTTGTGCAATATTTTACGTATTTTGCATTGTTTCTTATTATCGCTCATCTGGTCAGGTGGTTTCCGTGAAAGATGTTATTCAGCAATTTTTAGGTCAGATATAACATAGTAAAGTTGCAGACCTGTAGCTCATAGAATAGCTGAGCAATAGCTACTTTGAGGTTTTAACTGTTGAGTAAATCAGTTGTAACTTGAAAACGATTGCATTTAGGATATTTTCTTCAAATATGTTGTTCAGCTACTTTTGGGTCAGTTATAACAGTAAAATTGCAGACCTGTAGCTCATTGCATAGCAGAGGAATAGCTACTTTGAGGTTCTCACTGTTGAGTAAATTAGTTGTAACCTGAAAACTATTGCATTTCCAGTATTTTGTTTTAATATATTATTCACCTACTTTTGGGTCAGCTATAACATAGCAAAACTACAGTCCTGTAATCCATTGCATGGCTGAGCAATAGCTACTTTCAGGTTCTCACTATTGAATAAATCAGTTTTAACTCGAAAACTACTGCATTTAGAGAATTTTGTTTGAATATGTTATTCACTTTTAGGTCGGCTATAACATAGTGAAATTGTAGACCAGTAGCATGCAGCATAACTGAGCAGTAGCTACTTTGAGGTTCTCACTGTTTAGTAAATCAGTTGTAACTACAAAACTATTGCATTTAGAGTATTTTGTTTAAATATCGTATTCACCTACTTTTGGGTCAGCTATAACATACTAATACTGTAGACCTGTAGCTCATTGCATGGCTGAGCAGTAGCTATTTTCAGGTTTTCACTGTTGAGTAACTCAGTTATAACTTGAAAACTATTGCATTTAAAGAATTTTCTTGAAATATGTTATTCATCCACTTTTGCATCAACTATAACATGATAAAGATGCAGACCTGTAGCCCATGACATAGCTGAGCAATAGCTACTTTAAGGTTCTCACTGTTGAGTAAATCAGTTGTGACTTGAAAACTATTGCATTTACAGCATTTTGTGTAAATATGTTAATGACGTACTTTTCAGTCAGCTAGAACATAGTGGAATTGCAGACCTGTAGTTCATTGCATAAATTTGCAATACCTATTTTCCGGTTATCACTGTTTTTCTTAAAATATGTTATTGTTGTACTTTTGGGTCAGCTATAACATAGTAAAATTGCAGACATGTAGCTAATTGCAAAGCTAAAAATTAGCAACTTCCAGGTTCTCACTGTTGAGTAAATTAGTTGTAACCCCAAAACTATTGCATCTACAGTATTTTGTTTAAATGTGATATTCATCTACTTTTCAGTCAGTTATAACATAATGCAATTGTATACCTTGTAGGTCCCAGCAAAGCTGAGCAATAGCTACTTTCAGTATATCACAGTTGAGTAAATGAGTTGTAACTTGAAACTATTCCATTTACAGTATTTTTTTAAATGTGTTATTTTGGGGTCAGCTATAACACAGTAAAGTTGCAAACCTGCAGCTCATTCCATATATAATAGCAGTAGCTACTTTCAGGTTTCCAATGTTGAGTAAATCAATTATAACTTGAAAACTATTGCATTTAGAGAATTTATTTTAAATATGTTATTCAGCTACTTTTTGAACAGCTATAACATAGTAAATTTTCAGACCTGTAGCTCATAGCATTGATTAGCAATAGCTACATTGAGGTTCTAAGTGTTGAGTAAATCAGTTGTATCTTGAAAACGCTTTCATTTACAGTATTTGGTTTAAATATGTGATTCACCTACTTTTCGCTCAGCTATAACATAGTAGAATTGCAGACCTGTAGCTCAGTACAAAGCTGAGCAAAAGCTAATTAGAGATTATCACTGTTGATTAAGTCACTTGTAACTTGAAAACTATTGCATTTACAGTATTTTGTTGAAATATGTTTTCCACCTAAATTTTACACCTTAACAGCTAACTTTGTACTTCACTTGCAAATACCATTTGCAGGGCACAACCTTTGTGACCTTCTTTCACTTCTACTCCGAAACTCAAAATACACAGTCAGCTGACACAGAGCCTGTTCACGGGCACTGATTGCTTGTTTTACATTTAGGTTGGTTCTTTGCAAACAAGTACATTTGTGTGTACATATTATATGGTAAAAAATTTTATACAAGTTTCTTTAATGTTATTCCATTTAATTGAGCTGAAATACTATTATACAAAATGTAGACCTAAATTTTATGAAGCAGTGTTTTTCTGACAGTTTGATATTCAATTAAACTTTATCTGTTTCAGGTGTCCATTTTGGTAGATACTTCAGTGCTGATGAAAATCATCAAAAGAGATGTTCAGCTTGAAGTGTTGGTGAAGACTGATTGTCACTTTCCAGTCATTCTTAGTAAACTGTTAATTATGGATATAGAATTCTTGTTTGTGCATGGTGCTTAGTTCAAATAATATAAATTAATTGTTTCATATTTCTCTGTCAAACTGTTACAAATTTCTAACATAACTGTATTAAGTTGCAATATTTTGTGATACAAATGGTGGATTCAGAACTACAATGTAAAAATCTAATCTATACTCAACTGCATTGTATCCTGCTTTGCAAGTAGTGTTCACAGCTTGTACATTTAACTTGAATCAAGTGCTTTAATCAGTTTCATTTGGGTAGTGCAGCAGTTATAGCAGAAGTTACAGGGTGTTCAGTATGTGTGATTGTTAGCTGCTGAAAGGGATGTGAAAACCCAAATTTAACATTTGTATGTGTGATGGAAAAAGCCATTGTGTATGCCATAAATTAGTGATGGATCAGTATCAAAAATATGTACATTAGGCTGTATATACAAAATCATTCCCATTTCAGGATTTCCTAAAAAGATGGGTTTTAGTACACCCCCATTCAAATAAGCCATTGACAGGAAGTGAAACTAGTTAAACCAAAACAAGGCAGTTTCCTCTGAACAAAACCACTAGTTTAAGTCCCCAAATTGAAAGTTTTATGGTATGAAAGTGTATGATAAAAGTTTGTTTCCAATATTTTAAGTTTCACTGCAGTTATATGTATTGGCAAGCAAGGTGGCGAATGTTAAATTTTGTCATGGTATTTCAGAAAAATGCTTTCGATACTGAGATGCTGGTGCCATGAACCCATCTCTACCACAAATAAACTTCTACTTGTTGTGTATTCTTTGAAGTCAGTAATTAAATAGTCATCTTTGATTTCAAGTATGATGACCAAGTTAATCGGATAGTTTACTTTGCTTTATACACACTTTATACAAATATAATGAACTAGTAAAATTGTTTCAGAATATATTTGACCTTCATATTAAATTGATTATAATTTGATGTCATTGTTGGCACATAGGCATGAAGTATAAAGCATATGTTTTCAACGCAAACATGTGCTTGTGTTATCATGTGGCTTATTGTATAACTTGTTTCCAGTGATATGAGAAACGATCATATGTAATAAACTATGACACAAGTAATACACTGGGTCTTGTTGAATAGTTTATAACTTTTCTGCAGGTAATGTGACCAAAAAGAACTCTTACAAAGACAAATACCTATAGTTCAGTGTCTGGACTCTCTTATCCTCATTTTAAGTTAAATGTAATTGATTTTGCCACTTTTTGGCAATGTCCTTGCTACTTTAAATTGTTCAAAGTTTTGTGAATCTGAAGCAAGGTATCATGCTAAACCTCCGCAACCATATTACTGTCCCTATGATACTGTATTCTATGTGATTCTGTCCTACATTGTTCAAATTTGTGGGCATTTCCAACGTGTAATCTCGAGGCAGAATGACACATTATCACACTATAGTTTATAGCCTGCTTCTTAAACATAAAGGATGCTGTGTCCTACTCTTTACAAATACAAAACTGCGCATTAAAGTATGTCAAACTGTGTCTGCCCTGTACGGACACTAAAATGAGAATATAGCCCCATCTCTTTGGTTTCATATCCACACCTATAGGAGGAGTTTTCACAGGTGGTTGATGTGACTGTTGGACATAGAAAAGTGTGTAACCCTCACCACTTCTAGTGTATTCACTTAATTGGGGATGTACAGATAGCTATTTTACATTTACACTGACTGCGCATACATTTTCATGTCTAGAAAGCAACAGAATGGTTAAAAAGTCTCATCTGAGTATACAACAATAGCAAAAATAGTTTCTTGGACACAAAGGTGGAATCAGTGCTAAATCAGCTTTTTATTTTATAAAATTCTCCCTTGTAAAAGCATCAAACAAAAAACAAAATGGATGAGTTTAAACTAATAACTATACACCTTAAATATTATGCAGAATTTTGATATTTAAAGGCTTAAACAGCCGATTTAAAATTGTGGCCCGGCCCAGTACAAAACTTGTCAACTGAAAAACAATGCATTCAGCACTGGCTGATGTAGCTACAAACATATTTTTCTTGATTAGTACAAATGTACATAAATTGCCAATTTTAAATACATAAAAAAAAAAACATTTTTGCCGATTCCATTCTTGTGGAGTTACATACTGTTTATTTGGGATGTAATTTTCCTTTTGAAAAATACATCTCTTTTACCTTACCTTTGCAAGTGTTCTTAGAATTCTGAGAGTTTATTGATATGTTTATCCGTTTTATTTTCTCATAACTCCCAAAATAATATTAAGCTTTTGATTTGCAAAGTTAGTTCTTGTTAGTTGATCTACTTATTCATGTAACTTGTGTAAACTGGTTAAATGCACACACTTTACTTTCTTTCTGAAGATAACATGACTAAAAACAATTTCTCTTACAGAGTTTTTCTTGTTCAGTATTACAAATGTGTTCAGTTAATTTGAAATGAAAATTAGTTACATTACTATCTAGCCACAAGTCAATTTTCCCTTCAATGTGGTCATAATTAAGTGGTTTATGGTTATTTAATTATTCCTATATATCTCAATGCATATTGGATTTGTTGATGAGAAGACAGAGAAACACCTCTCTTAAGTGTAGCAACATTATGTAGTTACCTCTTTTTGTTTCTGCTCTAACTCCATATTTGTAAAATGAAGAGCCACTTTGATTTTGATTTCCATCTGGGCACCCAATCTTCTCTCACCTGCTCTACTGCGTCTGAGCAGTGTTACCCAGCTTGTTGTGCACTCTGTCAGTGAAACTTCTGAGAAATGTATGCATGGTGGAACAGATACCTTGATTTCTTCTCATTAATTATTATGTCCACCCAACTGGGGGGGTGGCCATTTTGAATTTTCAAATTTTTGCCAAAAATGGCAAAACACAAATTTGCTTATATCTCCTTAGCCGTGCGAGATAGAGCGATTTTGTCGAAATTTTCAACCCACAGGGTATCTCAGAAATGTACTCGTGGCAATTTTCAAAAAAATTTTCCCTCCCCAAAAATGGCAGCCATTTTGAATTTTCGAATTTTTGCCCAAAATGGAAAAACACAAATTAACTTCGATCTCCTTAACCGTGTGAGATAGAGCGATTTCGTCGAAACTTTCGACCCACAGCAATGTACCCTTGGCAATTTTCAAAAAATTTTCCTCTTCCCACATGTGGAAGCCATTTCGAATTTTTGCCAAAAAATGGAAAAACACAAATTTGCTTCTATCGCCTTAACCGTGCGAGATAGAGTGATTTCGTCAAAATTTTCGACCCACAGGGTATCTAAGCAATGTCCTCTTGGCAATTTTCAAAAAATTTCCCTCTTCCCAAAAATTTTTTGGCAAAAATTGAAAAACAGAAATTCGCTTCTATCTCCTTAACCGTGCAAGATAGAGCGATTTCGTCGAAATTTTTGACCCAACCAATACAAAAAGGCATGAAGCTGAAATACTTGACATGTATACTAATAAATATTTAAGCATCATTGATACAAAAGGTTCATGGGGTGGACATGACACATGATGATGTGTGTTCTTCTATGCTATCCTGTTTCTATTCATATGTCGCAGCTATCAACAGGGCGTCCTATTTCTAGTTAGGGATATTATATTTTGCACATAATGTACACTTTTTGATGTATTATACATGTACAAAATATTGGACAAAATCTCTTTTTGAGTGTGGAGGAAAAAGACCAAATGCATAAACCTTGTAACATTTTGTTCAGTGAAATATTACAATAAAACCTATAAGTAAGTTAAGTATGATATGTTCAACACCTTTGCAAACCAACATTTTTTTTCAAATATCAAACTTCAGTAATAATAGAAATATGTAAAATTATTCTTACTCACTCAGAATTGAAATTTAAGCAGAGAAGTAAGTTGGTCAAATGAAATCTTTCAGTTCAAGATCACCACTCTTATCTTGGCACCTTTCACAAATTTTGAACAAAGTTTCAATCATGATAATTATCTCCCGTTCGTGGCCGAAAGCCCTGGTCGAGTGACTATAGAACGCCCTCAGTATGTGTGTTTGTCCATCTATCAATCATGTTTTTACATAAGCTTTAATATCTCATTCTTTTGTAAAGGTATCTTCACCAAATTTTTCAGGGAATGTTTATGTCTATGAAAACATGGCTGTGCAAAGTTTTGGCCTCATTTTGAAAAACAAAATGGCCGCCATAGCCAACTTGAAAATCATAAAGATGCTGTAAATCTTGAAATACTGCAGCTAGCTTCATCAAATTTGCACAAAAGATACATGGCTAGAAAAGCTAGCCTGATAGTAATATTTTGGCCCAGTTTCCAAAACAAAATGGCCTCTATATCACGTTTAATGTCAAATGGGGTTATTCTATTAAAAAAGGCTTTATATCTCCTCTACCATTGCTCATAGGGTTTGGAATGTGAAAACTACTTATGGTAAGTTATGGCCTGAGAATCTGTTAAAGGTGTTGAATGTGACCTTTGACCAATGCTTCAAGGTCAAATGGGGTCACCATACTAAAATGTCCTTATATCTCCCTTAATATTGCTCCTAAGGCCTAGTTACCAAACAAAATGTACAAAGACCTTATATCTCCCTTGGATTTCCATTATTACTGATCCTAAGGCGTGAGATAACCACTGTGGCAGTAGAAGCAGGATAATCTAATAAGAAATATTGACAATGTCCATGCTAATTGTCACTTTGTTTTTAGGCGGGTTGCATGTGACCAACCCACTTGTTAGATTGATGTGTCCGACGTCCGTCTGTCCACATTCCGTTTCCGGACTCTAACTCAAAATCGCTTTGTCCAATCGAATTCAAACTTGACAGGGACATAGATCATAACAGCTAGGTTGCTTTCGAAATTGGTGTAATTCCGTCTGTTCGTTTGTCCGTCAAAATTTCCGTTTCCGGACTCTAACTCGAAAACGGTTTGTCCAATCAAATTCAAACTTGACAGGGAGATAGATCACCATCACAGCTAGGTTCCTTTCAAAATTGGTGTAATTCCGTCTGTTTGTTTGTCCGTCAAAATTTCTGTTTCCAGACTCTAACTTGAAAACGGTTTGTCCAATCGAATTCAAATTTGACAGGGAGATAGATCACCATCATAGCTAGGTTCCTTTCGAAATTGGTGTAATTGCGTCCGTTCATCTGTTTTTTGTCCATTTATCGTCAACATTTCTGTTTCCTGACTCTTAACTCAAAAATGTAGTGTCCAATCGAATTCAAACTTGACAGGGAGATAGATCACCATGACAGCTAGGGTCCTTTCGACAATTGGTGTAATTCTGTCCGTTCGTTTCCCTGTTTTTGTCCATTTGTCTGTCCATCAACATTTCTGTTTCCGGACTCTAACTCGAAAATGCTGTGTCCAATCAAATTCAAACTTGACAGGGAGATACATCACCATCATAGCTAAGTTGCTTTCGAAATTGGTGTAATTCCATCCTTTCATTTGTCCGTTTATAGCATAGATACAATTATGTAACCTAGATTACAAGTTTTATAATTCTTAACCCGTCTAACACATTCACCTTAACCATTTCGTCACAAAGCAGCGAAATTTTCATTTCATTAATCCAATGTGCGTTTTGACGTACATCATATGTCACAATGTTTTGTTTCTTTTATTCATGCACATGTGAATACATACCCCCTCGCAGTGAAAGAACTGGGTGACCTAACATGTCTTTCCTTCTCTCTAAATGTAATTACAGCAGTTGCTAACCTTATTGCTGCCTGCGCAACCCACCTTTTGGGGCATCTTTGACCCTCGTTTCTGTAAAATGTTTTACCCGGGTGCAAAATCTATTTGCCAACATAAAAAAAACATCCCCAAAAGCATATAGTTCTGTCACTGAAGAAGCAGAAACTGCAAAGATCGAATTACAAATATAATAACTATACTTTGCCAGGACACGTACACATAACAATTAAGAGGCAGATATGCGTATATAGGTTAATCCAGCAGTCTAATTATTGAATTTTCAGTCTGAGTTTTATGTAAATGACCTGAAAGTCAACCTCAAATCATTCCCAAAATCCAATCGGCTTGAGATTTCAATACCTTTCATGTGTGTAAAATCAGACCCTACTCCAGGAAATAGTTTTTGCTGAGCAGCAAGAACAAGCGGGTGGACCCAAAAAGTTTCTTCTTGAAAACATGTGACCTTGACAATGGTAAAATGCAAGCATATGAAAAACTTTTAACAGGTGTAATTTGTACAAGTGGTTGGAAAGTGAGAAATACGAGATCTGGAGATTTTGAAGGCAGACCATAATGTGGGGATGAGGAAACTTGACCAAAACAAAACAAACAAGATGCACTCAGAGAGAGCAAAACGCTCGACTCCATGTGACCAGTCTCTCAAGTGATATAAAGTATTGTAAGGAAGACAATAAAATAAAACCAAACATGTAAATTAATCTTCATAGAAATATTAAGTACAAAGCCAAAGTCATTAAAAATACATTGAAATGGGACCTCTGAAAAATCACGATCTTTTTGTATCCAAAATAAGATCCAGATCTTTCTTTTCGTAACTTCTTCCTTCAGTCAGGTCCTACCCACAAATTTTTAAATAAAGATCTGTTCATTAGTTCTGGATTAATGTAAACACACAAAGAAAAAACCCAGACAAATAGACAATTATACAATTAGCTCACAAAAACATAAACTGCTGGTGGAGGTAAAAATATTGCTTAAAGATCACTTCTTGGTGAAAATCATGCATGGTAATTTTTTGTGATGGACTGTCAAGGAATTGAAAGAAAAAAAAGAAAAGAAAACAGAAATAATAATTAATAAAAATGATGAATATACCACCTCCCTCTTTATTATGTTTATGTCAATTTCAAGACATAAAATGAGAAGAAATATTTTTACTTAAAGACCGCAAGTATCACAAGCTAGGTTTGTGACCTCACAATGACAATTGCATTGTGACATCACTGAGTAATGACATCATCAGAAAGCAAAATATTGATTTTTTACGTATGGGATGAAGAGAAGCAGTTTCACTGTATATTCCCAATTAAAAATAAGAAAAACTCTCTCCTGGCTTCAATTTTCAAACAAATTACACCAAATTTGGAAGAATCTGTCTGTACCCCATGAAATACCTTCCCACCAAATTTGAGATTGATGTTATAGTTTTTGAGTTATAAGGGCAAAACGGTGCACAGACAGACAGACAGACAGAAACAAACTGATCACAATAACCCTCTCCTATCGTCGAGCGTTAATAAGCACCCTTTTCAATGGCACTTTATTACAACAGACTAAAATTAAATGCACCAAGCCAAAAACTAAAACCACAATTTCCATTGTAACCATGTGCCAATTACAGAAATTTCTATGGTTGCCCTTGCGTTGTGAGATTAACCTCACAAATCATCTTTCGTAACGAGCTAAACGCTTCACAAAAACTTATAGCTGGTTATCTCCTGCCGGGTATTGAGCAAAAAATGAAAGTAGTATAACCTTAGCAACCGGGGTCACTTAATCAAAATGAAGAGTATGTTTACCCAAATTCTGTTATCTATCAAGATGTTAGTGATTTTTATTCTTAAATCCAAGAGGGGTTTGATTTTCAGTTTTTCACACAAAATCCAAAATGACAGGGAGATTGGTTTTCAAAATAATGACAAAGAAGTTCTTTTCACATTCCAACTCCCTAGGACTAATAATAAGGGAGATATAAGGTCTTTTCAGTATGATGATCACACTTTGACCTTGCAGCAGGAGTCAAAGGTTAAATTCAATGCAGGAAAAAGATTCACGGACAATGATTTCACATGAATGGCCTTCACATTTCAAAGGCTAAGGCTAATAATAAAGGAGATATAAGACTTTAATAGGATGACCCCCACATGACCTAAAGGATGTGATATGGTGGCCATTTTATTTCAAAGTAAGACCAAAATTACTTTCAGGCAAATTTTCCAAGCCATAAACATTTTGTGCCAATCAGATGAAGCTTGAGCCAACATTATAAATTTTAGAACACTTTAATAATTTTTAACGATCAGTTATGACAGCCATTGTCTCTTTCAAAATGAGACCAATGTTTTACAGAAATGCTTTTTATGATGAACAAACACACACACATACACACAAAAGGCGTTTTTTAATCTCCTGGTTGAGACCTTCGGGAGATATTACTGTCTCAAGTACAATCAAGACCACAGTGGTGTTGAATACTAAAACATACATTACGGCAACTTCTTAGTATTTATTAGATTACATCTTCTGATTTTCTTTTATATAATATCGTGGTAATTACTTTTTTTGGACATTTTGTTGCACCAATATCTCATATAATGGCCTTTTTCCATTCTGTGGATACGTGGGTTTCAAAATTTAAATGGCATTCACTACTCAAAACTACACAGTTCCACCATGTTTGAATGGCTCACATTTGACAGATTTCAGTGTTATGGTGTGAATAATGAAACACAAATAAAGAAATATAACAATAAGGTTTCACAATTAAATCTCACCAACTACTTTAAATTATACTCTTTTACACTGTTTGAATGACACTTGTTAGAAAGAACCTGGTGTTTATAGCGTGAACAATGTAATAAAAGTTGAGAAATCTTGTAAATCGCACAAGTTTGTAAAACAGAGTTCCTACTTTCTATTTTGTCATACTACCAAATAGAATAAATAAACATTACCACAAGAAAATGACTAGATTATTTTATCTGCTAACTACTACTCAATAGAAATGTCAGACACACTTGGTAAATTTAATCTACTTACACTCAACACTACAATTAACTATTATTTATAAATAACAAAGGTACAAAGGATATCAAGCGAAAGTACTCTGTGTAAGTGAGTCCAAAGTTATGTAACAACTGGTGAGAATCTTTGTAAATCAAGAATAACAATATGAATCTAAAGGTGACATAACATTTGGAAATAACTCCTGGTTAATACACAGTCACCTGACAGCTGGTGAAAAACATGTAGATTTCCATTTTGACACAAAAACTTAAAAAAGTAAAAGTGACACCTTTGTTCAACTCAACACCTGGTCTTCTTCTGACAAAATTCACACACAGGTAATATTTATAAAAAGATGGTACATCAATACTAGCTAGGGCTGTAATCATTAGTGATTTCTGTAGATCGAGGATCGCTTGTTAGAAGCGAGTTGAACTCGAGTAAATGGCATAAATATAAATAAAATATAAATAAAATAACAATGTCCAAATATTGCCATTAAGGGATCCGCCATTATGTAATTGTGTTTAGTACCATTTTATTGCAAGGAAATATATTTTGTTGACAATTAAATTTGTACAGATATGTATGAGCACTTTATAGAACAGCCACGTAAATAAGGGAAATAAAAACCGACCATTGCTCATTGATTTTTAGGTCTTTATGGTTAAATAAATTGCAAAAGTGCTGGTTTGTAACAAGATTAGTATATCATTATTTATTTCTTAAAAACTCGAGTTTAAATTGCGTAAACCGATGTTATCCCCAAATATCGCCCATCGAGTTACGACTCAAGTTTCGGTCAACTAGTTACAGCACTAATACTAGGACAGTCTAATACTCTATAAATGCCTCAATGTGATATAAAGCAGAATCAAGAAAGCGTTAATTATAGATTTTTTGACTTAACATGCACACTGCTGTCTTGTCACTTATGACTTTAGATTTACCATCAAGTAACTGAGATCATTAAATTCTATAAAACTTGTGTGGCCAATTTTATTTTATACTTCACTTTTGTAACTTTTAAAAGACAAAAAAAATGAAGTTTGAGTCATCAAAAACATGCATACATATCTCACAAAAAATGGCACTGATCAAATTGTGAAATAAATTGTAAAATTTAGTTTCTCTAATTTTAATAATAATTTGCAAAATGGAGCACATTATCCTGTTGTTTATTTTTAAATTATTCATAACACCACTGACAAAGACTCAATGAAAAATACATACAACGACAACCTGAAAATTGTGATAAACTTGAACTATCGCACACTTATCTTGGATTTTTTTTAATGCAGATCTGTCAATTAAGATCTCATTTACACCAACTGCAGACAATGATAGTGGTGGTGGACCAGTTCACGCCCGTGTACCCATTCACGCACACCCCTAAATTTCTTCAAAACAATCACACTTACACAATAAATTACCAATGCACATGATCAATTTGATAATTATCTATGATGTGAAAAACATCCTTTCCATGAAAAACTATGAATCTTTAAGAAAATTGACGGTGGGCATGAATAAGTACACAGGCGTGAATTGGTCCCCCACCACTACATATAAACCAGTTGTTTACATTAATTAAATGCTTATTCATAAAAAAACATTAACAAACTGTTATCGCTTCGGAGACTCTGTACCATTACCACTAATTAACATAAAAAGTGGTAATTTGGAAGTTGCAGTCAAATATAGAGCCAACACAAAAAACATTCCCAACTGCAGGTTTAGTTTAGCTAGTTTGTTGGGTAATTTAACATACAATTTTTGCCTAAATGCCCTCTCATGATTAAATGTGGGAAATATTGACAAAAGTGGTAAAATAAACCATTTAGAATAATTAACGACAACAGGAATCAGCATTATATATGGTATAAACAACAAGAAAACAAACAGTAAATATGATCCAGTTGGCCCTAATATAATTGCCAGTGTTACAATGCCTGCTGCCTTGTCAGATTCCATGTCTCTGGTATTATTGGCATGCAAAATACAAGCTGTGTTCAGTGCTAAAGGTATTGCATACAAAAGAGGCAAGGCTGACAGAGATCCACCTTGTGCAAGGTATGCAAAAAGTACTGTTAATGGTCCAAATGTGAAGAATACAGTGATATCCCCCAATGCAATGTACTTCAGAGCTAATCCACCAGTGTAAAGGAAGCTACTCGAAAGACCACCAAAGTATATCAGGGCAAGATGTTCCATTTTCGAAGGCGATAAATGAATCAGCAGTAAAAATCCCAAACACCCAACAGTGTAAAAAATCCCTCCAAGTGTAACAATATCATTGACTGTAAGTACATGTCCAACAAGTGTCACATCATCGCTATCCTTAGAATCTACGCCTTTAGTAAAATCGTAGTAAGTATTCACCAGATTCCCTGCAGCATGGACACTTAATGCAGTCACACAAGTTGTTAGGAAAGCCCATATATTAAATGTCCCCAGTACTTTAAATGCTAAACAACTTCCAAGCGCTACTGGTACTAATGAAGCTGCAAATGACCATGGTCTCAGAGCCACAAGATATGCAGACAAACGAGAAGAAACTGGTTTCATCGCCCGCTGTATTTTCGCCACGCTGCCCATCTCGCCTATTTCGTTCACTGTAGAACTGTTGACATCTAATGAGTTATTCAAAATAGAATGTTGTGTTTTATACCCTGTCATGATTACAGGTAAGACATAATTTCATCACTTGACTTTCGTTTTCAACTGTTTTTCACCAGTGACACATTATGCACGGGAACATTTTATCGATTGGCCCTTGTTCTGCAGGTAAATAAGGTCGATCTGTAGTTTAAGGAACCTGTCAATTTTCACCTGAGCTCTGAACCAGCGCTTTCAAGTGTACGGGCCACAAAAATGAGGGGACCTAGCTACCGTTAATTTGCGGTCCTGTTACCTATATTCTTAAAATTTTCTAGAAGAATATCCATCATTTTGTGGGCAGAACATTATTGAGTTAATTTCCTTATCATGTGGCCTGTAGGTCACTTTCAAGTCTTTTCACATCCACAATATAAAATGTGGATAATCCACTGCATAGTATTGAACATGTGGAATATCCATAAACTCCCTGAAACTCAATACATTTGTTATTACTGGGAGTTTAAGGTCAACTTGAACTAGTTATAAACAGTTAAACCAACATACCAAGTTTAAATGAAATCCATCAAGCTTTTTTTTTTAAAAAAAGGACTTGAACTGTGAATAAAACTCCTGAAATATCACAACAAATCTATTATTTCAAAAACTTTAAGATTACCTTAAATAGGGCACCTGTATTACCAGAAACTTAAAAGTTAAACTCACTGTAATTCTCTTATACCTGGAGTTTGAGGCCATCCTAAATAGGACACTTCTTTTGAACAAGTTATATCCAATTGTCACAGTACATCAACTGAGATATTTTTTTTGAGATATGTCCAGAAATGAAGAACCTTTACCCCTTTACAATTCTGTTTTTTTGGGGGGAGCTTAAGATCAGCTTAAACTAAGGCATATCTTTAAGACCAGTGACAAGCTCATGCCATATTTGAATTTCATTCATTGCAGTTTTTGGAAATACAATCCCAAAAAAAACAAGCCTTAAACTCAATTTACATCTTTTTTGAGAGTTTGAGGTAATGTTACTTACCTCACATACCAAATTTGAATAAATATGTTAACTACATTTTGACTAGTTTTTTTCACATGCCAGATCAGAATTAAAACTACATCACCACATGAAATATTATCCACACATTGAAATAAACTTGTTTAATCTTAAACCCAATGCTAGTCGGTAAATGTGAAGAGTTTGAGGTCATTTTGCCTAGTAGTTTCTGTTTAACCTGTTATATACAGAAGGAAAATATAATAATTAGAAGCTATTGGACAGTATTCGAGACATTGTTCCAAAAATGGTAACACTTCAAGTGAACACAATTTTGTGATAACTGGGAGTTTAAGGTTATCTCGTTGTTGTGTGTTTCTCTCAAGTCATTTTATGTTTACTGTACAGAAACATTGAGAAACTTGAACTCAATGTAATTGTCTAATAAATGAAAATAGGAAATAGGGCACACTTGTAAGAATCACACCTGAATGCAAAAATTGAATTAAATCAATTGAGCTGTTTTGAGATGCTGTCCTGAAACGACAGTATCTCAAAACAAAATAAAAATATTGTTTGTTGGATCAGTGGCCTACCTTTTTGGTTAAGGAGTGTTTATGCATTCTTCTGTCCTCAATCACTAAACTTATTTATTGTTCCCTATCTAAAGGTGTTATTCCTACTGTTTTTAAAAAGGTTGTTGTTAGTCCACTGATCAATCAAAAAAGCCTCACTACCACCTGACAATCTGAAAAACTACCGACCTGTGTCAGGCTTTTTGCTTTATCTCCAAACTTGTCAAGTGAGTGATTGCCTTCCAATTAAATGACTATGTCAGTTCTAATGGGCTTCTGAACGTTAGTCAGCTTATAAATTAGGTCACCTAACAGAAAATGCACTGCTGTTGAATAAGAAAGATATCCATCTTGTCCTGGCTAGAGGTGTCTGAGGCCACCGCTGTTTGTGCTGCTTGACCAATCAGCAGCATTTTATACAATTGACCATGGCACACAACTAGATTCTCTGAATTCTTGGTTTGGCATTGGTGGTGTAGTTTTGGACTGGTTTAAGTCATACCCCTCTGATCATACGCGATGTGTTAAGATTGGCTGTATCCTGTCTGATGCAAAGAAGCATTTGTTTGGCTTGCTTTTGACAGGTTGAAAGCTTGCTTGGATAATGTCAAAAAGTGTCTGCAAATAAGTTGAAGCTAAACCAAGATAAAACTGAATTCATTATTTTTGGTTAAAAATAAGTGCAAAACAAATTTTTTCCAGTTAATATTCTCAGTAATTTCCTCTCTCCTGCAGAAGGGTCAGGAACCTTTGTGTATGGTTTGATAGTGATTTTTCCTTTTCGAGGCATGTCCAGGAAGCTCAAAAAGCTATCTCCTTGCACAAACATATCCACATTAATTTCTGCTTTTACTGATTTCTCTTTGTAGTGCTTACCCCTGCTATGTTTCAGGTTAATGATTATAAATTTCTGGGTTTTTTTGGTTGGTGCACCTGGAGTCTGTCTTAGATGGAGATTAAGTGCTATAAAATATTATTAGAATTACAACCGAAATAATTATTTCAAAAGAATTGTGTTATTTTTGGGAGTTTAAGGTCATCTTAACAAAGTGCACATCTCTATAACCAGTTATAGCCAAATGCAAAAAATTGAAATTAACCCATCTAGCTGTTTTTGTGAATCTGTACGGACACTAAGTATGATGACATTGACCTTATATGCCCCTTGCCTCACACCAAAATCTTGTGACCTAAAATCTATATGCTTTTTAAACTTTCACAGGTTTATGGTAATCTTAGAAAATAGCATCAGAGATGCCCGTACCCACAGCCCGGGGATATAGTTTTCAACACTTTGGCAGACCCAAAGTGAAAGGTCACACCATGATGCACAGTTGCACACCTACACCCCCTAACCAATATCCCTACCAAGTGTCAACCTTCTACACCTTATGGAATCCAAGAAATACCCCAGACAAGATTTTAAAACTCATGGCCACTGTGACACGGTTAAAGGTCAAATCAAGGCCAGACCATGACGTTGCACACCTACACCCCCAACCAAGTAACAACTTCCTAAACCTTACGGTTTCCGAGATATAGCCCAAACAAGATTTTATAGCTCAAGGCCACTACGGCAAGATCAAAGGTCACATTAAGGTCACACCATGACGCTGCACACCTACAACCCCTAACCAATGTCCCTACCAAGTATCAACTCCCTGCTCCTTACGGTTTCGGAGATATAGCCCAGACAAGATTTGTAGGTCAGGGTCACTACGGCAAGGTCAAAGGTCAAATCAAGATCACACAATAATGTTGCACACCTACACGCCCTAACCAATGGCCCTATCAAGTATCAACTTCCTACGCCTTACGTTTTCCGAGATATAGCCCGGACAATATTTTATAGGTCAAGGTCACTACAGCAAGGTCAAAGGTAAAATCAAGGTCGCACCATAGTGTTGCACATCTACAGCTCCTAACCAATGTTCCTACCGAGTATCAACTTCATATACCTTACAGTTTCCGAGACATAGCCCGGACAAGATTTTCAAACTCAAGGTCACTACGGCAAGGTCAATGGTCAAATCAAGGTCATCTCATGATGTTGCACACTTACATCCTGTAGCCAATGTCCATACCAAGTATCAACTTCTTACACCTTACAGTTTCCGAGATACAGCCAGGACAAACTTTTTCCCCCTGCCCGCCTGCCCACCCACCCATCCAGACACCATGGTTGAAAACAATACCCCAAAAGCCCTTAAGGGCTGTGGGGTAAAAACAGATGTTCTTTAGGTTTAGATTTTTGTACATGTTTGAATAAAACAATCTCGATTACCACATCATAAACCATCTAAATACCAACCAAAAACTTGTCTTAACTTTGAAATCAATGTTACTTTAAAACTATGAGAGAGTTTAAGATAGGTTCTGTTCAAGATTTATAACATGCTCAACTTAAATATGCTTAGAACCAATTGCAGAGTGTTTAAGACACTACCCAAATATTGCCAAAATTTAACGTGAATATAATTCTTTTAATACTGAGAGTTTTAAGGTTACCTTAATGTAGGGCACTTATCTAAGGCCAAGTACAAAACATGAAAAAATTTATAAAATCTTACCATCAACATAATTATTTGATAGATTGTAGTTTAACATCACCTTTACATAGGGCACATATGACATATTTGAATAGAATTTAAAAACTTAAATTCAATATAATTATGTTATTACTGGGACCTTCAAGTCACCTTAAAATTTGGAATATCACCACAGGCAGTCAGATCCATAGGCCAAATTTGAAGTTTCAGAAACAAAGTGTGATGACAATGGATGATAGGAGGAAACAATGCCAACGACAGAGGACAAAGTAATCCCTTTGGTGATGCAGGTGACACAGAAATGGGCACAGGAGAATGAACTATAAAAGAAACATGCATTGTAAATTGTAATCTAAGTTGAGTCATAAAAAATCTGTGTTCTTATGCAGTGTTTGTCTAAGACAGATATCACATGACAATAAGATAGATGACAAGTAGCACAGGCTTATACAAGACCTGACACACAATATTACTGAGGAGACATTATAATAAAATACATCTTAATGTGACAGTGGATATTTATACATGTCTATGTTAAGTTTGGTGTAATATGGAGAATATTTTAAATAAATTTGACAATGTTTTAGCATACTAAAATGTGAGTTATCAACACTGATTAAGATCATGTTGCCTTATAGGTTCATTTATAAGTTTCATTCGTACATTTATATGTACAATAAGTTGAAATTTTTAAAACCATACTCACAATTGTCTATACATGGCTATGGCTTGCAAAAGTAATATTTTTTCAAGCAACTGCAATGAATTATAACTGCTCTTTAATGATGAATAACCTTATTTTATGTTTACAAGCCTAAGTAATGAACGTAATACAGAACTCTCGCCAAATCTATTGAATAAGTTGCCTTCAGTTTTACATCTCTTTTTCATCATTCATGCTTAATTACTTTAGCTTAGACTTTTTGGTGATTACAATTTGCCCTGTATATTTTACAACTGCCGTTGGACCAATGGTGGGCCAACAGTGTCTCCCCCCCACACTGTCGAGGCATATCTCCAGATTTGATCTCTGGCAAACAGTGGGTTTGTGACTTGTCATAGTGTATCTAAAATCAGAATGCGGTGAACTAACATTTATTCACTTATCATTTAACAATTTTATACATAAAAATAATATTCTCATGATAAATTCCCAGTAAAAATATTGTTTCATCTTATATATTTATCACTGGATTATGGATAATCAGCTTTAGTCCCCAATTACCTTCAGTGACTGATGACATCATGGGTCAAGTGACTGGTCACAAAACTCTATGCTACAATTCTCGTTGTGTCGCGCTATAGTGTGACTAGCATTCCTCTTTGTGGCCTGTCACAATGGATCACTGCTGGCATCCATCTACCCCAAAAAACTGTTGGGCCTTTGGTTTTGCCAATGTTAGTCAGATTCGCTGGTGTGGGGCAAACTTTGGCTCAACTTCGGCCTGCTCTCTGGGTATATCAGTCAGTAAAGTGAGCAGCATAGAGATGATACATATATCAGTCATTTAAGTGGGCAGCCTACAACATTTTGTATTTTTAGTCAACTGTACAGCTCAGGATAAAACAAAAGGAGTATTTTTTTCAGTATTTATTTACCCTTTTGTAACAATGTGCATCAGGGAATGCACAGGCGAGGGTGGCAAACCTACCATCAGTCCCTCTTTACAGTGTTATTCATATACAGTATGAAATTTTCCAGGTGTACAAACTTACATTTTCAAACAAATATAAATATCAACACAGCTTTTCAGAAAATATGAAAATTATTTAAGGCTGACTGAGTGACCATACAAATCCCATATGCAGGGGGGACAGCCTCAGATGTAAGAGAAGGCCACCCAGCCGGTATAATACACAATATAGTGATGAGACAATATTTCAGGTGTCAGGTTATTCATAAATGATCAGGCATTTCAGAACATTTTGCTATAACATATTTGATAATATCTAGATCATGTATTACAGATTTACTGATAAATTAATTAATAACAGTAACTTACTGACAAACTGGCAATTAAGCATAAACAACATATTATCAGAGTTGCCATTACATATATTTCTATTATATTTTTACTTATTTAGACAAAATATCATTGATTCAATTATATATTTTAAATGTTCTTTCTCCACAATATTGTGTATATTTATGGAATGATACACCTCACAGTAAAAAGTTAAATAGGAAATTACTGCATGTTTTAAGTTCATATTACTGTAATTTATGTTTTTAAAAGAACATTTACACCAAGTTGCATAAATGCTATAGGAAACAATTACAATACAAAGGTGTCTGTTCAACTATACATAATGTGGATCTGTTATTCCAATTATGATATGTTTCAGCTGAATACACATTTGAGACAGTGACCAATTATTTTCCAGATTTCTTTAACACATTTACATTTATATGAAATATGTATTATACTTTCTTTTTCCTTGCAGAATGCACAACAATCTGATAAATCTGTATTCCATTTGTGTATTTTTTCTCCGCAAGGTAAAATATTTAGCAAAACTCTAGATTTAAATTTAGCAAATTTTTTATACTCCAGAGCTTTCATATTATATATATATATATATTGCACTCCATTGTGCTCTTAAGAGTTTTAACCCTAGTATACGTTCCCACATTTTTTCACTATAAGGCCTTTCAAATTCTCTATCTATAAGTATGTTATTCATTTCTTTCGGCTTTATACATATTGGATCAATTATGTTATCTTTTATAGTAAATGACAGTTCTTCTAGCAAAGGTTTCTGTATGTAGAGTACAATTTTGGTGTCATGCTTCTTGTTGACTTTACCAATAACTTTTTTCAGAGTCATGTATTCTGCAATCCAGTTACTGGTATTTTGTAATGAATTTAATACTTCAATTTCTTCCAAGCAATGTCCATTATCTTGGAATAAGTCTTCAAACTAAAATGAATCCACTTTATATCCAGTTTCTGAAATAAAGAGTTTTGTGTTTTTGTTTGAAGAATTCATTCCCCCATATTGTCTGTGTCATGAAATCATGTGATTTTATTTCATCAACAGGTTTTATAATTTTACTTTGTAGTAAATAAATATGTCTTGGTAAAACTGTGGTAAATATTTTATAATCTCAAAACTAGTTTTTATGTCTAAGCCCAGTTCAGACAAATAAGTTTCAAAGATTTTTGATATGCTATTATTTGCTAACAACTTTGGTATCCAGCTTGTTTTGATAGCATAAATTTTGGATTCTTAATTTGTAATTTTTAAACCCCCCTTTATCATAGCTTCCTATTATGGTGTTTTTTTCTAATTTTATGATTCTTCCCCCATAAATAGCCAAATATTTGTTTCTTTAGGTCTTTAATTACAGTGGTTCGTACTGTAAGTATAGAGCAGTTATAAATTAATTTCGGAATTATTAATGAATTTATCACAGATGCTGTACCATAAAGTGTTAGTTTTCTATTGCTCCACTTTAGCAGAAGTTCTACGACTTCTGTAATTTTCTTATCCCAGTTTTTTGTTGTACATTTTTGCTTAAAGACGACTCATTATTTTTTTTACTAAGGGAAGAATGTTTGTTTTTGAGAGAAAAAGCCACAGGATTTTATTATTACTTTTTAATTGAGGTGACTTTAACAAATTTGAAAATTTTAATTACTTAAATGTAGCTTTTATAAGCTACAAGCTTACCATGTGGGACTTACAGCTGTTCTCAGATGGCCACAGGGCATCAGGGCCAACGCCTTAGAAAAAAAGACATTTATTGTTGGCCGTAGTCTCTCGTTGTCGTCACATGATAACTTCTGACCAATCGCCCTACTTTCTTGTTGAAATTTTCTAAAACCTACCTCTCAGCTGTAAACAGTGGGGAGGCAGGGTGGGACTCTTCTAAGTCCCACATGGTAAGCTTGTAGCTTATAAAAGCTACATTTAAGTAATTAAAATTTTCAATTTTATTACACTACAATAGCTTACCATGTGGGACTTAATGCTGAATTCAAACGCCTGGTGGCAGGATTACAGCTGAGACTGGAAGATATGTCATTTTTTTCTAAGATTTGAAGTAATATATATAGAAATAGTGTTAGAAATACCAGTCTGAGTCCCATTCACAGTGCACCAATCCCGAAGACCGGGCCTGTGAAGAGCCAAAAACCTAAGTAGAATGAGAGACAGTGCTAAAAACTGTCTAGATGTTTTGATTGTAGGACGGAAGTGCAGCAGTGCTCACTTAGAGGTCTAAGGGTCCCTAAGAGCCCTTCACGAGTGAGAGACCAGCCCAATGGTTGGAATTCTCATAAATTTTTGCCACCTGAATATGAGATTAATGACAACTTAATAAGTCCTTAATACAAATTACTTGATAAACTAAAAAACAAAAATGACCTTACCCGTAACATCTTGAAGGTAAAAGAATACCTAGATCCTGGGAGAGACTCCTGAAGACTTGGTTGTAGCGGATGTGCCCCCCCCCTTTTTTCTTTCCGAGGACAACTGGTCTGAGGGGAAGGATCTAGGACTTGTTGTGCCGCCACTACAGGTCCCAGATACATATTGTTGTCGGTGTCTGACCAAGTAAGGTCTTTTAGGTAAAAATTTGTAAATGTGTTGTGAGCTTTCCAGTGACAGGCTTGCATGATTTGGTCCACCGATACCCCACCGTAAAAGGCCTTAGAGGCCATGAAGGCCAGGATGTCATGCGCTTAAACTTGGACCAGGTCCAAGGCTTGTTGGTCTGCTTGTTTATAACAAAGTAGGATGGTTTGTTTCAACCAGGAAGAGAGAGTAGCGGGTCTGATGTCTGAGGTATGTCCTTTCTTAAAGGAGATGAAAAGGAGGGAACGAGACCCTCTCAGGTCTTTGGTTCGGTCCAGATAATACCTCAGGGCCCACACCAGACACAGGGTCCTGTCTTCTTTAAATTGTCTATCTACAATGGTAGTCAAAGCAGGAATAGTCACCGGACACACACTTTGAGAACTTTCTAGTTGGTTTTTGGCTATGAAATCAGAAGAAGGGAACAAGGCGACCTTTTCCCATTGGCCTAGATTAGATACTTTGTTTGCGACCCAGGCATGGATTTCGTTGTGGTGTTTGCCGGAGGCCAAAGCTAGCAAGAAAGCAGTTTTGAGACTAAGATGTTTGAGGTCTGTGTCTTTCATGGGCTCAAAGGGTGCTTTTGTGAGCTCGTTGAGGACAACAGAAAGGTTCCACTTAGGTAAATTTCTGGAACTTTTTGGACGATCCTTGTGAAAACTGGAGAGTAACCTATGAAGGTCTGCAAGTGTCAACGATTGCAGTCCTGTAACCATCAATGGTCGAGGGGCGCCTATTTAGGTCTTGGTACAGGTACATGAAAAAATCTGAAATTTGTTTCACAGATGGAGTGGAGAAATCCACCGAATTTTCTCTGCACCATTTTTCAAATAGGGCCCACTTTGACTTGTAGATGGTCCTTGTTGATGACCGCTGAGGAGCAGCAATTCTCTCTGCCACCTCCACAGAGAAGCCTTGTTCTTGGAGTTGTCCGCTCCTAGACACCAGGCGTGGAGGTTTTGCTGTTGTGGGTTGTTGTGGAACACATACTTGTGGGACTGTTTGAGTAGGGTCATTGACACTGGGAGTTGTAGTGGGATCTCTGTTGAGAGCTGCACTAGGTCCCAAAACCAGGGCATCCCTGGCCAGCCTGGGGCTATTACGATGATCAGGCAATGGCATTGCTTGATCTTTTGGATCACCTTGTGAAGGAGAGCCGTAGGTGGGTAAGCATGGGACAGGAGATATGTACAGTGGAAGTTTGTGGTTCAGGTGAGTGGTAAATAAGAGGTGTGAACCACTTCTGGCAGATCTGTTTGAACACCTGCGAATGCAGAGACCATTCTGTTGACTGAACTTGGTTGGACCTGGACAGTAGGTCGGCCATCACATTCAGGCACCCTGGAATTTGCCTGGCTTTCAATGTTATGTGATAGTGATGGCACCAGGTCATGATCTTCCACAGGAGAGCACACATCTCTGCTGAGTGAGTTCCTCCTTGTTTCTTGATGTAGGCTACCACTGTTGAGTTGTCCGTTGCAACTAGCACTGTTTGGTTCTGGCACTGGTCCTTGAAGTCTCGAAGGGCCAGGGAGACCGCCTTCAATTCTAGGACATTTATGTGTAGCCTTTTTTCCCGATCTGACCACAGACCCTTGGTAGAATTTTGATCTCAGTGAGCGCCCCAACCTTCGTTTGAGGCGTCGGTAAAGAGTTGGATACTGTGGTCTTTGGTGGGATGAAGGTCTGCACCTTTCATCATGTTTGAGGGATTTTGCCACCAATCTAGGTGGGCTGCAATGGTTTCTGTCCAAGGAAGGAGGTTGTCCAGCGACTGAGGATATCTCCAGTGCTCCTTGAGATGAAACTGAAAGGGCCTCATGTGAAGGCGTCCCTCCGGGACCATTTTCTCTGTTGAGGCTAGCAACCCAATTAGCGACATCAAACATCTTGCAGTCAAAACACGTTTTGACTTGAGTCGTAGGATCAAATCCTCAAGTTCGAGTCATCTCTCTTGAATCGGTTTTACAAGGGCTGAATCTAGCTGGTATTCGTAGCCCACGAACGAAAACACCTGAGTAGGTTTCAGTTCTGATTTTTTCTGATTTATTATCCACCCCAAGGACTGGGTTAGGTCTACCACCACCTGAGTGTTCACTTCGGCTTCCTCCTGAGACTGGGACCTGATCAGCCAGTCGTCCAGGTATTGGTGAATTCTGAGTCCTCTTGAGAGGGCCATTAGTTTCACTTCCTTTACAATCATTGTAAAGACCTGGGGGGCTGTGGCTAGTCCGAATGGGAAGGAGGTGAACTGGAACACCTGAGACTTGTAGCAAAACCTTAGGTATTTCCTTGAGTTTGGGTGGATGGGGATGTGTAGGTAAGCGTCCGACAAATCTATCGACGATACCCACTCCCCTGGAATCAGGGAGGTCCTGATGGACTCTGGAGTTTTCATTTTGAACTTTTCTACGTGTAGAAAAGTGTTGAGCCTGCTTAGGTCTATGACTGGCCTCCATCGTTGATGAGGCTTGGGTACTAGGAACAGGCGACTGTAAAACCCGAGAGATTTTACATTTTCCACCCTTTCGATTGCGTTCTTTGACAGGAGAGACTGGATACAAGTGGCCAAGGCTTGGTCTTTTTGCTGGGCCTTGTACTCTGACAGAATCAGAGGGAATCTGACCAAATTTGGCTTTGAAAGGAATGGCAGTACGTAGCCATTGGTGATGATGTTTAACATGTTTTGAGAACATTTGTTTGTTTGCCAGTCTCTCCTGAAAGAACGGAGGCGGCCTCCTACTGGTGGACTGAATGAGGCTTTGGAGGAGTCATTGGGAAGAGGGGTTTCCACGTCCCCTTCCCCTATTGTGGGGTCGAAAACGACCCCTGGAGCCTCTGAAGTTCGGTTTTCCCCTTCCTGAGGAAAATGATTGGTTACTGCTTTGTTAGGAATTGCCCCCATAGGGGCGTTTCCTGTAGGAGCCTCTTTTCTTGTGGGGACCATGAAAGGGCTTATTCTGGTAGGGTGCGAAACCCTGAGAGTCTTTTGAGGTGCCTTTTTTGAGAAGGAAGTCTTCACCTTCCTTCACAAGTTGAGACTCGAACAAGGACGGGTCCCAAAAGGACGAGTTCCTAAGTTCTTGGCGTCTCGTTTCCCCAACTGTGGCTGTAGGAGAGTCATCTCCACTTCGCGCCTAAGCAAGCCGGTATTAGCCATAGAATATAACTCCCTCTGGAGAATATGGGCTAGGGATTTGCTGAGATATGTGAGGGCCCTATGTTGAATAAGAATCGTCTTATTCCAAAAATCTATGTACTCAGCGACTTCCTCATATCCGCGCTTTGCTGCTTTCTCAGGATTGGCACATTTTTGAATCTGAGACTTGATCTTTTTGACAGTTGACTTGATGCTATGTTGACACTTCTCCAGGGAAGCATTGCAAGAAGAAGTTTTTGCAAAGGCAGCGGTGAAATTGAGGGTTGAGATATTTTGTCTAGCCTGATGCTCCAATTCCTTGAGAACTGGAAGGGGGACCTTTCCCATAGGGAAGGACCTCTAGGTCTGAGCTCTTGACGGCCTTTTTCATCATCCAGACCCATCACTGAAGTTGAAGATCTAGGCATAGCCTCCCTGGGGTCAGGGAGGGAAAGAATACGCCTAAAAGTGTCTACCTCTTCAGCGTACTGTGAGGGGCATGTCAGACAGAGCTACTTCCCTATAATAAGGGGGGTCTGGATCATGTTGTGGAAGGTCTTGATCAGAAACAGCCCCTGAGGGCTGAGCCCTAGAGGACTTAGAAGACCTGTGTCTGGTTGCAGGGGATTGATCCTCCCCTGAAGAAGATGACACATATCTGGACCTTGACTTGTGTTTACTCTTATCAGAGTGCTTTTTAGGTTTGGTAGAAGGGATCCGAGGTTCATCGGATTCCTCATATGGTTAGTCCGAGGCAGATCCTAGATCAATTTCCTGCCTACTACGAGAGTGGCTTTGCTTTTTGTGTGAGTACGAGACCTCTTTCGGTGGTAGTTCAGAGGGAGCAACGTACTGATCCGAGGGATCATGCTGGTCAAGTACTAGGCGAGGAGGGAGTGCTGGACCATAGTCCACATCCATAGCCTCGGTTTGAATGTTAGTACTAGGTCTCGGAGGGGGTAGGTCCAGATTTACAGCAGTTTTACTGGAAGTACCAGGTTCGGAAGCAAGAAACGAGGTCTGATCTACCTCTGTTTGCTTTTTAGCAGTCAACTCCTCTCGAAACGACTGAAAAGCTTCCAACATGGATGCCTGAAAGGAACCCATTTGTTGCTGTAAATGGATATTTAAGGAATGTCCCAGGGATTTTTCAAGATTTGTTTGAATTTTCTGTACCTGGGGTGGGTGGGACAGACTTGGCTGGAGTTTTGAGAGATAAGGAACTGAAGGCAAGTGGTTGGGGACGGGGGGGGGGGGGGGGGGGGGGCGAGGTAAAAAGATTGTCGGCAGCACTCTCGAGGTCTGCATTTGAGCCAGTGAAGGAATCCCTATCGCCTTCGCCCAAAAGATCGAGTTCATTATCTTTGGAACTAGTTTCCGCCTTTTGTTTTTTAAGATAACGTTTCCTGTGCTGAATTTTCTTCATCTGTAAAAGATGCACAGATATCACAGGGAGTTTCGAAGGTGACACAGGGGTCATCACCCTTGCCAGCCTCCCTACAGGTAGGGCAATAGTTGTGTAGGTCGAAACTAAAACAAAAATGGCGGCATTTCTGAGCTCTCGGTCTGTCTTTATTCGTTTGGTGGAGAGACATTTTAAATGCAATAAAAGACGTGCAATGTAAAGTGCCTGTACCGAGGAAAGCTCAAAACACGCGAAAGCAAGAAATATACTTATCCTGTCAAAATAAAAATTTTACAGAATGATCTATGCTATATAATAAAAGAAATATCCAAAAAAGAACATCCAACAATAAGTAAAGGCTGAGAAATAAATGAAAATGTCTGTATACTTACAAACTGCTACCAGTTTAACGTGGCCAACGAGAAAGTAGGGCGATTGGTCAGAAGTTATCACGTGACGACAACGAGAGGCTACGGCCAACAATAAATGTCTTTTTTTTCTAAGGTGTTGGCCCTGATGCCCTGTGGCCATCCGAGAACAGCATTAAGTCCCACATGGTAAGCTATTAATTGTAGCATAATAAAATTTACATTTAAACAGAAATAAGAAAATGACTTCCATGCTAACACATTGACCTCAGATGGGAAAAACAACTATACACAATAAGTACCCGTCACCAGAAAAAGAAATATTACCCAGGTACTTGGCATGACGTAAAATAATCAATAAATATACTCATTGATGTGTAGCAGCAGTTAAATGCTACCGTACTGAAATACTCAGCGACTTAGACCTCACATGCATCAGAGAGCTTTCCAAGCTCAAATCTGCCTATATGGTGTAGCTTGACCTGTTCCAGTCTGAAGTTTATCTAGGACATCAATCTACCTTAAACCTCAGTGGACAACAACAACTACTACTGCGTTATACCCTGTTCACACTACAATCCGTGTTGACAAGGTTTGAGGGTTGAAGCAGATTGATCTTAATCCGGGTTGAGTGTCCACACTACATATAGTTTAATCTGGAATAAGAAGTGTCCAAAACTGAGCACAGTAAAACTTCAAAATTTAGATGAATTTATGTTAAATTATTTAAATGCCATCTTTTTCAATATGGATAAAATGACACAATTACTTAAAACATGAAAAATCCCTACATTATGTTATATCATACAGTAAAATAGTTTAATAACTTTTTAGAATTAAACAAGTATTTTATATTATTAATTTTGTCAGTTTTCCAACAACAGACCAATTGCAATCTTTTAAAATAGTCTGCTTAATAAATATTCTTACTATAATTACAAACATTCATGTATTTTATGTCGAATTGCAATCATCTAGAAATCACACAACAATGACTTTTGGTGGCCTTTGTGTCAATTATGTACTCATGCTTACAAAGGATTGAGATATTTTTATGTATTCTAAGTTGAGCAATTGTTATAAGGCAATAAGTTAATTGGTTACAGTAACAATTCACTCAACCCTTGTCAACCCGGATTGAGAGGGTTCACACTACAAATTTAGGGCGTTGAACCAATCTACTTTAATCCACCTCCTGAGTGGGGTTGAGATTTACCCTTGTCAGCCCGGATTGTGAGCATTCACACCTAATCCCAATCTGCTTTAATCTGTGTCAACCCGGGTTGAAACACTATAGTCTGAACGCCCAGATACTATGCGTTCAGACTAGTGATTCAACCCGGCAAATAGCGTTTCACAAAGGTTTGAGTATATTATAAATAATGGACATGCATATGTACTTGGCATTTTAAAAATAGGCCATAAGCCATTAAATGGTTTAAGTGTATGACTTGGCTGCGAAAGTTGGAATGTTAACATATTTGTTCAAACGGAAATTGATTAAAATGATTTAAAAACATATTACAATGATAAGTATATTGTGGTTAACAACGTACCATTGTTTGTCCCATTTCAAAATTATTCAGGAAAAAAAATTTTGCTTGGTCAAAGAATCTGCCACTACAGGGATTAGGCAACATAAAAATTATGACTACTGTGGATTGTATTAGATCAAAGAAAATTATTGTATTTACTGCAACATAATTGGCAACAGTATAACCCAGTAAGGCTACCACAAATCCCATCCCTAAATCTTTATAATCAACCAACGAGATATGTTTACATGGAAACTATAGCAGAGTGAGTATTGATTAATGGCCAATATCCATCAATAATCTCTCAAATCTATTCTGTGACGTCATAAGATGTTTGTCTACCCAAAACTTGTCTGGTCATTTTGAACTTGTTTTGACCAGCCAGTAGGATTATTGGTAGTAGAGATCATCCAATTATGATGTTTACATTTAGAAATGAGTGTCCATAGAAACTCGTAAAGCAGGGAAGATTGAGAAGCACACCCCACACCTCAGCTATATATTGGCCTAGGCACGGATGATATTGTTCATATTATGAAGTCAAAAGGACTTTAAAAATACTAGTATAATATTTCAAACGGCATTTCTTATCAACCAAAAAAGGTAAGCTATCTTATATATTTACGAAGGTCTGACTTTAAAATTAAAACTTAAAAAGAAATATTTTCTTAAAACAGTGACCTGGTACTTCATGAGGAAAAAAATGTGGCTCACGATTTGAATCTGAATATATTGTCTGTTGATAAGATGCACAATGAATCTGAACCACGCCAATATTCAAGAAAAAGGCTTCAATAGATTTGGTTATTGGTTGGTTCTTAATGCTGATTGCCCATCCCGATAGTCTAGTAGTTCAAGGGATATAAATACATATATTTAAGTTAATTAAATTTCATTCGTCCTATTGGGTAGAACAGACTGTTTTATTTGTTACAGTGACATGCCCCATCAACCATGTCCAGACTATTTGCCTAAGCTTAAATGTCATTTTTTTTGTAATATAGTTAAATGTCACTGACTTCATGTAAATGACAGTATATTACAATAATTATATCATACTATAAAAAGTCTATCATAGAGTATATATTGCCCAGCTTATTCAAACTATAACCACTAAATTTATTGTACAGGTGAATTTGATACAGGTTTACAACCCAGACTTTAACCCCTGGGTTCAAAAGAATTAAAGCTAAATTCCAGTCTCCTGGTTAAAGTTAATTGGAGACATATCTCTGTTACTTCCCATTGGTTGTCATAATATGGTTCAGACCCATGACTACAGATTTGGGGGACAAGGAATCATTTGCCAAACTCGATAATCGCCCCTCCACTGAGGTCCCTCTAATTAAATATAAGAGGCTTCAGTGATCGAGTGGTTAACAAGGCCGAAATTTGTTTTGATCTACAGGCGTGATATGCAAAGCAATGAGTAACGCCAGTAGTGCACTAGTTCACAATTCAAGAAAAATTTCGAGACAATAAAACAAAAAAACGTAAGGTCTAGAAGCGCGAAACTCGGTCAGAGGGGATAATAAGAGAATAATAAAATAAAGAAACACAGAATAGAAAGTTTCAAGAATACATGCAGTCAAAAATTATAAATGTGTTTCAGCGTGTATCACCCGATTGAAAAGAGGGAAACTTGGCCAAAACATAAAAAGACATAGTATATCTATTATGAAATATGAATGTTGTTCACTCCCACCCAAAGGCCACCCAAAGCAAATAAAGGAATGGGTGTAAAAATTTTATTGTAAATTACTGGATAAATGTGACTTCTACAAAAATTCGTTAAAACAAAAATAAAATATATAAGTTTGCAATGACACATCTGTTAAGTAGTTATAAATATGTAACAGGTGAAAAATCCACGAATGATAATGTACTAGGTCTGAACCACTGAAGGTCATAATAAAATTCCACTATGATTTGAACTGACATAGACGTGAGAGAGGATTCAAACCCAGATCACCAGTAGGTCATAATGTGCTGTATTAGAACAGCTAACCTTGAAAAGGTCACAATGTACTTTTATGTGTATTTAAATGGAGTAATAAGAGGAACCCAGTTGTGATAGGCAAATGGAATAATATAAAAAAAATTTAATACTAAAGAGGGACTATAAGAAAAAAACTAAATACAGTGAATTAATATCTGGATAGCCCAAAAATAGACACATATTGCAATGAGCCACCCCCATGAGGGACATAAATTATTTACAGCTAAATAAGCAATCTATTACATTACAAAGTATTCTAGTATAAGTACCATAGATGTTATGTAAGTATTCGGATATGATATAAAATAAAGGGAAAGGGAGATAAAATCAAGCAAGAGCAGCAAGACCCCGTAAAAGTAAATCAATAAGAAACAATGGCAAATTAACCATTCTGGTTCAGAACCATAATATCACAAGTAATATAAAGTAACTGAGTGATACAATAAATTGACTATTCAAAATACAAGCACAAGTGAATGCAATATGAATAACATTAATGCAAAATATAAGACATTAGTTCCCATTATGAATGTAATACAAATATAGACATTGAAAGTTGGATGCATAAAACAGTAGTAGCCACAGTGGTCAATGAAAACACTTTATGACAAATTTAAAGACAAAGTTAAGGTCCAGTAAAGCCAGAAGTCTTCAATTATAGCATTCACATAAATAACACCTAACTTTAATGCAATAAGATCATATAACAATAATCCATGTCCATCGAAGGTCCAGTGGTCACTCAGTGTTACCCATCAGCCACTCCGGCCAGGAAGTGTAACAAATCTAGCAATCTGCAGCAGGCAACAGGCCAATTGTCAAGCAAGGGGTAAAATAATTACACAAAAAACAGACCCACCCAGAGGCACACATATTTTTACATAATCACAATCCTGAAGGTGACAGGTGCAGTAGCAGAACAGGTGCCTAGGCAAAGGCCACAAAAAGTCAAATGGTACACCACTTCCGATGTGAAGAGGTGTGCAGGTAAAGTGAGAAGGGAAGAATCCTATAAATGTTCCTGGTCCATAAGTGGTCCACACAAAACAACTACACTTCTATCAGAGTAGTGCAAGTCCATACACAGCTTGTACAGGGAGTCACAGTGGCTGTGAAAAAGTAGTAGTCCAATCGGCCAATGCAGGTGTACAAGTGATAACCAAATGAGAAGAGTGGTGTAGCTGTCCATGATGCAATACCACCAAAGCACATACAGGTGTGCAGGTACCAACCAGGCGAGAAGTACTGAAGCAACTATACATAATCTATGTCTGCCAGTGTACAGAGTATCTGAATGGCCAACATAAAACATTACAAGACCTAAGATTGTAGTGTGGAATGGCTGGAGAAATTTCTGATGCATGCTGTCCAACTTCAAAATGGTAATGGCAGCATGTTCTGAAAACAAGGACAGGGCCTGAGTCAGCCAGCTCAAGGTTGACCTGGTTCATAAGTAGGATGAAATGCGCATCATGCCTAAAATACTTCAAGGTGGGGACAGAGTATTAATCCCTACACACCTTTGATGTTCAGGATAAAGTGACTTAATGTGTGACGCACAATATTTGATATGCCAAACTTCTAAATATGTAGAGTGTGAAATAATTTCAACAATGTAGACCAAAAAATTGCTTAGAAAAAACTTTGACCAAACAGTTTGAGAATAATTAAACATTTTGCCTTAAATGACACAAAATAAAACCAACAAGAGATCATGGAGAGCACATCCCTCCATCAAGCCACACAATAATAAGTAAATGGGAAAATCAAGATAATTTTTTTTGTATCCAGATGGTGATCTAGATCACTCTCAAATGTTAGAGGGATGATGGATCTAATTTGGACCAAGACCCATCTTCTAATTTTTTTCAGGAAGATCCAACCATGCAGCAGTATTTATGTAATCCTGCTAACAAACAGACAAATGGTCATAAAACACCTCCTTGGCTGAGGTAAAACTGTGTTGATACTTAGATATCATGTGTACAGTCTGTTCCCTCCCACATAAGACAGAAATCTTTGTGTTAACATTTTCAAAACATTTGTTTTGTTTTAGCAGTTTGAAGCATGGGTCAGGGTGAAGGACACGGAGAAGACACAGCCACCAATGTGGCAGCTGGAAGTGGAGTTGCTGTCTGTTTTACTGTGTGTTTTTTCATCCTGGGAATTCCTGCCATAATTGCAGGAGCCGCCCTCATAGCCATATTTGACTCTGGGTAAGTGTGTTGTAGAAACAAATATTTGAATCCATAATATCATCTGATGGTGTAAAAAATCCATGTATGAAAAACTAAATTATTGAAAAACAAAAAGTGGGCAACTTTTGTGAAAATTTGAATCAATAAATTGGCTCAGGCGGGTGATATTTGAAATGATTTTTACAAGTCTGTCCTTAAAATGTATTAATTGTTTAATTTTATATGTCCATTCATCAGTTAGTAAACAACCACATCTCACAGAACCAGGTTCTCACAGGTTAGTTTCTAGCAAGAACTGTAACATGGCATTTGAGCTACCCCATCAATATACTCATACCAAATATTAATTTCTGTTTTTCTCTTTTGCCAAAATGATACCATACTTGCCCGATATATTTTCAACATCCGATCAAGATTAAGGAAGTTCTCGTCCTTTCAATTAAAGCAGTGCTGATAATTGAAATTTTGAGAATTCTCAAAAATAAAAATTGTTTCCTGCTGGCTGATATTGTATTGGGTATACAAAAGCAAGTTCTATCAGGAGAGTTTCAAATTGTTATTGTATCAGTTTGGATCATATGTCAGTATTTCAGTGGGCAATCAATGGACAGGATTTCTGGTTCCCTGAAATGATATAAGCCTTGGTAGAGCTTGCACAAAAAATGTAACTTGAGAATAGCTGATTTCTAAACTAAGGCCAGACGTTGACTTTTTTCTTTTTTACAGTTCCGGGGGCTGGAATGCTGGGCTAGCTCTGATTATTATCTCTGCCCTGTTCCTGGTACTGGCCATCACACTGGTGGCTGTCATCTGCACTGGATGCTGTGGCAAGAACAAAGTCAAGCAAGGTGGAGTGGTAGTGAGACAGGGTCAAAATACTGTAATGACAAACAATGTACAGGTATGTTGTATTAGAATTTGATGAACTTTTTATTTGTTGTTGTCCTGAACATATTGTTTGGGGAAATGTAGTTGCAGACAGTAGTATTCTCACTCTTGAGTTTAGGCAACCACCCTGAAATAGATTACTGCTTGTAGCCAAGTTATAGGTACATGCAACTATAGCATCTTTCAGAAACAAATTGAAAGCTAATCTTTATGGACTTGCATTTCCAGCACCATATCCTGTTTTTTTTCTCTGGAGGATGTTTTTTCTCTGGTGGATGTTGTTTTATGCATGACTTGAAATAAATTACACATTCTCACTTTAATAGGGATTCAGTATCCATATTGAAAAAGACAGATTTAGACATTGGCATATAAAATACTTGCACTTTTACATTTGCAATGTTAGTTTTGAAAAAGGTATTACATTATGCAACACCCATTAACGTACGTACAAATATTTTATTTTCTGAATTATTTGAATTAAATACATTGTTTTGCTGAACTTGTATTAAAAGGTATTTGGTTCTGTATTGGTAAATATTGTTATGCATGTATGCATTTAGGGTATAATGAACCAAATGGAAACAAACATATTACTTGAATATGTGTAACTTAATTTATGATCATTATTAAGGTCTTAGCACAGTGTTCTGCTTCAGTTTGATGAGGGCTATATCATCTTATCTGTTTTAACAGCAACATCAGCCTCCAGGATATGGCCAGGCCCAGCCACCCACATACAGCAACCAACAGAGCCAACTGACTGACGCATAGGCAACCACTGGCAATGAAGGCAATATAGACTTTACAAAGATTTCCAATTTTGGAACATATTTGTTATAATTATCTTTTGAAAGTTCTACCATATACATAGACACCACAAAGTATTCCTAGTATATATGTTCTTCCTTTGTAATAATTTGAAGTTTATTTGTGAATGGATTTGTGACAATAGGTGCATTTATACTTAATCATACAATATGTTACAAGAGTATTTAGTGCAATCTTCACTGTATACAAGGGGGTTTATATAAATAAAACTAGGGTGAAGTGGCTGGCCTTCTGCCAACCACGGAGTCGAATCTTAGGACAGCAGTGGGTGTTGAAATCTGTAAACTTGGTATTATCGCCCGCTAAACAGAGTGAGGTGCGGTGACAGTAAAATATTGCTGGATTATATATTTGTAAAATATTGTTAGAAACACCATTGTAGCCTCACGTTTTCATCACTGTGTGGGTGTACAACTACCAGCATTTGATATTTTATTTGTTTTATATATTGCGAGAAGACAGAGTGAGGTGCGGTGACAGTAAAATATTGCTGGATTATATATTTGTAAAATGTTGTTAGAAACCCCATCGTAGCCTCACGTTTTCATCACTCCGTGGATGTACAACTACCAGCATTTGATATTTTATTTGTTTTAAATATTGCGAGAAGACAGTAATATATTGCTGGATTATATATTTGTAAAATGTTGTTAGAAACCCCATCGTAGCCTCACGTTTTCATCACTCTGTGGATGTACAACTACCAGCATTTGATATTTTATTTGTTTTAAATATTGCGAGAAGACAGAGTGAGGTGCGGCGACAGTAAAATATTGCTGGATTATATATTTGTAAAATGTTGTTAGAAACACCATTGTAGCCTCACGTCTTCATCACTCTGTGGATGTACAACTACCAGCATTTGATATTTTATTTGTTTTAAATATTGCGAGAAGACAGAGTGAGGTGCGTTGACAGTAAAATATTGCTAGATATATATTTGTAAAATATTGTTAGAAACCCCATCGTAGCCTCACGTTTTCATCACTCTGTGGATGTACAACTACCAGCATTTGATATTTTATTTGTTTTAAATATTGCGAGAAGACAGAGTGAGGTGCGGCGACAGTAAAATATTGCTGGATTATATATTTGTAAAATGTTGTTAGAAACACCATTGTAGCCTCACGTCTTCATCACTCTGTGGATGTACAACTACCAGCATTTGATATTTTATTTGTTTTAAATATTGCGAGAAGACAGAGTGAGGTGCGGCGACAGTAAAATATTGCTGGATTATATATTTGTAAAATGTTGTTTGAAACACCATCGTAGCCTCACGTTTTCATCACTCTGTGGGTGTACAACTACCAGCATTTGATATTTTATTTTAAATATTGCGAGAAGACAGAGTGAGGTGCGGTGACAGTAAAATATTGCTGGATTATATATTTGTAAAATGTCAGAAACCCCATCGTAGCCTCACGTTTTCATCACTCTGTGGGTGTACAACTACCAGCATTTGATATTTTATTTGTTTTATATATTGCGAGAAGACAGAGTGAGGTGCGGCGACAGTAAAATATTGCTGGATTATATATTTGTAAAATATTGTTAGAAACACCATTGTAGCCTCACGTTTTCATCACTGTGTGGGTGTACAACTACCAGCATTTGATATTTTATTTGTTTTAAATATTGCGAGAAGACAGAAATATTGCTGGATTATATATTTGTAAAATGTTGTTAGAAACCCCATCGTAGCCTCACGTTTAGAAACCCCATCATGATACCTTCTAGGACATACAAAAGCGCCTTCTAGTGGTTGAATGTAGATATACAGAGTTTGATTTCATTGTCTCTGCCAGAGGTGATCTCGATTTTGATTGGCTAAACGAAAAATGTATAGTACTACCGTGACGTCACTTCATTCATTAATTTCTTTGCGGTTTATTTGTTTGACAAATAATGGAGTACACGTAGATGCGCAGACAGCAATTTTACATTAACAGTGACTGCGTGGTAAACCCTGCAGACAAATAAATTAATTGGGGTTTCACCTCTAGAAACCAGCAGACGAAACCGTTAAAAAAGACTCTTTCGAGTAGGCCATTACAATGGCAAACACAATAGTTTCTAGGACATACGGGTCCTTGGAGAAAGCCAGACGAAGTGCTAGACAAGCTTTTTACTTTATAAAATATAACTGAATAAAAGCATTAAAAATCTTCAAAATGGCAGAGTGTATAGTATAGACCTTAATGTACCGATATGTGAACAAATATTATGAAGAATTTGATATTTAAGGGCTTAAACGGCCCTTTTAAAATCGCGACCGCAACTCAGTACATAACTCGAATCAAAGATTCGACTAAAAATCAATATATATCAAAATATTTTATAGTTTAATATGTTGTTTTTCTTAGCAGTCAAGTTGCCAGATACTCTATCGATACAATATTTATAGATGGGTTATGGCAGGTAGTATTTTAACTACCACATTAAAATCACAAATAAAACTTATTATAACCACCAATTTAAAAATTGGGTTTCCATAATAGTTTTTTTTTTCCAATTTCCAGGTAGAATCTGTGACTTAACTTTTCTTAGAACCATTTAATTTTGATAAGCATTCTTTAGTAATCTTGCAGTACTTATTGTTTTGTGTTCCGGTGGTACCCTGCCATGAGTAAAATAAGTATTGAACCAATTGTCTCGCCAAATTTGTATGAGAAGTATTTACAATTATGTAATACAAACATCACAAAAATGAGTGTAAATGAAAATTTACAAAAGTAAACAATATTTCTACTGGTCGGCCAGTGAACTTCGTCATCCCAGTGAAGTTCGTCACCTGCCGTAAAAACAATATTCACATTTAAATAAATGGAATAGCTTCTTTTAACGGCATGGTATACATATATGCCGTAACTGGACAGTAAAAACTCTTTAATATTGTCATAAACTGCAGGTGACGAACTTCACTGGGGTGACGAACTTCACTGGCTGAGCAGTACCACTTCAAAGGAAATTTATTACATTTTCCGGTGCTTTTTATTTGGTAAAAATCCATAGAGTATTTTCAGAGATAGTCAATTTAGTTGTGAAGATGGAGACAAAAATTCACCTATCTTCACCAACCACGTGCATTTGTTTACATCGGAAGAACAGAACTCCCAATAGGCTTATTTGGCGCCATTTTATATACCCGGTACTTACTTATCATCCTCACGCCGGATTGCTTTTCCTAGCAAGTCTCTAAGACAATAAGGGAGATATAAGCACTTTTCCTGACCGCCAAAGAAATGTCCGTGGTTGCCATCTTGTTTTTCAAAATGAGACAAAAAATATTCCCAGTCAAGATTTTGTAATGATGAACATATCCTGCAAATTTGAGATCTCTATCTATAATATATACCCTTTGCTCTAGAGGGCCAACAAAAGTCCTTGCTTTAAGTCGAATAAATGTCCCTAGCGGCCATCTTGTTTTTCAAAATGAGGCCAAAAATATTCCCAGTCAAGATTTTGTAATGATGAACATATCCTGCAAATTTGAGATCTCTATCTATAATATATACCCTTTGCTCTAGAGGGCCAACAAAAGTCCTTGCTTTAAGTCGAATAAATGTCCCTAGCGGCCATCTTGTTTTTCAAAATGAGGCCAAAAATATTCCCAGTCAAGATTTTGTAATGATGAACATATCCTGCAAATTCGAGATCTCTATCTATAATACCCTTTGTTCTAGAGGACCAACAAAACTCCTGGCTTAAAGTAAAAAAAATGCCTGTTGGCGGCCATCTTGTTTTTCAAAATGAGGCCAAAAATATTCCCAGGCCAGATTTTCTGGTTATGAATATATCCTGCAAATTTGAGGTTAGCTACAATATTTTTTTCGTTAGAGGGGTAATGGTGAAATCTCTACACACTAAGGCGGCGGTGTAACAAAGTGAAATCCATACAAATAGACAGAAGAACTGTAAAGCCATCGAAAGATTATTTTTTTAGAAATATATAGAACACATCAAATCGTCAGTCAGTCGTTAGAGGGGTAATGGTGAAATCTCTACACACTAAGGCAGCGGTGTAACAAAGTGAAATCCATACAAATAGGCAGAAGAATTGTAAAGCCATCGAAAGATTATTTTTTTAGAAATATATAGAACGCATCAAATCCTCATCTGACTGACAAGTCAGCTGACATAAAAACAGTTGTGTAAAAAACAGTGATGTTATACTTTAAGCATGGCAAAGGATTCTAATAAGTTGCAAGTGAAAACTGGGCAAGTTTGTAATTTTGTTACGTGCAACCACTCATGTTCAAATCTTTGAATGTGAAAATATGAGCTGCAAATTCAGTATTTGTCTAGTTACTTCTTATGGAAGAGTTGTGTAAAAGAGCCACCAAACAGTAAAATTAAGAGTATAGGTAAGATCAAAAAGAAGATAGACATCTTAGTCGTTTATTTGAAGAGACATATGTGGGTATTACATAATATATATGATATTACATGCGTGTGTAGTGAAAAATAAACATACAAAACAAGTGATATGAAATGACTAGAAATGTACAGATCATGGTGTATAAAATCATAACTAAGATAACAAAAACCTCTGACTCCATAAAGTATTACACACTGCATTAATAATTGTGGAACTTGTGTATATGAAAAAAGTTGATATCCATGTTCAACAGGTTATGTTCAAAGACACATAAACATACAACATAGTGGAATACAATTATGTATACCCCAAACAAAACTTTGATAGAAAGTATAAACCCTTTTAAGGTGTACTTGGTTCAGTAAAATCCCCGTTCAATTAGAAACTAGACCTAGTGCATCGGAGAACCGATGCAAATTGTATCCACCATAAAGACAATGCACCAAAACCTCTAGTACCAATAACAAGCGAGTTATAAGCACTTTTAAGTTTGGCTATCCTCATTTGACCTTGAAGGGGGGCCCAAGGTCAAATCCGACCACACCAGAAGATTCCCAGTGCATGATTTCCTATATGTTGGTTTACCATCCCAAACATCTAGGACCAATAATAAGAGAGTTATAAGCACTTTTTAGTTTGGCTGTCCTCATTTGACCTTGACCGCGGGACCCAAGGTAAAATCCGACCACACCAGGAGATTCCCAGCAGATGATTTCCTATAGGTTGGTTTACCATCCCAAACCTCTAGGACCAATAATAAGCGAGTTATAAGCACTTTTAAGTTTGACTGTCCTCATTTGACCTTGAAGGAGGGGCCCAAGGTCAAATCCAACCACACCAGAAGATTCCCAGCCAATGATTTCCAATGTGTTGGTTTACCATCCCAAACCTCTAGGACCAATAATAAGCGAGTTATAAGCACTTTTACCTTTGGCTATCCTCATTTCACCTTGAAGGAGGGGCCCAAGGTCAAATCCGACCACACCAGAAGATTCTCAGCCCATGATTTTCTATATGCTGGTTTACCATCCCAAACCTCTAGGACCAATAATAAGCGAGTTATCAGCACTTTTAAGTTGGGCTGTCCTCATTTGACCTCGAAGAAGGGGCCCAAGGTCAAATCCGACCACACCAGAAGATTCCCAGCCCATGATTTCCTATATGTTGGGTTACCATCCCAAATCTCTAGGACCAATAATAAGCAAGTGATAAGCACTTTTAAGTTTGGCTGTCCTCACACTTGACCTTGAAGGAGGGGCCCCAGGTCAAATCTGACCATGGCAAAAGATTCCCTGCCCATGATTTCCTGTATGTTGGTTTACCATCCCAAACCTCTAGGATCGATAATAAGTGAGTTATAAGCACTTTTAAGCTTGGCTATCCTCATTTGACCTTGAAGGAGGGGTCCAAGGTCAAATCCGACCACGCCAGAAGATTCCCAGCCCATAATTTCCTATAGGTTGGTTTATCATCCCAAACCTCTAGGACCAATAATAAGCGAGTTATAAGCACTTTTAGGTTTGGCTGTCCTCATTTGACCTTGAAGGAGGGGCTTAAGGTCAAATCCGACCACACCAGAATATTCCCAGCCCATGATTTTCTATATGCTGGTTTACCATCCCAAACCTCTAGGACCAATAATAAGCGAGTTATAAGCACTTTTAAGTTTGGCTGTCCTCATTTGACCTTGAATGAGAGGCCCAAGGTCAAATCCGACCTCACCAAAAGATTCCCAGCCCATGATTTTCTATATGTTGGTTTACCGTCCCAAACCTCTAGGACCAATAATAAGTGAGTTATAGGCACTTTTACCTTTGGCTATCATCGTTTGACCTTGAAGGAGGGGCCCAAGGTCAAATCCGACCTCACCACAAGATTCCCAGCCCATGATTTTCTATATGTTGGTTTACTGTCCCAAACCTCTAGGACCAATAATAAGGGAGTTATAGGCACTTTTACCTTGGGCTATCCTCGTTTGACCTTGAAGGAGGGGCCCAAGGTCAAATCCGACCACACCAAAAGATTCCCAGCCCATGATTTCCTATAGGTTGGTTTACCATCCCAAACCTCTGGGACCAATAATAAGCGAGTTATCAGCACTTTTAAGTTTGGCTGTCCTTGTTTGACCTTGAAGGAGGGGCCCAAGGTCAAATCCGACCACGCCAGAAGATTCCCAGCCCATGATTTCCTATATGTTGGTTTACCATCCCAAACCTCTAGGACCAATAATAAGCGAGTTATAAGCACTTTTACCTTTGGCTATCCTCATTTCACCTTGAAGGAGGGGCCCAAGGTCAAATCCGACCACACCAGAAGATTCTCAGCCCATGATTTTCTATATGCTGGTTTACCATCCCAAACCTCTAGGACCAATAATAAGCGAGTTATCAGCACTTTTAAGTTTGGCTGTCCTCATTTGACCTCGAAGAAGGGGCCCAAGGTCAAATCCGACCACACCAGAAGATTCCCAGCCCATGATTTCCTATATGTTGGGTTACCATCCCAAATCTCTAGGACCAATAATAAGCAAGTGATAAGCACTTTTAAGTTTGGCTGTCCTCACACTTGACCTTGAAGGAGGGGCCCCAGGTCAAATCTGACCATGGCAAAAGATTCCCTGCCCATGATTTCCTGTATGTTGGTTTACCATCCCAAACCTCTAGGATCGATAATAAGTGAGTTATAAGCACTTTTAAGCTTGGCTATCCTCATTTGACCTTGAAGGAGGGGTCCAAGGTCAAATCCGACCACGCCAGAAGATTCCCAGCCCATAATTTCCTATAGGTTGGTTTATCATCCCAAACCTCTAGGACCAATAATAAGGGAGTTATAAGCACTTTTAGGTTTGGCTGTCCTCATTTGACCTTGAAGGAGGGGCTTAAGGTCAAATCCGACCACACCAGAATATTCCCAGCCCATGATTTTCTATATGCTGGTTTACCATCCCAAACATCTAGGACCAATAATAAGCGAGTTATAAGCACTTTTAAGTTTGGCTGTCCTCGTTTGACCTTGAATGAGGGGCCCAAGGTCAAATCCGACCTCACCAGAAGATTCCCAGCCCATGATTTTCTATATGTTGGTGTACCATCCCAAACCTCTATGACCAATAATAAGCGAGTTATAGGCACTTTTACCTTTGGCTATCCTTGTTTGACCTTGAAGGAGGGGCCCAAGGTCAAATCCGACCACACCAGAAGATTCCCAGGCCATGATTTTCTATATGCTGGTTTACCATCCCAAACCTCTAGGACCAATAATAAGCGAGTTATAAGCACTTTTACCTTTGCCTATCCTCATTTGACCTTGAAGGAGGGGCCCAAGGTCAAATCCGACCAGACCAGAAGATTCCCAGCCCATGATTTTCTATATGCTGGTTTACCATCCCAAACCTCTAGGACCAATAATAAGCGAGTTATAAGCACTTTTAAGTTTGGCTGTCCTCATTTGACCTTGAATGAGAGGCCCAAGGTCAAATCCGACCTCACCAAAAGATTCCCAGCCCATGATTTTCTATATGTTGGTTTACCGTCCCAAACCTCTAGGACCAATAATAAGCGAGTTATAGGCACTTTTACCTTTGGCTATCATCGTTTGACCTTGAAGGAGGGGCCCAAGGTCAAATCCAACCTCACCACAAGATTCCCAGCCCATGATTTTCTATATGTTGGTTTACTGTCCCAAACCTCTAGGACCAATAATAAGCGAGTTATAGGCACTTTTACCTTGGGCTATCCTCGTTTGACCTTGAAGGAGGGGCCCAAGGTCAAATCCGACCACACCAAAAGATTCCCAGCCCATGATTTCCTATAGGTTGGTTTACCATCCCAAACCTCTGGGACCAATAATAAGCGAGTTATCAGCACTTTTAAGTTTGGCTGTCCTTGTTTGACCTTGAAGGAGGGGCCCAAGGTCAAATCCGACCACGCCAGAAGATTCCCAGCCCATGATTTCCTATATGTTGGTTTACCATCCCAAACCTCTAGGATCGATAATAAGCGAGTTATAAGCACTTATAAGTTTGGCTATCCTCGTTTGACCTTGAAGGAGGGGTCCAAGGTCAAATGTGACCACATCAGAAGATTCGCAACACATGATTTCCTATAGGTTGGCTTCACATTGCAAACCTCTAGGACCAATAATAAGGGAGATATAGGCACTTTTAAAGTCCGCTATGTGGGTTACTTCGGCACTCCGTGGATGACCTTGAATTAGAAGCTTCAAGGTCAAATGTGTGCAAGGTTATAGAGGACATGTATATGTGTCATACATATCACCTATGAAGAGATTCAACCTTCTACCTATGAGGAACAGCCAGTAGAAAAATGTAGATTATTTTCAAAGAAATGCCCGTGGCGGCCATCTTGTTTTTCAGAATGAGGCTATTTTCCTTCCCAGAGAAGCTTACCCCCCAATGAAGATATCCTGCAAATTTGGTGAACCTAGCTGCTGTTGTTTTCCTCTTAGAGCGTTAACGCCGAAAATGTCTCTACGCGCAGCGGCGGCGGCAGCGTAGCGGACGCTAAACCAAAGTATCCACCGGATGCTTCCGGTGGATACAATAAACATCAAATCCTAATGCAGACTTTTCCAGTAAAATTAATCCTGTTATCTAGAAGTTCTGATAACATAGAAGCAATCTCCTTGTTCCCTGAGATTCCACTTGAAATGGGAAAGTTTTGTTCTAAGATAAAATTCCTAAATTTTACATTTGGTGTATTCATGGGTACTACTATACAAGAATCAAGAAAGTCAATTGGAAGTATTGCTTGCCATCTGTTTGACAGTGAAATACAACATCACAGTAGCATTAATGCTTTGATATGTATATTAATTATGTATATTATATATGTATATTTGTCATGTGGCACACTTCATGTATAAGGATGTTTACTTCAGCATCATATTAAATGGAGCAGTGAGTGACTTTGAATGCTTTCTGACCCTTCATATTTGGGTTTTAACAGAATTCAACTGTAGATCACTGTACACAGGTAAATGGCTTGTCTCACTTATCTCTAGGATATTGGATGTAATTCTACATAGTCACAGCTGAACATAGTAAAAACATTTGTAAAACCAGGAAAAAAAAATCTTTTTTTTTATCTTTAGTTTCAAAGTGACAATAAAAATACTGCACTGTCACAATGCTATGTCACAAAAAGAAGGACTATGTAAGTGTGTAACTGCAACTGATTGAATGCAGAAAGATGACAAGATTAAAATATGTTTCCTTCCAAAGACTCATGTGTCATGATTGATGTTGCAGTAAAACAATGTTTCCAAGTGGGTTTATAATGTTACCCCAAACAGATATTAGACAGGACCTTTATATATCTAAGCAATTTGAAGTTAATACAATATACATAATATATTTACTGACAGTTTTGACACAATAGCTGCAAATAACATGATACTTCACTTAGCATTGGAAAATTACAAAGATTTCAATCCACAATTTTCTGAACTATAATTTAAATATTGCCCATAAATCAATTTCATATAGCTTACTGTCTATATTGAACTTCAGTGCTGGTACCAAAAATCCAAACAGCTATGAACATTGACCAATACTGAACTATGTTTTTCTGGCTAAAGCTGCATTGCCTGACTAATAACTTTCTGTATTGCACACTAGAATTACTACAGCTTTCTGAAATATCACACAGGTCCAAATTGAAGTTTGGTTCAAACAGGTACCTGCTGTATAGTGCCGTGTTTCCGTTTACGCACAAATGTGCGTAAATTTACGTCGAAATCAAGCGATTTACGCACATAATATTTACCTGGGTCAGACTAACGCAGAAGTATTTGTAAAAAGAAATATTGATATTTCATCTATATATACAGCAATTCTTTATTTATTCCAATTTCAAAACAAAAATGGCCGATTTCCTGTTGTTTACCTGTCAATGCGCATGTGTGGGATCAGAAGGTCAAGAGTTCACGAGGTCACACATGCGCATTTACATTATTCAATAACAAAGGACTCGAGATTTTTTTACTGAAAGCATAGATACACATGCAATAAAAACAGCACCGAGATAAGATAAGCTGTATATTTTAAAATTTCATGTGAGACGAGAGCTACGCAGATGAGATCCATCTTAAACGGCCAGTGTTATAATGTACCCTAGCAAATCTTACTCGAAACGTTATACATCGGAAAAAACATGATCTCTGCAAGGACACAATCCGAAACAACGTCTCAGAACGATGAGAAATACCTTGTGCAGTGGGAGACACGTTCTACTAAATCTCGGAAATTCTTGAATTTTTAACCCTGGAAACCTCCCCAGAAAATATTAGGTTAATTCGAAAATATTAACAAGGGTTGTAGCAAAAACACTGTAACTTTGGAACCACTCTATGGATTTTTGTCAAATAAAAAGCAACATAAACTACAATAATTTGTCTTTCAGACAGTATAGATATCATATTTGTAGTGTAAATAAAATAATTTTTAAGAAACTATGAACATATACTATATGTCATTGAAAATTGAGTAGTGCTTCTGTTCATTTTTGCTACCTTAAAAATCATCCAAAAATAAGAGGAAAAAAGGTCAGGTATATTTTTTGACTGTTTTCTTTACCTTAATGTACACAGGTGTACTTCAGATATTTTTATGAATGTACAACCATGTACAATGTACTATAATTTACTGTCAAAGTGACAAATAAATTTAAATCTAATTTATTGCTTTTTAGTAACTGAGTGTATCTAAACACTGTTTATTGAGGAAAATGTGGCAGAATATTACTTGTACCCCATTTTCGATGCCCCATGGGTACTTGGTACCCCACATTTCATAACTCTAACACACACACTGTCTTTGTAAGGTATTTTACGTATTGTTTGTCCATTATTTTTCTAACCTGCAGTTTAACTAGAAGGTGTCAAGCCTAACTGACCCTCAAAAATTTTGACTGACCCCCGGTTTTCAAAGGAGGGGGTCAATTGACCTCCAGAAAAAAAAGGCTCAGGAAACACTGTAGTGTGTAAAATACAATTCTAGAACTACATTTACAAATAACCAAATTGCCCTTTTTCAGATAAAGAGACATTGACCAAGATTGAAGTACAAAGTTTTTCACATCTTAAATTTTACTAGGTATATATTGAGGTTTTCATTGGAAAGTGGCTATTTCAATGTTTTTGAAAATGCCATCAGAAGCAATATTAAAGTTTAATGTGTGTAATTATGTAATGTCTCAACTGTTCATCTGACCATTCCTTTGTACTGTACTTAGTCATTCTGATACCCTTAGCCTATCACCATATATCTTACTATTCCAATCCTTCTATGACTGTCTAAACTCTTTGCCTGTAGTAGAATCTATTGACTAAGTTTCCTTCATGTACAGGCATTATTTTCACATTATTCTATGTCATTCAAATATCACAAGCCTAGCTCATGTATTTCCTACAACACCTTTCCCACTCCAAATCGATGTGTGATGTGTCCCCTGTGGTAGATGGGTATGAGTATTGTTTCTTCTTTGTCCGACCATTCCTTCACACTATAAATTTTCTCAATGGTTCTAATGCCATCAACCTATCTCCTATATTTCTTGTAATACCTATACCCGTCACTGTCACTGTCTGAACTGTCACTTGTGGTAGAATACCTTGAGTAATGTCTTCTCCTTCTCCTATGATCATTCCTCGTCACTTTGTCTTCTTCTCTTCTTTCATTGTATCTTTCACTACTTCTACTGCTGGATCTTGACCTTGACCTAAATCGCCTTGATCTATGCTTCCTGCGGGGGCAGTCTCTCTCTGAATGATGATAGGGACATATTTTACGAGCCTTGTATCTTCTGCCCTCTCTACTTCTCCTTCGTTCTCTGTAGCTACTGTATCTGGATGAGTCACTCGACTCACTGCTCAGACTGTTCTCTCTGTGACTAGAACCTCTTGCCTTGGCATTCTTATCCTCCTCATTGTCAGTATCAGAATATTCCAGTTTATTTTTGTCTGTCCTGACTTGATCATTTTCCATCTCAATGGTGTCAGAATAATTATTTTTCTTCATTTCAGTTTTCATGCTATCGCTTTCAGTGTTTTTGTCAGGACAATCGTGTTTATTTTTAACAGTCCTACACTGGGGATGTTCTGGGTTGACAGTGTCAGAATTATGTTTCATTTTCTCCCCGGCTTTAATGTGGGCATTTTTGGCATTGTTCCTGTCAGGATGATCCTGTCTCTTTCCATCCACCCTGGATCGGGGATTTTCTTTTCTGTTGGTGTAATCTTCTCTCTGCTTATTACTTTTAATGTGACCACTTTCCTCTGTGTTCTTGCTTGGGTAATGTTGTCTAGTTTTACCAGGCTTGGATTTTGTATTTTCTCTGAGGTCACCCTTGGAGTTATGTTTTACACTTTTCTTTGGGTTTGGATTTTCCATGCTATGTTGGGTGTCAACAGAACGTTCTACCCATGTAAGGGTCATGTCCTCATTATAAGACGAGTCACTATGGTGGCTATGCCTTCTTTTTCTCTGTTTTCGCTTTGAATCATGTTTATGTTCTACAAAATATAGCATTAATTTTGTCAAAGTAGATAATTACAAATGATCAAATGCTTAACATCTCTGTGATGTAAAACTCTCAATCAATGTCAGTGAGTATGATTCAACTACTTGCAATGAAATATACTTTTATGAAAGAAGCTATTATGTTACAATGTGCACGGTAAACTGTACCTGTATCAGTCCCATACAAATACTCTACATATTTTCAGTTATAAAAGATCTCTTTTAGCACAGTTTGGAAGCATTACAAGAACAAGATGGAAGACAGCCTGACAGCAAAATGTTTTGACGATTAAAAGATTAAATACAGAAAAATAACATCAGAGATGCCCGTACCCCACAGCCTGGGGAAATAGTTTTCAACACCATGAGATATAGAAGTAGTAAAACAGTACAAAGATTGGGTTACCTTCAGAGCAGTGTCAGCTATATAAAGCTACAAGAAATGTTTAAATAGAAAAAATAACATCTAAGAGAAAGAGAATGTATGTAAAGATAAAGTATTAAAACAAGACAATGCAATAGCAAGATGATAGCATTAATCAGTAAACTAAAAATTATGAAGCTGAGAAATTTATTAATTGGAGAATAGCTGGCAATGAAATTAGTACAATTATGTAAAAGTGCATATAACAATCAGTTGCAGCAATCCATATAACATTGTCGTAAGAGAAAAATGTCTCAAATATGACTGGTGATCATACTTTGGCAGACCCAAAGTGAAAGGTCACACCATAATGGACACCTACACAACCCTAACCAATGTCCCTACCAAGTGTCAACCTTCTACACCTTATGGAATCCAAGAAATAGCCCGACATGATTTTAAAACTCATGGTCACTGTGACAAATTCAAAGGTCAAATCGAGATCACACCATAACATTGCACACCTAAACCCCCTAACCAATGTCCCTACCAAATTTCCTTCACCTTACAGTTTCTGAGATATAGTCCAGACAAGATTTTATACATCAAGGTCACTATGTAAAGGTCAAATCAAGGTCACACCATGACATTGCATACATACACCCCTAACCAATGTCCCTACCAAGTATCAACTTAATACACCTTACCGTTTCCAAGATATAGCTTGGACAACATTTAATAGGTCAAGGTCAGTACAGCAGTGTCAAAGGTCAAATTAAGGTCACACTATGACACTGCAAACCTACAACCCCTGACCAATGTCCCTACCAAGTATCAAATTCCTACACCTTACGGTTGCTACGATATAGCCCAGACAAGATTTCAAAGGTCAAGGTTACTACGGCAAGGACAAAGGTCAAATCTAGGTCACACCATGACGTTGCACAGCTACACCCCGTAACCAATATGTCTGCCAAAGATCAAATTCCTACACCTTATGGTTTCCAAATATAGCCCAGACAAGATTTTCAAACTCAAGGTCACTGCGGCAAGGTGAAATCAAGGTCACACTATGACGTTACACACCAACACCCCCTAACCAATGTCCCTACCAAGTATCAACTTCCTACACCTTACAGTTCCTAAGATATAGCTTGGACACACTTTTCCTGCCGCCTGCCTCCCATGTCTGGACACCATGGGTGAAAACAATACCCCGACAGTCCTTAATGGCTGTGGGGTAAAAACAAACATGTCTTGTGCGTACCACTGCATCTGTTGAAGATGAAATACATTACCTTTAAATAAAGCTGTAAAAAGTTGAAAAAATAAAGCAGATATCAATAAAGCTAGATAGTCATATCACCATGTTTAATAAATGAAGTTGCACTCTGTATGTTACTTGTGTATCACTGGTATTTTTGAACTGAATAAACATCTGCTGATTAAACTTACTTTTGTCTTTCTTATGTTTCTTTTTCTTTAGCTTGGGTTTTTTCTTTCTTTTATGCACCTTCCTATTAAATATAATGAGAAATAAATTGATTTGCTATACTCATATCAACTCCTGCATAATTCTCATGTAGATTTGTTGAGAACTGTCTCACTATCTTGTACTCCAGTTTTACATGTAAGTAACATGTACTAATGACAGGATGCTCCTGTGTAGTGAGAAGCCATACTTTCTATGTAGTGAGAACCCAAACTTTGAAAAGGAACAAAAAATATAAAAATATGAAAAGTACTGCAATCTTTTGTTCAAATTCTCTTTTATTTCATTTTTCACAAACCATGCAGTTAAACAGTTCCGAGTACTAAGACTATCTAATGGTTAAAATCTTTCTGAAGAAACCTATAAATTTATAAACAATGCAACTAAATATTGTGAAATATTGAGAAAACATGATAAAATCATTTGAAAATGATTGGTTTACACAATAGTTGGATGTACTTGTGGTAACATATGGAATATGTTTTTTAGTGTGTAAACTATTGCCTGCAGTCTTAACCACTGTGAAAATTTCATGTATGACTTTTTATTATCCACCAGTCTAGAGGGATATATGGAGAGGGATATTTTTTATTTGTCTACAACGGCGCCTCCCTACCACGGATAATTAGTGTCAATAATTTCCGTTTTTTCACCGATATGTCGAAAACTACGTAACCTACAAATGTGTATTACATATCATTAGAAAGGTCTTTAAACAGTGCTTTTGCTCATTTGTGTTGCATAAAAATCCAAACAGAAATGGCTAACAACTTGCAAGTTAAATATCAAGGTTTTTATATTCACTGGTGCCCCTGTATATATGTCAGCCATTTTCACATTCTCTCTTTAAATATGGATTTATTTAACTCACAAATCATACTAACTAGTGGATAATAAAAGTAAAATGTCCCTCATTAGAGATATACAGAAAAAATATATCATTCATGAAGATTAACAACATAACATTCATGCTACACACTTGTATAATATTGTTGTTATATTCATTTGTGATATATTTTTTCTGTACATGTCATTCGGGAAGTTTTCCTATTATATCACCTTTTATATCATAAGGACACACTTGAAATCCAAATATCACCTCTAAAATACTTTTGATTTCACTATTAGCACTGAGAAAATACATGCTGTGTCAATTAAGTACCAGAAACATCAATTGTGTTAAAATAAAAAAAAGATTACATCTTTTTAATTCAGAAGTTAGGATTTGGAAAACTGCCTTCAATACAGACAGGTTACATCACTTCAATTACCTGGCTGGGACACACAAGTAGAAACTAGACCAAGGACGCATCTGTGGCCAGATGCAAGATGTATCCACCGGAAAAGGCAAACTAATATAGTTTCAAAGATAAAGAGCATTTTTCCATAATAAGGAAGTTGTAAGCACTTTTAAGTTTGGCTACCTTCATTTGACCTTGAAACAGGAGCCCAATGTCAAATCTGACTACATCAGAAGATTCGCAGCCCATTATTTCCTAAAGGTTGGTTTCACATTAGAAACCACTAGGACCAAGTAATAGGCGAGTTACAAGCATTTTGAGTAGGTGAATAATTAGCTACGGGTCTGAAACTTCACCAAGTGAAAGTTCTCCCAAAAGTAGGTGAATGAGTTATTGGAGAAAAATTGGCTATCTGCAATACTTTTAGAGATAATTAGCATTTACTCATTTTGAGTAGATGAGTAATTAGCTATGGTCTGAAACTTGACCATGTGAAAGCTCTTCCAAAAGTAGGTGAATGAGTTATTTGAGAAGAATTGGCTATCTGCAATACTTTTAGAGATAACAAGCATTCTGACGCATGCATTTATCTCCCGCCATATAAATTAGATGTACTAAAGATAACATATTTTAACAAGGTGCTCTAAATGTAATACTTTTCAAGTTATAATTGATTTAGTGCATGATTTCATGAATTTTAATGCATTAAAAATTATTTTAAAAATTCATTAAAAAAATTTAGCATGTGAAAGCTCTCCAAAATGTAGGTGAATGAATTATTTGAGAAATATTGGCTATCTCCAATACTTTTAGTGATAATAGGCAGTTACTCATTTTGAGTAGGCGAGTAATTAGCTACGGATCTGAAAATTCACTAATTGAAAACTCTCCAAAATGTATGTGAATGAGTTATTTCAGAAATACTGGCTATCTGCAATACTTGTAGAGATAATTTGCATTTACTCATTTTGAATAGGTGAATAATTAACTACGGGTGTGAAACTTCACCGAGTGAAAGCTCTCCCAAAAGTAGGTGAATGAGTTATTTGAGAAAACTGGCTATCTGCAATACTTTTACAGATAATTCACATTTACTCATTTTGATTAGGTGAGTAATTAGCTACGTGTCTGGAACTTCACCAAGTGAAAGCTCTCAAAATAGTAGGTGAATGAGTTATTTGAGAAAAATTGGCTATCTACAATATTTTTACAGATAATTCGCATTTACTCATTTTGAGTAGGTGAGTAATTAGCTATGGGTCTGAAACTTCACCATGTGAAAGCTCTTCCAAAAGTAGGTGAATGAGTTATTTGAGAAAAATTGGCTATCTGCAGTACTTTTAGAGATAATTCGCATTTACTCATTTTGAGTAGGCGAGTAATTAGCTATGGGTCTGAAACTTGACCATGTGAAATTGAAAACTTTCATGTTTCAACAGAATACTCTTCTACTGCCCTGTGGGTGCAAAATTTGCTCGAAATCGCTCTATCTCTGACAGTTTCAGAGATATTTGCCATTTTTCATTTTCCGCAAAAATTCAAGATGGCCGCCAAAAGTTGTAAAATTTGAAATATTTCATATTGCAACTGTACATTCCTGTACTACCCTGTGGGTCAAAAATTCACTCGAAATTGCTCTATCTCTTACGGTTTTCGAGATATTTGCACTTTTTGTATTTTGTAAAAACACGGTCACAGAAACACCCACGGCGGCCATCTTGTTTTTTTCCAGATATCCAGAATAATTCCCAAGGAAGCTTGGACCATGATGAACATATCCTGCAAATTTGGAAAGTGTACATTGCACACCCTTTGATATACTGGGGCAGCAAAAGTCCCTAAAAATTTGAATGAAACAGCCGTGGCAGCCATCTTGTTTTTGGAAACGAGGCCAAAAAAACTCGGAGGCAAGCTTTTGTACCATTGAACCTATCCTACAAATTTGAGGCCTCTACCACTAATACTTTTGGCTGCAGAGGGGTAACGAGAAATCATCTACACACTGCAGCAGCGGCGGCGGCGTACCCCCGCGAAAACCATAGTATCCACCGGATGCATCCGGTGGATACAAATAGCATCAGAGATGCCCATATCCCACAGCCTAGGGAAATACTTTTAACACCATGAGATATAGAAGTACTGTATCAGTACAAAGTTCAGGATACTTTCAGAGCACTGTCAGTCATATAAAGGTCCAAACAATGTTTAAACAGAGAAAATAATGTCTAAGAGAAAGATAATGCATGTACTCTTTATCTATATCTGGCATGGCCGAATTATGGTTTAGATGTTTTGAATATTACCATGCATATAGAAGTGGTAATACATTCAATGAATGCTTATGTGTGGTGTTGGAGCAAAATCTCCAACCTTTTTTCCCATGAGAGCCAGGGATCAAGGACATGCAATCTGTATTTCCTACCTGTCCTGTTGTCATGAGCTGGCATCAAAACACACTAATGCACAGGTCAGAACCGGGCGATCATTTAGCAACTTTCTGCTTAGTAGTTCAACTATAAACCCACGTCAGTGGGATGTCTATATCAATCAGACCTTTAGTATTCAAGTTATATTTCTACACAGTAGAAGGCAATAGAAGGAGAATATTTATTTTAACAATGGATCTGTGACGTTAGAGCTACATCCTCTATGATATCATTGCTAGGGGTACAGTCACACAGACAATCTATAGTAATGCCTATTTAGTATTTACCCTAGATCTTCTTTAAATGTACTGTTATTAAAGCAAGTATTTGTATATTAATATATTACCAAAATTTGATCCATGTCAAGTTATTTAGAGCATGGTCATGCACCAGTCTTTTGATGTGTTCAGAAATCATTAATGATATTTTATAAGTTCACAACTAGAAGTTTTTTATTGGTCATTATTAACATGTATGAACAGCATGAACAACTAGAAATAGGACGCCCTGTTGATAGTAGATGCGAATAGAAACAGGATAGCATAGAAGAACACACATTATCATGTGTAATGTCCACCCCATGAACCTTTTGCCAAAATTGTACAGTAGTCTTACAAGACCCTGTTTCATTTGTAAAATATATCAATGATGCTTAAATATTTATTAGTGTAGATGTAAATTATTTCAGCTTTATGCCTTTTTGCATTGGTTGGGTCGAAAATTTTGATGAAATCACTCTATCTTGCACGGTTAAGAAGATAGAAGCAAATTCCTGTTTTTCTATTTTTGGCAAAAATTTGAAAATTCAAAATGGCCGCCATTTTTGGGAAAAGGAAAATTTTTTGAAAATTGGCAAGAGTACATTTGTTAGATACCCTATGGGTCGAAAATTTCGACGAAATCGCTCTATCTCGCACGGTTAAGGAGATAGAAGCAATTTTGTGTTTTGCCATTTTTGGCAAAAATTCGAAAAATCAAAATGGCCGCCATTTTTGAGGAGGGGAAAATTTTTGGAAAATTGTAAAAGAGTACATTCCTTAGATACCCTGTGGGTCGAAAATTTCGACGAAATCGCTCTATCTCGCACGGTTAAGGAGATATAAGCAAATTTGTGTTTTGCCATTTTTGGCAAAAATTCGAAAATTCAAAATGGCCGCCATTTTTGGGGAGGGGAAAATTTTTTGAAAATTGCAAAAAGTACATTCCTTAGATACCATGTGGGTCTAAAATTTCGACGAAATCGCTCCATCTCGCACGGTTAAGGAGATAGAAGCAAATTTGTGTTTTGCCATTTTTGGCCAAAATTCGAAAATTCAAAATGGCCGCCATTTTTGGGGAGGGGAAAATTTTTTGAAAATTGCGAAGAGTACATTCCTTAGATACCCTGTGGGTGGAAAATTTCGACGAAATCGCTCTATCTCGCACGGTTAAGGAGATAGAAGCAAATTTGTGTTTTGCCATTTTTGGCCAAAATTCGAAAATTCAAAATGGCCACCATTTTTGGGGAGGGGAAAATTTTTGGAAAATTGCGAAGAGTACATTCCTTAGATACCCTGTGGGTCGAAAATTTCGACGAAATCGCTCTATCTCGCACGGTTTAGGAGATATGAGCACATTTGCCTTTTTCAGTATTCAAAATAGCTAATTACTCATTTATTTAATTAATTACTCACTCATCTATGAAGCAATTCCCCCCAAAAGCAATCCCATACAACCTATTAACCCAATGAACCTCCATACCAAATTTCAGAAAGCTAGGCTTAATAGCATTCCTTAAAATGTCTGGAAACCAAAGAGCTACTCAAAAGTAGCAAAGTAGCTATTACTCAGTTAGCTGTAGAGCTATCATCACCAAAAGCAATCCCATACAAGCTATTAACCCAATAAACCTGCATGCCAAATTTGGTAAAGATAGGATAAGAACTGTTGCCTAAAACGTCTGGAAACCAAGTGGGACGCCGGACGGCGGAAAAAGCAAAAATAATATGTCCACCCCCCAGTGGGGTGGACATAATTACTGGTCAAATAAAGTTGTCACTGGTTTATTACCTGGATTTGTGGCTTTTCTCCACTTCTGAATCAGAGTCTGATTCTGTGCAGGACCGGTGTTCATCAAACAGCTCAGGGTTCTGCTCTTTAAACCCACCATGTCCCCACCTGAAATATACAGAATTTATTTGATTACTTGGATGTAATATTGCATTCAACTAGTGTTGGGAAATACTTTCAATTCTCGAGGTCGATTAATCATACTTTTTTGATCGATAATACATTCACACTCAATTATTGGCCTTGTTTCATTGTTTTGTTGATCAATAGAGCCTAATACATGTTCTAGGGTGAAATATACAGAAAATAGATTTTTGGTTATTTCAAAACACTCAAGATTTTTTATCCACCAAGTAAAAGCACTTCTTCTAACTTAAGTATGACGGCAGACATAAAGAAAACAAGATTAACTGCCCTTTCTTTTAATTTAAATAATGAAAAATGGCTCACTTTTTGGCACAGTGTGTAGATATTTGGTTAATTGGAGTAAGCAAAGGTTTGTGTTGGATAATAAATTAGTGATTGAACACAAATGCACATTATCACTGATGATTAATTGAACACGCATCCAATTGTCAAGCCACTAGTTGCAACATATAGTACATGCCAAATACAGATACCAGCACCAACTAATGACTGCAATGTTTTAAATGTAAACAAATGACCAAAACCGACTCATTTATGGAAAGTAACACAGGTGACAGTCTTTATACTAGAAACATTGATCTGGAACTTATACTTTATTGGGCGGTGTCTTTATCAGCTCTGTAATTCAAGAAAGTTACAGATCTGCGAGAATGGTTTCCAGTCTTGGACAATGGGGGTAGGTGTTAATTTCGTGCACCGCTAACAATATTTCAAAATGAGGACTGGAACAAGTAGACATCTGTGATTTTCTTTAGAAAGGTATACAAAAATAGATGACTGTGAACTTCACAAGAATATTTGCAAGACAGCTGGTATCAAGAATAAACAAGAATTCTTTCACTGATTAATGATTAGATCATACTTTAAATACTCCATTACTCTATTCTTTAAACAGTATTTAAGTAAACATTACTGCTCGGGTGGAAACTGTACCACCTTTAACAAAACAGAACAAAAATGGAATAAAACTAGAAATAGGCCGCCCTGTTGATAGTAGATGCGAATAGAAACAGGATAGCATAGAAGAACACACATTATCATGTGTAATGTCCACCCATGAACCTTTTGCCCAAATTGTACAGTAGTCTTACAAGACCCTGTTTCATTTGTAAAATATATCAATGATGCTTAAATATTTGATAGTGTAGATGTAATTTATTTCAGCTTCATGCCTTTTTGCATTGGTTGGGTTGAAAATTTTGACGAAATCACTCTATCTTGCACGGTTAAGAAGATAGAAGCCAATTCCTGTTTTTCTATTTTTGGCAAAAATTTGAAAATTCAAAATGGCCGCCATTATTGGGAAAAGGAAATTTTTTTGAAAATTGCCAAGAGTACATTTCTTAGATACCCTATGGGTCGAAAATTTCAACAAAATAACTCTATTTTGCACGGTTAAGGCCAGTTTGTGTTTTTCCATTTTGGGCAAAAATTCGAAAATTCAAAATGGCTGCCATTTTTGGGGAGGGGAAAATTTTTTGAAAATTGCAAAGATTACATTCCTTAGATACCCTGTGGGTTGAAAATTTCGACGAAATCGCTCTATCTCGCATGGTTAAGGAGATAGAAGCAAATTTGTGTTTTGCCATTTTTGGCAAAAATTTGAAAATTCAAAATGGCCGCCATTTTAGGGGAGGGGAAAATTTTTTAGAAATTACCAAGAGTACAATGCTCAGATACCCTGTGGGTCGAAAATTTTGACGAAATCACTATCTGGCACGGTTAAGGAGATAGAAGCAAATTTGTGTTTTGCCATTTTTGGCAAAAATTCGAAAATTCAAAATGGCCGCCATTTTTGGGGAGGGGAAAATTTTTGGAAAATTGCAAAGATTGCATTCCTTAGATACCCTGTGGGTCGAAAATTTCGACGAAATCGCTCTATCTCGCACGGTTAAGGAGATAGAAGCAAATTTGTGTTTTGCCATTTTTGGCAAAAATTCGAAAATTCAAAATGGCCGCCATTTTTGGGGAGGGGAAAATTTTTTGAAAATTGCAAATATTACATTCCTTAGATACCCTGTGGGTCGAAAATTTCGATGAAATCGCTCTATCTCGCACGGTTAAGGAGATAGAAGCAAATTTGTGTTTTGCCATTTTTGGCAAAAATTCGAAAATTCAAAATGGCCGCCATTTTTGGGGAGGGGAAAATTTTTGGAAAATTGCAAAGATTGCATTCCTTAGATACCCTGTGGGTCGAAAATTTCGACGAAATCGCTCTATCTCGCACGGTTAAGGAGATAGAAGCAAATTTGTGTTTTGCAATTTTTGGCAAAAATTCGAAAATTCAAAATGGCCGCCATTTTTGGGGAGGGGAAAATTTTTTGAAAATTGCAAAGATTACATTCCTTAGATACCCTGTGGGTCGAAAATTTCGACGAAATCGCTCTATCTCGCACGGTTAAGGAGATAGAAGCAAATTTGTGTTTTGCCATTTTTGGCAAAAATTCGAAAATTCAAAATGGCCGCCATTTTTGGGGAGGGGAAAATATTTTGAAAATTGCAAAGATTGCATTGCTTAGATACCCTGTGCGTCGAAAATTTTGCCGAAATCGCTCTATCTCGCACGGTTAAGGAGATAGAAGCAAATTAGTGTTTTGCCATTTTTGGCAAAAATTCGAAAATTCAAAATGGCCGCCATTTTTGGGGAGGGGAAAATTTTTGGAAAATTGCAAAGATTGCATTCCTTAGATCCCCTGTGGGTCGAAAATTTTGCCGAAATCGCTCTATCTCGCACGGTTAAGGAGATAGAAGCAAATTTGTGTTTTGCCATTTTTGGCAAAAATTCGAAAATTCAAAATGGCCGCCATTTTTGGGGAGGGGAAATTTTTTTGAAAATTGCAAATATTACATTCCTTAGATACCCTGTGGGTCGAAAATTTCGACGAAATCGCTCTATCTCGCACGGTTAAGGAGATAGAAGCAAATTTGTGTTTTGCCATTTTTGGCAAAAATTCGAAAATTCAAAATGGCCGCCATTTTTGGGGAGGGGAAAATTTTTGGAAAATTGCAAAGATTGCATTCCTTAGATACCCTGTGGGTCGAAAATTTCGACGAAATCGCTCTATCTCGCACGGTTAAGGAGATAGAAGCAAATTTGTGTTTTGCCATTTTTGGCAAAAATTCGAAAATTCCAAATGGCCGCCATTTTTGGGGAGGGGAAAATTTTTTGAAAATTGCAAATATTACATTCCTTAGATACCCTGTGGGTCGAAAATTTCGACGAAATCGCTCTATCTCGCACGGTTAAGGAGATAGAAGCAAATTTGTGTTTTGCCATTTTTGGCAAAAATTCAAAATGGCCGCCATTTTTGGGGAGGGGAAAATATTTTGAAAATTGCAAAGATTGCATTGCTTAGATACCCTGTGTGTCGAAAATTTTGCCGAAATCGCTCTATCTCGCACGGTTAAGGAGATAGAAGCAAATTAGTGTTTTGCCATTTTTGGCAAAAATTCGAAAATTCAAAATGGCCGCCATTTTTGGGGAGGGGAAAATTTTTGGAAAATTGCAAAGATTGCATTCCTTAGATCCCCTGTGGGTCGAAAATTTTGCCGAAATCGCTCTATCTCACACGGTTAAGGAGATAGAAGCAAATTTGTGTTTTGCCATTTTTGGCAAAAATTCGAAAATTCAAAATGGCCGCCATTTTTGGGGAGGGGAAATTTTTTTGAAAATTGCAAATATTACATTCCTTAGATACCCTGTGGGTCGAAAATTTCGACGAAATCGCTCTATCTCGCACGGTTAAGGAGATAGAAGCAAATTTGTGTTTTGCCATTTTTGGCAAAAATTCGAAAATTCAAAATGGCCGCCATTTTTGGGGAGGGGAAAATTTTTGGAAAATTGCAAATATTACATTCCTTAGATACCCTGTGGGTCGAAAATTTCGACGAAATCGCTCTATCTCGCACGGTTAAGGAGATAGAAGCAAATTTGTGTTTTGCCATTTTTGGCAAAAATTCGAAAATTCAAAATGGCCGCCATTTTTGGGGAGGGGAAAATTTTTTGAAAATTGCAAAGAGTACACTCCTCAGATACCCTGCGGGTCGAAAATTTTGCACGGTTAAGGAGATAGAAGCAAATTACTCAAAAGTAGTACTGAAAATACACAATGAAGTACCTAAATGGCTATTACTCATGTACTGACAAAGCTATCAGTCCCAAATGCAATACCAAGCGAGCTATGGACATAACAATCTTGTATTCAAAATTGTAGTAAAATATCTTTAATTATTTTGGCTTAAATGCACGGAAACCAATGGGTACTGAAAATAGCTGTACTTAAGTATTACTCAGTAAGCAAAAGAGGTACAACAGCCAAAAGCAATCCCAAGCAAGCTACTGACCCAATAAGCCTGCATACCAAATTTGGTGACAATAGCTCTAATACTTTTCCTTTAAATGAGCGGAAACCATGCGTGACGCCGGACATCGGACGCCGGACGCCGGACATCGGACATCGGACATCGGACAACGGACATCGGACATCGGACATCGGACGGCGAAAAAAGCAAAAATAATATATCCACCCCCCAGGGGGGTGGACATAATAACTCAATGTAAAAGTAAGCATTTCTGAGATGTTACTGGATGTCATTTGTGGTGCTTTACAGTCCACCTTTTAATGGAGATAAAGTGCTATAAAAGTCATATTTTACCCATTCACACTACTAGCTAAGTAAAAAAGCACCAACTTTTATAATCATAATTGTTTATGACATCAGTGATTTAATGTAAATAATACTTCGACAGCATCGTGAAAAGTTTGGTCATATTGTAATGCCACTTCTGCACTATAATGACGTGGAATAAAGTTAAACTCAAATCACCTTTCAGGGTCCTTGTCCTCTGCTTCCTGTAACCTCCTCATCCAGTAGGTGGAGACATTGTTGTCCCACGTGTTAGTCTCCCTGCCCATGTACTTGGTCTGAGAAAAGTTCTCACTCCTGTCCATGTGGGCCCTGGGCATCTCATGACAGGAGGAACGAACCTACAATACACAGGATGAAATGGACATTCATTTGTAACTCTTATGGAACAAACATACAATACAGGACTAGCAGTCTGGACAAATTTAATAATTTTGAGTCCCCACTACTCTGTCAATTTGTGAAAAATTGAGTACAAATGACTAATATATCAGTTCCTGCAACTTAAAGTCTCTAGAGCCACTTTAGTGTGTCAAATTTTTATTTGGCATCAACTTAAGCTATTTCAGCCAATGAGCTGTGAAGGAGAACTATTAATGCTACCTAGCTATACTTTTCTACTGACAAAGTTCATATATAGAAGTTCATATTTAGTACAGTTTGAGACCAGTTTGGCTGACCGTTTCCAAATTACAAAGCAAAATTTATGTGAAGAAATGCAGAAAAAAGTCCATGGGTCATATTCAGTTTAAATGTCAACTTAAAGTCTTAATTAAAGCATATTATGTGACAAGAATAATTATTATATAAATATCATCTCTGATGAAATTTTAGTATGATGAGTCACATATTGTGAGAGTTACAGGGCTTAAAATCACAAAATGTATTGTAAGCACATAACAATGAATCTTTGTGAGCATTTTCAGAGGACTTGAAGAAAAGTCTTAATTAAAGCATATTATGTGACAAGAATAATTATTATATAAATATCATCTCTGATGAAATTTTAGTATGATGAGTCACATATTGTGAGAGTTACAGGGCTTAAAATCACAAAATGTATTGTAAGCACATAACAATGAATCTTTGTGAGCATTTTCAGAGGACTTGAAGAAAAAATTAAAGATACACACCTAAAATTTTACAAAGACATCGACAACATATATAGTTTTAGGAAGTGCAGATTGCGGCTCGTCAGACGTACTATTTTCAAATTACAAGGTAAAATATGTGAAAAATGTTGAAAAAAGTCACCAATGGTGTCCATGGGCCTCATACACAATCTAAATGTCAACTTACAGCTTTCATTTTTGGCATGTGTTTTCATGTGTTTTCATGTGAGATTTAAACTGGTTGAGTAACATAGTTTGAGAGCTAAGGGGCTTAAAGTGACCCAAAGTGTATTTCAGACCTTAAATTGGCTATAAGTTTTTGAATATTTAGAGTGAATATTTAGAGTATAATGTCGGCCAAATCTGAATGAATTCCATTACTAACAGCATGATGTTGAAGTGAATTGTAAAAAAATTCATTGCTCAATTCAAATACTGCAGATTTTCATATTACCTGGGTTTCTCTGAACATCCATAATTAACACTGCGAGTATAATCCCATTAGTTTTTAACTCCCGATTACAGCCGAAGGCCGTGGTCGGGAGATTATAAAACGCCTTCCGCACGTGCGTCTGTCAGTGCGTGCGTCCGTTCGCCACATTTTTGCATAAACCTTAATATCTCATTCATTTATACAGATATATCTTCACCAAATTTGCAAGGAATGTTTATGCCTATGAAAACCTTTCACTGCAAAATTTTAGCCTCATTTTGAAAGACAAAATGGCCGCCATAGATAATTGTTGGAAAATCATAAAAGTGCTCTAAATCTTAAACTATACCAACTAGCTTCACCAAATTTGCACAAAAGCTGCATGGCTAGAAAAAGCTAGCCTGATAGTAATTTTGGCCTAGTTCAAAAAACAAAATGGCTGCCATATCACATGTTTAATGTCAAATGGGGTTATCCTATTAAAAAGGCCTTATATCTCCCCTAATATTGCTCCTACAGGTTCGGAATGTGAAAACAACTTGTAGGAAGTCATGGCCTGAGAATCTTTCCCAGGTGTTGAATTTCACCATTGACCCCTGCTTTAAATGGGGTCATCACACTAAAATGTCCTTATTTCTCCCTTAGTATTGGTGCTATGGCTTCAGAATATAAAGACAGACCATCAAAAGTCCTGGCCTTCAAATGTTTTGCCTGAGAAAAATTTTGGCCTTATTTTGAAAACAAAATATTTAGCCAATTATTTAAAAATCATTAAGATGCTCTAAAACTTGAAATATTGCAGCTAGGTTCATCAAATATGTGCAAAAGATATATGGCCAGGAAAGTTAGCCAGAGAGTAATTTGGCCTAGTTTTGAAAACAAAATGGTCGTCATGTCATATGTTAAATGGGATTATCCTATTAAAAAGGCCCTATATCTCCCTTATCATTGCTACTATAGGGGTTCCAAATGTGAAAACAACTTAAAGGAAGTCAAGGCCTGAGGCTCTTTTCCAATTGCTGACTTTTACCTTTGACCCCTTCTTCTAACTCCTTTAGTTCTCCATTATTACTGATTCTAAGGTGGGAGATAACCGCTGCGGCAGTGGCCATGTTATCCTAGGGTTACCCCAAATCAACTATAAATCTGTGAATGTTGTCGGCTGTACTTTATAAGTAAGATACACCATGCCCAGTCTATATTCCAGAAGCAAAAATAGCTATAAGCAGTTTCATATTAAAAGGATCTGACAAGTTTTGAATGATATTAAAACAATCCTAAGTGCACTATGCTTACCAGAAATGCACCACTTCTTTTTTTCTAATACTTTGAAGACAGTCAATACATGTATTCAAATGGGAAAAAGTACAGTGATGGGATTAAAGCTACTGAGAATCTAAAATACTTAATGTATTTTTTATAATTTGAAAGCCAAAGATAATGTGTCCACTGCTTGTAATCAAAGCTGGAAGTGAGAAAAAATTTTGTAAAGCTTCTAAATGGCAGGGAATCAGAAATTAGTCTTTTGTAGTTATTTTTCACTTTGACTGATTCCTTTGGACAGTGTAAATTACTACCTTGTTGACAACACTGAGCAGAAATTCACAAAAGAATGCTCTTTCTTTCTTTGTTTAACATTGACAATTTTGCAAATACTTCCCATGAATTTGTACTTCAAAATCTGTGCACTGAAATAAATGCTGATAAGTCTGTGCACAATAACATTTAAGCCAAAATGTGTCATGTGACGCATAACTTATACAAGAAAGTCAGGTGAAGACTATCTATTTGTACCCTAAAATGAACAGTTGTTGGACCACAGAGCAATGCCAACAGTATACTATACTATCAAATGACTACTTATTCCTGGATTATATTCCATAACAAATGACCTCCAATGGGTCATTTACATCAATAAGAAAAAAAAAATCATGCAATTTCCGTTGTTACTCAAGTAATTACTCCACTGAAAAATTACTAGTCTCATCTGCTCAAGAAAAAGTATTCTCAAATAATCCATTATTCAACTATTTAATCAGTATTGAGTTCTTTTTGCCAGCAAGCATGCCCATCATAATGTCATGTGCTTATACGTCTGCTGTACAACATCAACACCACTGTGTGTACCATTACAATGCTGACAGTTGATTTTGACAGATTTTGATGTAAAACTGTTTCAACAAGATAAACCATGAAACTTGTATTTTAGAGTGAAAGTGTCACTCTTTACAGCACAATCAGTTCAATAGCCACTTGTGCCTATTTTATTTTCACAAATTAACTGCAATGATTAATTTAAACCTCTTTTATCACCAAGAACTGAAAACATGAAACAATTCCAATGTTATATAAAGGGTATAAACTATAAACTTTGCTAAAAGTTGATGAATATACAAACCTCTTTTATCATCAAGAACTATAAACACAAATTAATTTCAATGTGATAGAAAGAGCTACACTTTTCTAAAAGTTCAACTATTGATAACAAAGAAAATCAATTTAAAAAAAAAGATTACTGCATAAAAGTCATCTTTGCTGATCAATCATTGATGATTACCTAGTTTCATCTTTGTGACCAAACCTAAGTCTGACGTATTTGTTATGCATACAATAATTGAAATATACAGAAATGGTGTACTTTTGCAAACACGAGGTTTACAAATTTTAATTAAAAGGCTACAGAACATATCAGTCAAATCTGAGTAGATATTTCACAACTGATGTATATATTCATTTATTTATTTCAAGTTTGTACTGAAAGTTCATTAAGGCCACATTTATAAACATACATGCAAAAACTTTTGAAATGTTAAATTACTTCTGTGCTAATAAACATTGCAGCTCTGCTTCAGAGAACCCAACTTTCTTTAAGTTTTTTAACAATATAAGCAAGATTCAACCATGGCAGATTTAATTTCACTCTGTAAGGTCCACTATTGGCTGAGGTGTGTGTCAGCTATACAAGTCTCTGCAGATTGCTCACCTTTGAGCCTCTGTCCCTTGTATTATCCCCCAGTTTCTTTTCTTGCTCATACTGCTTCCACATTTCAGTTTCCTCCCACATCTGCCACAGAAAAAAGCAGCATATTTAAAGTGTTGGCATTGTTAAAAAATAGCATCAGAGATGCCCGTACCCCACAGCCTAGGGGAATATTTTTCAACACCATGAGATATAGAAGTAGTGTAACAGTACAAAGTTCAAGATACTTTCAGAGCAGTGTAAGTTATATTAAGGTCCAAATAATGCTTAAGTAGAGAAAATAATATCTAAGGAAAAGAAACATATATAAAGATGAAGTATTAAAACAAGACAATTCAATAATAAAATGACAGCATTTATAAGTAAACCAAAAATGGCCGAATTATGGTTTGGATGTTTTGAATATTACCCATGCATACAGAAGTGGCAATACATTCAATGAATGCTTATGTGTGGTGTTGGAGAAAAGCCTGTGGGTCACTTGATGAAAATCTGTTACAATGGGAACTTGTAAAAGGAAATTCTTAACGAATTCTAATATGACTTTAACAGTGCTTAATCTGCATCAACAGACAGACCCAAAGGTGCAACAATATTTTAAAGGTCAATACAGCAAGGTCAAAGGTCAAATCAAGGTCATACCATGATGTTGCACATCTACACCTCCTAACCAATGTCCCTACCAAGTATCAACTTCCTATACCTTACAGTTGCTGAGATATAGCCCGGACAAGGTTTTATAGGTCAAGGTCACTACGGCAAGGTCAAATCAAGGTCAGACCATGATGTTGCACACCTACAACTCCTAACCAATGTTCCTACCAAGTATCAGCTTCCTACACCTTACGGTTTTTGAGATATAGCCCGGACAAGATTTTATAGGTCAAAGTCACTACAGCAAGGTCAAAGGTCAAATCAAAGTCAGACCATGACGTTGCACACCTACACCCCCAATCAATGTCCCTACCAAGTATCAACTTCCTATACCTTACAGTTGCTGAGATATAGCTTGGACAAGGTTTTATAGGTCAAGGTCACTACGGCAAGGTCAAAGGTCAAATCAAGGTCAGACCATGATGTTGCACACCTACAACTCCTAACCAATGTTCCTACCAAGTATCAACTTCCTACACCTTACGGTTTCCGAGATATAGCCCGGACAAGATTTTAAAGGTCAAGGTCACTACGGCAAGGTCAAAGGTCAAATCAAGGTCAGACCATGACGTTGCACACCTACAACCCCTAACTAAGGTCCCTGCCAAGTATCAACTTCCTACACCTTATGGTTGCCGAGATATAGCCCAGACAAGATTTTCAAAATCAAGGTCACTACGGCAAGGTCAAAGGTCAAATCAAGGTCAGACCATGATGTTGCACACCTACACCCCCCAACCAATGTCCCTGCCAAGTATGAACTTCCTACACCTTACGGTTTCTGAGATACAGCCCACACAAACTATTTCCAACCGCCCGCCCGCCCATCCGGACATCATGGGTGAAAACAATACCCCGACAGCCCTTAAGGGCTGTGGGGTAAAAAGGTACTAAAATTGATGTTATTTGCAAAATCCTGGCCAAGCAGTTTATCTGGAAACCAAATCAAACTCAGAAAATAGTATCAGAGATGCCCGTACCCCACAGTCTGGGGAAATAGTTTTCAACACCAAGAAAATAGAAGTAGTGAAACAGTACAAAGATAGGCATACTTTCAGATCAGTGTCAGTTATATAAAGCTCCAAATAATGTTTAAGTAGAGAAAATAAAATCTAAAAGAAAGAAAATGTATGTAAAGTATTAAATCAAGACATTTCAATAGCACGATGACAGCATTAATCAGTAAACTAAAAATACCAAAGCTGTAAATTTTATTAATTGGAGTATAGCTGTCGATAGAAATAGCACAATTATACAAAAGTATATAGTATTACACTAAACAGTTGCAACAAGTTATATATCTTTGTCATGAATGAAACATGTCTCAAATCTTGCAGGTGAACACACTTTGGCAGAGCCAAAGTTAAAGGTCACAGCATGATGCACACCTACACTCTCTAACTAATATCCCTACCTAATGTCAACCTTCTACATCTTACCAAATCCAATAAATAGCCTGGACAATATTTTATAGGTCAAGGATCCTATGGCAAGGTCAAAGGTCTAATCAAGGGCCACTATGACGTTGCACACCTACAACCCCTAACCAATCTCCCTACCAAGTATCAACTTCCTACACCTTCGAGTTTCTGAGATATAGCCCGGACAAGATTTTATACATCAAGGTCACTACAGCAAGGTCAAAGTTCAAATCAAGGTCACACCATGATGATGAACACCTACAACCCCCAACCAATGTCCCTACCAAATATCAACTTCCTATATAGCCCGGACAAGATTTTATAGGTCAAGGTCACTACGGAAAGGTCAAAGATCAGATCAAGGTCACACCAAGACGCTGCACACCTACAATCCCTAACCAATGTTCCTACCAAGTATCCGAGATATAGCCCGGACAAGATTTTATAGGTCAAGGTCACTACAGCAAGGTCAAATCAAGGTCACGCCATGACATTGCACACCTACAACCCCTATCCAATGTCCCTACCAAGTAACAACTTCCTACACCTTACGGTTTCTGAGATATAGCCCAGACACAATTTTATAGGTCAAAGTCACTACAGCAAGGTCAAAGGTCAAATCAAGGTCATACCATGATGTTGCACATCTACACCCCCTAACCAATGTCCCTACCAAGTATCAACTTCCTACACCTTACGGTTTCCGAGATATAGCCCCGACAAGATTTTAAAGGTCAACATTACTACAGCAAGGTCAAATCAAGGTCAGTCCATGATGTTTCACACCTACACTCCTTAACCAATCTCCATACCACGTATGAACTTCCTACACCTTCCGGTTTCTGAGATACAGCCCGGACAAACTTTTTCTCGCCACCCGCCTGACTGCCCACCCATCCGGACATCATGGGTGAAAACAATACCCCAACAGCCCTTAAAGCCTTAAGGGCTGTGGGGTAACAAACTTCATATTCCTAACAGTAAATAACTTAAGAAATAATGTATACACATTCAACAGGTTTATACAGTAAAATCTGGACTTGAAGACCACATGATGGTAACATGCAAGGGTTCTCATAAATCATAATTACATAGTGGCTGTATAATAGCTTTAATACATATAATTTGTGGGTGCAGGAACACTGCCTAATGTACGAAATGTATTGTATATGGTCATATTAGTGCTGGTATTGTAACTATTGTTGATCGATATTGAAATATTTATCAATTTATGCTAAATATACCAATATCAATATTGTAGGGTATAATATCAATATCAAACATACTACTTAAGAGACCCACCTCTGCTGTCTTCCATTAAAATAAAGTATAAAATTTGAAGGTTTTATTGCTTTTCATGTCATTTTTCGTAACTAATATTTACCACGAAAACAGAACTGCGACATTTTGGGATGCTACTAAAATGTGCAAAAGAGTTTGGAAGGTCTCCCCAGAAAAGCATCTCATGCCCTGATATTTCAATATATATCGATAAGGAAGGTAAAAATATGGTTTGATATCGATATACATATTTTTATTTCATACCAACACTAGGTCATATATTACTTGAATTATTAGTTCATTTATTATATTTAAAGGTTTTTGTGTTCATTTTCTTTGTCAATATCTGAAATAATGCTTCATTGATTAAAGTATTGGGAGTGTTGAATTATTGATTTGCACCCAATACACAGATATCTTCAACATGATGAAACCAGGAATATAATGCAACACATTTATGACAAAACACTGTATAATTTAATAGTTTTCAGATGAATCATTTCCCAAGGTATAATTATAATTGATTCACTTCCACATTTTTTATCAATATGACAAATGTTACACCTGTATCTTAAATCAATATACTTCAAATGTCATATTGAATTTTTGTCCACAGTTTAACCTAACTTTACTTTCCCTGAAGAATTTTCAAATATATTGTATTTCTCTCAAGAGGTCATCTTTGAAGCTCAAATTATTTTTATAGCTTATCTTCCCATTATTTATGTGAATCATCAAAAACTAATTGATCTTCAACAATAAGGTAAATATAATGCACATTTTGAAGCCCTAGCAGCAATAATATGGGACATATGAAACCTTTTTAGTATGATGGCCCAAATCGACCTTGAAGCAGGGCTTAAGGATCAAATTTAGCACTTCCAAAGATTCCAACGGTTTTCAAGATAAATGACATTTTCAATTTCTGCCCAAATTCAATATGGCGGCTGAAATTTGGGAAATTCAATATTTTTCAGAGGCACTACATCTAAGGTCTGTAGTACCCAAAAGATCCAAAGTTTGCTCGAAATCGCTCTATCTTTAACGGTTTTTGAGATAAACGACATTTTTTATTTCCGTCAAAATTCAAGATGGTGGCCAAAATTCAGGAAATTCAACATTTTTCAGAGATACTATATCTAAGGTCTCTAGTACCGAATGGGTCCAAAATTTGCTCAAAATCACTCTATCTCTAGCAGTTATCTCTAGCGGTTTCTGTGATATTTGCTAATTACTCACTTTGATAGCTAATTTAACTAAAAATAGCTTCTACTGATATACCTTCAGTGATGAGTTTGTACAACAGTAAACACATTGTAGCTTGGGGAAAGTAGCTGAGTCTGTGACTTTAATTTACAATAACCTGAAAAATGATGAGATATTTACTCAAAATAGTTAATTAGTTATTAACGGCATAGCTATACAGCTGGAAGGCCCCAAAGTAATACTAATTAAGCTGAATCCTCCATACCAGATTTTTGGTTGAGATATCATCTGCACTTTTCTTTTAAGTGGGCAGAATAGCCAATTACATAGCTAAGTGGCTATTACTCATTTAGCTATAGGGCTACAACTCCCAAAAGCAAAACCAAGCAAGCTATTAATCCAACAATCTTCCATGCAAAATTTTGTTCAAAAATCATGATTCATTTTCCTTTTAAAACATGAAAACGAGATTGCTACTCAAAAAAGCCAATTTGTTGTTACTAAATTACTATAGCTATGATAACTTGTGTCGGCGGGGGCTTTTGTCCTGGAATCTAGAAGACTGCCCTACTAATAGGTTTTTTGCAAAAGATTTTAAAATTCCAAAAGACCACCATTTGTAGAGAGAGGAAATTTTTTTGAAAATTCGTGAGAGTAGATTACTTAGGTACCCTGTGGGTCGACCATTTCAACAAAATTGGTCTATCTTGCACGGTTAAGGCAATGGAAGCAAATTTGCAAATTTAATAAGTAAATTAAATTTTTATAAGTTAATACCCTATCCAATGGACAATTGCTTTACCGGTCGGCGCGACCGGTCCCGCCAAACGCCAGAAAAAGACGTCCTGTATATAATACCAGCAGGACCAGTCAGGAGAGTGCATTCGCCAGGTGGCGCATCGTACTTCCTCTTCCTGTCTAGACAATGTGACGTCATAGCATCTTTTTCGTGTCTAATCCTATAAGACCCCTAGTAAGCTGATAGCGGGGCCGGTTGGGTGGGCCTTGCCTGTCCATTGGATAGGGTATTAACTTATAAAAATTTAATTTACTTATTAAATTTGCAATTTTATTGCATTAATACATCCTATCCAATGGACAATTGCTGAATAACTACCGCATGGTAGGCGGGTAAGCAGCTAGGGACTTATGTGAACTCATAACAAACAAAATTGTACAGACCCATTTGACCTAGGGTCAGAGAACCCTGGCAGGTCAAGGTCGGCCACCAACTCACCGGTTAACCGGGAGTCTACCGACGTTGCCCCCCCCCCTTTTTTCCTTTCCTTCCAGAGTCGGTCTGAGAAGGGAAAGATAGAGAGAGAGGGGCTGAGTTCACTCCCAGAAGAAATAAACTTCCCAAGGGAAGCAAGTCACAGTTTTTTTTTTTTTGTTTTTTTTTTGAAAATATATGTACATCAACATATTTACATTATGTACATATTTAACATATTTACAATATGTACATATTTACATATATACAACATCCCCTCAATTCTGGGCCTGGTGGTGCACCTGCTGGGCAGCCACTACAGGTCCCAGGTGGAAAAGCTCCGAATCAGCCCAGGCAACATCCTTCAAATAGAATTGGGTGAAGGTGTTGTGAGATTTCCAGTGGCAGGCTGACAAGATCTGATCTAAGGAAATCCCTGACTGGAAAGCCTTAGAGGCAGCAAAGGCCCTAACATCATGGGCTTTAACCTGATGTAAGGTGAGGGCCTCCTGGTCAGAGAGCTCATAGCACAGAACCACAGTCTGTTTGATCCATGAGGAGATGGTGGCAGGTGAGATGTCTTTATCAAAACCCTTCTTGAAGGAGACAAAGACTAACTCCTTATTCTGCCTGAGGTCTGCAGTCCTGTCCAAGTAGTAGCGCAGGGCTCTAACTGGACATAGGGACCTGTCACCTTTGAGTGACCTATCCAGGGATGGAGCCAGGGCTGGGATGACCACTGGTGCCACACTATCTGGACCTTCCTTAGCCAGGTGGTTCCTGGCTAGGAAGCTGGGTGAGGGGTACAAAGACACCTTAGACCAGTCTGACTGGTGTCTGATGTTCTTATGTAACCAAGCATGGATCTCACTCCTGCGTTTACCTGAACCCAAGGCCAGCAAGAAAACAGTCTTGAAAGTTATATGTTTCAAGGAGGCCTCTTTCAGGGGTTCAAAGGGAGCCTTTGTGAGCTGATGTAAAACCACTGAAAGGTTCCAGGAGGGGCTGCCCCTCCTGCCCTTAGGTCTGTCTCTATGGAAACTATCCAGGAGACGAGTGAGATTCTCTTCTTTGCTGACATTAATGGTTGAATTGCCCAGTTTATCAGCAATGGCGGATCTGTAGCCATCAATAGTGCCTGGTTGTAACTTCTTCTCCTGAAACAAGTGAAGGAGGAAGTCAGCAATGGCTTTCAGAGGTGGTGCCCTGAAGTCCACCTGATTACTGAGGCACCACTTTGTAAAAATGGTCCACTTTGCCTCATAGACAGATCTGGTTGATCTTCTTTGAGGAGTCTCAATTCGTGCTGCCACTGCCTCAGAGAAGCCTTGCTCCTTGATTGCTGAGGCTCTAGGAGCCAGGCATGTAGGTTCAGATTCGACAGGTTCCTGTGAAGGACCTGGTTGAATGGCTGAGACACTAGGTTTGGTATGCTGGGCAGACACAGTGGGATCTGGCTGGACATTGCTACCAGGTCCCAAAACCAGGGCATGTTGGGCCACCCTGGAGCAATCAGAATTATTCTGTTGCAGGGGTAGTCCTGGAGCTTCTCCACCACTTTGCCCAAGATGGCTGCCGGTGGGAAGGCGTATGGGTCCAGGTCCTCCCAGGAGAGGCTGAGTGCATCCACTGCCCAAGCCTGGGGGTCTGTAACCGGTGACACAAACTGTGGCAGTTTGTTGTTGATCCTTGAGCATACAGCTTGGAACAGTGCTGGATGAAGTGACCACTCTGTTTGAATGGTCTGGCCAAGTCTGGATAGCTTGTCTGCTATCACGTTCAGCCGGCCGGGGATGTGACGTGCCCTGAGGGTTACCTGCTGTCTGGTGCACCAGGATAGGATTCGCCACAGTAGGGCACACTGAGTGACCCCGACTTCATCTCCCCCTCTTTGTTGATATAGGCAACCACTGTTGTGTTGTCTGTAGCTATCAACACTGTCTTGTTGCAGACCAGGGTTCGAAACTCTTTTAGAGCTAGAAATACCGCTTTTAGCTCTAAGTGGTTTATGTGTAACTTGCTCTCTGGAAGGGACCAAGTTCCTCTTGCAGTGTGGTCGTCCAAGTGAGCGCCCCACCCTTCGTTTGATGCGTCTGTAAAGATCTGCAGAGCATGTTTTAGAGGGTGTAATGGTTGACCTAGTAGCACATTGCTTTCCTCCAGCCACCACCTTAGATGGGGTGGAGGGACTTGGGAACTGGTATCACCTTTTCCAGTGATTCTGGGACCCTCCAGTTGTTTTTCAAGTGCCACTGTATGGGTCTCATGTGTAGTCGCCCTAAATGGACTTGTTTTTCTGTTGCTGTGAGTAGCCCTATGAGGGACATAAATTTCCGGACCGGGCATACCGGATCTGACAGTATTGATCTGATCTTGTCTGTCAAGGTCTGCCAACGTTCCTCTGTCGGTCTGACCCTGCCCTCCTTCAGGTCGAACTGGTAACCTACGAAGTTGAAGACCTGCTGTGGGACCAGTTCTGATTTTTCCCTGTTCACCAGCCACCCTAGCTCCTGGCACAGTGTGACTAGGGTTTGAGTATGCTAGAGACAGGTGTCGTGGATAGAGGCTCTCACCAGCCAGTCGTCTAGGTACTGGTGGATCCTTATACCCTTTTGAAGTGCCATGAGTTTGACCTCTTTGGTCACCACTCTGAACTCCATGGGGGCTGTGCACAGGCCAAAGGGAAGGGCTTTGAACTGGTAGGACCGACCCTGGAGGTGAAAACGCATGTACTTCCTGGACTGACTGTGAATTGGTATGTGGAAGTATGCGTCTTTGAAATCTATGGATGTGACCCACTCTCCTGTCTGTAGGGAGGTTCTTATTGTCTCTGGGGTCTCCATCTTGAACGACTCTGTGTTCAAAAAGGTGTTCAAGGTGCTCAGGTCTAGAATCGGTCTCCACCGGTTGTTGGGTTTGGGTACCAAAAATAGCCGGTTGTAAAACCCCAGTGAGTTTGGATTTTCCACCGGTTCGACTGCATTTTTGTTGATCAGCTGATACAGTGCCTCTAAAAGGAAGGACTGTTTGGTTGGATTGTGGTAGTTGCTTATTACAGTCGGTGACCTTGTCAAGTGGGGTCTGAACCGGAAGGGGAGTGTGTAACCCTCCCTCAGAATCTTTACCACTTTTGGACTTGAACCCAGGGTTTCCCATTTCTCCCAACACTGTTGTAACCTGGCCCCTACAGGAGGATCTAAAACAGCATGTTGGGCATTGGTGACAAGATTTACAGAAGGCAAGTGACCTACACAAAAAAACATCTTTCACATATTTTATTTCTGTGTACAATTGACATGCATTGGGATTTACGCCTTTCCTTTGCGGCAACCCGGTGACAATATGAGCATTTGCAACACGAGAGTCTACATTGAAATTTAAAGTCACTTTGCTGTTCTTTGACACCACTGGTGCTGGGTTCAAGTCTCCCTGACCGGTAATAAGTACAGAGTTCTTCTGACCGGTCACAGGAATTATACAGTAATTGTCATTTATGAGACTTGAACCCCTTGGCAGGCTTCTGTGTAAATGTTGAGGCCTTGCCACAACCTTTCCTAGCCTGCTGCTTGTCTTTGATCTGTTTCCAAGCAGGGACGTTCTTCTTGTCGGTGTGATGGCTAGTAACCTTGTCACTTGCAGCATATGGGTGGAAGCGACCTTGCTGTCGGTGTGAAGTACCGGAAGAACGCCTCTCTTCACTCTTACAGATTTCCTCTTCAGCTTTTGATATAAGCTGGTCCGGGAATAAAGCATTCAAATGAACTGGAGACGTTCTCAAGGCGTGCAACGTATCTTGCTTCACCCCAGCATGTAAATAGTCCAGGTAACTATCCCTGCGAGCAAGGGTGAAGTTGGCTATGTTGATGAATACTGCTTCTGAAAGGTCTTGCATAGTCCTGGCCATTGCTTGAGATACAGACCGGTTGAAAGTGGTCAAATACTCCAGTTCACTGACAGCCTGTTTCATCTTTTCAGATGACTTGCCTTTACTGTCCAGACGCAGGGTTTTTAACTGAGAGTTCATGGAGTCCTGAACCCTGGTCAGACACCTTGACAAACCAGCAGCCTGGTTACACATTATTGTCTGTTCACGAGCTGCCCTCTCCCAGCGTCTGAGGAGATCCTGACTGAAAGCTCGAGAGGGTGGAGCAGATGGCAAATTTCTTCTGGCAAACCTGCTGAAAGAGTGGTTGAGTTTGGCTGGATCCGGTGACCAGCTACGAACCGTAGAACTCTCACTGTCTTTTTCAGCATGCATCCCGTACCATCTAAAAGGTCTAGGGGTTTTGATGAACTGATCCCTGAGGAGGCCAGTGTTGTCAGAATTCCTAGTAGGGTAGCCTTCTTTGATTGTGAGGTTAAGGCTGGACATCTTCCTGCACAACCAGTCGTCCACAGGAAGTTTCACACTGACTTTACCGGTTGGCTGGACACGGGTACCGGCAAAGGGGTTGTCATCTGCAGTAGAGGACACAGTTTCGAACTCAGGAACCCTGTGCCAGTTCATGAAACTCCTCACACCCCTCATGGTTTCCCTGTAGTTAGCCTCCTCAGTGGGCTCAGTCTCAGGGTCATCTCTAGAAGGCTCTTTGTCTGCTGACCGGTCCCGGTGGATGTCACCATCCAGGGAACCGGTTTCGCTGAACTGCTCATCTTCACTGTCAGAAGCTGCATTCAGATCTACATCACCGGTGGGCTGAACCTCTGGGAACGAACCGGGGGCCTGAACAGGCTGGGTTGCTATCCCTGCACCGGGAGCCCCAAGGGGCTGGGTGGCAGTCTGCATCTCTTCTACAGCAATACCGGTAGCCTGGTCAAGGTAGGGACCGGGTTTCTCAACTGGCAGACTGATCTCCACAGGTAGACTGCTGGTGGTGGCCCCCGGGTCAAAAAATGGCTTCTGAGTGGGAGTCACATCTGAAGCTGGCTTCACAACCGGTTCAACCGGCACTGTGAAAACCTTGGCTAGCAACATAGCCTTCAGTCTGGAAAACATCTCTCCCCACCTGTCATCCAGTTGCTTGAGATCTTCAGTTGAAGGTCTACTGTTTGAAGATCTCTTCTTGCTGGCAGACGGCTTGGGAGACTCACTACGTTTCGTCTTCTTGGTAGGGGTCGACTGCACAGCCTTGACCTTTTCCACTTTACCCAGTACACTAACGTGTGCTGGGTCCACGAGAGTGGGGGTGGATGAGGCCGTAGAATTGGAGGTCGTCTTCTTGTCTTTTCTGTCCCTATAGGTAGGTGTAGCCAGTTGAAGGGACTGCTCAGGGGTAAACCCTTTGCAAATAACGCATTCCTTCTTCAGGACGCAGGGGTCGTCGCCTAGCCCTTTGTCCCTACAGCGCGCACACTTGGAGTGGGTGTCGAACCCAGCCATAGCGTGTCCGCATGAACCTCTTCTTTGTCCTGGTCATGACATAGTTGTAGATAAAACTTCTGAATTACTTCAAATATGAAATAAAACGGATGAGTTCGGTATAAAACCAAAAATTCATTGTCGTTGAAAAGCAATTGTCCATTGGATAGGATGTATTAACGCAATAAAATAGTGGTTTTGCATTTTTGGCAAAGATTTGAAAATTCAAAAAGGCCTCCCATTTTGGGGAGAAGAAAATTTGTTGAAAATTGGCAAGAATAGATTACTTAGACACCCTGGGGGTCGAAAATTTTGACGAAATCCCTTTATCTCGCACAGTTAAGGAGATAGAAGCCAATTTGTGTTTTTCCATTTTTGGCAAAAATTCGTAAATTCAAAATGGCTGTCATTTTGAGGGAGAGGAAAATCTTTTGAAAATTGCAAAGAGTAGTTTCCTAAGATACTGTGTGGGTCGAATATTTGACGAAATTGCTCTATCTCACGCAGTTAAGGAGATAGAAGCAAATTTGTGTTTTTGCATTTTTGGCCAAAATTCGGAAATTAAAATGGCCGCCATTTTTGGGGAGAAGAATATTTTTTTTTGAAAATTGCCAAGAGTACATTGCTTAGATACCCTGTGGGTTGAAAATTTCGACGAAATCGCTCTATCTCGCAGAGTTTAGGAGATAGACATATTTAAGTTTTTTGCTATGTAGTTATTACTCAGGAGGTTAAAGCTATTACCATCAACAATAATACCAAGCAGGCAACTGACCCTATAAAGCTTCACACCAAATTTTACAAAGATGAGTTAAATTTGTTTCCTTTCAAAGAGTAAAAGCAGAAATGCAATTCAGAATAGGCTCAAAGTAGCAAAGCAGCTATTACTCAGATAGCTACAAAGCTATCATCGACCAAAAGCTATCCTGGCCAAACTATTGACCCAATTATCCTTCACATAAATTTTTTGTGACGATAGAAAACATTGTTTCATTAAAATATCAAGAAAAAAGTCAACTCAAAGTAGCATAATAGCTATATAGCACAGTAGCTATTACTCAGTTAGCTATAAAGGTATTATCACCAAAAGGAATCCCAAGCAAGCTACTGATCCAATAATCCTCCATCCCAAATTTTGTGAACAGAGGTGAAATACTTTTACTTTAAAATGCTTAAAATAAAAAAGCTACTCTAAGTAGCTAAGTAGCTATTACTCAGTCAGTTATACAGCTATTATCACTAAAAGGAATCCCAAGCAAGCTATTGACCTAACTATTGCTCATACCAAATTTGGTAAAGATATGTCAAATATTTTTCCTTAAAATGCCCGGAAACAAAAGAAGTACACAAAAGTAGCTAAGTAGCTATTACTCAGTTAGCTATACAGCTCTCTTCACCAAAAGCACTCCCATGCAAGCTATTAACCTAATAAACACCCATACCAAAGATGGTAAAGATAGGATAAATACTTTTCCCTGAAATGACCGGAAACCAGACGGCGGACGCCAGAAAAAGCCAAAATAATATGTCCACCCCCAAGCGGGGTGGACATAATAACACCCTCCTAAAATAAGTATTTTTGGCTGAGTGGCGATGATTCTAACTCTAATAGTACTTTTATAGTGCTTAATCTCCATCTATTCCACAGAAAATGACTGAAACAAGACCAGAAAAATAGCCAGCCTCGACAGGTAAGAACCCCAGCTAGTAGTTAGAACTAAATGGGCAACAACATTGAGATTTGGGAAAATTCTGGGAACTTTGGGAACAAATTCAGTTGTAAGAAGGATACAGAATCCACCAAATGTTGTCAGATGTAAGATATAATTTAAGACCGAAAAGTATTTAAAGTGTTGCCGTGGCAACAGGTGTTGTCAGATAATCTCCCAAACCTACTCAGCTGTAGATCCTGTTTTGGTTGAGATATCCTGAAAATTTGGTGAAAATCCATATATCGGTTTAGCCTGTGGACCCCCCCCCCCCAACAAAAAAGGCAACAGTTGTTACTGGATAGTGGATACCCCAAAAAACCTAATCAGCTCTAGATCCTCTTGGGGTAAATATACCCTGAAAATTTGGTGAAAATCCTTGCATGTGTTTAGGCTGTGGAACACCCACCCACCGCCGCTGCCCAGACGGCACAGGGGACGACCATAACCCCAGCCTTTATGGGCTGGGGTAAAAAAAAATTAGGGTGGGTAAGCTTTACAAAGAAATATCTTTTCAATTAATTCCTGAATGAAGAGAGAGATTTGGCTGAGCTTACATCATGAGGCAAATCGTTCCTAGTCCTTGGAGCATCAGAGAGGAGGCCCAAAGGCTTTTTAGACTTAAATATTGATGCAAAGTGTAGAACCTCAGGCAGCACACCATCAGATTGACTTCTACCAGTTATGTACACACTGAGTTATGGGTTTAAGAAAAGGTTCAAAGTATTTTGGATACCCACTCTGTAGAAAATTGTACACTCTATTGAAAACAGAGCGATGCGTGATAGGCAACCAATGAAGACTCTTTCTTACAGTAGTGATATGTGAGTACTTGGTGGTATTAGACACAATTCTAGTAAGACTGTTTTGAACACACTGGAGCCTACAGAGATCAAGAGCAGAGAGACTTCTAAACAAGCAATTACAGTGGTCAAGATGACTTTCAACAAAGGCGTTTAACCACAAGAGCAGCTTCACATGTGAGATACCTTCTGTGTCGCTTTAGATCCCTGATAAGACCAAAAACAGCCTTACAGATATTCCTGACATGGCATGAGTGGGAAAAATCTGAATCAATCCAGGCACCAAGGTTCCTAATCGCCTCAGCCCTGATATAGGTCAAATATAAGCATGAGGAAAAATTTTCCCATGAATGAGGTATATAACTGCCAAAAAATTGTAAGAATTTGCCCACTGATACGGGAGATATTCAAGGGAGACAATAATGTGGTGGCGGTGGTGGTAGGGAAACCCAACGTGAAATATAAAGGAAGGGCCTTTTTCAAGGGATGCTAGAGATACATGTACTTGACATCTTGACCTGTCAGTAAGGTAGAGGATGACCTTACAATCTCTTGGTGAAAAGAGAAATTAGATACACTGTGTACTTTTAAAATCTTAAATCTGGCTAAGGCCTTTGGTGAATATGGTCCTTACTGTTGATATTTACACTCTCTTCTACAGCTTAACCACATGCACAAAAATTTAGATTTTAAAACAAACGTTTAAGTATGATGGATACTGAATAAAACACAACACACGAGTGTTATCCCAGTATTTGAGATTTACAAACCTTGTTATGACTGTCTGTCTGTCTTATGGTGTTCTTTAATAATACTTTTGACACTTGTGATAACATCTTTGTTGCCATACTGACCTGAAAAACAAAAACAGAACATTTATTTTATTATCCACCATGCGACGCATCTGCCCTAAATACAGGGAAATACAGACCGGGAGGGTTTTTTTTGTGTACAGCGGGGTCCCAGTACTATGGATAATGAGTGTGAATAATTTTTTTTTTAACAATATCTTAGAAAGTATGTAAGTTGCAGTTACAAATATGTGTAATATATGATTAGAAAGGTATTCTTACAGTGCTTCTGCTCATGTTTGTTCCATAAAAATCAATACAGAAATGACTGAGATATTGCAAGTTAAAGATCAAAGTTTTTATATTTACTGTTGCCACCGCTTTTTGAAAGCCTTTTTCACGTTCTCTCATTAAATATTCATATTATTTAAACCATAAATCGTAATTTTTTTCTTTTCTTGTGTGACTACAATCCTTCAAACAAAACTTACAAATGATTCTCTCATGTCTTTTAGGGGCATCCTTTATAAGTGTGCAAATTTAACCGATGTCAGTTGATCAATAAGATAGTTGGAGGCTGAAAACCTCCTTCTGTTACTGTCAGGTGGCCATAACTTCATTCATATTGGGGCATTAAGTTGACCATAAAATAACAGTGTCCCTTTTGCCATCCTTTATAGGTGTGCAGAGTTTAACTGAGGTCAGTTGAACAATAAGATAGTTGGAGGCTGAAAAACCCCTTATTTCACTTTAAGGTGGCTACAACTCCATTCATATTGAGAGTTTAAGGTGACCATAAGTATTATTTTTATCTATTTTAATGCCAGTGATAATTTAGATATAAAATATGGAAAAAGAAAGGAGCCAGAGGATTTCGTTCCAATTTGATGACTTTAAGCAGGCCATAGGTCCATTAACATTTTGAGTTTAAGGTCACCATAAAGTCAGAATATTTCTTTGGCAAATCTTAATGTACGTGCCAGTTACCTTAAGTAAAGCATAAGGTCTCCGCAAAGTATCCCACAAATTTTTCCCGCCCCTATAGTTTTAAAGAAAGATAAAAAGGAAAGAAAAATTTGAAAACCGAAGAACTTATTCAAGGGAGACCATAATCCTGCGGCGGCGGCAGTAATCAGTCGAACTTATGTGAAAACAAATAAGCGTCCCTGACAGGCCACTTAATTAGATTTTTCTTTAAATATATGAATATATTTACATGTTTTACTAATATAAGGTGTTTCCCTTTCATTTTTTTATATTTTAAGCATTTGCACACTTCAATTGTTTGTGTAACAATTTTTTTATAAGACGGCATTTTAATATAACGTATCTCGAAGATGCCTCACTATAAAAATGTTTAAAGTTTCCTGAATTTTGCATTATCAAAAATGAAAATCAAAAATAGCTATTACTCGCTTGATTATGACCCCATACCTACAAAAAAGATATGGTGGTGAGACCTCATACCCACCAATTCATGCAGCAAATATAAACAAGTTACAACTGATTTACTTAACAGTGATAATCTGAAAGTAGCTGTTGCTCAGCTATGCCATGAGCTACACATTTGCATTTTTTACTATATTATAGCTGACCCAAAAGTAGCTGACTAACATATTTAAATAAAATTCTCTAAATGCAATAGTTTTCAAGTTACAAGCAATTTACTCAACAGTGAGAACCTTGAAGTAACTATTGCTCAGTTATGCAATGAGCTACAGATCTGCAATTTTACTATGTTATAGCTGACCCAAAAGTAGCTGAATAACATATTTAAACAAAATTCTCTAAATGCAATAGTTTCCAAGTTACAAGTCAAATTTTTTTTATCTTTTTGATTCCCCAGAGGATAATTTTGACTCCTGGGCTTAAAATAGCTATTACTCGCTTGATTTTGACCCAGGCCTACAAAAAAGATAGGGTGGTGAGACATCATACCCACCAATTCATGCACTAAATATAAAATTAATCTGAAAGAAACTAAGCCCTACAGCTTGAACACATGCAATAGTGATAATTTTTTATGTTTTTGACTCCCAAGAGCATAATTTTGATTTCTGGGCTACCAAAGGAATAGGGTGGCCAGATCTCTGCCAGAGCCACTTGCAAAGTTTAAAAGAAATCCCAAAGAAATGTGGCTTGTAGGTTGAACACAAGAAATCTCTGCAGACATGGATATGTATACGGACGTGGACGATGACCGCACATGATCCATAGTATCCCCGATTTTCAGGAATACAATTAAAAGAAATACCAGTGACACATTGCAATTAATATCTTTGGGTAAGCTTTTGAATAGTGTAACCCCAGATATAAAAGGTGTTTTGGCTTTTAAACTGCTTCTGTTATGCTGTACATAAAAATTTAAATTCGGAATGGACTAAATATCCCCTCCCCCCACCCACCCTTGGATATTATAATCATTTAATCCTGCTTTACTGATAATATTCATTCATTCATTTTATTTTATTATAGTGACATGTATTATACAGTAACAAAAGATATTACAAAACATAAACAAAGAGAAATACCCAGCCCTCTTTTGGGCTTATAAGTCACTTTAAATATAAAAATTCAAAGCATGATTTGTTTGATTAGTTGAAACTAGGAATTTATATTAAAGTATGAAAATTAAAAATAACTAGACCTATCGCATCGGAGAACCGATGCAAATTGTATCCACCAGAAAGAAAACTCACCAAAGCCATTCTAACATTGCTTAACCTTGAAGGAGAAGCCCAAGGTGAAATCTGACCATATCAAAAGATTCTTAGCCCATGATTTCCTATAGGTTGGTGTGACACTGCAAACCTCTAGGAATACAAATAAGCAAGATATAAACACTCTTAATTTTGGCAATCCTCATTTGACCTTGACAGAGGGGCCAAAGGTCAAATCCAATCACACCAAAAGATTGACCTTGGACCCCTCCTTCAAGGTCAAACGAGCATAGCCAAACTTATATGTGCTTATAGTGCGCTTATTATTGGTCCTAGAGGCATGGGATGGTAAAACAACTTATAGGAAATCATGGGCTGGGAATCTTTTGGTGTGGTCAGATTTGACCTTGGACCCCTCCTTCAAGGTCAAATGAGAATTGCCAAAATTAAGAGTGTTTATATCTTGCTTATTTGTATTCCTAGAGGTTTGCAGTGTCACACCAACCTATAGGAAATCATATACCGCACCCTTTTTACCGCACCCCTCCTCTGATTAGGCACGTTCCGGTGGTCGATAAAATACTTATTGATCTTATCAAAATCTTGCAGTACTTATTATTTTGTGTTCTGGTGGTACCTTGCCATGAGTAAAATAAGTATTGAACTAATTGTTATATCTCGCCAAATTTGTATGAGAAGTATTTACAATTATGATATGATCTAGACGTGGTTACCTCGACTCTACTTACTTGCGTGTAGAGCCGTGGCACTACCCCACATAAAACTAGAGATTTGCATAAAATACAAATACCATAAAAATTATACACACAACTGTTCCCACAACTATTTTGTTACATTGACCTCAACAGTCAGTCAACATGCAAACATATTTGACAAAAAAATAAATTATATTTCCTCATTATCAATACTTTTTGGACCATTTCTCCAAAAATTTGAAAATGCTCTTTTGTTATAAAAACTGTATAAAATAGCATATATGTTATACACATATTGTATTTGTTGTGCCCTTGGCTTAATATCAACTGCTTTTAAATATATCAAACCATTTTGAGTCATTTTATCAAGTTTTATTCACCAGAAAATGATTTTTTGCAAATCCCTAGTTTTATGTGGGGTAGTGCCACGGTGTCGAGAGGTTTCGCGGTCGAGAGGTTTTGCTGTCTTGGTCGTTTCACTGTTAATTTGGATGATTCGCGGTAAAGACTGGAGATGTTTCGCGTGAATTTCTCAGATCCTAAGATGTATTATTTCACTTATGTATCTCTATCTCTATAATATCCACAAACTAATTGATAAACATAAAAACCCTAACTTCTTCGAAGTCAGTTATGTGGATTAGTCCCTTATAGTCCATCAAGTAATTGCTACAACACAAGAGAGCCTAATCCTAGGTAGTCAAAAAGAATTGCAATCAGTATATCACTGTGGAATTAATTAGATGTAGTTGCTAAAAAATATAATATTTTATCTCAATATAATTTAACATCACATACCATAAGATCCACGATTAAAATCTGAAAAAAATGGTACCTCAATTATCAAAATCCGTCCATTAATAAAGATTTTGTGCCACTCTTAACTTAAAAGAAATAATAAAAGTTCACCGCGAATCCTCCAATAAGTTTTACGTGAAACCTCCATACCGCGAAACCTCCTGTAATCAGTGCCACGGCTCTACACGCAAGTAAAGTACAGTAGAGCCCAGGTAACCACGTCCAGCAATATTTTATAGACCAAATCAACATCCCCTCCACGTCACACTACTGGGTAAACAAACACTCCACTCACTCCACTGATCTAGTGAAGTTCTGTGTATTGTATACAGTGTACTGTGTGTTTTTCACAGTCGCTTTAATATCATCTTCATTAAAGTGTGTTAAAAATTTAAATTAATACCTTTAACATGTAAAACATAATAGATTATCAGAAGAAATGTATAAAAAAAAGAATCCAATAGCTAAAGACTACAAATTTGTTGCAGAACAATACATTCATAATGTTTTAACTGCAGTAAAGAATGACCACAAGCTCTCTATCAGGGCTCAATGTTATGCCTCTCAGAGAAAGATGAAAGGAGTGTCTTACATTAATACCTTTAGGTATCTAATTAACTATCTTATTTATTGTAGTGTCTCTCAAATATTTTTCGGGAAAACTGAACTATAACCTTAAAGAAATAGTGAGATTATATTGTGCTATTTTTATATATAGAATTGTGAAAAGAAAAGTAGTAATAAATTCATCAACAATTATTACTTCAGTCATACTACAAAATATTCTAAATTAATCACAAACTGGAATAATATGTTATTTGTAACATAGGTTTAGATTTATGCAAAGCAAGGTGAATGGTGTAGAGTGTATTTTTTATAAACAAATATTTCCTCTTGTACATTAATTACTCACTACTTTTTGAACTCTTCATTTTGTATGGACAATACCTTACTTATGTGTCTGAAATAGAGTTCTTCTATTCTATTTCTATTCTAATTCTCTTCTATTCTATTCCAATTCTTATTCTATTCTATTCTATAAAGTGCTTTGCTTTTCAGGTTTTCATTGAAATATAGTTGAGACAGCATTAGACTTAAGGTGTCTCCTATCTGTAATCTGGTAGGAAGTCATCTGCCTTAAAATGTGCTGAGCAAACTTTCTTTTTGCCGAGATTAAAAGCATTCCTTCTTATTTTAGCCAGTCAAGCCTGTAAAATGTTAACTTTAAGGTTTTACAGCAATCAGTGCTATGCAGTATTCATATATCTATCTATATTTAAACATTTTGTTTCATATGAAACCATGAATAAAATTTATTTTTAACTAAATATTGTTAATATAAATATGTGTTTATCAATATCAGGTATTTAAATAATCTGAATTAATATCAGGTATTAAAATAAACTGATCAGCCTTGAACTTTTATTCTTTTGAAAGGATCTCTTTATACAGTAACAAGCAAATCACACAAGCACAAAAGTCTCAAGTACTATAAGTTGTTTAGTAAGAGATCATTTAACAAAAATAAAATGTGTAAAAAATACTTTTTAGCCTTTATTTTATATAATAAAAGGCTTTACTTTCTTAATATTGCCATCTTTGGGAAAATTATGCATTGATATACTTGATGTATATCTAGAATTGTTACACTATGGAATACAACAAAAGCACACCACAGTTGAAAGTAAATGTAAACTACTGGCTGACAGAGCTGGCTGGAGTGCAGCATGTTTACCCACTGACGTCACTCACTGGCTGTTTTGGGGGGGGGGGGGGGGGGGGGATGTTGATTTGGTCTATTGTACAAATATTTTACCGCACCCCACCACACCTCGGGAGCTCCGAGTTTTATAAGGCACCCTGGGGTGACGAAAATTCACTGGCTGTGCAGTACAGTCAAGTGCACCATAAACGTTGCCTAAATCACATATTATCGCCCATGTATTTCCTGAGGGTAATATTTATACACATTTCATGTTTATATCAAACTACAAAATGAAGCTTTATATGTACCAACCTTTCGTCCTCTTCGATATTTGACAAATATACAACTAAAATCAATAATATTCCAATCTTCCTAAAATCAACAAGGGCCACACTAAAATTATGTATCCGTTTAGGCGTCCGTATTTTCGGGGTGTGATCAGATATATTTCATGGGTTGTTCCATTATTCCATTGTTCTAAATGGTTCAGTAGAACTAACATATGTGGGAATTCATGATTTTTGCATTATTCTTGGCCATTCTAGAGTAAAATGGTGGGATTTTTGTGGCTGTATTTGTTGGCAAAACCTTAAGCTTAAGACTTGGTTAAAATCGTTGGTTCCATTTAACTTGATTTATTTGGGTTTAACGTCTTTTTCAACACATTTTAAACACATTTTAAAAAGTTATATCACAAAAGGTAGTTTTAAAGACAGAAGAAATCAGTATATACTTGTGTATATACTTGTTGGTCAAGATTTTGCATTGTAAACTGCAGGACCAGGATTCACAAAAGGTCTTAAATCTTAGACAAAATTTTAGATACCGTAAGAGCAGTCTTAAGTATAAGACTTTTGTCTTAGCTGAGATTATATCTTAAGTTGGGATTCACAAAAAGTGCTAATCGAAAGCTAAGACAAAATTTATGCAAAAAATCTTAATTATTTTGTATCCAAATTAACATGTTTTAGCAAAACAAAAATATTTTTCATAGATAAATACACTGAACATGCTCTTCAAAATTATAAAACAGACTTGTTACCTTTTTTGTAAAATTATGTAAAAATAGTAATCATTGTGTTTTATTGTGAGTCAGCCATTTTTATGACAATATTTTTGCCACAAGGAGGTAAAATGTGAAAATTTATAGGAAACTGAAAATTATGTAAATTTCTATTACAATCCACAGAAATTACTTTTATAAGTATAGATCTCCAGAGTATATTTTTGGTTGGTATAACAAAGGATAAAATTTAAATACATGCAATAGAATATTTCAAAAATGACTTAAGTCTGCCCTGCAGTGGTCTTAAAGTTAAGACAAAACTTAAGACAAAATTTTGTCTTTTATGAATCCCATTTTGCCTAAGCATAAATTTTGTCTTACGTTTATGACAAAGTTTTTAACATTTAACACTTTTATCTTAGACTTAAGACAAATCTTAGACTTAAGAAATTTTGTGAATCCTGGCCCAGGGCATCAGTAAACAGCTACCAAACTTCCCTCATAGAGTCTGGGGTTATAACTGTACACCTCAGAGGTGCAAGGCGAGTGTGTTATCTACTTCACAGAGCCCCTGCTAAGACATTTGGTAAATATGACCCAAAAGTCCTCTCTAGAGAATTAATTTGGCCCCTGAAACCCAAGATGGCCTGCTGTCATCTTACATTAAGTGGTAACCTGTTCCATTCCACTGGTGCGACCAGACAGAACCATGCCTCCTATTTCATTTTTTAATGCATTTAGGGAACTGAGAGTCCAATCCCATGAGTAAGACTGCTAAACTTGAAATATAGGTCAAAATATTTCACTGGTCTAAATGTCTGTGTACTTTGAAAAGTACATGACTGAGAAACACAGTTGAGCCTTTGTCTAAATTGTAACCTGAAATTTGTTTCAGTAATAGAATTTCACTTTCTAACTGGGTTAGGGGATGTAGATAGTGCATTTGTAACATTTATAGAAATCATAATGCCCTAATATATACACGGGTGGTCACTGAGATAAACGGTCTTCAGAAATTATGACACAAAAATGGTTGAAGGGTTTAAACAATATAACACAAACCAAATGTTACGGTGAGCATTGGTTTAGTGTATGTTGTTATTTAGTTTGTGTGATTTTTTATTTACACTACTTAAATTTGAAAGCTTTGAAGACTGTTTATCTCTACGACCATTTACCTTTGTGACCACCAGTGTAGTGGCCAGAATGACACATTGTTCAAGGTTTATTGTGATAGCCTTGATGAACTGGTTTGAGAAGAATATTTGTACAAAATGAGCCTTAATTGTGCAAAGCTAATAGAAGGTTGGCAATGCTGCATACTGTCTCTTTTTTTGCAACACAATTGCCAAAAGTAGATATATTGATCATAACCTTGCTCCAGGCTCAAGTTTCTTTGTAGTTAGGGAAAGTTTTCAGTTCTGATAATGGAGTTTCAGTTTCTATAATGTACTCATACATGTACTGACTCTTAGAGAAGCATACAACTAAGAGAAAAAAACTGTCAGACACAGTTCTATCTCTTAACATGTATGAGTGCTTTATGAATACCAAATATCTGTGTGCATATTTGAAAAGATATCATGCAAATTTGAAAGCTATATTCATCAAAGAGATACAACGTCTTCTTTGCGTAATAGCCTGTATCATGACCCAAATCATACTGTTTTCGCTTTTGTTTTTTATGTTGTTACTATAATACAATTCACGCATTTTTTCCTTGCGGTCTCTGTTCCTTCCTTGTGTTTGACCAGCGGTGTATAAATTTAGTTTATGTCAACAACACAAAAGGGAGGACCTTGGAATTATATATTTTTTTGTAAATGTCATGGAGTTTGCCTATTCTGTGGTATTTCTTTCAATTCACTGTGAGTAAGTTTTCGAAATCTTACGTCAAGGGAATTATGCTTGCCAGTTCCTGATCCTTCTGAATAGGCACTCTTGATTGACTAGTTTGAACTGCTTCCCCCTGTCCCCTGACTTATCCGCCCTGAAGAAACCTAAACCATCGTTTGAAAATGACGTTGAACCCAATAAATAATTGTTAGTCAAGAGGAAAGGTTAGTGTAGAGTTCAGACTGTTGGGAAATGCATTAATTGACTAGGCCATCATAATTAGACCTTATGCAAGGTCCTTCATTAGTGCACTATGATTCTCCGAAAGCATTTCCCTCCAGAAGGAAGTTTTCTTCCAGTGAGAGTGTAAAATCCAGACTGTTATAAAATGCACCCATTCATTGTCTCAAAAAAAGACTTGTGAGCAAGTCTACATCATAATGCATGTACTTGTAAGCAAGTCTAACCTTGTATCCACATATATAGACTTGCAGCTCCATATCTAAATCTGTTAGACTATCTAAGGGGGCACATTATTACTCAGTCTTTTGCTGAAAGTCTATTCTATCACACACACAATGGCTTGGTATTCAGGAATTATCCATGCATATGTATTCTGCGAGATTTGTAAAAATACTGTTGGGTTTCTGTTTTTCTGTTTTTGTCCTTTCATGTGATGTGTGGCCAAATTTATGTCTAAAGGAACAATTTTCAATAAAAAACACCAACTTCATACTAATACACTTATGTTGTCTATATACAGATTATATACAATTTTTCACAATAAAAACAACTATGTACACTGAAGCCTTTCACTTCACTCAAGACTCTAACTCTCGAGTCTCTCTAACACAACTCAAAATGTTACTATATAACACGACATAACTCAACTGGCTGTGTGTCTGTCCTTTTATACTGTTTTCTGCACCAAAGCCCACATCCCATCAATCATTAGCCCGAAAAACTGTGACATAACATAAAGCCCACAATCTGTGGGTGCCCACAAACTGCGGGTGCCCGCAAACTACGGGTCCCCGCAATAGCCCACAAAACTGCGGGGACCTGCAAATGGCCGCAAACTGCGGGGGCCCGCAAGTAGCCCGCAAATTGCAGGGGCCCGCAAATACCCGCAAATTTGTGAGGAGCCCACAAATACCCACAAATCCCAGATACAGGACAGTTTAACTGGCCCACTTAAACATAACCTAAAGAATACCCAGTACATGTATATCATGTATACGCTTCAAAATAAAACATGAAGGAAAATGTGCAATTTAAAACCATAACAATAAATTACCCAAACTAATTGGAGATAGTACTTTGTGAAATGAAGATAGAAACTGCACCCCAATGACTTATTAGAAGGTATGGTCATGCAAGTATTTTTAAGCGTGAGCTCTAGCAAGGCTTGTGCTTCTAGGAATCACTTTTTTGCCTCCAGACTTTCATGAATTGTGGGGCAGCATGATGAGCATATTTCTCTTCACTGACGTTAAGCGGCAATGGACTACATTAGTACTGGGATGGGTGACCCATGGTGCTAGTTCTACACCAGCCATATGAGATGTGTCTGAGTTGGAATTTCTTTTTATCACCAGACTTTCATAAATTCTAGTGCACTACTCGTGTTTCTGATGGCTATGCAGCTGGCACATGTAGACCGAAAAACTTTTCTTCCTGTTTTCTATTTAAATGTGTGAGCACCTATCCAGAGCTTGAACGAGACTTAAAAGCACTGAAGTGTGTGTGTGTGGTTAATGTAAAAGCAAAAGTACTGTCTGTCAGAAAGCTTTTAATTAGAACAAATTTTTCAGTTGTTTGATTACTGTTTCATCTACCGCCATTTACATCCCCTTACTGTCCATAACTACCACCTCTGGATTTCTAACCATTACTCACCGTCATTTACTGTCAGTCACTGTCTCTTTTCCGCTCTATCACTGTCCCTTTATACATGTCTCTGTCCCTGTCCGACCATTTTGGTGACCTTCAGCAGATCTATACATTTTTCATATGGTAACTGAAGGTTAAATATAAGGTATGACTCGCACCGCCCACTGATGTCACACAGTGTGTAACTGTCAGTAACAGTAGCATGAGAGTAGTGTAAATGTCTGTCACCATGAGACAACCTCCATTTACTTCCAGTCATATAATTTTGCCATCAGACTAACACTTGATACAGATGCAAGTCCCAGTCACAACCTTCTATAAACTGGGGACACTATTGTGGTAGCACCGTCCCAACCCCGCTGATACATGGAATCTCGGAAGATGTGAGATGTCCTGGGAGGTGGTTCTGCCGTCGAGTAAAATGTCTAACCACGGGTTATACCAGCTGTAGTGTGAACGGGGTATTAGGTAAGGCTAACTCATTTGCTCTGGATGCTGGGATTTCTTGGAAAGGTTTCACACTTTTACTTTGTTCCAACAATAAAAATTAAAAACAAACAAACCACAGCACTTTTGACGCTTGGTTCAGTTTTCTCAACAAACTTAATTCAAAACACTTCTCCTACCCATGGTTAGCCACAGTGGTTCTATGTATTTCATGCATGCATTTTTTAAATTCTGATGTTGCTTTTAGAAGAAGCTCACAGTAAACCTTTGATCATCTCTGAAAATACATGTTTTCACAGACATATATAAAAGAATAGTAAATAATATGATGGGTTCCACTGGAAAATGGCATATTTACTAAGATTCAGATGTTCCCTGGATATTTATAAATAGCTTGCCAGTCTTGTATTCTTGTCTTGCCGTTTATGAATCCCAACACATTTGTCGTATGAAATTAAAATCTGTAAACTCACACGGCCAGGATAGGTTAACATTAAGCTTACTAAAAATATAACAAAATGTTTGCATTCCTTGTGCAAGACAATTCAGAACATGAATTAAAAATATGATGCCCAGAAATGTCCATAACCCATGGTCCGGGGAAATAGCATTGGAACCATTAAATATAGAACTTACAGTGTGAGTCATGCAAAGGTGCTAGAAAAATAACACCTAAGAGAGAGAAAATGTGTCAGAGAAAAGTATGAAAACAAGACAATTCAATAGCAAACTGACAGCATTGAATAAGTAGACTAAAAGTTATGAAGCTGTAAAATTTCTTAATTGAAGTATAGCTGTCAATGGAAACAGGTACATTAGGCTAATAGTTCATATAATAACCAGTTTCAGCAATCCATATATCAGGTGATCAAAGAGACACACATGTATGTCTCAAATATGGAAGTAGAAAACATTCTTCAACGCCAAGGTCAAAATTCAGACCATGGTCACATCATGATGTTGCACACCCACATTCCCTACCGATGTCCCCACCAAAAGTATCAACTTCCTACACCTTACAGTTTCCGAGATACAGCCTAGACAAGATTTAAAGGTCAGGGTAAGTATGGCAAGGTCAAATAAAGATAACAACATTATGTTGCATATCTATATCCCCCAACCAGTGTCCCTATCCACTTTCTACATCTTACAAGTGTCTAATATATAGCCACTGCAGCAATTTTAAAGGTCAAATCAAGGTCACACCATGACATTGCACACTAACACTCCCAACCAATGTTCCTATCAAGTATCAACATCCTACTCCTAGCGGTTCCTGAGAAACAGTCCAGACAAGAGTTTTCATGCGGCACAGGTGCTCATCCGGATGCCATGGTTGAAAAGGCTGTGGGGTATTAGACTGGTATATTTTAACACTGTGTCTATGAGCTGACTATAAACTCCAGGTTTTATTTCCAATTGCTGATGCCAGATGAATGATAACAATGACTGATGTTACACCCCTGTTCCACGGTAACAAGTTTGTGTTTTGATTGCCCTGTTTCTGTGGTTGGGGTTTATAATAATTTTATTGGTAGTGCTGCTTATCATAAGGCTCGGACGTGTGGTTGGGGCGATCATAGACCTCACAAAAACTTTTGTAACTGAGCCTCTCTGCCCCAAGTATCTGGACCTGGGGGTAAACCTCTATGGGTAAAAGTCATGTGCAGAGCATAAGTCCCTATGTACATAAGCCCTACTGTACCATCTCCGGAGAAAAGCCCAACAAGAGCAAAACCCTTTGTAAAAAAATAAAATAAAAATGCGGACAGTGCAAGAATGAAGAAAAAAAAGCATAACTAGCTCTTTGACCACTCAACTGCAAAACTGCAATCCTAAGCAGTTTACAGGGTACTTTTAATATTTGCAAACAGTCTTGCCAAATACTCGAAATTTTTTTGACATTAGACAAAAATTCAAGCTTATATAATTAATTTTCAGTTTGTTTAATGTGTTCGTACCGATACTGGCTTTTTCATCAGCATTCTACCAAGACACTCTTTCTGTGATGAGGTTTTATCTCCTCACATGTATGACTGCTTTATGAATAATAAAACATGTGTACCTGTTTGTAATTAAAGGGTGCAAGTTTGAGCCCTGAAAAAGGCTAGTTGCAATTAGGATATAAAAATAATAAATGGACCATTTTAAAATTTTTACGTAGGTAGCTTTCATCTTATGACAAAAGAAAGCACACAAATTATTGTCCTGTCTCGTTGTTTTTAACTGTTTACATTATTTATTTAATGCCAATAACTACCCATGAGAAATGTAATTTTATTTTAATCTGAAATGATTAAAAGGAGATTGTGGTTTATCCCATAGTAAAACTTGATTTAAGGCCCTTTTCCACAGACAGAAACCTTATGAAAGGACTCATAGATTGTCATTGTCAGTATTGTTACAAAGTTTGCTATAAAACTCGCTTGTAATGATCCGTGTACTTGTAATAACTTTGGTTTTAACTGTTTAAAGACTTATTTCATCGAAGTTATTGAAACTGTTCAGTGTATAAACATATTACATTAGGATATTTCTATACTTACATGTTATAGTCAACTGTTAGCTGGGATATGTCGATTTTTTAAAAATTTTAATTAAGTAGGTCATAACAGTAAAATATATAGCTTATAGTCTTTGGAGCCAGAAAGGCTAGATTGAGTACCATATGAAGGTTGCATGATAGAGATAGGAAAACATTATACAAGTACATGCAGCAACTCTAGCTGCAGGTTTCCTGTACTGGAAGTAAGCTGCACAATAACAAAGTCATCCATAGAATGACTCCGCGTTATGAATCAAGGAAACGTGAAAAGATGATGGTTAGATTTCTGTATACATTATAAATGATACAATATAATAAATGTATTTGAATATCAGTACATGTTTCAAGAATTGCTACAGTATGCGTGGGTTGCAAAAGTTGAAAACTATAAAAAGTATCTGACTTGGTTGGTTTTATCAAAAAATCTTTCTGCGTGAAAGGATATGACTTGAATAACATTATTTTGATGTTACTGTAACATTGTAATACAAGCGTATACCATGCACACATGCATAGAACACTACAATATAATTGAGTAAATGTGTTTTCATTCAGGTAGCAGTTATATGTGGATAACTAAGTGAAAGTGATAACATTTATATTTATGGTTTATATAGTAACTGCTTATACTACAGAGTTGTCAAGGTAAGTATGGAATTGCCAAATTAAACATTATGCTGATGATAGATGTATGCCTACGGCAGATAGTACATTTTCATTTTCAACTCTGTTTTAATTTGACCATTATTGTCCTATTGAGCTAATACCCAACTCTAATATTTTAAAGTGTATCTGTACAATCAAACATTGTACAATGAAATATAACAAAATTTGTCTCTATATGTTAGCAATAATTAGCATACTTCAGTGCTGCTTTTCGTTGCACTAATCTAAATTATGATTTTGACAGAATGAATAGCAAAATAGTATATATTTTCCAAGTTTCAAAACACTTCTACTTAAACAATTTAATGCTTTACATGTAATGTAGACCATGCAGAAAAGAAATGATAAATGACAAACATTAGAGGTGTGAAGATCTACATATCCTACTGTGTGATGGATGACTTTCCTTGTCATCAGCTCTATGTGAAGTCACACTGAAACTGCTCTGGATACACCTAGTAGCCGGTGTAACGCCATATTTTACACCCCTGCCATATTTTACACCCTCTCTTTGATCTTTTAGGGGGTGCATTATATGGCAATCATATTTTACACCCCTAACAATAGGGGACTTAGGGGGTGTAAAATATAGCTGCCATATTTTACACCCCCATCAAAAGTTACACCCCCTACTGGGCCATACAGAGCAAATCAGTTGGGGAGTAAGAGCAAACCTTTTATTGGTTAGATTGCAATTGAGTTTGTAATTGTACATTGCCCAAACCACTGCTTAGAACTTGATTTGTTTTACTTCTGGGGTGTGATAGAAACTGGATTAGATTATAATATGTCTATTGTTACAAGACTCTTTAAGTCTATTTGTTTGGCTATGTATGTGACTTGGTAAATGGATTAGTCTTAGATTTGCCTGTTGTTGTAGCATTCTTTTGAAGTTGATTTGTTTCACTTGTGGTTAAGTGACTAGCTAAGCTAACAGGATTAATTGGTATTGTTGAAAATCTCTTTTTAAGGTCATTTTGGGAGATACATCTCCTCCCTGATAATGTAACATAAATTTCTTCATGTACATATGCTTGTATGGTTTATATTATGTTCAGAGTAAAAATCATTCTTGAAGAACTTTATTATTACATTATTATTATTACATAGAAAACTATAAAATACCATTGTTAATAAAATACTCTGATATGCAATAACATCCAATGTGTTCAGGTATCATAAAATATATTTCAATATTCATGGATATCAATAATATATTACAATTCATTTAATTTATGTACATATGTCATTTTTGCTTGTTCATGGTTTCTAGATGAGAAGCCACAGATAAGTTGTTCAATGGACCCATTTTGTTCATTATGTGATGTAAATCCAACCAAAAGAAACAATGCATAGATCTAATTAACTAATCACTAACTTATCATAAAACAATAACCTATGTATCACCTATTACTGTAAGCCTTTTAAAATCAACAAAATGAAAACACTAACAATTAATAAACAAGAACCCCCAGGTGAGAAGCCACAGAAGCTTAAAGCCTTGGACATAGTGGTGACTTAAGACAAGAATATGGATATTTTCAATTAGGACTAGCCTAGTGAATACAAATCAACAACAATGGGTTGGCCTGTCACTTCAAAGGATAATATAATAATATATAGAAAGGATTTTGTCCCACTGTATTAACACTAAATATATTTTATTGCATTCAGTTTGTTATACTTAGACATATAACAATTTGTAAGCAAAGGAATTATTGTCTGAGTTTTAATGCTTGATTTGTGGATGTTTATAGCTGTTGAACTTCACTTATTTCATAATATAGTAACTGTAAAGAAATCCATCAAGGGGTGTAAAATATGGCAGGGGGGTGTAGAATATGGCAAGGGGTGTAAAATATGGCAAGTGAACTTGCCATATATTACACCCCCATGTATTTTATGTGGGGTGTAAAATCTGGCGCTACACCGGAGACAGACCTCCTTTACTCGTTCACTAGCCTTGTCTTGAGACCCTTAATTTTACAATGGAGCAGATATTGTTGAGAAATCCCCAAAAATCTGGAGTCTCGATAATTCAGAAATTCAGATCATCGTTGAGGAGGATCTAGCACCCACAGGTGGACCCAACCTTGTGTCAAAATAACCATGATCTGTTGTTTAAGTTTTTAATCCAAGCCCATAAAGGCTTGAGTTATAGTCATTTCTTGACCCTTAATTTCTTTAGCTGGAAAGAAACCAAGAATTTTGAATCTGGGATAGTATTTACAAAAGGGATCAAGATCAAGTTGAGCCAAATATTGGCTCAAGTTTAGCATAAACAGCCATAAACTTGAGCTGATTTTTGGCTCAACTTTAGCTTGATCCCTTTTGTTGAATACCAACTCAGAACAGATGACACTCAATATCACGGTTCACTAACATGTTTGTTGATGGATCACTGATGTGTAAATTGCGTTGTAATGTTACTAGGATGAATTCTGTTTAAATAGTTTTACCTTGTATATAGTCTTGGTATTTCAATTCATACTACTTAAATTGGATTACAGATATAAACATTTTAGAAAGGCTAATTTGTGTATTCCTTGGCAACTAGGAAATACGGAGATCCCTAGAACATGTGGGAGCATTTTGGATGTATACTGACCCATTTAGAGTTTTTATAAAAAATAGCCAAAAGAATTGCTGCTTCTCTGCTGCATCAGTAGAGAATGGGGAGAACACTTGTTTGATGAAAGTCTTATCCAACTGGTACAAGATCTATAATATTCTGCAAGCCTGAATAGTTCAGTGTACTGTTCATACTGCAAAGCTACCTATTTTCTTACAGGATCTGGTTGTTAAACGCTTCATTAAAGGGCAAAGTACAGAGGGATTAAAGAGCATTTCAAATCACTCATTGATCTGCCAAACATGATTCTGAGCCCCATTCACACTACAGGCAGTATACCCAGTGGTCAGAACTTTTACTTTGCAGCAGAACTGCCTGCCAAGACGCCTCATATCTTCCAAGGTTTGGTGTATCGATAAGGTGTGATGTGCACGGTCACTGATTGGACACGGTGTGTAACTGTAAATAACAGTAGGATGGCGGTAGGATGAGAGTAGTATAAATGTGTGTCACCAAGAGACAACCTCCTTTTACCCCCACTCGCCTTATGTACTGTCACATGTATTACACCGAAACACGACAGAGTCACATTATATACCGCGGACAATACCTTTAGTTACCGTATGAAAAATTCTTCTGTGCATGCTCACAGTTCCAAATTCAGAAGCAGAAATTTTAAACACTGTGGTACTTCCATAGAATGCCCAGGGAATAGGATGGCGGACACTGTATCACAAGTTTGCATACTGTTTCTGTTTATTTGGGGTTTTACATTGCTTTCAACACTGTAAGGTCATATCACGATGGGTAGTTTTGTGGGCACAGGAAACCAGTACACACAGTTGGTCAAGGTTCTGTACTGTAAACTGCCGACCAACAGCAAGCAACTACCAGCTTTCCCACTTGAGGTCAGGCCGGGAACTGAACCCCGATCTCAGAGGTGGGAGGCGAGAGTGTTACCACTCTGTCACCGTGGCCGCCTCACAAGTTCACATACAGACGGTAGTTGTAGGACAGGGGCATTTCGCCCAATGCTTACCATAATTGTGGGGTATACCGCGTGTAGTGTAAATGGGGTATAAAGTAACCATACCAACCTATTATACATGGCAAGTGCTGCATAGTTGTTTGCCTTGTTTGTTTGGCTGTTTGTTTGTCCACATGCAAAGTTCAAAAGCTATAAATAGGATCTGGCTCATTTTTTCACACAAGATGAAGTCTAACTCTGGATTAGTCCTCATAGATGATCCAGATCTGCATAAGACTCCAGAAATTTAGGTATTTTTCAACAGTGTCTGCTCCGTAACTCCAAAACTGTTAATCATACTGGGGTATATTTTCACAAAAGATGGAGTTTACCCCTGGCTTGGTCCTTTTAGATAATCAGGATCCATATTGGAACTCAATATTTGTTTTTTATTTTTCTCCAAAATCCCATTCCGGATCATCAGAGGAGGGTCTGTGCTACCCCAGGCACTGCTCGGTATTAATGTACATATTTAAGCATCAAAAGTGTTTTGAACAAAAGGGTTTAGACATGTAGAGAGACATTCACTGTCATATACATTGTATGGACTACCTCACCAGCCAGTTGGGATGGGTTTATTCCTGCAGATAACGCCTAAAAATATGATAAAGCTAAACTTTAAACTTTTCCCTTTAAACCCCTATATCACTGTCAGGCAGTTGAGATTGAAATTGAAAAAGGATATGTACTGACTGAAAATTTTATGTCTCATCTTTTGAATGGCTTTCTCTGGAAACCCTTTGGTAAAGCAAATATTCAAACCTTACATAGTATACCACATACTTGTAGTATACCTTATTCCATTTTGTCACTGTACATTCATATTTAATGTATATCTGCACAACATCAAACCCCCAAGAATCATTTTGCAATCAACTAATTTCCCTCTGTTTTTGAAATGTCAATAATTGATAAAAATGTATTAAAAAAATCTCAACTTAAAGCCTTAAAGAGATCCTATGTGATAGACCATTCTGTGTATGCAGCATTCTCATCAGACATAACAATAAAACTCATTATAAATCTGCTCTGTTCAGAACATCAGTTGATGTGCTTGCCAAAATCTGACGTCATTTGCCTTTGGCAATATTAGGAACCTTTAGTGAAAACATTTGTATTTGTGGTGTTTGTTTTATTAGACACATATTATTGTCTGCTCTTCAGGTTTCTATACAAATTCATATTGCTGGAATAAATGCTGATTTACAGTTAGATGTCTTGGACTATTTATATGGTTTTGTGCACACTTTTTGTACCAGTGTTACAGTCAAACAGATGACTATCAATGTTATGTTTGTGGTGCCAAAGCAGTTGCAAATTACACCAGTGTATGGTTGCTCACTTGCAAGATATACAGATATGTATTGCTTTGTAACACATGAGGTTTTAAATGGTGAAATTTCTTAGCATATTGACAGTTTTCCGCATATAGTTCCATACATTTTAAAGATTAATTTGTGCAGATTTTAAAGATGAGTTTGTACAGATTTTGAACATTACACAACAGGAATGTATGTTGGAAGCTACTGGATATATTAAAATGGTGTATGGGAAGCTACTGGATATATTAAATTCAATGTAAAACTATATTTTATGGCAAGGTGAAATTTTTAAAGATATTACTGTTGAAATGATGATATTGTTGGGTACTTTCTTGAGGGAAAACTTTCTTGTTTTGCGCCTTAGAACATGACAACACAGTTTCAAAAGAAAGACTGAAAGTTTCTAACTAGCTTTTAATTATACTTCTTAACACATGTTTATGTACAAATATTTACAAGATGTTCTCACAACACAATGCTTCTCAAGTCAGAGACCCATTTCTTACTCAAATTTCTCAAGTCAGAAACCCATTCCGTTCTCTCCGTACTGTGGAATGCTCTGCCTTATATAGGCAAATTTGACGGCCAGGCCAGACTTGGTACTTACGGCCTGACAGCAACTTGCGGACACAACAATACCACCCAAGCTTTACAACCCTGTTGCTTTGAACATAAATACGGCACACACACACTATACAATGTGCCTATGGCTGCTCTGCGGTTACGGCCAATCTACAGTTGCGGCCAGTCTACAGTTGCGGTCAATCTACGGTTGCGGCCAATCTACAGTTACGGCCAATCTACGGTTGCGGTTAATGTATGGTTATGGCCAATCTATGGTTACCGCCAATCAATGGTTGCGGCCAATCTACGGTTACAGCCAATCTACGGTTGTGGCCACTCTATTTTGTTACTATGGCCCCTCTGCCCATTACAGTTGCAGCTCTGCTATATTTAGACTGTATGCATTATCAGAGTGAAAATTTAGTTCAAAGTTTATCTTCAGTGAAATATCTTGTTACATTCTATAATTAACTTTAGAATAAAAAAAAATCACAACAATATTCATGTAATGGGTGAGTCACAAATTTCCTTACTGATGAGTCCGTATGTATTTGCTTTACGAGTGACAGCCTCGTCCTTATTACTCCAAAAAGAGACCCTTGTATCTGGATAGTACACATTCAAGAATGAACCACCCCGAGTATTCATCCCGGTCCCCTCCATAATATATATTTCAACACTGATTGCGATGCTCATGGAAGATTTTCTTATAAATTTTCCAAAAAAAGAAGTTGTTCTGAACATAAAACATATTCAGAGTTGTTTTGATTGCTGATGTTAAAAAGCCTGTAAGGGTCATGTGAGTGACGTAAAAATCCCTGCATAAGTCATAATTACGACATACTATCTCATAATTATGAGATACTATCTCATAATCTTGTAATTATGACATACTTTCTTGTAATTATGATATACTACCCAAATGTGAATCCCAATGAAGGTGTTCTACTCAAATAAGACTGCTCCTACAACACCAGACATGTCACCCTGACTGGCGGGTGGGCGGGCGGTAGGGAAAAACTGTAAGGTGTAGGAAGTTGATACTTGGTCAGGACATTGGTCAGGAGGTGTAGATGTGCAATGTCATGGTCTGACCTTGATTTGACCTTTGACCTTGCCGTAGTGACCTTGAGTTTGAAAATCTTGTCCGGGCTATATCTCAGAAACCGTAAGGTGTAGGAAGTAGGTACTTGGTAGGGACACTGGTTAGGGGTGTAGGTGTGCAACGTCATGGTGTGACCTTGATTTGACCTCTGACCTTGCCGTAGTGACCTCAACCTATAAAATTTTGTCCGGGCCATATCTCAGAAACAGTAAGGTGTAGGAAGTTGATACTTAGTAGGGACATTGGTTAGGGGGTATAAGTGTGCAACATCATGGTGTGACCTTGATTTGACCTTTGACCTTGCCGTAGTGACCTTGACATATAAAATCTTGTCTGAGCTATATCTTGGAAACCCTAAGGTGTAGGAAGTTGATACATGGTAGGGACATTGGTTAGGGGGTGTAGGTGTGCAACGTCATGGTCTGACCTTGATTTGACCTTTGACCTTGCTGTGGTGACCTTGACCTATAAAATCTTGTCCAGGCTATATCTCGGAAACGGTAAGGTGTAGCAAGTTGATACTTGGTAGGGACATTGGTTAGGAGGTATAGGTGTGCAACATCATGGTGCTACCTTGATTTGACCTTGCCGTAGTGACCTTGACCTATAAAATCCTGTTCAGGCTATATCTCTGAAATCGTAAAGTGTAGAGGCTTGACACTTGGTAGGGACATTGGTTAGGATTTGTAGGTGTGCAACGTCATGGTGTGACCTTGATTTGACCTTTGACCTTGGTGTATTGACCTTGACCTTGGTGTATTGACCTTGACCTTGGTGTATTGACCTTGACCTTTAAAATCTTGTTGCACCTTTGGCTCTGTCTTTTGATGCAGATTAAGCACTGTTAAAGTCACATTAGAATTCATTAAGAATTTTACTTTTGCAACTTCCCATTTATATAATATTTATATATACCTTTATATAACTAACAGTGCACTGAAAGTATCCTAAACTTTGTACTGATACCCTACTTCTATATCTCATGGTGTTGAAAATATTTCCCTAGTCTGTGGGGTACAGGCATCTCTGATGCTATTTTCTATGTCCTGTAACCCTTTATTTCTAGTCAAAATTTTTTACTGGTGACATCTACTTTGTTTGACTCATTTTATCGGTAAAATGCTGTTTTTCAATGGAACGTCTTATAAATACATAAAAAATGTCCAATGATTATTTCAGGAAAATGTTCTCTATTATTTTTTTATAGGCATTTCAAATTTTGAAGTGAGAAAAATGTAAGGCGGCCATTTGTAAATCTTTGTTTACAAAAGTTAAACTAACTCACAGATAGACTTAGCCAAAACTTAGACTTAGCTGCTTTGTGAAACCTTGTAAGTCTATGACCACGGACTTAGCTTGAGTTTAAGACAACAATCTTAACTCTAAGTCTGAGTAAAGGCCTTATGTGAAACTGGCTGCAGTCCATTTTTGTTGGTATTTCAAGATTTTGATTATATATTCTCCATGTGCTACAGGAACTGTGTACAATATGTACACAAAATCATAGGCACATTTTAAATATATTTATTGATAAGCAAGAACTTCCGTTAAACATTGAAGTAGTTGTTACACGATTTCACATACACATGAACTTGTACAAAGTTATCCTGACATTAAATTTCTTTTTTTACGCTGATGACAATTGGTTATTTGTTCATTTATGTCCTGTAATATGACTCTTCATCTGGCTAAACTGAATTCTTGTCAAAAGATGGATGCCTTGTCAACCCAAGCTATTTGGAACCTTCCTAGTTTCTGAGAAGCTTCTTCTACAACACCAGACGTGTCACCCTGACTGGCAGTGTTTGGCAGTTCCACGTTTGCACTCTTCAGTTCATAAATCATACATTTTGGCCATAGTTTTCATTCGATGCACTTCAGATCTGAAGTGACCTACCTGCAAAAGACTATCTGAATCAGACAACCCACCCTGCTTTGTCTTGTATGCTATGATCTAGTAACATCAGTGCACTAACTCTAATTAAGCGTCCCTTGAATATCTCCCTTATTATTGGAAGCTTTTTAACCATATTTGGCAGTTATATACCTTAGGCGTGGGAAGATTTTTCCATATGCTTAAATTTGACCTTTCATCTTTATCAAGGTCACATGATCCAAAAATAGTTTTTTCGGGTACACCTGCCCGTCATCGCAGTTCAGGAAAATCTACTGACTGCAGAGGCTTGTAACTTCATACATGTGTTCATACTATTAAAAACGCGAGCTGATTAGATTTTGGGAGCAATCCGATGAAAATTGACCGATTTATGGGCGATTTTCTCACAGGTACCAATCAGAAAGCTTAAAATTCATGTGAACCCCCCTATTATCTTCTTAAGTATTGCATTTAGAGCCATAAAATGTATTGGGAGGTAGTAGGAAACCATATGTGGAGAGTCTAGAAAGCAGGTCAAATTTCCCCTCCGACCCCCCTGTAGGGGTCAAACTGGGGTCATAAAATAGCCAATTTCGTCTTTTTCCCTTATATCTCCTTTATTCTTGCTTCTACAGCTTTAGAATGTATTAAGAGGTATTGGGAAACCATATGTGAAGAGTCAAGATAGCAGGTCAGATTTACCCCCAGACCCCCCCTTATGGGTCAAACTGGGGTCATAAAATAGCCAATTTTGTGTTTTTGCCTTATATCTCCTTTATTCTTGCTTTTAGAATTTTACAATGTATTAAGATGTATTGGGAAACCGGATGTGAAGAGTCTAGCTAGCCGGTCAGATTTACCCCCGGACCCCCCTTTATGGGTCAAACTGGGGTCATAAAATAGCCGATTTGGTGTTTTTGCCTTTTATCTCCTTTATTCTTGCTTTTACAGCTTTAGAATGTATTAAGAGGTATTGGGAAACCTTATGTGAAGAGTCTAGATAGCTGGTCAGTAGTGGGTAAATTGTTTATCGATATTGCCGATATTTATTGTTTTGGAACTGGACTCCCGATATCGAGATCTAAACACGTATTTCAATATCGCCATTTTAAGTAAAACTGTAAACTTACACTGTTAATACTCGAAATAAAGCAAAAATCTGAAGACATTGTACACTTTTATCTCACATTTTTGAAGTTTTCAATGCGTTTTTGATGAAAACTGCATTGTTTTGTTTTGATTCATTTCGTTTCCTGTTAGCGGTTCGGGAAACACTAAAATAGTGTTTCAGTTTCCCAATTCGGACTATTTGGTAGACAATATGAACCCCCCGATATCGCCCGATATTGAAATATTTTTACATTCAATATCGATACCCACAAAGCCAAACGATTTACCTCCTACTGGTCAGATTTACCCATGGACACCCCCTTATGGGTCAAACTGGGGTCATAAAATCGCCTATTTTGTGTTTTTGCCTTTTATCACTTTTATTCTTGCTTTTACAATTTTAGAATGTATTAAGAGGTATTGGGAAACCATATGTGAAGAGTCTAGATAGCTGGTCAGAGTTACCCATGGACACCCCCTTATGGGTCAAACTGGGGTCATAAAATTGCCTATTTTGTGTTTTTGCCTTTTATCACTTTTATTCTTGCTTTTACAGCTTTAGAATGTATTAAGAGGTATTGGGAAACCTTATGTGAAGAGTCTAGATAGCTGGTCAAATTTACCCATGGACACCCCCTTATGGGTCAAACTGGGGTCATAAAATCGCCTATTTTGTGTTTTTGCCTTTTATCACTTTTATTCTTGCTTTTACAACTTTAGAATGTATTAAGAGGTATTGGGAAACCATATGTGAAGAGTCTAGATAGCTGGTCAGATTTACCTCCGGATCCCTCCTTATGGGTCAAACTGGGGTGATAAAATAGCCGATTTTGTGTTTTGGCCTTTTATCTCCTTTATTCTTGCTTTTACAGCTTTAGAATGTATTAAGAGGTATTGGGAAACCATATGTGAAGAGTCTAGATAGCTGGTCAGATTTACCCCCTGACCCCCCCCCCCCCCCCCCCCCCCTCCCCTTATGGGTCAAACTGGGGGTCATAAAATAGCCGATTTGGTGTTTTTACCTCTTAACTCCTTTATTTTTGCTTTTAGAGTTTTAGAATGTATTAAGAGGTATTGGAAACCATATGTGATGAGTCTAGATAGCTGGTCAGATTTACCCCCGGATCACCCCTTATGGGTCAAACTGGGGTCATAAAATAGCCGATTTTGTGTTTTTGCCTTTTATCTCCTTTGTTCTTGCTTTTACAGCTTTAGAATGTATTAAGAGGTATTGGGAAACCATATGTGAAGAGTCTAGATAGCCGGTCACATTTACCCCCTGACCCCCCCTTATGGATCAAACTGGGGTCATGAAATAGCCAATTTTGTGTTTTTGCCTTATATCTATTTTATTCTTGCTTTCAGAGATTTACAATGTATTACGAGGTATTGGGAAACCTTATGTGATGAGTCTAGATAGCCGGTCAGATTTCCCCCCCCCCCCTCCCCTATGGGTCGAATTGCAGTCATAAAATAGCCGAATTTGTCTAGATAGAGTCTAAATAGCCGGTCAGATTTACCCCCTGACCCTCCCTTATGGGTCAAACTGGGGTCATAAAATAGCCGATTTTCAATTATATCTAAATAAAAATGAGCATTATTCATAAGATATAAATAGGCTTGTGGGAACATTGACCTTTTATTTACTCATTGGGATAGATGTGGTCACAGCATTGTGTCATAAACTTCTTGCCTTTCCAAAGGCTCAAATTTTACTATGCCTTTTTCTAAAATGTAAATAGGCATATGGCATTTATAAAGCACTGTTACTCTTTAATTATGTAGTTTTATGGTGTAATTTTCAACCTATTATAAGTATTGATGCTTTATGCTTTCTGACCCAGAGCATTTATTCAATTAACTTTTCACACATTTATAACCATAGAAAACAAAATAAAGCTTAAATTTTTCTTTCATGTTAATGCATAAACTTCCACACTGTCTGCTTAACTTTCACTTCTTCTCTCAGCACTGCATGTTTTTATTTTCAAAAACCTTTTTCTACTGTATATTATATTGCGGTGAACCTTTTTGGGACGCTTAGTTTTTGTTAGCAAAAACATTCCACTAGTTCAATATGTTTATGGATAGTTGTCTCTTGTAGTGTCTGCCAGATGATGCAGGTTAAGTGCTATAAAACTTGTATTAGATTAGATTGTACATATACATGCTTTGTCTGATATATACCAGTACATACAGAGTCATATGTTCTATGATCATATGTGTATTGTATGTCGTACGATATGGACCGTATGTCCTGGTAAGTAATTAATTTTTGTGGAAAAATACATGTACATATGTAAGTGTGTATATGTATACAATGAAATCGATAACAGCAGCTCTACACAATGTTTTGTACAGTTGTATGAATTTATAGCTGCAGTACAAAAAAATAAATACATAATATGTTTACACATTCAAGCTAAAAATGAAATTGCAACAAAAATAAAATACATCATATCTTGTATAACTTTTTGATTGTTTGATTGATTTGGGGTTATTGTTGCTTTAAACACTTGGCATATCAGATCATGCCTTTGAGGAGATTGAAGTCCTCAGTCACTAAGTGGCTTAGCAGGTTTGGTATCTTATCACAAGTTGTCACCTCTGTCCGGGTTCTACTCCCGCAAGTGACAGTACTGAGGACCTGTCCCAATATGACCTTGGCTGTTGAATGGGATGTAAAACCCTAACTTTCACCTTTGAGGAGATTAAGGACAAAGGTCAAAGTTGGGAGTTTTAAGTCCCACAGAGGTGGTATCATACTCGCTTTACATTCTTTAAGATCTGAGTTTGAAACCCAGCCCAATCTCAAAGGAGAAACCTGGTAGTTGCTTTCCATTGGTTAGCAGTTTAGTATTGAACATTGACCAACTGTATGTACTGGTTTCTATACTAACATCGTGGTACTAGCGGTGCTGTTAAATACCAAATGAATAAATAAATTTATAGATTTGTACCCCTGGGATGATATTCATGAATGGATTTAGCCAAGTTTTAGGTTTTTCACTTTAGTAAAAAATTAGGTAGAGTTAAGCCAGAGAACTGTATAAGACTTTTGATGAATATGGTCCATGGAGCATGGAGCTCTAGGCTGAGCATTTTTAAAAAATGGATTGTTCCGCAAAAGGATGTGATTCATCCACAGGTTCCATGAAATTTGCTGACTGAAGGTACAAACACAATGGTGTTGAAATAACACAAAATGTGTTTACCATTTTAATATTGTGGTATTCTGTAATGGTTATGAATAATAACAATTCTTTGTGCCAGCTGTGCAGATGAAATATCTTGTATCATGGCCAACATTACTAAACGTTACAGTGGTCTATTAATACTGATCTAACTTCACTTGTAATTTCTTCATAAATTTGTTGAGAAGTTCAACTTTGGTCCAATTTTTCAAAATGGGATAGTATTCTGTATACTACAAAAGCCTGGAACTGCCATCCAAATTCAAAGTTCAAACTTTGAAATATGCTATATGGAATTCCAAATACGTATTTGGAATTCCAAATACAGTATTCGGTATTTGGAATTCCAAATACTGTATTCGGAATTCCAAATACAGTATTCAGAATTCCAAATATGTATTTAGAATTCCAAATAGGGTATTTGGAATTCCAAATACATTTCCAAATACATATTTGGAATTCCAAATAGCATATTTCAAATTTTGAATTTGGATGGCGGTTCCAGGCTTTCGTAGTATACAGAACCAGAGGCAGTTATGAAAAAACAATGGTTGGTTATCTGAAAGTTTTAAAATGACCAGAGGTATTTGACCAGGATGCCCTTTGTCAGATCTGCTTTTAATTTTTGCAGTAGAGATTCTGTCTACAGTTCTAAGGGATGATAAATCTATAAAAGGGATTGAAATTAAACAGCATTCTTGCATACATACAAAATCTCTCAATATGCAGATGATTCAGTAATAATACTGGAAGATACTGATCAAATAGCTCATCTATTAAATAAAATGCATCGGTTTAGTCAGTTAGCTTGATTAAATTAAAGTTAGAGAAAACAAAAATTATGTTATTATGGACACCGAAAGGGATCCACAAAAATATAAAAAACCTGGAATGTGAAGAGAATATAAAAAGTTTAGGAATTAATGTTGGACATAACAGAGAATATTGCATTAAAAGAACTGGACTGATAATATGAATAAAACAGAAAGTATGTTAAAATTATGGAGAAAAAGATCTCTCACACATTATGGTAAAATATTGATTATTACAGATTTGGCACTTCCTCTTGTCTCGTCTGTAGCACGAAATTGCTATTCACCAGATCGGATTACTAAAGCAGTAAAACTGTCAACAACATTTAAAAAAACTTCTATTGGGTAAAATGGCCAAAATTAAAAGAGAGACAATAACCCAGATAGCAAGACTCTGTAGGGCCACCACTGGCCAACCAGTGGCATAGCAGTTGTTGGTCCGATATTGGTTGTAGCTGGTGGCCAGCCATTGGCGTGACCAGCTGATAGACAGTGGTCCACCATTGGCAGTTGACAATAAGGTTTAATAATGGTCCATCAGTGGCCCACTGTCGGCAGCCAATGATAAGCTTTTCTATTGGTCCACCGGTGGATCACCTTCAGTAGCCAACAACAAGGTAATGACTGGTGGCCCACTGTTGGGTGCCATCAACTTTTTATGGTGGTTCTCTGGTGGCGTGACCAGCTGATAGACAGTGGTCCATGTTGGCCCAACAGTGGCAAAATCTACTGATCATGCAACCAATAGCCATGTTGGCCCAATGTTGGGCCAATGTTGGCAAAATCTGCCAACCATACGACCACCAGCCAAAATCTGTCTGATGGCAGAATGCTATCTGAGAACAAGATTGACTGGTGATCCACCATTGGCAGCCATCTGTCAGAAGATGTTATGGTTTGGATGTTTTGAATATTACCCATAAATACAGAAGTTGTAATTCATTCAATCAATGCTTATGTGTGGTATTGGGGCAAAACATGTGGCACACTTGATGAAATTCCATCAGTTACAATGGGAAGTTGCACAAGTAAAGGCCTTTATGAATTCTAATATGACTTTAACAGAGCCTAATCTGCATCAAAAGACGGACCCAAAGGTGCAACAACCAAGATTCAAGTAAAAATATTAAGAGAAATATAAAATCCTAATTTTATCTTCAGACAATGCAATACACAATACAGTGATACAATAATGCAGCATAAATAGAATAATACAGTATTTAAAATGCCAAAATCGTGCGATCTGTTTCGTAGCTGGGACTCCCATTTTTTGGAGGTCATAAGTGTTCGTGTTAGAGTTATGAAATGTGGGGTACCCTGTACCTCATGGGTCCTCAGTGTTAAAATGGGGTACAAGTAACATTCTGCACATATTCCTCAATAAATAATGTTTAGATACCTCCAGCTACTATACTATGAGTTTGTGTTATGAGTTGTGAGTTGTTTTCACCCATGGTGTCCGGATGGGCGGTCGGGCGGGCGGTTGGCAAGTTGATACTTGGTAGGGACATTGGTTAGGGGGTGTAGGTGTGCAACGTCATGGTGTGACCTTGATTTGACCTTTGACCTTGCCGTAGTGACCTTGACCTATAAAGTCTTGTCCTGGCTATACCACGGAAACGGTAAGGTGTAGGAAGTTGATAATTGGTTGGCACATTGGTTAGAGGGTGCAGGTGTGCAACATCATAGTGTGACCTTGACTTGACTTTTGATCTTGCAATAGTGACCTTGATCTATAAAATCTTGTCTGGGCTATATGTCGGAAACGGTAAGGTATAGGAAGATGATACTTGGTAGGGATATTGGTTAGGGGGTTTAGGTGTGCAATGCAATGTTGTGACCTTGATTTGACCTTGCAGTAGTGACCTTGACCTATAAAATCTTGTCTTGGCTATATCACGGAAACGGTAAGGTGTAAGAAGTTGATACTTGGTAGGGACATTGGTTAGGGAGTGTAGGTGTGCAACCTCATGTTGTGACCTTGATTTGACCTTGCCGTAGTGACCTTGACCTATAAAATCTTGTCCGGGCTATATCTCCGAAACCGTAAGGTGTAGGAAGTTGATACTTAGTAGGGACATTGGATAGGGGTGCAGGTGTGCAACATCATGGTGTGTCCTTGATTTGACCTTGCCGTAGTGACCTTGCCCTATAAAATCTTGTCCGGGCTCCGTATCTCCGAAACCGTAAGGTGTAGGAAGTTGATACTTATGTTGCCGCTGCCCTCCCTGACTCCTGGTGAGTAGTTAGGCGGTGGACTTTAGGTGGACATGAGATGGTGAAGACAAGAAGAACGCTTGACTAAAATCTAATTCTCTATTAACTAGGGGTAGTCATACCATGAATAACTTGAAAACCGCTGGTGATGTACCAACACTAATGACTCACAGCATTCTGCACAAAAACACCTTGAAACCGCTGGTGATGTACCAACACTTGACTCACAGCATTCTGTACAAAAACACCTGGAAAATACCAGATCCGTAATCAGAATCATGGCATGATTCAGTAACTGTTAGAAACTGTTAAATTACTACTTAGTTAAATATTAAACCTATTTACAAATAAATATTAAATTACTTTAAAATACATATTACATTAAATATCACAGAATATAAATTATTCGTTGGCTTTCATCACAGAAAATACATATAAATTATCCTGGTTACTTCCACATATAATAACACAAGAATAAATTCCAATAATATATAAATGTCATTTATGTGTAAATGCCAATAATATATACATGCGAATATTAAGTTGCCGACAACTACAAGCTCCTTCAATTATGTAAATATTCAGAATTATTACAGTTAAATTGTTGCTTTTAATGGAAAAAACACTAAAATAGCAAATTACTCAAACTGTAAGCACCAAGTAAATAAACACAATCAAAATCATAGAAGTTTTGTAAATTCATCTTTCCTGGCAAGCAGAATCAAGCACACAATACTATAAACAATCACTGAATAGATAACATACAATCATCATACAACACAAGTGCAACTCACCTGCCTCTCTCCAATCATAATCAACCACCTTCAACAACAAACCATCCTATCAGCCCTCAATCACAACACATCTGTTCTCTCTAAAAACTCTTGAAACAATGAACAAAATGTCCGTTTCCCACTCTTTTCTACCAAACATTCACACTAGCCGAAAGTATTTTACAGCCGGTTAAATAAACGTACGAAATGTCCGAAATCGGCCGAAATTCCGGAAAAACCCGTAAACTCGCGGTGACATACTCCCCTGTGTAGGGAAAATGGCTCCTGACATTTCACAATATAATATCAGTAAGACATTAAACTCAACTTACCAAATGCTTACCACCTTTTCGAGGAAAATCAGAAAAATATTTACCTCCCCCAACAGGACTTTCTCAGTTGTCTTTAAAAAATCAAACCAAAAAGAAATACAAATATCAAAATACATTAAAACAAGTTGCAGTTAAAACAACTCAAGTACACTCTTTAAAAATTCAACCTTTCGTACAGTGTCTTTACTCTCCTTCCCTCTAGCACTATGTGACATGTTATAAACAAAATCAGGCCTCAAGTGTGTCTTTGATCTTATCCGGGTAGATCTGCGAGGTATGAGAATGGCGGAATCTTCTTTTTGCTCAACTACAGTTGTCGCATCATCCCTCTCCCCCTCAGACGAAATGCTGTCCTCAGAACCTGTGCTACTCTCTCCTTCCAACTGCTCCTCAACACTAGCTGACTCTGGTATAGAGTTCTCCACTATAGGATCGGTTGGTCCTTGTGAACTCTGGTCCTGGTCCACTGCAGAAGAAATATCTGGTGCACTTACTTCAACTGTAGGAGTAAAAGAACCGTCATGTGACTCCTGTCCTATGCCCGATGGATCCACAACTGGTGCTGTAGTTGTGACCATCCTTGACTTGCGCGGTGCAGGTACAGGTGGCCTACGTGGCCTGACAATAACATCCATATCACTGTCACTATCAGAAACACGCTGACTATACGCAGGATCTGAATTCAATACAAAGGCTTCCTCCTCCTGATTGTCCAAAGGATCAGGATTCAACACAACTGCGTTCCCTCCCACGTCCTGATTATTAGACTTGTCCACTGGAAGACAGGGCATTGGAAGTAGTAAATTCCTGTGAAGTACTTTGGTCCTACCCCGACCAACTTCAGGTTTCACCTCATAAACCGGGATGTCCGGGTTCGGTTGAGAAACTACCAAATAAATTTCCTGACTCCATTTGTCGGCAATTTTATGTGTGCCCTTCAACCCAACATTACGAATCAATACTCTGTCACCAACTTCAAGAACAGCTCCTCTGATGCGCCGATCATAGTGTTTCTTCTGATCTGCTTGGCTTTGGTTGATATTAGTTTCTACCAGTTCATACGCCCGCTTGAGTGAAGTCTTCAGATTGGCGATGTAGCGATCTGGTGCCATAGGGACTGTTTCTGATTCTCGTCCAAGAGCGAGATCCACAGCAATACGAGGATGACGACCGAACATGAGATAGTAGGGCGAAAATCCGGTGCTGTCATGCTTTGTGCAGTTGTATGGATGGACCAACGATCCAATGTAGCTTTTCCAATTGGCTTTCTTGTCAGGATCCAGGGTGCCAAGCATGTTGAGCAGTGTTGAGTTAAAACGTTCTGCTATCCCGTTCCCCATGGGATGGTACGGTGTCGTCCTACTTTTCTGTACTCCAGTCAAACGACAGAGTTCCTGTATTGTCCTGCTCTCAAAATTCCTCCCTTGGTCACTGTGTAGACGTTTTGGGAAGCCATAATGGACGAAGAAGTTATTGACTAATACTCTTGCAGTGGTACATGCAGTTTGATTTTTCGTGGGGTAAGCTTGCGCGTATTTTGTGAAGTGATCTGTGATGACAAGCACATTTTCGACATTGGATAGGGGTGCAGGTGTGCAACATCATGGTGTGTCATTTTGTAAAGGTTAAAAATGATGGGTACAAAGCCAATTTATAGTGGAAGGTTATCAAAATGTTTTATGTATCTTGAGCAGTTATTCAATGTTTAACAAGAAATGCTAAAAATACATTAAAAATAAACATTATAATGTCTTGAGTATTTTGGGCACATTTTAATTAAAGATCTCTACTGACAATTTTACTGCCATTTATTTTGACAAATGTGTTGAATTGGACAAACAACCAGATATGCATTCATCATTTCGTATACACAATACCTCGGTGGCTCAGTTTATGTACAGAAATACTTTCACCTACAAGTTTTAATAGATATTAAAGCAATGCATGATGCTATGAACATTGTACTGCTTCTCACAGTAGACTTTCTATTGGCTTTGAATTATTATATCAACCGGATGCATCCGAGGGGTACTTTGATTTGGTGCACCGTGCATGTTGAGAGGTTGTCAACGTTAACGCTCTCAGCAGAAAACTACACCAGCTAGCTTCACCAAGTTTGCAGGATATTTTCATTGGGAGGTAACCTTCTCTGGGACTGAAATTAGCCTCATTCTGAAAAACAAGATGGCTGCCCTGGGCATTTATTTTGAAAATTATCTACCTTTTTCTTCTGGCTGGTTCTCGTAACTAGAAGGTTGAATCCCTTCATAGGTCATATTTATAACAGATATATATCTACTCTACAAGCATGCAGACATTTGACCTTGAAGCTCTTCATTCAAGGTCATCATAGGAGTATAGGAGTCCCAAAGTACCCTACATAGTGGACTTTATCTCCCTTATTATTGGTCCTAGAAGTTTGGTATGTAAAGCCAACCTGTGGGAAATCATGGTCTGGAATCTTCTGATGTGGTCAGATTTGACCTGGGCCCCTCCTTTAAGGTCAAATGAGGACAGCTAAACTTAAAAGTGCTAATAACTCGCTTATCATTGGTCCTAGGGTTGTCGGATGTGAAAGTAGCCTATATGTAATCTTGGGCTGGGAATCTTCTGATATGGTCAGAGTTGTCCTTGGGCCCTGCTTCAAGGTCAAACGAGGATAGCCAAACTTAAAAGTGCTTATGACTCGTTTAATATTGATTATAGAGGTTTGCAATGCAAAAACAATGTAATGTAATCATGGGCTAGAATTCTTTTGATGTCAAGAGGTTTCACATTGGGCCCTTCCTTATTTACCTATTCACATAAGTCCTTTAGTATTTCATACAAATTTGCAAACTGTAGGGATGCTCTGTGTTTGTGTACAAAAACCTTTTGTCGAGTTGTTTTAAGTTATACCCTATCAGTACTCAATAAACACTAAAGATACAGGGCTGAAGCTTCCAAGAAATAATAAATTGAATAACTAGTTAAATAACTTATTCAGTGAAAAAGTGCATTTCCTTGTAGTTTTTATTATTTATTACCACTGTGTGTCCCATGTTCTGTCAATCTATGAAGGTTCCAAACTGCTTACCTATGTTTTCTGAATCATGTGAAAGATTTTAGAAGTTATAAATTACCCTAGTGTGGTACATCTGTGTTAAGCCTAATCAAGGCTAGTGTTACAGTTCAACAGCAATGCATAATCCATTACACCAGCAATGTCCAGCATATTACATATAACTGTGAATCATTCATAGGGTGACCAGTCTTTGTTAGTGGCTAAGTGGGTATTTCCATAGAATCCATCAAAAGTGCCCTCCTAGAAAAGTGCCCTCCTGGAAGACTCCCCTTCTTCTATTTTGAAGGGATGGAAGGCTGCCCTACTTTTCTCAGATGTGAAATTACTTTAAAATGTTTTATTCACAAAGTAGCTGCTCAGGCTCTCATGATTAAAGGTACAGTTAAATCTTTTAGTGTTTGAAGTATGCTTTATGTTAATTCCAATCTCTTCTCAGGCTTTCATGATTAAAGATACACGGGTGGACACAAAGATAAACAGACACGAAGATAAACGGTCTTAAGAACTGTTCAAATGTAGGTGAGGTAAACAACAAAATTGCACAGACAAAACAAAAACAGAATACACTTAAACAAAGCTTGTTAAGACATTTGTTATTTATTTTGTTCAATTTAATTATTTGTTTCTCTAAAACGAGCCAAGTTCTCAAGACCATTTATCTTTGTGTAGAGTTTATCTTTGTGTCCACTTGTGTACAGTTAAATGTGCTACAGTTCCCGAGAGGTGTTGGACAGTGCATTAGACTTTCTATGGATATTTGTGGTCACATAGATGTGGTTCTGTCAATGTTTATTGTAAAAAAATACTTCTTATGTATGCCTATGGATGTTAAATACGCTTCTCTATGTTAATGTTGGAGCCCAACTTAGGAGTCAGCCAATCTTAAGATGGGCTGTAGCCCAACATATGATGGGCTAGAACATACTAGCCCAACTTAGGATAAGTAAAGTCAAGAATGATTTTAAACCTAAAATTTAATATTAACTAGCTTACTTCTGTATTATCATGAATATATATCTCTTATAATTCTCTGAATTAAATGTCTATAAAATGCTTATAAATTATTTTATGGTGTATCATTTGAGAAAAGGAGGGCACTTTTCCAGCCCCTCAAAAGGGGGGCACTTTTCTAGGAGGGCAGTCTTCTAGGAGGGCACTTTTCTAGGAGGGCAATCTTCTAGGAGGGCACTTTTCTAGGAGGGCACTTTTCCATGCACCATTCCCACAATGGCAATAACAGGTATCCAACCCCAGTTTTGCCCCTGTCATTGGTTATATTGGAAGTATTTCCTTTCACCCAACAATGGCAAATTAAGTTGTCCGATTGCTGATGCAGTTCATATATAACAAATTTACATGCATTTGAGCCATATATATGGTTATTTGGTATGAAATATGTATCTTTTTTTACTTTGGGACATTGGTACAGGAATCATTCAGATTGCACCATGAATCAGGTGTGTGGAAACAGTAGTGTAACAGACATTGGTGTTTGGCATTGAGGAAACAAAGTCTTATTGCTTTTTGTCATTATTGGGAAAATATGTTTATCTAATCAGGCAGACCATAGTCTCACCATTATTGTTAAAAGAAGATACATTTCTGTTATCTCTCCTGTAATATATTTGGGAAAATATTGTGTAGCAAAAATGACCAGAAGATAGACGATAACTGTTTTTATTGCTTCCATCATTTTGTGTGACCCACCACAGCTCTGGTTATCTTGACACTAATTTCACTGTACTTTTCTTCTCTGCATACATTTGTAGTTGGCTAAGTGGTCTAGACAGGAAGCAAATAGTGCCAAAAAGAAAACATTAGTGTTATTTGGATACTACTTTTTAGACAAATTTAGCCAGTAAAAAAATCTGCTTGGGATGGTTTGTTATGTTTTTCTAAATTCTTATTTTGGAATAATGGGGATCTTTGTTGCAATGACTTGCATGGAATCAGACAATTAATGATGAAAACATGGTGTAATTTTTAACCACTTTGTCAGTCTTATAAGTAATTATCTTAAAAATTCATCAGTTTAAGTATCCACTAAGTTTAACTTACACTGGCATAGGGTCACCTCACCTTCATCCACTTATACTTTTTCTTCTAAACCATTTGGTTATTTGACTTGGATAACAAATTTTAAGTTAAGTGCATGTTTCCATTGTCCTGTGATTAAGGTGACCCTATGCCAGTTTTAGCATGACTTAAACTCGAACTCTGGATTGTAAATACTATTAGTGTCATTAAAAATGTTAAAGACTAATAAAAATTATATTACCCGCAATGCTTCTTTAATTATGTGCTATTGTAAGGCCTTTGGTTTCACATATGTACTCCTCAAGGTCAAGTTTGAATCTCGCCTGGTGGGTGTTGGGAACTGTGATGAAAACATAGCCCTTTGTCATGAGCAAAAGAAGACCATAACAGAAACTGTACAGACACTGCTCTTCTTACTGGTATTGTCAGTGATATGTTCTGGGTAATATAGTAACCTTTGATTGATTTGTGAAACACATCAGACGTATTGGAAAAGCTTCAGTAAATGTTTTAACTTGTATGCATTTATAAATAGTTGTAGATGTTCATAAGCTGCTGGTAGAAAGGGATTGAGTGCTATAAGAGTAAGATTGATTAGACTAGACTTCCTCAGACATATTTGCTGATCTCCATCATATATTCTACAACATATCTGGCCTTTATTTAGGCTCAACTTGGTTGTAAGAGCCTTTTCAGATGCTCACACAAAGGATTGGTGTTTACACAGCACCTGCATATGTTAGGAGATAGGCGATGTAAGGTCACCTGTCTTAACATTATCTTGATGAAAAAGCCAGAATATATGTGACTGTGCACAGGTCACAGGTGGACAGTCTTACAGACAGGACAGTCATAACAAACACAGAAAACTTCTTATGTCCATTGTGACTTTTCTATCTGTAAGACTGTAAGTATATCCTCAGGTACAAAGAAACTAGAAAGAGAAAGATATACAGATTAGAAAGACAATACAAAATTTTACATACAAAATTCTAAACCACAGTGAACCAGCTTACCTAAGTGAATTAAGTCACCCCTACACCTCTTCCAGAAACACAAGACGCAGCAGCCCTAAACTTAAGTTCCTTCACATCCCACCTTTTTCCACACAGTTCACAAATCAAACAAATACTTTTCGAATTCCTTCAGTCACTATATGTCCCTGTTTTTTTGGAACTCTTTCCCCTTCCAAATAAGAAATAGTCCCTCTGTCACATCCTTCAGGAAACGTCTCAAAACTTGCCTGTTTAACTCCAGTTTCCCCACCTAGTCTCCTTACCTTTTGGTCACACCCATAACTCCGGATTACTGACCTTGACCGCCCCTCGACTATCCTAAGTATAACTAATGTATTTGTTATGATAGCACACTGAGTTCCCCTGTATGGTGAAGATATTGCTCCTGCTAAGCAGTAGATTAGATTAGATTAGACTATACCCATTTTTTGAAAGAAACCCAATCAACTATTCCAATCAAATCTGATCCACTTTCTTCTATTTTTGTAGGTCATTTTTATGCATTTGTTCTACTCTCTGCATGGATGTAGTGCCATGTTGATGACACTGGACAGTTGGATTGAAGGATGAGCCATCCTAGAAGTGGGTCAATATGTCAGGGTATCAGGAAATCTGTCTGCTCTTGGTTCTTGTCTGCATCAGTCCTGCCATTGTGCAGAGAAGTAAGTGTGCAGAGAGAGAGAGCGAGCGATTTGTTTGTCATTTAGTTAGGGGAACTTTGACCTCATCTTCAAGGCCAAATGAAAGTTGTATCAACATAAGGAGAATGAAGCCTGTTGACTTTTTGCCTTGTATTCACTGTAGAGAATGTAGTAATTTCTTAAGCAATCATGAATCAGTCAAAAAATCATGGGTTTAAATATTTTTTATTCATAATTAACCAACAGTTGGCAATATAGCGAGCATTGGTGTATGATGAAAATACAGAATAAATCAAATGAGAAATTATGCTAGACTGAAAACGCAAACATGTAATAGTGTATTTAGAAATATTTACTACTATTTAGATTTGGATGATATGCCTTTGCCATCAAAAAGTTTTGAGCAAAGGTTAGGTTATCATTGCTATTTAACAAAACCTCAACAGAATTATGTAAGTTATTAAACATATGTAAAGAACACAGTAGGCAGTGAAAGAAAAAGTGTTCAGGATCCTAACATGGTGACCACAAATAATAAATGGATAGCGTTTATAACTGAAATAACTATGCTGAAAAGATAGATCACTAATTTCTTGGAAATGATATTGAAATTGACATTAGTATTTTATTTATGAATATTAAAATTAAGAATCATTATGTTCAATAATAAAATATTGATATTTAATACTTGAGTTGACTCAGATTGATTGATAGGGGATTAGATGTGAATGCTCACAATCCAGGTTGAACAGGGTAAGTGCTAACACCACTCAGGAGGTGGAATGAAGCAGTTTGCAGCAGATTCTCAACACAATCCAAAGTCATAATTTGCAATGTGAACCCTCTCCATCTGGTTTGTCTAGGGTTGAGTGTATTTGTACTGTTATTAAGTGACTTACTTCCTTGAGGTAATTTGTTATCTTAAAACCATTATGTCAATATATCTACCACAATCTTTAGCTAGCTGGAGGAGAAGATTTCAACAAAGATAACCCGAAGTTCTTATGTTATTCCCATAATAATGGTATGATTGCAATTTGGCATTGTGTGTTTTAAGAATTTCAATCCAGACTAAACTCTGTAGTGCCCAGATTGAGATGAATCTGTTATCGCCTCCCATCCACAATTCTTATAAACTCTGTGTGTAATGTAGGTCTACTAGTACTTGGCAGCATGCGAATTATATATATATGTATAGCCTTGTAAATTGTTATTCATGTACTTAGATCTTGCTGAGAGTGTGGATGAACCCAAGTACAAGCTGACCTTTGTAGTGTCCTACAACAACAGTGGTGAGAAGATGGTGACAAATGACTGCGGAAAATACTACGCACAGACTTTCCTCGCCAACTACATCATGTCTGAGACATTGATTGAAATGGGGTAAAGTATGAAACATGAAAGCATCATGGGGACCAATTAGAAGCAAAATTTACATAGATTACAGCTTAACATATTTAGTAATGATCCAAATTAGTCACTGATTTTTATCATAATTTGTCAAGAATTTTTCATAGTTCAGAAAAAAAAAATAAAATGACAGAGGAATTTCCTTGGTGTGGTTAATACCACCCCCACTTAATGGCCCAGTGACACATTTCCTTACAGTTGTATCTGTATTTGGTTTTGGCATGACAACCTCATCCTTCTGGTTCTGAAAAGAGACCTTCATATCTGGGTAGTCCATGTTGAAGAATGAGCGGCCCTGAATATCCATCAATCAGCCCTCCCCTCCCTCTTCTCGTCTGGAGGTCTGTTTTGTATGCTGATGATAGGAAATTAATACAAAATCAGATTGTTTCAAATAAAAATGATTTCATGGTAGCTTAAATTCAAATTGCTTTTGGTGTTTAAAATCTTTAAAATAAAGCTCCCCTGCCAGGGCCACTTGTTTGTTTTTAGGTATGTTTCTCATACTTATAAATAAAATAGGCCTGGGAAAATTTTTCGGTGAGACCTACAATGACCTTTGACCTTTCTTAAGGTCATATGACCCCCCCAAATCATATGTTTTCACTGTTTGATGTTATTTTCTCAGAAACTACAAAATGTCTGACTTTTGAGATTTGGTAGGGGGCTTCTTGAAGTAAAAATGTAGGACCCAGTCAGTTTTGAGACTGCAGTAAACAAAAATGCCTGAGTAATGAGCATATGGTTATTTTCTTCGAATAATTTTGTTGTAATTGTCTTTAAAATGGAGCGAGATAGAATAGTTTAGTGCAAATTGGTAAGGCACTAGGGTTTGCTGAGTCTACTTTGTATTTTGTATAAAAATAAACTTTTGCCATATTTGGATGTCCTTGGATCACATTACCAAAAGAATCAATTGAAAAAAATGGCTGATATACACCATGCTTTGTTTCTTTTGATAACTTCATACTGGCCAGGGCAACTTTTTTTTTTTTTTTTTTTTTTTTTTTTTACTGCATATTACATGTTTCAAAATTCTTTTACATAAAAGCAAAAATTGTTATATAACAAAAATTAGGAAACCAAAAGATAAAAAAAATACATAAATAAAAATCAAGACCTGACCAGAAGGGGGTCTGTGGCTACTTTAGTAAGTAACTGATAGATCAATTACTTGCCATTTCTTCCAGGGCTGTACCCCATTTATCCCAGATTCTATTAAAATTATCTTGTTTACCTGAGAGAACAGCAAGGTATTTTTCATCGGCATATGTTTGGTGATATCTACATTTCAATACATTTAAGTTGAGAATGCCATTTGTAGCGTTTGTGTCTAAGATATATTTTTTTGTAACAAGTAATATCAAATTTAAAGGGATTTTGTTTCGGTCTTTATTCTGATAGCCAAACATTTTATCGAAAGCTGAAAGTTTAATCTGAAAACCAATGATTTGACATATCAGTTCTTCTATTTCATTCCAAAACTCTACAATTCTATTACATTCAACAAACATATGCAAAATAGTTTCACTTTCTTGACAATAACTACATTCTGCCGTGTCCACGATATTAATTTTCCTTAAATATGCCTTTGTAGGGAGTATTCTATAAATGAGTTTTAACTGAAACCACTGCAAGCTGTTGTTATCTAAACTGTTAAAACACACATTAAATATTGACATCCACATTTTGTCATCAATATTTATATCCAGCTCAAATTGCCATTTTTGTTTCATATTATGATTATTCTTTTCTTTTTGCAACAGTAATTTATAAAAGGCTCCTACTCCCTTATTATTTTTCCAAATAGGTAATATGTAAAATGGAATAAAGGGCCTCTGCACATTAAAATCAACTACTGGCTTATATTTTTTAAGAAATTTCTTCACATTTTGCTGGACCCTCAAATAGTGCAAAGGGTTAATAGAGTTAATAGAATATTCTTGTTTAACTTCGTCTAAGGTTTTAATTGAACCATCTAAGTTAAGAACATCGGATACTGCAGTTATGCCCTTTTCAAACCAATTTGGAATGAACATTTCATGACAAGACATGTTAGTATTGTACCATAATGGACTTGTTATTATAGCTAAGTTTGTATGCGGTTGGTATTCATTTGTAAAAAGGTGCCAAGCACTGAATACATCTATCCAGAATTTATTCTTAGTCCTGTTTTTTAACAGTAGATAATATCCTGGCCCGCTATGTGTTAATTTATGAAGTGTTACATTGAAGGATTGTTCAAAAAGTGTTATCCACAATGACTGTGTTGTGGTTAGCAAAAGTCTTCTAATCCATGATACTTTCAGAGATGTTATAAAGTACTTTAAGTTAAACATTTTTAGTCCCCCTAATTTTTTATCAAGTACAATTGTTTGTCTATTTATTTTGTCAGGCTTTGAGGACCATATAAATTTTAAAAATATATCATTAATTTCTGGTAAAACTAAGAAAAGGTGATTTAATTTGGACAGCAGAAATGTTTTAATGATTGCTATTTTTCCCAAAGGTGTTAGGTACCTTTTATTCCATCTGTTGATTATTTCTTTAATTTCTGCTATCTTTTTAGAATAGTTAAGTTTTAGACAACTGTCCAAATCTAATGATATATAAATGCCCAGTAACTTGAAACTAGGTACAATACTAAATGTACAGTCCTTAATAATAATTTTATCTTTACTGGCCTTTTTTTTACCTATCCAGGCTATCTGTGTTTTATCTTTGTTAACCTTTAATCCCGAAAAAGTGCCAAATATTTCTAAAGTATTAAGTGCTGCCTGTAATGATTCCATGGTACCATCAAGTATCAGTGTTGTGTCATCGGCGAACTGTACTAACTTAAACTCTGCATTACCGATTTTGACTCCTTTTATAGATTTATTATTCTTAATGAGGATTGTTAGAATTTGTGCAACAATAATAAATAAATATGGGGCAATGGGGTCTCCTTGTCTGCATCCCTTTTGTATGTTTATGAAATCAGATAATACACCACACTGGATAATGGTCGCCATAATATTGTGATTAAAAAGTTTAATCCATTTTATAAATTTTTCAGAAAAACCCAAATGAGCCAGTGTTTGGTAGATGAACGACCATGAGACACAATCAAATGCCTTTTCAAAATCAATTAATACTAGCATTCCAGGTATATGGTGGTCTTCTGTAATTTTCATTATATCTAATATCAATCGAGTGCATTCACCAATATATCTTCCTGGGACGAAACCACATTGAGTTTTATCAATAATTTGATCTAAACAAGGCTTCATTCTGTTTGCAATCGCTGCAGATGCCAACTTATACAAGACTGACAGCATTGACAAAGGACGCCAGTTCTTAATTCTATCCCTTGACTTTCCTTTCTTGGGAATACATGTTACAATGCACTGTCTCAGTGTTAAAGGCAGGCACCCCTTGTCAAAACTGAAATTTATTGCATTAGTAATGCAGAACTTTAAATCTTTCCAAAAAAATTTTAAAAACTCAGAAGGAAATCCGTCCAAGCCCGGGGTTTTATTATTTTTAGTATTTTTAAGTGCTATACCTATTTCCTGTATTGTAAGGTAACCTTCAATTGATTTAGCTTGTTCTACACTCAGGGTTTTAACTTGATAATTCTTTAGCTGTTCATTCCAATCGAACAATTCTATACTTTCGGTGGACTCATAAAGTTTTGCATAATAAGTTTTTATTTCATGCAATATTTTCTTCTGGTCCCTAATATAAATTTCACCTTGTTTATGTAGGCACTTTATAGTTTTATCAACATAATTATTGTGTTCTAGTGCACAAAAAAAACTTGAAGGTTTCTCACCTTCAGCTAACCATTGTATTCTAGACCTTATCATGTGTCCCTTCAGTTCTTTTTTTCTAAACTCAACAAGTTCTTGTTTTTTTAATTCTAATATATCAGGATCAAGAGTATTTTCACCAGCCTCTAATTTTTCTATTTCTGAGATTAGGGTTTTCAGCCAGGGCAACTTGCCTCACACTTGCTATGTTTATAAACTAGGCTTGAGAAAATTTTTCTAGAAGATTACCCTGACCGTTGACCTTTCTGAAGGTCATATGACCCCAAAAATGTAATTTTGCATTTTGTTATTTTACTTGAGTAATTTTCTTGTAATTGTAAGATAGAGGCAAGATAGTGGTTTTGGAGTGAATTTTTAAACCGCTAGGCTCTGCTCAATATGCTCTGCATCATATTTGGAAAATCAACTTTTTCCATATCTAGGTGTCCTAGGGGTCACATCACCCAAAAAGCAATTTTTATTAAATTGGCTGATATCTAGAAAATGGAGCAATATAGAGTGATTTTGTGTGAATTTTTGACTCACTAAGGCTCTGCAATGTACACTGTACATCATGTGTGAAATGTCAACTTTTTCCAGATTTGGGCATCCTAGGGTCACATGACCCAAAAATAAATTTAAAAAAAAAATGGCTCGTATCTCAAAAATGGACTGAAATAGAGTGATTATGAGTGAAACCCACACTTTCAATATTTAACCTTTATAAAATTATAAAAATCTCAAATGTGCCCAAAATAGCCAATCTCTAAAAGCTTCATATCTAAATGCAATTCACAAAACCTGTTCTAATATTGCAGTTTTCTGTGGTTATCCTTCCAACTTCCAATTCTGTTGCAAATGCAGTACCAGTTACTTCTGCAGTAACAATATTTACTTTCAGCAGCATATTTCTCTCCTTGTCCTAGGGATGCTTTGTTTTTGCATGCAAAAACTGCCATTTTCTAGTTTTATTTTGCATTTTGATTTTTTTCCAATCCACAACTATCTCCCTTGGAAAGTGTAGCGTCTATATAGCCTGTTGTGTACCTACTTTACGAATTACTTCTATTTTTCATATGTTATACAACAAATATACTTAAATATACATAATAGTATATATTTTAAAGTTTTTATATTTATTTACATAACTATATGACCTATACATACATATTATTATAAAAATTGTAAAACATAGGTCCTGGTAAATTCCCAGAATTCCTTGTGGGTTCTGTGAGGGTTTGCAGTAAAAACATCTAATGTAATCCAATCTACTCACAAAACATACCCACTTGAGGATTGTGTGTTGATTAAATTTTAAGAATTTGACTGCTATTAGTTTCTCATATACTGAAAAATGTATGATATTTAATCAAGATCATGAAGTCAAAACAATTGATAATGGTATTGTTAAATTTTTTAACTGAACTGATACTTTCACATTTTAAGTTATTTATAGATAGTTAAAGGCACTGTATACCCATTTTTGTTTGCATACGATAATTTCAGAGTTCTAAACATCATTCTCAAAATGGGAAATGAATTGCACATATTGTAACTTTCATGCAACACCTTTTGAGATGTTTCTTTCTCTATTTGTTTAGCTGCACACAACTTTACAGTGACCTGGTTGTCTCCCTTTACACAAAAGCCAGAGTGAGGCTGTTTGGGACTAGGGTATGTGTGACTTCATCTTGCTTAAACTTCTCTGTGGTAATGTAATGAGATGCTTATGAAAATATTATAAACAATGTATAAAGTAGAAAGAGGTATCATAAACATGACACAGTCTTTGCTATTTGGATAAAAGAAGTCAAGTAATTAATTGAAACATGGTCGGGAGATTATAAAATGTCTTCCGTATGTGTGTGCGTGCTTGCGTCCATTCATCACATTTTTACATAAATCTTAATAATAGTATATCATTCATTTATAAAAATATATTCACCCAATTTGTAGGGTATGTTTATGGCTATGAAAGCCTGTCTGTGCAAAATTTTGGCCTCATTTTGAAAAGTAATATGGCCACCAATAGCTTATTGTTGGAAAATCATAAAGGTGCTCTAAATCTTGAAATATTCCAGCTAGATTCATCAAATTTGCACAAAAGCTGTATGACTAGAAAAGCTAGCCTGATAGTAATTTTGGCCTAGTTCACAAAACAAAATGGCCACCATATCACATTTTTAATGTCAAACGGGGTTATCCTATTAAAAAGGCCTTATATCTCACCTAATATTGCTCCTAGATGTTTGGAATGTGAAAACTACTTGTAGGAAGTCATGGCCAGCTACTCTTTTTCCAGGTGTTGAATTTGACCTTTGATCCCTGTTTTAAGGTTAAATGGGGTCATCACACTAAAATGTTGTTATTCCTCCCTTATTATTGGTGCTGTGGTTTCAGAATGTAAAGACAGAGCATGAAAAGTCCTGGCCTGCAAATATTTTCCCTGAGAAAAATTTTGGTCTTATTTTGAAAAACAAAATGGCCGCCATAGCCAATTATTTCAAACTCCTTAAGATGCTCTAAAACTTGAAATATTGCGGCCAAATTTGCCATTATACCATTAAAAAGGGCTTATATCTCTCTTATCATTGCTATAAGGGGTTCAAAATGTGAAGACAACTTAAAGAAAGTCAACTGCTGACTTTTACCCTTGACCCCTTTTCAATGTCAAGTGGGATTATCTTACTACAAAGGCCTTTAGTTCTCCATTATTACTGATTCTAAGGCGGGAGATAACTGATGCGGCAGTGGCCTTGTGTTACTATGGAAAGTTGAGATCACTTTTCATCCTATTTATATCTGTTGAGCAATACATTGAATATTGACTTGATATGTATCTCCATTTATAAAACAATTCCACTTAACAGAATTCAAATTCATACAGTTAGAGTGTGATTTATAAATATTGCTGAGTTAGTCTAAATGGTCTAGATTCAGCTGAACCATTAAAATGTTTATCTAAACTGCAGCCCTACTATAGCAATGTTTGCAAAAGTTTACATCAAACTTTATCCCATGTCTGTCTGTCAATAATCCATTATTCTATTAATGATTGTATCTTGATTTATCAGATTAAACAGAATGATTCAAATAATTAACTAAAGTATTACTATGCTGTAATATTTGCACAAGTTAAAATTAAATTGCATCCAGTTTCTGTGTAGAAAGCAATCCACTGAATATTGTTGATGGTATATTAACCTAACACAAATCTCCACTTAAAAGCAAATTGTACTGAAGGGAAATGTACTTCTCAGGGTTTCACTGTGTTTTCAAAGTTTTGCTAAATTTGTCTAAATTACCAGATTGAACTAGACACATACATGAATATCAGCCTGAAGGATGGGAGTTTGAACTCGGAGAATATGCAGAATATTCTTCACTGTGCTGAGATTATCAATGAGACTCTACAAGACCCTGCGGCCATGCAGGAAGATTACAAAATGTTTGATGATAACAAACTACTCAGAATGCTCAAGTAAGAAAAACCTCACTCCAATTCGTACTGTAACCTGGTAAAACTATTGTTTTTCACATCCCTTTGGCCTACTTTTCCAACATTCTGACACCAGTTGCTGGACTTTTGCTGCTCTTTAAAAAGTTTCTTTGCTGCATGTCTGTTTCCAACTTGCCATATAGTAGATTCTAAGAAGGATCAAAATCTACCATGGGGTATACTTTGGAGTTGGTAGTGGGACAAACAGTACTTGGACAAAACATTCCGCACCCAGGACAAATGTCTGTCCATGAATATAAAGCACCGAAGAACATTTATTAACCCATGAGCATTTTCTTATACCACACTTAACATTTTCTGAAATTTCACAAAATAAGGTTATTTTATAGCACAGACATAAAAAGGTAAAGTCTAAAATCAATTACAGGAATATCAAAAACTACTTTCAATGTTATTGTACTTTAAAAGAAATCAAGTAAAACCTTTAAAGTAGTTCATTTGAGGTGATACAGAGGAAACTAGGTCAAGGCTGAATATTTGGATCCCATCATGTGACCAGAATGTTCAAATTGACATTTTTGTTATTTTAATTATACTTTTTAGGTTTTTGCTATAGTATTATATAAGAAATAAATCAATGTATGTCTGCTTCAGCTTATGACTGAAAAGGCCACTTAAAAATAGAAAATTTTCATTAAAGATGTTACTTTCTGTTCAGACAAGCAGTGGGAGATGTGCTTCCGACAATATCTCGCATGACAATACTCCAATTTTGAACCTCTGAGATATACTTCTTCAATATTTCGTACATGTGAGCAACTTCTCTACATATTTATACCAAATAATTTCGAGCCTCTGGGGAAGACCCTATTCTGGACGTAAAGGTAAGCATGCTGTAGTTCCGGTCAAGTGATGGGATCCAAATATTTACTATTGACCTAGTTTTAGATTTGTTGATTGGTCGACACTTGATCCCTCTTTTTCCAAGAAATTGTTCTGTTGAAATAATCTGGAGTTTCCAACCAAATAAAAACACTTTTTCAGGTTTCTTAACATTTTACAGCTTACATGTTTACATTTTCTATCAAGTTATTATCACTTGCACTGTTTTTGGTCATTCCTAACATAAGTTTTGGTCATATGTTTACTTCACATCATGCTGCAATTAGACGGCAAATGAGCACTACTGAAGTGACAAAAGACAAGCCGTCTTCATGATAGGACAAGACTGGAAGTGATAAACAAGACTGGAAGTGATAAGGACAAGACTGGAAGTGATAAGGACAAGACTGGAAGTGATAAGACAAGACTATAAGTGACTAGGACAAGTCGGTTTCTAGGTTTCATGTTTTTGAACAAGAGTCAGGGAGGGTCAGTAAAATATAAAACATGTTTGATATTTTGCCGACCCTCCCCAACAAGCTGGAAAAAACTACCGACCCTTACCAACTATGTAAATATTGCTTCTGACCCTCGAAAAATTCTTAGTTACTGATAGGTCGATTCCAGTGGAACACCCCAATAAGCCAAACAAATTTCATGAGCTTGTTTTCAATGTCTTTACCTGACTAACAAAGTACCAGCTATGGGACTCTATTTCTACAAAAACCTGAAATCATGTCTGCACTTTTAGTCTGCCTGGAAAGCTGTCTGAAGGCTGTGATGACATCTTCATGTCTCCCCAAGAGTTTGTGTTTCTGGAGGATGAATCAGAGTGGATTTGTCATAATGTAAACATGTATTTCTCCTCAATACTGCTTCAGTGTGTGCCTTGTGAGTCTTGTTTTTGTATTTTTGTTAATTTCTTTTTATTAATTCTGATAAAATTCCAGTCTTTCCTTTTAATATAATTGCATCCTCTGGATAGCATCCGGTGGATACTATGGATTTCGCTCCGTTACACCGCCGCCACAGTGTGTAGAGAGATTTCACTGTTACCGCTCTAACAAAAAAATATTATAGCTAGCCTTCTTGAATTTGCAGGACATATTCATAACCATACAATCTTGCCTGGGAATATTTTTGTTGTCATTTTGAAAAACAAGATGGCTGCCATGGGCATTTTTTTGCAGTCATGAAAAGTGCTTATAACTCGCTTATTATTGGTCCTAGAGGTTTGGAATGTGAAACCAACTTATAGGAAATCATGGGCTGGGAATCTTTTGATTTGGTCAGATTTAACCTTGGACCCCTCCTTCAAGGTAAAACAAGGGTACCCAAACTTAAAAGTGCTTATAGCTCGCTTATTATTGGTCCTAGAGGTTTACAATGTGAAACCAACCAAAAGGAAATCATGGGCTAGTAATCTTTTGATGTGGTCAGATTTGACCTTTGGCCCCTCCTTCAAGGTCAAATGAGGATAGCCAAAATTAAAAGTGCTTATAACTCGCTTATTCTTATTCCTACAGGTTTGCAATGTTACACCAACCTATAGGAAATCATGGGCTAAGAATCTTTTGATGTGATCAGATTTCACGTTGGGCTCCTCCTTCAAGGTCAAACAAGGATAGCCAAACTTAAAAGTGCTTATAACTTGCTAACTCCTCCTTCAAGGTAAAGCGATGGTTGATTGGCTTTGGTGAGTTTTCTTTCTGGTGGCCACAATTAATTGTATCCCCCTCCTTCAAGGTCAAACGAGGACAGCCAAACTTAAAAGTGCTTATAACTTGCTTATTATTGGTCGTACAGTTTTGGGATGGTAAACTAACCTATAGGAAATCATGAGCTGAGAATTTTTTAGTGTGTTCAAATTTGACCTTTTACCCCTCCTTCAAGGTTAAGCGAGGATAGCCAAACTTAAAAGTGCTTATAACTAGCTTATTATTGGTCCTAGAGGAAATCATGGGCTGGAAATATTTTAGTTTAGTCGGATTTGACCTTGGGTGTCTCCTTCAAGGTCAAACGAGGATACACAAGCCTAAAAGTGCTTATAACTTGCTTATCGTTGGTCCTAGAGGTTTGCAAAGTGAAACCAACGTATAGGAAATCATGGGCTAGGAATCTCTTGATGTGCTCAGATTTGACCTTGGGCCCCTCCTTCAAGGTCAAACGAGGATACCCAAACTTAGAAGTGCTTATAGCTCGTTTAATAGAGAGTTTGCGAACAACGTTTTTGATGCCCGTATCTACTGTTCGCTACGTTACACGTCATTGATTTCTGTGTGTGATGCAATTTCATAAGGTTTTAGCTGCACAAGGTTACGTTTTTTACGTGGCAAATGACTTCGCCACGTAATTTGTTTCCCTTGTGGATTTATTAATTATTTGGCCAATAAAGTGTGTTATACATGTCAGTACAGAGTTCCCCAAGTACTATAGACTATATTTAGCCAGTGTTTTATATTTTAAAAAGTCCAAGTATACAACGACCAGCCTTTTTTATCACCTGTCAGAAACTCTTCCAATTAATGGAAACAATAAGGCCAAAGACATGCAATTTTTTGTTTCTATAAATCTTCTATCAATGGGATATCCATGTTAGTAAATAATTAACCATGATTTCTGACAGTTTATTTTGATTTATGATGGATTAAATATGAATATTATATAAAACTGGATTTTCTTATAAAGTCTCATACATCTTAAACAATGCATAATAGTTTGCAATCTTTGTGTAAATAATAATTATGTCTAGTTTTGGCCTTAAAACCTCCTCTTTTCAAACGTTGTGCGCAAACAAAAACTCTGCCCTGTCTGATGGACTCTCGTATTGATTAATTATGTTGCGTTTTTTGTAAGGGGCGTTTATGAAACGTTGTTCGCAACCTCTCTATTATTGGTCGTACAGGTTTGTAATGTGAAACCAACCTATAGGCAATCATGGGCTAGGAATTTTTTGATGTGGCCAGATTTCACCTTGGGCCCCTCCTTCAAGGCCAAACGACAATAACCAAACTTACAAGTGCTGAGAACTTGCTTATTATTGGTCCTAGAGGTTTGCAATATGAAACCAACTTATAGGAGGTCATGGGCTGGGAATCTTCTGATGTTTTCAGATTTGACCTTGGGCCCCTCCTTCAAGGTCAAACGATGGTTCACTGGCTTTGGTGAGTTGTCTTTTCGGTGGATACAAATTTACATCGGTTCTCCGATGCGTAGGTCCAGTTTGCATCAGTTCTCCAATGCGCTACGTCTAGTTCTAGTTTTTTGTTTAAGATACTGTTCAGAGAAAATGACAACTGATTTAACTATATTGGTCTTGGTTGCAGTAGTGGTAATCAAGGTTTTGTGCAGAGCAGTTAAATACAGGGGATTATTGATACACAAAATCTCCGCCCAGTTCTTACTTTGCATTGCTAATTGTCCTATATATTCATATATTTTGCAGTATCTTGGGCAAGCACATCCTAATAGAATCTATTTTTGTTATGCAAGAAAAATTTAAATCAGTGCTTTCTCTGTCAAATGACTGCAAATATATACATCTTACATGGCATGGGTCACATAATTAATGAACATTATCAGAGAATACAAAAACCCTTGCCCGAAATCAGTGCTAATAATACCTGAAAAATCTATATTTTAGTCCAGATACAGTATAGGAAAACTGCTCAGAATCTTGATCACCTTTGACAAAGACTGAGCCACATGTAGGCCCCCACCTTGGTGTAAAAATATGACCCCAGTCTGGTGTATAAAACAGACCAACAGACAGATACAACTACAATACCTTGCCCTTCCCTTTTGGGGGGATGAGGGTGATTAACATATCAAAGAATTGACACTGCTTTGAATATGAGGATTTATAGAGGATTTCACTGTCAAAAAGATGCACCTGTAAATATACCAAAAGTGAAATTTAATAGAATTTTCATCCCAGAACAAAAAGGTTCCCCTTTAAGCACTGTACAGTATACTCAGGTTCTTGCCAAGTCTAAGTTTCTTTAATTGCATAAAATGCAGTTTAAAGAATGCAGATGAAGGATGATTGTTTTGTTACTTCTGTTGGCACTTTTTTCAGATGAGTCCACCACCACAACTACAAGTAGTACCACTGAACAAGAATCCACCACTCCCAGAATCACCACTTCTACAGAGCCTGGTCCATGGAATATCAAGGTATAATGAAATCTTAGGAATCAATGCCTTAACTATTATGATAAATAAATTATATTTGTATCCACCGGATAGCATTCGGTGGATACTATTGATTGTGCATGAGTACGCTGCCGTCGCCACTGCCGCAGCCGCAGTATGTAGAGATTTTCTTGTTACCTCTCTAGAGGCCAAGGTATTATTGGTAGACTTCTCAAATTTGCAGGATATATTCATAACCATAAAGTCTTGCCTGGGAATATTTTTGGCCTCATTTTGAAAAACAGGATGGCCGAAACAGGTGTTTTTCGACTTTCAGCAAGGAGGAACAAAGGGTATTATAGGTGGAGATATCAAATTCGCACAATATGTTCATCATTCCAAAATCTTGACTGAAAATATTTTATGCGTCATTTTAAAAAACAAGATGGCCGCCACTGGCATTTCTTTTTTGTCATGAAAAGTGCTTATATCTCCCTTATTATTGGTCCTAGAGGTTTGCAATGTGAAACCAACCTATAGGAAATCATGGACTGAAAATCTTCTGATGTGGTCAGATTTGACCTTGGGCCCCTCTTTCAAGGTCAAACGAGGATAGCCAAACTTAAAAGTGCGTCAGGCTTGCTTATTATTGGTCCTAGAGGTTTGCAATGTGAAACCAACCTATAGGAAACCATTAGCTGCGAGTCTTCTGATGTGGTCAGATTTGACCTTGGGCCCCTCCTTCAAGGTTAAATGAGGATAGCCAAACCTAAAGGTGCTTATAACTCACTTATTACTGGTCCTAGAGGTTTGCAATGTGAAACCAACTTATAGGGTATCATGGGCTGGGATTCTTTTGATGTGGTTAGATTTGACTTTAGGCCCCTCCCACAAGGTCAAATGAGGATAGCCAAACTTAAAAGTGCTTGTAACTTGATTAGTATTGGTCCTACAGTTTTGGAATGTGAAACCAACCTATAGGAAATCATGGGCAGCGAATCTTTTGATGTGGTCAGATTTGACCTTGGGGCCCTCCTTCAAGGTCAAATGAGGGTAGCCAAACTTAAAAGTGCTTACAACTTGCTTATTATTGAAAAATGCTGTATATCTTCAAAACTATGTTAGTTGTCCTTTTCCGGTGGATACATCTTGCATCTGGCCACAGATGCGTCCTTGGTCTGGTTTACTGTTTGAAGTTTCCAGTATTACCAGTATGACCATCTTAAGCAGTATTTATTTCAGTGTTAAATAAGGCCTTGTTTGTCCACCGATTTCACTGTTTCTATATACAAGAATCTTATCACGGATCAATTTGGTATTATTTTATTTTGTGTAGTAATTTCCAATGAACATAAAGAAGACTACCACCAAGACTGTTTTCTAAGTTTATTCCAGACATGTTACATCACAGCAACATGAAGACAATATCAGATATTTGTAATATGTCCATCAAAATCAAATACATCTCCACATATTCCTGTATAAAAGTATGACATCTCTTTCTATGGTATGGTAGGTCATACATGCTATATTTAAAATATCAGTCCTGAGTAAAGTTAATACCCTGTTTGGCTGTTAGAATTATGTAAGCTTGCAATAACAAGACCGTTGACACTCAATTCATACAATATAATCTCAGAAATAAAACAAAAATGAATGTAAGAATAGGAATGAAATGACATGGAAATTGGGTTGTGAACAATAAACAGTTGTATTTTGTGATTGCAATATGTGAAAGAACAATAAAAATCAACAGCTGGTTAAAGAACAGTGAAATATGACCATAGTATATTTTGTCTCTCAGCTATAAATGATTTTAAATCATCCATAAACCTTACCAACAGGAAAGCAGAACAAGTCATGCGACCTATCTTTCTCTTGCTGAGCTACACTCAACCAGATACCGCTGATTTCATGTAGAAACTGTATTCCTGCTATTGGGAAAAAGCACTGCAAAATGCTAATCAGTCAGTAGTTATTTTGTGTAATGTATATTTTATAAAATGTGCTTGGTGGAATAATTGTGCACAGTTATGACGACAAGCAGTTGTAGACCATATCACTTGTATATAAACCTGACTGAGAAACAAGATACAGTTGAACCTGTAATAATATATAGTTTTACAGTAATGAGAAAAATTAGCTGATATTTTGGCTACAAGCAAAGGGTGTTATTTGAAGCGTCTTTGTACTAACACACATTATCTTGGTATACAACTTACAGTTACTGAACTCAACCTCTGAAGTGACCTTGGAAGAAGGCAGTGACCCAGTGAAGCTTGGGGTGAAGATCACAGTAGACAAAGCCAGAGTGTGTGGAAGCAGTGACCACTGCAAGGTCATTGTATCTGTGGACATAAAGACTGAAGAGGGAGAAACTCTGAGGTAAGTTATCATGATGTTACTCACTTCATGGTAAATTTGTTGGAAATTAACAAAGTTTTTGTAATGTAATGAGTAGTTTTAAAGGAAATAATCTCCACTATTTGACAAACTATGAGACCCTAGAGTCTTAATAAAGAAAAGATAATCCAGTATCCAGAGACATAGTCAGGCCAATGCTAGAAACACCAGGGAGACAGGTGTGCTATGGAGGGTCAGTTTTCATGAAAAGGTCTATCTTGAATTTGCACCAAAAATTACAGCCAACTGCAGTTCAGACATCATCTGGGAGATCATTCTACAAAGTTGGGAACATCAAGAACAAAGCAGTGGCTGAAGTGCTTTTTCCATTTGTTTATTGAAGAGCTCTTGAGCCCTTAAGTATACTTTGGATCAGGTTCGCTGCATCTTTGGTGGATGTGCATGTTGCTTGAGTAAGGTAGGAACAAACCATTATTAGTTGCAACCAATCCAACCAACTTGATCTTATAACCTCTCACATTTTGCAACCTCAGCTTTGCAAATTGAGGCCATGTTTACATAATTTGGCAAGTCACTTTGAGTTTTGTAACGGCATATTTTGCAAATATTGACCAGAATTTTGCATCCTGTAGTTTAACCATATTTATAGAACAGATGGCATGAATTGTTTGGTACCTTTACAGGAAATGTAGACATATACAAGAAATTTGCTAAAAATGTAAATCTGTTTACCTTTAGTATGATATATTGTGTTAAATATGTGTAAATAGTTTAAGTCTGTCAATTTGTGAGCTGACCCTTAATTTAAAGTATGTTAGTAATCCAGAATGCCTTTCATTTAGATAAATTTTTATCATATTATTTCTTTGTGACATGCCCTTACAGTCATTCCTTTATAAAGAAATGCAAAACAATTTTTACCCCACAGTCCTTAAGGGCTGTAGGGTATGATTGTTTTCACCCATGGTATCTGGGTAGGCGGGCTGGCTGCGGGAAAAGTTTGTCCGGGCTGTATGGGACATTGGTTAGGGGGTGTAGGTGTACAATGTCATGGTGTGACCTTCATATGACCTTCCACCTTGCTGTAATGACCTTGACCTATATGATTAAGTCTGAGCTATATCTCAGACACAGGTTAAGGGTTAGGAAGTTGGTAGGGACATTGGCTGGGGGTTGAAGGTGTGCAACGTCATGGTGTGGCACTGATTTGACCTTTGATTTTGCCATATTACCCTTTAAAATCCTATCCAGGCTATATCTCAGTCGGAAGTTGATACTTGGTAGGGACATTGGTTAGGAGTTTATAGGTTTGGTGGGTGTCATGGTGCGACCTGTAAAATCCTATCCAGGTTATATCTCAGAAACCGTAAGGTGTAGGAAGTTGATACTTGGTAGGGACATTGGTTAAGGGATATAGGTGTGCATCATTATGGTGTGACCTTTAACTTTGGTTCTACCAAAGTGTGTTCACCTACCATATTTAAGACATGTTTCTCTTATGACAAAGATGTATGGATTGCTGCAACTAATTATTTTATATACTTTTACATAATTGTGCTATTTCCATTGACAGCTATACTCCAATTAATAAATTTTACTGCATCATAAATTTTAGTTTACTGATTAATGTTGTCATCTTGCTTTTGAATTATCTTGTTTTAATACTTTAACTTTACATACATTTTTTTTGTCTTAAACGTTATTTTCTCTGCTTAAACATTATTTGGGCCTTTATATATCTGACACTGCTCTGAAAGTATCCTGATCTTTGTACTGTTTCACTACTTCTATATCTCATGGAGTTGAAAACTATTTCCCCAGGCTGTGGGGTATGGGTTTCTCCGATGCTAATGTGTCCAACTGTGACACTATAGATCTTTCTCTTTGACCTTAAGGTGTTCTGTACACGTACCCCTGTAATGAGAAAGCTGATTATTTGAGATTCAACTTCATAAAACAATATTTGTTATACTATACACTTAATAAAGGTATGCAATAGAGATGTATCTGTTTTCAATACTGTAGATGTCACAGGAAGAAAAAGGCCAAAAAGCCACCTTTGGCGAACTGTGAAACCACATGTTTAGAGCATAGTACTTGAGGCAGTTCAACCCTCTTGGGGACTCCAAGAAAAAAGTCTCATTTAAATAGAAATAGATATCAGGTCTTTGAAAGTCCATTTTCCACTCCAATTAAGTCTGTTTTCTTGACTTTTTGGTTGTGTATAAGTTTTTGTTTTGTCATCTGGGATTTGACTTAAAGGGTTTACTTCTATAGCAAATATATTTCAGTGCATATTCAAAATATTAATGTTATGTGCGTGATGATAATACACAGTGATGTTATACACTTAATAAAGGTAAACTACAAATATGTATTTTTTAAATGCTCTAGATGTCGCAGTACTCAAGAGGTCATTCCACAGGTGCTCCTAGTTAAACCTTCATGGCTAGAAAATGGAGAGATCTGCTCCTTTGCTGTGGACCTTAACATGACCTCAGAGGTCACACAGTTCTTAGAACTTGCCCCAATGCTGGATGGAAAGTATGATGGAACACAGTATAGAACCCTGAGCTTTTCTGTCAAATCAGTTGTGAATGGTGAAGAAAGTCCACAACAGGAGGATGTTCTCACCATACCAGTAAGTGAGGGGCTCTGGTTGGTTTTCTGATTTTTATGTTGTATGTTCGACGATTCGGTATTAGATGAATAGGTTAATAGCCAAGTAAGTGTCCATTATTTGAAAAAATGGACCCTTTATAAGGTCCAGAAGGTACTGAGTCAACACTCCATTATTTTCAAATGTTGGACACCCATGAGGCTATCAACATATTTAAATTACACCTTGTCTTTTATTGTAAATTATAAGATGTTGTTTAACATCATTACTTTCCATCTTTTTATTTGTGGTATGTATTTTTGGGGGTTTTTATGATCATTTTGGTTGAAATAAAAGTAAAAGGCTTTCTTTGGAAATGTGTAAAAAGGGCTTCTATACATGGTCATAATGACGGAATGGAATAACTGCCCATTAATAAAAGATATTGGACACTTTTAATAAAAGTAAAACTCTCAGGTGTAATTTAAACTGTAAATAACGTATATTATACTGCGAGCAAAAACTGATACATTTTAACAAAAATTGGAAATTAGCTGTACTCTAAAATTAGCTGAATTCTTGCAGATACTTCAACTAATGGACAAGAACTGAAATTTACACAAATGTGCAAGACATATTCTTATTGTAAAAATACAAACGCAAGCAATTTGCCACCAGATTAACCTTCCAATACAGCTAACAGTAATAAAATTTGTCAGATACATATGAAAGTGGATAATCTAAAAATGAAAAAGATAAACTAACAGAGATTCTAACAAAATTCAAAAATTGATATAGTAAGACTTTACCACTCAATGTGAAATTTATTTGTCCATCCTGCAAATTAGCAATAGTGTCAATATAAAAGCATTCTCAAAAGAAATACAATTTCAATCTAATTTCAGATATAGGTATAATATGTTGGTTTCATATATTAGTATTGGTTTGTTTGGGTCTCAGGCCAAGACTCCTTGATCAGTAAAAGAAAGTGAAGAAAGAAATTTGGAAATAACTTTCTTTCATATATCAGAGAACCATATTGCAGACTACAGTATAGTCATGTATTTAGCTAATTATAACCTCTGTATATATTTATTTTCTTCAGATTACCGTATTTGATGAAGACAGAAAAGCCACCTGTAAAAGTATCAATGATCCCCACATAGCCACCTTTGATGGGAACCAGTACAACAACTTCTTTGAGGGGGAGTTTGTGCTCTACAGGCACACAAACCTTCCTTACAAGGTCCATGTAATCTACCAGAAATGTGGGCCAAGAGTCCCTGCTTCCTGTAACTGTGCAGTGGCAGTCCAATCAGGTGATGATGTCATTGTGATTGACAGGTGCTTCAGAGACAGAAAACCCTTCAATAGAATCTCTGGGACCTACAACGCTCATGTCACCAAGATGAGTGTGGACTTGTATCTCAATGGAGACCTGACTCCTGGTACCACAATATTCGAAGAGAGTGATGGTAAGAAATACTTTATCTACCTGCCGCATGGTGGCTATGTTAAGGTCATGGTCAGTGGCTCTTTGCTCAATGTATGGGTAGTTGCTTCACCAAAAGATCTCCAGAGAACAAGTGGCTTGTGTGGTACCTACGATAAGAACCATAGCAATGACTTCACTGATCCAACTGGAAACATCATGGAATATAAGGCAAACTTTGATGGATATCGCCTCCAGCCTCGTGAATTTTGCCTCCGATGGAGAGTGGATCTGTATGGACCTCAGAGTATCTTCAGAGGGGTCAGTGGTTCAGATTTACCACACAACTTGCCTGTGTTCTGTGACTGTACAAAAGAATATCCATTGTGTGGATATGCAGTGGATGTGTCTCAATGTGATGTCATACAGGGTGAGAATATTAAAATGAGTATATCTGTAAACATTGAGACTGAATTAGTGTCATTATTCTAAATTTTAACTTTTGTCTATTTGATGAGTATCTTGATTCTCAGCTTAACATTGTAGAAATTAATACCTTTTATATTGAAAAAATTCTTGGTACTAGTCTTATAAATCAAACAACACAGACAGGTAATATGTTTGTGATCAAAAATCATATAAACAAGTATGTCATGGGCCAAATTTAAGCCATGCTTAGATCTAATGATTACATCAGATTTGATATTCACAGATAGGTGTCGTATATGGGGTATATGAGCCCCATTCAACCCAAACTGAGATCCAAGTAATCCTATCATCATTAATATCCACAGATAGGTGTCACATTTGTGACCACAATCCAGATTTAAATCAAAGAGAGGGCCACAAGTAGGTGTCAAATATATGACCTTGAGTCGGGTTCAAACCCACAACCACTAGTTAAATCCAAGTGAACATGTCATAATTAATATCCATTTAGGTGCCATTTGTATAACCTTGAATCAGATTTGAACCTTTGTGCATATAAGTTACATCCAAATGTACTTTCCTTTTGCAAAGTACTTACTTAAGTAATTAATGGTCTGAGGAATAATAAACTAACTTTAGGAACAACATCCACAAATTTCTGATGGCATAATTAATTGTAATTGTATCCACCGGAGGCTTCCAGTGGATACTTTGGTTTAGCATTTGCTACGCCGCCGCCGCCGCCACTGTGTGTTGAGAGATTTTCGGTGTTAACACTCTCAGAGGAAAACTACACCAGCTAGGTTCATCAAATTGCAAGATATCTTCACTGGGGGGTAAGCTTCTCTGGGACTGAAATTAGCCTCATTCTGAAAAACAAGATGGCCGCCACGGGCATTTCTTTGAAAATTGTATACATTTTTCTACTGGTTATTTCTCATAGGTAGAAGGTTGAATCTCTTCATAGGTGATGTGTATAACAGATATACATGTCCTCTACAACCTTGCAGACATTTGACCTTGAAGCTCTTAATTGAAGGTCATCCACAGAGTGTCAAAGTCACCCACATAGCGGACTTAAAAAGTGCCTATATCTCCCTTATTATTGGCCCCAGAAGTTTGCACTGTGAAACCAACCTGTAGGAAAACATGTGCTGCCAATCTTCTGATGTTGTCAGATTTGACCTTGGACCCCTTCTTCAAGGTCAAACGATGATACTCACACTTAAAAGTGCTTATAACTCGCTTATTATTGGTCCTAGAGGTTTGGGATGGTAAACCAACACATAGGAAATCATAGGCTGGGAATCTTCTAGTGTGGTCGGATTTGACATTGGGCCCTTCCTTCAAGGTCAAACGAGGATACCCAAACTTAAAAGTGCTTATAACTCACTTATTATTGGTCCTAATGGTTTGGGATGGTAAACCAACCTATAGGAAATCATGGGCTGGGAATCTTTTGGTGTGGTCAGATTTGACCTTGGACCCCTCCTTCAAGGTCAAACGAGAATAGCCAAACTTAAAAGTGTTTATAACTCGCTTATTATTGGTCCTAGAGGTTTGGGATGGTAAACCAATACATAGGAAATCATGGGCTGGGAATCTTTTAGTGTGGTCGGATTTGACCTTCGGCCCCTCCGTCAAGGTCAAACGAGGATAGCCAAACTTAAAAGTGTTTATAACTCGCTTATTATTGGTCCTAGAGGTTTGGGATGGTAAACCAACATATAGGAAGTCATGGGCTGGGAATCTTCTGCTGTGGTCGAATTTGACCTTAGGCCCCTTCTTCAAGGTCAAACGAGGATGTGAAACCAAATTATCAGATATCATGGCCTGGGAATCTTCTGATGTGGTCAGATTTGACCTTTGGCCCCTCCTCCAAGGTCCAACGATGGTTCACTGGCTTTATAATGGTGAGTTGTCTTTCCGGTGGATACAAATTTGCATCGGTTCTCCGATGCATAGGTTTAGTTGCTTTCATAGATCAAATTTAAAGTGTCATCATATTTTCAGCAATTGATTTCTCACAGTATTTATTTTCAGATAATAACCAAAACACTGAAATGCTTCACTCTGGCCTTGTAATATTTAGATTGTCCCAATTGTAAATGAGTGTAAATAGCTGTAATAAAGCTAGAAATAGAAAGCCAAATGCATGACATAAACCTGGAAGTACAAAGACATTTAATTTATTGATTTCAAAAAAAGCATTTATTTTACAAATGTGTGTTTTCTCAGGACACGATGTGACAAGGTTTTTAATTGGGCATGCCAAAACCCCAGTGAAGAATTCAAGGACCAGAAGGAGTGTCCATGACAACACAATCCCAGTTTTAGCACCAGATGACCCCATAACCATAGATACCAGCTTTGAACCTCCTGTAAGTTTAAAAAATAGCTTTTACTTCATTATATTGGCACTGGATATTAGTATCATTGTAGTTATTCTCTGCTTTGTCAAAAATGAATGTACCAGAAAAAATCCTATTAAATTTCATTTTTGGCATGTTTAAAGGTGTTATCTTTATGAGTAAACAATTATAACTGGTTGGTGAGCTATTGCATATCATCAGTGACATCCTTTATAAACTCTTATAATCACATCAATGTTATTGATTTGCAGGGATCTGTTAAGATGTTTGCTTTAGCATCACAGGTGACAGAGAAATGTGTGTGTTTTTTATACTCTTTCACCTCTCCACTTTGGGTGTTCTTCATGCGTCTATCTCCTCTTTGTGCATCTCTCTTATAACATATTGTGATTAATATAAAGTCTAGCAGTTCTGGGTCAGGTATCTGCATATGGCTTCTAGTTGAGACGGTTCTTTTTCTTCAGCTATGATGTGTAAATGTTTATTGTTTCATGGAGACATTTTATAATGTTGTCTTTTCAGACCTACATGTGGGATGACACTGATTGGACAGCAAACACAGCTCAGCAGTTCTGCAGTAACTATGTGAAGGAAGAGTACACTATTGGTCAGCTCTGTGCACAAATTCCTGCTGTGGACTTTGACCAAGAAATTACCACATGCATAGAGGACATACTGGTATGTTGATGAAAATTAAATGTTTCATGAAATGGGCATATTAACTCGTGTTAATTAATGTATTCATTTAGTGTTTTAAGTCAAACATAGTATGTTTTTGGTTCTATTGTTATGGGCAGTTGGTAAATCGTTTTGCTGTGTGGGTATTGATATTGAACGTAAAAATATTTCTATATCGGGTGATATAAGGTGGTGGATATTGTCTACCAAATAGTACAAACTCGGAAAACCGAAAACATTTTATTTTAGTATATCCTGAACCGCTAACAGGAAGTAAAATTTATCAAAACAAAACATTGCAGTTTTCATAAAAAATGCATCAAAAACTTCAAAAGTGTGAGATAAAAGTGTATAAGTTCTTCACATTTAGGTTTTATTTCAAATATATGCAGGGTACGTTTGCAGTTTTACTTAAAATGATGATATTGAAATATATGTTTAGATCTCTACATCGGGAGCCCAGTCCCAAAGTAACAAATATCGACAATATTGATAAATGTTTTACCTACTAGTAGTTGAAAGGGCAGAGAAAACCACTACATACAACTGCCTAACATTCTGTACTTTAAACTACCAACCAAAAGCAAGCAACTACCAACTTTCCCATATGAGGTCAGGTGGGGATTTGAACTCTGATGTCAGACGTGGGAGGAGAGTGTGTTACCACTGCACCAACATGGCCCCTTAACTCATGTTAAAGTTATAAAGGGTGTAAACAAAATAATATTCCTAAAAACCAGGAAATTATGGCGTGCTTAGATGACATACTGGTATATGTTGATCAAATGTTAAGTTTCTATAAATAATAATATTAAGTTATTAACACATGTTAAAGATACAATGGTTTATAAATAGTACATACTTTTCCTAAAAACAGGAACATGTGTGAATAACATACATTATATGACCATAAAGCAAGAAATTACCAATAAATAGTTCAAAGTTGAGGTATCATTTTTTTTTCAACACTTGATATTGTATCAGGACAGATCAATTATGCTGGGCATAGGTAAGGGTTGTTACCACAAATGAACAACCAGGTGACATACATAATATACTATTCCAAATGAAAATGCTTTGGTGTAACACATGGATCCTATAACTATCTCAAGGAATGATTATTTTCAAAGCAATGGTTGTGGCAGCCATCTTGTTTTTATTAAATGAGACCAAAGTTTTCATGACAAAGAATAGATGCTGCTAAAGTGTAAAACACTGTTAGCCATACTGTAGTAGTGAGAAGATGTCTGTGTACACTGTGGTGGTGATTTAATGAACCATAATCCAGTGTATCCACTGGGTACCTCCTTTAGATAAAATAAGAATATTCCATAATTCAAAGTAAAGTACAAGAGGTTTTCATACGCAGTGGTGAATTTCATATACTGTGATGAATTGCACATTTTAAAAAAATTTTTCTGTATTCCCACAAAACTAAAGATATTAATAAGGGGCTTTAAAGGCATATGTTTTGCTTTATGTTTAATTCACCTTTTGATATGGCTACATAAATTGCTTTGAAATGCCATAATCCAAGTGAAAGTTGTCAAGGTGTCATTTTCTTAAATCAAGCATTTGTCTAAGACTTGAGTTTTGTTTAGAAGCTGACATTCATATAGGTCTTAGAATATGGTTAGCCTTTAATTTGGTAGGTTGCAAATATTTTTGTTTCAGTTAGAAAATGTTTACAAATCGCATTACAAATTGAGCAGAAACTCTGCTGAGGAAAACAAATAAGATTTGTTGTGTTCTATACTGGCTTTTTCTATCTCAAATTTGAGACTAGAATCAGCTATGTTTTGAAGAGACCTTTCATTAATCTGGCTTCTGAAGATTAGTCATTAACTTCAACCTGGGTGATATTTTGTAAATTTGCATGATGTTTTAGTATGATTTACTATAGAAAAACAAGATTTTAATCTTGAGCTGAGCACAGATTTCAGGGGCCATATTCACCAAAGGCCATTGCTAAGTGTTAGGCTAAAACTTTTGTTTACCAATATAGCCAACTTAAGCCTAAAATTTGGCTAAACCTTTTGTGAATGCCACCACTGTATTCTGGATAGCTATAACATGATCAAACCATACCATGTTATGTCCTCAGTTAAAGTGGTGAATGTCATGTACATTGGATGTTATGTGCCAGATCACAGGGAATACATCATGGGCAGATTCTGCAAGGGATGCCATGAAGGAGCAGTGCCTGGAGGAAGTACAGAGGAACTCCAGCCTGCCCAGTGACATCGCTGACAGGATCCAGAACTCCATCTGTATCCATGACTGCAGTGACCATGGCACATGCAAGCAAGGTGGGAGTCATATCCATTTCTGTTTGTGGCACATGGTAGCACTTTTTAATCGGCAATTTAGTGCTTGATTTATAAGGCTGAAACAGTTAGCTCAATTTTGTTGCCAAAGAGCTGATTATATTAGCTATTAACTGACCAGTTAATATATGAGGAAATACCAGAAATATCAGATGTGCATGTGTCACACATGTAAAACATTAATATGGGCTGATTTTGAGGTGCCAGAAAAGTTTCAGGCAACGTTTTACATAATTTTTCAAATATTAGTCTTATTTTATATGTTTAAGATAATGTACATAAAATGCTTCTAATTTTTGTCTTTTTGTGTGTTAAACTTTCAATATAAAGAATATATAATGATCTCATAAAGTACAGTAACAGCACGTATGAGGTGTTATACATAAGAAAACAATAAAACAGTCAAAGAAAATTGGCACTGGCTAGTGGTTTTGACCCCAGCCCATAAGTACTGGGGTTATAGTCGTCACCTGCACTGTCCGGCGGGCAACGGCGGTGGTGTCAGCGGCCGTGGCGGCGGGCATAAAGCTTGTGGGTGTTCCATAGCCTAAACCCATGCACCGATTTTCACCCAATTTTCAGGGTAAGTTTACCCCAAGAGGATCTAGAGCTGATTAGGATTTGGGGGTATCTGACAACAACTGTTGCCATGGCAACACTTTTAAGATTTTTTGGTCTTCAACTTTGTGGGTGTTCCACGGCCCAAACCCCTGCATGAATTTTCACAAATTTTCAGGGTATGTTTACCTCAATAGGATCTAGAGCTGATTAGGTTTTGGGGGTATCTGGCAACAACTGTTGCCATGGCAACACTTTTAAGATGTTTTTGGTCTTAAAGCTTGTGGGTGTTCCACAGCCTAAACCGATGCACAGATTATCACCAAATGTTGAGGGCATGTTTACCCCAAGAGGATCTAAAGCTGATTAGTTTTTCGAGGGTATCCGGTAACAACTTTTGCCATGGCAACACTTTTAAGATTTTTGGGTCCTAAAGCTTGTGGGTGTTCCACAGCCTAAACCCATGAATGGATTTAGACCGCAGTTTTTAGGATATGTTTACCCCAAGAGGATCTAGAGCTGATTAGTTTTTGGGGGGTAACTAGGAACAACTGTTGCCATGGCAATGCTTTGAATATTATAGGGTCTTAGCGTTTGTGGGTGTTCCACAGCCTAAACAGATTCATGGACTTTCACCAAATTTTCAGGATATGTTAACCTAAACAGGATCTACAGATGAGTAGGTTTGGGAGGGTATCGGACAATACCTATTGCCATGGCAACAATTTAAATATTTTCGATCTTAAAATTCTTACTTTAGAAAGGGGCGCTATTAAACCGATGTTACTACAGTTGCATATCTTCACTAAATTTGCAGAGGATGTTTATGACTGTGAACACATGTCTGTAAAAATTATGGTACTCATTTTAAAAAACAACATGGCCGTCATAGCCGATTTCCTTGAAAATCATTGATATGGTCTAAAATTTAAAATATTGCAGCTAGCTGTGTCACATTTGCACAAAGTGTAAATGGCTAGGAAAGCTTGCCTGAGAGTAATTAAGTGTCCCTGAAAGGGCGCTTATTTGTTTTTGTGTCAGTTTCCTCGCTTCCAATGCAAATTTTGACTTTTTTCTTATATCTCCTTTATTCTTGCTTTTAGAGCTTTTGAATGTATTAAGAGGTATTGGGAAACTATATGTGAAGAGTTAAGATAGCCAGTCAGATTTACCCCTGACTTCCCCTTATGGGTCAAACTGGGGTCATAAAATATCCTATTTTGTGGTTTTGCCTTATATCTCCTTTATTTTTCCTTTTAGAGCTTTAGAATATATTAAGAGGTATTGGGAAACCTTATGTGAAGAGTCCATATAGCCAGTCTGATTTAACCCCTGACCCCCCCCCCCCCCCTATGGGTCAAACTGGGGTCATAAATAGCCTATTTGGTGTTTTTGCCTTATATCTCCTTTATTCTTGCTTTTAGAGCTTTAGAATGTATTAAGAGGTATTGGGAAACCATATGTGAAGAGTTGAGATAGCTGGTCAGATTACCTCAGGTAATTTGGTTCCAGATACAACAGGTTCAAAATATAAAATGTAGGGTTCGAGAAGGGGTTGGGGGATGTTAAAAAATAATAGAGTAAAAGTATCAGCAAGTATCCTTATGAGTGATAATTTAATAATCTATAAAAGTAACCTTAAAATTTAAAAGTTTTTAGGGGGGTTGCATGTAACCAACACTAGATATTAGATTGATGTGTCTGACGTCCGTCTGTCCATCCACATTTTCATTTCCGGACTCTAACTCGAAATCTGTCAAAATTTCCGTTTCCGGACTCTTAACTCGAAAACGGTTTGCCCAATCGAATTCAAATTTGATAGGGAGATAGATCACCATCATAGCTAGGTGCCTTTCGAAATTGGTGTAATTTCGTCTCTTTGTTTGTCCATTTTTTGTCTGTTTGTCTGTCCATCAAAATTTTCATTTCCGTACTCTAACGTGAAAATGGTTTGTCCAATTGAATTCCAACTTGATAGGGAGATAGATCACCATCACAACTAGGTTCCTTTCGAAATTGGTGTAATTCTGCCCATTCGTTTGTCTGTTTGTCTGTCCATCAACATTTCTGTTTCCGGACTCCAACTCGAAATCCGTCAACATTTCTGTTTCCGGACTCTAACTCGAAATCTGTCAAAATTTCCGTTTCTGGACTCTTAACGTGAAAACGGTTTGTCCAATCGAATTCAAATTTGACAGGGAGATAGATCACCATCATAGCTAGGTTCCTTTCGAAATTGGTGTAATTCCGTCTGTTTGTTTGTCCGTTTGTCTGTCCGTCAACATTTCCGTTTCTGGACTCTAACTGTAAAACGCTTTGTCCAATCGAATTCAAACTTGACAGGGCCATCTCCACTACCTGTACAGAGATTACATATCCTCTGACTGGAAAATCCTGTATAAATAAACCCTTTTTCAACATCAGACATGCTTGTTTCATATGTATATTAACTAAAAAACACTTGCAATGTATACATTTATATGTTAATGTTACACATTAGGCAGGGATGGGTGATACCTTTTAACCTCTCAACTTTGGGGTTGTAAGATTTTGTTCCAGGAGGAAATCCTGTTACAAACAATAACAAACAAACCCAACTGCACATTGAGGTACTGCATATCATTTGTGTGACAGCAAAAATGCCCTACAAACACTTACAATCACAGCAGTATAACTGTTTTTATATGTTTGTTAATTGTGTGGCAATTGCCATGTACAAAGCAGGATATTTACTTCGGTATCATATTTGAATGAGTGATTTAAATGCTCCATCACCTCTTGACTTTGGGCTTCAAGGTATTAAATAATACTTACATTTCAATTCAGGCAGTTGTGTGTGTGAACCAACCTGGTCTTCAGCAGACTGTTCCATCAGTTCTACTGAACCCCCCTACACCTCAGAACTCCCAGACACAGGCTTGTGTGACACCCGCTATATGAACTGTAAGAGGGTCATTGTGTATGGAGAGCACTTCATCAACAACCCCAACCTCACCTGTCATCTACAGGAAGCCACGGTATGGCCATTGGTGTTGGTGTCATATGACACTATTTCAATAATAGTTGATAATAGTCCACAGTTTCAGTATTAATATTAAGTATGTCAGTTTCAATGTCTTTTCCAGTAAATCAGTCGGCAACATTTTCAAAATAGCCATTATTTTGAGCTTAGAAAAATGCTATTGTGTAACATATTTATTACAGTCATTTCTATAAATTGCTTGCTAACTAGGGTTGTTTATCTTTCCGGTGGATACAAATATGCATCATAGTATGTCAAGGACTTCTATTTAGTTCTGTTGTTAAATACGAACTGCCCACTTTTTGCCCAGACTTTTAAAGGAAGAATCTTATTTCTCCGCTGAGCAATGCAAGGAAACATTGAATCAAATCGATGTAAAGTAACAAAAAAGTGTGTATTTTGCAGTGCAATTAAAAAGCACTAGAGTTTAGAAGATCTGCATAGTCCTAACATTATTGAAAGAATCACTACACAGATCAAAGAAAGAAAATTTATCAGGGATTTGAGAACTAAGAAATGTCTTTTATTTCCTTAAAACCCAACAGATTTGTTGTTTTCTGCTGCAAATATTTGAAACTATTTGTGGTAGGATATAGCAACCATCCAAACTTCTCTAAATCTTGAAGGTTTACTCACATAGACTATATTCAGGAAGTGATAACACAGACTACATTTTATAACAAGGTTACAGTGGGCTTCATCATGAAGAAGTGACAGTGCCCTTCATGGCTTTTATATACTTAGGCACATATCGCTGTGATTGTTATTAAGTCCTTGAACCACCTAACCGCATTATATATCTCTACCTAGACATTGAATTTCATAGCAATTAAACTGACTCTGGCTTGGTTTCATTTCGTACATGTATTTGAGTATTTTTCCTTTGTTTTCTAGGTGACAGATAAACGTAAAGACTTCTCGGCCCTTCCTTCAATCACAACACAAAAGGCACTGTTTATAAACTTCAATGCAGTGGAGTGCCCAGTGCCTGACCTGAAGACGTACCTCATCAGTGTCAGTAATGATGGCCAGTTTGACCACTCCAGTGATCCACTCCTCTTTATACCTTTTGATTCAGCATGTACTTCATGCAGTACAAATACCACCACTTGTACTGAAAAGGTGAGCTGTGTTGTACAAATATCACCACTTGTACTATGAGTTCTGTTGTGGAAATATCACCATTTGTACTGAAAACAAAAAATCATCAGGTTTACACAAACAGATCAGTCATGAAGTAAATCTACAATATTAACAGTTCAATTCAACTTCCGCTTTAACTTGCATAAAAATACAGTGTCTTTTATGTTGGGACCTCAAAAACTGGTTCCAAGTGTATTGCTAAATGTGCCTGGTATATGGGTTCCACTGACACAGAGTCAACTGTATAATTTCCAGAAAAACAGCTGTATCATTGATGAAAAATGCTATGCAGAGAATGAAGTGAGCCCCTCAGACCCCTGTCTTCTATGTAAACCCCATGCTGACCAGCTGGAGTGGACCACTGATGCAGGTTAGTGTAAAGACACACAGAATCAGAAACAATACACACAGGGTAGTATTGGTTGTAACAAGGAGGGTTTGTAAAACTCAGGTATTAAAGACAATGCAAATGATATTAAGGTAACTCAAGTATATGAAAGATAGAAACATGATATAATTAGATACTCCATTCAAGAGGACTGATAGGAGAATCTTTTGCAATGTTCTTTGTTATGATCTGGCTATGTCATTGGACTTATGATTATTCACCCTGTGTATGTTTAGTTGTGCCTTAGAGCCTGTCAATTGATGGAGATTAAGCACTATAAAAGTCCCCATTAGATTTATGTGGTAGAGTAGAGCCTCCATTATCTGACAATGTCAGGAGAGTAAGATTCTGGTAAGAGAATAAAAGAGTTTTAACATAGAAGAGGCAGTTTGGTACAAAACAGCCGGGAAATACAAATTTGGGAGATTAGAAATTAGGTCATATATAAAGTCTTGTATTCAGAAAATAGAAGTTTGCTTTATGCAGGTTTTACTTTATATAAGTACATGCTGGATTGCGTTATGTTTCATAGGCAGCTAGATATTTTCAAATGTTATTTGTATTCAAATATGGGGTAAATATGATGTAAATGCAAAGACCTAAGAACAAGCAATCAAAACTTGGACATGGGAGGTCAAATTTACTTGTACATGAAACCACCTTATTTAACTTTACACCGTGGGACATTTTCCCTGAGTTCTCTCACTGATCCTATTCAAGTTATTACAGTTCACTTTATTAGTACTCCCTTAATTCCCTGATTTTGATGAGAGATTCTGTTCAAATTATTAGTTGTCTTTGTTATACCTCTGTTAATTCCATGAATCCTGTCATTTATTCAACTGAATGTTTTGCAGTTGACAGTATTTGGGCATTCCATTGCCAGAATTCTCTGAATCTTAAGAATTTGTTAATTTTTATCTCCATTTTATTTTGTCTGAATAATGTCAGGATTATTGTATCCACCGGATTTTACCTTGGACCCCTCCTTCAAGGTCAAACGTGGATAGCCAAACTTAAAGGTGCTTATAGCTAGCTTATTATTGGTCCTAGAGGTTTGCTTTGTGAAACCAACTTATAGGCAATCATGGGCTGGGAATCTTTTGATGTAGTCAGATTTGACCTTGGACCCCTCCTTCAAGGTTAAACGAGGATAGCCAAACTTAAAGGTGCTTATAACTTTCTTATTATTGGCCCTAGAGGTTTGCAATGTGAAACCAACTCATAGGAAATCATGGGCTGGGAATCTTTTGATGTGTCCGGATTTGACCTTGGACACCTCCTTCAAGGTCAAACGAGGATAGCCAAACTTAAAAGTGCTTATAACTCACTAATTATTGGTCTTAGAGGCCTGCAATGGAAACATATTTATAGGAAATCATGGGCTGAGAATCTTCCAATGTGGTCATATTTGACCTTGAGCCCCTCATTCAAGGTCAAACAAGGACATCCAAACTTAAAAGTGCTTATAACTCGTTTATTATTGATCCTAGAGGTTTGCAATGTGAAACCGACTTGCAGGATATAATGGGCTGGGAATCTTCTGATGTCAGATTTGACGTTTGGCCCTTCCTTCAAGGTCAAACGATGGTTCACTGGCTTTGGTGAGTTGTCTTCCGGTGGATACAAATTTGCATCAGTTCTCTAATGCGTAGGTCTAGTTTACATTACTTTGAATTTCTTGCAGTTTTCTCTATACGGTGTAATTTACTTGAGCATTGTTTGACTTCTCTTAATATTTTTAGCTGACCATTGCCGCCCTTCCTGGTGGCACAAGATGAGTCTTCCTGGCTGGGTGATTGCACTTATTGCAGCCATTGCAGGCTCAGTGGTTGGTGTGTTGTGTGGGTTTCTACTGTACAAATGCTGCTGTAAAAGGTGAATCTTCACTGACCTGGAGTGATTAATATGATTTCCTGTTATGCATTGTGTACTGTTAAGCTTGGTAATTCAGCATCTGCCTTGAACGGCACAAATATATACATAGTAACTGCAAAGACTGACCAGTGACAGTAAGTGACGCAATAATCACAATATTTCAAAGTCGATCAATATGAATAGCTAAATTGAAGTTTGATTTCCTTATTGAAAAGTAAAATCGATACCAACACTAAATGTGGGTATGGGGGTACCTACTTTTGTCACATAATGAAAGCCAGAAACCGAACGGTGAAGGAAAGATAACTTGGCCACATTTTAAGGCCATTGTAAAACTGTAAAAATCTGTGCAGGTTGGCATGTGAAAGGGTAGCATTAGATTTGAAACCAATTCCTTGAAATATGATTGTTGTCTTAAAACCCAGTTTTATTTTTGTCAGATTTCTATGTGTACTACATTTTTGAAAGATGAATATCAATTTAGTTTGACAGACATGAAATGAAGTAGAGACAATGTCAGAAGTCAGATGTCCAGGAGTGGCTGCTTATCCTTGAAAAAAATTATGAGATTTTATCCAATTTTTTGGTAGATTTTTTTTAGCTTTTATAAGTACCTGTTTTGTTAACATTTTCATTAACATTATACACATATATATTTCCTGTTAAAAGGCCTATCCCAAATACTGAAGCATTTTTACAGTATCCTGGAGTAAGAAATAATCTGCAAATATCTACAATAAATCTCAAACAAAATCCTCCAGTGACCAATTGCTGTCTGTAGAACAATATCTAACACATGTTTTGTAAATATACACAGAAAATCTAAGAAGAAATCATCCAGTGGCCAGACATCCCATATCTCCTCCTCTCATCCTCCCCGCCCGCCTCTGCAACCAGCTGATGATAGCAGCGAGATGGACACCGACCTACCACAAGATGACCAAACTGAACTCTCCCCACCATTTGAAGATGTCATTCTCCACAGAAACAGGGGCCTGCCCACGTTTACTGACAACCGTTTCTTGGACATAGCATTCCAACAGCCGCCTTTTGATCACTCATATAACTTTCAGCCCAATGGGGGTCGTGGGGTGGAGAATGGAGTGGATTCCTCAACATATTTTTGAAAAAAAATTAAGATTCGATGGGGCTAGATTTTACTTGTAAATTGTAGATGTGTAGGTTTCATAGGTTAAATGCCTGATCATGTTATTACGCAAGCACTATGATGGTGTAGTGTCAGCATACTGGTTCCCCACTTCTGTTGGTTCCAACCTCAGAATTGGCTGCTAGTGGGAAAGTTGGTAATTGGTTGTCACTTTCTAGCACAGTACAGTGTATACATAGAATGTTGCTTAACTAATATGCACTACTTTTGTTTAAGCCTAAAACTGCCCATTGTGATGTATGGCAGGGACAATGTGCCAACAGTAAATCCATATTCATCAACATAAAAATTAATAATGCTTTCCAAGGTTAGTATAAAATTATGTAGTTCAGCACTATTTTTAAATATGCAACTTAACCAATGTTTAACCAATTTTAACAGAATGGCTGATTTTTGAACAGCACTAAAACTTGACTCATTGTGGTTATTTAAACCAGTCGTCTTTTTGACATGGAATAAAAATTGTAAACTGTGCAATTGAGGTATACTTTGTCAGGCATTCACTTGAATTTGCATCATGTTGTAAATTTGCTAATCTATTTGTAAATAGGAACACTTCCTGAATGACAAAGTGAAGTACAAAAAACACATCACTAACTAACATGACTATATTATACCAGCAGTGCGTAGCAAGATATTATATTGTTCACGAGTGATATATTTTTTCATATATGTCTAATGAGGGATCTTTATATTTATCATTTAAATTTTGTGAATAATAAGTAAAACAACTCTATATTTACTAAAAGAATGTGAAAAAAATACCCGTGAAACCGGTGGCTCCACAATTTCTGCATATATATTAATGCAACAGATATTAACACAAAGTTTTGCAAAATATCTTTCAAATAATGTTCACAATTTATTGTTTATTGTAATTTTGTTGCTAAATTTTGTTTTATACATACCTCTATGCTGCTATTGTACATGTTTGAACATTTGATATTTTCTATTACATTTGTGCTTAAGGTGCTCTGTATTGTCAACTACAATGATTGTATTTCAAACTCTGATCTGTGCTTCATTGTATATCATTATATTATATATCATGTGACCAAGGATGAACCAATGAAATCATCATATTGTGTACAGGTGTCATGATCAAAGATTAACACACTTTTCAGAAGGCTTTGGGATAATAAAAATAGTTTGAGGTTAGGCAATATGGAAAGCTGATCAACCATTAAAATCTGTCATTTCAGATTCAGAAAGCAGTCATCAAGTAGCCAAAAGAAAAAAAAGACAATTGAAACTGCTAAGTACTACAACACTGACCTGTGTATGAGACTGCTGAGTGTTCTTGATATCCTATTCTCTTCACATCTTCAAGTTTTACCTTGTTCATCAGTTAGAATAAGTTGATGCTGCCATTACCTTTCAACTTTCATCTATGTTTCAGTCAGCCAATGCTTCTCTTCCTGAAGTGCAACACCTAAAAAGTCTTCCATAATGCATAACTCTTTATACAGAGCTCTGAGACATGTGTTAATCGGTAATTGTGATAGTTCTTAGAGATTTCTATTATGTCATTGGTTGAGGCTTAGTCACATGGTTGCTTTAAATTGGTATATTCAACTTGCTCGAAAAATTGGGTCATCTGTATGTTATCTATCAAGCTCCTTGTGACACAGTTACTTTCAAAACAACATTTAAACAACAACAGTAACATTTTTTCAGAAAAGTTTCGGGGAAATGCTAGGCAACAGTTTATTCTGAAATCTTATGGATCAGATAGTAAACAGTAAGTACTTGATCCCATGTGAATGAAAGCCCTGGATCTTGTTTATGGTTAACAGTGATTTTGTGATGTTTTCTTGTTTTTTCTTTACAGATATTCACATTAGCATGATTTTGTGTAGTATATGTAGTATGCTTAAAATTAGGGCTGCAACTATTCTTCATTAACTCGGAAACAAAACGATTCAGTTGAAACATCAAGTCAAAGAAAGTGAGTCGTGTCTTCAAAAACAACTGAAAATAGACATAAAATCAACTGCAAAATTCAATAATTTTCTTCAAATGTATTAATATATTATTATATTTTTCTGATCTGAGCTTTTTCCATTATCACTTTTTATTGTTTTTGTTATACTTTTGCAAACTTTTACTTGTACATAACAATATTTTTATGAGCAGTATTTTAATATACCATATTTCAAAGACACCTCTAATCTCACAATATAAATATGGTTAAAGTTTCCTGTATTTTTCATTAAAAATGTGTTTTTATACTTAAAAAAAATTAACACTCTTTAAAGCTGTATGCATTTTGGAATTTTTGTAAGGCATAGATCTAATGTTACAAAATATGAAACAATATATTTCTTTGGCGATAATCAAATTATTAACTAAGTCTGAATTAGTTCTTGTACAGTGGCGAATAGAAGCTCATATTCCAGATCACTTGCAGCCTTACTTAAAATATATGTGAGAAAACTACAGACCCTGTATTATATGAACACCTGGGGTTAATTATACCCCCAGACAAAAGTCGGGGATATACTGGTTTCACACCTCTGTCGTGCTGCTGCCGTACATATTGACTTGTGTACACGATAACTCAAAAATGCTTTCACAGATTTCATTTAAACTTAGCACACACATGTATTTGGGTCAGGAGAGGAACCTTGGTTTAAGGTGACCTTAAATTCCTATTAATAAATAATTTATGGCCACCTCAAGGTCATAAATTTGACTATTGGCCACTGAATGCCCTCTTGGTCAAACACTGTGGCTCATCTGGCTCAAAGTTTACCTGAGAACACATTAATATATTCTTCTTACATATGCCAAAATCAAGACTTTATGTTAAGGTTAGAGTTGTGTTTGAGGCCCATAAAGACCCCAACTAGACATTTTATCGACATTTTTCACATATTTTTCCCTGTGACTTGAAAATTATAAATCTGACAAGTCCCAAACTGTAGTAGATATAACTTCAATACATAATCTTTATCTGTGCAAAATTTAAAGTCTGTAGCTTTAATTTTGAGGTCACCTTAAGATATCTAAAATGCCCACAGAGACATAATTTAAGGACTTTTTTCCACTTTTAAGCCCTATAGCTGTCACACTATGTGACTGATAGAGCTGAAATCTCATCTGCATATACATGTATTTTAAGATTTTCTTTTTACATTTGTGAAAAATGAAGGCTTTAAATAGACATTTGACCTGTGTATAAGGACCATAAACACCCAACTGACTGGCCCTTTTTCCGAGATTTTTTACATATTTTGTCCTGTAATTTTAAAATAGTAAGTCTTACAAGTCGCAAACTGTATTTTATATAACTTCTATATATAATGTTCTTGAAACTTGACTAAAAAAATGAAAAGTTAGTTTAACCAAAAACAAATAAATAAATGAAAAATAATTTATAATATTTGTGAATCACCCAAAATGTGTGCTACAAAAATACCCAGTGAATGCCTGTGATGTGAGAGATGGCCTGTCTGGGGACATGTTGGCGTCCAGTAGGCGCAATCTAGTTATACCGGTATATCCATTCTTCCAGAGTTATAATTTACCCATTTGTCTATTACACTCTGTGAATCCCTTTCTATTTTATGAAACAAGTAGTAAGATAATATGTAACTATTTTTTTTTTACATTTTGATAATTCCTCCAATGATGTTTTCATTTGGTAGATGTAAATTAATGCCTTGTCTCTCTTATATTCAAGAATGGTACACATTATAACATCGTATCTTTTCATATCTAAAAAGTTCTATGTTATGGAAGACTTTGAAAGAGTTCATTATATTTATACTTTTTTTGTATGTTCATTCAATAACATTATATTCTATGGTTTCATTATTTTTGGAATGATGTTTTAACTTTATTTTATGCTAATTTTAACATATAAATCACCACAAGTAAAAGGATCGTTATTAGTGCATTGTAGTGATTTACAAGTTAGGTAAAATGTTTCTAAATTATATGTTCACAAGTGTATTTTTCATCTTGATAAATTTTCACTAGCATTCTTGTTCTGATAATTATCATTCATGGAATTGTCGTAAAAAACAACCATTTTGTAAGAATATTTTCTTAGAAATCTTAGAACTAAGAATAAGAAATTTCAAATTAGTGGGAATGCTTTGACTTCTTAAGGTAATTATAACAAATTGAATACAATAGCCATGTAGAAAACAGGAAGCATTAATTCTGTTATTGCTAATCAACATAAAGATATTATTTGCAGGAAGAAGGTTTTTTTGTAAAAGTTTGAAAAAGTCTTATTCAAAGAAATTGTTCATATTCTAAGAAGTGTTTCTAAGAAAATGCCTGCATTCTCAGAAAACTGTTATTCTAAGATTAATAATGTTAGTGAATATGGAAAACAGGATTCAGATTTACAACCAACTATTCAACCTCAAATCTGAGTTTTTTTCCTAAAATGTAAAATGGATTTAAGATTTAAATCTCAGTCTGTATTCACAAACTGATTAAGTTTAGCTTCTGCAGTCTGATGCAGTATGACAGATGCAATCTGATATACAAATATAAGAGTCTTAGGGCCTTGGTTCATCTGCACTGGCATTTTTACTCTTAGAATTGCTCTAATGCTTAGAATTTTTCTAAGAAAGCAAACATTTTCTTTGAAAAATTCATAGAATAAGAAAAAATTCTAATAATAAGAATTTTTAAATTTATGAGAATTTTTAGAATTCTTGAAGTAATGTTGACAGATTTCATACAGTAGCTGTGCAGAATGGACATTAGTATTTTCGTTGTTGATCAACAGAAAAGTAGTATTTGTGGAGAATAATTACCACAAATACGCTTTCATCGAAATGTAAAAAAAATCACTCTTAGATATTTTTCTAACTTTAAGAATATTTTCTGAGAAAATGCCAATATTTTCAAGGAAATGCATATTCTAGTAAGAATCCTGTTGAATATTAGCCCTGTACACATCCATAATGATACAGTATCAAGTGATGAAGTTGGAAGTAACCTGGCATACCTTGTCTCTGTGCACCCATGACAATACAATGTAAACTAAAAACATTTTTTTTTATCTTAAGAAATTTCCAGCTTTCATCAGTTCACTAGGTATTATCACTATGTACCATAAACCTCTGATTCAAATGACCAGGCCATCCGTATTTCTACTTAAATTTAAATTTTTTTCATTGTTTTGTCTATTTTAAAGAGCCTTGTTTCTGTGTTGTATTGGGTCACATACTGTCTGCCACATGTTGTCTAATGCATGTACATACAAACTCTGAATTCTATGCTCAGCATAGGTTGGTTATTGTATTGGTATTTGTCATATGCATAATATATAATTGCAAAACTTCCTGAATGACAGATACAAAAAAGTACATATCACAAAGAAAGACAATATAACATGAATGAAAAGCCGCCTAAGTATTATATTTTGTTTATCTTCATGAGTGATATATTTTTCAGTATATGACTATCCACTCTCTATTCAGTGTTTAACAAGCCAATTTCACTAATGGATCAAGTCAATATATGTGTGTGGGTCACAGACCAGAGACGCTAAGGGACCAAGGAAAATTTAAAGCTGCTTGTACAAACAATATCAAAAATTCTTAAGTTTATTGAAATCTTTGATATTGGCTTTAATGTGTTTATTGACAATAATTTGGGTGTATTGTGTAATTTACCACTGTAACAATGCAAACAGCTATTGTGTATTACATCAGTGCATTATAGTTTCAAAAATCAGCTGTCATAACAAACTTGTCTAGTTCAGTCATAAAGTACTCATATGTACTTGTGTTTTGTGCGTGACTGTTCAGTGTTGTACACATCCATAAACTGTCAGCTAATGTTCCCACTTATCATTTGTCAGAAGTGAATATAAATATATTTCAAAAGCCTCAAGTTCTACTTCTGTTGCAGGAAGTAAAATGTCCAAAAATACTAAATATTTTGATTAACGTTTTGTAATTTATATTTCCGTGTTAGTGATGGGATGGTATTACAAGCTAACTGAGCATAATACTTGTATCAAGACAGATGGTCTGATCATTGTATCATTGAGAATATTTCCACTGTTTTACCGCCGAGTCCCTGTGACTAGAACAAGTCGAATTTCTGAACAAGATACAAGCAATCTTGAGGTGTGCCAATATATATAAAAAAGTACAGTATTTTTGTAGGTATAAATAGAAACTTGTGCTAGCTTGACCCTTACCCTTTGGTGTTTTTACTTATACAGAGTATATTGTATTATTCAGGAAATATCATTATCATAATGCTGGCTGTTGCCTTAATTTTCATACTGCTGTGTGACTAGTATTGGTGCTAAAAACTTGTATATTAATTGTCATTTTATAATGTTGCTTGTTGTGGTGTTTTTAATTATGAGCAAAAAGCTACAGATTGCGGCATTTGAAATAAATTATATAATAATAATTTCACATTTGCTTTCATATTGATATTCAGATTTTTTAAACTGTATAACTAAGTTATTACATGAAACACTAATACAGCCACCGCTCTAACAATGTATAAACCGTTGTCAAACCTTGACCTTTGTATCTTGTGTCACCTATATATTATAATGTCATATCACAGCAGCTTAATGGTCAACGGGTTCTGCATTCAATCATTTATCTCTCATCTCTGTGGTTGTAAGTTTGAATACAGCTTATGTCAACATGTTAGGGTTTGTCCTCACCACATTTTTGAGTGGGATGTAAGACCACAACTTTCATTCTGTCTACTTCTGTCTACAACACCAGGGCCAGCGCCATTATGCAAAAAGTGTTTTGTTTATTGTTTATCATAGAAGTTATGCATTTTACTGGTTATATCTGATGTGGTTTAAAGAAAGGTGTGATAGACTGGTGGAAACACTTTTCACGCCTCCCTGTAAGGCCATGGGTTTGAACTTAGGGCCTGGGCTTTATTGAAAAAGTTTGTGTGGTGACAGTTTTGCTGACAGTTCACACTCACGAGTTCATCATGGGATCCAGCCAATATTGATGTGGGGACGAAGGTCAGTCCTGGCTAAAAGAGTGGGTAACCTGTGAAATACCAATTGAAATATTATTGGGTTACGACGCAAAATATAAATCTTGCAACCAAAAAGATAAGCCTGCCAACCTGCGCCCAAATGCCAGAATTTAAGAAGGTAACTCTAAACGAATAATTGCAAGCATTCCTTGAAAACACAGAAGATAAATCGGCAAACTCTTAAGACATATTTTCTCTTGGAAGAAGTTCACTGTAGACATACACCTGAAAAGGTAGGCTGTATGATCAAAAATATTGGTCAGGAGACAGTTAAGAGTGAAATGATTGGAAGCTGACTGGAGGGTAAAGGCAGATAGGAGGTAAACTCGTGACAGTGGAACAGGGGCATTACTGTGCATGCTTTTAAACAAACAAGCAAGCTTCTACATCCAAAACTACCCAATATAACATAACCTATTTGCAGTGTGTTGACAGTCGCAATAAATCTCAATAGTTCATATATGTGCTAAAAACAATCGTCACTATACATCCAGTGTATCCCTGTGGATATCTAATCCATCCCACAAACAAACAGATCCTTACAATAGTTGCTGTCTCTAGTCCTGCAAGATCAGTTACAGGTGCACTGTTGCCTGTATTAATAAATCTATACTCTGTATCAATGTATCTAGAGCAAGGCTTGGGCATTGGGTATTCTTGTAATACGTGTTGAAATGACAAAGGTTCAGTCGTCCCAGAAATTATATATGAACATGTATATATCATAGCACTTATTGCTATAAAATCAGGATAGCACTGCAAAAAAAAAAGAAAAAAGTCCAGTGCAAGTACAGCCTTCATGTTCATTCAAATGGAAGGTCATGTTAAACACAATTTCCATGCTTTAAGATTCAAACCCCAAATTACAGGGGAGTGAGTCAAGTTCTCATTATGATATCAACTGTACCACCATGACCTTAGTATCACAAGACATATGCATGGATGCAAAACCTGGAAAGGCCCTTGACTATTGCATTTGTCAATTCTTTTGTAAATTTAGCACACTGAGTTCCTTGGTGTGGAGACAATGTAGCACCTACAAAGCAGATTAGATTTTAACGTTGTTTTACTTGATCAACAGCATAACTTAAGAAACCTGTGCACCTGTGCCTGAATACCAGAATTTAAGAAGTAACTCTAAACGGATAATTACAATCATTCCTTGAAAACACAGAAGATAAATCGGCAAACTCTTAAGACATATTTTCTTGTGGAAGAAGTTCAACTCTAGACATACACCTGAAAAGGTAGGCTCTATGACCAAAAATATTGGTCAGGAGACAGTTAAGAGTGAAATGATTGGAAGCTGACATTATGGTAAAGGAGTACTGGTAAAGACAGATAGGAGGTAAACTCGTGACAGTGGAACAGGGGTATTAAGGGACCTAGATCACACTGCTCCGTGCTGGCCTCACAAACTACTTACGTATGTAAAGCATTTAACTCAGCCTGGCTTGTTTCTGGCTGGATGAACTTCGTGTTTTCAGTTTAGTCTCAAAAAGATTTTATCATTCAGGATTTGGATAGGGATAGGAGACGTTTGACACAACACGTACAGCTATTTTAACAGGTAGTGGAGTTAAACCTCCTATGGGTTGTCACCTTCAAAACTAAACTGTACGTGCTGGTGTGGAATGGCTATTTTTGAAAGGTGCACCGCCTACATACGACTTCCATTAACCAGACAATAAGGACATGGTTGTGAAGCAAAATTCAACTATAAATTGTTACTTCTGGTCGGGAACAGTGTGAATGGGCCATGAAGTATTACTTAATATTGTTTTGTTCATGTTTCCTGATAACCTTCGCTATGTCACCTTTAAAAAACATATTGAGGCACACAGTCGTCATGATGTCCCTTGCTTTAATGCACCTGCCCTAATGCAGTGTTTCCACTGAATCCGACAGGCCGGTAACTATGCATTTTGAGTTGGGACCAATGTTTACGTGGTCGGTTAGGGTCGATTACAAGTTGCCGGCCTGTCAGGGAGAGTCAGTGAAATTTCAAACATGTTTAATATTTCTACGACCGTTACTGACCCTTGTATCCGCCCCTTATTTCAGCCCCCTAGCAACAGGCCTGTCGGTTAACTTAACGGCCTGTCGGTTACACTTCCCGGCTTGTCGGTTAATCAAACAGGCCTGTCTGTAACAAGTATCCGGCTTGTCCCAAATATGGACTGTACGTGATGACTCGGCGACCGTACTGCAAGTGTTACAGTACAGTCAGTAACTTTAGCCGGCCTGTCTGTACGTGTTCCCGACAGGCCTGTAAACTTTACAGGCCTGTCGGTAGCTTTTACAGACTGGGTCCTAGAGTCGGGAAAATTTGTAACCGACAGGCCGTAAACTGAAACAGACAAACCATAAACAACAACAGACAGGCCTGTAACACTAACAGACAAGCCGGGAGCTGTAATCGACAGGCCGGCAATAATTTTGCTTCTTACGGCCTGTCGGCTTCAAAGTCTGTGAGTATAAAAAGGCGAGTCGGTAGACAATCTGCGTACATTTGGGCTTTGACTTGTCGAGAGACAACTTGGTGTGCAGCTTTTATTTAGGTTTTTATTTTTTGGGAAATTAGCTTAAGTATTGAGCTAGGCAGGACTGGTTGGGAGTGAAATCTGTTCTGTGAGGTTTCACTTTTATTTTAAGTTTTTGTTTTTTTAAACAAGCTGTACAATTGATTGATTGATCATCATGCCAAGGGGCAGAAAGAGAAAGATTGAAATACCAACTGGAGACACTCAACCACAGTTTGAGTTAGGAGATACAGCTGAGGATATAGAATGAAGGAGGAGGGAGAGAGAGGAGAGGGATGAGAGAGAGAGGATTGAACAGGAGGAGAGGGACAGAGAGAGGATGGAGAGAGAGAGGGAAGAGAGCCCAGACAGAGGGGAGAAGAGAGTGCGAACTGACATGGATGCTGATGTAGAATCAACTCAATCCAGACAGAAAAAGGGCCAGATGAAGTCCATTTTCCTGAGTGATTCAGACGAAGAAGCCATAGTGGAGTTTGTTAAACAGCACGAGGACTGTATGACAAGACCAACGACAGTTTCAAAGACAAGCAGAAGAAGGAAAGACTTTGGGAGCAGCTAGCAGCTACCAGAAACTTGCCTGTCAAGACTGTGAAGAAGTGGTTCGATACTCAACGTACCAGATATGGCAAGCTCACTCAGATGAAGTCAGGGCAAGGAGCTGAGAAGAGCACAGAACGACAGACCTGGCTGAAGGACAGTTTCAGTTTTCTACGAGGTCACATCAGAAGGAAGGGAGTTTCCAAGTCTTCTGCATCCAAGTCACCCCAGAGGCCTTCCGCAGCCACAGCATCAGCTTCAGTTCCAGATACATCCAAGGACACGGAATCTGAGATGGAAATCAGCATTGCATCAGATGTTACTCATCAGCCTTCGAGCACCAGTCCCAAGCGATGACAGCCTCCAGTCACGACTACCACCACGTCTGCAGATCCAGTCTTAGATCAGTTCCAGCAGATGAGGTTGATGATTTCCACATTTCTGGGTGCATGTCAGGACCCCAGTCCAAGTCCTTGACAGTCATTCTGCAACTATCTCCACTCTGAGATTAAACATCTTGAAGAAAGGGACTTTTTAACCTTCAGGAACGAGACAGTGAAGCTTCTCAGTGAAATACAGTACAAGGCCAAATAACACAAGAGACAGGTCACCAAAAGTCAAGAGGTCACCACATATCAACTTCCACAAGCATCACAGTCCACAGCAGGAGGGGAATACGTACTCACCAACTTGGAAACTCAACCAGTCTCCATTCCAGTTGTGCAGCCTCAACAGACTACCACAAGACAGCCTGTTACAGTGATTGTGAAAGTACAGCAACCATCGGGGCCTTCATCATCGTCAGCACAGCCAACTTCATACATAGTTGTGGATGACCAACAGCCTGGGACTTCCAGACAGATGATTTTCAACCCACCTTCAGTTGCACCTTCACAACAGGAGGAGAGTCAGCACAACACTTCTGGATTATCTAGTCTCTTCGCAGCTATACCCAGTGTGCTCACGTATCAACAGATGGACACACCACAGCCATTTTCACCCTCTCAACTTCAACCAGCACCGTCACCAGTGCCATCTTCCACTCATCATGAGCAGTCAAGACCTGCCAGCCAGTCCAGCCAGCAGAGTCAGCCCAAATCAGCGGATTAGCCCGCACAAGTTGCACCAAACCCGGCCCTTTTAAGGGTCACCCGAATCGTCCAAAAACAATTATTAAGCTACATGTTTGTGCCCAAAAACAAAAAAAGCACACCGTCCAACACTTACACCTCCCCACAGTACAAAAAAAAATTGTGTGAATGAATGTGTGAATGTTAAACAAATATAAATAAACTTCCCCCACAAATATAGACTTCCAACACAAAACACACACAAAAAAAAATTCCCCTTGATAAAAATAATTCCCTAAGAAATCAAAGTAAAACCACCACCACCACCCAAACAAAAATTTTTAAAAAAACTCCCCCACCCCCAAAAAACAAAGATGCGGACCCAAACCACAACCCCCCCAAAAAGATGTGAACTCAAACCCACAACCCCCCAAAACAAAGTTGTAGACTTAAACTGACGTCCCCCAAAAACAAGATGTGGACTCAAACCTACGTCCCTCCTAAACAAAGATGTGGACTCAAACCCACGTTCCTCAAAAGCGTGAGGCCTAACAAAATTTACAAAAATGTGAGTGGCAATGGATTGATAAACTGAAAAAAATTTATTTAAGTGGGACTGAAAAGCTTGTATAATTTTGTTTTGCACATTTCCTAGCATTTTTTTTAATTCTTGTGAATTCTCTGCTGGAAATATTTCTAGTTATTTTTTGGAAACTGTTTCTTTAATACCACTTTGTAAATTATTTTTTTCAGAGAATAAAGCCAGGTCTTGTTGGGGTGGGATTGCAACTTTGTTGAGTGAGGACCTGGGTTTGAATCTGTAAGTGATATAATTTACATTTTTCAAGTGAGTGTGGGATGGATTGGTATTTGTGATGGGGAATATTTTTGGTGAAATTGAATTTGAATTAAATAGTTGGAAAGTTGGGGTTATTTTTGGGGAGGCAACACTTTGCTAAATAAAAGTTCTTGGGTTATTTGGGTAGTCCTGAAAAGGACTGATATATGACAGCATGTTCTCCCCTCAGTCTTCTTAAACTCTGTCCTCCTGCCCAGCCAGCACCCCGCGTGATTGAAGTAGTCTTTCAGTAGGTCTCTTTGATGTTTGGCCTCCCTTGATGGGTTTCTGAAGGTACGATTCTGTCCCTGTTCCCCCTGGTCCCCCTGTGGTGGTTGTATGTTGTCAGCTGGAGTGGGTGGTCTGTCTGCTCCCCCCTGATGGCTTCTCAACATGTTATGTAGTACCACACATGTTAACACAATGTCTCTCACAACTTTTGGCCTCTGCTCCATGATGGTCAACAGCACCCTGAATCTCTTGACAAGTATACCAAATGAGTTCTTGACCACCCTTCTCCCCCTGGATATCCTGTAGTTGGCTATTGTCTCTTCTTTGGTCAGTTGGCGTCGACTGTAAGGCTTGATCAGCCAAGGCATCAGGGCAAAGGTGTCGTCCCCCAGCAGGAAGTAGTGTAGATCTGGCATCCCAGGTCCAAGTGGTTCAGGTGGTGATAGTCCTAATGTTCCGTTTTCAATTTTTCTTTTCAGTTTGCAGCGGTTGAAAATCTGTGCATCAGATGATGACCCACTGACCCCCACGTTGACCCACAGGAGCTTGTAATCTGCATCGACTAAAGCCAAAAGTACCAGGGAGAAGTAGCCCTTGTAGTTGAAATATTCACTGCCTGACTTCTTGGGTTTCTTGATAACAGTGTGTTTTCCATCAAATGCACTGACTGCCTGGGGGACATTCCATCTGCTTCTAAATCTTTCTTCAATTTTCTTCCAGTCTTCAGGATTAGTGGGGCACACCAGATATTCTTGTTGAAATTCCTTCAAAATGGCTTTGCAGACCTGGGGGATAAACTTGTAGATGGTCAATCTTCCAACCCTCCAGTGGTATTGCAGTGAAGTGTAGCTTTCGCCTGTGGATAAGTGTCTCAAAGTAACTGCCAGTTTCAACCCGACTTCCAGTGGCTTCCGGAAGTTGGTGAATGACTTCCTGAGGTGGGGGTGATTCTTCAATCAAATCAAAAATTGCTGGCTCCATCCTGGTGAATTTTCTGTAGCCTGGTATGTCAGCAGTGATCAGTTCATCCAAGAGTGTTCTGTAGCAACCTCTCTCCTCTCTCTGCAGTATCCAGGGCAGGACCCATGGATTCTGTGGCTTCCTTCTCCTTCTGGGGGTAGGGGTGGGGATGATGGTGATGATCGCTCGGCAGGTGCTGGGTTCTGCTGTCTTCTGTGTCTTGAAAATATCAAGTACAATAAAAAATTAAATTCAATAAAAACCAAAAAAATCAGTTGCTCTTGATGTGTTCCTGTCATCTTTGAAGTGTGAAATGAATGGCATATCACAGGAGAGGGGGGTTTATATAGTGTGATATGGATCCCGATTCTGGATACCAACTCACAAAAACAATCAGTCCTGTGGGGAAGGGTCGGGAACATGCTCCAGGCCTGTCTGTTTGTCTTTACGGCTTGTCTGTTTGTGATCAGGCTTGTCTGTTAGTGGTTTAGGGCTTGTCATAGAAGTTCTATGACTGGCCATGCAAAAAAGGTTCCCAACCCTACAGCTTGTCGGGATGGCCATTACGACCTGTTTGTAACTTTACCATCCTGTCGGGGATTTCATAACCGACCCACCATTTTCCTGCGCTTTTTCTCCCGACTCTACGACTTTTGCAACCAACCCTAGGGTCGTAGGGTTGGTTACAGGGTCGGTTCCAGTGGAAACACTGCATTAGGACTACATTTCCTAAGGTATTGCACATATATAATGTATTCAAATGGAAAAAAATATATATATAAAATCTGCTTTTAAACTCATGCTGAAAATATAGAGCCCATGTTAGGACATTATAATTTCTATTTTATCATCAACACAAATGAGTTCTTATAGGAGTGCTTAAAAAGTCTCTCATAATCACGACTTATTTTCTTACAGCATGACTTACTGTATTGTTGACTTTCCTCAAGCCCTTTTGTCTTAGGCATTATCTAAGGACAGAATGACTTTCTGGCCAGAATGCGGGGCTGACAAAAGTGTATTTCATCCCTCAGTAATTTCCCCACCCATCATGATGGGTTCATAATGATTCCATGTATGTCAGATTTGGTGGAATACAAATATAAGAAATACAAAGACTTGGAGCAAGTCTAACTGTATTGCGATCATGGGAGAATGTGATGACCAGGACATCAAATGGTGCTTCTTTTTGTTATTATAATGAGACTTAGTGCTTCCAAAATCATCTCCTACCTCTGTTTTATTAAAATAAGTTGTGGAGACCGGATGATCTGGTGACTAGAGAATAAAATAAGTCAAAATCACATTATCTACTGCACATGATTAAAATTCATATGATAGCTGGATGATATGGTAAAAATACACAAAATATATATGTTCTAATTGGGTCACCATATAAAACAGGCAACGTTTTAGTAACATTTTTATATATATTTTTTTCAAATAGACTTTAATGCTAAACAAGATTATTCCATATCTGATTGAGTGATCTTTCATGCACCAAAAATTGCTTTCCTATTAATATTACCTTAATTATTCTCTATGACTAAATCAGTAGCTTGATCCTGGGAGTCATGATAATCTCTTATTTGTATACAAATATCACATCAATAAAGCCCCATCACATGTTACCACTTCATCACACTAACTCAACCCCCTCACCCACCAAACCCCTCAAGCATACTACTGTAATTTAGCAATCATTGCCTATTACCAAACAGCATGAAAAACTTACAGCTCCCCAAAACCACTTTCTACCTATTTACCATTCTCCCCCTGGCTTCGTCTCATTGCACATTCATAGCTTATTTCAGAACGTATAGCTTTTCCCATGATGCTAGTCTTGTCAAGGCGTGGTTGATAATTCATGAAAGAAATCTTTAGAATGTTTGAAAGCTACATGAACATTTCAATGTCAGATTTAAAAGTCATTACACCAAGGCCTGATATGTCCACTAGTTAAATGTTTTTAATGAGATGACCACTTGGAGGTTTCAAGTGATATTTATATTACAAGAGAATATTCTAGGGGTCAAGGTTACAGCAAAGTCGCAAAGAGAAGAGACGGGTAGACTTTGAGAAATTGTATAATACTGTGTACGTAGTGAGGCTTTGTTTTACACAATCCAGCAACATATTGATGTCCATAATCTCACACATTTCGTCACCATTCTTTTAGTAAGACTATCGATGGAAAGCACTTTGTCAACTTGCAAGACAATGGTTTCAAAAGAGTCAAACTTGACGAAGTTCTTATCACTTCAGCAATGCGGGCCATAAACTAATACATAAAGTTATGCAATACTAACGAGTCTGTGATAGGTTATCATAATATAAACTTAAGCATGTACCAAGACCTGAGATATCTTATTAACTTGTGCATATGGCTTATTATCTTGTGCACGTGATTTATTGTCTTATGGTGACTAGATAAAGTAGTTTTCACCAGATGATCTTCTGCTCACCAAATGATGTGGTCATCATTTTTGTATGGTGCATCATGTGCATCTATATTTGGATAATTTTGCTCTTTGACAGCCTAATTTAGGCTAGTTGCAGTTTGCTGCAGTTAATGTCCAAATCTGCACTACATTTGACGACCTATTGCATCCCCAGCTCTTGTACCGTGACACTGGACTAAATGCTTCATTAGAGGTACTGATCGAGTTCTAATCGCTAGGGGTCGCTCTAGATTACATTTCCATTGCTAGTGGTTACCCAATCCTGTTCCCTGTCACTTCAGATCCATGTCAACTGGATAGGCGCTGATAGAGAAGGGGAGGGGTGTAAACTGGAGGGGTTTTCGGAGATTTCTAATGGGTAACGCCATGTTCACATTTCTACAGTTTATAAGAGATGATCTTAAAATACTGACACAGTTTGAGAAGAAGGATAAGATGGGGAAGGTAGAAGGATAGAAAATAACTGCCGCTGATTGAATATGTTCATATATTTTTTCATGATTGTGTTCCAATGTAAATGGAGCCTGTTATTACTGTGATATGTAACATGTATCACCAAAGTAGGCCAAACATTGACACCGTAAAAGTAACAGTCCCCTAGGCAACCAAGTCTAGATATGTGATCCTTGCCAGACCGAAAGATGCAGCAGAGAAGGGGGTTTACAGCCCAATAGTTCTTAACGGTATAAAACATCTGAAGCTGCTTATCATACCGATCAAAACAAACCCAAAAAACTTGTCACAATCATCATCATCATCATCATCAGTCTTTGATCAAGTTGGTCTTGGACTATTGTCTCATACTATAAAGACACATCTCCAAATGAAGTAACTTTGGTGTGTCATCTCGGGGCGGTGTGAATGTGGTTTTAGGCAGGGGCTGATAACATGAGGGGACAAAAGGAAAACTAAACAGAAACAAATGTTCACATAATTATATCTAATGTGTCTTTTCTCACGCAGTTGTTCAATTGCATTTTTTTCTTATTTAATTTCTACATTTGTTGTGGTCTGATAATGAACATTAATATCTCAGGGAGAAAGTTTTATTTTGTGTTTTAATTCATTATATATTTCCACCCTAGACTTTAATCGATATTATTTAAGGGTAAATTCACCTTCATAGTGAAAATATCGTTCAAAAGATTCCACAGTGAGAATACATATTTATCAGGCAAATGATTTGTGTGTTTTGTTTTCACAAAGTTATGGTTAAATCCATTTAAGTAGCTTATGTGATATTTATATAGTAGCCATTAGCCGTGTATATTTCATTACAGAGGTGCATAAATATAGAGTTAATGAAATAATTGTCTATAATGCATGATTGGCATGACTGCTCATTTTACAATAACGCTGACAAACGTGGGAAAATGAAAGCAAAAGATAAAGTAACACTTCAAAATTGCATAAAATCCCTCATTAGTTACGCCTAGTTTATAAACTATTATGACAAATTATATATTTTTTTAAATCAAAAGATCACTAAAGGTCAACTTTAAAATTGTTAAAAATATTTTTCTTTACAAATCAAAAGATCAGTTAAAGTCTGCTTTAATCTATCTTGTTCAATTTTTTTTGATATGTCAGTAGGTTTCTGTGAGAATTATAGCATGGGTGAATTACTCTGTTAAATATAGTGACTGTAATAACGTAATAACAGACTGACAATTAGCCACACTTGATACAGCATGTTTAAGGAAAATTATCCTTAATACTTTTCTCACTTATCATAAAATGACACCTCTCCATCAATATCATTGGGCAGGGACAATGTGTTAGTTGTATGCAATTACTGCCAGGTAATTGGATACACTGTTAGGAGTTTCTCACATAGTTTGCTGGGCACGTCAAATGTGGTTCTCAAGCCACCCCATAATCTTTTTATCTAAATTTATTGAAAAATGCATCACACTTTTGTAAATGTAAAGTCTTCTCTATCCTTACTGTAATGTTAACGATGAGTAAGTTGAAAACTGTATCTTAATTTTTAAACAATGGATTCTTCTCTTTATTAACTGTATTGTGAAGTATGAGGTAAATTGAAAACTGTATCACATTTTCAAACAATGTATTTTCTCTTGTCTGATTTTATTGTGCACAATGAGTAAATTGAAAACTACATGACATTTATGTAACAATTCACTGGGCTTGGTTTATTCAATACAGGATCACATTTAAAACACCAGGGTCAGAATATATTAGAATGTGTCATTTACAGCTAATTTTTTTAGATAATGTATAAATGGAATTTTGCTAAGCATTTTAGTTTAGCTCTTTTAGCTAATGCCCTTGCCTAGGCCATCCAATAAATTCTGATGAATTTCAGAAAAAAACCCCTGAAAATTAGCCAAATTTCCTTCTGGCTAAAATTTCATGCATACAGTATTTAAAAATTAACATTATTATTGTATGACCTCAGAAGGAATGGTTATATAAAGTATATCACAAACCACGTAAATAAGAGATGAAAAGAATGTTTTAATGGATATAAAAACAGAGGAAGCTGGCAAAAAATACCAAAATGGTTTAATATGCAATAATGCAACAAAAATGCAGTTGTTGAAAGGCCAATTAGGGTGAAACATGATTATATTTAACCAGAGATTGCACAAAACAAAAAGTCCTACCATTGTCAAGCCATGTGATTCAAATAATTGTTCAGTTTGCAACATTTAATGACAGCCTTTCCATCCCATGGCATGTTTTGCCTGTAGTAACTCTACACAGCAAATGTTCATGTCTGTTTACTGTGCCAATAGCAATCAGTGTTAACTTGTTTGTAGTTCATGTAATCCTTTGTATTCCCCAAGGGGGATCTAAACAGACCCTGTTGTCATGCTCACATTCCCAAGGGATGGGGGAAAAGGGGTAATGTGGATGGTAAAGAGGTCCTTCAGATTTTTAAATATCAGTTTTACCGAGTAGGTTTTCATCCATTTAAGTAGATGACATTATTTTTCTGTTAATTCCGCTAATGAAAAACCAACCTGAATTGGTAAATGATATTAAACAATGGTTTGGTAAAAACTTCAATTTGAAATAATTGCCACAAATATCAAGGAAAAATAACATAACAACGAACGATATAACTACACCCTTTGAAGTTTATCAATAAACTCACAGCACTGTACAAACATTAACATTACTCAGATGAACTTACATATAATCCCGAATAAAAGATTGTTTATTTATCAAATGTTCAATGCTGTCTAGTCTTCTTATGCCTTGATTACACAAAAGGCTGCATTGCCTACATAAAATATCTCCTCTTTCATTCATGTAGCCTTACTAAAGGCTGAAGTTTCTTTGTTATTGGGGGAAACATGCAGCTGAGCTAATAAGGTTTCAGTTTCCATAATGAATTATTACATATGCTGGCTTTTACATCAGTATACTGTTGTCTGGATTATATCTCCTAACATGTACGAGTGCTTTATGAATACCAAATATCTGTACACATTTTCGAAAAAAGATATGGTACAAACTTGAGCCTTATGCAAGGCAATCGCCCATTATATCAGTGTACCATTTCATGGGATCACCTTAACCTGGTGTACATGTTAGGCCCCAACTCGCGATCGGGAACATCTCGAGATTGTCCTTGCACAAACTCAAGATCTTGAGTTGAGGCAAACATCTCGAGATTGTGCAGAACATCTCGAGATGGTGCTGCCCAAACTTAAGATGATGTATTTTGAATTGTCACTAACTCTAAACATGGCTGTATTTAGAGAAAGGTAACACATGTGGCTTCCAAATATAATCTGGCAAAGGATTACAATGTTATTGAATATAAAACTCTTTGATTATCTCATCAAAGGAATTTGTTTGTGTAAAGTGTTGTTTGAACTTTTTCTCAGATTCTTAATTGCACTTCTATAATTGTTGGTGTGTTGTCAGGTATCTCTCTTGACTATGATTACCAATTGCACTTTATAGCACTGAATCCTCCTATTAACAGGTTTATGGAATCTGATGGATATTAACACTTAATGATATTTAAAGTAGCAATAAAACAGTTATTGAGATAAATTCATCTATAATACTTAATGGTTAAAACTGATGACTTTTCAGTTCTTCATTACATTTTTTCTGAGATATGTCTAAAACCCAGATTCACAGAAATAAATCACATTTCATGTAAACATGGATGCATATATCTATTTGATTCTTTGCAGTTAGAAAAAAACATCAACAAAGAACTCATCATAATGAAAAAAAATTGCAATTATAAATAACAAGGACTACCTGACTGCGTGAGCACACACAATATTGACTAGTCACTAAAATTAGCCAATCAGTTATTAGTAGATTCAATTAATTAGCAAATCACAGCCTTAGGTAAACATCTTAAGTTTGTGCAGCCCAATCTCGAGATGGGACTCCCATCTCGAGATGTTTGCCTCAACTCAAGATCTTGAGTTTGTGCAAGGACAATCTCGAGATGTTCCCGATCGCGAGTTGGTGCTCAACATACATAAGGCACTCGTATAGATTTTCTTTTACATCAAAGCCGTGATTCATACAAGGTAACCTCAAAAGTTGGTGAGTGCACATTTTACGGTGTATCTATAAGCCTCAGCAAAAAAATAGCAAATAAATATCTAATGCTAACTACAGTACAAATAACTTTATCTACAATCCCAATTCATTTTGTTAACACTAAACCATCAGATGTTAAAACATAGGAAGTTTAGGAAATAGAAGTATTAAAATAAAAAAAACAAACATATGTATATACATATTTATTAATAAATTTGCAAATCACGTACATTTGCATGGCGTGCGTTTTGTTATGAAATTTCTACAGCTGAATATCCAATATTCATGCAGTCTTTGTTTCCAACATGCAAAGTCGTTTAACAGAAAACAAGCTATTCATACAGAATTGGCAAGCAGAACTAAAACTTTGATAGAACTAAATCCATTTAACAGAAAAAGTCACTTCACACAAGGAACTAAGTGATAGTGGCGCGGAAATTTAATAATTTATGGCTAAAGCAAGCACGCCATTTACAGCCTCCTTCGAACATGATCTGAATACAGTTTCCAAATCGAATTCGAAGTTTACTACATGTTAAATTACTTCCCGGAAATGTAGCTTCAACATTAAGTTACGGTGACCAGAATGAGATCTACATTTGTCATCTGTAAGTGTGCAAAAGTATTATGACAAATATATCTTATACAGTAAAAGAAGTTAAAAGGAAATGAAAGTAAGTAAAATTGTATGTAACTAGATTGGTAATGTGTATATCAGATGACTCAGCTATAGTTGAAATCAGTTTAAAACGTATAAAAGTCTATATATACTCTTTAATGTGTTCTAAATATATAAAAAAAACATTGCCTGTTGACTGAAAATAGGCATATTTCCACTTGAGAAAAGTAAATGAAAGAATATGTAAATTCTTCAACTCAGATGCAATGAATGAAATTCCTTGCTCATGTGTAAGTGGATTGTTGCGCAATTTTTTTCAAAAATATTATATGATATATGTGAGACAAATTATAAAATGTGGTTTCACGATGAAACATAGAGATTTTAGTGAATTTTGTAGCTGAAATGTCGAACTTGAGGAATGGTGTAATATTTAACCCACATTCTTAATTTTGTAGTTCAAATGTACTGCAAGTAGAGATTAACAAGCCCACTAAGAATTGATATTATTATTGATTTGATTGTTATTTAATTGTTCCTGTAACTTATATGTATTTATATTAAATGAATAAATAAAATAAAATGAAAACGTCTGAAAAGTGGTAGACTTTGAAAAATGGTTGCATAAAATATTTACTCTTACCATGTTCAATTTTGTGTCACATTTACAACAGAAAATGGATGCTTGACAAAATCTACCCTTTTCATGTTGAAGTTTGTTTCAAATTTACAACAGATCTACACACTCAGAGTTGGACTTGTGATACCCTCTTGACAAAAACGTTCTCAAAATTGTTTACGAATTTCAAATTTTACCCATAAAATACACACAAAACCTATGTAAATAGACACATTATTACATGTCTACCTTTTTCACTTGCATCATAACATAATATTGGGAAATCTGAAATTACATAAAACATGTGAATATTGATATATTACATTATATTTTTATTCTTTACTAAGATATTTAGCAGAGCAATGACATATCTTCAAAAGAGTTTTATTAAGTCCAATTTTCCTAGGTGGTCTATAGTTTTATCCTTCTTCTCATAGTAACCCTCCCCGATTTGCCCCAACTCTCAAAGCTTCGCCCTACCCCCAGATGGACCCTGCCACCCTAAGTCTCCCCTGTGTCTCACCCCTCACGATTCTTTTAAAAGCACAGGTTTGCCCTCTGGGGTCTAATCAGATCCATGTCACGTCCTATTGTCAATTTCCGCCCATTAGATCCACTCAGGACTGGCCTTTTCTTGCCTCCCAATTTATTGCCACTGCCATTAAAACCCAAAAACTCATTCTCTGCCTTCTTTGACTGTCTGACTCTCAAGTTAAGGTTGCCTTAAAACTAAAGAGAATCTTTTATATAAAACTTAAGTTTGCATGTATAAACGTCCTGCCATCAGCTGGTACCTAACTAAAAGGTTGAAAGATTTATGAAGTTATAATTCTGGCAAATATAAGGACATTTAAACTGTCACATTGGCAGATATTTACCATTCAATCTCTTTGTGTGTGAAGGTACATAATATCAAAACATTGAATTTTTGAGATCGTAGATTTGATAAAGGGAAAAAGAAACAGACTACACTCAGCATAAACTCACTCCTTTACTTCTAACAGCCAACTCCCTTCTTCCACATTACCCTTTACCAAAAGCACCCCGCCAATTGCCCCTAATGTGGTAGTCATTTCAGCCCATTAATGCTGTTGTACACTCGACCCCAATTGCCTTTGCTAGGGGACCCGTGTCAAATCAAGTTTTCTCCACTTTTCTTCTTTCCCCTCCCCTCTTGAAGAAAAGCCTGCTCCAAGGGTTGGCTAAAATAAGATCTTGTAAAAACTGGCCTAGTGTGACTAAGTGACACAATGGTGGGCTGGCAAGCGACCCAGGGTTCTCTGTAAATTCACCCCAAGATGGTTTGTATTGAATTGAGGAGAGCTGATCTTCTTCTCTATTTAATTTTACTACACTTAACAAGTTCCTAATGCAATCATTCAATCAGACTTATGCAATTATCAGTAAATAAAACCCCTGACACTCTCTTCTATTATAAACAAGATTTCCAACCCATTTCCAGCATTTTTCTATAGCAACTCAGCGTGTGTGAGTGAGTAATAATTGTTCTATTTTCGTATGTACGATTGGGTTTTAATTAGGTCACGGTATGTTAATTATGTAGAGTGAGGCATTATGGAATGTTTTCATATATTTACCACCAATTATATGAACTCAGTAGAAACAGTTAGACATTGTCATTTATTTAATGGAGGGGTGGGTGGGTGGGGTGTTAGTCTTTTACCCTAGTTTTCCTAAAAAAATCTCCTTCACTAATATGACTGATAAATAAGTAAGTAGACCACTAGTTATGTCATTGTGACAAAATACCTGACAGATTTATGACATAAAGTTAAAGTCACCTTGAGAATGTCAATTATTAACACCAGTTGTTCTTCAATTAGCTACTGGACTTTAATTTAGAATCCTGTTTGATGAAAAATGAAATTTATTGCATTGGCATCACATTGGAAAGGGAGGATTAAATAAAACAAGAGCACTCAGAGAGCGCAAACCTCCGCCAAAGGAACACATATCCTGAAAATTTCATCAAAATCCGTCCATAACTTTTTGAGTTATCTGTCTTTAAAAATTACATTTCATGGATCCAGAAGATCCAGATAGTGATCTGGATCACTCCCAAAATTGATTAATTTCTTCCGTTTACCTTTTCAGACATATGCTGAAAATTTCATCAAAATCCGTCCATATGTTTTTGAGTTATCTTGTCCACAAACAAACTCACAAACCCCCAACAAACCCAGACAAAAACATAACCTCCTTGGCGGAGGTAACAAAAGCAGTACACTTTTCTAAGCGTTTTTAGCTGGACACCACGCTTGAATGTCAAAGATCATGCAATGTTTTTAAGAATTGGCTGGCTGATGTTAATGCTGGAGCCCAACTTAGGAGTCAGCCCATCTTAAGATGGGCTATAGCCCAACTTAGGATCCTAAGTTGGGTAGCCTATCTTAAGATAGGCTAGCCCATCTTAAGATGGGCTAGAGCATATCAGCCCAACTTAAGATAATAAAATTCAAGAATGATTTTTATGTTGAATATAATATAAACTATTTGCAGGGAAATTATTTTTTCATGAAAAAGATGACATTAACATTGATAAACTTAACTGACCCTTGCACAGAAATAATTTGTACTTCATTTTTATTTTATATAAATATGTTCAGCTTATCTAACCTCAACAAAAAGTATTTAATTGCAGAAACTAAAATGAATTGTGTTTCCTGAGCCTTGAAAGCATTAAAATATTCCTTTGATGTCGATGTCATTGTCTTTCATTGCAATGATTTCTTTATTGGATTTGTGCCTATTGTTTCAACATTCTATTGATGTTGATTTGTTTCACTTGGGGTTGGTGAAGTACACAATAGGGAATACCCCAAATCATAAAGTGAAACAAATCAACATCAAAGTAATCTCTAAATATATTGAGGCTTAATTGTATCAAACCTATTAGGGGGTAATTCTAAGACGAATCCAGTTACCAATTCACACACATAGTCAAACAAATCAACTTAAAAGAATTGTTGAAACAATAGATATATCACAATCTAATCCAGTTGCCTAATCACTCCCCACAAGTGAAACAAATCAAGTTGAAAGCAATGGTTGAACAATAGACACCTTTTGACCTAATGACCCTCCAGTTGTCAGATTAACTGAGGCAGTGTCTTGAAACAATAAGGGAATTAACATTAATACTATCAATGCATAATGAGGTAAAGAAAAGAAGTAACATTTAAGTAGAAAAATAAGTAAATAATATTTAAATTTCAAAAATAAAAACTCTGTGTGCAAATTATAAGTTGGGCTAATATTTGTTACCAAATCTTCAGATGAGATAAGCACAACAAATGTTAAATAATATTTCACAAATATATACTGTATAATTGAAATATAAGGATTTAAATAAACTAGCATAGTTATATTCAATTTCATGATTAAAACCACCAGTGGAGTGTGACATAATAAATTAATTTTAAAATAGCTGGTTAATATTAAATTTTAGTTTTAAAATCATTCCTGTGTTTTTGTATCTTAAGTTGGGCTAATATGTTCTAGCCCATCTTAAGATGGGCTTAGCCCATCTTAAGATAGGCTACCCAACTTGGGATCCTAAGTTGGGCTATAGCCCATCTTAAGATGGGCTGACTCTTAAGTTGGGCTCCAACATTAACATTCATCCACTACGTTGCTTTACTGAAATTTGAAGACGACATTTTACATTATGAAACTAAAATATCTAGGTACATTGTAACAATTTTAGAAGAAGAATATAATCACCCTAAAGTGCCATGCATATTAATTTCGAATTTCAATATTCAGTATGTGGTGTCAGTATATATATAAGTACAATGTGCATTTGTAAACCTAAGTCTGAAATCACAAACACATGACATATTTAATGTTTCATACCACGGTAAAAAATACTGAAATTATAAACAATGAAATTTATTACGTATTTAATTTATTACGTATTTAATTTTTAAATAGCTCCAAAGTGATTCAAACATGTAATGCATAAATCAATTTATGTAAATTATAAACTTTTTTTGCAATATTGCAAACTATTATATTTTATAATTTTAATTCATTTTTGAAGACTGATATTCATTAACATTTTATGATGTACGACACTTTAAATTAAACTCTCCTGTGTATTCGTAATAATGGACACTTTCATCATAATCTAGCCGTCTCATCATTTAGTCACTAATAAATCTTCAAAATTCCCCTGGAAAGATACAACTCACTTTTGATCCTGTAACCTGAGCTGTTATAATGGGGCTCTACCCCCATTGTATAATATATTCCCAAGTAAAATACATTGGTGACTTATCATTGAATTTCAATATTTTATGTCCTCCCTTCAGACCAGTTCCCAACACTTAATAATATAAAGTGTTTCTTAACATCTAAACACCATCTATTATTCAGATCATTCATCCCATTATGCAGATACTAAACCGCCAGTTTATTTCCCTGCAACATATCAGCAAAAATCAAAGACTGATATCTGATATATGGACTGTTTATTTTATCACCAAGAAATCCTATATACTTTGGATACAATCACACAATCTCATACACAAGGGCCTAATACGGCATCACATAAGATGGCCACAAAGTGCTTTGCTATTAGCCTTTCTTTTTAGTATCCATCACAAGCATAATTAAATATATTTAATATCCCAGCTTAGTGAAATTGTCCTATCTTAGATTTACGTTTCCAAAATGACGGAGACAATAAAAATATATCAGCTATGTAAATAATGTTTAAATTTGTTTAACTTCCATTAAATTTCTGGGAATGTAAATAACTTTGTTCAACCGTTTAACTTTATATTGACTTTGTAAGATACATATATAAAATGGAATTATACTCTTCATTTATCATCAATCTCTAGAGGATGAAACGTGATTTCAAGAACACAATTATATGCATTATATGAAATATTTGTCTATTTCTCTGTGATCCTGATAACTCAGGAAATATTAGGATTATATTCTGAAATACAAATATATCCCTTATTTTCTGAAACATCCCCTGATGGAGACCTGCACTCTACAAGTGGTTTCTAGTTGGTTTTGTGGTTTGGTGCCTCTCAGCCAAGTAACTGTCATATTTGTCAAATGATCCTTTGCGTTTTCCCACTTTTGGTGCTGGGTTCAAACTCAACTCATTGCAAATACTGGTGAAACGTGGGAACCTCTGATGGCCTGATCCAACAGTGATACCTGGTGATTACTTTCGTGCTGCCCCCAAAAAACACTTTGAAGTTCTCTTTACAGATATGTGCCTTTGCCAAGGCTAGAGACACAGTCTACAACACTTGCCCAAGGGAATGGGGCCTGCCAATGCAACCAGTATCATACATGAACACCCCCTGTGTGGTTTATCATTATAAGACCACTGGTCAACTTAATAAAGATGAATAATTAAACAAGATCTATAAGATCAATGCTGTATCTGATCATTAAACAAGTGGTATTGTGAGCTTTAGAAATCTTGATGGGATTTTTAATAGTTGAACAGCAACCTATATAACTTAAAGCATATATTTACACATTTGATACAACGGAGAATTCAGAAAACTGGTCTTGTACATCTCATTTCTGCCAATAAATTTTACATTATGGGGGATCATGCAACCTTATTTATTTTTCTGACAATTTTTTTAGTTTATTTTGTAATCAATTTATTCGACGAAATGTTTATGGCTTGTTTTTTTTTTAAAATAAACTATATTATACCTAGCCGTAGAAGAGATGCTTTTTTGGCTTCTTACACATTTTCACTATTTCCTCATAAACCAAGAATATGTTATCAGTTTTTTTCATAACTTTTCTAAAGTAGACAACTTATCTTTTAAATGCAGCTTTTTGCTGAGCTGCTGAAAAAACGGTAAATATATAATATAAATATACATACTGTTTGTAAGTAAGTGGTTACTTGTAATAGGCTAGGTCTCTGAGGGTGAACCATTTCAACAACACACTAACGTGTGCATTTGATCAGAATTTCACAAAACCAAACACCGTTTATAAAGCTGATGCATTCTTAAAGGGAAAGCAGAATTGTAAAGAACAACATATTTGTGGACAGTAGCTACAAAATGATCACTAAATGTATGTTTACAATAAAGTTGTGAATGTATTAAGTCGTATATAGATTCCCAATGATGATAATGATTATCAATTCTTATCATCAAATCCAATAAATCACACGAACATAGTTGCAATGATTTAAATGTAGAAAAAAGTAATTTACTAGCAATAGTACATTTTGAAATGTGCTAGATATTTCTTAAAGTTTTTACAACAGAGCCAAAATAGCTTCAAAACCTGGCAGATATGCTTTAAATGCAAAATTACAATAAAATACAAATTGCTGTATGACTTTCACAAAGCATCTTTGGGAAGGATACAGCATTAACCCAATCCTTTTGTGACAAGAGTAAATTAGCACTCAATAAAACAGGCAAGTCGTACAAAAGCCATCTGCCTTGTTACAGAGACTTTAGGTTTTGCCCATGTTTGGGCATTAGAGAGGATTGGCTAAGGCAGTACAGCTTATTTAAAATTCCACCAATGGGATTAATGCCAATTCTCTTAAAGGCGTTCTCAAAGAATAATATGGTTCATCCTTGCCTTAAAAGGGGCGGGATGGCATAAATAGTCCCTACAAAGCTGACGTTGGAATCAGATCTGCACCAAGTTTCAAATCGTGAACAGAGAAATGTTTATCTAAAGATATAATTACAATATTTAATTACTTTGTTGAATCAGTTTTTATTCTCTTCTGGAAGTTCTAATTATTAAATGGTTTGTGAGTATATTAAATAAGTATTGTTCAAAATGGATGTTTTAGAATGAGAGATTTTTGTTATTGGTAAACAATATATATTTTATGTGACATCTTTGGATAAATATAATTCTTTTGATATTGTTAGTATAACAATTCTACTGTAAATCTGTGGTGTACTATCTTTGAATTATACTTGTGTTAGACAGTTATACAGATAATACTTATCTCATAATGGAGATTAAACCAGAGATGGGGAAGGATTTTGAATGTCACATACCTCCAGAGGCCAGGTATTCTAGGGTATCCCCCTTACCCCCAAAGAAAGCAGACAGATCAGACTCTTGTGATGACGTGGAACTATTACATCCCAATGTGGAGACCAAAAGAGAGCTCACAGACTCACCCAAAGCTATTGAAACTCAGAATTCTAGTATTAATAAGCAGAACTGTGATAACTTGGACATTAGACAACACCTCACTCCCTCTCCTACTGCAATGGGACATAAACATCAAATACATCATCCACTTCCAGTCATAGCTGGACACAATGGAGGGAACAACCTAGGACTGATACATAACACAAATAATAATCACTTACATTTACAACAGGTGGTCAATGCGCATGCGCCCGTCCCAGCCGTACTTCCGCCACCAAGGCCGACTGCGCCTGCGCGGGCGTCGTTTATGATCAGTGATATTTTAGGCGATCAAAATAGCCGCCACAGAGACAGGTGTTTCACAGCAACCAAGTATGACGTCACGGATTCAGAAGGGGATTCCGACTGTGATCAATATGAAAACGAGGTTGACGTAGTGACGTGTAACAATGCTTCCCAATCTGATGAATTCCACCGAGGTAAGAAGATTTGTGTTAGGTTTACTGAGAAGCCATTTACATGCTTATGTTTTCACATCATACCGTTGTTAATTGTTGATACATTTGCCTGCATTCAAACAATATTGCAAACAATTACCTAAGTGATTTTTATGAAGTGTTTGGGAGATATATACATATTCCCTCCTGTTTTCATTCAGCGTTATTTTCCCTGATTTATTTCTGATTGAAAAGACCAAGTTTATGCATGTAGTATTTGGATATATATTTCCTTTGTGCTGAGGAGAAGCTCAAAAGATAATCTCAAGGTCTGGCTTCTGTAGTCTTTGTTTTGATTTAACTATATAAATCCAAGTTAATTGTTTTCTGCAAAAGCACAAAATTCTGTATACCTCTTTTGTAAAAAAAAAAAAAAAAATAATAATAATAATAATACTAAAAAAGAGCAAATTTATAATTTTAATATAAAATTTTACCTCAATTGTTTTTCTTTCAAATGGATCTATCACCGGTAAACCATAGCTTTATTTAGACAGCAAAAAAGTTTGTGACAGAAATATATGATTTTTGTTATGTTATGACCATTATTGTTAGACAGTTGATAGGTTGTCTTGCCATTTAAAAAAGGCAAAGTCGCCATTTTGAACCACAGATTAAAAAGTTTTAATTTCTTCACGGGTCAGCCACTTCAACTTGTTTGTCTTGTATCAATGATAAACTAAATTTATATCAAAATAATTTTAAAAAGAGAGAGTTATTGGGTGTGTAAATGTATTCAATATTCTGTGCACTCAGCCATAGTTTGAATTGTTTGATTTAACCATACAAGGGTGACGAGTGAACAAACTCCTACCATCATTGTGTCTGCTGTAATTGAATTAACTGATTCATTTTTAAAATGCTGAATGTGTTCATACAATGGGAGCACTTGAGATTGACACTCTCTGTAAAAACTGACACAAACCATTCATTAGGCAGGTCAGTCAGGCTTGGTTAAACAGCACTGATTTATACAATTAACACCAGTACTCCTCCAAATTACAACTGCTTTGAAAAAGGCTTTCATCAGTTCAGGTTTCACCCATTGCCAGTAAATCAATGGTGTTTAATAAAACTAATAAAAACAAAATCACAGAATGAAAAAGCTATATTGTGTTAACTTTACAGAAAATTATGTAAGCCCAGAGAGGTTCTGTAGAATTGTACAAAAACGTCTGTAATTTTATAGGTAGATATAAAAAATTCAAGACCATCTTCCAAACGGATGAAAATTAAAAATTGATATTAGTTAGGCATCATGGACATTTGGTATTCATTAAATTTCAAATGCTATCAGATACAATAAGTTGACCATGTTCATGGAACAGATTTTAACATTCAGTTATTTAATTTACCAGTGAATATATTTGCATTATTTATTTTTTCTTCATTCAATTTGATTTAATTATTAATATAACCTATTCTATCCTTTTAGACACTGAATAAAAAACAATGGAGAAATGACATAAATTTGAGATTATGCATTTGTTGTTTTTGTTACTTTGAGATGTATTCATGGAAATATAATACAAGGTTATTGTAACCAGATAATTCCAGGCAAAAACATCTTCTATTTCACAAAATCTATTTCACGGGGTTATGAAACCTTACCTTTAAGTTAGAGCTGTTGTAAATTTATTACAATTAATGTCAATATTAACTGTAACTCGTTCTGTGCAAAGACCATGACACGCTAAACATTTATTATTGAAATGTTACATTCATGAGAAATATTTAAGAAGATCAACACTGAGTAAAATATTGCAGTTTACTAGAAAGTTATCAAGTTAAACCTCATTGTATTTAGTAAATGTATTTGAAATAAGACACTTTTAAGCAAAAAAGGAAAGTATCTAATGGCATATATATAATGCCTGTTTGCAGAAATCAGCTACATAAGATTTTAAATTTAAAGCAACAACCTAGAACATACACCCGTTATCCACTACTTTAACGATCAATTCTGTAATACAAAGCTTAAGCAAATCATAATTTTAATGTATATGTTGGGAGCCAACTCGCAACAAGTAACATCTCAAGTTGGTTCTTGCACCAATTTGCAGGGGTGAGTTGTTGCAAACATCTCAAGATGGGTGCACGATCTTGAGTTGTGACTGCAGCATCTTAATCTCTACTTGGATAGGCCACGTGGCTTGGCTTGTAATTGATTAATTTTTTACCAATTATTAGTTTATTTTTGAACAACATCTTGAGATGTTTGTAAAAACTCACCCCCATGAGTAGGCACAAGAAACAACTTGAAATGTTCCCTGCCGCAAGTCGGTGCTTAACATGTAGATCAACAGTGCAATGCAGTTTTAATACATTTTGCCACAACAATGCTTACACATCTGAGAATATATACCTGTAATTTACAATGCAACAACACCCTGCATGACCTTCGTATTTTTGTCTGTCAGATTCTAAAGACCTGGATGTGTCCTCATCCAGTCAGGAAGATGGTGGCCGCTCCAAGAAATCACGAAAAGCAAGAACAGCCTTCACAGACCACCAGCTCAACACACTGGAGGCCAACTTTGAGAGACAGAAATACCTAAGTGTACAGGACAGAATGGAACTGGCAGCCAAACTCAACCTGACTGACACCCAGGTCAAAACCTGGTACCAGAACAGGAGGTGAGGAGATATATAGATTTATTGTTATGTTCCCATGCAGGGGTAGTGCACAATCTTATGGACAGGACAGTCATATCAAAAAGAAATAGAAAATTCCATTTTGTACATTAAAACTCTCCTGTCGACAAGAATATCCACCCTATGTGTATATACTGAAACTCGACAATTTAGTAGTTTGGGATGCAAAGTTTTGAGATTGGCTGACTCATCCTAAGCAGGGTAATAAGCTTCTGCTTGGTCGTCTTGAGATGCGAGTTTTAACAGACGTGACCTTTGCTGGACTAAAACTTTGTCACACGTTTTTAAAATAAACACACAACACGTATAATATATATTAAAAAGTATATTCTGTGCTGTACATCTAAAGATAGATACTAAGGCCCCTGAATGTTGGGACTGGGGTAATATGGATCCTGCTAAAATATAAATATTTGGATATTTGATTTTATTATGGTGGGCACCTTTAATGGGAAAGTAAGCTACATCAAAGTATTTTTTTGAAAATTTTTACAACATAAACTGATGTCGTTTGGTGAAGTTAGTTATCACCTTTTTCGAAAAGTGGGACACAAAAATAGTGTATGGATGGTAAAGCAATAACAATTGTAAAATATGGGAGTTGTCATTCAAATGCATTCGGCTATAACCGTGGTAAATAACATGTACATGTTTCTGAGAAGGTTTTTAGTTTTGTTAAATATACATTCAAAACTGAAACCACAGAATGTCACGGGAGAATGCTGGCTGGTTGTCTAAAGAGATTGACACATCCCATATGAAAGTCTAACAAACTTACCTGAGCTCGATAAAATTTTTGACTGTAGCTTTCTGTACACTTTTCTTTTGGACACATTCCATTGCTATCTGCGAATTTTACATAACTCATTTATATTACAATAGCTCAGTGAACTTTTGTGGCATTTCAAGTTCTCCGAATATTTGGATATACATTTATGATCCTGTAGATGGAATAAATGCTACAATAAGAGAGGTGTTCAAAGTTGATTGAAAACCTATAACTAGACCACCAAGACAAAAGTTACAGACAACTTTCAGGTAGCAAGTTAGAAAGCCAAAACCACAAGATGGAGAAAATGTAAATAATGTGGTTAAAACCTGTTGAGCTAATGTGGTCTTTTGACTATATAACTTGTTTTGTTGCCAATATGTGACTTTTGACTAAACCTTATGAATGAAATCCCTTGGTATAACATATTCAAATTTATGGAATGTATAACCCCTCTCACGTAGCAGTGGTTCATGAAAGTCCTTCTTAAAGTGTTAGATAAACCTTATAACATACTGTTAATTTTTAGAAAAGTTCAAAAACCATTCTGCATGGTTTGTATATCCTTTCATACTGAACTATGCAGAATGCTATCAGTGTCAATACAACATTGTTTTATTATTTATTTCTTCAGAACAAAATGGAAGCGACAGACACAAGTTGGTTTGGAACTGCTGGCAGAAGCGGGCAACTATGCGGCGGTACAGCGAATGTTACAAACACATCCTTACTGGGGGGCATATATGGGACAGGCTATGAGACCTCTGGCTGCTGGGGTGGATCCCTCTGCATTTCTCAGATATTCAGCACCCCCTAGAGCCAACCCCCCAGGGTCAGGGGTATATGTACCAGGGTTGATGCCAAACTTCCATATGAGTGCACCTTAGATTTAGAACGATCAATTTATGGGAACAAAGTGATATGGTAATAAAGTATGTTAGTGCTCCAAGAAAATGCAGACTGTTGATTAGTTTTAAAAATAAACTGAAATATTTTGGAAGAAAGCTGAAACAGCAGAAGTCTGTCTTTGCAATATTGATATATGTCAGTGACAATTAAACCTCCATACAGAAGGAAAACAGAGTAACGTGGAGTCTTGATGCAGAAAATGTGTGTACCACAACAATGCAGATAGGTTACCAATGGTTTTGTACCTGAATGTATTAGTTTAAAATATTCAGAATTATTAAAGATGACATTTTTACAAATTCCATGTACACTATTATGCAGAGGCAAGATAAAGTTTTACATGTGTAATTGCAGATAATTATCTCTTAAACCTGAGTCATCTCTGAATCATCATAAGCCCAGCAATGAATGAAACTAATGGAACAATGGAACTCAACTAATTTCAAATATCTGTATCCTTAAGAAAAAGAATGATAAATATATAGATATGCAACAGGAAAGTGTTAGAGAAACTGCAGATTTACAGAAGTTTTTGTTTAGAAATATTCTTTACAGTAATACCCTGGGCTTTTGTTGTACATCCTCAAGCTTAAGCTTTTTGTATTATGAGTATTTCATGGCTGTATTTACGTATTTAACCTACACAGTTCCAACACCCTACACACAGAAATATAAGTGGAGATATAAATTGCTTCCATATTGAAATATCACAGATGGACAACTATGATAAGACTCATTCACAATTCAATGTAATTTCACCCAATGTGTAACAATGCCGCCTGATATTGCTTTCATTGTCTCTGCTCCTTGTAACTGGATGTAAATCCTCTCTTTTGGCGGTTAATGGACTGTGGCCAAGTGAAATGGCAAAGTCAAATGAACAGTTTCATTCAGAGGAATTCGTTCATCAGTTTCATATACCATTACAAGGAGCCATATTTAACCAGAAATAACATAGATGGCAAAACAACTTAAACCTTGAAATGAAAACTCTAAATGTCTCCCTAAAGTTCCTTAGTTTATTTTTTTTTCAAATCATAGACTTATTTGCAACTGAAGGTTCACCAAAATGTAAGACAATTATTTCATCGCAGGGCATTTACATTGCGAGTTTGCACAGGATGTGCGTGTTAAGGGTTTGGCTGTTAGGATAAAATGTAATCAGATACAATCAGTGTTAAGTACACCAATACTTGTGAAACAGATTATCTTGCAGATTAAAAACTGTCGTTGTTTTGTGCATCCAGTTTATCTAAACACAAATCTTATGGGGAATCAGTTTTATCCACAAATTGTCCCTATAGTTAATGTCAGAGATCTAACCTTTTTAGTAATGTCAAGGTCATTTTTTATGTCACTATTGTGTACTGTTTGACAATGTGTCATCTTGGTGGAATTAATGTTGAGATACATTACACCAGCTGAGTGATGTTTTTTTTATTTAGCTTTATGTATACAACAGAATCTAGTCGTTTTTTTTTGTAAATAATATTATCTTCGTATAATATATTAAATAAATAATAATAATACTAGTAATATTGTAATAATGCTATTATTTATGTATTCTCATCAACACTGACTTTGTAAATACAATTAATGAAATGAAATATTTTTAATTGTTTATGAAAATGTTTTGGAATTTATTACAATAAAATATAAATAGAACCAATCTCTTTTTATATGTTTTAAGGCCTCACATTTATTCAATAAGCAGATGTTTTGGGGGGCTTAGTCCATCTTAAGATGGGATTGAACATGTTAACCCAAATTAAGATAATCATATTCAAGAATGTTTTTAAAACTAAACTTAAACATTAACAGGTTAGATACAAAGTATATAGCTTATTTAATATGAATTGACAAATGTTAGCCCAACTTATTGTGTCATACATCTATATCATGGGTGATTTTTTAATCATGAAATTGAATTTAACCAGCTAGTTTATTTAAGTACTGAGATTTTAGTTTAACTTCCTACGATTGCAAAATTTCATCTAAAGTATTTCCAGCTTATTCCAACCCTGGTTGTCTGTGGAGAATGAAATCAACTGACTTTTAAAGCCATGGCCACTTGGTTAATCTATTCACATTTGTCTTCTGATTCTCCTAGCCTTTTGCATGGAAGCCCATTTCCACCAAGGCCCAATTCCCCCAATACTGTTTGCATGTGCAATGATAAAAAGTCCTGTAAATATACCTGAATCCAGAAAGTCATCTGGATCACCATACAGAAGTCTTATTATTATTATGTATTTATACTCAGCGCAATATCTCCATGTACTACAGGACTCAAAGTGCTATTTAACCAATCCGACTGTACAGATACAGCCCCAACTCACAAGTAACTGACATTCCCCTAACTTTAAGATAGAGGCTCAAGGATGACCATTTATCAACGTCCTTGAGGTTCTTTAACCTGCCACTGGGGATAGGACCCAATGACAGAGGACCAGATCTGTTCGTTGTACTATATTCGACATTTCCTGAAAACCTCACCTGAATAGGCCCAAAACTTTTCCAGTTGTCTTGCAAACAAACAGACGAACGTACACATAACCTCCCTGGCGGAGGGGGGGCAGAGGGGTTAACAAACTCTAGACCTGTTAAATTGACAGAAACAGGAAGTGTATTATAATTGTCATCTGTAAACAATTGTCATTGCTAACACAAAAAAAAACAAAGTTTTGAATGCTGACATTTGATTGGTTGAGTGTGAATTTGAAGTTTCATTTCTCATGTAGAAATTGCATTATTGCTCATTTAACAGTCGTCTTTGTAAAAATAATTTTGAAAGTTTTAAAGATAAGTTACCGAAAAAAAACATTTTAGAGAAGAATGAAACAAGGTGTGCAAATGGATGTCCATTAAAACACTATTATGTTAATGCCCAGTTTGCCGAAATAGTACAAAAATAATTAAAATTCACATGTAAGTGTCGAAAATTGTTTTCTATGTATTTTTTTCACTTTCTTAATAACAGATCAGAGAAGGTAACACGACAGTTAAATCCTCTGTTTGTAGCATTCCAAGCTGGCACTTTTGTGAAGAATTTACGGCGTAATTGGTGGCAATAAGTTCCTATTAAATAGCCACAGATAAACTATGTTATGATAATGTACAAAACACCACCAGCCATAAACAGCTCATAATTCTCTCTTACACAGAGAAAGTGGCCCTTAACACCTTCTTTTATAATTTGTGACAAAATAGATAAAAATCACAGACGTATCTTTTCTGGTTTGAGCAGAAATATCATATGAACAGGGTGTATGTATCAGAAATGGAGCAGTCACAGTTCTACAGACGAATGGCTCAGATATATACATATCTCACATTGAGTATGTGACAAAATAGATAAAAAATCACAGACGTATGGTTTGAGCAGAAATATCATATGAACAGGGTATGTGTATCAGAAATGGAGCGGTCACAGTTCTACAGACGAATGGCTCAGATATATACATATCTCACATTGAGTAGGGGACAACAAATGCGACAGCAATGCGTGGGAGTATTGGGGGGGGGGGGGGGGGGGGGCAGTCCCTGCATTGTCTTATTTTAAGTTGATACGCCACAATGGTAACAACACTCAAATGGTGCCTTATGATGTTAGTACTAGTTAAACAAGCCACATTTACTTATTTCTATGCTGCCACAGAATCATGCAAATGGTTATGTTATATTCTGGAAACATATTGGACATAATACTTTACATGCTTTATGTTTGTTGTCGATATTTATGCATTATATTTCCGAGGCAAGAAAAAACCCAATAAGAATTCTTATCCGTCGAATCGTAATTTAGCATCAATTTGAGGAACTTACTTCATGGAGTAACTTCTTAAATGCCACATCGTCCAATATTGTTCTACCACAATAGAAGGTATCCATATGTTACTCAAATGGGGCCATTGTAATAGATTCATCCACACACGGTTATATATTTCCGCAAACTAATTCTGATTGGACTTTTATCGCTCTTAATCTGCCTTTAATAAGGAGACTGTAAGGCACAACATCAATAAAACTGTCAACCATTATCAGTATCCAGAGACAGAAAGGGGTCAATCACCACAGAGAACAAACCAGTTACATATTAAGACTAACGTGGGGTATGAACTGGTGTAGAGGTTGAATTTAAGCTTTTTTTTCTGAAAGAGGCAATAGGGGGGGGGGGGCACACGAATCTCATCAGGAAGATCATTCCAAACAGTGGGTCCATCAAAACCCTTGTAGAAAGTGGAAAAATTAGTGAAGTTCACAAAGGTTGATTTGGAACTACTTTTTATGGGTTTACCTCTAAATGATTGAAAGGCCAGTAATAATCGCCTGAAACCAGCTTACAGGGATTCACAAAAATGTTGCCTTTTGGCATATGGATACATGTTAAGGGCGCGAGAGTATATAATGAGACACAAACACAATCACTTCTGAAAGGCATGGTATTTTCAAGGAGTGTTTACTTGCAAGCTAATGAGTCAAGTAACAATATTTACCAGAAACTAATCAACTGTAACACTGCACTAGAAACCGTCCCGTTTAGGGTTTGTATCCCAACAGTTTTGAACATTTCAAATCTATCATAGTGGTTCTGGACACGGGTCAACATCATTGACTCACTTAGGACAAAGTTGAGAGATAAAGTCATACAATCGTGAGATGTTACCCAATATGGAGGGATACCCAAAACAGAAACATGTGACATTGGTATAAGGAACTAAAACAGAAAACCAAACAAGCCTATTATATTAGTGCTTCTAACTTGAGGCGGATAATGGCGTGAAAATTGCCAGTATAAACGTTAGTCATAAATAATAATCTAGCTATTCAGCAGACGACTTTTAGTAAGTGGTTGTGCAAATTGGCTATACACATATTTTTTTTAACAAAAAGAGGGGAATTTGTTTAAAGAAAGAAGGAAGAAGATAAACTATCATCCTATTAGTTACAGAAAGAAACAGGTTATAATTTTTTTGTCTAAATACACGACCTTTAAATATGTCCCAACAGACATTGTGTCACCGAATTATTGGAACCAATTTATAAATTGCTAGTTTCACCAAGTAGTGAATAGGTTTTGCTTAAGAGGGGCGGTGAAAGAGGTATCTGGACAAAAGGTATATGGACAAAAAGTATCTGGGCAAAAAGTATAAGGGTGCCCTCTCTTTAGCTTTTCATGACACTTTCTTCCACCAGGGGTCGCCAAATGAAGCCATGAATTCAACACAGATTTTCATTGGTTAAGCCATGAAGATTAGCGGCTGTTAAAATTTTTACTAGCCATTCTTTTGCATACTTTGGCTCAGTGTTTTCGGGGCTGGGGTTAAACATCGCACAAGAATTGCTCTGTTAAGCTCACCCATGCAATACTTTTACTTTGTATGGTCTTTTACTTTCATAGACAAGATGTTCTAAAATGTGACCCACCATTATGTACACTGTATATTTAGATAGATGGTAGGATCATCACTTTTTCCATATCAATACAAGGATAAAATGATACTTTTTGTCCAGTTCATTTTTGTCCAGATGCTCTTTGTCCTATGTATAATGTAGAAGCAATAGCTGAAGTCGTGAGGGGGACATAGCTAGGACAGACAAAAAAACTCAGAGAGAAATCGAAAGATGTAATTTTGGGTAATTTCCCCACCCCAGGAGCTCTAAACGGGGGCTAATATGATACCATAACAGCCTTGTGTCTTATCTACAAGGCACTGGGTCCCCCATTGTACCCTGACTGGTTTCAAACCACTACAGCCATTTGTTACAAACAGATACCTGAGAAATGAAGACCCTCTAATTTACAAAGACAATTACTCGTGCTAGCACAGTATGGGAAATGTATTTAAAGCTTGGGCTAAAGCTTGGTTTCACCTGATTTTGGGGGCATTGAAACCTAGCCTGGTACAGATATGTGTATTGGTTTTGCATGGTAATTATTATAGCATGGAATATTGAACAAAAACTTAACTATTATCTTTTATAATGCTAACCAGGTTTCTCTTTGATGAGAGATTTAGTATCAAAGCACCATAGAAAGTACACGAAAATACAACCTTTGTTGTAATACATAAGCATAAAATACTTCTTATTTACTGTAAATACTTCTTACTTAAATATTTTACTCATTTACTTATTGATATCATCCAATTAGACAACTCTTTTTAAGCGGGAGCCTTGATAGAGCTCTCACTTCTAGGAATCACTTTTATTTATTTTTTTTGTGTTTTTTTTTGTCTCCGGTGTAGCGCGAGATAATGACTCCCCTAGATTACTGACTGGGGGGTCAGTATCTTGCAAGGGGGGTTGAAATATTCTGACCCCCCCTGCAAGATTATGACTCCCCCTTTATCCCCCCCCCCCCCACTTCCCACTTAATTGAGTGTCATTGAACAATTGACATTGGACAGTATGTAACCACAGATGTAACACAACAGTTAGGTGTAAAAGACTGTGGGCTATTTGCAATAGCTTTTATTACTGCTTTGTGTCATGGTCAGCAACCTGAGGACTTTAGGATTCACCAAAAAGAAATGAGAAATCATTTTATTGCCTGCATTGAAGCCAGAGACATAAAACCCTTCCCAGCCACAAAAAAAGAGACAGAGAAAACCATTAAAAAGGTGGTCAATGCCACAATTGTAAGCTAAATATGGAATTAATTAAAATAGTATTTAAAGTGTTAAATGTCCATTCATATTTAATGTGCACTGGTGTATATTTGTGTTTTCCATAAATGTATCAAATTATTAATGTGCTTATTGTTTATCTTTATGTATCAAATTATTAATGTGCTAATTGTTTATCTTTATGTATCAAATTATTACTGTGCATATTGTTTATGTTTATGTATCAAATTATTACTGAGCATATTGTTTATGTTTTTTTGCTTGTAAATAAAATTTCAAAGAAAAGAATGTGTGCCTTTGATCAACCTAAACTAAAAAAGCTGGAAATGACTCTATTTCTGCCTTGTTCTAAGTGCAATTGACCTGATAAACACCAACATGGACCACCCCTCCCCAATTGCCCTCAGTAAGCAAATGAGCTGGAGAAATGAAGATCTCACTGATTAGCTCAAAGTGTACTTGAGCCTATACAAGTTAAGAGACAATAAAGACCACCCCCTCCCCACTTGCCTCCAACTGAATAGGTGCAGAAACAATAGAGGGGAGTCAGTTTCTGAATAGGGGGGTGGGTATCTTGCAAACAATATTCTAACCCCCCTAAATCCTATTGTTTGGGGGGATAAATGTTGTTTGCCAAATAATGACTCCCCCAAAAGATCAAAGGAGGGGAGTCAGAAATAGAGGGGAGTCATTATCTCGCGTTACACCGGAATTTCATGAATTGTGACACAGTGTGACGAGTATTTGTCAGCTCACTGTAGATATGCAGCAATGGGCTACATTAGTAGTTGGATGGGTGACTGTCCGAGTTCTAGATCAGCTGTGGGATGTGTCTGAGTTGGAATTTCTTTGCATCGCCAGACTTTCATAAATTCTAGTGCACTACTCGTGTCTCTGATGGCTTTGCGCTTGCGTTAAGGGACCGAAACACCTTTCGGCCTTGTTATCATTGCATTTCAACATTTCTGTCCATTAAGCTTTTCTCATATGAACAATTTGGACAAAATCTGTATATTAAAACTCTTTGATAGTGTCTTCTATAATATTGGAAAATTTCTTAATTCCATTTACTCAAATAAAGTCATGTGATGTGAAATAAGCATAAACACAGATTTATCAGCTGGTTATTATACTATCTCCATAATTAATGGATGGATGTTAATGTGACCATACCTGTTGAATTGGATGTAAAAATCAAAGTTGGTCATTTGCTTTGCATAATCTTAGGCTGTTTGTGATTGGTCATATCTATGTTTCCAACTTTAAACTCTAGAGGTGGCATTGATCGATCCTATCAAAAAAGTGTAGCAAAACTGACAAAACATGTAATCTGGTGCAAGCAAAAACATTGGTCAGACAAACAGTAAGATAGGCCATAGGGACCTGCTTCAGGCTGTCACAACTCATAAAAATCACTGAAAGCACTAAGCCCTGATAACTGTGATGGTCTTACATGGCTAATCTTCCTTAGGAACGAAATCACTCGGTTCCATTGGAAGATAAGTCTCACAGTGAGACAAGATAGAGTCATAGGACAGAAAATATTAGTAATAATACCTCAAAAATAGGTCCTAAGTCAATCATCATTGAACAGATCAGTCATGAATACTTGGGATAGAATTGCTCATTTGCATTTTTCAGCTTCCAGAGATCACTTTTTTTTGTCTCCGGACTTTAATGAATTGTGGCATGATGAGTGCCCTTTTCTGCCGTGTAAAATAAGTTGAACAATTACCGTGGTTACTCTTTGGACTGTCACAAGGTAAAGACTGGGCACAGGATGAACCAGATTATACTATCAAAATGCACAAAAATTCCATTTAATGAGGAAAACACGAGACAATGGAAAGGGTAGAAGTATAATTATATTTGTTACTAGGTTTTTCACAGCCAAAAGAAAGGCTAACATTTATTTACATTAGTTTCAAGAATATAAACACTGTTTTGTACCATGTCCCCAGGACAGAACAATTTCTGGTGAATAATCACTCAATTAGGCTAAACACCTTTAAGGTAATAGTTGTTTAGTTCCTGTCACTAGAGAATCAACAGATTCTTATCCTTTCTATGGAGAAATAGAAACCTCTCTACATTTTTCTTTCTTTTTTTTTCTTGGACCCAGTTAGACATGTCTTGAACTCTGAAATCCCCGGGGCTATACTTTCTTCAATTCATCATCACCGCATATATAGTAACATTCTCTCCGCCTGTATAAACTTATAGATGTATGCCCAGTCGAATGCTCCAACACCCCCCGATTATGGCATGATTATGTGGCTTTCTTTGAAGGTTTATGAGATCACACTATTTATCTTTAATTGAACTTGTCTATTGGTTCAACATGACATCTGATGTTACTCCCCTCTCTTTGATCTGACGTCATGGGAGGAAGTTCATAAAAAGGAAACCTCATTTGTTATCAGATTTCAGGATCAGAATCTGTTCATTGCAGGTGACTTCTTGTCTGTTGATGACCAGTTTAAGAAGATGCAGAAGACAATTTAAAAAAAATGGCGGTGTTAATTTTCATTGCCATTTCATTTGGTGTGTGTACCGGTATTTAGTTACTTTGATTCAAGTAATTACACATGTCAGATTCACCAGATGAAGTCAGTTTACAAAGTAATGTGTATGTGACAAAAGGTTGGGATACTATAACTGGGAGGGGGGTGAATTCCCTGGATTTTAAAGGTACAGTTCAAGAGAGGATAGTTTATTTAGTTTTGTTTAATGTTGTATGCATCATGAAGACTATTTAGTGCAAGATGGAGGATACTGATGCCCACTAGTTGGTACTATAAAGCAACTTTCACATTTTCCCTTTTGATCATGGCCTAAATATGAACAATTACAACTCTGCTTATTGTTATTTTTCCAAAATTATGTTTGAACATGACAGCCACTGTCAAATCAACAAATAAGGTTTTCAGCTTAACAGAAAAATCAGTCCCATGATGTATGTTAAATGTGTTTTTTTTTGTAAGACTTACACACAACTTGGATTTTAACTTTTCTGGGAGCATGTGTGATGTTATATCCGATATTGTGCATTTTAAGTAAGCATTCTTTGGTGTAATGAGACGTAAGAAGATTCACCATTAAGTCGTTACAATGTTTCTTTTTGAAAACCCTTTGTCAGATGAAACTACAGATAATGGTGAACACTTTAGTAGATCAAGGGCTTATTGGTTGACATATCAGATACATGTATATTGTCGTTGGTTTCTTGAAAAGTTGAAGTTCCATACAGAGGTAGTACTTTAATCACTCTGTCTTATAATAATTCATCACCATTATGGCTTTAGATCAGTGTTATAGAACTTAAAATTGCTTTGCAGATTGTATATTATATTTTTGCTCATAAAATATAATTTTTGCATATGCTATCACTCTCCATCTTGCTAAAGTAAACTAATTTTTTTTTGCATCGGACTGCATGAAGCAATTGTAACTTAACCATTACCTATTCACAAGTTTATATGGTCTCTGGGTTATTAAAAAGGTTTGACTGTTCAGAAATATTGTCTCTGTGATGGGACAGTTCAAACTTTTAAAAATAGATCATTTGCATTAGTAATTTTACAGCAGTAAATGAGCAAAACCAGATGTCAAACCTTAAGGTGTTATAGGTAATGTTAAACAACCACAATGTAAATTTTTAGTTTAAATTTAGAAAACGTCATCTCATCTTCCATTTTGATATTTCTTGATGTAGGTTAAATCTTCCCTTTTAAAAATGTGCATCTTTTTTACTGTCCCCCAGACTGAGACTATACTTTGTGTTTCTTTGGTATTGTAAACCCTTTGCCTGCATTCCACTAGATCAAAGCTAAAGTTGGGATTTTAAGTCCCAATCAACATCCAGGGTCATATCGAGGCACGTCCTCAGCACTGTCCCTTGTGGGAGTGGAACCCTCACAGAGGTGGGAGCCTGTGGTTAGATGCCAAACCTGCTAACCCACCAGTCCACTGACGTCACTTGGATTCCATTAAATGTAGTGAATAGAGCTGCTGGAGGATCCTCTACACAATGAATTAAGGGGAGAGGTGACTATCAACTCATTATGTAGAAGTGTTGTCTCACTGAAAGGTGATCACAATTGTAGTTAAACATGCTATTAAAAAGAAAATCACATTACATAATTATTTGACAGGAAGGGCACAACGATATTCTATTGGGTCCAAGCTTCTTACCCATAAATTATTTGTGAAATATTGGTACTTGTTTACTTTTATTTATTTGGAGTTTTTACGTCATTTTCCACACTGTACACAGGTCATATCACGACGGGTAGTTGGAAGGGCAGAGGAAACCAGTACCTACCATTGGTCAGGTTTTGTACTGTAAACTGCCAACAAACCGCGAGCAACTACCAACTTTCCCACTTGAGGTAGAGCCGTGAACCGAACCCAGGCCTCAGAGGCGGGAGGCGAGAGTGTTACAACTCTGCCACCGTGGCCCCCTGGTGCCTGTTTACAATCCCAGAAATGTAATATTGTTTACACAGTAATTAAGTTTTATATGTAATGCCTCCATCATACTATATACGGTATTGTCCACTTTTGAAGATAGCTGGTCCAGGTTATGTGCTGGAGGCAAATACATCCTCAATGCATTCCAAAGCCCATACCATAATAAATGCTATTCATCGTGGAGCCCTAAATAGTCCTAATGAAGAACATAAACACTCTTTTATTTCTATTGATTGCTTGTATCAAAAACCAAGGACAAATCACTTTTCACAGGACAAATCATGAAAACAGTCCATATATTACCGAAAAGCATACAATTACCACACAATCAATATTATTGTCATGCCAGACTTTGCAATCCATTTCCCACCCTTATTATCAAAATATTTGTACTGTATTAGAAGTCAAAGTTCCTCTCAATTGCTTTAGTTCTTGGATTGGTTATAAACTGGTTTCTCACTTTTTAAGACCAGTGTTCAAATCCAGATGGTTCAATGTGTGAAAAAAGCTTGTATCATTCTCCAGGGGAAATACCGATTTAGTCTGAGAGGGCAGGATAAATTCTGGGAGGCAACCATAATGTACCGCAGGGTAGTTTCTTGGGATACCCTAGAATCTATCACAGTATAAAATGATATGGAAGGGTTACACCTTTTCTAGATGAATTCACTACAGAATCTTAACCAACTCATAAGCACTGCTTCACCCATCTCCTCAAATGTCCATCCTGAAAATGATCTAAACAGTGTGTTCAATGTGATGTTACCACCCAAATGAAAGCAAGTTTTAGTCGTGTTGGGACTGGATGAGAGTTTCATTTGTTTAACTGACACCATGTGATTATAAACATCTTGACAATAACTGGCCTCACACCTCTGAGGACCAGGAATCTAATCCTCGTTTTTATTGTGAACGGAAAACCATGTCCTATATACTCAGCAACACCAGTGGTTAACATTGATATAGCACTGCTTCATCCACCTCAAATGGTCTTTACTTATGACCATTGTTTATGAAGATAATTGAAACACATACATTGTACTTCATTCTACTATCTGTTAAAATGTCAAACTGGAGTACTTTTGTCCAAAAGCCTAATGCCTTATATGACCAAAGACCCTAAGTGCATCCCATATGTTGGCAAAAGTTAAATTCAAACCCACCGCTAAAGAGGCGAGAGCCTTTTAATTGAATTGTTCAGTACTAGATTGCTGTGCCCTCCTCACCAATATCTTATATAATCTTCCCTACCGAATGAGGTCAGATTTCTGGGCAATGTTTATAAGCACCACAACGCCTGTCTCAAATCCCCCCTCACTAACTCTCTCTAACAATCTGTTCATGGTTTTCTATCCACCTTTATTATATTTTCACCTCTAATTCCGAGCCCCACAAAAATATTATTCTGAGGTTTCAGTGTTAAAGCGTCAAAGACCGATGCGCCATTTGAGCAGATACAATGGAATAAGGAAGTGAGATTTGCATGATACGACTAGCTAAATCAATTGTTTCTATTACTGGCTTTTACACAGGGAATTACTATTCTTCCCACATCACTAAGCCACCATTCATCTGGAAAGTTTGTTCATTTAGCCAGGAGCCCAAACTATGGGCAGCCTTGCCATCCAAACCGGAAGCCTGGCACTTTCTGATGGAAATTCTACCTGGGACTAACAAAGATTGTTAATTTCCCGTTTTCATGAATCTAGCCGTGTGGAAAAGATTTATGTTGTATTGCCCTGACAAGGGTGGCAATGTCGTTAGAGGTACTAACGGGAGAAACAGGCAGATTAGCATAAACTACACTCGGCTCCAGAAAGTGGGGGGCTGTGAAGGTAAATACATACACAGTTATCCAGATTTACAGGAACGTTGTTATTGCAAATATACAATTAAATAAAATAGTAGTTTTGTGAAGGCGATTTATTACACTCGGGTCCAGAAAGTGTGTCGGGTTGAAGGTGAAAACTAAACAGCTACCCAAATATATAAGGAGATAAATGTACAAACTTAAATTAAATATGCAGGTTATGGAACAGGATAAAGTATATTGGACTCCAAAAAGTGTCCAGGGTGAACGTATGTGTGATATCTTAGAGCATTTACACTCTACTGCAAAAGACTACAGTAATATAAAATAAATAAAGGTGAAATGAAGTGTAGATGAAACAAAAATGCATATAAAGTTTAAAATGAAAACATTTGTAGTGGCTGAAGGACAAGGGGTTTGTCCAATCAAATCATTCGTTTTATATTCTCCCAAGGTAAAATAGTGACTGATAATACAAGATGTTTCAATCCCTTCTACTTCAAAATTCTGTAAGACAAATATCTTTAATTCAATATCTAACAATATCTATTGCTGCACTAATGGACTGATGAGTTTTAAAACTTGTGGGTCAGCACTAAATTTAAATGCTGTGTATACTAAACCGAACTCTGAAAAGTAAGAGTCATACTATCAACCAAAGATATTCTAATTCTAAGTGGACTTTTATAGCGCTTAATCTCCTCTTTATTAAGGGGACACTAAGGTGCAACAACACTAATACAGTCAACCAATTCATGCGTAAGATATGGTAAAATCAAAAGGAATTCTTGCACTTAAATAACAAGAGTGAAAGAATATAATAAATCACAACTCAGAGACTGTAGGTGAGTTTATTTTGTTTATTGGTGTGACAAAAAAAGCCTTTCTTAAGGCCACATTTCAGCTCTTTGGGACCACCTCCAGGTACAATATAGTTCATTGAAGGCCACTTTAAGCTACAATTTAAATTCCTGTTTTGTACAATAAGTGAAGTGTTGTAGCAACCTCCAATTTCCCAAAATGCCACTGGTGATGTAGTCACTTCCTCGAATGTATCAAACACATGTTGTAAACTGAAGTCATTAGGAGAATGACACCTAATTAGTACACTGTAACCATCTATCGCAGATACAATCAGCAAAACAATAATGAGTTTCTACAGAAAGAAAAACTACTCCTTTATTCTCTTCTAAACATTAGTTTATTTCTATAATTACAAAGTACAGTAACACAGATCTACACACACTCTACTAGCCTAAGGAATCTTATCTCTGTCAGTTTATCAGTGAAAAATAGACAGGTAATAAAGGGGTGCTTGAATATACCCAGTAATGGTGTCTCTTGTGAGAGTATGTATATTTAAGTATATCTCCCAGATATCTGTGTTTTACACACTATATATCACCATACCATCAACCACTGATATATTAACTATATACCCTCAAATAATACTTAAAAACACCGACTGAAACCAAGTGTCTGTGCAGAGATGGTAACAGCTTTGAAGTTTGATATGATACACCATCTACCCACTGTATTTAACCCCAATGATCACAGCTCAATTTACCTTTCTGTCACCAAGATATAGATATCCCTAAAGACACCCCCTCTTAGAAACTTAAAATATACAGTCTCATCTTTAAGTTATCTGTTATCTATCTAACCACCAAAACTTATCCTGGATGTGTATATTAGGTATGTTAACTTAAACGGAATAAACATTACAGCATTTTGTACTCAGAATAGTAACTCTCTAACAGTAACTATCTAACAGTAAAAGTGTATTAAGATTTCAGACATATTTATACTTAGTCTATGGATGACAGTTCAATATTTTGTGTGGCAATATCACCCATATAACAGGAACCATAAAGATCCCTTCAGGTTTATTAAAACTTTAAACTTAATTTCAGTTTTAGTTGTTTCCTTAAAGTGTTTTGGGTTATAGAAATGCCCCAGGGCGGGTCTGATATATATATATATATATATCAAGTGTTAGGATAGATCTGTACCATGTTTAAAGCCCCAGAACAACCCCTTAAAGCGGGGTAATTATGTCAAATAAACAGGCTCTTTAGCCTTTCAAACCCCCTGACTGTGTTCACAGTTTCGGGGGGCTTTGAAATGTAGACTTGCAGTGTAAAACATTGGGGGGAGGCGGATTGGGTAGGGTTAGTATCTTCCACTAACTATATTAGTATCATGTTGAGAGATATATGATGTAAATGATATTATTTCACAAGAACTTAGATAATTGCCGGTTTCATATTAGTCTTGAAGTGTTCTTAAATTTAAGTTAATTATGCCATTTCTCCTAATTTGATGCGGTGCATTTTGTAGTACATAGATATCCCTGTATACGAAATATTCCTGACTTTAGCAGAAACATACTGAGCAGTTTTAGTTTGATAATAAAAGAAAACAGGAAACGTTATACCTAGTGGCTGAAACGGTAACTTCACTGTTTTGACTTCTCAGTCATATGGTAAACTATCCTGTTCTTTATTTTGTGAATAATTGTAAGACTGTTGTGATTTTAAACTGGGCGGGGGAATATAAATATTCCTGCTGAAAAGAGTGGTGTCCTCTGTCAGAAGAAAAGTTGCACAATCAAACCCGTTGTCCTTACAACCTGGTACTGACTGCTACGACTCGTGCAGATAACTCTCAACAATAAGCTCCGATAACTGTTCTGAAGCAATTACGGGACTCGTAAAATAATCCTTTCTTGGGCCAAGACCACTCAGCTCCATTTATAACACTGTAAAGATAAGAGAGGTTAGTCTATATAATGTAGAGATAAATCATAATTGACTTATAACTCAAAAGATCGGTTGTGAAGACTCTGGAGAGAAAATGCTAACCCGCAAATCTTTTCAAACATGAAAATATTTTTGATGGGCAGCCAAGACAGTTGTGATTGGCTTCCTGACATTCATTAGTTAAAAATATAGGGCTGTTCCATTTCTGCGATATATCATAAATCTTGCTCCCAATTCTAAAATTTCGGGAATCGGGAAGTGAATCTTTTTCATCTTTTTCCTCATAAACCTGAATCGGGACTATCAGGAGCCTCTTAAACCTATCATATAGAAATCTGCAAGGTTAACGATAATTTCAAACAGTCTAAAATTCTTGTAAATGATTCTTGGTTCTGATCTGATCTTACATCAGTATACCTTGTCTTAAACCTATCGTAAACCTATCATAGACTTCATAAGTCCATTTTTTTGGACGCACAACAATCTTTTCGCTCGTATACCTATCAGGAACCTTGAAATCATATATACCAATCATAAACCTTTTATCTCCCTTGGCGACATTTGAAGAAATTTGAATCTGACCAATAGGATGCCCTCCTTGAGTGCGATAAAAGTATATCCATCCTGATGAGGCTTACAAGGAAAAGGATTTAGATAGGATTAAAAATGGGTGTATGATGGATTTACGATGGCTTCCCAATGGTGATGAAATTAATAAGATGACATCAAAGGTATGTGATTCTCCCCTTGATTAGGCCTCAGCATTCATTTCATTGCTAGATATTGAGGAGTACAGACACTTGTGCAATGAAATACAGCATATTTTTATTTGACTTAATACTCTGCAATAATTTGGATATCATTAAGTGGCATTTCTGGTCGTTTTTTTAGTTGGACTTTTTATAGTGTGTGAAAGGTTAAAGTAATCACAAGCAACAAGAACAACAATACAGTTTACTCCACTAATCTATCTACACCACATTTGGGCCCAAAGCCACTTTACACAGACAATACTGACTCAGCAGCTGATGCAAGTCCAGCAGCAGCATTGACCGCAGTAAACATTTTAACCCCAGTCCATGCAACATGTACATGACATCCAGCAGCAGATGCCACAGATGCCCATGCAACAGCTGTGGTCCATTTAACAGCAAATGCAGCAGCCCATTCAACATCAGATGCAGCACTCTGTTCAACAGCAGATGCAGCAGCCCATTCAACAGCAAATGCAGCCACCCATTCAACAGCAAGTACAATCACTTCCAAAGCCACAGCGTGACACACAACTGCAGAGCCCAACAACAAGCCACCTATCATCATCAGACCCAACAACTGTAACTATCTTCCACAGCCTCATGCCATCAACCCACCCTCAGTAGAATCTGCAGACATATCCTTCGAATTATTCAACAACCCCAGCAAGTCCTGCTGGAAACCAACCAAGATGACCGTAGACAGCTGGATGAGCAATAGATGACATTGTGAATGTGTCTGTGCAGCAGACAACATTTATTAGCTTTTAGCTGAAAATTTTAGGCCATTTTCAGGGCTGCCAAATCTTTCAAAAACAATCACTCGGCTGCTTGTTTAAATAAAATAAAGAATCCCAATAAGCCAAAGAAAAAATCCTCAAAATGATATCCCCAAAAACCCACACACCGTCAACATCATCAAAGCCATAAGCACACAAATGAAGTGACACAGATAATAGTCTCTAATTCAAACACTTCCTGATTATATTTACACAAAGTGTTAAGCCACATAGACTAACACTTTACTTTCCCCCCCCCCACTCCCCCCCCCAAAAAAAGTTAAATTTAATACAGGGTTCACACCCTACAACAAGTTCTTGTGCATCTGGGTTGTAGGCCTAGATACGGCAAATTGTATTACATGCAAAAATTGTGCACGTAAAAAGTTAAGAAAACATACACCTTGAGTTCAGAGAAGTAAAACGTATTGGAAAATACTATGCATTAATATATCAATAAAGCACATTATAAACAGGCTACATATTTTGCCAAAAAATAATAAATACTGATATTGTTCATGTACATATTGCTCGGTCACTAGTGTCAAGATGTCATATCCCTTCCATCTGCCAAGGTACAGCTCCTTCATTCCTGAAGTAATCAGCCAGAACGCTTTGCTGTGGCGTGGCAGCTTCGGTGGGGGTTCTTCCTTGATAAGGCATATGGCTACCTTGCAATACATTCTACAGGTTCAATCCCATGTTATCCACTTGCCAATCTTGTTCTTGATAGGTTGTGCAGGACCACACAGGCTGTGACTATCTGCACGACCACATAAAGTTCTTGCTGCATGGTGGATTTCAGGCCCCAAAATTTGCTGGCAAAAATCCCAAAGGCGTTCTTCACCACCCTTCTCCTGCAGTTCAGCCAGTAGTTGTATACCCACTCATTGTTGTCCGGCAGGAGAAGGTTTTCAGTGGTCCCACAACTAGAGCACATAGTTTCTGGATGTGCTGGATTTGGATCTAATTTCAGAGCTGCTATGATAAATTTGAAGTCAACACACCTATCAGGGTATCAATACTGAATAAGGTGATTGGCACAATAAAAATTATGTTTATTTAATTTCGTGGTATTATAAAAATATCATAAAAACAGGGAAATGTTAGTCGATGGTAAGTATTTCTTATAAAAATTAAAATTACTATAAAATTTTCAATTTTTAGCTGAATACCCTTACCATTTCCTAACACTAGCTGTATCCAGCCCTGTAGAAATGAGGGAATTATTTTAGAGAACCACTACCTAACCTACAACTAAAACACCATGAGACGTTTACATTTCTTTACTGGGTGGTGGTGTCTTCCTTGGCTTGCTATTTTTGTTTTGATGGTATTGTTGATTGCTTTGGGCTTGTTTCTGATTGCACTTGTGCAGGTTTCTCCTGATACTGCTGCTGTACTGGTTCAGGTGGATGCTGATGCTTTATTTTGCTACTGTAGTTGGCTGTTGAAATTGTTGTTGTGATGATGTAGGGTGCTGTTAATATTGTATTGGATACAGCTGATACTTAGAGCACACTGGCGTTCTTTTGGCCTGTTGATTAATTGACATTTAATACGAAGGTGAGGATGTGCCAATGGCTGTTTGACGTTGACAAGTTCCCTGGTGGTCCCATGTCATACAAGATTGGTAGGTGGGACTGCTGTTAGTAATGCTGCTGCTCTGACATGAGTCTTTCTAAAAGTGCAAATATCTTTGTTATGAGTTCTGTAAGGTATGGCGCTTCTAAATTTTCTGCCTGTCTCCAATATATTTAATGTTATGTGGGTGTGGTTGTGCAAATCATGAAGTGGTTCATCCCCTTTTCTCCCCAAAGGACCCCAAAAGGGTCGCTGCTGTCAAAACTTCCAGAGGTTTGGTGTCTCTTTGATGTGGGTGAATGGATGGCTGAACTGGCTTACGATCCCAAAATATTGGTATCTACATCTGAGACGTCACTATCAGGTGTTAGTATTGGCATCTTACAGAAGTGATGGGTGCTGTGAAGTGACTTCCCTTTGAAACCTTATCTCCCGATTCTCTAGTGGATGATATGGGGCCTCACTGGAGCAGAAGGTGGAATTTTACAATATTGGGATGGTTTCTAAACATGCTGAAACTTTTTGTCAATCCTGATTTTAGCTCCCGGGCTACCAAGAAAACACCCCGGGTGCATATGAAAGTGCAGCATAACCCTTGGACACCTGCAATGGTGACTCGGGAAGGCCAAAATCGGAGTTTCTCCCCTGTGCTAACTTGACAGTAGAACAGCTACATCTGTGACCTTGCTTTGTTGTTTGGCAGGGTTATTTTCCATCATTGATGCTGTTTTCTCAAGTTATTTCCTTATTGTTATTATCATTATTATATATGGGTGCAACATTTATATTCTAGTAATGAAGATTAACAGTTTAAGGATACAGGTTGCATTATGACACCAGTTCTTGTTTCTCAACAATACTCATTATTTGTTACTACTCTCAAACAAGAAAATGACATTGTCTTATATTTTGACGAAATGGTATTAAAATGCATATGGTATTCAGTACTAGTCAGTTCTGGTCTGCTACGTCTGAATTGTTGCTTCCATTTTAAGAAGATTAACCTGGAAACCCTCCTCAGTTTAAATATTCAACAATTATTGATAAAAACCCTCTCCTCAAACAATTTCTTTTTTCACATATGTTAGGATATTTCATCAGGATACTGAGGGAGCAGTGGTCACATATTCCAACCCTGTGCCCCGAAATGGAGAATTTGGTGGCATGCTGGCACTCAATGGTTTTTAGTGCAGATTCTTGAGCAACTAACATTAACTGTTTGTGATATAACCTCAACATTGTATAGCAAATCAATAAACTCACTAAGTTCATCAGGATACAAAAATAGAAATCAGCCATCTATGACTATATATTGACAATAGCACAACATGGAGACTGAAATATAGATGCTATCTTTCTAAAACAAGAGGGACTCTCATCCAATTTGTTTTAGCCAATGGATTTGGTTTTGCAAGGCACATCAAGAAATGTATTTACCATCAGTCATCAAGTACTGTTCCAAACATCAAACAGCAAACAAATTAATAAAAAGTGTGGCTTAGAATGTGGTAACAAACAAATATACAAACAAAATATCTCTCCAATTTCTGCATTACAAGATTCAAACTACACCTCTTTTACTTTCATTCCGAAAAAGTAAAGAAAGAATGTTTGCATAGACTTGCCTTAGAATCTGAAATGGTATCATTGATCTCTGTGGCAGGATATATTTAAACATAGCGAAGTCAAAATCGAACCGATTGGACCCAAATTTGTTCGTGCTCTATTCTGGCCAATGTTAATGTTATAGGAAAAGTGAGAATCATAGCTGAAAAACTGTGGCCTAGAATGTGGTAACAAACAAACAAACAAACTGACTGATCAACATACTTTTATACTTCTCAACATTGTTACTTCGAAATTAAAAGATTGAAAGATAATAACAGTTGCTTTTTAAATATATGCAATGGATTGCTGTTAATTATTGTTGAAGAAGCCATAGCATAATTTTTGTCATATTTATGTAGAACCTTTTCATCTTTTTATCAACTTGGTCTTGTATATTTTTATCATAGTCGAAGAGCATGTTGACATTTTACGAAATCTGTGAAAAAGGCACAGCCATTCTTGCATACCTACCTTACACATGGTAAAATATTGCTAAAGAATGTTTGAGGGGATATCAGATTATCTTATTCTGTACATGCTTTCATATGAAACCTGTAATTATCTACCCCCATTTCAGTTTTTGCCTCTATCTCCTTTTTTCGCTCTTTGAAAAGAAACAAAGTTTAGAGAAAAATAACAACCTTAGAAAGATAATGAAAGGTTATAGAAACGAAGACCATTTTTTAGCAGCATGAGTGTGTGAAAATGTCAAATGTTTTAAACCATGGAACAAAACGTACCATCACAAAGCAATTTACTAGCAGAGAAAGATAAGATCAGTGCATGTTATTGGTGTGGGATTTGTGGACTTAATGTAGAGCAATGATTACACTTTTTGTGTATATTATTATATATGATGGATGGACACTGTTAAATACAGGTATGGATTAGTTCTGTCAAATTGTAGCTAAGATAACTGAGTGATAAGGGAATGGTATTAAGTACATGTATAGATAGCTATAGCAGATATAGCTGGTTTGCCGTTTTAAAAAAATATAATAATTATATGTTAGTTTCTTGTATTAAACATGGACAGTTTTAGATTCTGGATAAAATGTAGAAAATATTAATTAAATTTATTTTTGCGTCCAAACAGATCACCATTAAAAGTAATGACATTGCTCCTGTATAAAAAAATCATGAACTTGTGTTAATTATCAGTGTAGAACATTCTTTAGTTAATTTGTTGACTGTACTACATTGTTTTAACCATTACTGATGGGAAATTTTCTGCCAATAAATCTTATACTGTATTACCAATATACCATCAGAAAAGTATGGTATATATTAACATCACCACTGTTTTAAAACGTCAGCTGCATATTCACACACTACAGCAGGTATTTAAAATATATATTGGAACTTTATTTATATGAATAAAGTCATCCATGTTAACCAGCAAATGTACCATTTTTAAAACTTTTATTTGTTGTTTTTTTCCTGAGAAATCAAAAAGAAACCATGCTAAAATTAGGTATACATATATCATTCCCCCACCCCAAAAGGTCATAATTAAAGGTCACTATACTAGGCCTGAAGGCCAAAATGTAAAGAACACATTCAACCAAGAGGAAGTCAAAAGTTAAAAAATACCCACTAGAGCAAGAGCAAGAGACAAAGTTTAGTTTACAGCTACTCTATGCTATAGTCACATGCAAATACAAATGTACAATAACAGTAATGAAAAATATGAATATGTTTACCCAGCCCCATATGATACATGTGGCTTTAATTATATAAGTAAAAAATACAAATGGAAGTGCATTTCACTCAGATGTCTACAGATAAATAGAAATATAAGAATAACAACAATATTTACAGCACAAGTTTATTTGGTTACAGTGAAACTATTATATTATACAGATTGATAATGATATAATTTTACTACAAAATAACAGTATTAGTTGATTATGTTCTGTTCTATATTCCAACTGTAATGTAGATAACGTATCAATGACTTTTCAAAATGTAACAAAATGACTGTAAATTTTTCTACATCAGGAAAATTTGTCCAAATTTTGTATTAACGAGTTAATATTGTTATCAACAACACCTCTCTTGGCTCACTATAATCAATGCAATTTATAAAAAATGAACCTCGTCTTCAATAACTGTTATAAATATGACATATTCGTTCTACTGTACAACAATATAACTGAAACAAGGTATTGGAGCAAAGGTCAATCAATCAATCAATCAATCAATCAATCGTCTTGAACATTAGCCAATCTTTGGTGATAGTGTAGTAAGTGATTCTGTATCCCTCAAAACTTTGTGGGAATACTAAATATGGTTGGGGCATAGTAAATTTTTGTATCTGTTTTACAATGTATTTCTTGATTTTATTATCAAGCTTTACTTCGTCTGACACTAGATAAAACACAAACAATTCAAAGATCAGTTGTTGGTATGACATCTCCTTTAGTCACTATAGCCAGATGTTCAACAGCAATGTTATACCACATGGAGGTTTCATTATCATTTTATGGGCAGCATCAACAATATTATCAACCATATCCACAGAACCAGCCATAGGAATGGTTGATAATTTATTTATCCCCAAAGGTATATTAAAAATATGAAACCGTATATAAACAGGAAATATACAAAGAAAAAGAAAGAGAAGTAAACAAGGAACAGAAACATTACAATTAAAAATAGTAAAAAAATTTAAAATTTACAACACAAAATCTGAATGTCTGCCATGGCATAATGGGTTTTGTTAGTGGTACTTGCCTCCCACCTCTGAAATCAGAGTCTGTATCCCGTCCCTACCTCAGTGGGAAAGCAGGTTTACAGCATAGAACCTTTTTGACAGACCGTCACAATGTGAGCAATGTAAAAGGGCAATGCATTATGTAAAAAATATACACATTATCTGACAGATAGCAAAAGTACAAATCAGCTTATGAAGGTAAAAACAATTGATTCTAAAGAGAATTGAAAATGCCACTGTTACATCATCACATCTCTCAGGGAATTTTAGAAATTCATTTTGTTAAAACACATTCAAAACAAAAATTGATTTTTGGCTCTGGGAAATAAAACGGATAAAAGAAAACACAAAAATCTATCACATTAATCTCTTTGGTAAAAACTGGGCTCCCTTTAAAAACAAGAAAACACTTCTAAAGACTCCCACAGATGTGTGTGTATATGAAGCACTGGAATGGAGAGACAGAGAGAGCTTTACAGATAACTGATTGTGACAGAAATCCTTTGCAGCTATTAAGAAGTGGTTCCCAACCCTTTAGAAGTAGTGTCATGGCAGTTAATTGGAATGAATTCAGGACTTTTCACATACTAATGGAATATGTAAATAGCTCAGTGTTTTGATAATCAAGATGGGGCCAGGAAATCTTTATAGATTCCCATTTGTGAGTGTTTTCTTTTTATTTTATGTTTTTATACAGAAATGACTATAAGATGTTTTTTTCTCACACAAAGTCAGATTTAATGCAGCTTAGTGTCTCAGATTAAAAGTATTGATTTTTGTTTTCTTCCACAAAAACCCTGTGGATTTTCAAATTAAATCCAATAAACCATTACTACTGAATATATTGATGTCAATTTGATTAAGCCTATCTCTGTGAATGACACTGATATCTTATTTGCATTCAGTACTCAAATCAGTCTCATGTGTGATATTGTTGAACCTGAAAAGGATCTCTTTCTCATAGTCCGTAGTGCACTATGGTCTATTGTACACCCACACTCAACTTAATGATCTAACTTGAATATTTGTGACAATATCATTACATAATAAAACAATAAACGTACAGGTAAGAATAACAAAGCAATTTTTATAACAATAAATAGAACAGGTTTATTTCCAAGAATTCTGATTTCTCAGTGTCTGTGAAGGTTTGCTTTAGTTAAAAACACACCTGTATAAAGATATGCACAATGACTATGTAAATTCTTTAAAACCTTTTAATTAAGCACGTTTGTCACAAAATGTCCCCAGTTAGGATTTCCACACTCAATAACAGTGTTATTTATTTTTTAAAAAAGTAAGTGTTAAAATCCTTTTATCTCTGAGACTCTTAATATCTGCCCATACAGATATAATACTCCAGCCACTTATTTAGCTTTAGAGACATCCATTTTCATCCCTGTTTGAGGACATTTGTAACAGAAACTGTCTCTTCTATGTTTAAAACCCACATCCCAAGAGTTCATAACTAAGAGCTATAACACTACAAATATTCCCATACTTAGCAACTACTCGCAGATACAACAGTAGAAATGGATAATCAACTTTTCAGCCAATTAGTTAGCTAATAAATAATCCTTTCTTGTTCAGATCAAGAGCTTTAATAATAATACCTCCTTTAAAGAACCGAGGAAATGATCACAGACCAAGTGGGCTAATAATTACCAACAGTAACGACACCAGCAACAACTGTATTTCAGAGTGATTTACAACATCATCAGAGCTATTGATGAGTTAAGCAATTACTACAGTGACATTCAATACAGACATTGCATCTCATAGTTTTATGTAGTTCATTGTACTTCTTTATGAGGTCATTATTTCTACCTATCATAGGGCAATAATTGTTGTCATATACATGTAACGGGGCTATTATTATTTGACGTTACTATATTTTACTGGCTCAGATCAAAGGGGATATATGAACCCACACAGGGCTAAAATCCAATTAAAACAAATAAAGAATTGTTTCATAGCGTATGAGCATAGCTTCTTTCTTTCTAGACGCGCTGACAAATTGACTGAGATAGGGCCTTAGTACATATAACATTGCGTGCTAATTTGTGATGAAAGTGCCTGGCTTCTAACGTCTTCTCAGGTAAAGTGTATTGATATTGCAATAACAGGATAAATGAAAAATCCCTAATGGCTAATTGGGCTCTTTTGTTTTCCCAAAAGGCACACCATAAATTTTTCAATAAAGGGAAGTATCAACGTAATTCCATGGTAGTTGTCGTGATGGGATGAAGTTTCTATTAAAACGAAGGATTAATTGAGGGGCCTTTTGTTGTGTAAGATATACTAAAAGTGGCGTGTGTCCCTCAAATCTATCTTCGGAGAAAGGGCCGCTTATGAATAAAACAGGAATTACCGGAAGTGCTGATTTATCGTCTGCTTCCCAATTTCTTTTGCTCATTTCGTGCCTATATCCTTTGGAACCATCTTTCATGTGAGGGGGGGTTTCGTTTGTGAAGTAATCATTTCTAGCAGTTTGTTGTAAAGTTGCTTTCATATCTAATTACATTACTAACACTCATGCACACAAGCACGGGCCTGCATCCATTATTTAAGCGCGAAAAAAAAGACGTGTGACTAAAAATGGTGGAAATTAATTTTGTTAAATGCAAGCTATTATGACAAATTAACCACAGTTAGAAGAATAGTAAAGTGAATTAAACAGTCCGTTCATTCATTTATAATGCAGCCACTCTCTACATGAACCAAAAACTCCAGTCTCATCAAATTTACCAAAACACTAAAGGCAAAACGAATTAATCAAATATGTCTGGTCTGTTTTTCATTTATTAAACTGCATCCATTCTTTTATGTATGTGTTTTATCAAAGAGTAATTTCACTTAAAGTAATATTTAGTATTTCAATTACTTATCAGTTAAGAAGCTTTTATCAACATTTACCCAGCCTTGAATTTGCGAAGCATTTTACACAAAGAACTCTTTGAGCAAAAGTGAAATATTTATCATCTAATTCATTACGTATTTCCAGACAATTATTTAAAAGTTCTCACTTCCGTCTTTTTGTTCATTACTTTCAGTCGCCATGGATAACAAATATGTTTCAGTTTAAGCACTTCAAGGTGTGTAATCCATGAGTTTCAAAAATGATTAATTTAAAGTATATTCAGTACAAATATAAATGTATACTTACAAATTAGTTGTTTATGTCTAGTTAACAAGAGTACTCTAGGAGTGCAAGCCTCTGCCAATTGATGTCATTGGCTGCAGCTGGCAATTCAGACACTTATACCTATGTCACATGATTTCTTAACTGAGTCAGAAACTGTAACCAGCTGGTCTTTTCGTCTTTCGGTCATGATTCAACCAGATTTGATCCACTTTATCTAGGTAGGATGTCTTCGGTGGGATTCACGTTTCGGTGGGAGGACATCTTCATTGGCATTTAACACAAATTGGATCACTTTTTTTTGCATTTGGGACACACCCGTTTTAAAATGTTGGAAAACTCTTGCATAAGTCTTCACAAAATCTACTAAAAATGCACAGGGGGTGGGGGGGGGGGGGGGGGGGGGTGATTGAGAAGCCTTTTAATTTCATTAAACTATGTATCGCCAGTTTATGATCTCATATATATATATAGTTATAATTATTCTCAGTAAGTTGCATTGTTGTGGTTATTTCAAACACAGTAACATTATATATTGTATTTGTACCTGATTAAGAATTGCCAGAGTGAATAACTAAACTATTTAACCAATGTAATTTGATGATTTTCATGGTAAATATTGAGGATGATTTGGAATGGTAGTGAAAATCGTATTAACTACTAATTTTTATTTTTAGAAATCAATTTCAACTTAACGCAAAACATACAACTAAAGTTACTGGACATAAGAGAAGTCTAGTACATATAGTGTCTGTCATGATCTCAACTTGACAAAATCAACTTCCACACAAATTTCCTATGCTATAGCAAATATTTTGTAGATTATTATTATTAGTATTAATTAATTATTTTTAGATTAGTGACTTGTATTATACAATTCATACTTACAATTTATTCAAACAACAAGGCCACTGCTGCAGTGGTTATCTCCCGCCTTAGAATCAGTAATAATGGAGAACTAAAGAAGATATAAGGCCTTTGTGGTAAGATAACCCCATTTGACATTGATCAAGGGGTCAAAGGTAAAAGTCAGCAATTGGAAAAGAGTCTCAGGCCTTGATTTCCTTTAAGTTGTTTTCACATTTGGAACCCCTATAGTAGCAATGATAAGGGAGATATAAGGCCTCTTTAATAGGATAATCCCATTTAACATGTGATATGACGGCCATTTTGTTTTCAAAACTAGGCCAAAGTAATACCAGGCTAACTTTCCTAGCCATATATATTTTGCGCATATTTGATGAACCTAGCTGTAATATTTCAAGCTTTAGAGCATATTAATGGTTAATCATAAATAATTGGCTATGTCGGTCATTTTGTTTTTCAAAATAAGGCCAAAATTTTTCTCAGGCAAAACATTTGAAGGCCAGGACTTTTGATGGTCTGTCTTTATATTCTAAAGCTATATCACCAATAATAAGGGAGAAATAAGGACATTTTAGTGTGACAACCCCATTTAACCTTGGAGCAGGGCTCAAAGGTCAAATTCAACACCTGGAAAAGATTCCCAGGCCATCACTTCCTACAAGTTGTTTTCACATTCTGAACCTCTGAGAACAATATTAGGGGAGATATAAGGCCTTATTAATAGGATAACCCCATTTGACATTAAACATGTGATATGGCGGCCATTTTGTTTTAGAACTAGGTTGAAATTACTATCAGGCTAGCTTTTCTAGCCATATATCTTTTGTGCAAATTTGATGAAGCTAGCTGGAATATTTCGAGATTTAGAACAACTTTATGATTTTCAAACAATTGACCATGGCGGCCATTTTGTTTTTTTAAAATGAAGCCAAAATTTTGCAGACAGGATTTCATAGCCATAAACATTTCCTGCAAATTTAGTGAAGATACATTTATAAATGAATGAGATATTTAGGTTTATGCAAAAATGTGATGAACGGACGCACGGGCGCACGCACGCACACACATATGTAAGGTGTTTTATAATCTCCCAACCAAGGCCTTCGGGCGGGAGATAATAAACACAAAATAATACCCAGACCTCTATTGGGCTTTTATGTCTCTGTACAACTATATTTGAAATCTTTTTAATTTATATATTTTTTTATTCTTCGGAATTTTAACTTTCCCCTGCTTACAGACATATGAATATGGATGGAACCATAACTTCAAACTACTTGAAAATGATGAACTGCAACTGGACATTCAAGCTGATATCTGACACTACCATGACAGACTCGCATACACCCTGGGGTCAAGTGACTTTCATGTTGCTCAGTTTTGTGAGAAATGCAAACTATTCTCTGATTCTCCACAACCAGAATCCTTTATACCTATCTGACACTACTGTTCTTTTTACGAGCAGCCAAATTGACCCCTTGTATGTGTAGAATACATATCTGTAATTACATTTATAATGCCCAGATATCTTTATAGTATAGCCCTGTTTAAGACTCCAAGGCCTTTGCAAATATGTTCACAGAGACTAATTATTTATAAAACACTTAGATATATGTTGTGAGGAAATATCATCTCATCATATAGCAATCTCTGTCTAAGTTGGGCAGTATCTTGGTATAAAGCCAGTGATAAGAATTTCTCATTTATCAAATAATCTAGCCTACTGCAAAGCTATCCTGACACACATATATGCCCATAGCTAAATATCTGAAAAGACTGCATCCTTGTTATTGTTTAGGGGTGACAACTAAACCTAATACTAAGCGCTATCAATCGCTTGCCATATGCCTTGTTGTTTTTATAGCACAGACACCCCCTGTCGCCCCCCTCACCCATACCAAAAAACACCCCCCACTCTGACGTGACAGTACCCTATTTCTGGGTACCACCTCTTGTCTACCTATTCAAAGGGCGTTGAAAATTTTGAAATGTTAACCGCCGTGTAAATGGCAAGAAAATTAAAAGCAGCATTACGGACCTTAAACAAATATAATGGGAGCATTTCATGATCTTTTGGCCCCAAAATGGCAGTTGATTTGTACTTGTGTCTCGGGGATAATTTGGTGGAGAGTGTTTAATGTGGGGATTTCGTGCTAGCAGACCCCTCTACCCAGCCACTAATTGACAAAGTAACTTTCAATTACTGGAAGAGACTTTCCTTCCAAAAGCCACTGGTAATAAAACAAATGGACGGAATACAACGACCAATCAGCGCTAGTTAAGTCCTTTTCATACCCTCTTGTAGCCTCCTGCTGGCCACTCTCAACAAACCACACTTTCTAACATTATACGCATGTTTTGGAGCAGCAGATTTCAGTTGCCATGTGGCTAATAATCTGGGCCTCTTTCCAAAGTTGTCTTCCCGACTGACCTCATAATGCAGTCCCTAGAGTAATCTTACTTGTCACCTGACCAATATTTTCATTATTGATGGTCGAAAGCATAATAGCAGTGATCGTATATGATTGTCGAAAATATTCAAAGTGTTTAACAAAAACTTTCCTTTTAGCGTTGCTATCCGGAGCAGTTGACCGATTTTTTTCAGTCATAGCTGCATTGCAGTTGGTCTTTTTTATGTGTGTGACTTACATTTTCAGTGCTATCGCCATCTTTTATTGTTTATAATTCAGTTGGTGGTTCATTATTTCCCCAAAATCGCATGTCAATAAAATTGGGAAAGTGATCAAAGTCAGGAGGAATTCGAATAAGTTTGATATTTTTTATAAATTCGGGTGTTTTGGGGTCTCTATCCCGATTCTTCAATACTTTTAGCCGGGACTTCTCTCCTTGACAGTCCTTGCATATGGAACCAGGCCTTAACTTGCAAACTGCTGATGTTTTCCAAACTAAGGTAAAACATGGATCACAATCTTTGATTGGCCATCTTCTTGTGTTGTGTGGAAGGAAACACTCAAATAAAATGAGTAACAAGCACTCACAGAGCGCAGACCTCTGCCAAGCACGGATCCAGATGATCCTGACAGTGATCCAGATCACTCCCAAAATCGAATCACTCGTTTCTTGTTCCATTTAGGACATTTCCTGAAAATTGCATGAAAATCCACACATAACTTTTTGAGTTATCTGTCTTTAAAAATTACATTTCATGGATCCAGAAGATCCAGATAGAGATCCGGATCACTCCCAAAATTTAATCATTTCTGCCTTTTACCTTTTCAGACATATCCTGAAAATTTCATCAAAATCCGTCAGTAAGTTTTTGAGTTATCTTGTTCACAAATGCACAAACAAACAAACGCACAAACCAACTCACACTAAAACATAACCTCCTTGGCAGAGGTAAAAAGATATAATCAAAGTCAGCCATCAGTTATCGGACCTTGCCAGACGATACTAAATAAATACTGTCTGACAGTCACATCTGAGTATTGAGCTGAACAGAGAAGCCAAGGCATTCTTTGTGATAGTTTGTGTTGTTTCTTCATAACAAATCGCCATCAGGTTACACTACTTATAAGTTAATTTTATATTGCCTAAGCTAGTGTGTGATCCCAGTAGTATAAAGAGATATGAAATTATGGTGCATCCTGATCATGTTTGGCTAAATTTGGCTTTCCCCCTTATAGGTTTGATAGAATTAATCTTCATATATTTAGAGATTACTTTGATGTTGATTTGTTTCACCTTATGATTTGGGGTATTCCCTATTGTGTACTTCACCCACCCAAAGTGAAACAAATCAACATCAATAGAATGTTGAAACAATAGGCACAAATCCAATTAACAAATCATTCCAATGAAAGACAATTCAATCAATATCAAAAGAAAATTTAAATGCTTCTCAAGGCACAGGAAACACAATTCATTTTAGTTTGTGCAATTAAACACTCTTGTTGAGGTTTGATCAATTAAACAAATTCATATATAAAAAAAGAAGTACAAAGTACTTATATACAAGGGTCAGTTAAGTTTATCAATGTTAATATCATCTATTTCATGAAAAATAATATATTTTATATTATATTGCGCATAAATATCATTCTTAAATGTTATTATCTTAAGTTGGGCTGATATGTTCTAGCCCAGCTTAAGATAGGCTACCCAACTTAGGATCCTAAATTGGGCTATAGCCAATCTTAAGATGAGCTGACTCCTAAGTTGGGCTCCAACATATATAAACTACTATAAGATCAACGACTCATTGTTTTTATACGATATTTACCACTTTACTTTATTACTTTCCTTTTAGAAAATTTTTGCAAAGTATATATAACTCATTCTGTTTGCTTTTTTCTTGTTTACAGCATAACTCCAAAAGTACTGCATGGATTGTAATGAAAGTTTTAAGAACTGTTACAGGGCAGAACTGATTCAAATTTGAGCATGATCGGGTCAATAACCTGGATTCTTGAGCAATTTTTCAGTTATGTTACCATAGAAATCAATGAGGTCATTTATTTATTACCCTGTAAGCAGATCAGTGCTTCGCAAAGAGATTGAGTAATATACTTTTCAAAAATTTTGCAAAATATGCATTCGGCTCACCTCAAAGTTCTCTTGTTAATATTTATCATTTGTTTCACATTTCACACACAAAAGTATACTAATGTCTTGCCATTATACATTTATATATTATTATTATTATGTATTTATACTCAGCACAATATCTCCATATACTACAGGACTCAAAGCGCTATTTAACCAATCCGACTGTACAGGTACAGCCCCAACTCACAAGTAACTGACATTCCCCTAACTTGAAGATAGAGGCTCAAGGATGACCATTTATCAACGTCCTTGAGGTTCTTTAACCTGCCACTGGGGATAGGACCCAATGACAGAGGACTACCATTTTAAGTGGTCATCCGAGCCACTATGTATCTGCCTGTACCTGGGATTGAACCCATGTCCTCTGAGTTCCTAGACAAGTGTGTTACCCGCTAGGCCACAGTGGCAGATAATATTGAGTAATATACTTTTCATATTTAGTATGGTTATATCTACAACATAAGTAACAGATAACAATGGTATTTCCGCCACCACACCCGCCATCAAAATTTGGTATATACTTTGCTTGAAGATGACGCTTGAAGGATTGCCATAAACCTTTGATACATCACAAAGTTCTACAAATGTTTACGCCACTGGAAAGTTGAATAAGTAATAAAAATGAAGTTTTCATAAAGTACCGAATTTCTGTAATCATTCTTCAAGGCACTGATGTGCAAAAGGGATAGTCCTATTATCAGCTAGAACCCTTCTCCATGTAAGCACTCATCTAGAAGTAGATTATGGAGGGAGACAAGCTAAACTGAACAGTGTAGTTCTTAACTCACTATCTTCAGGACCTAGTAACACTAGCCTGGGTTCTGATCACTTCAGGATCTTTCAGTAGGAGCAACTACAGTAAACTTGAGAAGCCCAATGCACTTAGTGTGTCTGGTTGAGGAAAAAGAAAGGCTTTGATCCCATGTGAGTCAACTAAGATTAATGGGAAAGTTTAGTCAAACTTGTACATCTATATTCATGTCCATAACATGAGCTTCTGTCTGGGACAGGGGTCTTGTAAAAACAAATGCTTCATGGTTTCTCAATGAACTATGAATATTTCTAAGTCCCCAGTGGTAGAGTGGTTTACAAACTGTGACAGTCAATCACTTGACTCTGCTACTACCATGGACTCGAATCCAGGTCATGACAAAATATCAGATGCATAAACAGGATTTACTGATATGGCACTAACAATTTATAAAAAGCTACAGCCATTTTTTTACTTTGACTTTTCAATTCTATATAAAAATATATTTTCGCCTCTGGGAGGCTACTAGTAATTATCAGTCTCTTGTAGTTTAGTTTATTAGGAGATTCATTACTATTAAAAGAAGCAGTTCTGCCTCTAGTGCCCATAAATCTGAACAATGGAGGTTCCTGGTTTCCTCCCAGTCTCAGTAATTGAGAGTCACTCCACAAATTTATGGTGAGGTAATGGGCTAATTACTAAATTCACCCACCATCTTTTTATTTCTCAGTAACAAAGGTTAAGTTTGGGTATTAGAAGAAGATTAATTTCCTTTGGCTGTAACCCATTATTTAGAAACATTTAAAATTACTAAATTGTTCAATGCAAAACAATGAATATTAATATTGTTTTCAAAACATATCTATGCATTGTACCACAATCAGAATAATAGCAAAAATATTGAGCAAACATAATTTGTTCTCTATGGTTGCCTCATTTTGACAGAGCACATTTGGGGGCTAAGGAGACTTAATAAGATTAAACTACTTTACTCTAAATTTTGCTAATTGATTTGTGAGATCAAGAAAGTTGTAAACAGATCATGAAAATGGTAAATGACAATGACATCATATGACGTCATAACCCCTACATGTTTTGCATAAATATTTCTTATTGAACAGAAGGCAGAAAATGTACAAGTGGCACTTTTATTTACTTCCCATACACTTGGAAATAAAGGTGTCAATCATCAACTGATTATGTCTGTGAAAACCACAAGTCCATTGTTAAAACTTCGGTAAGTTGCTAAAGGATTAGCCTTGTTTGAGATAATAGAAAAATGAACAACTGATCTACACAGCAGAATCAGCATGACATTACTGTTTGATACTTAGTGTTCAGCCTCATTATTCTATGCTTTGGTGCTGGGTCATTCTTGTGTCCATGCGTCAAAGTTTTGGGTTGCTGTTCAATTTCAACAGCTCGGGTTCATGTCGGGACAGGCCTAGCCTAGCCGTCCACTTTGTGTGCACCATAATGCAAATGTGATATTTGTCATTATACACACTGTATCAGAGGACTTTCTAGTCTGAGAGACAGTTTATCTAGTCTGAGAGACAGTTTAACTAGCTAAGCTAAGTAAATATATGAAAACATAATAAAACTAATCATAATACAATCCAACAGTTGTGTCTATACTATATATATATATAAACACCTGCAGAAAGGCTATTGCAGACTCAGTACTTTCTGCATGTTGCCATGGTCTAAATTGAAACCCACGAGTATAGGTATGAGAGGTCATTAAATAAATGCCAAATGTCTTAACCACCCAACAGCTCTTCTGTCCATGTCACTAGTGCTTATAGACTCATTTGCTGTCGAAATAAGCCAGGGAAAATAGGAAAGGAAATAACAAGAAAGTATGTTTATTGATTTATTGGTTGATTAACCAACTAATCGAATGATGTATCTTTAATTTCTCTGTCGACGCACCATATAAGTCATATCATGACTAACACTGGACGGAATGGAGGAAGGCAGTGCTAACTTTTGGGTCAACCTTCTGCATCTAAAGAAATTGCACATTGGTAAACCAATACCATATAAAAAAAATCATGAAATAATGAATTGTTATTGAATTAAAAAACAACACAATATCAGAGGTCGGGGGACTTGTTATTCATTAGGGCCCCATGGCCATTGAGGAAATATAACATTTTGTAAATATTTTGTTCTCAGAGGAAATTATACAATGGTTACCGGTTATCTGTATTAGATGTGAAAAGGTAACAGCAACAAAGTTCTACAATGTTGGGTCCACAGTCTATAAATCCGAAATCCCAAGTCAGTTGGATAAAAGAAAGAAATTAAAAAAAAATCCAATGTAGTTATTTTTTGTATAAATATTCACAAAAGCAAAAAAAGGCAATGGAAACATCTGACAGCAGAATATTGAGTTGGATTTCTGTGTAATTCGACCCTCTCTTTGCATAACAAATACAATTTAGAGGTTAAACCCATATCATTATCTGTGACATGAAAATTTCCACCTTAAAGAGCATTGCATGTTCAAAACGTGAGTGTTAATTTATGTTTCAAACTTGTCTGATCCTTAAATTGATATCTTGCTTCAGTTACAGACTCATCAAAGTTTATAGGGAAAAAGTGTGGCTAAGATGTCTATCTCTGGAAAATTCTATAAATTTATAATAAAGCTGATATTTGTGCTTTAGATATCATGTAAATAAAATGCATCAAAGTTCTTTCAGTGTAATGGTAATTTTTATAAGAGCACTTAAAGAGTGCAAATCCTAAAAGGCCCAACATCCCAAATATTGCGTGTGAGTGCAATCATTAAAAAAGTTAAACATTCTTCGATCCAGATGGTAATCTGAACACCATCAAAACTTAAAAAGCCTGTTCCTGGTGCGATTGTTGACATTTCCGAAAAATTTTACCAAGATCCCTCCATAGCTTTTTGAGTTATTTTGCAAGCAAACAGACAAACAAATGCACAGCACAAGCCATACCACCGTGATTCATGATTTTTTGTGCTTGCAAGGCTCTCTTATCATTAAACTCATTGGCTATATTGGAGGTATTGGGCATTGGAGGAGGCTTTGCGTTCTCATAGTTCTTTTCTAGTTTTTGTTTTCACTTTTCCACATATTTCCAGTACATATGTTAAATCCAACTGCAGAACTCCACACATGTACATAGCTGTTTTACGTTTAGTAAATGTTTAACTTGAAATACATCCTCTACCTACTTGAAAAACAAGAAAGACCAAACAGAGATAAACAAAAGTGACATAATTTTGTAATGACCACGGTTGTTTGGAAACAGTCATTGTTTTCAAAATGGCAAATAAAACAGCCATGCTGAGATCAGTACAAGTCAACCTGTTACTGTTTAAGTGTTACTGTTCCCGGCCGTTTTGAAACCCTGGCCGTTTCAAAACGGCCAAATTATTTACATGGCTGCTTTGAAACCTTCCTTGGTTTTGAAACGGCCTGGCCAGTTCAAAACCTGGTTTCAAAATGGCCAAATCAATAAACTGGTCATTTTGAAACCTCACCTGATTTCTAAATTTTTCTATAGCATGTGTTTGACATAGCTGCAGATGAAGAAAAGTGTGGATTTTCATACCCGTGGGTGTCTTGGCTTCCACGAATTATGTTTGCATTAAACATGCAAAAATCATACACGACAGGTGAAACACCATATGAGCTTGTGTTTGGTCAGGCTCACAGAGGCAACATATTCCCATGTGCCCGTACTGGTGTTGTGAAAGAAGAAAATATAGAAAATTCCATTGATATCAGTGTCTCAGAGCTGTCCCTGCTCCCAGGAAAAAAATGGCAGATACTGTTCCAAATATACCAGATGTCTCCAGTGAAGTACCAGAGGTCGCTAATGAGGTACCAGAGGTTGCCATTGAGGTCCCCAACACCTTCATTGACTTGCCAGAGGACACCACAGAAGGGCCAGACGTGACAGGCAAAGGAGTACCATCCATTGAGTCCGAGGTCACCAGTGAGGTTGCCAGTGAAGTACCTGAAGTGATAGACACAGGAGTTCCAGTCATTGATGCTAGTGATGCAGTCATAGGTTGCTAGTGAGGTGCCCAAGGCCTCTACTGACTTGCCAGAGGACATTAAAGAAGTGCCAGACACAGTCATTGAAGTCCTTGATCATGATTTTTACAAATTTTTATTGTATTACAACTATTACACTTAAAACAACAGAACAAAACTGTCCACCAATGTCAAACTAGTGAGGTATCAAAATGGCCAAGAGGAATAGTTGGCTGTTTCAAAATGGCCAAATCTATCATTTGGCCGTTTCGAAACGGCCAAGCCATTTCTAAACCTTGCAAAGGTATCAAAACGGCCATGGCCGTTTTGAAACGGCAAGTAACATTACCATGCATTAAACTCTTTTCAAAAACTCTGATTGGATACAAAATGTATGAATTTTGGAATGAACATTTCATGTCAACATATCATCGTAGCCACAGTTTAGCATGATGAAATGAAATTAATCTTCTTCACATTTGCATTCATGAAGATAAAACCACGCATTTTAAAGTCTATAATGTTTTAAATGTCACCAGAAAGCACTTTCAAAAACTCTGCTTTTCTTTATTTTTTTGTTTATAATATTTTCGCATTTCTTTTCTGAGTACATGAAAATATCATTTATTGGTGTCAAATAATTAAAACAATATTTTTGTTTTGAACAAGATTACAAAACCATTCTTCCCGATTCTTCAAACTTCTGTGTTCTACTGATCTTAATACATTCTCTATATCTATCGAGGTGATTGCATGTGGCTCACTGACAATAAGTGTATAATAAGTGTTATTTTCATCAATTATTTTCTCTAATAGGTGACTTAAATTCAAGTCAGTGCCTTATTTAACATGTGCAAATTATCCATGCTAACTATACAGGGGCAAACTTTATAGCCGTTCAAATATATATTGAAAAAGTCAAGTTTTTCTCTGTGGCGCCAATAAAGCTTCCTTCAATGCCAGAAACAAATTTAACCAGTGGTCGTATAGATGGTTAGGTTAAGTTGGCATTTTGTAAAGAAACTGGTGTAAAACCAGTTTAATTTCAACGAGCCTTCACTGATCATTTCCATGTAACTTACATAAAAGAATACACTTTTTTCATTTATCTATTCACTGTAGTACCATGCAGTTGACAGGTGTGCAATACAATAGCAATAATCAAATAGTGTATACGAATAAAAAGGTTAAATGGAACTATTCAAATTAAAACAAAAAAGTTGATCTGTCTGCCTAGCAACACTTTAACCATATATATGAAGTAAAGGGACAAATTGATAGTCTGACTGTCAGATAAAGTCCATATCCATGTCAGTACCTGATAGAGGGGAAGACTTTTTGGGGAAAGTAGGCTAATCTGAATGGGTAAGTCTTCAACTGTTGTTTAAATCCAGTGACACTATCCTAGATTCAGATGGCCTTTGGGAGTTTATTCCATTCAGTAGGAACAGCTTCTGCAAAACTGTGTCATTCCCAGGCATTTGTTTGGTTGAGGAAGCTGAAAAGCAGTTGCCCCTTGTGAAGTCAGTACATTTTATTAAAGATGATAGACATGGGGACTGGTTGTAATTTATCACCTTGCATGTAATCACCCAGAATATCATTATTACAAGAGTCTCGTGTTTATATTGTTACATTTATTCAAACACACAATTATTTATCATGTCCTCTTGCAATAATTTTTTTTCCAGTTTCAGAGTAAAATTTCTTATTAATGACAAAAATGTGATAATAGATAACTGACAAATCATAAAGCAAAAGTTATTTTGCAGAATAAATATTTAACTGGAGTAATTTTATTATAATGAATTAAATTTTTATTATAGAAGAGAGCAAATTTACTTTAATTTCATATGTTTTATGATGTCCATTACTTTTGTAACAAAATAAAAAATAATTAATGCATGTCATTTTCTTACACTTCACAAATAAATCATTGGCATGTGGAAGAGTGTGAGGCCAAATCTTATCCATGTATTATATATGTTTTGGTATAGTGTTTCAAATTTTCACTTGCTATATACAACAGTGGTTTGCAGAGTTTCATGGAAGGTTTCCTCCAGCCATGAATCAATTCCATTTTATTACAAATGATTGGCCACTGTAATGGCCATTGCATTTTCACTGCCTTTGAATCCCAATCTTTAGAATATACCATGGCTCTGGTAACCTGACGTGTGGATATATTGATTATTTCATGATCTTTTCCAATCAATCCAAATGTATTGTGGACACTCTGCAAGTGGTTTAATATTTCAAATTAAGCTCTGTTTTGCAGACTGTATGAGTTTGTATGCAAAATAAAAACTCCTTACGTCCATCAAGGAGGTTATGAGATCAGTGAATTTTGTTTGTTTGTTTGTATGTTAGCAAAAGTGGATCTTGGTCTAACATAGAAATGATTTAATTCGGGAATTCTCAGCAACCAATTCTAGATCCAGGATTTTTCAAAGGATTTATTGGACCATGGCGCGGGTTTGTGTTGTCCGAATGATCCTGCCTTTCTCTGTTTTGTCCTTAGATAGACTTAAAGCTAAGACTACTTTGTATTTCTGTAAATTTCTGCCTTGGAGGGCGAAAATGTAGGAGTAAAAATAGACAAATTTATGGCTGTGAAATGAGAATTGTTGGCAGATGGTAAAACTGGACTGCAACAATGAATGGGTCACACTCTACAGCATGACATTCCACATTGATATCAATTAAGATTACCCCCTGGTCACACTAATTTAGTTCTGATGAACAATTAGCTGTGGTCTACCTTTTCTTGAAAACTCAACACCTTGAGGTTTGGAGTCATCTGTTAAAAAGTAAACAATACAACCAAATAATGATAATTACACACCAAACCAAGCCAACAGGGGGCCAAACATAGCCTTCCGGAAGGCTGTGTATCAGATCGTCCATACTGTGCATGATTCTCTAAACCAAATAGAATAAAAAAAATGTAAGCTTTACTTACTGGTTCCCTTTTATCGTAGAAAAGAGAGTCACAAACCTTTTTAAATAATAAGTTTTCATATTCTTGTGAATGTATTTATTCCAGTTGTATTAACAAGTCCTATTTATATCTGCTCCAGTGTCTGATTGAAAGTCCTTTTATTAACTTGTTCAAATCATTTTCTTCTTCAACAACAAAACGTTTTATTTCAAATACATTGCAATCTAAAATAAAGATGGAACAATGAATGAAAGTTTCATGTAGAGAGCTACAGCGGGGCTAGTTTAAGACATTAGTTAATCTGATCACAACAGGAAACCTTACACTTCATCATTTCATTCAAAATGGGTTCAATAAATTTGTCAGTGATCATTTGATTGGAATCCCACAGGGGACATAGCGTAGAGGTAACAATAAAAGTTGTTTTACTACGTCATATAAAATTAAACCTTTTCAACACAAAATTTAGCTGTGAAGACCTGTTTTCACCAGTCAGAATTTGGTAGATTTAAAATTTCTGACGTTTATCTTTTTAAAAGCATTTCAGCAAGATGAAACTCATTATAGATTAGCAACCTTACAAGTGTTCTGGTGCCAGGTGCTCACATCACAAGAATTATTCATTCAACTGAAGATGTACATTCACATGTAAACACAACCTCTTAATGCACAACGCATAAACAGTACATTTTATTAAGAAAAAAATATTCGGCCAAAACCCATCAGTACAACCCTGAGGCAATACAACAAACTGTATCCATTTTTAATGGAAACTTACTAAACCTTTAATGTGCATTACTCATATTTTGTTTGCACCATAGAGGTCAAAGTTTAAGTTTTACGTCCCTTTCAACAGCCAAGATGATACCTAGACAGACCATGAGAGAATTCCACATATCATATGATATTGAATCATTCAAGCTAATAAGAGAAAAGGTCAGAAGGCCCTGAAAAGGTTCTGAAGAAAAAAATATTCCAGATACTTATGTGGGTTACATGAATCTACATTATGACTGCATTTTGTTAATTACACACATATAAACATTTTACGTGGAGATTTTAAAAATTACAAAAATTTAATTACATTAAATTTTCTTGGACCCATATGATTTATCAATCATTCCCAAATAATCGTTCTTTTTAAACTGGTGTTTTGAGGTAATTTTTTAACAATAGATTTCTTGCTTGTTTTTGAAAGTACTTATCTCTGGGGAATTTTCAAACCAAAAACCAACACACTTCATATTGACAGAATAGTGTTTTAGAAATGTCTGAACTGTAACCATTTTAAACATAATAGCTCATATTTGCACAAGATAATTTTTTTGTAACTGCATGCAAAGAACTGTAGATTTTAGATTCATCATCCTAGCCTCAACATCACTTCAGATTTACTAAATTTCACACAATTCAAGTTGTCTTGTCAGTTTACCTGCCCAAGGCAACCAATTCACACAAGTGTGCATTAACTGAATTAACCTAACTCTAACCAGCTCTTGTCTCACAATTTGAAAATGAATCGTTTTCTGTAAAAGAGGATATAAATACAGGTCTCGTAATAGTCTCTATATGTAATTATATTTTGACTTTTGATGGTGGGAAACTGTCAACAAAGTTATTCGAAGCCAATCTTTTAATTTATGTCTAGGCAGTCAGTGGATAATGAACACTTGTCAATATTGTAACGTTCAGAGGAAGTTCGAAAATGCAATGTTTATATATTCAGAAAAAATATAAGAGTACTTATTTTTCTTTGGATCACTGAAAGACCAATGAGTCATTATGCAAAGTGGAATATTTTTCACTTGTCTTATTTGAATATTGCCATTTGGGTGAAGGAATCATGCGTGTTATTGTTGAGAACATTTATAAAATTTCAAAATTCTTTCCCTTCCTGTCAGCTTATTGGTTCATGCCTTCCATCTACCAATGTTGTTTTTTTGTATCGCAGTAATCTGGCCCTAAGTGGCCTACAAAATATTAAACGAGTTTCTTGGTTTCTTAAGTATAAACTATGGATGTCATTATGAAGTAGTCCAATTATTAATAATAGGTTTACTACTCCTAACAACAGATGAGACATGACATTCTGCTTTCTTAGTTAGAAACAATAACATTCCTTTTATCTGAACCATAGCACTATTATAACATCTATTAATAAAAGTAAATATAGTCTGATTAATAAATAATATTAAATTTCATATTGGTGTATCACTACTTTGTCATTGGGGAGAGTGAAATTTTGTACAAACAATAAGTACAACTATGGATGTGTACCAATTTCAGGGCATACCATATGGTAGGCCAAATGTTTACACAATTTAAATACATAGTAATACAACAAACTGTCTCAGCAAATAACATTTTAATGTCTGAACCGCATCAAATGAAAGATTGTGTCTTCAATTTACAGACCCACAAAAGGCGTTTGATAGATTTTACACAGACAATGATGGGGTGACAACTGATGTTCCATTCTGGAGAATTAATGCTTACAAAATGAAAGATGTAATTTGCTCACATTCTGATTTCATGTAAATTACAAACAGTGGCCCATGTATACATAATTGTAATGATTGGTAACAAGATCTTAAACACACCGTTCTATTTTAGCTGAAGTACCTACAATGGTAATAGCATAGATATAGATGATTAAATTATAGGGATGTTTGCTCTACATATGGTAAGGATCTTCTATAAAAGTCTGTTGTAAAAAGTGTATGTTGCTCAATTCATTCTGCATTTTATCTTTGGTAACATACAATTGTACATGCTATGTGACATGACTGGGAGTTTGGAGTATTTGGGGACATGACCAGTGGTTTAGTGGTACAGTAGAAAATGCTTTAAATTTTCACTCATTGAGCAAAATAATTGGTTTTTCAGGTTGATTAGACAACAAATACTGATAATTATATACCCGAAGTTAGGTGTTGAGCTGTTGAGAATCATTAGTAATCATCAGTTAATGAACTGAAAACCTTTATTAATTACAACTCATGGTTCTCCATAACAGTTCCAAAAATAATGGTATTTTGACTTCAGTGACACATTTAAAACTAATGATATTTTTAAAGGCATATGAACTTAAACTTTAATGCTGTAACTAGATTTACAGTGAAGTAGAATACAAATACAAAGTGAATAACGGTACTCTTGTTATGCATCTTACTGTGTCATCTATATTTACAAATGAATATTTCAGCTTATTGCAAATATTCTGTTGTACTGCAGTCATTAAGGATCTTAAACAAGTATTTTCAAACTTCCTTCAATGTCTTTGTCAAATGGACTATTTTTATAATTCATAAAAACGAAAAGACTAAATCATACAAAATTACAAAGGCATATACAGACATCTCTTTGACAGTTTGAGCATAAAAATTCCATTAATCTTTCTTTCTTTGTCCATATTTAATGACCACTAATTTACCCATAATGACTTCTGGCCAAAAGCTAATAGCTCAAAGGAGTAGCATTGTTTCAGTCACAAAGATTTCTATTCTTCAGAGAAAATGACTTTTCTCTTAAATTTGAATACATAAATTAACATTTTGAGAAGCCAGGTATATCATACACACATGGGCTCTCTGTTTACACTAATTGGCCATAGACTTTAATTGCTAAGCATGTCAAATGGGGTCTCTGTGTTTTAAAACTACTTACACTGTTTTGTAACTGATTTTACTTTTTATGGCTAAAGGCTGTTATTGTCATTATGAGCACTTCAAATCAATTAACATCACAAATGTTTCTGATTCACTTCAGGGCTCAATGTGACTTACCATTGTCAAGAATATGTGTCAAACAATTGTTTTTCCAAAGATACCAATAATTGTCGCACTTTGACTGTGTTCTTTGTCTGTGTTTGCTAGACATTCAGTGAACAGATCATACGTCAAGTTAACGATTTATGTGTAATGTTTATGAAATTGTGTTACCAATACAAGTTTAACTACTGAACAATAAAACCAAAAATGAACACAAAAGATCTTACTTTTAGTTCTTAAGGTCGTCATAATTTTGTTCAAAATAATGCAAATTCCATGATCACATATTTGACTTGCAGTGAACAGTTTAAATTTATAATGAACCACAGATGTTGTAACATTTAATGGGTCACAACTATTCCAATCTGGTGAACAAATGTTCAAAGGATTTGTCTAACAATTACAAAAAAAGAGAAAGGTGTTACATGCAGTAGTATAAATTAATTAACTTATGAATATTTGATTAATATCAATCAAGTCAAAAAATATGAATACTAAAGAAGTAACAGACGAAAGTGATTAATTTGGTTCCTTCAAAATTGAGTAAATGTTATATTATGGAAATTATGTTAGATTGATTGCAAAGATATAAGATGCAATTATGATACCTACTTCAGATGACTTCTTTGTAATGAAGACTTTGTTATTGACATGTTAAAACTATTTTCTGGGCGAGGTGTATTAAACTATGACGAGGAACTATCAGTTTTGATAATTTAAAACGACATTTCTGTGCATATCTTGTGCAAATCTTTCACAAACACATAGCTATTCTTTTAAAATAAATAATTCATGTGCATGAAATATAATTTTACAGTACAATAGCCAATAAGTGCATCCTGTTATTTAATAAATAAAAAGTTAACACACAATCTAAATATAAAAAGATTAAATTATTATCATTTATTATTTTACCACCATTTTCTAGTTACTTACATTAAATATTTGTTTATGTACACCTGACAAAATATTTCAATGCAAACATTCTTAGAATTCATAGAACAAAATAACAGGGGAAACTTAATGCAATTGCATAGTTTTAAGAGAAAATCATTCCAATTATTTCTTACAATCTTAGGTACTGAGCATAAATTTCAAGGGAACTTTTTAATCTCTATAGCTAGTAATTTTGTAATGGAACTTATTTCTCTGGGAGCTATAGAAATTTGAAAGTAAGATGTGTTTTTGCAGTTAAAATGCACACATGTAAACCATTTCTATGAGAGTTTTAATATAAATAAGAATTAATGGAATGGAATATCTAAAACCAGATATTATTCAAATATTCTGTATTTCCAGTGAGGTTCATTAAGTCTGTGATAATGATGTTCTTCTGACCTCAACATCCTACACTGCCCTAAACCCTCAGGGTGTTAATAAATAGCTAATAACTCCAACAGTAGAGAAATAATGTAAGCAGTTATTAACTGTCATCACTTGTTACTAATTTATTCCCATTCTCTGTACGAAATGTATCAAATTACAAATCAACCTTAAACTGCATTTATCTGAAATATATTAAGTGACGTTGTTGTTGAAGTGTTAAACATAGCATAATTTCTGCTCCTTCATTTAATGATCTTTTAAACTTGTTATGGGGCTAAAATGTATTTAATCCACACATTTTACCAACTATATGCATTTGATATTTATATGTATTTGTGCGGGGGGAGTATAAGTTTAAGCTACTTTGCTTCTGGTAAAACCCATCAACACTGAAATGGGGCATTTCAACAAAGAGGGCATATTTGAAACCAAAAACAAACGACATAACTGGGTTCAGAAAACTTCTTTGAATTACAAACATTAATTAATCTTTATCACGATACTTTATATGGATATCTATAGTTTAGTGAAGAATTGCATGGATTAGCTGTCCTTTAGTTAGATCTTAAGATTTATACACATCCTATACTATTGTAAGATAGATATAACACATATCAAGTTCAACCTTTAAGGACGCCTTAGATTGTTTGCCTTCTAAGTCCCTCCTCAGAAAGCTGGGGGGGGGGGGGGACATGGTAAACTGGGATATAATTACCGTGACATGTCAAATGGAAGTTAGAAATCCTAACCATTCCCATCTAATTGTTCTTTCATGGAGTTGCGGTTCTCATGGGAGAATTGCAGGGGCAGAAGACACGTGATCAGGAAGCACAGGCAATGTGCAAACCACCCCAAATCTAATGTTACAATATGTATGGTTCCTTTTGAAAAGCCCCGGTTAACTGTTAACTGTGTTTATTGAGTTCCCAAAGAAAATATGGCGATTATGTGTCATTTTATGTCATAATTAAGTTTGTTTAATTAGTAATTATACTATTTAGAAGTGGAAGATATTGTAAGTTATTACTTAACATCAAGACTGGATTTTGGGTTTTGTTTTCAAACATCTCAGGCGGCATATCATGTTACAGCGCCAGATTGCGATGGTTAAAGGCTGTATTTGTTGACGGGTGGAAATGTATGGAGAGAATTAGTGAAGATGAATGTTAAACCACTGGTATAGAATTAATAAAAGAGACGCAAACATTGTTCATTTTCCCCACAAAGTAATAAGAATCACATAATACTGTAATGAAGTAAAAATATTAAATTATTGACTTACAGGCAATGACGTAATCCATAAGTTTCTTTTGTAATGTTTTAGCATATAATGCAAGAGTGTGTAAATGTGTGTTTAAAAATGAATTAAATACTTACATTCTTTATTGGTGGTATTTGTTCTGTTTGATTAAATCTCAAATGCAATATTTTGGTCTCTATTAAGTCTCTATTTAAAAATACACAATCACTTTAGAGATGTACAATGGAACCACAATTTTAGTATAAGGTCAGTGGTCCATAAATCTTACATTACCATTGCACATAAAGTAGAACATTTTAAAGCCAATTTTAATTGTTATGCAATTAAATTACAATGATATTGTATTAGGGCAATTTTTCTACACAGAATCAAACCATGGCCTGCGAGACTAGCGGACTATGATTCAGGGAACTGAGGAAATATGTGATTCTGTGATGGAGACTTTAGCATGATTTACCGAGGGCAATTGAGTTGCCATTAAAGGGTAGGAGCAGACCAATTACAGCCATAGAGGAAAGGGGTAAATAACTGGGTTGCTAAAGCAATAATGGCTTAGCCTTGCTGAGGCTTATACCCTGGAGAACTCACTGGTAGACATTAATCAGTAAGTTGGCTGGCTATATAGTTAACTAGTCAGGTGGTGACTTAGTTACCTGTTAATATCAGCGCATCTAAGGTCACCTAGAGAAAGCAAACCTACATTAATTTCCAAGCAACGAACTCTGTTGAAAAGTTTAGGTATATCATATAGATTTTATCTGTATATACATGAGTTTTGAAAGCATATCCTCTGCAACAGGTGTTGGTTGCCATGAAAATCACAGGGGAAACCTGTATTTTCATATTTCATTTTTGGCATCAACAACAGGAAGTGACAACACAAAAAAGTAATTAAAAGGAAGCAACAACACTATGATGCAGAAACAATAGAACAATAGAGAGTAGTGCCCGGAACTGGTTATATCAGGAGCAACAACAGGAACCGACAATACTGACAAATACAACATCAGCTGTAACAAGATATAACACCAGAGGTAGGAACAGCAGCTAACAGCACCAGTGTCATTGACAAAATTATTGAGACCAAACATAATTCTAATAACAAACACAACTGAAAATACACTGGCATTGTTTTATACTGAATCCAGATTAATATTTCTGGACTAGACAGAATTAAATGCTGTCTATATGGCAGCAACTTTGTTTCCTGTATTAAGCACCTCCAGTTCATCTATATTTGGTTTATTTGGGGTTTTATGTCACTTTTAACACTGCACAGGCCATATCACAACCAGTAGTTTTGTGGGCAGAGGAAACCAGTACATACAGTTGGTCAAGGATATGTACTGTAAACTTCTGACCAACGGTAAGCAACTACCAACTTTCCCACATAAAGTCCGGGGTTTGAACTGCCAACCTCAGAGGTGGAAGGCAAATGAATTACCCCTTCACCACTGTGGCCCCACCCAGTTCATCTCTATTAAGCTTTGTTGTTGAATGAAATTTAACCTTTCAGAATTTATATGGTATTTGTAGGCTTTAGTGACATTAACATAATTGTGTATATTTAAGAAAATAATTTCTTTGCTACAGAAGTAATATCTGGATTCAAAAAGGAATAAATTTCCAGCTGCGGGTAATTACCTCACAGCCTTAAGCAAGACTAGGTACATTGGATCAGTTCTTTAGATTTACTGCATCAAGTTAGAACACTTGGTAATTTTATCATTAGCCAGCTTTCAACACGTCGGCCATAGGGAAAGAAAAATTGTGACTATCCCCGCCTCCTTCTTTCCCTTGAAAAAAACCCTTCTACTTAGGTTATGGAAATAGTGACATATCACGCAGCACAAATGTGCTGTGTGGTTCAAAGTCTTTTTAGGGTGTGGATGCTGGCCTTTTTGCCACTGACGTAAAATTTTAGACAAATCTCAAAACCCTTATTTTAAATCTCTTTTAAGCAATACACTAAAACATACTATGTTTTTTTTGTAGTCAATTAACGTGCATTAGGTTTTGCAGATGATGCTGAATTTTGTGTATGAATTTTGTAATTACCATCCCAACTCGAAGGGAAAATATTGTAATGACGTCTGTCTGTCTGTCTGTCTGTCTGTGCCCATAACTTTGGTGCTGTACATCAAATCTGGCTCATCTTTTTCAAACAAAATGTGGTCTACATCTGGCTGGATTCCACTTTTGTCTGGATCCCCATCCAGAATAGTTTGGGAGAAAGGTGACTGTAAATTTGAGTCTTATTGCTGAACAGTTGTTTGGACAAATGGGATCTTGCTTGTTGAAAGCAGGGACCTTGTTATAATCAATGGCTCAGTTGGTTCTAAGGTTTGTGATCGCGGGTTTGAATCGAGGTCATGGCAATCATCTCTTCCGGCATGACCCTACCTATAAAAATGAGCATAAGTATGTATGACTGGATAGCATTACATACAGGATGTTAGTTATCTATTATTAGCCGGCTGGAGTTAGGTAACCTGCAGTATCATTGGTCATTCTAAAGGAGAGAGTTCCAATAGTTCATTAGTAACACAGATTTGAAGTTACAGCCCAAAGTGCAGGCAGGGATCCCAACGTATTTGAAATCCATTTCATGATATGGACAGGAGTTTCCTCTTTTACGAAATGGGTAAAATTCTTGTCCATTTGTCCATTTCAAGAAATGATCAAGTTTGTGGTATGACAGATATATATATCAAAACTACAACACTGCTGCAAATATAAGAGTTGATAAGAGGAGTTTACTGTTAAACAGATGATATCCCAAAGTCAAGCAGTCAGTGGTTTTGCAGATCACATTATAAATATGGCAAAGGTCGAATCTCATGCATTTTTCGTCCTAGATCAAACACTTTTTCTCTTAATTAAGAAAAGATTCTTGAAGATAAATCTCATTAGATAATGACAAATAAAAGATCTAAAATAGTCATAGGTTAACTTCCTTTTACATGTGTTTATAGAATAGACGCAAAGTTTGACAGAAAAAGTGATGGAAATATTACAAAAATATATCATAGTACAAGTACACTATAATAGATTAAAAGTACAGGGAGAATTCTTGAATTTGGTTAGATAATGCCAGTTGTAAAAAACTCCGAAATATTCAGCAGTCATCTTCTTAGGCACCTGCTTTCATAAAAAAGTATATTCTAATGGAAAGTGCAAGAAATATTACAAAAATGTGTATGATCTTTTACTGAATAATCTCAATGTTTGTGGGATGTTAAAACCATTTCTATAAATATATTGAATACATATTTATGTGGAGGCTCATAGAATTTCACCAGAATGTAAATGTATATTTCCAATCATATATTTAGAATCAACTGTAAGGAAGCCTTTGGTATCAATACCAAAACAGATTTATTATATCAGCAAGCTTTGATCTTATTATATATGTAATTGATTCTGTAGCACATTTAGGAGTGAATAACATTATTAAATGGCCCTTTTAACTACCACATCCCAGTGTATATAAAGAAATTCCAAAGACAACCTCACAAGAATATATATCCATACATTATTACTATGCATATATTTTCTGTTCTATCTTTCTTTTTCTCACCTTTATCTTCACAAATATAAAATGTTCATGGATTGCAAAGAGCAAGGAATTCTCATTTGCGCAGGGAGTTTATAAATTTAATGAAGATATTGGCAATAAAATGAAGGGAAAAAGATAATTTCTCTATGCAAAACTGCCAAAGCGTGAAATGGAATAAATTAACCTTTTGTCCTTTTTATATTCTGTTAACCAGTGTTGCCAAAGAAAGATGGAAATGGACATGTTGATGTTAGATATGGAGGTTTTCAAGGCCCACAAACACTTCATAATGCTATTGTGATAACCAGGTGTCAAGAACAAACATTCACTCAAAGGACAGACAAGATGCGTCTGAAACCTATCCAACAACATATGACCCAAGCCAATATACACTGTTCTTTGGTGATTTCAATGCATTCAAAAGAGGTGGACCCCTCGCTTACATTGTGTTCCCGTGTTTATGCATGCCAACGTATTTAATACATTTTATAATTTGTGTGTCAAATCTATAAATGAGAAATTAATTCATGTTATACTTGGAAGAGAAGAAGAAAACATCATACTTAATAGGATTATTGTTATATTAAAAATGTGATACTCAAGATCAATCAAGGAGGTTTATTTTTAGGACTTGAAGATTTTATGAAAAAGAATAATCCTGGTCTAAGCCGGTGTAACGCCATATTTTACACCCCTGCCATATTTTACACCCTCTCTTTGATCGTTTAGGGGGTGCATTATATGGCAATCATATTTTACACCCCTAACAATGGGGGATTTAGGGGGTGTAAAATATTGCTGCCATATTTTACACCCCATCAAAAGTTACACCCCCTACTGGGCCATTCAGAGCAATTCAATTGGGGATTAAAAGCAAACCTTTTATTGGTTAGATTGCAATTGAATTTGTAATTGTATATGTCTAACCAATGCTTAGAACTTGATTTGTTGTACTTCTGGGGTGTGACAGAAACTGAATTAGATTATGATATGTCTATTGTTTCAAGACTCTTTAAGTTGATTTGTTTGGCTATGTATGTGACTTGGTACATGGATTAGTCTTAGATTTGCCTTTTGTTCTAGCATTCTTTTCAACTTGATTTGTTTCACTTGTGGTTAAGTGACTAGCTAAGCTAACATGATTACTTGGCATTGTTGAAAAACTCTTTCTAAGGTATTTTTGGGAGATACTTCCCCTCCCTGATAATGTAACATAAATTTCTTTCATTGACATATGCTTGGATGGTTAAAATTATATTCAGAGTAAAAATCATTCTTGAAGAACTTTATTATTACATTATTATTATTATTACATAAAAAAATGTAAAATACCATTGTTAATAAAATTCTGTGATATGAAATAACATCCAATGTGTTCAGATATAATAAAATATATTTCAATATTCATGGATATCAATCATATTCATTTAATTTATGTACATATGTCATTTTTGCTTGTTCATGGTTTCTAGATGAGAGGCCAGAGCTAAGTTGGCCAACCAAAGAGACAATGCATAGATGATCAAATTAACTATTCACTCACTAATCATAGAACAATAACCTATGTATTACCTAGTAATGTAAGTATCTTTGAAGTCAATAAATTAAAAATACTAACAATACACAAAACAAGAACCACAGGTAAGAAGCCACTGTTAGCTTGAAGCCTTGCACATAGTAGTAGGTCAAGTGGCAAGATTCCAATCAAAGGGCTGTGGGGACTAGACAACAATTGGGATAATTTCAGTTAGGGACTAGCCTAGTGAATACAAATCAACAACAGTGGTTTGGCCTCTCACTTCAAAGGAAAATATACAGAAATGATTTTGTCCCACAGAATAAACATTAAATATATTTTATTTCATTCAGTTTATTATTCTAAGCCATTTATTTTTGAAGTTACTGAAAAGTCACTGAAAAATAATTAGCAATTACTATTTAGATGGCCCATCAAATATTTTGAAAATATTTAAAAAATTTTAAGCAAAGGAATTATTGTCTTTGAGTTTTAATGCTTAATTTGTGGATGTATATAGCTGTTGAAGTTCATTTATTATATAACTAGAGCAACTTTAAAGAAATCTACCAAGGGGTGTAAAATATGGCAGGGGGTGTAGAATATAGCAAGGGGTGTAAAATATGGCAAGTGAACTTGCCATATATTACACCCCCATGCATTTTATGTGGGGTGTAAAATCTGGCGCTACACCGGTTCAGGAAAAACTTGATGTTTTAAAGACTTAATTAAAATGGTAAGATATAAAATGGATACAAATTAAATTCTAACAAATATGGAATATCTTGACCAATATGTATAAATCTAATGCTATGTTCAATGTCAGATAAAAAACTGATCTTTTAACGTTTGTATTTCATACTATTATAAAACTTCTAATAATGTATTCACAAGGGCGACATAATGTTATTTGACCTTATTTTCTATTTTAATGTACATATTTTTTGCATGCAAAACTAAATACATTCTGTAATACAATAGAAGACATTCTTACACATGGGGATTTTAACTTATAATGTAATTTTTTAATCCCAATGTGATGTGACCATGATCTGGGGCCCGGGACAAAAAAAATCTTGAAAATTAAGGACATGAATTCTATATTTCTAGAAGACATATTCAAACCTCACTTCTATCTTTTCGGCCAAATGTTAGTATATGATTTATTAATTGGCGAAAAGCATAATTTTTGGACCCTCGTTTTATGAAATTTTATTTATCTTGATAGGAAAAAATCATGCATCATAAATCATAAATACACGTCCATAGACAACTATCATCATCTAGGTTGTTCTTATTTGAAAAACAAACCATTAAGCCATTGGGAAATTGTCGAATTTGACTGGATACTGAATGCCTGTGAAACTTGTTATTTATAATCACTTGGCACACGATTCCAGAATATTTTGACATGAAGTACCAATGACTACCTAATGATATTTTAGTTTTATCTCAAATATTATGAATTTACAACCATTTAGAACGCTCAGTAAATATATATTCATGTATTTCAAAGAAATATTAAAATAGAGAAAATAGAATAAAAAAACTGAAGTCCAGAAGTAAAATCTACAAAGTGAAACGTTGCTAGCCTGGAAACCTCTTTCTTTTGTTATCATATTTTGTCATAGAAAAATAAATATTCAGTTGAGCATTAGTTATCCACAAACTAAGAAGACCACATCAAGCAAAGAGATTCTGAGGAGACACAGAATGATTTACACCATATCATGCTTAGGTTATGCTGATTATTTATCAATTAAATCATAAATAATATTCAGTCCCCAGTACGTTGGTTTAAATATCTATTCAATCTACCAAAATGGTTTTTATATGCACATTCACAAATATGTATTTGAACTACCACATATTTAGCAATACTTTACTGAACTTGCTCCAAGAAGCCACTGGTTATAGGACCACACTATATGAACCAAATGTGAAAAAAGGGTCAAATAAGTTTGGTTCAAGGTCAACCAATTTGGCCTGACCTTGAAAGTAAAGGTCACCACAAGAACCAAATATGAAAGGGGGTTGAAATTATTGGTACAAGGCCAAGCAATTCGTCTTGACCTTGGAAATAAATACAGGTGACCACAAGTAGGGCAAAGCCTTAAGTCGATGGGTTCAAGCTCATGGTAAGAGTGAGGACATGAAACCAGTGGAAACAGTATATCAAATCAAGTTAAAATATATGTATGGAGGAAAAGCCAAGCCACAAAAGTACCCTAACATTAAAAAGTTCCGGTCAGGTGTTGTAATACGTTATTCCAATAAATGGAGGAAGGCCATACCACGTGTAAGTAAACCAAACATTGAAAAGTGGATGGCAAATGGTCAACTGAATAGAATATAGATTTAGTAAGTTGTAACTGTTATAATATATTAGTTCCACTAGGTGGAGGAAAGCCATGCCACATAAGAGTATGAAGTGGTGAGTATAAGATAGCACCTCCCCTTAGTCTCGGCCTAAAAGTTGTGTGTACCTTAATATCTTAATTATAAGGCACCCTAGGGAGCCTCAGCATCATTAGCTACCAATGAGAATAAGTCAGTTTGGATTTTGAAATCAGATGGTAAACACAGTAAAAGTTTTAAGAATTTTGCCACCACCCCACCCCTCAGCTTGGGGTTAAAATCTTTATAATAACCTTAACGAGGCTTTTTATTTTTTTTATGGCCTTGCATGGCCAAGTGCGATGTCCATTATGCATACACTTATTTTAGTTTTTTAGCTGTTAGCCTGTATTGGCAGTTTTACAATCCGCTTCATTTCTGTAAATAAACTGTAAATAGATCAGTAGAGTAGTTGTAGAGGTAACATAATGCTGTTAATCTTAAGGTGATCTTACCTCAACCTTAAAGTAAAACATGAGTAAACTGAAGTCAAACTTTAAGGGAGCCTTAAATGTGCTTACAGTAAATCATATTGAAGTAAAGTCCAACTTTTGTGATTGTACTTAAGTAATACAGAGTTAATTTAAGATAATTTGTAGAATTTAAAAAGGTATTTTGTGTAGGTACCCATGTTAGAGGAAGCAGGATGTTGGGTCCAACTCCCAAAGCAATTTACTAAATACTAAAGATACACTCGTAAGATAATAAAAATCCAAGAAAAAAAACTATTTCTAAATTAATTAAAAATGAAAAAATAACGTTTTGTACAAGTATATATAAGTATATTTAGCACTGAAGTGACTGTTACAGAGCCTTCTTTAACAATCAAATAAGCTTTATGCCTGCCCAATTTACATGCCTGCAGGTAGCAATTTCACACATTCCATTCATCTTCCACCATTTTCCAGTGTTTATAAACACAAAAATATTACAGGTGGGTCATTTTCTCACGAAAAAAATGTTCCTAAAGAAACTTATAAACCCTCTTATAAACCCTTTGCTTCTACAGCTCACTGTAAACTAATGTACTAATTCCTTTTAGAACAATAAATTAACATAAGACCCCCTGATTTTAAGCGACTTTCCTGACTTTCAAGGAAAATAGTTCCAAAAGAGATCTCTGTTTAATCACAGTTGCTGTGATATTTTTTTCCAAGAAATTAGCCGAGTGAGGATACTGGTCTGACAGAACTGGTACCTGGGTGCTGCCTTGCTTCAGCCTGCTAAATGAGACCTCATCTCTTCTGCATTTACAAAATACACAGTTCAGATTATTTAAGGCAATGCCAGAGTATAGAATCTGACTTGAGCCAAGAGAAAGGCTAGTGATATCCTAGAAATGGAGAATGTTTTAAAAGCAGTGAAGCTTGTAGCTCCAGTGACAAACACTGCTTGACATGTCACTAATAAGCCTACAATCCCAATGGCTCATTCTACACCCCGGCTAAATCCCTCAGCGACTACTGAGTTTTAGTTGGAACCACCCAGGCGTGACCCACCCTCTGTTAACGCCTTCTATGGGGAGTAATAGTTTGAGAAATGTTTGTTGATTGAGGCTTTTTGCAGAAACATTAACTCTCCCTAGAAGGCTGCTAGTCGTGGTAGGTGTTCTCACAATGTATATGAATATTTTTAAGTGATCAAAGTGAGTCCTACTGAAATAAACCTTCAACGTTTCATGGATAAATACACTACAAGCTATGTTGGATTGATTCAATCATACGGAATTTAGGGTTAAAGTTTATGGCTAGAGATTGAGACAAATGCTGATGCTTAAGGTGACCTAAATGTACTTGGCTTATTCGGTTTGCTGTCCCTCCCTTTTTCTCACCAGTGTAATAGAGGGATGTCAAGAACTGTTACTGTGTATCTGATAATAACTTGCTCATATGAGCTGATCCACTGCAAATGAACTCATTTAAATATGTACCTTATTTGCATATATATTCGTATCCCTGTGAATTTTCTACTTTTAAGAATTACCAAATGAGTAATCTGGATAACTTCTGGCAAAATAAGACACATCTATTAATATGGCTGAAACACACCAAACAACTCCTAGATATGTAAGCTGTGGTTTTTCCGGCTGGCATCAGGCCCCAGAGAGGTCATTCCTGAAGGGTCCCACATCATATAAACTCTTTCCATTTTAGCATCGCACATCAGGGGTCACTTGTGTTATATTGTCCTAGTTAATATTGGACCTCCCTGATCTGTACTGTTAGCTCCCAATGCTGTGAAATGTGATTTCTTGTGTCATTTGTATTATTTATTGTCCTAGTTAATATTGGACCTTTCTGATATATACTGTTCACCTCCCCAATGTTATGAAAACATGGTTTCTCTTCCTTTTACTTCAAGACTTCAAAGGGACAACATCAAAAATTTACAGCTGTGCAGGAACCACTTATGTTCTTTGAATTTTATTTACTTTTACATTTTAGTGTTTTAGTTTTTTTATGTACATGTACTTTATGTATTTACTGTTGTTGCGTTGACATGGCTGAATTTTATTTATTTATTTATTTGGGGTTTTACGTCGCTTTCAACACTGTACAGGTCATATCACAACGGGTAGTTGGAAGGGCAGAGGAAACCAGTACATACAGTTCGTCAGGGTTGTGTACTGTAAACTGCCGACCAACAGTAAGCAACTACCAGCTTTCCAACTTGAGGCCATGCTGGGTTTATTTGGGGTTTTACGTCGCTTTCAACACTATACAGGTCATATCACGACGGGTAGTTGGAAGGGCAGAGGAAACCAGTACATACAGTTCGCTAGGGTTGTGTACTGTAAACTGCCGACCAACAGCAAGCAACTACCAGCTTTCCCACTTAAGGCCGTCACAGGGATCGAACCCCCGACCTCAGAGGTGGGAGGCGAGAGTGTTACCACTCTGCCACCCTGGCCCCCCTTACATGGCTGAAAAGCAAAAATGTAATTTAAGATCTGGCAAAACTGATGCCGTACATTTTCCTGTCGAGCTTCATGTCTGTGATGATGAATTTCTGTCAAAGGTACTTGGGATCCGGTAAACCGTGTTCATCCAAACAAGTAAGTCAAACTGATCTGGAAGCTAGCCAAAGTGATCTTGACTGTAGTGCATTGATACAAACATTTGAATCAGATGATGATACCAGTCAATTTCACACTGGAACTTTGGGCAAGTCACATGCTACCACATCAGATCCGGCCACAAATTCTGTTGATTCTCAACATTTGATTAACCAACAAATATTGTCCCAATTGCAGTCAATTGGAGAACGTTTCGACAAAATTGAGAATAAATTTGTGAAGAAAACTTCAGATCCGACAAAAAACTTCTCGTCAGAAGAACAAAGTCTTGACTCACGTCCTCAGGAAGGTGACTAGTTCTGAAAAACTCATTCTTGCGGTCCTGGTGGTCTGGTTGGAACCAGTACTTCACTTCCCAATACGGATATAGAGTACCTCAGACGTTATTCAGTCATTCAAGTCAAAGTAGATCAAAGAATTCGAGAACTTCAAGAATTAAACCAGTCAGGTGTGAATAATAAATTAAAATCACAGCGAGGTGGTAATGTTGAAGTCCTAATCAAAAATAAAATTAAATGACACCATGAGTATATTTTGTCAGGAACAAGTAAGGAAAGAATCTCATACAATCAGTTTACAATTGTGCAGTTTGTGACTGGCTTTGGTCGAGTCATGAGAGGTGAGCTTGACCCTGAGAACAGAGCACATATGTTAGACTACATGATAGCACTCTCTGAAGATGCTCAGGATTTCCTTGACCATTGACCTTGGCTAAAGCCAAGTGCTATTCTGTCGTATGGAGCAGGATGAGGTACTCAGTTACAAAGATACCGACACAATAGTCAGGATTAGAAGAGCTAATGCTCAGAAGCACATTCCCAGCACTGAGGCAAACAAAAGGCCAATCACAAAGGTCACTAAATCCATGGTCTGTACTTACTTTAATTAAGGTTCTTGTGTCTGCAACAGGGCAAAAGTCTTTACAACATCCAGAGTCAGAATGTAAAAACAAGAATAAAGTCTCAAAAATGAGGTTGTTTGAGTGTGAAGACAGTTGCTCACACTCAAGCCCGTTTTATCTTAGCAAAATATGTAGATAATGCTGCTTTTTCGCTGAAAAAAATGCTAATAAAAATACATGGTTGGCCTGGTGGCGTAGGGCCAATGCGTTCAGTAATTATGCTGACCATAGTTCCTATGCTCAAGTTTTGAAGGGAGGAAAAAGTGAAATCCAGAATATGCAAGAATCTGGTGTCAGTCATAAATCTGTTTCTTTACATTCCACTCAAACTCTTTTTAAAAACAAATCACAAACTGATAGTCAGAGAGTCCAGTGTTGTCAAATGCATACATTGAAAAGTGTACCAGCTAAGGTCAAACCAAAAAATAATTCTAATATTTTCCAGTCCCCCAATGTGAGTGCTGTTGCACAATAGATTTTTCCCCTTATTGGGTTTGAATTCAGCAAATGTTGGCACTGTCACCAACTATCATCTTGTACAGACAAGTCCTAGTATTGTAAGTAATTCTGCTGTTGTGCAAAATGTCAAGAACACAAATACTGGTGTAGATCTTCAGTTACTGAGCAAAGAGAATACCAATGGAGGAAAAACGGAAATGGGTCTGTTGGACAGGGTCCTTTGGTGCCTTGGTATCACGTTTCTAAAGCAATCGTGTCTACCCCAGTAAAATATTGCTGGTCCAATGCTGCCTCCGATTCAGATGTAAGTCAGACAGCCTTGGTCCACAATGCAGATACGATCCCACAGGGTCAAACATTTGACACATTGGAGGGGAATAAAAATGGAATTGGATCTTTTGTGAGTGATTGCCCTGGATCTGTTCCTTGTGTTGCTGTTACGGCTTCTAATGACATACAGCCTAATTGTCATCTTTGTATACATCACCCTAAAAATGATTCTGAAGTTGAAATGCATGCTTTAAAATTAACATCAGATATACAAAGTACAGACCTATATACCATTGATGATAGTGGAAAAAAATAGACAACATATTCTTGAAAATAAATATGCTTGTAAAGATTATGTCACATGTATACAATAGAGTGCTAGCACATTTGGTTTTGTCCCACTTACCCCACTTAAGTTGTATACTGGGGACCCAAAGTATTGGGAGACAATTCCGGATCTTATAAGCACTCATAAAATGATCAGGAAACTGGGTTTGTCTAATTACTTAGGCTGTAGGATCCCTGTCCAATCTGATCTGTGTATTGACACTTAAAAATACTACTTACAACATTTATTGGGACCAGCAAAAAGTGGATCTTCCTCATTATGGTTTTCTGATAGACTTCGACAGAAGTTGTACTCTTTTAAGTTCTAATACTAATTATACTTCAGCTTTAGCCTATCCTGGTCACATTTCACAATATATACAAGAAGAAGTTTCTTTCAAAGCTATGTATGGCCCTTTTCAGCAACCTCCTTTTAAATTACATGTTTCTCCATTTATTACCAGGGAGAAACAAAATTCAGATAGAAGAAGAGTCATAGTTGATTTAAGTTGGCCTCCAAATAATTCTGTCAATTATAGGGTTAAGAAACACCAGTATCTGGATTCCATTTTTCAGTTACAGTATACATCTATTGACCATATTACTGCTGCATTAAAGCAAGTAGGTCCTGGTTCCCTGTTTTATAAAATCAACGTAAGTTGTGCGTTTCGACATCTTTAAATGGATCCTGGTGACTTAGACTTATTGGACCTCAAGCATCCTGGCCAGTACTACATTGATGGCTCTTTAGCTTTTGGATTTACACACGAATCTAGATTTTTTCCAGAGATTCTCAGATGTAATCCGTTATATCATGAAACTAACGGTTTTCCTGACCTTCACAATTATATTTATAACTTAATATATACTTAATATATTGCTCCAAGAACTAGGCTTAAAAATAAGTCGAGAGAAACTGGTAGCACCTGGTTCTTCTGCAGTTTGCCTTGGTATTCTCATTAATACTCTCGATAGAACCATATTCCCCGAAAAATTGTCTGAAATCAAACATATTTGCAAAAATTGTTTAGGTAAGAAAGTGGTATCTAATAACCAGTACCAATTACTTTTGGGTTACCTTCTGTATGTAACAAAATGCATCCGAACAGCCAGGTTTTTCCTAAACCGTATCCTTCAAATGTATAGAAATAATGGTCGGATTCAACTTGATTCAGAATATTTTAGGTACCTCAACTGGTTTGTCGTGTTCCTTGAACAATATAATGGTGTTACTTTCTATGACAATAGGCCTCTTAATTATACTATATATCTGGATGCCTCATTGACAGGCTTGGGTGGTACTTTTAAAAACATGGTGTACGTCTTATCTTTACCTCTTAATTTTAGAGATTATAATATTGTTCATTTGAAAATCCTCAATCTGGTTGTGGCCTTTAAGGTCTGGGGTCACTATTGGGCTGACAGGTATATTGCCATACAGTGTGATAACATGTCAGTAGTCCAGGTCCTGACCTCTGGTAAAACTAGAAATCCCATTCTTACATTATGTGCCAGAAACATATGGCTTCTGACTGCCATATATAACATATATTTGTCAGTTTCCCATATTATCGGTAGGGAAAATCATGTGGCAGATCTGTTGTCGAGGGGGGTCATACCCATGAAAATGAAAGAAAATCCTTCCTTCCTAACCATGTGTGGATGCCAGGCATTTAGATCACAACAACTCAAACAACCTATGTTCGAATGTTCAGAGATTTCCTCATTTTTCTTCTTCTAGGGACTGGGATACACCTTCATCAGGTGACAACTATTACATTGTTGGATTTTATGGAATTTTTGGTTGCAAACCAGATGTCACAATCCAATATTGCCAACTACATGGCTGCTATCAGAGCCATGCATATTGTGTATGGCCCAAATACATCTCCTTTCCAAGATCATAGATTACCTTTAGTTCTTAAGTCCCTTAGAATTAATGCTCCTTTGAAACCCCAAAATTCCTCTGTCATTACAATTCCAGTTGTTACAAATATTATGGAGGCTTGTAGTCGTTTGCAGCATCCTGTGATATTCAGAGCTTTATATTTACTTTGTATGTTTTTCTTTCTTACGTATCTCTAATATCCTTCCCCATACAGTTAAAAAGTTTGACCCTACAAGACAACTGTGTACTGGAGATTTTATTATTTCACAAGAATTTACAACAGTCAGTAAAATGGTCTAAAACATTACAGAATCGAAAAACAAATTGTAACCATCTCTCTCCCAATACTAGGTAGGTCACCACTGTGCCCTGTTGCCACCTTAAAAAGTATGCTTGCTACATTTCCTAGCCATTCCAATGATCCCATGTTTCGTATTCCTAGGTTAACTGGACTTGTTCCTCTTATGGATTCAAAAACTCTCTTCTTTACTAAATATTACTACCTCACTTACTTTTTACATGTTTCATAAAGCAGACACTACTTGGGCTTTTAGGGATGCTGTTCTGATCCAAGACATTATGGAACATGGTACTCGGAGTTCCTCTTGTGTTTGGAAGTACATCAAATCTACTCCTTCCCACCAATCCCCTGTTTCTTTAGCATTTCAATGACAACTCCAACACTGGTTGGATGTTTGGTGCTCACCACCTCTCATTTCATCCTTTTCTCCCTCATTATAATTATTATATTAACCATATATACTACACCTTGCCGGTCACAAGTTGTCTCTCCTTAACTACCTTACTGATTTATTAATTTACCCTGGATTTTTGAAAATTTTCCCTTGACAACTTCCTTTATAACGGCATTACTTCTTCCCACTCTAAATTATCTGGATTATGTCCTACAAAACTTTATCAAAATTTGGGCTTCATATTTTAGTAAAGTTATGATAGGTGGGGGACACCTAGGATTCCAGCTTCTCGTTGGTGAGATGCTGACTTATGTGTTAACAAGTCTTGAAGTTAAAATATCACATTTTAAAAGGAACATAGTTATTAGCTGTTATAACTTGAAGAATTTAAAATAAATTTTATATAACCCATTTTATATTTCTCTGGTTTGGGCGGCCCTTGGGGAATGAATGTTATTTTGCTTGATAGAAGTTCATTTAGCAATATTGCTTCCCCATAGGGAGAGTTTCTGCAAATCATAGTACTTTTAAATTGCGAAACATGGGTAAAATTAATTAATTACTATAACTTATAAGCATTCAATTTTCATAAAGCCTGATATATTGTTTTTTCATTGTCAAATCCATAACACAGCAACTATATAAACACATTGAAGTAAATATCTGACACGGTTACATCTTTATTTAGCTAATTTGTTGGTGACAGACAAAAATGAAGAGTTTCCACATTTACTCGACCCAGTACACATTTTTATACAACAGATGTTGTATCTCTTAAGCTGATTGGATTAACTTGTAGCAAGAAATTTTTTTACACAAATACAAGGGTAAACACGTGTAACTCAGCAAAGGGGAAGACTAATTCATAAAGCTGAACAACAGTCAATTTTTAGGGTAAGAACGGACTGAAATATTGGGACTGGGGCTTGTGATGTAAAACCCAACAGAATCCAGAGGCCTGGTTTTTGGTAGTAATCAACTTAGAATGATATTAACACTGAAGGATGATGTAAATACATGTCAAAAACAGAATGTTAAATATAAGTAAACAATAAGTAAGGCATATTCTGGGGGGGGGGGGGAAATGAACGTTTGCCAGACAAATTGGACTGAAAAGTTTATGCCCCTGTTCCACCACACGACTAAGGCTTTCAATTAAGGCTTTTCGGAGATCTGTTCCCCAAAAATGTAGAGTCCTAGACAGTCTGCTTGAGTCTGTTTGGGTTTGTTGTGGTCGGTAATGCCCATTGTAGTGGGAAGGGAGAGATTATTGATTGGTTCTGCTGTGTCTCGAACTCCCAGCCTTCTGATTACACACAGAAATAAACACAAGTCTAGCTCTTTAACCAGCTGAGCTAAAGGGGAATCCCCGGAAGCCCAGGTATTAATAGAACTGATATACATGAGGATATTACATACCACCCGTCCAAGGAAAGACCTGTCCTCAGTTCTTACATGACTACATTATTACACTTAACTCGCTTTGCTTTGAGAGGGAAGGATCTTTAGGCATCTCACCATGTAGTGGAAAGGGAGAGATTATTGATTGGTTCTGCAGAAGAAAAAAAAACAAAAATCGGCCATAGCTGTCTGAGGAAATTTGTTATAAGTCCCAGAGACTCTGAGGAAGTCTCAGACCAGTCTGAGACCCAGTCAGTATATCCCCGACAGGATTGGTGTGGAAACGTATCACAATCGTGGCTTATTTGCCTCTTAGTCGGGGAATGATCGTGAGTTGTCTGAGGTTTCCTGAGAACAACCACAGAACTGGATCCCAATTCCATTGCCCCATCCATTATTCACATTTTTTTCACAGACTCTCAAGGATTAAGGGTCCCAGGACGAACTAGATCCCGATTCTATTGCCCCACCCATTATTCATGTTTTTTGCACAGACTCTCAAGGATTAAGGGTCGCAGGACCAATCGGGGCTTAATCCTTTGGTTAAACAGGGGCATTAAGTTCCAACCATATCATTTATGGATATAAAGTATATTTTAATAGCTTTAATGCTCAGATTGAGAGTTTGTTCTTAATTTCTCAACACAGATGTCCAATGGTATGAATACACACTTACAACCCGTCACAACCATACTTATAATCCTGTATTTTGTTATAATATACATGTCACAGTACTCCATTAAGGGGCATTGGTAACTCATTGAAATGTAAATTCATCCAATATTAATTCAGATGCTGTTAGATCTGTTTTGGATGCAACTACGGATGTCTGAGTAAAGTTATTGTATCCCTTATAAGTGAACAAACTGAGAGTTCTTGTCCAGTGAGTGTTAGGTTTCACAACTTTAATGGTATGTTTCTGTGGTTACATTTTTGGTCAGACACCTTATAACTATTGTTTGTAGATCTTACAAGTTCAGAGCAAAGTGATTAAAATGCCAAACTAGTTAGCCACTTCCGCTTAGAGACCTTACACTGAAAAAGACATATGAGCTGATTTAAACAATGGGAAATTTATGAGAGAACTATATAAAAACACTAAATAGCAAATAGCAAAATATTGAAAAAAGTGGCTACATGTAGCAAATAATTCAAAACAATTAGAGATGAAAGCTATTGTTTCAATAATTTCTAACCTGTCTGAAACAATTCAAATATTATCGTCGGCTGGATTTCTTTGCAGTAGTTTTTTCTGTGCACAAATGCTCTGTAATGTTTTCTTCTATACGATAGGTTCCAAGTCCTCTATATGGAGCTGCATGATTAGATGATTTAGAAAATCACAGCCGAGGTTGTAATTCAGTTGCTACCATTCCCAGCTATGTATTGCTCCCATTTTATAGCTTATACCCTGCATTGTAATGCATAACAGACTGCTTATTAAGTAAATCCAGAAACAATAATACAGACAGTGACACACTCAGATTGTCATTTATGAAGTTTTGTAAGGGTGTATGTCAATGCATTCATAGACAAAGCTTCATGGGTGTACACTACAAGTGTTATATCAAAAATGGATCATATATACATAAATGCTTGTGTTATTATTACATAAAATGTCACATTGAACAAGGTGTCATAAGTGGGATCTTAAAACGTATTAACCATTCTGAACACTGAAGATCTGAAGAATAAATTAGAAAAAGGTAGAGACAGCTTGTATCTTTGTACAAGACTGAAGACACATTAGAACCAGGGGCAATACATTAAGATTCCAGTTTCAACATCTAGCTAGTTTTTATCTTATGCTTAAGTAGCAAATCTCAGAGATAATGGAAAGGTGGAACATTGGGCTCCACCTTATTCAGTGCACCACAATAAAGAAGTTTCTTGTTATGCAATACCTTCGATTGGGTATTGAGGTATTGGTTATTTGTTTGGCGCCAAATTCCTGGCAACCTTCAGTCAACACTGCAAAGTCAAAGGGGCAAGACGTAGTTTACAAGCAATTTTTAGCCAGAACTTTTAAATTTTAAACTTTATCGCCCTCAGTGTTGATGTTTGTTATCTGGCTATACATTTCGTTTGTGTGCTAATCTGCTGCTTCAGGATTGTCGCCTTGGAGGAGTACAGATTCTGGATTCAGTGCTCTTATTAATGCGAGACTTGCTCTGGGATGCTGGAGCCAAGATAAAGGAATGAGTTTACTTTATTTTTATGTTATCTAAACTGTATTTTACAATTATTTTAGTATTTTAGTATCGTTAAATTTTAAGATTTTATCACGTTTTACATGAATATTGCCTTTATAGCCCTAAGTAGCTGATGAGCTAACTATCTGATATATGAATCAGGTCACAGTTACATGAATGTGACATCTTGTGGGGCCATGCCTACGGTCTAATGAGTACTTTTGCCTCATCCTTAATCCACAAACTCATTCATTTTATGATCTCTCATTATTAAGAGCACGGCGATTTCTATATATTGAGTTTCAGAGACAGAGACATATTAAAATTGTATAAAGAACTGAATAACAATGCCATCAAAGGAGTTTTTATGTAAAAAGTGTGGAGATATGCACAAGAGACCCATAAACAGTAAATGCCCATTTGTTGACGCTCATGTAAGCAGTGAAAGTGAAATTGAAAAGTCACCCATAGCTATTGGGGGACCTGGGCTGTCAGACAATAATGACTTAAATCTGCAGATTTTGGCAGAACTTAAAAGCCTGGGAGGAAGAATGACTGCCATGGAGCAGAGGATGTCAGACACAAATGCAACAGAGGTCAGCCAGAGGTCAACAGCGTCAGCCGTGTCACCTGCAGTTGGAGCACCAGCACAGATGGATCAAGTGGTGGTACCGTCAGTGGCAGCGTTGCAAGGGGCGTCACACATCCAAGTGGAAGTGGATCGACGCATAAAGCATTTAACAGACTTGAATGAATCAGGCAAGTTAAAATCTCAAAGGGGTGGAAATGATACAGTTTTTGTAAAAAGGCAGGTGCCATGGCCCCAAAATTTTGTACTGGGGGGAAACAATAAAAGTAGAATTTCATACGACAATCTTAGCTGGTGTCAGTGGGTCTCGGGCTTTGCTATGATAGCCAGGGAAGAAAGTAATGTGGACACAAAAAATTCCATGCTTGATTATTTAAGCGAGATCATGGAAGATGCCAATGACTTTAGTTGGCAGTCTGCTAAAGCATCACATGCTGTTCTTTTATGTAGGATGGAGGAAGGGAAAGTTGAATGGTCTGAGACCACAAAAATTGATAGGATCAGGCGTGCTCATGCGCAAAGACTTCCTCCTCAAAATAATATCATTCACACTAAGTTCAAATCTGAATCAAAAACCGCGGTTTGTCGCTTCTACCAGAGGGCCATGTGCCAACATCAAAAAGACCATGAAACTGGGGGTACTTTTTACAAGCATGTATGTGCCACCTGCTTTACTATGGGAAAGGAACACAAGCATATGGCCAAAGATTGTCGGGTATCAGTAAAATCAGCAAAAAACGATTAGGGCACTGCCAACAGGCAGTGCAGAAGTCTGTAAATACTTGTGTAACAGTCAAAAATGGTAAAACAAGAGTAGTGTATTCTAAGAATTTGCAAAATGGTTGTAGTTACAACTGGAGGGCTGACTGGGCCAAATTTGTAGGAAAAACATACGCCCAAGTAGTTCAAGCAAAAAATGACCTTCAAGGTCAAACTCTGACTCAGCCAACACAGGCTGTAGCCAAAAGACGATTCAAAGCTACACCTTTCATCAATAACTCTAACATGGCCTCAGTCAGCTGTCCGGTGGTAAAAAATGTTCAAAACATGAAACATGTTAAGTGTAAGGTCACAAGAACCACAGGTGTCAAAACATTGTTCAAAACACAAAAACCACGTGACGTGTTTCATTGTGAAACCAAAAATAGATTTGAATTCCTGCCCCCTTCTCCTGAAGCTTCAGACAATTGTCTTAATACGGTCATGGACAATGTCCCAGGAAGGTCAGAAAGCAGAGACCATGCAAAAGCACATAGCACAGTGAATAGTGGTCATATTAAACCCAGTACAAATCTGGTCCCAAAACCTCGTCAAAAAACTTGTGAAAATCATAGTGAAAATATTACCGAGGATTGTCAAAAACATTCAAAATTGTGCTCGGAAAATAGCGCACCCGATGATAAATATGACTTAGCCTTGCAAACCAAAAATAAAAATAAAATCAAAATGCAACAAGCCAAGGGGGATCCCACTTTTGACTTATGGTCTCAGCAGACTGAGGAAAAATTTGGCTATATACCATTGGGTCCCCTTCTCCTTCCCACATCGGATAACAAAGTAAAGATGGGGTCAGATCCGATAAAGCTGTATGATATCATGAGAGATCAGAATACATTCAATTTTTTATCAACCCAAATACAGGTACCTTCCCAACTGAATCCGGATCTCTGGCAGGAACTGTTAGAAGGCTACTGGGACAAACAGTTGCCCTTTCTAATCAGATATGGCTTCCCCTTGGATTTTGACAGACACTCTAAATTGGGAAAAAACACCAAAAATCACGCTTCAGCATTAGCCTATCCAAAGGATATTGAAGCTTATTTGGCAGAAGAAATCCAACACGGGGCAATTCATGGGCCTTTCAAAGATTCACCCTTAGACAACCTTCACACCTCCCCCTTCATGACAAGGGAAAAGCCAGGGGCACCACATAGAAGAGTGATTATAGACTTAAGTTTTCCCCATGGGGAAGCTGTTAACTCAAACATTAGCAAAGATCACTATTTGGGAACCGATTTTATTCTGACTTTACCCTCTATTGACCTCATTACGGATAAAGTAAGGAAATTAGGCAAGGGCTCACTTTTATATAAAATAGATATAAGTAGAGCCTTTCGACATGTGAAAATCGACCCCAGGGATTATTTTCTTCTGGGTTTAAGGCACCAGGACTACTTTCTGGACACCTGTTTGCCGTTCGGATTCCGGCACGGATCCGGAATTTTTCAGCGACTCAGCGACGTTATACGCTTCATTATGAGGTCAAAAGGTTATGACGTCATCAATTATATTGATGACGTCATCGGATTCGGTACAGTTTCCACAGCAAAAGCATCATTTGACACCTTACAAGACCTACTTCAAAAACTGGGTTTTCAGATTAGCCTTAAAAAACTAGTTGAGCCCACCACCAAGGTCACTTGTCTGGGAGTCGACGTAGACACCAAAACATTCACCATCTCCCTCCCTGACGAAAAATTAACCAACATAATTACCATGTGCAAAAAATGGTCAGGAAAATCCCAATGTACAAAGAAAGAGCTTCAATCTTTGCTAGGTTGTTTACTATATATTTCAAAATGTGTGAAAACATCCAGAACCTTCTTAAACCGCATGTTAGATACCCTAAGAGCTCACTTTGGCAAGGAAAACATTGCCCTAGATATCAATTTTCATAGGGATCTAAATTGGTTTCAAAAATTTTTGTCAAAATTTAATGGTACAGCCTTTTTTGTTCATCGCCCTGTCCAGGCTACTATTGAACTGGATGCGTGTCTTCAAGGTCTTGGAGCTGTATACATGAATCAAGTATATGCTATACATATTCCCCAATATTGCAAAAATTTTTCAATAGTTCACCTCGAAATGCTAAACATATTGGTGGCAGTTAGAGTTTGGGGAAAAAATTGGAAAAATCAACGTATTTTGATAAAATGTGACAACCAGGCAGTCGTTTCCGTCCTAAATTCAGGCAGAACCCAAGATTTAACATTGGCTGCAATAGCCAGGAATATATTGATGGATATTTCAGAGAATGACATTGATTTACAGGTGGTTCACATCCTAGGCATACATAATAAAATTGCGGATTTACTATCAAGGTGGTATATTACTCAAAATCCAGCTAACATGTTGAAAAAATTGTTAAAAAATCCTGTCTGGCTTCATGTCCCAGACCACATGGCTAATTTAGACTGGTCTATATGACAGGTTTGAACCAAACGGCGACACATCTGGCGTCCAGGGCTACAACCAGGCTTCATCAAGCGTTCAGGCCAGCCACCATGGCTTCCTATAGCAGAAAATTCAGATTATTTGTAGCATTTTGTTCTTTCATCAATGTTCACCTCCATAACCTTACCCCACTCATTCTCCTTGCGTTTCTAGAATTCTTAGTGGTAAATCAAACCTCTCCCTCAAATATTGCCAACTACATGTCTGCAGTGAAAACAACTTTGGCCATGCATGGTGTGTCCACCATTGCGTTTCATGATCAAAGAATCATGCTGTTTCAAAAATCTCTCAGAATGACAAGGCAGTTCGCAGTAAAAATTAAAAAAATCATTGACATTGATATGTTAAAACATATTGTAGGTATCTGCGACACCATGTGGATGGGCCAAATTTTTAAAGCTTTGTATTTAGTAGCCTTTTTCTCCTTCCTACGCATTTCCAATCTGGTTCCTCACAAAATTGCTGCTTTTTCACCATTACAACAACTTACCAGGGGTGACGTATTCTTTGCCTCACCTGGCCTTCATATTTTAGTAAAGTGGACCAAAACAATGCAGACGAGAGACTCAGTTAAAATCTTAAAACTACCACTTCTTTCCCATTCTCCTCTGTGCCCAGTCACAGCAGTCAAAAATTTGTTAATGTTAACTCCTGGTCATCAGGATACGCCATTGTTTCAAATAAAAAATGCAAAGGCTCAGTGGGTGCCATTGACAGATTCCCAGACTAGACGAAATTTTATCCAGATCCTGACCAGACTTGGTTTGCAGGACTCTGGTATGTCTCTCCACACCTTCAGGCGTTCAGGTGCCTCACTGGCATTTAACTCAAATGTAGCTCTGCAAAATATTCAGAGTCATGGCACCTGGACGTCTGATTGTGTCTGGAGATACATTGTTCAGGATCACAATGCCTCTCAACAGGTAGCCGATGCGTTTCAGGCTTTGTTGGCTGGTACTACCTCCTAGTTGGGCATTGGTGAGGTTGGCATCTACCTCGTTTCACATATATATAGATATATACATATATATAGACATTTTTGTATTAACAGTATCAGTAAATCTTTTCATTAGGGTCACCTTATCTTGGCTATAAGTAAGTAGTAAATTGTATGTCATTGTTTAAGGCCACCTTAGCTTGAATCCTCACCTTAAACTGAGTAATTTTTCATGATATATTGACTTTATGGTTACATTAAAGTGATTGCACAAGTAATCTTCACTTGAGGTGGCCTCATACTCAGCTTCTTCTAACTCTCTTAAGGTGACCCTAAATTATAAAGATGCCTGTAGTATTGTACATAATAATAGAAAAAATAGAAATAAAAAATATAATCCCACATGGGCGTTATCTTTCAATAAAATAGCATCAGAGGTACAGGTTGTCATCCTTATGTATGGTCATAGTCACAGGTAGGGGCACTGTGGAAAGGTGGAACATTGGGCTCCACCTTATTCAGTGCACCACAATAAAGAAGTTTCTTGTTATGCAATACCTTCGATTGGGTATTGAGGTATTGGTTATTTGTTTGGCGCCAAATTCCTGGCAACCTTCAGTCAACACTGCAAAGTCAAAGGGGCAAGACGTAGTTTACAAGCAATTTTTACCCACCCCCCACCCTGGTTCATCCTTCATTTCACCTGGAGCAACATCCAGGAGGTGGGCCTTCTGTGAACCTAACTTAACACCTTCTTTGGCGCAGGGGAGGGGGTGAGTTCCATGTATGTGCTCCTAGCTTGTTACCAATGGGGTTCACAGCATTGGCGCTTGTTAGCTAACAGGGGGCCCCCCCTCCTTGTCTCCTTCAAAAAGCTTGCTTCCAAACTTTCATTTCTTTTTCATTTCATTAATCCTCAGGGTTTCATGGTCTGGTTCCTCTGGGTTAAGTCTCCACAGGTTAATCTAACTCAGAGTGTTAAGAAGTAAAACATATATAAAAAGCTTCAGGTGCTGGGGTAGAAGTAAATGTGCTTATGGTATTATTTATGGCATGAAGCTTGTGTAGTATTAGTAGCGATGTAAATAATTGTTCATTTAAATCTCATCTGTGCTCTATTGTGCACCTAGGTGCGCCAAAAAATTGTGGAAAAATACTAACAAATTGTTTGTAGTTTCAGTGCATGTGCAAACCAACATCTGGGTACTGCAGTGAACCAACTTCATGCATTGATGCAGCTGCAAGCAGTCAGACAGATGCATACACATATATAATATTCGATTTCATGGCTATTGTATATAAGGGCTAGACCAATCACAAAACATGTTCACTTGATGTTAAGGAGTCGAAATATTCGGCTACTTAAGGAATAAGGCCACATGGACTCACCTGATGGACTTTTAGTCGTTTTATTTTAGATTTAGCTAGGAACATGTTTTACCATTTTATTAATAGTGGAGGTTGGCATCTACCTCGTTTCACATATATATAGATATATACATATATATAGACATTTTTGTATTAACAGTATCAGTAAATCTTTTCATTAGGGTCACCTTATCTTGGCTATAAGTAAGTAGTAAATTGTATGTCATTGTTTAAGGCCACCTTAGCTTGAATCCTCACCTTAAACTGAGTAATTTTTCATGATATATTGACTTTATGGTTACATTAAAGTGATTGCACAAGTAATCTTCACTTGAGGTGGCCTCATACTCAGCTTCTTCTAACTCTCTTAAGGTGACCCTAAATTATAAAGATGCCTGTAGTATTGTACATAATAATAGAAAAAATAGAAATAAAAAATATAATCCCACATGGGCGTTATCTTTCAATAAAATAGCATCAGAGGTACAGGTTGTCATCCTTATGTATGGTCATAGTCACAGGTAGGGGCACTGTTATTATTAATATTATATCAGGACTAGTTATAGTGGAACAGTGGTACAAGTAAGTTAATAATAATAAAGGCAAATGTAATCTGTTGATAAACGTAACATCATTTTGCCACGTCTTCTGCTCTCATATCATACCAAGTGAAACTAACACATTTTCTCTGATTCTTTTGTAGGGTTATTTTATTTCATTACAGATTACATTTCATCGCCTTATTCTTCAAATTTTTCACCATGGAGTTAGCACACGCACAAAATCATTCAGAGTTGCCGTGATAATCAGAATGAGCTCAACACACTCCCAAACAACAGGGGAAATTAGCCGGAATTAATGTACCCCCTCAACCATGGAATATCAACAAGTCCAGAAATACTAACTAGCATTGCCTCCAGACTCTATTGTGCTTAGAAAAAGCAAATTATGATGACACTTTCAGACTCTAATATCTCAACACTACAATAGCTACTTTTGTAGACAGTGTAAGGTGGCATCAACTTTTGTTGCTTTGGTGTTGTTAAATAATTATTGTACTCAAAGGTAAATACATGTAACTATTGTACTCAAAAGAGTAGCTCAATTCCCAGCGCCATGACCAGATCTCCCTAAAGATAAATAAAACAGGTTTAGAACTGGAACACAATTAAAACACAATCCTAAGTAAACAAATTTATTCATAATGAAAGGCAAATACACAATGCTACTACTACTACTACTACTACTACTACTACTAGTACTACTACCTCTGTCAAGAAGGTTATGTTTTTGGTGGCAGGTATTTATGTGTTTGTCTGTTTGCAAAATACCTCGAAAAGTTATGGACAGATTTTGATGAAATTTTCAGGCAATGACATTGGTACAAGTAACAGATGCTGATTTTGGTGTTGATCTAGATAGGCATCTAGATCCAAGAATTTTTAAAATACTATTTGTATCATACCAATCATAAGCAGTGTTGGAGGTGTTGGGACCCCAAGCCTTAGGTATGCACTCTTTGAGTGTTCTTGATATCATAAGTGATGGTGACAAAGGTGTGGGTTTCATTTGGTCCTAGCTAGATTTTATGGGACTCACACTGAAGCCACATGTTTGGTAGGTCTGAAGATCTGTGTTCAACTGGATTCATCATAGGACAGAAGATAGATTAATACCAGAAGCACATCACAGAGGAAGAGTGGCTGAGACAGTGGAGTGGCCAACCTGAACAGATAGGTCGCAGTTTGCGCCTAAAACCAAGAATATGTGTTTGACATTTAACCTCCGGATCAACTTATTCCAGTGAACAAGAAATAGTAACTTGGTCCCTGTTTGTCACTGTTATTTCATGTTGACACTACGACCCAAGTATCTTAAAGCAGTTACCCTTGAAATATATTATTTATAGAACCTTTCTAAGGCTAGTCCTTCAAGTATAATCTATATATCGTGTGACTGATGGTTTGATTTATCTCAAATGTAAAAGTGGATAATAAAGTGACCTTAATCCAACTGATATCCAGATGAATACATGTATATGCTGTGCTGGTGATGTGTCAGTGTTTGGGTTAGATCAATTATGCATCATATTCACAGAGAATCCGTTGATGATCTCTCAGACATAAACACTATTGAGTTCACAATAATTAGTTTTATCTTTCACATGCATTATTTTCCTGTATAATTTTTATGCTCATTTTTTGTCGCCTAGCAATGAGCTATAAACTTACAACAGCATTTTCAAAAACTGTAGCTAGACCTGAATATTCATAAATAACAGAAACGTATAATATGACGCTTTTTCCGCCCAAGTGAAACAATTTATTTATCTCAAATGTGAGGCAGAATTTGAATTCTACAGGACAAATGAAATGGCATTGCAGATTAAATACCTATTTTTATTGGTGTATATAAACAAAAAGTATCTGGAGATATAACCACACAGAATGGTCTGACCTAGGCATAATAAGAGTTTTCCCACCTCAATATCGACTACATGGCAACCAGGCATTATGGACCAATGCCTGTCCACTGACCACATGACTTTGGAAAATTAGTTTGTTTTATATATCTCATACATCTAATGTACACATAAGAGCTATAAAATACCAAACAAGTTAACTAAACAAGAGCACTCGGATAGCACATGTCTCTGCCAAGGTCTGTAAAAAAGTGGGAATATCCGGATTCTATCTCATTACACACATCAAATCCAGAATTACCTGAAATAAGGAATGCTTATCACTCAGTCTTGGTTTCCTTGTTGCCCAGTGCAGACGTGGTTTTTCTCTGTGTGTGTTTTTGTGAACTTTGTTGACTGCATGTGGGATACAATTTCACTGGCATAGCACTCTGAGAGCACATGTCTCTGCTTAGACTTTCATCAAGTCCTTTTGTCTAAGGTATTATATGAGGACTGTATGACTTTTTTACCAGAATGTGGGGCTGACTAAATTTGTATTTCTCTAGACAGAAGCTTTTTTTTACTCATCAAGTGGGTTCATAATGATTTCATGTATGTCAGATTTGCTGGAATGAGAAATACAAAGACTTGGAGCAAGTCTAGTGTCTGCTAAGGCCTGTAATAATAAGTAAATTGGAAATCCGGATTATTTTTATCTAGATGATGTTCATGATCACTCGCAAAATTTAACAGGACCTTAGTTAGATCAAAATCCATCTGATTTTGGTTTCAGGAAGATCCAGCCAGTAATATATGCATAATCTTACTAACAAACAGACAAGTGGACAAACAGACAGAGAAATCGGCAAGCGGTAATGAAAATAATACCTCCTTGACAGAGATGATAAAGGATTATTACATCTTATGATTATTATGTCCATACTCACATTTAGAAAAGTATATGTTTTTTTCTGATAGAAACCAAAACTCCAATAAACAATTACTGTGACAGCTGCGACTGGTCTGAGGCTAGTTAAGGTGACATTGGGTGACCTTGGCATTGATCATCAGTCACTGTAACCAAGTCAGACAATGACATTAAAGTCCCAGTATAATTTGTATGTGAATGATGAAGGGGGCGTCTTGATGTGTAAATTAGTTCTGTAAGGGGGCGATAATTGAGATAATTGATCTAATGAAGGAGATGGCATTAACAAGGACAGAGGTCTGATGATGTTGGGATGAAGTGCCAGGAGAAAATGTCAAGTCATTTCTGACAGAGTATAAAAACATTCAGGATTTTATATTAAGCAATTATTTTCATTATAAATGTCTTTAATTCAGTTGAATCCTTGTCATGAGGGGACTTTTCTGTGGTTTTGACATAGATTTAGGTTTTCTGTCTTGTTGTTATATATCTTAAGGTGGTTCACAAATTAAGACATTTTATCTAATCTAGCATGTAACAACATGTGGGAATCAATGAAAATCTCTATTGATAAGATTGTAGCTGTAGAGAGGGAAGTAAGCCTTTAACCTATGTATTATAGTTACTGTGGAACGTTGAATGATGCTAACTCTGACTATTATGATAATTCTAAAGACAAGTTCTTTTGTATGTTGGATCACTTTGCTATTTAATATCATTAGACCAAAACAGAACCTGACTAAAACCACAAAAACCCCTCTTCCAGCATTTATACCATCCTGCAAGATGATCCCTTGCCATAAGAACAATTAGACTCGTTTAACGGTCATTGCAAAGATGTCTTTTGAAAGTGAAAAATGTCACTTTCAAGGAGAGATGGTAATCAGTCAGCCATTAAGATCTATTTTACAGCTCTGTCACTTCCTGATGCCAGATATGGTACAGTCATAAAATGGATTGGCACATCACGTGACTTAAGTAAAATTGACATGAGTATAAAACAAGTTTCAGCAGAGTAAAATTTAAAGAAAATACCCACCTTATTTTATTGGACAATCGTTTTTTTCCGTATATCTCTGGATTATTGAGTGATATCACAGTTTCAGTTTTAAACAAAATTAGAGTTAGACATTGATGACACGACAGTGTCAAAAGCTATCAATAATTTGCAACAATCGACAAAAAATTCAAACAATCAACTTTTCTTAAAAGTTCATCTATAGGACAGAGTTGTGAAAGGGCCAGGAACATATCTGCGACGAAAACCTTAGTATATATCCTAAATTGTAGAAACTAGAATCATAGACAGCCTAATATTTTAAAAATTATTTCTACAAGAGTCGATTTTCTGAACATATTTCAAGAACTATGTAACCTAGTAATAGGTTAATATGTATCATAAGAGAGCCATTTCTTCGGAGTTTCCATTGATTTTGGTACAAGAATATCTCAAAATTCTCCCGTTGGGAATGTTTGGAAGGTCAATATTTTAATTTAGGAAGCTTATGAACCATGATCAGAGAGTTGGGAATTGGTAGTTAAAATGTTTGGCAACATTCGCTACATTATGGAGTGAATCGTGTGTGTCCCATATTAATTCAAATGTTATCCAGATCAGATTTTGCTTTCGAGAAACTAATCACAAACCTATGTTGAAGCTATGTCAAAATTCAGGTAATCTGTTTTACCTTGTCAAATGTACAAATCCTATAGGCCTTGAAAAGGTTTGAAACCCACTTGGGGTATCCAGGAACCAATCAGAATGCTTTTGGGAACCAATCGGACGGATTAGGAAACAGTTGCAATATTTTTGGGAATCAGTTGTAAGGTTTTGAGAACCAATTGTAATATGGCCCAGAAAGCTATTGGAAACTTATTGTAAAATCCAGGCATAGATCATAAATTGTTTTATTGTTTCTTTTTTGGGAAATAGGTTAACGATCCACTCAGAAATATCAAGCAGACCTCTTAGTCAAATCCTGTTGGTTGTAGTTTGCCAATTTTTGTTTCTGGCCTTTTTTGATTGGATCACTGGAGTAACAACCCAAGTTTATAATCGCTTTTGTCTTATGATTAACCACAACCTTGGAACAGCTGTATGAGTCATGGATATGTTATATTTGTTGCTAAATAGGAAATTAAGAACCTAGCAGGATTTTAAAGCATATAGAAGTACAAATTAGTATCTCTGGTGCATGATTTCACATCACACCAACAGCAACCATCTATTAGGTCATTAATGTATCTGTATATATTCCTATATAGGAATTTTGATTTAAACATTTCAAGTTGACCTACACACTTAGAGACTTGCTCCAAGTCTTTGTATTTGTATCCACCAGTAACCTGAATAGTTAATGGTAGATTAGAAACTTACAAAAGTTCATCATACCACAACCATTCTGGAGTATGGTTGGTATTCACTGAAAATAAAAACAAACAAAGTGCTGGCTGTTTCTTCAATAGTCATACAGTACCCATATATTACACAAAAGACAAAAGGACTTGTTGAAAGTCTACAGTAACTCACTTAATCTTATGGTGTGAGGTATGGTGTGTGTACACTCAAAAACCTATCAAGTATGACCACATGTGTATTTGATTGCACAAATTTATACACATTTTAGCCTGCTATGAGGCTCAGGTGTGTAATAAATGCATTTTAATCACAAGCTTGGGGCCACGGTGGCAGAGTGGCAACACTCTCGCCTCCCACCTCTGAGGCCGGGGTTCCATTCCCGGCAGGGCCTCAAGTGGGAAAGCTGGTAGTTGCTTGCCGTTGGTCGGCAGTTTACAGTACAGAACTTATGTACTGGTTTCCTCTGCCATTCCAACTACGCGTCGTGATATGACCTGTACAGTGTTGAAAGCGATGTAAAACCCCACATAAATAAATAAATATAACAAGCTGTAGCGAGGCTCGCCCTTCTAGAGATAACTTTCTTTCCATTTTTCTTTGTCTTCAGACTTTCATGAATTGTGGCACAGTGTGATGAGTACCTGTCCCTTCACTGAAGTTATGCGACAATGGACTATGTTAGTACTGGGGTGGGTGACCGCTTGAGTGCTTCAATGGTTTTGCGGCTCATGCCAGAAGACTGAAACTCCTTTCAGCCTTGTTTCAAATAAGTACAGAGATGATTTGTGTTACTTGTGCATGTTAAGATATATTATAGTGAGCCTTTAGCAAGATTATGTCATTGTAAATCACCCTTCAATCTGAGGAACCTGTTAAAATCCCTCCTCAACCTAGTCCCCACGTCACACACACACACATACAAAAAAAATCCATTTTGGTTTTCATATCTAAATAAACGGGAGAAATTGAATTCACAGACAAAATATAATTAATCCCGTGGAGAGGCTATTCTGTTTCGATTTGCGCGGTGCATCCTCAAATTATTCGCAACACTCTCGGGCGGAAAATTGCGCATTCATTGTTATTAGGGGCAATAAAGTGTAAATATTTAACAAGGGCTCGGCACAATGACATCTCGTGTGTGTTCAATACAAGGCAAATCAAAAGCACACCAGCTTAATGGTATTATTCTTTTTGAAGTGGGATTAAATTAAAGGCTACCCCGTGGTTTCAACACTTGTTTCTTATTTTGTAGTCACCGATGTTTCCATTCTGTATTTATATAATTTGGTCACTCTGTTTAAATTGGTCAGAGATTTTCTTACAGCAGATTGGAAGCCTCGGGCCCTGTGGTGGATGTAAACTAGACAAACTCCCCACTGTAAAAGGAATCTCATGTATTTTAATTATAATGCTGACAAATGCATGCATTTCAATGTGAATCTAGTTATACATGATACTGTTCCTGGTGTACATTGGCACAAGTGGAACTTAGATTATTTATTGCCTTCGCCAAGGATTTAATACTTTCATGACCGTTTGTCTGTTTGTCCATCTGTCTGTAACACAAATATTACTGGTTAGATCATTCTGAAAAAAATCAGGACATGGGGCTCTTAATCCAACTTAGATCCCATTAAATTGTGAGAGTAATCTGGATTATTGCCTTGCTACTAATTATCGCCGGGTACGTACCAAGCTATTTGTTTCTGTATTTGTTCTATTCACTTTGGAAACAGTTTTACCTTATTTGCTTGACTTGGCATGTATGTTTTGTCAGGTTATGTCTGTTTGAATTCTGTTTGGCGATAATAATAATAATTTTTCCTTTGAATTTTCACTACTTGCCTTGGCGGAGGTATGCGCTGTTCGAGTGCTCTTCTGTGAAATTTGATCTTGATTTTGTTAAAGATATACATTGTAACAAACACATCTTATTAGTAAAACCTGTACTCACAAAACTACGAATCACTAATGGACTTTTTACGGTGTTTTTCTGGGGAGATAAGACATATATGTACTTGAAATTAACGGCAAAAATGGCAATTCCCAGATAAACCACTTCTTTTATATTATATCAGGAATCTTGATTGGCTGGAGAAGACTGGATTACTCACTTTATATTTATGCTAATTTTAAGCCTGTGTCAAATTAGTGTTTAGAGTGCAGTTTATACCCATCCTGGGGTAAACATTGTATTGTACATTGCAAAAGACAATATAAAAGATATACATGTGTTTTCTATAGAATCGAATTAACGATTAATATATACTGGTCACTACACCTTCATTGGACATTCAAGTAACCAATAGAAAGTTTTTATCTACAACAAAATATTCTCGCAAATTTACATGTAAATCTAACTATGACCCTGACCCCCTGAAAGGCAAAAGGCAGACCTTGGGAAGCAGCTAACCATGATATATCCTTCATAATGCTTTTTACACAAATGTATGTTATCTGAATGTGTATCTTATATAAACTGTTACTTCTCAATGGGCGTTAAGTCTAATCTTTACTATTCTTATTACAAAATAAAACATTCTGCAATTTAATATATTTCATTTTAGTTACTGTTCACCTTTCATTTTTCAAATAATTTATTGGCTATTCTAAATTACTGTAACATTTGAAAAGTAGCTAAACTAATTGAGCAAATTTCTTATAATTTATTTTACTTTCACAATTATGGCCCACTTTGCAGGATAACATTTCAACACTCTGGACAAATAGGATGACCCCAAGATAAATCACTTGATTTAACAGCGTGCTAATGCATTGGAAGATATCAGGTTATGCCTGACCAAATTGATGCTAATAGTGAAATGAAACAGCAAGACTCTGCTTCGATTATTAATGCTTTTAAGTTCCAATGACAACACGCAAAATGTATAAATGTATATCACTTCAAAGATCTATTCTTTTGCAGTATGGATGTTAAGATATGTTCATCAAAGACTCTATAATTATAAGGCTTCTAAATTAATTTTGATTGTTACCTTAACATGGAAAAATGTATGTTCGTCATGTTACAGAGATGAATATCAATTACTTCCACGAAGAGATTGGATCAATTAGATTTTTAGCTACAACTTCTACTCGACCTGGAAATTTGTTAAACAAAATTAGCGACTTGGATAATATAATATTTTTGCTCATTTTTTTGTGCATAAGGCCTATTTTGTTTATGTCCAGCAAGCATAGAGCTATCTGTTATTAGCCAACCTTGAGGAAAAGGCTACCAGATCTGGCCAATTGGAGGAAACTGTATGGATGATCTAACAATGACCAAGTGACTGGAACCTATTGAACTTTTCAAACCTTTTGTGATGGGAATGCTTTGATATTTTGAAAATGCTAACTAAATAACAACGGAGATGTATTTTACATACACCCAGAGTGTTTTGATGGGGTTATTGTTCATTCAAAGTTGTACAGTGCGGTATATGGTATTAGTTCTGACCCATTCTACTTCTTTTAACTATTTGTACTAATTATCCAAAGAATTTAAGCATAAATTAGGACAGAGAAAAATTATGACAACAAAATAATAATTAAAAATGATGCAATAACACTCTTAGGGACATGGATGACATGGTTCAATCCCAGGTGGATACAAATTGACTGTGCCTCGGATGACCACTCAAAACACAGTCAACTGTTATGGGTCTTATGATCAGTGACAGATTAAGGAATCCAAACCCAGTGGTTTTGATAAACAGTAAAACCCGAGCCCTAGACCGCGTGAAAGGTCCTTCATTAGTGCATTATGGTTCTCTGAGAGCATTTCCCTTCCAGTGAGAGTGTAAAATCCAGACTGTTAGAAAAATGCTTCCATTCATTGTCTCAACCCCACCCAGCCACCCACCCAACCACACACACAGACACACACCGAAGTAAGGACTTGAGAGCAAATCTACCTAATCTATCAGTTGAGGAATGTCAGTAACTAAAAGTTTAGCTGTGCTTATGCAGTTGGTATTAGTTAAACAGAACCTAAAGTCCTGCAGCGAGGGGAGATTGTGTTATGGGTGTAAATAATATACCAAACCATCATAAATATACTTTCAATATTTTCTTTGTCACACAACACTTGTGGTTGTACTTTTGTTAGTGGTTGTGAAAATAAATTCACAAGAACAAATGTAGTTATAGCTTCAAGTTGAAAAATGTTGTAAATAAATTAATCAGAAACAAGCAACGTCTGAGAACACTCAAACTCTCGCCAATAGGTAGCACTGGGAAATATATTTTTTAATTAAAAAAAAAGACCTAGATTCACATGATATACAGATCCATGTGAACCTTTTTGAGAACTGAGCCATGGTTACACCCTCACCTTGTGTGAAAATTTGACCCAGATCCAATGCATAGTTTTCTAGTAATACTCACGCCCAGACAGACGAGCAAACATACAATCCCAAAAGTGAGGTGGTGGTGGTGGTGGGGTGGGGGTGGGGGGGGGGGGGGGGGGGGGGGGTGTGTGTCACAAATATACTGTTAGTTGGTACTCTGAGACAGTTAGCGGGAAGAAAAACATAGGTGCATTATGATTTGTGAAAATACAAGGTTTCCAACATAATGCACTCATATAATACTGTGTCACTAGTAAATCATAACGTCATCACAAGGTTGGTGACATTCGGGAACATTAGTGCGCGAGAAGACATTTCCCAAATGTTTCCCTAGCAAAGAATGGTACATCAAAGAACATTTACGAGTAACTCATAAATAGTTCCAAATGGTTCGAATGAGAAATGCTAATGAAATGTCTAGAATCAGACACTGTTCCCAAGAATTCTGCGTTAAAAGAAACTTTTGTGGACACAGCCTAATCCTCTCTCGAACATAATGGGTGCTTCAGAAACACTGAGAAATGAGTCAAGAATCTACGGAAGCCTATAAGGGTCATGTTGAAAAAAAAATTAAGTCGTAATTACGACTTACACAAGTCGTAATTACGAGATACTAAGTCGTAATTACGACTTATGGAATTTTTTTAAAACCAAAAACAAGAACTCCTAAGTCGTAATTACGACCTAGTATCTCGTAATTACGACTTATGAATTTTTTTTAAAACCAAAAACAAGAACTCCTAAGTCGTAATTACGACTTACTATCTCGTAATTACGACTTACATAAGTCATAATTACGAGATACTAAGTCGTAATTACGACTTATGAATTTTTTTAAAAATAAAAAACAACAAAATTGTCTCGCAATTATAACTTAAGACTGGGTTACATTGGGATGAATTTAAAACTGCGATGGAGGTAGCTAATGCAGAATAAAGTTGACCAAACATTTTTCCTTTATAACACCAATCTATGCTAATAGAGGGTGTGGTGTTTGTTCAGAGCTAAAGCTCTAAGTTGGGCATGATCTCCCTTAGTGGTCAAGTGGGTAACACATTTGCCTGGCACACTGTTAATTAGGGGTCAAGCCTGGGTCAGGGAGATACATAGTGACTCAGATGATCACTATAATGGAGGTCCGTGTTATTGGGCCCTTTCCCCAGTGACACCTAAAAGAACTTTGGAGACGTTGATAATTAGTCATCTCTAAGCCTCTGTCTCTCTCTATTGTAAATGTGATAGTCCCAGTGTGACCCTGAGTGGTTGATGTGGATGTTAAACAACTAAATAACTTTAACTAAGTTGGGTATGACTGACAGGACAAGGCAACTGTCTAGCTGACCATAAAATCTTTTGCTACATATACTCAAGGTAGGAAAGTGACACTAACTGACTTCAACCTAAGTAGCCAGTACTACCAGCCTACAGAACACTCACTAATAACATTCAGTTAGAGCCAATTACATTAAACAACTAGCTTACACTCTCAAACTTGTGCACTGACTGTAGCCTGTTATTAACTAGTCATAGAGCCCCATAGACATCCATATTGCCTGACCTAATTTTGCTTGCTTAGGCTAAAGTGGGTGTTCCATTGTACTATCTTTTACAATGGTATGCCCACAACCCTAGAATGTGGTTTATTTTTGGGTGAGGGTTGTGGGTAACTTGGGGAGTGTAGGCAGTTGTCTATGTATCTCCCTGACCCAGGCTTGAACCCAAATTAACAGCGTGCCAGGCAAGTGTGTTACCCACTTGACCACTGAGGGAGATCATGCCCAACTTACAGCTGTAGCACTAAGCAAACACCACACCCTCTACTAGCATAGATTGGTGCTAAAATGGAATAATGTTTGGTTAACTTAATTGTGCATTAGCTACCTCCATCGTTGTTTTAAAATCGTCCCAATGTGACCCAATCTTAAGTTATAATTGCCAGACAATTTTGTTTTTTGTTTTAAAAAAAATTCACAAGTCGTAATTACGAGATAGTAAGTCGTAATTACGACTTAGTATCTTGTAATTACGACTTGTGTAAGTCGTAATTACGAGATAATATTGTTGTTTTTTGTTTTTAAAAAAATTCATAAGTCGTAGTTACGACATAGTAAGTCGTAATTACGACTTGTGTAAGTCGTAATTACGACTTGTGAATTTTTTTTAAAACAAAAAACAAAATTGTCTTGCAATTATAACTTAAGATTGGGTCACATTGGGACGATTTTAAAACAACGATGGAGGTAGCTAATGCAGAATTAAGTTAACCAAACATTATTCCTTTTTAGCACCAATCTATGCTAGTAGAGGGTGTGGTGTTTGCTTAGTGCTACAGCTGTAAGTTGGGCATGATCTCCCTCAGTGGTCAAGTGGGTAACACACTTGCCTGGCACGCTGTTAATTCGGGTTCAAGCCTGGGTCAGGGAGATACATAGACAACTGCCTACACTCCACAAGTTACCCACAACCCTCACCCAAAAATAAACCACATTCTAGGGTTGTGGGCATACCATTGTAAAAGATAGTACAATGGAACACCCACTTTAGCCTAAGCAAGCAAAATTAGGTCAGGCAATATGGATGTCTATGGGGCTCTATGACTAGTTAATAACAGGCTTACAGTCAGTGCACAATTTTGAGAGTGTAATCTAGTTGTTTAATGTAATTGGCTCTAACTGAATGTTATTAGTGAGTGTTCTGTAGGCTGGTAGTACTGGCTACTTAGGTTGAAGTTGGTTAGAGTCACTTTCCTACCTTGAGTATATGTAGCAAAAGATTTTATGGTCAGCTAGACAGTTGCCTTGTCCTGTCAGTCATGCCCAACTTAGTTAAAGTTGTTTAGTTGTTTAACATCCACATCAACCACTCAGGGTCACACTGGGACTATCACATTTACAACAGAGAGAGACAGAGGCTTGGAGATGACTAATTATCAACGTCTCCAAAGTTCTTTTAGGTGTCACTGGGGAAAGGGCCCGATAACACGGGACCTCCATTATAGCGATCATCTGAGTCACTATGTATCTCCCTGACCCAGGCTTGAACCCTAATTAACAGTGTGCCAGGCAAATGTGTTACCCACTTGACCACTAAGGGAGATCATGCCCAACACTCAATTTTGTTGTTTTTTGTTTTAAAAAAAATTCACAAGTCGTAATTACGACTTAGGATCTCGTAATTATGACTTGTGTAAGTCGTAATTACGAGATAGCAAGTCGTAATTACGAGATAGTAAGTCGTAATTACGACTTAGGAGTTCTTGTTTTTGGTTTAAAAAAAAATTCATAAGTCGTAATTACGACTTAGGATCTCGTAATTACAACTTGTGTAAGTCGTAATTACGAGATAGTAAGTCATAATTACGAGATAGTAAGTCGTAATTACGACTTAGGAGTTCTTGTTTTTGGTTTTAAAAAAAATTCATAAGTCGTAATTACGATTTAGTATCTCGTAATTACGACTTGTGTAAGTCGTAATTACGAGATAATATTGTTGTTTTTTGTTTTAAAAAAAATTCATAAGTCGTAATAACGACATAGTAAGTTGTAATTACGACTTAATTTTTTTTTTTCAACATGACCCTTATAGGCTTCCGTAAGAATCAGACATAATTATTTACAAAGAAAAAGTCCATTTTATCTCATTTAGGACTTCCATTTGGATTTGTGGAACAGGGTTATTACATTATATCAAGTTATTTAAATATGCTACAAAACTTATTTCAATATTTCTGAGGTCTGGATGATGATTGATTTTGCAGTAAATACAACCTTCACCTATAATGGGATTTACAAATTTCTAAAATATATTTCAAAACATAATTAACATTGCGCAATAAGCATCCCTTATATCATATTAAATGGGTGTCAGCAATTTCTAAAACTGTATTTATAAATTTGTCTTAACATTACGCAATAACTAACCCTTCTATTATAAGTGACTATTTTCACAACTGCAACACATGAAATAGGGCATGACTCATAGCATGAATTACGCAAACAAGCGTAGTTCTACACTGAATGAGAAACCTTGACAATTGTCACCACTTGAGTGGTACCCGATCAATATGCTAACTCTCTCTTGTTTAGGTGTTCCATATAATGATTGGGTAGTGAATATATGCAGAGTACTGGTATTCTTTTTTTATTCAATGTTTTGTTTATTACTTATGGTGGACAGTGTTTTCTGTACAAGTTATTTATATTGTAAATAGAAGCTAATTTATATGTGACATACAGTTGGAACTGCTTATACGGCTGTAGAAAGACACATGTCAAAAAGAAATCGTAACTGGAACATAATTATGACCAAATTTAGGAAATATCATAAATCAAATGAAAGTGAGAAGTTACAAATGGAACAGACACTTCTAGTTGCTTGTAAATCAGGGAAAATACACACACTAAAGAAGATGCTCGCACTTGGAGTACCACCAAATACCAGAACAGATAATATTCGAAAGCAAACAACAACAATGTTAATTCCATATGACTTTGTCTGGGAACATAGGAGGTCCTTGCTGTGCAAACGTTACTTCTATGATCAGGAGACCATTCTCTCACTTTTAGTAGATTATGGTGCTGATTTAAGGATGACCGATGCATTTGGTATGTCTGTTTTGCATCATTTTGTTGGAGGATGTGACTTGGATGCATTGGTGTTTCTACTAGAGAATATTGGTGATCATATTAACTACAGAAATGAGAATGGTGGCAACACAGCTTTGCACTATATTTGTTGCAGCCAGAGAAAATCTGTCGCTATAATGAGGACTTTGTTGAAGTATGGGGCAGATCCAAACATTCAAAACAGCAATGGAAACACCCCTTTGCATTTGTGTGCCAACAGGAGGTTACCAAAATTAATACAACTGTTGGTTGAGTATAATGCTGATGTGAACATACAGAACAATTTTGGAGAAACGCCATTACATTATACAGGCTTCTTTTTCTACTACAACCACAAAGAGACTCATTCCATCATTCACCCAAAAAGCAGATCAAAATATATTGAAGAAACAGATACAAAGACAAAGGAAACCGTTCTTATGTTGTTGCAAAATGGAGCCAAAATGGGTATTCCAAATATTTATGGCAGGACAGTATTGCATACTTTTATTGAATCTTTGTCTTATTCTTCAGCACAATTTAATTGTGGATTGTATGAACATGATAAACAGAAGAAGATATTTTGCAAGTGTAACAATCATCAAATGTTGGAGATTTTTTTGGATATTTATAAGCATGGTTACGACGATGACTCTTTCAATATGGCTCTCTCATCCTGTAGTGGTAAAACACCTCTTCACTGTCTTTATGAATCACACTGCATCAATGAAAGACATGACCTTTTCTTTTTACTCAAAGGTGCAAATCCCAATATAAAAAATTGGCATGGATTTACACCTTTTGAAATTGTGAGACAAAGAACATTTCAGAGGATTAACACACCGCCCAGAGTCTTTATCAGAACATTGACACTGCATATACAGGCTGGCTTTGATCTGCACAACTTGTCAGAACCGGGCAGAGGCTATTTTGCTTCAAAGGTGGCTTATTATAAGAACATAAACTTAGTCCAACTGATTCTGTCCACTGGATATACCTTTGTTGCAGAAAGCAGGGCACGATTTGTGGAACTGAATCATGATGAAAGCTTCTGGCAAGAGGCTTTGACAATTGAAATGACACTCCTCCCACTACAGCGTCTTGCAGCCAATGTCATCCGTATTTTAGCAATGCCAAATGCAATAGTAGGACTCAAAGAAATTGGATTGCCCCCAAATTTATTTTCATACATAACTTTTGATTTCACTGAAAATGAATTGAGTCTGTATGACTGATCTGTTACAACGATTATACCTGTGATTAATGTAAATTTTTCCAAATGCTATATGTTGAATACGATACTCTGGAGAAAGACATTAATAATGGTAAAACACTTGAATTATGCCCTTGAATACAAAAAAATGGTTTATTTTAATTTTTTATCTTTATTGCACCATTTTAATAAAGAAACAAAAAATATCAGGAACAGAATTTCAATTGATTTGTCTTGATTGATTTGAATTTACAACAATGAAGCACAGAGGCTTGCTCATTTGATCTATTGTTCCATGGGGATTCTGTAGATCTCTGGGCCCGTATTCACTAACATTCTTATTCTTAGAAAAAGACATTTTCTTAGAATTAGAAAATTTTCTTATCTAAGATTTTATCTAAGAATAAGAATTTTCTTAGTTAGAATAGTAAACAGAAACATGTGCTTGCATATAGTTTTTGATGTCACATGATCAGTCATGTGATATATTTACATCTTTATTGTTTGAAATGGAGTCAGAATTAGGTGCCGGATTCACAAAAGGTCTTCATCTTAGCCTTTTCTTAGGTGTAGCCCAGTCTTAAATACAAGATTTTTCTTCAGCTAGGAATTTTCATAAATAGGTATTCATAAAGCAGGTTTCAGCTTGAACAAAAGTCATCAACTTAAGACCAAGACTGATTTTTTTCATATAACCAAATTTATTGAACATAAATCAGAAGGCAGTGTACATATTAATTATAAAATAAGTATATCCCACACAGGTAACATTATCAATATTAACTGGTTAACTCATCTCCTCAGTCCTGACAGCTATAAAATGAGTGCATTAACCTATCCATTTCCATCACTCTTATATAAATACTTCTTAAAATCATACAATTTCAGAATAAGACATGTCAAATCAGATTTACACTTCAAAAGGAAAACAAAATTACAGTGCTGCAGTAACTATAAGCGCTGAAATATGGTTTCCAAATTTTATGTATCATATTTTTATGATATCCAATAAATATTCAATAAAAAAGAAGGTATCCACATTCACCACAGGATTTATGGAGCCAGATTATAAGTCTTTTTGCTGTAATTAGAAACATTGTTTGAAAACTGTATGAAACCTGTTTTGTATGTATGAACAAATTGCTTATATCCACATTGTTTACACAAACTATTTTTGAGATATATGATGGTTTTTTGAACGTTTATGCTAAGCATTGAAAAAAGATCGATATCCATATTGTTTTAACAACTACTTTACAGACAAATATGTAGCTACAAATATGTATTCTGCACTAAACATAAACATTGACATGCTGTCCTTGATTGAGTTTGGGGGGGCCACGGTGGCAGAGTGGTAACACTCTTGCCTCCCATCTCTGAGGCTGGGGTTCGATTCACGGCACGGCCTCATGTGGGAAAGCTGGTAGTTGCTTGCCGTTGGTCGGGAGTTTACAGTACAGAACCCTAACAAACTGTATGTACTGGTTTCCTCTACCCTTCCAACTACCCGTCGTGATATGACCTGTACAATGTTGAAAGTGACGTAAAAACCCCAAATAAATAAATAAATTGATTGAGTTTGGTTAATATGATTGGTTTATGCCAGGGAATTTAAACACAAGTGAGCTGTTGATTTGATCCTACATGTGCCACTTGAAAAAAAAATCAATAAATGGGAAGTGCCCATGCACTGAGCAAATCATGTCAATTGTGATGCTTATAGTTATGTCAAGGTTAGTGAACAAAGCATATTTCTGGGGAAAAAACAACTTCAAGTATTTAATATAATCATTTTACATCAGCTTGGTGTAGTACGTAGTGCACTTGCTATTTTTTGTGGGATATATAATTGTAAGTCTTATTCATATTTATTTTGGGTTATCATGTAATAAAATAGTTGCGCCAAATGGATAAAATAATTTGAAAAGTGAAACTAAAACTTTCACAGTGGGATATGCACATAAAGTCAATGTAAATATATATATTCAATTGGATATGTGCTGCTAAATGCTGTTGATATATACTCTAATCTTGTGGATATATATTTCTCAGAATATGTTGATGTACACTGTAAAACTTGTCCACTTACTGTTAACACCTGGATCAGAAAGGGATAAGTTTTGCAGTTAAGAACCTTCTAACCTCTTAAAACATACAAAAAAACTAATATAGAGGGGTGTGTAAGTATTTTTAACTTAATTCTAGCCATTTGAAATTTTGAAGTGGGGAAAATATACATGGCGGCCATATTTAAAACCAGTCAACGAAGGTAGCATAAATCATTCACTTCAGTCTTTATCTGTAAATATAAAGCTCTTGTAAAAAATCATCCTGATCAGAAAAAAACCACTGGATTTGTCTGGTCATAGAAAGAAATATCTGTTTGCATGCAATTGAAAAAAATGAAATATGTCACCTTTTTCTTAACTTAAGTAAGGTCTTGATCATTCTTAGATTTGAACATCATTCTTAAAAAAAATTCTAAGAATAAGAAAAAATTCTAATAATAAGAATTTAGTGAATATCAAAAATACTTATTCTAAGAAAAATTCTAAGAAAATTCTTATTCTAAGTATAAGAATGTTATTGAATATGGGCCCTGGTCTATATAAGATAATCCTTTTTTGATAACTATAGTAATAAACTAATGTCGACCACTGTGTCAGGTTGATCATGTAAATAACAACTCCAGTGTTAAAGTCATACTGGTCTGAGTTGTAAATTATATGTTAACTGAAAATAACACTCTAACAGCTCATCTATGGGGTCCCATAGATGTAGTGGTAGTGAATTGATATTGGCATTGGTAACAGCTATAAAGTCCACGATGCAAAATATTTTCCTAATTTGAAAATATATAAGTAAGACAAAATAGATCTATTCTACAAGGTCGGTTACAGAATTCTTCAAAACAATGTAATGTTCAATAATTCATAATACTATGCACAATATCGGTGAATTACAGTGGCTGTTTACATTCACCAAAATATGTAAAAAGTAATAGTTAATATTTTCATAAAACAATATCCAGTGACCAGCAATGGTCAAAATGTTTCTTTATATGCAGCTCAAATCCAGCTATTGTATTGGTATCATAAAGGACTTCATTGATATTTATTTTTGTAATAAACATGAATGATAATAAAGTTTATTTGACAGAATGTACATTGTTGAGTGTATAAACATACATTACATGTACCTTTCACCATAATGACCAGATTAAATCTTTAGAAGTCACTCACAATTTGTATGCTTGTATGTATGAATTTGGTACTTTTTGTGGAGGACAGTGTAATGTTTATTTTGTTTATTTTAAACAAGTAGTTGATTAAGTGTTTTGGAAATATCAGGGTGGTCCTGAGAAGGACCTTTAGTTTTTTTTGCAATACAACTCTACTGCTGCTGTGATAGCTGCTGTGATGGCTGCTGTGGCTTCTGCTACTGCTGGTCAGCTGGACATGTCAATCTGCTGGCAGGTCATGACTGACTGGATGTTCCCAAAAGACTTAATAGGCCTGAGATATTGTGTGCTGAGTCATTGAGTCATCGCTCAACAGGCGGTGGGTGAAAGTTCTTGGCTGGGCTGATAGCGAAACACACTTGCTTTGATATCCCTTGTACTTGTAGTACTGGTTGGATAATCTGGGTTTGTTGTGATGGTTGAGTCAGCTGTGTCTTAAATTGTGAGTATGTACTTTCTGGGAGCGTCAGCTGGCTGTTGTGGCTGTTGCTGGGTAAACAGAGTTTGTGGCAAATATGTTTAACCACGTCCCTCGTGGTGACAAGAAAGGAGGAGTTGCTGTCTTTGCCAGGAGCAACATTGACAGTGTCTTTTGTGAAACTGCTCAGCAAGACCTTTTGAAACATATCGCTGTGAAAATGTCCTGTACCTACCCAAAAGCACAAGCAAATGTGAATTCATTGTAGAAATTAAAAGGTTCATGGAACCTGTTACTTTGTCACAGATGAAAATATCAGCTTGGGAGATATAAATATCCACATTGACAGTCAAGATCGATGGGCCGAAAATTTCACATTAATGTTGTCAGACTTTGATTTTATCCAACATGTATCACAATCCACAGACATACATGGGCAAGCAAATCCCTCTCTCCGGCAGTTTGTCATTTTGTAAATGATGGCAAATTCGACTACCTTTCTTCTCCACAACAGCATTTCCTAAAATTCTTGCAGTGTAACTCCATAAAGAAAATCCTCAATATATCACCAAAAGAGTACTCGCATATCATATAACCATCACCAGTTTAACCAACAGCTTTGGGAAGTACTTTGCAGACATAATTGCTAAATTAAGGTCTGGTTTACTGTTGACCGATGCAAACCCCCCTGTCCCAGGTCCCTACAAGAATAAGTGTGTTTCTTTCTGGATCATGTTAGAGGACAAAATTCTCAAAATCATCAAGTCGACACCAAATAAATCATGTCACTTAGACCCAAATTCCAACCGAGGTACTCAGTGGCCTAATGGTTAGCAAGTTTGGCATCCAACCACAGTCATTCACCTCTGTGTGGATTCGACCTCCACAAGTGACAATGCTGAGGACCTGTCCCAACATGACCCTGGCTGTTGAACGGGTTGTAAAACCCCAACTTTGACCTTTGACCCAATTCCAACCCCATCGGTCTGTGATTGTATTAACATACTCCTGACCCCCATTACAAACTTTGTGAACTACTTACAGGACGACAGTTTCCCATCCTATTTCAAGACTGCAAATGTCACACCCCTTTTTAAAAATGCTCTTCTTGACAGAAACACTCAAGAACTGTATCCAACCGCAGCTACATCTTTAAACTTATGGAGAAAATTGCGGCTAAGTAAATAAATGAGCACATTGCTCAAAACATAATTTATTTTAATTGACCATGATCAAATTAGAAATTCCATGAAGTCATCATTTCTTGTAAGTCTTCTTGGTAGTACCACGTAACCAGCTAAATCAGTCAAAGACCTTGCTGTCACCCTGGATTCTGACAACTCAGCATTACTACCATCTCCAGGAACTACAGAGGGTCTATCTAACCTCTGAAGTGAGGAAATGCCTTGGTAAGCAGTTGCCTGGACTACTGCAATTCACTGCTCTATCACAAAAAAAGCATATTTAGGAGATTTCATAGAGTTATAAATGCCTTATCCAAGTGAACATTTTTTGGTTTTGCAAACGTTTGAAAGGCAAAGTTTAAAAATGATGGGGTTTGAAAACCATTTATAATAGAATGTTTTTAAAACGTTTTATGTATATCATTTATTAAATGTTAGTAATAAATGTTAGAAAAATGTTACAAAGGAACATAATAATGCCTGAATAATAATGGGATCAGAGGTCAAATTCAATATCTATTTAAGGTTGGTTACTAATGAAAATATTATTTTTATGTCTTGTAAGATAGTGGCTTATCAATTTTGCCCCTATTCAATTGTTACTTTTAAGGATTGCATGTGGGGCAATTTTTGAAAAAATCCTCTAAAATCCGCTATTATTGCTCGCCGCCATCTTTGTTTGGACATATATGAAGCTGAAGATTTAATAAGCATTATGAAAATAGGGATTTCAAAATGTTTTTGATAGGATCTTTTTAAAACATCTGTTAGAAAAGATATCAAAAACGTTTTAAAATGATGGGTAGGAAAACAAGTTGCTAACCATTTATAAAACATTGAGAACAAATGTTGTTTAAACATTTTATGTATACTGTTTATCAAAAATTTCATGATGAACATTTGAACACTTTCAGCGTACACCGTGTGCAATAAAACATTCAGTCATGTGACACCCTCCCTACACAAACTACACTGACTTCTCATTCAGTACTGTATACTGTTCAAATACAACCTTCTTATTTGTAAGGCACTAAATTTTAGCCAACCCCTATGTCTGTCCTCTTTAATTAAACTCAGAGATCTCACTGGAGGGGCAATTGCCTATCAGTTTCCTCAACCAAACCAAACAAATGGATGGGGATGCATAGTTTCACAGTAATTGCTCCCACAGAATGGAACAAACTCCCTCAAGCCATCATAACTATGGAAAGTATCACTGGATTTAGAAAACAGTTGAAAGACTTACCTATTCAGATTAGCCTATCCTCCACCATAGCTTATCTCCCCTATCAGATGCTAACATGGATACTGACCTCTTTCTGGAACTGGATTACCCCCTTTTGGATATCAGCACCTTAGAGGATGGTTACATCAATTCCGGCACTTTATAAATACTTCTAGCTTACTCGGATTGGAAACTGTTCCTGAAAATTAACTTGGCTTTGGCTGGCTTGCCTTTTCATCTGCTTTGCTGTGGATATCACAAAGTAGTTTTATAGACTCGTTTCTAAAAGTCTCTTCTAAAATTTTCCACCTCTGAGGCAAAAAAACTACAGAAAGCTGTCCTGGTGCTCTCCTGCCTTGTGCCGAAAAAAGAGGTCAAGATAGAGCCTCTGGAGATGTTATACACAGAGCCTGCACTGGCACTGGGACCTGTCTGTCCTGACCTAAACCCTGACCACTTGCTAATGCCCTTTTTTCTTATTTTGGATTTCAAAAAGTTTAATTTGTTGTGTATCCAGTGTTGTCTGTTGATGAGTTCCCTAAGGGAAGCTTCCCATATCTAGTCTTTTAGGACTCAAACCGTATCTTGCACACCTATACCAAAAGCGAATCGGCAAAGGTTTCCCACAGGCTATCCTTGTGGACTTTGTTTTTGAAGATTTTGGGTGTCTTCATGATCCTTGATGAACTCCACTGTTGCCTCTCGTTTGGGAATCTGTGAGAAAAATATTTGTCAACTGCCCTTCTGAATTAACAGGAAAAAGGAGAGTCAGATACCTTGTGATTTATTTCCCCTTCAGCTTCCATCTCCATCACACTCTCAATTCTTTCTGTCCTCTGTCTTTTCTCCTGTTCTCTCTTCTTCCTCTGTAGTCCGTCCTTTTCCTCCCTCTCTCCCCGCTATAGCCTATCAGTTTGGTCCCTCTCCTCTCCCTCCTCCTTTGGATGTCAGCAGCTGTATCTGCAAGTCAAACTCTGTAGGTATATCTGGAAATTGCTATCTACCTAGAATTCTTTCTTGAATTCTTAGTAGCCATTATAAAGTACTAAATCCTAACTATTTTCAAAAACCCAAAAGCCTTAAAACATAAATGATGCCTTCTGTGGACCAACTTGCCCTTTTGTATGTGCAGATCCACCAATTGACTAGACATTAGAGCAAGACACAAAACAGACATGTCCTTGATACTCCATTGCTTATCTTTTTAATTTACTGGCGGCTTTTTTGTGCTCAGATTAAGCCACATCCGTGGGCAAACTGGGAAACTTCCAGTATTGATGAGAAGCCATCATGTCTGCTCTTGCTTAATTATGACCAGCCAGTTTACTTTCAAGTATGGTTGGTATTGTTTTGGAACTGTCTTTGGAGAAGTCGGGGGTACTTGAAAAGGACAGGATGGCAAGTGTTTACCATAAGACGGTAGGTCAATAGGACTGGATTAGAAATGAGCAGGATAAGACGTAAAGTGACAGGGACAAGATGGTTTAATGACAGGACTTTGTGGTTGGGATGAAATACTTGGATGATTGATGAAATATCCAACATGTTTTGATATTTCACAAACCTTCAAAGTAAAGACAGGAACCCCTAAGTGCCCCCACAGATGCTGTAAACAAACTATACCACCCCAAGAATCAGGGCGGGTTGGCTCCAGTGGAGCACCCCATTACATATTTTCGACTGCAGAGGTTGCAAGATAGTGTCAGCAGAATCACTAAAACTCACTAAATTATTTCATTAAGGCCTATCTAGTTATCGTATTATTATGTAGAACTACCTTTATAAGGACAAGCAGCTTCCCTAATTGATCAAAATTTAATGTTTTGCCAAGTCTGTTGACGTCATTAATTTTTAGAGGTGTCAATGCCCAGGCAGTATGTGTTAAACCATCACTTGGAGCTCATAGTTATGGTCATGGATTGAATTCTGCAAATGCAAGAAGTGAAAAAGGCTTGAGACTCAGTATGACTCTTGTTTATAGGGATGTTAGAACTGACTTTAACTTTTCCTTATTTCACAGCAAATCTACCAATGTTCCAATAAATTGTCACACTAACTGAAATTACAATTACAATGTATTTAGTAATTTCAACAGTTTTACTTAAGAACATAAGCATAAAACTAAGTTATTGAATATATTCAAATGGAAGAAGAAATAGTGTAAATCTGAATCTTGAAAGACATGTGCCATATATATACATTAGATATAGTTAATTCAAAGGTAACATTAATTCGGATTGGCCACTTTTAAAAATGTAGTTCAGATTCTGTCTTTACAATATGCACTAACTAATGCTTCTATTATTACTGGCTACTCCAGTAGCTCAAATGAAATTAGCCTGAATCTTAATATACCAATAGTACAGATTTATATTGACACAAACAAAATTATGCTCGAATTGTCATCAGTAAAAATAGTACAAGATCAATACTAGGTCTCTTCTGTTTAGGCCCTCATATTATGAACACACCAAACTAATAATCGGCATGTATTTGTGTGTTGTATATGGTTTTAACTTGGTATTAAAGACCTGTATGTAGGACATATATAGGAGTGCAGCAAACTGATATATTTCAAAAAGAATACATAATCATGACGCAATCAAGGAAATACTGTCAATCAAATGAAAGTGAAAAGATAAAAATGGAACAGGCACTAATTAATGCTTGTAAATCAGGAAAAATACATACAATAAAGAAAATGCTTTCTCTTGGTGTACCACCAGATACAAGAGTGGATAACATCCGAAAACAGACTGTAGCAATGTTAATTCCATATGTTTTTCTCCATAAACAGAAATTCTTACAATGCAGACATAACTTTTATGATCAAGAGACCATTCTCTCACTTTTAGTAGACTATGGTGCTAATTTAATGTTAACTGATGCTTTTGGTATATCTGTTTTGCATCACTTTGCTGGTGGATGTGACCTGGATGCATTGATGTTTCTACTAGAGAATATTGGTGAGAATATTAATTACAGAAATGAGAATGGTGGCAACACAGCTTTGCACTATATTTGTTGTAGCCAGAGAAAATCTGTTGCTATAATGAGAACTTTGTTGAAGTATGGGGCAAATCCAAACATTAAGAACAGCAATGGAAACACCCCGCTACATATGTGTTCCAATAGGAGGTTAACAAACTTAATTCAACTACTGATTGACTACCGTGCAGATGTGAACATACAGAACAATTTTGGAGAAACTCCATTACATTACACATGCTTCTATTTCTGCAGGAACATCAATGAGACTCATTCAATCATTCATCCAAAAGATGACTCACAGTATATTGATGAGAATGACACAATGACAAAAGAAACTGTTATATTGTTATTGCGAAATGGAGCCAAAATTGGAATTCCAAATATTTATGGTAGAACAGTATTGCATACTTACATTGGATCTTTGTCTCATTCTTTTGTTAGATTTAATTGTGGGCTGTTTGAGCATGATAAACAAATGAAGGTGTTTTGCAAATGTAACAATCTCCAAATGTTAGAAATTTTTTTGGAGATTTATAAGCATGATTATGATCATAACTGTTTCAACATGGTTCTCTCTTCCGATAGTGGTAAAACACCTCTTCACTGTCTGTACGAGTCACGCTGTGTCCATGAAACACATGACTTTTTATTTTTCCTCAGGGGTGCAAATCCGAATCTAAAAACTTGGCATGGACTTACACCTTTTGAAACTATGAGACAAAGAATATTTACCTGGCGCCGTAATTACATACCCGAAAAAATCCTAATCAGAACATTGACACGGCATATTCAGGCTGGCTTTGATCTGAACAACTTGTCAGCACCAGGGAGAGGCTATCTTGCATCCAATGTTGCTTTTTGTAAGAATATAAACTTGGTCCATCTGATTCATTCTGGTGGATATGCCTTTGTTGCAGAAAGCAGGGAACAGTTTCGAGAATGGAACAATGATGAAAGCTTCTGGCAAGAGGCACTGAAAATTGAAATGACACCCCTCCCACTACAGCGTCTGGCAGCTAATGTCATCCGCATTTCAATGAAGCCAAATGCTATAGTGGGAGTGAAGCAAATTAGATTACCCCAAACTTTATTATCATACATAACTTTTGATTTTAATGAAAATGAATTGAGTCCATATAACTGATTAAGTTACAACAACTTAACATACTGCAACTCGTTAAAGTTATGATTAATGTATATTCTCTCAAATGCTGGGTGTTGAAATGGAATAGCCAACAGACAGAAAAACGGTTAAAACAGTCATATGAAGTAATTGAAACAGTTATTTAAAAGTTTTAGAATGTGCTCACACATTTGGTATATTATAGCCATATCTATAAAGGGGTTTTATTATCCTTTCTTGGTTTCATTGAACCTTCATTCATTATAAAATATTGTATGAAATATAACAAAATTTAAATGTATTGTTCCTAATGAACACCGTGGGTAAAAATATTAAAAAGAACTTGTATGGTACCTTTTATCTCTTTGAAGAATTTTCTTTGCAAAATCAAGTATATATTCATGAAGATATTAGGTCTCAGGTAGCCCAGATGCATTCTAGAAAGTTTAAAAAATCATTATTAAATAATAGAGAAAGATATAAGTTTCAAAAGTGTAGCTTTTAAACTGGTGCTGTTGATAGAACTCAAATAGGATAAAATGTGTCTGAGATATAATTCATTGAACTTTGAATTCATTGGAATTTTAGAAAATTAGTTTTTTTTTCGTAAAATCATAGCTTTTTTGTCACAATGACAGTCTACAACACTGTATCGTTTTGGTACCTGTTTAATCATATCATGTAGTGTATCCGACAGAACACAAGTGTTTATAATTTCATTTGTTTATGCTGATTTCAGTAATACTTAAGCAAAATTAACTGGCTGTGTATTTTCACTTACAACCAAAAGTAAAATAAACTTACAGATCATCATTTCTGAGTCATTTTTTTATGTTGGTCTTTTTTATCTTTTCATTTTAATATCGTACTTGCTGATATTGCTTTTCTGCTCTCCAACAATTTCAACTCCATTATAGAATCGTGTTTCAAATATATAGTTTCTGACTTCAAACTTTCTGTTAACATGTAGTTAACGATACAAAATGAATTTGCGGTGAATTATTTGTCTTTGACAGTAATGTAAGTTAAACTTCTGATTTTTAAAAAATGGCATTTTTAAAATTGTTGATAACCACGTCTGAAAATAGTTGTTACAATACAATACAACACAGAAGGTCTTTAAAGTGCCAAAATTTATCAAATATGTTTAGTGACACTTGGGAATATACAAAAGGTGTATGTATGTTTTATGGAACAAATATATCAAATATGTGGAAGCATTATGAAATTTGTTAAGGGTAAAATGGAAACTCAATTGATCAAAAGCTGTTAGCAAGATTCTCTTACTCTAAATCTCATGATGATGGATTTCTTAAAAACCATCTGAGCAGTTATCTCAGTATTATTGTCAATCTAGTGACTGTTAATAAATGAAACGATGATAAACCATCAATTGCTCAAGAGTTCACAAGGGCAAATGTAAAACACATGACAAAGAACAGTGCTGAATGTGAATCTATGACCACAAAAATTGCTGTTGAGTAAATATTTTTAAACAAAATTCTCTTCCTTTGTTTGCTATTAAGAATTCTGTCAGAAACATGGTTATAACTTTGAATTCCAGGTATGCTAAACCTTGCATTGGTAGCTTTACCAGTAGTATATATCAGAAAAGTACAGTGAGGTTAAGGGAAAGATGTTTCAAAGTGTTTCTTCTCAAATATTTTACATGTATTTATGATGAGTGGACATCATCTTCCCCATAAGCGACCTTACATTTTGTGTATGAAGAATGTTTAGTGCCTGGAATCGTATCACAGTCCAAACTCATTGAAAAATCTTACATAGTATTAAGTGTGGGTGAGATGCTTCAAACTTCACATGGCTGATAATGATATCACCAATGCTTAGCAAAATATGGATTGACTTAGCATTCATTGTTTTGACCATACATTAAACCTAGGTGTGAACAAAGTTTTCAAGGTAGGACAGATATCAGTTGTCAAAGATCATGATGGGCAACATGAATAAAGTTCATCTGAGCTTAAACACCAGCATTTCTTTAGAAGTTTATGACCAACAATAAAGGAACTACTGGTTCAGTTTATTTGAACTATGTTACCATTGGGACTATTAACATCTCAAAATCATGAACACGGATTGTAAATTTATATATGACAGCTAACATGTCATGAAGTTATACCTTGAAGGACAGATATCGAGCTGTTGATATTAGACTATTTCTGTTGGCTGCTGGTTTGTTGTTTCCATCCATTAATCTAATCTTTTGCTTTGCAGGCGCAAAATCTTCGAGACAAAGGGGAAAATAATCATTTAGGATAGATGAAAAAATGTTTGTGTGATTTATGAACTCTGCAGTCAAAAGTGGGGATGTGAAGGAACTTAAGTTTAGAGTTGCTGCGTCTGGTATTTCTAGACGAGGAATTAATTCACTTAGGTAGGCTGGTTGGATGTGTTTGAGAATTTTGTATGTAATGGGCATATTTTAAATGGTACCCTGTACTTGACAGGCAGCCAGTGAAGTTTTTTTTTCAATTGGGGGATGTAGGAAAACTTAGAGGAGTGAGTAACAAACCCTGCAGAGTGAGTTTTGGACGCATTACAATCTTCTTAGCTCAAAATCAGTGAGTGATACACAACAGGGAATTGCGGTAGTCCAACTTGCTTTTGCATCAGAAAAAAATGCAGACAAGGGCTTACCTCATTAATCCTAATATTGGAGCAATTAGAAATTTTGCAACTCACACTTTTAAGAATAAAGCTCTTCATCCAACCCAGTAGCAAAGCCAGCGTCCTCAGATGGAAATATTTTGTCACACCTTCCCAATCCTGATATACCACAGAATATCAGGAAGGAACAATGTTCGAACAATTGCAGTTGACATACGTCTCAAGCCTGAATATGCTTTTCCAACTGCTGTTATTAAATATTGACGAGGATAAGATCCACCTAATCTACTCAAGAAATACCTCAAAATAAAATAGCAAGATATAATTGTGGCCACCTCCGAATATACTAAAGCAATGAAAGACGGATTTTCTTTCGTTTTCAAATGTTGGGAAAACATGGGGCGTTTTATATCTCAAGATGACATTTCAATTTCAATTGATGTTGCTGAAGTTGATTTTTGATAATGACTCAAACTTTCATTTAGGTGTAGTTCAGATTTCTTTGATCTGGAAATTTTTATTACACGATACAAAAACAGTTAAAATATATTATGTCAGATGTCTTTTATGATGACACATGAAACATTTCTATAAATTGAAAAAGTCACTTTATTTTGAATCTTTACGGTTTTTTTTAACATTTCGCTAGTTTATACCTGTTAGGGGAAACTATTCTCTCTACCTTAAAGATAATTGTCTTAAGATAGTTTTTTTAAGGCTTCCCCCAAAGTTCTTTTCTGGGTCACCTCCTTTTCACTTTCTATACTAGTTCCTTTATATTCCATTCAGACTACATTCGGTACATCCCGCTGTTACAGGCATTTGGCGAAATGCCCCTGTCCTCACAGTGGTGAAATGTCCATTGCATGTCTTGCGCATCTTATGGAAATTTTAAAATGTTTACTATTTCCACCTCTGAATTTGTGCAAGCATGCACAGATGAATTTCTTGGTATGGTAACTGAAGGTGTAGTCCACAGTGTGTGTAAGGTTGTGGCACATTTATTGGTGTAACACAGCAACACAAGGTGAGTGGAGGTAACGTTTCGCCACCGTGTCACAAGTTGGCATACAAACCTCAGGCAGTATTTTAAGGACAGGGACGTTTTCCAAACGCCAATAAGTTTGGGTTATACTGCCAGTGGTTTCAATGATACACCAAATCTCAGAAGGAATGTGGCGTCCTTGGAGGTGGTTCTGCCGCCCTTGGAAAACCTCTAACCACAGAAGTGTGAATGGGGCATTGTTATTAAGTTATCTCAAGCTTTAATGACACACACCATCTGTATACTAATGACATCTACATATATTTAGGAATAGATTCTAGCTATTTAAGTCCAGCATTGCACAGCGAGTGTCTTTCTTCTGTTTAGGAATTGGTGAATTGTGTACTTAACCCTGGGATGACTGAATTTTTCATTATTGACGATAAACATACCGGGGACTCACTTTTGCTCATTCCTTTAAAGCTCTATTTTGCCGCCAGTTGAAGTAAGAATTCTAGATGTCAATATCGACTCAGACGACACTTTTGACAACCATATAGCTAAGGTTTGTTGTGCCTGTTACTATCCACCTCAGGGATCAGTGATGTAACTGTTGATACTGCAGTTCTTGAGGCAAACAGTTTGTCCAGTAATCGACTACACAACTGTAATTCCCTTCTATATGAGGTCAGCAGAGCCAGTGTTGCTCACCTTGAGGCTTTCAAAATGCTCTATGATGCAGTGTTTTCAGACTAGACAGAATGAGTCATGTCACACCCTATCTTGAAAAACTCCAATGATTTCCCATTTCATGTTATATCCTCTTCGAACATAACCTTTCAGTTTCGTCAGACGGTCTCAGAAAAGCCATAAGCAGGCAAGGTTTTGCCATGGTCACACAAGTGGAATGGAACAGGCTCCCACTCAATGTCAAATCCAAACCATTTTAAGTTTCAGTAGCAAATTCAAGATACTTACTGTTTAGACCAGCATACCTACCACCATAGTCATTCTCCACTGGTGAGTGCTTACCGGATTATTGCTTCTGCTCAGTTTTTACACTATCCTTTTTCCATTTTATATTATCAAAATATGCATAATAATCATTGAGGTATATATGACGTGCAATTTGCATGTTTAAATAATTTTTGAGAGTAAATGTATTAAGACTCGAAATTGATACAATAAGTGACTTTATATTGTCGTTAAAATAGCTTCTCCCAAAGCAATGATTTGAGAAAGAAAAGAAAACATGTTCATCAAAATTATGGTTTGACCAGAATTAATATATCAGATGGTTAGGTGCCTAAAAATGGCTGGCAGATCTTGCATGACATGAAAATGTATTGCAACTTGGAAAGCACTTGGGGAGTGCATTCAGACCTCCACCAAACCGCTTATTTCCACCCCAAATTTTTCCTGTTGTAGAGCATACGGCTGACCATTTATTATGGATATTCATGTACACACTGAAAATGTTCCTATCTCATAATGACAAAAGTTCCTTCTACACCTTTTTGTATTTATTGCAACAGATAGACAGACAAAAAACAAAACAACACTGCCTAAACCATATCCTTTTGGAGGAGGTTAATATGAGGATAAGACAATGAAGAGTTTGTGGTGATGACAAAACCTGGCCAGTGTCATCTTAGTTGTAGTTTAAATACTCCGAATTAGCAAGGATACTTGCAAACACATATGCTTATTATCATTATTATTAATTTTGGTTATTACTCACTTGGTCTCTTTAATTTCATTAGTCTGCTAAAATTATCAAGTAATGGAGCACAATTTTTATGACAAATACAAAAAAGTTGTTTCACAGATTACCTTGTTCTATAGTGACTGGGCTTCATATGTAGGATGTACTCGTCTGCGAGGGCTATGGCTGTATGTGCCCTGCAGCAAATAGGACACACTTGTTTCAGTCTCCTGGCCTTCAGCACACTGTGCCTGTAAGGTCTCTGCAATGGTGACAGCTGGAGGCCCAGCTTCCAGTCTGCAGCATTGTCAGTGGCCACCAAAATTGTGTGAGTGGAATATTATAGATATTATATTCAATACATTTTATTACCATTCAGTATTTTGCCTTGCACAGGGAGTAACTGGTACAGAATATATGACATGAGTAGTTGTACACCTTAGAGGGATGTTCCACTGGGGCCTTCTTTTCGGTAACTAAGTAACTCCAAAACTCTTGATCCTGGCTCTGCTCAACTGGAAACCGGCTTGTCCTAGTCACTTCCCGTCCTTTAAGCACTCCAATCTTGTTCTTATGACTTCCAGTCTTGTCCTTATCACTTCTGGTATTGCCCTATCATGAAGCTGGTTTGTCCTTTGCCACTTAAGGCTTTGCAGTCCACTTCCAGTGTGATGTGATGTAAAAATATGGCAATAAATTATGTTAATCAGAATCCTGAACTAAACAGGTAGAAAAGGTCCACATGTATGCTGGTATGTGATTATTTGGACACACAAAAAACTCAATTTTCTCCTATTTCAACAGAGTATTTTCTGGAAAAAGGACGGCTCAAGTGTTGACCAATCAAAAAATCGAGAAAATTAGGTCAAGGAGAGTCAACAAAATATTTGGATGCTATCATGTCACCAGAACTACAGCGTGTTTTACCCTTACATCCAGAATTGTGTCTTACTCAGAGGATATAATTTATTTGGTATAAATTTGTAAAGAAATTGACGACGAAAATTTGAAGGTGGCTTTTCCAGAAGTCCGAATTTAAAAGCCAGAAACAAGCAAGATAGTCCAGCGGATATGTAAGAAAGCATGTTTTATTGCTATTATGACGTTTTTTGTAGATTCAACATCTCTGAGTTCCCTAATGAAAAATCAGCCAAAAATTAAAACCAAAACATAAAATACCAACCATAAATGCTGTGCCTCTAGGGCTTTTCCCACAAGGCTTTCAAGTTGAATCTTACAGGAAAGAGGCTGAGCATAAGTCAGGATCAGCCAGAATGTATTACATCCTATTGTGGAGGTTTAACCGACTTCATTTTCCCGCCCAAAAATGTCCCCAATCTTTAACCTTCTGACCAACCCATACACACATAAATATAATATACAAATTTTCTAGTTCAATTAACAATCCTAGAATTAAGCATTTATACTTCCTCCTTAATTTTTCTAATTCTCTACAATTATTTAATTGAAAATTTGGTGTCAAGACATCAAAAACTAAAAAAAAACTGTCAAGAACTGGGAAGCATTTTAAGGTTATGGTAAACATTTATGTACGTTAAACCATAACTTTAGCAACTTTCAACCATATTTTCTACTTTCTCATATAACCTCAGTCCTTAATTATGATAGACGTGACACAGCATATCCCAGAAAACATTTTTTGGTTTTGCAAAAGTTTGATAGGAAACGTTTGGCAAAGGTTAAAAATGATGGATACGAAAACAATTTATAATAGAATGTTTTTAAAACGTTTTATGTACACTGTTTATTAAACATTTAATGGTAAGTGTCAGAAAAACGTTACAAATGAACATATTAATGTCTGAATAATAATGGGGTCAGAGGTCAAATTCACTACCTTTTTTAAGGTTGTTCACTAATGAAAATATTATTTTTATGTCTAGATAAGATAGTGGCTTAAAAATTGTGCCCCCATTCAATTCTTACTTTTAGGGATTGCATGTGGGGCATCTTTTAACAAAGTTTAATAAGCATTCTGAAAATATGGGTTTAAAAAACGTTTTCGATAGAATGTTTTTAAAACATTTGATAAATAATGTTTTTTGAACATTTTATGTGTACTGTTTATAAACCATTTCATGATGAATGTTTGAAAAATTATTTCCAGCATAACCTTCATTTCTTTCTTCCTGAGTATTCAGGCACTCTGGGGTCGGTTCCTTTGGCCCCTACCTTACGCTCTTCTTTAGGCTTCAGTCTTTGGGTTTATCTGGTTTTGGGAATTCCCGTGGTCCTGGTAACTCCCTAGTAATATTTAAATTAATTGGGGGAATATAGGCCAGAGGGCATGTCGGGAATTACTTTATGAATATGCATAAGCTCAATTCTAGGAATGCAGTAACACTAGCCCCTGATTGGTGGGGACTCTTACCTTCATGAAAATTGAATTCTGGCTCCCTGAGTTTAGTTTTGGAGCCAGAACTGTATACATGAAAATTTGTTGGGCTCCTAGAAGTTATATGATATTTACAGAACTTTATATGATTTTACTTGTTTTACTTTTTAAAGAAACTTGATTTTGTACAAGCTATTTTAATGATTGTGCATAATTTCGACATTTGACTGTTCATTACAATGAGAACTGTCACCTGCTGTGAAGAACTTTTGCCATCCATGATAGTGCACTGATTAGACAACCTTAAGCTTGACTTTCTGCTCAAGAGGGACGGTCTAACCTATGTCATTTTTGTAATTGCCCTTTTGTGCTGAGATTGATTTCCTTCAGTGAAAATTGTCCCTAAAGTTAAGTCAAGCATAACATAAAATCTATCAGTGCACTGTGTATTGTGTTTTTACAGATCTGTTAGGACATTGACTCATATATATATATATATATATATATATATATATATATATATATATATATATATATATATATATATATATATAGGGGGCTTGGACATGCCCCGTCAAAAGTCAAAGTGTTCAAAATGCCTGGGAAGGCATGTGCCACCTACTGGAAAAAAATGCAAATACATGCCAGATGATGAAGAGGGAGCCAGGACCAGACAGTCTACAGACAGTTCAGTTTCTGGGTCACCTAAGAGGCGTCAACCTTCACCTAGTGGTATGTCAGATGTTCAGCAACAAATATTGATTCAACTACAGAAAGTGTAACAACAGATTAGACAATATGGAGGACGAGTTTGCTGAGGTCAAGCGTTGCACAGGACACACCATAAAGATAAGTAGTCTCTCGTTGGCACAAAAATCTTCACAAGTTAACCACAGTAAAGATAGTGACTCATCACCAGATGAGTCGTTAGTACCTAGTTTGAGTCATCTGAAATCTGCTAGGGACATTCAAAGACAGGTTGATAATAGGTTACGTGAATGAGAAGATTGTAGTTTCACTCCACAAGGACAGGGTAAGCAAAAGTTCAAATCAAAACGTGGTGGTAATGTTGATATTTTGGTGCATAAGAAAGTGGCCTGGCCCCATGACACCATTGTAGGTGGTAATAGCAAACAAAGAGTATCATATGATCAATTATCATGGAGTCAATGGGTTCAGGGATTTGCCAGAAACTTTCTAGAGGAAAAAAGCAACAAGACTAGGGAAAACATGTTAAATTATCTGTCAGACCTCATGGAGGACGCCACTGATTTCAGTTGGCAAGCTGTGAAAGCATCACATGCAGTGTTACTTTGTGATATAGAAACGGGGGGGGGGGGGGCGGTTTTCTGGGATGACACATATTGTATCGACAGAATTAGAGCACATGCTCAAAGCGCATGCAAAACCCTAAAAATTTTAGTAGGAATGGTCATGATTCTGGCAAACGTCCTTGGTTCTGTTAAATGTTTCAAACTGGGTCATGTACTTTCACTAAGGACCATGAGACAAATCGTAAGATGCATAAACACATCTGTGCCCACTGCCTAGATAAAGTTAAGCAGTTAAATAATGTAGAACAGGATTGTTACTGGGCGAAAAATTCACCAAAAAAAACAAATAAGGGGCTGTCCTGAGGTGTCCCAACCTTTGGACAGCTTGTTGTCTTATGATCCTGGTGAAAACCAAAATGTGTCAATGTCAAAAAATATTAATAGTTGTGTGAAAACTTCTGCAAAAGTTGAAAAGTACAGAACACGTTTTGTAGTTAATTCTAGTTACAAACTATGTGATGGCTATGAAAAAAGAGAAAGCATGTAAATGGGTTCATAGTTCTGTGAGAAACCAGGCGTCTGTTATTCCCAGTCAGTACAGTTTTGCCCAAGATGGCAGCAGACAAAAGAAAACATCCCTCGACTTTCCTTCTGTGATGATCATTTGTACTCAGAGGGTGCTGCTGGCAAAGCCAGTAGAAAGGCTATCACTGTCCCTCTCGTTGTAAATGCAGACCATAGTAAATCTATTGTCCCTTCCAGTGATATTAAGCGGGCTATATGTAGTGAAAAAGCAAAAGCTGATATTGTAAACAGGAAAAACGTGGAAAATGCTGCCAAAGTCAGATAAAAAAAATGAAGTTATATGACATTAACAGACTTGAGGATAAGTATATTAATTCCATTCTTATCCGGTCATGTCATGACATTAAAAATGTTGCAAATTGTAATGCAAAATCGTACAAAATGTGGAAAAGTCAGGCAGATTTTGAGTTTGGATTTATTCCCCTTGGGGAATTTTGTTTATCCGACAGTACTGAAGTACATGTTATTTCGGATTACTGCCCTATACAAGCTCATAATATTGTCAAAAGCTTCCATAAACCAAACTATCTAGGAGCAAGGTTGAAAGTCGATTCACAGTTAAATTTAGAAACTTGGAAAGCTGAATTACATGACTATTGGGATTGTCGGCTTATTGACTTACTTTATTTTGGCTTCCCTCTCGATTTCAATCGGAATTCTCCCCTTAGGTGGGAGGGGGAAAACCACAAATCAGCTCTAAATTTTCCCAGGGACATAGAGGTTTATCTCGATGAGGAACTTCACCATAAAGCCATTGTGGGTCCCTTTGAGAGACGTCCATGTACTGGTGGGCATATATCCCCATTTTTGACAAGAGAAAAACCGAACTCAGAAAATCGTAGAGTAATTGTAGATTTGAGTTGGCCAATTGGCAAATCTGTTAATGGTGGCATAGATAAGCATTCTTATCTCGGCACTGACTTCACTTTAAGTCTCCCAACTATTGACCATATCACTGACCAAGTTAAATCAATTGGCAGGGGCTGTCGACTTTATAAGGTGGATATATCCAGAGCCTTTCGTCATACAAAGGTGGATAGATTGGATTATAACTTGTTAGGTCTCTCCTGACGTCACGTTTACATTGATACCTATGTCCCATTTGGGAGTAGGCACAGTTCCCAAATTTTTCAGACATGTAGCGACGCCGTCAGATTTATCATGAGAAAAAATGGTCACAAAATTGTCGGCTATGTGGATAATTATATTGGTTTTGGCACACCTACTGAGGCTGAGGCTTCTTTTCAAACCTTAGTAAGTTTACTCCACCACTTAGGTCTCACTATTAGTGAGAAAAAATTAATACCTCCAAGTACTCAAGTTACCTGTTTGGGCGTAAAAAAATGAAACTGCAAATGGTTCTGTCTCCATACCCCCTGAAAAAATGCAAGCCATCTCAGACATAGTCATTGATTGCAATCCCTCCTTGGCCATTTATTGTACATACATAAACGTGTAAAACCTGCAAGATCCTTCCTCAATAGGATGTTAGAACTCCTTAGAAATGCTCACAATGCTGCTTACATAAAAGTCACTCCTGCTTTTTATAGAGACCTCAGATGGTTTAAAAATTTTCTTCCTCATTTCAATGGTGTCGCCTTGTACGACCATAAGAAAATTGACTGTCAAATCATCTAGATGCATGCCTTCAGGGCCTGGGTGGCATATATGGAAGTCAGGTGTATCACCTAAAATTTCCTTTAGGTTTAGAGGCCTAAATATTGCCCACTTAGAGATGGTCAATATCCTAGTGGCCACAAAGATGTTCTGTCAGCAGTGGTCGAAGAAATCGGTTCAAATATTTTGTGACAACAGTGCAGTGGTCTGGGTTTTGCAATCTGGCAGGACGAAAGATCCTTATCTGGCACCCTGTGCTAGAAACATTTGGCTCTGGGCAGCAAATTTTGATATAAATTTTGTCTTTAGTCACATTAGGGGCAAAAGTAATTGTATTGCTGACTTGTTGTCTAGGTGGTCTTACACCAGTGATAATTATGTAGCTCTCAAACAGTTAGTACCAAATTTTCACTGGCATGATCTACCCTTGGACATGCTAGAGTTGGATAATGATATTTAAGTGATACATTCTATTACTGATACTACGCTTTGTTTTTAGGTTCCTCTGGACTCAAGAGTCTGACCGAGAAAGCCATGTCGCGTCCCAATTTGGCCTTCAGACCAAGTACCCAGGTGGCCTACAGTGCTATGTTCAGAACATTTGTAGCCTTTTGTGTGTACATGTGTATTTCATGGTCTCAGATCAATGTGGGCACTTTACGTGCATTTCTGGAATTCCTCAATGTAAATGGCGTCTCTTCAAGTATGCAAAGCAACTACCTAGCTGCCTTGGAAGCTAAATTTATTATCTATGGGCTTCCATCTGTAGTTTTTGATGATAAAAAATTACACTATTATGTGAAATGTTTGAGGATAAATCGACCCTGTGCATATCAAAATGCAATATCATTGGTATTCAAGATCTGTATTAAAATTTATATGGGCAAAGTTTTTAAAACGGTTTCCTTTTAGCCTCTTTTGGCTTTTTTCGCCTTTCAAACCTATGCCCTAATTCATTGTCCTCTTTTGATTTCACCAGGCACTTAGCTGCTGGTGATATTTTCTTTGATTCCGATACAGTAAAAGTACTTATTAAATGGTCAAAGACTATCCAATCATGGGACAAAGTCAAGTTGATTTCTCTTCCCAAATTAGGTAGAGCCGCCATTTGTCCTGTCAGGGCACTCTCAAAGATGCTAAAAATGTATTCTCCCAGTGGTAATGACCCACCTTTTCAGTTTAGGTACCAATCGGGTTGGAAAGTACTTATTGATTGAAAAGTAAGAAACACTTTGTCCCTGCTTAATGTTAAAATGGGCTATTCACCTCATTATCTCACATTCCATTCTTTCAGGAGATCTGGTGCCTCCCTCATTCCAAATTCTTTCACATCTTAAGTTTTCTCTAATTTGGGGGACTCGGCCCTGCCCTATCCTTATAATCATCTTAAATTGTATTTTCAAAATTTTAACGGTCACCTTTCTTTGGCTTTGATGTAACTTTGGCTTTTAAAATTTTAATTAGTTTAAGGTGACCTTAGATTGTATTTAATTACTTAGTTATACCCTTTAAGTTTGTAAATTACTGTCTTAACTTAAAGTTTCTGAGTCACCTGTTTTTGGCTTATAAGTGTTAAGTTTAACTTATGTTATGGTGACTCTCTTTACTCTGTGTGTATTTACATGGTTAATCATATATCTATAATGTATTCTTATGTATTAAGTTAATATGTACTCATGTAGGTCAATTGTGTATAATCACGATTCTGACTCGGTGTATACATATATAGTGGATCTGTAAAATACTGGTAGTTTTAGTTATGTAATCTTACGTATGTCTTACTATTGTTACTGTAAAATAAAATTACTATTACCCTCTGTCTGGTGCTTGACTGCTTTTGGGGGGGACTTCTGGGGGAACTGTAGTTATTTTATAAATGTTTGAAAAAATTGTTTCCAGTCAAAGTCAGCTTCTTGAGTTATTTTATAAACGTTTAATACACATTTTCAGTAAAAACATTTGTACATAGAATGTTTCTAAAACGCTTTTTGAACATTAAACATAAACGTTTACTAGGAAACGTTTAGAAAACCATAAGATAGACCATTTTAAAACGTTTCAAATGTTTACTGGGATTACTTTCACCAATTTGATGTATTCAACTCAGAAATAACATTATAATATAATTTGTTTTATTAATTTACAAAATGTATTTCAACATTTATCGTTACATTACAAGGTAACTAACCCTTCCATTGTAAGTGGCATTGTGCATTGTTCAATAATCTATTAAATACGTGAAATGAAGCATGACTCTTTAATTATTAAATGAGTTCAGATCCATACTGAAATATCGCTGTTATTACCGATGTCACCAGTAAAAATAGCACAAGATCAATACTAGCTCTCTTGCGTTAAGGCATTAATGTTGCGAATTGATAAATAGTACTCTGTATTTTCCAGTACCGTATATGGTTTGTTACTATGAGGTACTTCCTTTATTAGTTACTAGTTTGTTCAGTGATAAAATATTATGTGTTGTATATATGGGAGTGAAGCAAATTTCTGATAGGCTTGTAACAAAGACATCATCTTAACAATAGGTAATAACTAGCTTAATCATGACAAAACCAAGGAAATATTGTCAATCAAATAAAACTGAACAGTTAAAAATGGAACAGTCACTAATTAATGCTTGTAAATCAGGAAAAGTACAAACACTGAAGAAAATGCTTTCTCTTGGTGTACCACCAGATACAAGAATGGAAAACATCCGAAAACAGACTGTAGCAATGTTAATTCCATATGTTTTTCTCCATAAACGGAAATCCTTACAATGCAGACATAATTTTTATGATCAAGAGACCATTCTCTCACTTTTAGTAGACTATGGTGCTAATTTAAAGTTAACTGATGCTTTTGGTATGTCTGTTTTGCATCACTTTGCTGGTGGATGTGACCTAGATACTTTGGTCATTCTACTGGAGAATATTGGAGGGGATATTAACTACAGAAATGAGAATGGTGGGAACACAGCTTTGCACTATATCTGTTGTAGTCAGACAAAATCTGTGTCTATAATGAGGACTTTGTTGAAGTATGGAGCAGATCCAAACATTCAGAACAGCAATGGAAACACCCCGCTACATTTGTGTGCCAACAGAAGGTTAACAAAGTTAATTCAACTACTGATTGAGTACAGTGCAGATGTGAACATACAGAACAATTTTGGAGAAACTCCTTTACATTACACATGCTTCTATTTTTGCTTGGATGTCAAAGAGACTCATTCAATCATTCATCCAAAAGATGAATCACGTTATATAGAGGAGAATGACTCTATGACAAAGGAAACAATTATTTTGTTGTTGCAAAATGGAGCCAAACTAGATATTCCAAATATTTATGGCAGGACTATAATGCATACTTATATTGCATCTTTGTCACATTCTTATGTGAGATTTGCTTGTGGAATTAAAGAGAGTGATAAACAAATGAATGTGTTTTGTAAATGTAACAACCATCAAATGTTGGAGGTTTTTCTAGAAATTTATAAACACAATTATAATAACGGCACTTTCAACATGCCTCCCTCATCCCGTAGTCATGAAACACCTCTTCACTGTCTTTATGAATCAGGCTGCATCAATGAAACACATGACTTCTTCTTTTTTCTTAGGGGTGCAAATCCCAATATAAAAGATTTGCAGGGATTTACACCTTTTGAAAGAATGAGACAAAGAATGTTTACTTGGCGCCGCAGTAATATACAAAATAAATTCTTTATGAGAACACTAATACTGAATATTCAGGCTGGGTTTGATCTTCACAACCTGTCAAAACAAGGGAGACGTTACTTTGCTTCTGATGTGATTTACTGTAGAGATGCAGACATCGTCAAAATTATAATTTCCAGTGGATATACTTTTGTCACAGAAAATAGAGCACAGTTCAGGCAGTCACATGGTGTTGAAAACTTCTGGCATGAGGCTTTTACGATTGAAATGACACCTCGGCCCCTACAGCGTCTAACAGCTAATGTCATTCGCATTCTGGCAAAACCAAATGCTATAGTAGGGTTAAGAGATATTGGATTACCCAAGAATCTGTTGTCATACATAACGTTCAATTTTAAGGAAGATGAACTGAGCATGTGTGACTGAATCTATCACAACTGTATGAAATACTGCATTTTATTATGGAATATAAATCATTAGTCTCTGTATATTTACTCTGAAATTTTACACCAAAGAATTAACTTCACAGACTTTAATAGCATGTATAACGTGGATTGGGAAGAACACAACTGTAGCTATCGAATTATTAAGATAGTTCTTTTTATTAAATGCCTATCATGGCTATTTAGTGACATGGTCCAAATTAATGAAAATGCACACAACTCTGGAACATTCTGGTGTGTCTAATCATGGGATGCTTTGAGTAAGTAAAAGTTTAATATTTTTTGCTGGAATCTTCTAACAGACGTGCTCCCTGCGTACAATATTGTAATCTTAAACCAAAATTACAACCCTAAGCCATATTTTACTTGATCAGTTTCGTAAATAACACGTACCTGTAAAATATCGTCAGTTATCAGCAGCTAAAAGATAAATTGTTTGTCTGAAAATCAGTTGTTTCTATAAAATACCAAAATGTCATTGGTAATGACAGTTAAATGGGCTGGTCCTAAGTGGCCCAGTGGGTTAGCATGTTTGGTATCTGATCACAGGCTGTCACATCTGTGTGGGTTCGACCCCGACAAGTGACAAAACAGAGGACTTGTCTCCATATGATATGACCCTAGCTGTTGAAAAAATACAAAACCTTAATTTTGACAGTCAGTGTTTTGTGCATTATTGACAACATAGATGTTAAACCACAGACATGTTAGTTCTTTATAAAAGTAATTTTGTTGATTTGTGGATCTTTGTTGATTGGTTAAACTGCTGAATAAGATCTGCCATTTCAATCTAGTACAGATAAATCATGAAGTGTTTACACTATCATCTCTTCACGAATCCATTTTGGAAACAACATTAAGTATATTCAAGATTTTCTTTGACATTTCTTACAAGCCTAATGAATGTGCGTCAGCTGTCAAAAATATTACCGTGGAGCTAAGAAATTTGTAAATTATACATTCTTTATGTTATGTATTAATGAGTTTTTTCTTTTATTAAATATATACATGTACACCATTCAAGCCTATTTTCATTTATATAGAAAGACAAATTGCTTTTTTAATCAAAACCATATTTGTTGATAAATCATCAAGTAAGAGAGGGGATGCTGCATTGAGGGATACCACACTCCTAGTATGTTCAGACAGTCCATACCTCCGCCAAGTTCCCCAAAAAACTCCTTTGTCCTGAATCGGTTGCAAATCATTCCAAAAATTAGATCAGTTCTATTTTAAACCCAGACCAATTTGCTGTGACAAGTTGACATAAATCCAATCCGCAAGGTCAATTTTTGTAATCTTGCTGTCATCCAAACAATCAAACAAACAAAATCCAACTATCACATAACTTTATTGGGAGAGTAAATACATTCTATCATTCTCCTTCTTTCTAAATTACATCATAAGTTTTCACTAAACCAAAAAAAGTCACACCACGTTACTGCATTACTTGGTTGAGTTAAAAAAAGATCTCTCGGACAAAGTGAATTCTCTGTTGTTTTTCCAACTTTTCTAAAACTGATTTGATCTTTTGTTGGAATGTAATATTTCAAGGAACTGAACAAATATGATATTGATCACTATTCCCATGTTTTTACTTGAACAGCTTGTCACAGATATTGGTCAGCAATTGGATATGTTTTTAGCATTTACCAGGTTCAGAAATACATAAAACACTCAACAAAGAATGGATAAATTCCAAACGTCCACGAAGTTGGATTGTCAAACCAGAGAAAACACAGCAGGGCTATTCCAATCCTAAATAGTCTTCATGGTTGCCTATTACATACTGCTGGTTGATGGCTACACTTTCCTACAAGAGCTTAAGCACTGATCATCCTAGCTAGATGTTAAATCCATTTTCAAAGGTAATTACAGAAATATTAATCACAACATTTGAAACAATTATTAGAAGCCCCAGCCTTATAATATGAAATCATTAGTTATAGCAATAGCTGTAAAAATAATAATGACAAGAAATATGAAATATAATTTCAAAATATAATTAGAAACTGGAGTTAATGATATAAAATTATTTAAAATACCAATTGTTCTCGTTGATGTCTAAGCAAGAGGATTACTAGCACAGATCTCAGACAGTAGCACACATTAAATCTTAAGCATATATCAAAGATCACAGAAGTTATAATTTTTTTAATGTAAATGCGCTTACAAATTATAATATAACTAAGTGTTTAATTGGAATAGGTCATAAGATGTTGATTAAAGCATCCAAATATCTTTGATATGTGACAATCACACTCAGCCAAATATCACTCAGTCATAGCCCAAGAAGTTAAGTGAATTAAGCTGCGTTCACAGTGATGCGTATGACACAAGAATTAAAGACAATCAGTGAATTGGGACAGAGCCTTTATTTACAAGACATGATACATATACATACTACTTGACATTACACTTTTAAAAGTTAAGAGGTTAGTGGGGTTAAAACTATTACATAAAAGGACAAAAGGCCCCAAACCCATCATGATTGTAGGATATTTCGGAAAGTAGTGGCAACAGTGGAAGATGCTTTAGGGGTGTGTTTAAGGTATGCATGGATGGCATTGGAGGACCAGCCCCCATGGGCCTGGAGGTTTTGGAGAGGGACGTTGTGGTCCACAGCCCATGAGACAGCTGATTTTCTGAAAGCATGAAAGCCATAGTAAGAAGGATTGAGTTTCAGTGAAATGAGGATTTTGGTAAGGGTGGAGGAAACCATGGGGGCAGATATGGGAAAATTACCCGAAGGGGAAGGGAAGAGGAATAGAGGAGCGGACAGGGGAGCTTTAATAGTGGAGATAAGGGATTTTAGAGCTGAGACAGGGCAGAGGGGGGAAGGGGAGAGAAGGGGAAGTTGTACCACTTGATGTTTGTTTGCATGGCCTTGGCCCATTTCACGATAATGTGAGCACCAGGAGACCCAAACATCACCCACTAAAAATGGCGGGAGGGATCGAATGAAGAAGAAGAGGAAGGAGCCATATTGGAGAGGCGAAGAAAGCCAAAATACGCCATCAAGAAAATGGCTTTGTAAAGAAAACCAAATTTTAGAAGGTCACAAGCTTTAACAATTTTGGTAAGGATAGGGATGGTGATGTTAGCTTTATGCCTTTGAACATATGGTGCGTTCATATTGACAGACTTTATAAACAAATGCACTTTCCTGTGATCCAGGGTTGAAGTTTCTATATCATATAATTTAAAGTAGTGTCGCAACACTGACACATGGCTAGCTGGAGAGTGAGAACGTGCACCATTCTGAGTGAGGAACTCTAGGAACCCCAAAATGGTATCAACGTGTATAAGGGGAAACTGGAACCAAGTAATGAAGGCTAGGAACAAGTTGAATTTTGACTGATATGCAGATGATGTGCGAGGTCTAAGGGTCGTGTGAACTCTGGTGTAGGCTTTGTTGACCAACCGTGAACCCGGATCTGAAATTACACAAATATATTCGGGTAGAAACTTGAACCATGAACTGGCCACCACACATGTTGTTCAAACAGATTCATTTGGTCTTGATTTAAGCCACTTTCGAATACTCTAGACAGAATATCAGCTTTCATATTCTCTTTACCTGCAATATGGACAAAGTGCAAACTGATATCTTTTGATGCAGCTACTAACCAAATAGACCTGGAAATACTTTGCATGAACGCATCTTTAATTTTACCATGCTTCAATGCATACATGGCAGCCTTATTATCAATGTTTATGACCACAGATTCCTTGGCCCACATGACGCCAAATGTCCTGAGTGCAATTAACACGTTCAGCATTTCTAATTGGGTTATGCTAAGGTTCAATGTAGCCGACACGTGTCGTGTGACTGCATATGCATTATTGTCCCAACAAGCTCCCATACCTGACAGGGAAGCGTCTACGTACACTTGAAACTTGTGCCTTACTTCCTAAAACATGACAACACCATTGAACTTTGTCAAAAATTGCACAAACCAGCTTAAGTCCTGTTTCATGTCCATGGAAATTGCAATACGATTTTCACCCCTCCTAAGGTTATTCAACAACCTGTTTACAAAGATACGGGCTGGTACGACACATCTATGAACAAATAACAATTTGCCTAACAAACTCTGGAGTTGTTTCTTGGAAATGAATTTTTTATTAAAGAACAGTCTACACAAATCCAGAACTTCCAGGAGTTTTTCTTGGGGAATGACCAAATTCTGTTCATCCAAGTCCACTTTTATGCCCATACATGTGAGGGAACGACTGGGGGGACCACTTTCTTGGGGTTAATGGGGATTCCAAGGAATTCAAAGAGAGAGTACAAAGTTTGAAACTCTGCATCAGCATTATGACGCCTGTGAACACATATTACATCATCAATATAGTTGAACGTACGCACACCACGTGACATCATGACGTGACGCAAGACGTCGGTTGTACGTTGACACAGGGCACTGCCCATTTTCATGCCCATGGGCAAACTTACGTCCAAGTAGGACCCCCCTTTCCAACTGAGACCCAGCAAATCAAAGTCACCAGGGTCGACACGTAAGTTTCTAAATGCCCTACTCACATCTATTTTTGATAAAAGAACATCAGGCACAAGTTCATGAATTGCTTCTACAATATTATCCACAGATGGATATTTTGGCTGAAAATTGACCCCATCATACATTGCATTAATTATTCTGTCATTTACCGAATCACCATAAGGGAAACTAAGGTTAACTATAATCCTGCGAGTGTCATCAGTTTTTGGTCTACTGAGGAGGGGGGAGTAGTGGACAGGAAAGGGGAAGGCAGGGCAGGGCCCCACAATGGCTTTATGCTTCAATTCCCTTTCGAAATAGATATCTACGTCATGAGGGAACTGTTTTGCAGAGGGATGATTGGTGACACTTGCATTGTAAATGAAATTGCTGTTGTCAACACAGAGGGGAAATCTATATTCTAAGTAATCTGATAAAATCTGGTCTTGAAAGTTGCCACAAAGGGCCCTCCAATTGTCAATATTCAATTCTGTTGGCACTTTTATTCGAGCTACTAGATAATTGGGGCATTTAGTGGCTGCAACAATGGTGTGGGCCTCACACGCCCATTGTATTAAATTATCACAATCTAAGACACGACCCTGGGAAAAGAGGGGAGGAGGAGGGTATATTTCACACCTGAAGCCAAAATCATTGGATTTAGTAATGGCACATGCATTAACAGTACTGATCTTATTATGTATGAAACACCATGTACTAAGAGAGGTATTACAAGTGCAAAGATCTTCCAACAACCTGGACTCCTTACGAGCCATGTTAAATACTGACATGTTGTGACTATCACATAGTACTGACCAGTTTACTGATGATGTTACTTCAGAACTTAGAATAATACTATCTTCCAGAGATAATTGTTCACAAAATTTATCGTTTTTACCCTTAATATGTGTCCTCAAAGTTCCCATCAGAATTAGCTTCAGAAGAACTGGACGCTATGTTACTGATGTCAGATGAAAGGAAAGGACAGTGTATACTGTTTTTACTGTAAACGAGACCACTACTACGCGATGACGTCGAGGTGACCATCCTGTTCGTGTTGATGAAACGGGGGCCTAAGCTGAAGGCTCAGCTGTTTTTCGAGTTGTCCTTTACCGCGTCAGGTGAGCGCCGCCGGATACAATCCTGCAGCTTATAATAGAATAGTTTACCAACTTGCTTGTGGCAGTATGAGCACGCATGCTTCATGATGTGTCCGTCGACCACATGGTCCGAGGCGAATTTGCAAGTATTGGCGTTGAAGTCGTAACACGCCTTGTCCTTGGTGGATGTCTTTGCAGTTTTAGGCGCGGTTCCATTCTTCTGACTGATAACCCTAGCTGTGTTCCTAATTCAAAGTTTTTCAATCTGGTCTTGTCTTCGCCACGAGCACTTGTCACATCCGATTTGATTGTCTTTTTACCTGAGCTTGTTGTTCCTCTGGGTTGCCCTTGTAGCCTCTCGAGTTGTTTTTGCACTTTCTTCTGGATTTTCTCGTCCTCCTTAAGGAACTGAAGAGATGGCATTTCCTTGGAGGTCTCATGATCTGACAGTGCTGACATTTGAGTACTGGATGCCCGAGGGTGGCTAAAATCCGTGAGGTCCTCGTCAGATGAATCATCCCCCGTCACCTGTTTGCTTGTACTCACCATCCTTCTCTTCCTGTGGAAGCAAGAATCCCCTCGTGCTGAACATCTGAGTGAACGTTTAGGTGAGCTGTGAACAGGTTGTGGCTTCGAGCCAGCGGACATACTCTGTTCATCCAACCTTTTCTCCAGTCTAGAGTTTTTATTCTCCAGTTCGTGCATTTTTTGTAAGATAAGGTGAAGCTTAGACTCAACTTGTGATGCTGGGTCCTTGGTGGCGCTAGACTCTGTCATGACAATGTTGCTACCTGCCGGGTGTAGATTTGAACCCTGATGCTGCTGTTGCTCCTCCCCCAGGCCATCCGTGAAGGCTGGGGCACTCACATTAAGGTTAGTCTTACAACGTGCACCCACTGGCCTTGCATGTTTGAGTCCACATCTGGAACAGTGGGCTATGTTAACACCTTGAGTTTGCTTTGACATACTCGTGTCTTAAGAACGTGTGTATCCTGTGTAGATATAAGATAATACACTAAAATGTTTCTAAAATCTGTAATTTTACTAAAATGTTCATGTAAACTGCTTTGTGATCATGTATTCCAAGAGCTCAGTCAGAGAGCGTTTGTTACCTCCACTTGCAAATTTAAAAGTGAAGCCACTAGTGGCAAGGGGGGTTAGACCCAGGAAAAAGGCGGGAAAGGGCTGACACCATTCATTAGTACTGGACCTTATGGTTTGCTTGGTACTAATAGCACACTTGTTGACACTATAGTGTGTTGACACTTTTAGAATAAAGGGTTGGGGGACCCCACACCTTGACATAATTAACTTGTCACTTGAGTACAGTAGCACAAAGTAATAATTAGCAACAGCAGGATTGATTTGAATAGCTATACTTGGCTATGACTGAAAAGTTGTGCACTAGCATCAACCAATATACGAACTTGTCACCCTTGTCATAGCATGATTAGCATGTGTAAAAGTGTCCCAAATTCATTTGACCTTTGTTTTCATGTTTGGCTTGTTTGACTTCATAGTAAGCTCCTCCAACCAGTGGTTTTAGCAAGTCAGCTTAAATAACTTTATAAAATCATTCTCACTAGTTTGTAAATTAGAATTATGTTGAATGTGCATAAAAAAGTTTCTAGTAGATTGAAAAATAGAATTTTTAATCCCATGCTGGGGTTTTACTGTTCTGTTGGGGCTCCATGGGGACTGGTGTCCCTTAGTTTTTCCAAATAATCTAAACTAATCTAATCTACGACTTTGCAGGCGCAATATCTTCCCCAAAAGGGGAACTCAGTGCCCTAGTTAATAAAATACATTTATCATAAAGATAATCAAGGGGCGATCAAGGTCAGTGATTCAGAGTTATGGGTGTGACCAAAAGGGAAGGAGACTAAGTTGGGAAACTTGAGTAGAATAGGTGGGTTTCGAGGGGTTTCCGGAAGGATGTGACAGAGGGTTATTTCTTATTTGAAAGGGGAAAGAGTTCCAGAGAACAGGGACATAGTAACTGAATGAATTAGAAAAGTGTTCATATCATTTATGAACTCTATGGTTAAAATTAGGGGTATTAAGGAACTTAAATTCAGGGCGTCTATATCTTGTGTTTCTGGAAAAGGTGTAGGGGTGAATTAATTCACTTAAGTAAGCTGGTTGACTATGGTTCAGAATATTCTATGTAATAAGGCCTATTATGAATTGTACCCTGTACTGGTCTGGGAGGCAATGGAGTTTTTCAATTGAGGGGTAATGTGGGAGAATTTAGATATGAAAATATTATTCAGTTCAGGAGTCTGATTTACCATGGGCTGATTTTTTTGGTTGGGTGCGTGGGGGATGGGGTGGCTTATTGGCGAGGGATGACTTTTAAGGGGGGCGATTTACCAAGGACCAATTGGTCCAGCTGTACAGAATGGTGCCTATCAGGAACTTTACCAGTCAGACTAGTGCTAATCAGGAACTCTACCAATCAACAATATTGACTATTAAATTTCTGCCAAACAGTTAGCCGTGGTTGTAATTGGTAAAATATTAGTATTTGAAAACTGCAAAATTCATTTCAGAAATCTTTGGTTCATCTGTGTTATTGAACTGTCACAGTTTAATTCATTATAATTTGGATTTTTTGTACTTGATTAAACTAGTGAGTACATTCAGACCTAAACCCACAGACTGTGCCAAAATTACAGCTTTCAGGTTATCGGACAAATAATAGGTACACTAATCAGTAGTGACAGCGTGGCCCCTGGGTTTTGAACTGCAGGTTGCCAATGCTGGTGGAAAAATGAGAGACCTTTTATGACCAGACTATATGCCCACTATTTTTCCTGTCACTTAGGAAAAGCTCACATTTATAACCTTGACCTTCAACTGTAATTCCTGGTTTTAAACACTGTCTCTCTTTCCCTCGTTACCATAGCTTGGCTGATGATTTGTAGTGTGTTGCTCTTTAAAATATTGTTATCATATGTGATTTATTTTGAACTCTCGTTGCTCTGCAACGTGTACAACATTATCGGGAACTGTCTTTCCTCTTTCAGTACCATAGCAAAAGAGTTTAACCTGAAACATCAAGATCTCCACTATCCTGCTGTTCTCAGATATAAAAAGTGTTTATTAATTAACTCATCTTTTTCCAAACAAGCACTTTGTTTGACATAAAACAATGTATCAAATATCAGTAGCTTGAGACTCTTTATTGGCCCCATAACTGTTCCCAGTCATTTTGCTCACGGTTCTAGTTATAACCGTTTTTACTTGTTTCTCAAGAATTTCATGAATTATGCATTACTATAGTGTGATTGCTTTGCAGCTTGCAATCCCTGGCCTTGTCCTTACATAAAAAAATGCATTTTGCAGGATTTCGAGTTTTGCTCCCCATATTTCCTAGTTATTTGATTCATCTATAGTTGTCTGCTGCCCCTGGGGACCAATTGATGATCAAACAGATTACAACTCTTCAGGATAACAATTCCTATCATGTGATGCAACTTCCGTACATACATAACCGGTATTTGTGCCTAGTGAGGACTGACAAATTATTGTTAGTTTCAAGACGTCTCTCTTCTTCTGGCCGACTTTTTGCCAATAATTTCCCATCCAATTTTTGTCCCGTTTTTATTTTGTCATTTACCCATTCAGGGTCTTTGTTGAGGCCTGCGTATCTGCATAATGGCTCAAAACATTTTGTTTTCATACTACTTTCATAAATTATAAACCCTCTGTGAAATTTATTTTACCTGAATTACTAACATGTTAAATAAAAGCCACAAGCATTTGATTTGTTTGTCTTCATAAATTTCGGCTCAGATTCAAATCTAGAAACTGCTTGGATATGAGGAAATTGTTTTTGTAAACTCCATATATGTTAGGACACATTGGAAATATGACCACCTTATGGCCATAACCTTCAGTTTTGGTACCAGTCTAGAATGTTGCATTGTAGTATTTAATGATTCATTGATTTTGACTATAAAAGCCAGCTTCCATTTAAATTTCCCGCCACACTCTTAGGATTCGAACAATACATATGAAAATTTGAACTGAGCGTTGTATTTGTATTTTCTTTAATGTACCTTATTCTATTTTATCATTTTTAGCGTTTTTATCATATTTTAAAGTGGCTCAGTTTTTAAGGATGCCTAGGGATTTTTATTGTTTCAAATGTGCTTTGCGGCATCCATGGCCTGTTGGGAAGAACGTCAGTCCGAGGGTGAGTCCTTGGCCAGTGATGTGGAGGTCGCTGCACCCCCTCTACAGATCCAGCTGGTGTGGCCACAGTTTCTGACCAAATATTGCTTTAGCTGCAGTGACTTGGTAATAAGATGGGTTCTATGGACAGGAGGGTGCAGCATACTTGGAGAAGGATCTCAACAGGCAAGTTCTTCTAATACTTCCCACAGTCCTGTTCAAAATTCGGAAAGCCACGGTATCAATACAGAAGACACTGTTGAGAGTGTGGTACCCTCATTGGGTTATTTGCGAAATAATACTTCAATCCAGATGGAGGTTGACAAGAGACTGTCAGAATTGGCACAAATTAATGAATCAGCTACTAGAGGTAGAATGAAATCACAGAGGGGTGGTCCTGGGGAGAATCTGGTTAAGAAGATGGTGGACTGGCCCCAGAATTTCATATTGACCGGAAGTAGAAAATCCAGACCCACTTATGATGATTTAACAGTAACCCAGTGGGTGTCTGGTTTTGTAAGATGTATACAGGAAAAGAAGTCAGGGGAAACCAGGGCTTCCATGTTGGATTACCTTGGGAATCTGATGGAAGATGCCTCTGACTTCTCTTGGGAATCAGCTAAAGCTTCTCATGCAGTGGTTCTAACAAACATGGAGCTGATCGGTTACAGTAGTCTGCCACTGAGAAGCTGGATCGAATCCGTAGAGCCCATGCACAAAGGCACATAACTCCAGGCCAGTCCACTGCTTCCAAAAATTCCATAATTAAGAAAACCAAAAATGTCGCATGGTGTCAATTGCAAATATTTCGAGGAAGGGTACCCGTTGGTTTGTGTCCCATCATAGAACTGCTGGGCAGTTGTATAGACATGTGTGTGAGCATTGTGATGGTCCTCACATAAGTCGTACTTGTAATCAAAAAGGTAGTTAAAACTGAGTAGCCACTGCATTGCTGCAGTAGCCACTGCATTGCTGCAGTGGCTTCAGATCAGAGTAGTTGTAATAAGACATTTGCTGCCAGATACTTTAATAATAGTAGTTTTGTACATAACCATTTATTTGATAGTCAACACATCGGGAAATTGAAATCGGTTTGTAGATATGTAAAACCTAATGTGTTATATTCTGATGTACTTAAAACTCAAAACTGTTTGATGAGAAAGAACAAAGTAGTCAAAAATTTGTCAACAAAAGACCAGATCAGGACAAAAATGGCATGGGCAAAAGTGTAGAGCTTTACAGCTCTAGTAGTAAAAGTGCATTGAAGCCCAGTATGAAATGTGGAATGTCAAAAGAACAATGTGTTCCACACATGTGTCGTAATGTGAACAATATTGTGAAAAACAAACCAAATACCGATGCTAGGGTTAATCAGTTTGTTGATGTTAGTCCTTATGAAACTCTCGCTGATATTGATTTCAGTATTGTCAATACTTGATAAGCTGTCAATATGTAAACAATGTTGCGCGTGAGTCTGATGGCGAAATATGTCATGAAGCGTCTGTACTCTGTGGCAAGATGTCAATTTCCACTGCAGCCCGACATTTCAATGTACCAAGAACCACATTATCTGACCATGTGAGGGGGATAGTGATTGATTTTAAATTACCAGGGGCCGATTTCACTAAAGGACTTAAACTAAGTCCCTTTATTGGCTAAGTCAGGGACTTAAATCTAAGACTTTGGTCTTAGCTAGGCCTGGGACTTAAAATGGATTTCACAAAGGTGACTTAGCTAAGTCCAAGCTTATCAAATAACCACAGTGGTTTTCTGTGTCATGTGACCTTTTATATCTATTAAAATATAATATTGGTGCCATATATCCTTCATTTAATGCATATTATCTAAGGAAAAGTGCTGTTTTGAAATGGGAAACCTTGTTGCCACATATAAACTTCCCAAAGACTACATCGGTGAGGTGTTTTGTGTAATTATACTTTATTTACAGCCATTTCAAATTTTGAAGTGGAGAAAAGTTTATGGCGGCCATATTTAAGTCCTCTTTACAAAATTTAAGCCCACTCCCCCCCAGACTTAAAGTTAAGTCCACTGGCTTAGCAATTCCATGGACTTAGCTGCTTTGTGAAATCTGCTAAGTCTAAGACCACAGACTTAACGTAAATTTAAGACCAAAGTCTTAAATTTAAGTCTAAATCTGGACTTAGGTCCCTTTGTGAAATCGGTCCCAGGCCCACACAGGCAACTGAGTGATGAGTTAGAAGATTGTGTGGTTGACTGCCTAATTTACATGTCACGCCAAAATTTCCCCTTGCATCGAACAGACACACACAATTTAATAGTGGTAAGGAAAGAAACTTCACATTAAGTATATTCATAAAAGTACCATATCAAATTCTTGAGATATATTGATCATTTCAAATATATGCATTTGAAGTTGCTATACCTATTTGTCAATTATATAGGACTTAAAAAGGAGATGTGGAAGAGAGGCAATACTGAAGTGTTGTTTTAACCTGGAAAAAGGACCATCTGATGAATGGTTTCGATCCTTTGAGAAGAGGCATCCAGAGCTGAAGTGGTCTGTACCTCAAACAATGGATGCTTGCAGACTGAGGCAGACAGATGAATATATATTTGACCACTTTTACAAACTCTTTGGTAAATTTTCAAAAAGCATTGAAATGCTTTAAATAAAAACCATTAATATTTGTGACCAGCTTTAATAGGAATTATCATCACAACATGTCTTGTTTTGTGTTTCTTAGCCATTATTATTATTACATATTACAATGTTTAGAGTCACAGTTGAAGCGACTGAACATCCTGGATCAGCCTGATCATCTATTTAATTGTGATGAGTCTGGGATTAACAGCCATGTGGCAACAAGAGAGAAAGCCTATGGTGTGAAGGGGGAGCAAACATTTCAGCAGAAGGTACATGAAATAAAACTTCAAAACACCACCACTGGCGTTATGGTGGCAGGTTGGGGTTAAAAAATCTCTTTCTAATGAATGACATTAAATGAGGACATTTGGGAAAAGTACAATGTAATATGTCCATGAATTTACCTTTAAATATTAACGAAGAAAACATTGGCAATTTCCAATATGTCAACTTTCAACTTAATTGTTCTTTTATTTTGAAATGATTAGGTGGCATCGATAGACCACATCACTGTAATGATATGTGTTGCAGCTGATGGAAGGATACTGCCAACTTTTCTGATATATGAAAAAAATTGCCCACAGTTGCAATGGCTATAGGTTGTCCTTCAAAGTGGATGTATGGAGCATCTGCTAATGATAATAAACACAAAAGCAAATTACATATAAATTACACAGTTTAATCATTACAAAATTAAGCAGCACCCTAAACATTACAGCCATATTGGATTACATTTGCAGGATACATGGACAAAGAGCTATTTCATGAACGGTTTGTAAAGCTCTTCATACCAAACTGTGATGGATAACCATGACAGTCATTTGTCTACCATGGTCATTGATGCCGCAAGGGAAAATGAGGTGAATCACAGTAAATTGTTTGCTCTTCACCAATGCTTGTCACATGCAAACTAATTTCCATCACACATTTATTGCACGTTATATGTTACTTAAACAGAAATGCACTGTTCAGATTGCACAAATAACAGTTGTATGGCAGGTTTCATTTAAAAGTACATAATAACCCCATATACCTAAGACAGTTGCAACTAACCTCAGTGTAATAATGACAGTTAATGTTATGGTTCTTATTATATTACTTTCATGATTTTCACTGGGAAGATGGGAGCACAATCCTTATCCTGCTGAGCACCTGAATACATGATGCACCCACAAGAAAAATTGAAGTACCATAACCCAGGTGCAGTTTACCGTAACATGACTCATTATGAATTTGTTTGAGATAACACTTTACATTTCAATTTCTACTCATTATTGTCCTGTAAGATAAGTATTTCATTTCATATGTGCTCATTCATTTCAGATTGCATTAATTGGGTTCCCAGCTCACACCACACATCTGCTGCAACCACTGGATGTGTGCGTGTTTGCGGAAGTCAAAAAAAAAATTATAATGCCATTGTGTTAGCTGCTGGAGCAAGGTCTACCAAAAGTAGAATTACCAAATTAAACTTTCCTACAACTTGGTCAAATGCTCTGAAGCAGGCTGCATCTGCCAAACTAATACAGAGTGCATTCAGACACACAGGGTTTTGCCCATTTGACCCAACGGCCCTTGACACAAGCAAAATCAAAAAGAGAAAGTAAGACCTTGTACTTTCTCCAAAAATTTATCTTCATTTAATTGTTTATACACAGCTACATATACAAACATATTATTATGTTACTTTTTATATTAAAAAATTAAATTTTCTTCCTATAAAAGAAAGTACTTTGTGCTGTACATTTTCCTCTGTTAATCATTGCAGAGTTGCCAATAATCCAAATGAAAGTGTGTTGAGGAGGAATCAAAATGTACAAGCTATTGTACCAAATGAGGATCCATGTGAAACATGCTTCAGGTATCCTCATCCAGTGACATCCGTGAGGCAGCTACTGCCAGAAATGGAGCTTAGTTTCCCTGTAAGGCAAAATTTGCCTTCAAGTAGTGGCAATAACTCCTCTGCAAAACCCAAGAGCATCTGTCTGAAGGAAGTACCACCAAACCTTCATGGTGGTAAAGGTGGGAAAGGTCTCAAAGTGAAAGGGAGGAAAGCTACAAAGGCAAAAGAGATTGATTGGGTTTTTTGTGACTCATGTAGCAGATGGTTGCATTGTTTATGTGAAAACATTTCATTGAAAAGACTTAGGTGAAACATACAAATGCAGTGTGTGTCAAAATAAAAATTCATAAGTGCATGTTAAATTTTTAATTTTGGTTACACCAACATGAAATATTTTTGTCTTTCATGTGTTACTTAATCCTTGCTGATATAATTATCAGATGTGGTTATCCATGTGTCATAAGGGGGCCACGGTGGCAGAGTGGTAACACTCTCGCCTCCCACCTCTGAGGCCGGGGTTCGATCCCCGCATGGCCTCAAGTGGGAAAGCTGGTAGTTGCTTGCCGTTGGTCGGCAGTTTACAGTACAGAACCCTAACGAACTGTTTGTACTGGTTTCCTCTGCCCTTCCAACTACCCGTCGTGATATGACCTGCACAGTGTTGAAAGCGACGTAAAACCCCAAATAAATAAATAAATCCACGTGTCATAAAGGGGCGTTTGTTGTGGCTGTAGCTGCTTAACGTAGGTCCTTGGATTTTATGACAATTATCCATTTGCATACACATTGCATTTTGAACACTTTATTCCTCTTAATATTTATGTCAAGTTCACAAAAACAAGGTTACACAGATTCTTAATAATTAACATACTCCATAAAGTGTTGCTCTATGTTCATCATGGGTTAACAGTTTCTTGTTAAGTTAACCAGTGTCATAGCTTCCTGTCATACTGTAATGATCTGGTGTGGAATATCTGAACACATGATGTTTTACATTGTTATTAACTGATACACCAAAAACTCATTTTAGCTGACCTCTTACAAAAAAATGAGAAAGAGTCTACACCAGTCAGATGACCATAAACCAATATGATAGTTGCAGCCTATCAGCCAATTACATGTAGAAGATGGGGTAGAAACATGAAGCCAGGGGTGATGTTATATTGAGACCAGATAAGATAATTCTGATAGTAAAATGGTCAAAAATGCACACCAAATTCAATGAACCATTAAATACCCCAATTCAACATTCTAGACTGGTACCAGAACTGAAGGTTATGGCTATAAAGTGGTCATATCCCCACAGTTCATCGAGTCTAAGTAGATTCAATTGAAAGAGACAGCCTTAGAATATGTACACATTAATGCTCACTATCAGTTACCAAAATGTACAATAAAACACTTAATGCAAATGCATAAAATTATAAACGATACTATGTTAAATCACACTAATTACATCTTTACCAGCATTATGCAAAAATGCAAGTCATTACTCCTTGCTAGGTTGTATGATCAACTTGTATGTTATTGTAAACTTTAAATACTAATAATAACGAGCCACGTCAATTCAAGTTACAGTTACTGAACAATACATCCTTCTTAGTTGAGCAAGCCCAAATCAATTCGTGTTAATATCACCAAATGTACTTTGAAGTCCACGGTACTGTGGAAATTTTATTATAACTCCAGTCAAGAAATTGAAACAGCTTAATACCAGGGTTAAATCCCAACTGCTCCTGCTATCCATCACAAGCTCCTTGTCAAAGACTCAGAGCCACCCTAAAGGAACTGAGCAGTACAGCCCCTAGTCCATCTCAACCTTAGACTCAGAGCCAGTAACGGTAGAGCTATTTAACAGACCATTTAAAAGGGTAAACATGAGCCAAGCACGGTCTTACATTTAACCTTTTTGAATAGCCGATATTCCTGTTGGTTCTGTCAAATTCATTTCCATCCCCAAATAAAAATTACAAATGGGATAACACAATTTATGACACAAGATAAAATAGGATTACTAAAATTCTTGTAAGAGCATTATGAGAAGAGAAATACATATATGAGCACACACTGGTGCAGTTCATGTACAACATTTAACAGTGACTTAGAAGGTGACTTTAAACAGCAAGATAAAATATAAAACATATAAATTAAAATCCAACATTTACGTTGCCATTAAAGTAAAAAAGCAAATGTGACCTTGAGGTCGAATCAAAAGGTTTAATCAGTTATCAACACAATGATGTCAAAATTCAACCAAGAGAAATTACATTTTATCCAGATGTACCTGATACATTTGACAGTAACAATGGATGCAAGGTCAAAAGGTCAATTAAACATCTATAAGAATAAAGTGCAACGGCTTTGGACAGATGATTTCTTAAACTTGATTTTTGGTGTTGCGCCTTAGAGTCTGCCTTGCAGAGATTAAGCGCTATAAAAGTACAGAATAGAATAGAATAGAAAAGTGCATCCATGTCTCACCAACAATGACCCCAGACTTTAATGGCAACGACAACATTGAGCATTTCTAAATGTGGAATATTGTAGTTTCTAAAACCTCTGTGTATAGGCAAAGAGTAAATAAAATTATCATAACAACCTAGTAGACTTTCCAAGGAACCGTCCAAATATATATGCTTGTTAAGGAGCAAGTGGTGATAAAAAGTAATACATTTATAGGATTTAAGAAAGACTCGAGACCAATTCAAATCTTTGAAAGAAATCCTAGGTCAATTTAATTGTTTGCTTATGAGTATTCTGTTTTAACAATTCTAACATTTGGTTAAGGAAATAATGAGCCAACTTAAGACATTTAGTGATGTATAATAATAAGCCTGAAAAGACTGGAGTTCATTCTTTATTGAAACTCTTTCATCCGACCAATCAAAACAGACCTGACAAATTTCCTGTAATTTTTGATCTGGAATGGAAATAGTCCTGTTATCCGTATCAAATTGAATACCCAGGCATGTGACCTTGGTATCTGGAGGACAAAGTTTCTTAGTAATAAAAAAGCCCCAAAGCAATATCCAAATTGAAAATATAAATACAGGAACAGCTTACCCCTGTGTTATAAGCCCAAAAGATCAATGTCACCTCGATCCATACCAATATGCCTAAAAGCTTGGTTAATATCCACCTTAAAATATGTACCAAAGATCCAATATTGTTCAAAGTTTGTATAATGGAGTCAACGGATGGATAATGCATTGAAAACTTGTGCCTAAGTACTTATCTTTCATTATCCTAACACTAACAGATAACCCTTTTGGAAAACTCAGATCCATAATAGTTCTCCTAGAATTCGAATCCGATTTTTCCCTAGTCATAAAAGAAGAGATATAGACAACAAAAAGTTGATTATCTAAAGGACCTATTATGGCCTAAAAACCAATCTCCTTTTGAACATATTTGTTGACATGATCCGGATACCAGTCCCCACCCCAAGACAGTAAAACACAGAGATGAGGGCACTTTGTTTAATACATAACTATAGTATATGATATGTATGTTCTATACTAAAATGTATTTACAGGTCAGTAAAAGTATACAGATTCTGAGTAAGATAGATACAGTAAAGTTAGAGTTCATAGTCCATAAGAAATCACTATCAGAATAAAATTTAACAAGCTTAGAATTGATCTTTAAAGTAAGTTTAAATAATTTACTACTAAAACAGATTAACACCCTAAAGGCCTACTGGAACCCAGCAGCAGGGTATGACCTTGAAAGGTCACATTATGCCAATCCAAGGTGACCCCTTCCCAGGGTTGTACATAAAAGTACAATTGACCTTAAAACGAGGTATTGATTTCAAAGTTAAGAGTGGGTTGAAAGTAAGGCCACCCTAAGGCTGGAGACCAGAAGACCTAAAGGTTTACAAGATTTTAGACAAAATACAGAAATATAGCACTATAATAAGCCCTCTAGCCCTACCTAGATTTATTTATTTGTTTGGGGTTTTAGATCGCTTTCAACACTGTACAGGTCATATCACGACGGGTAGTTGGAAGGGCAGAGGAAACCAGTACATACAGTTCGCTAGGGTTCTGTACTGTAAACTGCCGACCAATGGCAAGCAACTACCAGCTTTCCCACTTAAGGCCATGACGGGGATCGAACCCCGGCCTCAGAGGTGGGAGGCGAGAGTGTTACCACTCTGCCACCGTGGCCCCCAGCCCTACCTAGAGAATACAAGAATGAATATTCTCCAGTGAGGGAGGGGGGAAATTCAAGTTATTTTTTAACCTGTCTTCCATTCAATGTCAAGTTTGAAAACATAAGGGAACAAAACTTAAAAGGAGAATTTGTGAGGTCACGATTAAAGTGGATCAGTGATGGTGAAAAACCAAGTAAATACTTTTGTGGCTTAGAGAAAAAAAAGTATACTGAAAAAACAATTTGAAAACTAGAACTCTGTGATGAGACAGTAATTACAGACCAAAAATTGATTTTAAAAAATATAGAGAAATTCTATGCCAACCTCTTTAAAGATAGAAGTTCAACCTGTTTTGCAAATTACCCACTAATAGAAAAAGATATAGAAGCAATATTGCAGAATAATAAAAAAAATATTGTTACTAGCGTGAACTTAGGCCATGATTTAAAGAATTATGAAATCAGTCAAGCATTAAAATCAATGAAGAATAATAAAACTCCAGGAATCGACGGTATACCTGCAGATTTTCTGAAAGTCTTCTGGTTCTACTTGAAATATTTCATTCAGAGATCACTTAATTGCTGTGCCAAGCTATTATAATATGCCTACCCAAAGACACTAAAGATAGGCGCTTTTTAAAGAATTGGAGGCCGAGCTCGCTACTATACGTAACTTATAAATTAGCTTCAACAGTAATTGCAAACAGAATGAAGCCATGTATGGATAAAATTGTATCCAAATCACAAACAGGATTTCTTTCTGGAAGAAATATTTCTGAAAGCACAAGGCTAATATACGATATAATGCATTATACTGAAGCAAAAAGAATCAATGGAATCTTACTACTTATTGACTTTGCCAAAGCATTCGATTCAATTTCTTGGACATTCATATATAAAACTCTTTCATATTTCGGCTTTGATAATGAGCTGCTAAAATGGATAAAAATGTTCAATAACAACATAATTGGAAGAGTTTGTCAATCTGGATTCCTATCGAACCCAATAAATATTGAAAAAGGGTGCCGCCAAGGTGATCCAATTTCATCCTACTTGTTTATACTTGCTGCCGAAGTTCTAGCCATTCTCATAGGCCTTAACCCAGATATCACTGGAATAACTATAGGGAAAACACAATATAGGCTAGTACAATTTGCAGACGACACCTCTCTTATTCTTGATGGTTCACTTAGGTCCTTGCAGACTTCACTTAATGTCTTAGAAATATTTGATACACTATCTGGTCTGAAAATAAACCATGATAAAACAAAAGTAATATGGATTGGAAAAAAAGACACTCAAAGGACAAACTAAAAATGCCAGTAAAGTTGAATTGGGGTGAATCAGAATTTAAATTGTTGGGGTTACATTATTCTGTAGATATTGAAAAAATCCCTGAAATTAACTATACAAATGCTATTAATAAAGTATGCAAGTTAATTAATTTATGGAATAACAGAAGTCTCACCCCTCTTGGAAACGTTACTGTTATAAGAACATTACTTCTGCCTCAATTTAATCACTTGTCCACATCACTATTGACTCCAAAAAAATTCTTGACAGTATAAATAAATTATTTTTTCAGTTTCTATGGGACATACTTTTGCCTTCACAGAACACCAGAAAATAATCCTGAGTTAATCCAATCACCACTATGGTTTAATTCCAAGATCTCAACTGTCACTCTGTTTCTACCATCATGGCGAAATAAAGGAATAACTGTAATTGATGATATTGTCAACCACCGCGGAGATATTATGAACTGTGAGGAGATAAAGAATATATATCAATTAAAAAACATAGAATTTGATTACTATAGAGTTCGATCTTTGTTAAGAACATTCATAGATAAGTATAAAATAGGTAATAACTTTGTTTGAGAGAAACCTCACATACCAACCCACATTAAAATTCTGATAAAACCAAATAAAGTAAGTTGGGATTTCTATCAGCAGCAAAATAAATTTACTTTTACAGACAGTCCTTTATGTGAATTTGTATGGAACAGAAGTTTAAATATTTTGTTTAATAAAAGCCAATGGGTTAATGTATATAAAGCTTGTTTCCAAGTATCATCTAACAATAGTGTTAAGTGGTTCCAGTATAGAGTCTTGAATCAAATTTTAGGAACCAGATATCGACTTTTTAAAATGAACCTATCCACAAATAGTTTATGTGGACTATGTAACTCCAATATTGAAACTGTTCAACACCTTATGTCAGAATGTTCAGAAAGCAATGGACTGTGGTCAAATCTATGTACATGGATAAAAAATAGATTAAATATGGATGTGTGTTTATCCAGTCAAGACAAAATATTAGCCTATGTTTCAAATAACAGCAATTTTATTCCTTTAAATTTTGTTCTAATCCACTCACGCAAGTATATATTCTAGTGTGCAAAAAATAGATACAAGCTCAACTTCTATATGCTACAACAAATATTGAAGAACTGTTTTTTTGAAGAAGAAACTTTGGCGAAATTGCATTTTAAATTGAAAAGGTTTAATCGTATTTGGTCAAACTGGAAAAAACTGTTTGTGAATTGTTAAAATATATACTTCATCTCATAACCATCAATATTTACGTAACCAGATAGTAAATACCAATTACATGTACTGTGTTGTCCATTTAGCAACAACACACAATCTCAACAATCTCTAATTAATGATTCATATTGCTTTAATCTCAGAAATTTATAGTAGAATTTAGAACTTATAGTTGGCTTTCAGCCTATAGATATTTGTAAAGGAAGACCCTAGCTGCCCGGAACCTCTTCCACTCATTGTAAATGGCAGATGTAAAAAAAAATAATAAAAAAAAAAGTTTGAAAGTGACTTAGGTTCAACAGACTGGTACTTCTGTTACTTTAAGGTAGAAGCTAACATTCTGTCTGTGGGGCAGGACTGACATCTGGGGTGCCTAGACGCCCCGAGTGAATATGCGTGGAGGCATGATTAACCAGAATACTTTGTAATTGCCTAGATCATTCCAAATTCAGAGGGAAAACGAATTCTTTAAGATCTTGCAATTGCTGGTCAAACTAATCAGCAAGATGTTTCCTCCACATACTAACCTTAAGATTAGTTTGAACTGGGATCCTTAGGCCCAACACATTTGAGACCCCCCTATCCCTAACAAGTTTGTGTGCAGTAATTCTATCAGGAATATTATTCCAAAACTTTGGAGGACCCCAATATACATAGGTAGGACTAAGAGGCACAAACCCAAACCTGGTACCAATCTGTTAGTTGCCGTTTATGAAATCCTGACAAGGAACACAACTGTGTTTGTGCAATTTGCTTATAATTCTTGATCTCGAAGATAAAAAGTAAGAAGTTGCGAGGAATTAGGTGTGACTGGACAACTCACTCGACCATTATCCACCAACTGGACCTTTCTGGGGGTTGAATCCGACATGTATTACGAATTATATTGATGATCTGGTTTGGAACACCACTGAGAGCCAGGCAAATGCAGCTTTTGACGAGTTATATGCTCTTCTCGCAGATCTGGGATTCGGGGTCAGTAAAAAGAAATTGGTCCAACCTACAACCACTTGCATTTACTTGGGTATCGAAATTGATACAGGAATGTACAGTCTCAATCCCACAAGATAAACTCAAAGAAATCGTTGAAATAAGTAGGTCTTGGCGCAACAAGGTTACTGGCTCCAAGAAAGCACTGCAGTCAATTCTTGGTAGTCTTCTTTATGTGACAAAATGTGTCAGGGTGTCACAGGTATTTCTAAACAGAATGCTTAACCTCTTCAGATCTTCAATATCCCTTCTCGATTTGGGATATTGGTGTATAAGGATGACAGGTCCAAGGTGCATAATATTGCACCTCTAGGAATTTTGCCTAGTGATTTCAGTTTTGTGATGAAGTGTTGAGTATCTCTAATGTAAGATTTTGTTTTTGGTACATATTCGTTTTGTGAATTTTGGGGAGTAGGTAAAACCTTCCCTCACTGAATTGGTCAATACTGAGATAGTCAAAGTTGTCCTCAGTAATCAGTCCCTTAGATCTTATTTGAGTCAAGGTATCATCTATCCTTCTTTTGATCTCAGGAGTTGGGTCATTCTGAAGTTTAGTATAGAAGTCACTGTCATTGAGTTGGCGATAGCCTTCTCTCAGATAGTCACTAGAATTCATAATCACAACTGCTGATCCTTTGTCAGCTTTTTTAAATACTATGTCAGGATTTTGTGTCGAATTTGCTAAGATTATGGTACCTTAGGGGTTAAGGTTTAGCCTTAAGGAGGCCTTGTTTAAAGGCTCTTTGAAAGACATCTAATAATTGGTGGGTATTAGGCGGTAAATCCGTATATAGATTCTCACATTTATCCAGATTTGCAGCTAGGAATCCCACTAGTTCTGCCTCCTCAGGATTGAGGTGGTCAAAATGTCCATGGTCCTTATGGAAGTGATATTTTAGACAGAGTCTTCGATGGAACTCTTTAAAATCAGTCCAGATTTGGGATTTGTCAGGAGCACCAGGTGTTGGACAAAATGTAAGGCCTTTCTCCAAAGCTTTGGTTTGTTCAGGGGTAAGTGTCACATCAGATAGGTTAATGACAGTGTGGCCAATGTAATTGTCCATACATTTTACCTTGAGGTAGAATCCCAGGAGGGACTGTCTTGGCATCCTCCTTAATTTTATTCAAGATATTTAATCCTCTCCATCATGGATGATGTGGAGTGGTATTAGAGAAATAAATATCTTTTTATTGAAAATAAGAGAAATAAGGTGGAAAACGCTAGGCTCCTAAGGAGCAGAGGGGTGGCCATAAATATCTTTTTATTGATTTCAATGAACAATAATAATACTATTATTATTTACAGAGGTGTGATGTCATGTAATATTGTACATTTATTTAGAATCTATTTAGTTCTTTGAATGCTGTCTGTCTTCTGTTATTTGGGCCTCCTTTCTGTTGGCGGTGCCTTGGTTGGGCCTTCCTTCTTTTGTTGGCAGGAGACTGGTTTTCCCTGGTTTGAAGTTTCTTAGACACTTTATTTCTTGCAGCATCTTTGTATTTGCTGTCCAAACTTTGCCGAGAATTCTTTGAAGTTCAGCCACTTCTGCTTGCAGGCTAGTTTTAACTGCAGTGTATTTGCTGTTCAGTTGGTCAGCCCAGAAGAGTGTAAGATCTCTTTTGAGGGGCCACGGTGGGAGAGTGGTAACACTCTCGCCTCCCACCTCTGAGGCCAGGGTTCGGTTCCCGGCATGGCCTCAAGTGGGAAAGCTGGTAGTTGCTTGCTGTTGGTTGGCAGTTTACAGTACAGAAAGAACCCTGATGAACTGTATGTACTGGTTTCCTCCGCCCTTCTAACTACCCGTCGTGATATGACCTGTACAGTGTTGAAAGCGACGTAAAACCCCAAATAAATAAATAAATTAAGTAAGATCTCTTTTGCAGCTGCTGACCACCTTAGCCCATTTGGGTTTAAAATGGTGATCTTCAGATTGTGGTGGTGAACATCTGAAATTGCATATACTTGTGAAGTGGCCTTCTTTGAATTGCTGTTTCACATGGTGGAGACTTGTGGCTGTACCAAGCTTTTTTCTTAGGTTTTTCTTAACTTCTTAGCTTTAAAATAGTGCATCTTTGCTGCAGCAGAGTATCTTTGTCTGCTGGTGCTCTCTCTGTCAGATGAAAGGGAGCCAGAACTTTTTCTCTTGTTGGGTCTGCAGATTTCTTCTCCTTGAGGAGCTTCTCTGCTACTGAGTCAATGAGGCTAACTGTTTCACCGCTCAATATGTGTGCAGGAGTAGGAGTTCCAGAGGCTGGCATATTGAATGCAGATGCTGAATTTACACCCATATCATTCATAGCATTGCTGAGGGCTGTTTCACCCTCACTCATGGTAACCCAGTGAATAAGGATAAAATTTAAAATGTGTGAGTGACTTGACACCTGCAGGAGTCGAGTCACTCACACATTTTAAATTTTATCCTTAATTCCAATGTTGTTATTCTTAACTTCTTAAGTCCACAACTTAAGTTTCAGTCTATAATCAGATCTGTATGTAGCTATGGTGACCTTAACTTATTGCCACCTCACTGTAACTGTGATACATAAATTAAAGTAGTCACATTAAGTGTAACCTTAATTTGATTAATGCCACATGTATATAAGTGGCCTGGTTTGAGTATGTAAATAAATGTTAGTTTTGTATACTAGATTAAAGAATAAATAATTTTATCCCAGTGGGGTATTATCCATTTCATAATTTTATCATCCCCTACCTGGGGCACTTTTTGTGCAATTTGCTTATAATTCTTGATCTGGAAGATAAAAAGTAAGGAGTTCCAAGGATTTAGGTGTGACTGGACAACTCACTCGACCATTATCCACCAACTGGACCTGCCGGGGGGTTGAGTCCGACTCTCTAGATTTATAAACTGCTTCATATGTATCACTGTTAGGGAAATGTAAACCTACCTCCTTGTCATTTACTAAGTACCAAGTTGACTGAAGTGAATGAAACTTTTTTTGGTATTGGCAGACTGAATTGGGTTAGTATCTGAAGTGGACCTACCTCTTGGTCGAGATATCTGATCCTTAGCTTAAAATCCTGCCTAAGAATATTTTGTAATAACAGAAGTACTGTTCAACAGTAATCAGTCACCTGTAATCGCCAGTACTGACAGTACTACCCAGTACAGATGTGTCAAGCACGAGCTCATTCTTTTTGTAAGGACTAATTTGGCCAGTCAGTACATGGCTGTGTTCTGTGATCTCTTCTTCAAGTAACAGCCATTGATTTATCAAACATCTGCTAAATGTTCTCCTTTGACTAACCAGATAAGTCACCTGTTTCTTTATAAGAGGATCTAAAATTAACCACAGTTCTGTCATTATGGGCATTGGCTCAAACCCAAGGTCATGCCCAGGACTAGTAATTTTTTGTACTATTTTTTTACTACATTCCATTTGCGAATACGCATAAGTTTTGCCTTTTTGTGACCAATACGAGGCACATACATGTTTATACTGTACTCCTTTTGGTTTCATGGGTTTGCTTCTGCATACATACACCTTTATTAAGGTATACACAAAGGGGAGTCTTTGCCGTACTATCATTGTTTTTATCTTGTGCTCATTGAGTACTACCTTGTGCGGAGTGTCTTTGTGCATGTGCCCTGCGAACTCTGTCAATTGTTTCTGTTTCTAGTCAGCTCTTAAACTCCTTCTGCTCCATTCGACAGAGGAGCACATGGCTGACTTTTCTTCCAGCCCGCGGCTGGAAGTCAGTAGCATCATCATTATTCAATGACATAATCTAACACAGATAGATAGAACAATAGATTTATTTTATTATAATAACATGTAATATCTTTACAATATGATAACGACCTGACATTTTGATATTTTTTACTCAGCTGTTATGGTCTTATATTCTCAATTGATATTAGTTAATCATGCCAATTTCACAGAGTTACTGTACTCAACTTGACCTTTGACCTTGGTTCATCTGACCTTTACCTTTCGATGAGGTTAAGTGTGGTATTGTTAGTGACCTTCTGGCATAATCAGATGTTAAACACACTGACTAAGTCATCCTTGAATCTATTCCAACATGGCTATAGAATCAATCAGAACTTGACCTTTGTGTCACCTTTCACCCCAAGGTCAAGTAATTCACATTCAGGTTTTAGGTACTTTATTTGAATGACTTGGCTACTGTATTGTCAACTTTGGGGTTATTTTCAAAATTCGGTTCCTCATTCTAAATTGTATTTCATCTTTACCCCAAGTCATATTCTAACTATTAAACACTTCCTTGTTCTTTAAACTTGGGGACTTTCTCACTGCCTTCTGAATATTAATTTGAACTTGTCATCTGTGGGGTCAATCTGCATCAATCTGACGTTTCTAGTTCTGGGGGTCATTCTCCCAAGGAACTGATTCAGGACTTCAGCATGTTAGTAGGCAAAATGATTTATTAAAATATTTTATTAAAAATGTACAATCATATGTCGAAATAAATATATTATATATAATGTGCCAATGAGAAAATGATAGATAATATATTATTATAATCCCAGCCATGCTTTTTATTATTCATGGCCCTTGGGGACTCATGTCACTTTTAACACAAGATCATAGTTAAGCTCACAGGTACAATCACATATAACAAATTACAAATTAATTGGTATTTCAAAACTGAAAATTTAGTGTGATAACAATTCGTTACGTTTATACCATGCTTTGATTAGTAAACAAACAGTGTCTTCTGATGATAATTGTTTATGTAGGTAAATATTTCCAACTGATTGGAAGCCAATACGATTTCTGTTTAACGTTCCTCTCTAATTTTATTGTATTAACTCTTGTTATTCAAACTTACTGAAATTCTAATTTGAGTTTATCTTATGTTTGCCAGACGTAAGCTAAGGCCTATTTATATATGTTAACCTCTTGTTCTCCCATTTTGTCTTTAACCTAAGGTGACCTAAAGCTATCTAAAATCTTAAACTATGTTCATAATTACCTTGCAAGTGTATATAAAATAGAGTTTAGATGTATATTGTAAATAAATTGAAATTCTCCATCAGGTTTTTTATTTGCATTCTAATTCTCATAATACTTTTATAGAACTTTATTTCCATCTGAAGACAGATTCCATGCACACCAAAAAGAAAAAAAAGCAGAAAACTATAATCATTAACCCGAGACATAGCATGGTCAACACCATGGGAAGAAAGTGGAAAAAGCAGAAATTAGGGTGGATATGCTAGTGCAAAGAGGTAAGTTTTGAGCTTATTTCTGAATGAGTGGAGAGAATTGGCTGAACATACATCATTAGGTAAATCATCCAAATCTTTGGAGAATCATAAGCAAGCTAAGGCCAAAATGCTTACTTGACTTATATACTGAATGGCAAAGTGTGGGACCTCAAGGAACACACCATTAGCTTGGCTTTTATGTGTATTATAAACATTATGTCTAGGTTTGAGGAAAGGTACAAAATATTTTGGATTACCGCTATGTCAGAACTTGTACACTAGTAAGGTAATCTTGAATATAGAACAGTTTTCAGTAGTCAACCAATGGAGAGTCTTCATAACAGGAGTAATGTGTGAGTACGTAGTGGCATTAGTAACAGTTCTATCCATACTATTTTGAGCACATTACAGCTTACAAAGATCAAGACCTGAGCGACTCCTAAACAAGAAATTATTGTATTCAAGTCAACTCCCAATTAAAGCATTTGCCACTATAAGCTCAGCATGACATGTCAGATAGCCTCTGAAACAAAATCCCCAGCAAATGGAGAAAAAACTTTTAACTCCTGTGGGAAAGATTACTGTCATTAAAACTTTAGCCCTACCAAAATTTAAACACCTCTTTACAGCACCTCGAATTTCATAAAATATATCATTAATCTATTTTTACCTTTGTTTGGGATAACAAGCCTGCTAAGATAAATAGAAATTACATGACTAGAAGCTTCAACATTATTATAATATAGTCTTATATTGTATTTTCATCAGTGTGTACAGGTCTCAATTGTGTTTTATTACTGAATTACACGGTTTTAAAACAATGATAGCAAATTTGACAAGCATACTTAACAGAAAGTCAGTATAAATCTTGCAAACACTGGCACATGGAACAATCTTTCTATAGGTGGTTCTGACACAGTATTTAAAACGTGACCATCAATATGTTTATCACATTGGCATGTATTACAAAAATTACACATCCGTTAAACATATATTAAAAACAATCAGCATTTCAAAAATTATACCAAGAGACATCAAGTCATTTGAGTGTGTTTATCATTTATAGTTATAATTCATGCAACTGGTTAAAACAAACATAGCAACATTTCCAACTGCAGTGTTTTCCTGTGTTGCAGTGTCAAGGCACTGCGGGATTCTCATTTGTGGTGTCTAGGCATCAAACTTGTCAGTCCCTCCCACTGGGGTTGAAATGATTTGGTTATGCCTTAAGGCGTTACAGGCCTACTGTTAGTACTGGTAAACGTTTTGTGTAACACTGTATTTAAATTCTGTGGGGCCCTTTCTGAATTACAAATTACATTGTTAACCCAACTGTGATTGGCTGGCCAGTGGTCAAGCGCCAGTTTATGGCTTGTCCTTGCATTATAAATTTGAAAGTCAAACTGTGTGGACATGAAACGAAAATTTGGAAAGAAAGAGATTTTATTTCGATTTTATGTGTTGTTTTTTAATTGATTTTAACTCTGCAACGGAATGTGCATTTAAATTTAGGATTAAACGAGCTTACCTGTAAGTGAAGTTTGATTGTGATTCTATTGAACCACACACAGCAATGAAGGAATTAACTGAGATGCAGACTTGCATATGCCTCAGTATTTAACAACATAGGTAAGAGGTGACCCAGATATATAATATCCTGGGTGGGTAATACAAGAAAAAATGGTGGGCAGTTAATTCCTTCGTTGCTGTGTGTGGTTCAATAGAATCACAATCAAACTTCACTTACAGGTAAGCGCATTTAATCCTAAATTGTATCTCACTACACACACAGCAACTCCAGAATTACCTGAGATTTGAAAGTCACCTGTGGCCTATGTGAATAACGAAGTATAGAGTGTGTTGTGTTGTAAAGAAAAGGCAGGGTTTGTTAGACAGCCATGGACATTTTTTATTACAAACATCAATGACTATAAATGTTTTACAGAAGTTGTTTCCCAAAGGTGTCACTTTTTCAAGGATAGGTTTATTATAGAATTGTGCAAAGGTTTTGGCATTTGACCATGAAGCTGCTGATAAAATGTCTTGAAGTGGTAGACCGATGCTATAACTTTTTGAGGTTGCAGCAGCCCTTGTGCTATGAGTGGTAAATGTTTTAATGTTAACTCCACTACGTTGTAGCATACATTTAGCCCATCGACTAACAGTATCAATGCTAACTGGTTTATGCGGTTTGACAGCACTTATTAGTAGTTGGGTTTCCTCCCTTCTCAGCCCTTCTGTAAGGGAGAAATACTGTTTCAGGTGCTGAAGGACACATAAATCTGTATTGGCATACCTTTGAAACACCACAACAGATTTATGACGCCCTGGTTTGGAAGTTTTTAACAACTTTCTGATATAAAATGTGCAGGAGTGATCATTTAGCTGGATATCATTCACATTGAAAGCCTGAACAGTTTGTAGTCTTTGACCTGATAAGAATAGTAATAGAAGAACTAATTTCATAGATAAATCCTTAAATGATAATGTTTGTAAATGCAAAGATGCTAGGTAATCAAAGAAAATTTTAATATCATATGTACATGTATAACGTGGCAAAGAAGGTCAAACATTAAAAATTCCTTTCATAAATTTGTTCACTAATGCAGAATTTTCACAGTCTATGTGGAGTGTGGAGATGGCTGATCTGGCAGTGTTGATAGTGCTGTAACTGAGCCCATCCTCATAAAGGGAAACTAGATAATCTAAAAACACAGCTACAGGAGCACAAAGGGGATTTTCATTCCTTTTACTGCAAAAGTCAGCCCATTTATGGAGGTATGTAGAATACCGTGCTTTAGTTTTTCCTGTCCAAGTTTGAATGGTAAGGTCTTGAGCTGACTTTGATATGCTGCTTGCTGAGATGGACTTCCTGATATAAGACATGCCAGAAGGTTCAATTTTCTGTGAAGGCTGTTTTTCCTTTCTGGCTGAGCTGGAAGTCTTAGTAGATGTGCATTCCTGTGTATAAAAATAGGATGTGCAATCAGCATATGTTAAGCAGATGAGAAGAAAACTTGAAAAGGCCAGAATGGGATCAGCAACAACCCTGTAGCCTGATCCAGGCTGATCTTTTGCAACACTTTTGGAAGGAGGGCAAATGGTGGAAAGGCATAAAAATTTAACTTTCGCCAATTAAGTGTGAAAGCATCCACTGCAAAAGCACCAGGGTCCGGTCTATAACTGACATACGAGTCTAACTGGGTATTCAGTCTTGAGGTAAAGAGATCAAGTGTGCATGTGAGAGAAGAAATATCTTGTAAACTTTGAAATGTACTAGGGTTTAATTGCCACTCAAGTTCTGTAGCAAATGTCCTACTTTCAGCATCAGCCACAACATTGAGTTTGCCTGGTATATGAGCAGAACTCAGCCAAATATTCCTGTCTTTAGCATAGTGCCATATTTCCTGAGTAATCATGTTACAATCTTTACTTTTTGACCCACCCATTTCTCGTATATATGCCAAAACAGTAACATTGTCAATTTGAAAACGGACATGTGTGTTTTGGAGATGAGAACAAAATGATTTCAAAGCAAATAGAACAGCCTTTAATTCCAAGTGGTTGATGTGCTTACTCCGTTCAGAGGGAAGCCATTCCCCAACTGTTTTTAAACCTGTGGATTTGTTAAAAGTGCCCCACCCAAGGCTAGAGGAATCTAATCTGTGGCAATAAACATTGAGGGGTCATCATGAGTTAGTGTGGAGTATGAAGTATTAATATTTCTTTCACTTCCACCAAGCAACTCCTCACATGCTGCTGAAGATAAACACATTGTCTTATCAAAGTCACCCCTGCTATGTTTCAGTCCATCTATTTTATCTTTTTCTAGGGACCTGTAGTACAATGGCCCATACATGACCCCTGGAAAAACAGCAACAAGTAGTCCAATAACATGACACACATATCTAATGGATGGAGTTTTTATACATAGTATAGATAAACACTCTTTTTGTATTGCCAGTTGTTTTTCTGGGGTAAGTGAAACAGTCATTTCTTCAGAATTCAATTGAAATCCTAAAAACTCCAGAGCTTTTGTAGGAGTTAGAATAGACTTTTCTGTGTGTATAACAAAACCTAATTTGTTCAATAACTGGACACAAGCTGTAACACTTTCACAACAGGACTGATAAGTGTCTGCTTTCAAATAAATATCATCAATGTAACAAAACACCTCATGGCCTTCACACCTGAGTTTAGATAACACTGGCTTGAGTAATTTTGTAAATTTCCTGGGGCATGGAGACAAACCATTTGCAAAGCAGGTGTATTTATAAAAAAGTATTTTTCCATGCACACTTTAGGAAGTTTTGATGTTCAGAATCAATTGGCACTGAATAGTAGGCATGTTTAAGATCTATAGAAGCCATATAACACTGAGGTCTCATCAAAGCTAATGCACTCTTCAAAGTATCCATTTTGAAGTGGTGGTATTCCAGAGATGTGTTAAATGTTTTCAAATTTAGAATCATCCAGACAGAACCATCCTTTTTTGGCCAAAAAAAATGTTTGATAAACAATCTCCTTCTTCATGTTCACATTTGATCAGAACACCTAACTGAAGTAAGTCCTGTGTTTCTTTTTCTATCAATACAATTTCTGTATCATCAAAGGTAAAGGAGGATGGTGGTTGGTTTTGCACTGGATTATCAATAAATTCTAACTTGTAACCATTTATCATTAGTAAAATTTCATGATCAGAAGTTATTTGTACCCATTGATCTTTACAATGTTGTATTTAACCAGCAGTGAAAAGAGAACTGTCATGATATGCTTGAAAAAATGACAAGCGCCGTGGCATACCCCCCACCTTAGCTATACCCTGGTGGGCGCTTTTTAGATGTCGACCCATGCCTGTCCCTGGACTCTCCCTTCTTGGACTCAAGTGCATTAGAGGATTTGTATCAATTTTGCGCTATATAAATCCTACTATTATTATTATTAATGACAAATGATTCAAAAGAGGTGCTTACCACATTTGCCACAGATGAAGAAGGAGAATTTAACGCCTTTTCTTTGCTTTGTCCACTCCATACAGAGATTGCTTGCCTTTGCCCTCCCAGGTCTTTTTGTTGGGCCAGTAGTTTTCCATGGCACAAAGCCATGGCGCTTGTCATTTTTTGACTGCCACTGATTTTTGTTAGAGTCTTTCATGATACCGGCTTCCTGTTTCATGTCTTTTACAGTTTTGCAATGTCATCACCAAACAATTGGGCAGTGACAGGGACACTTTTATTCAGTATACCTGCATATTCCCTCTTTATAGCAGGGTGCAGTGTATCTCTCCTTTGGTATGACAGCTCTTGACTTGCATGCCCAAAGAGAGCCAGGGCACCACACCCTTTGCTGACCAGCTGTGGGATCTGTAAGGACTGAGGTGATTTTGTATTGGCCAGAAGTAGGTCAAGGATTTGTATGATGGCTGCAGTGCCAGCATTTATGCTTCTTTGTACATGGGACACCTTAAGGTCATCTGTACGCTGAAACTTGGACAGATTTTGCCAGACTTCTGTGTTACATTTTAGCACAACCAGGTTGGGGCAGTTATCAGGCTGTATGCATGTTTTAATTTTTGTGTCACTACTTCATTGTTAAGATTTGTCAAAAACCTATTAGACACCTTCCCAGCAAGTTTAGCATGAATTGGTGGTCCTGTTTCCCCAGGAGTGGAGAAAGGGTCATCCAACTCATCAAATATATCCACATCCCCAATAGCATCACCAGACTGTGACTCAAACAAGTCCCCCAAATCATCAAGGTTAGAAGCAGGTGGCACAGCTGTCATTTTCTTTGCCTTTGAAGGCATTTCATCATCTGTATCTGAGTCACTATAATGACGCTTGGATGGTTGGCCTGCAAGTGATGTCCAAGCTTCACCCATCTGTAGCATGACTTTAGTCATAGCAGTGATGTTCTGCTGTATTTCACTGAGGGTAGTAACATTAATAGCATCCATTTTGTGGGTGGTCATACCCTGAACATTGGCTGTGTGGGTAGTCATACCCAGATCATGAGCATCTTGGGTAGTCATACCCTCAAAATCAGCTCCATGGGTAGATACAGTCAAACCTGTGTATAAAGACAGCCCAAGGGAAATGCTAAAAATGGTCTTTCGTAGGGGTCGGTCTTTATATGAAACCATTGTATGAATTATTTTCCTGTCAATGGGTTTCTCTCTCTATTTAGTAAGCATTACAATCCATAATCTGTTTGACATTAGCATGTTAGAGATCAATCCCAATGTAGCAAATAAGAGAATAGTAGTCAAAGTTACTGTCTTTGTAGAATCATGTCAATTGGTGTAAAATGATTATTTAACAAAATAGAAATGTACAAAGTACATGTAACAGCAGAAAGTTTGGATTAAAAAATGACCATCACTAATTCTGTTTAAATCTCTCCCTCATTTGTAATACCCATTTAAAGCTGGTTTTGTTTGCTTTTCTTATTTAACACAGACCATATGGTAAATAGTCCCTTGCAAAGCTTAGCCAGTTCAGCTTTCCATTCATCCACAGTGTACTGATCTACACACATCCCTTTTGCTTCCCAGCTATGCCACACTTTCTTTAAAAGGATTATAGATATCCCTTGTTTAATAATGAAGAAAAGAGACATGCATTTTAAACCTGTGTTTATTGTTAGGGTCTTAATTGAACATGTATGTGGAAATGGACAACGGGGGGACAATTCACAATAGATATAGCCCATCCATTGATTAGCAGTGCCCATGTTAGCCTCTAGTCTCCATTGTGTGGTCTCTTGTATAGAGTTTTTTTTGTGTTCTTGGGAATTATTTTAGCGGTCTCTGGTCACAACTAAGGAGTGGTCTCTATTCGGGGTATGTTTCATATCTAAATTTCATTGCGGGGAATAAAAGCGGTCTTAACTAGCAAGTGGTCTCTGTTTAAGAGTGGTCACATGTACAGGTTTGACTGTATACCCTGATCCTCAGCCCTTTGGGTAGATATACCCTGGTCATTTGATGCAGCACTTGGAATGGAACAGAGACCTGGATCCATGTTTATCAGTGAAAGAGCTCTATACAATTATATTAAGTATGTAGTTAGGCGTGTCAATCTGTCTTAATGGTGGACAAAAAATTAGTCGTTATTCCAATACAAAAATAAAAAGTTAGAAAATAAGTATCCACAAATCTAAACTATATAACTATGAACAGCAAAAACACACTTTAGAAATAAATACAAAGTTCACACAAAGTTCACACAGAGGCCAGAGAAAACATGTCTATACTGAGTGATAGCAATCCTTATGAGGGATATGCAAGCCTGCATCTCAGGTAATTCTGGAGTTGCTGTGTGTGTAGTGAGATAGAATGGAATATTATCCTTATGTGACTAGTGAAATTTAATGAAAATACTTGATTTTTTTTTTATTTTACATGGTTGTGTTGAATTATAACATCAAGGACATTGTGAGAATGTACTGAACATTGAACTCTTTCATCGTTGGCTGTACTGATATCTGCTGAGAATATTGTCATCTACACGACCTCAGGCTTGTCTTGGCTATACCACAAAGGGACGGTCTAACCTGTTTACTTCACCCTTGCTTTTACTGGAATTAGCCAAGCCAGATCTGATTTCATCATTGAAAGCACCCTCAGAATGCTTTTCCTTTGTGTTTTGCAGTGATACAAAAATTATAAAATATAAAATTGTGTCAGTACTGCGAGAATTTGACTGTTATATGATGGGAAAAGGAAAGGCTTGGTGCAGACTTTGTGAGAAAGACATTTTTTCCCTACAGGGAAGAGGTGTCCCATTCACTTGAACAAAGAAGTTGGAGGAAGTACTGTGCAGAAGGTTGGTAAACAGAAAGACACTCAGTTGAATCCTGTAACCAAGAGCTCGGCTGTGCCTGGGTGAAGCACCTCTATAAGCACTCCTAAGGGGACCTATCTGTCAAGAGGGGTTTATCCCCCGGTCTCACTGACCAGAGTGTCTCTGATAGTGCTGATTCGACTGCAGAAGATGGTGCCCACAGAGGGATTCAAGAGAAGATCTTGGCTGAGTTACAGCAGATGGGGAACAGGCTGAACCATGTGGAGGACCAGATGGCGGGTGCAGCAGCAGGACAGTCAAGTCTCAAGGACAAAAAGAAGTTAAGTACTATTAAAAAGTGCAAAAATCATAAAAAGTTAAACTCTCATACTGATGTGTTTGATACGTGAGATTCTTCTGATAATGAGTCAGATTTTCCTCCTATGTAACTCTTTAGATCCTCAAAGGCCCTCCAGAAGAAAATTGAAAACCTCAATAGCGGAACTTGAGAAAGACCAAAAAGCTCAAGGTAACAGTAATAGTGAAAAAATTAAGTCAAAAAGGGGGAGTAGAATTTTTGGTCAATAAACATCTAGCCTGGCCTCATGAGCACATTTTTTGGAGAGGGCGAGTTGCCAAAGATTGACTTATGACCAGCTTACTCTCTCACAATTTGTACAAGGCTTTGTTAAGAATATTATGGATGAGAAAGATATGAAATATAGGGACAGAATGTTACCTTAGAGACTTGATGGAAGACACCACTGATTTCAGTTCGGGAAGTGCGAAATCTGCACATGCGGTATTAATGTGCGAGATGGAGAGGAGGGCGGTTGACTGGTTTGATTCGGACAGAATCGATAGAATTCGCAGGGCTTATGCCCAACGTCACACTGTCACTAGTAAACAAAGCTGGTGAAAAGGCTCTGGTGTGGGCGGGTGCCCTTGGTTCTGCAAGGCTTTTCAAAGAGTTCTCTGTCAATCTAACAAAGATCATGAGGTAAATGGGCGTTTGCATAAACATATCTGTGCTTTCTGTTTATCTCAAAACTGTTTCTTATCTCACCCTGAAAAGGATTATCATTTTGCGAAAAAACATGCTGCTTCAAAAAACAAGGCGTGGGCTGCTCAGTATTAAGGTTGAGCAGCAAGCATGACTGTCCTAAAAGTAGTGTTGTTAAAAAGGGTCATATTGATGGTGGGGATATTGTGACTATTTCCCCTGGGAATCTAGTGAATCACAAGGATTTTGTAACTAAAGATGTGGTTCATACAATAATTTTTTTATAGTTCATGTGTTAACAAGAAGAATGCTAGTAATTTACTGGCTAGAAGTAACAAAAGTCGAACTATAGTAAAAGGTCATGATAAAGGTATGGTAGATCCACATCAGTTTGACATTATAAAGTCTAGAGTAGTCAAAACACATGTTCAAGCTCAGGTGAGTACTGCTGGTGTTACTCTGCATGGTCCCCTGGTTCAAGGAAGGTCTCCCCCACAGGTAAGGGTGCAAAAGCCTGAGGGGTCAAAATAGCACGTCGCACCAGTTAACATGTTGTTATTTAGAAATTTTGTGGGTTTTGACTATTTAGCTGATATTTTGATACAGGACGTTAGCTTGCATTCTGTAATGGCGTATCTTGAGTATTTAGCTTTAAACGATGTGTTTGTATATATGGTTGCTAACAATGTTGCTGCTATCAAAGCCAATTTTGTAATGTATATTATTGATCACTCTGTTATGGATCACCCTTGAATCAAATGTTTTCTGAAATCCATGAGAATTAACAGATCATTGTACGAAATATCATCACTTTGCAAACCCTGGTGGATATTGTACACCTGTGTAATCATATTCATTTTGGTCGAATTTTTAAGTCTGTCTTTTTGATTGCCTTGTAGGATTTTTAAGAATTTCTAACATTGCTCCCCGTGCAATAGCAGCTTTTGGTCCAGGTAGACATCTTATTCCGTCTGATGTAAAAATTTCTAAAAATTTCATGACCCTTGCCATTAAATGGTCAGAAACAAATCAGAATAGGGATAGGATCCATTATATTTCCTTGCCAAGATTACGTGGCCATACATTATGCCCTGTTACTGCATTGCAGAAAACCATAAGTATGTATAACCATCTACCTTGAGAACCCTTTTTTTTAATTAAGACTTGTTCAGGTTGGACAGTTTTGACTGATTCTCGAATCAGAAAAGTCTTGCCCAAACTCAACATGAGATTGGGACTATGTTCCAAAAACTTTACTTTTCACTCCTTCCAATGTTCAGAAACTACTCTGGCTTTCTTTCAAAATTTTATAACTATTCTATAATTTTTTCTATTACCGCCTCCTCCCTGGTGGATCTTGTGATTTGGCATATCTGTTTTTCATGCTAAGCTGTGTAATTCACGTCATAACATTTTTGCGGGTTGGCATTTAGGTGCCAACCTTAATCATTCCTTCACCCCCAATTTTTGGTCACCCCTGTTTTATAATAGAGTGGACACTGTCCACATGGTCGATTTTGATTGGTCAAGGCTTTGACCGCCATGTGTTTGAAGGTAATAATGTCAGATTTGAACTGGCAGTCGATGAAGAAGCATTTATTTTAGGAAAATAGTTTTTGATTTTATACAAATTTTTTTTTGTGAATTTATTTATTTATTTGATTCAACTCCTTGGTTCTCATCTACACAATTTTCATGGCAGCGAAACAGAAGCACAGATTGGCAGGTAACCCTTACAACTTGCGTAAAAAGGTTGAGATTCCCGTTGAAATTCAGTTGGAGAATGACAGTGCATTTTTACACGAATTTGCCTCTCAGCCAATACCGGGTCAGGTTTTGGGGTCACAAACCGGGTCTGATACTGACAGTACCAGTACTGACGAAAGTACTGGTTTGAATATTAGTGGTGTGGTGTATTCGGAGTCGGATTTGGAAAAATCTCCCGTTGTCAAACATAGAAAACATTTTAAAAATTCTATACTACACCCAGTGGCCAGCACCTCAAAAATGTCGGATCAGAGAGAGGAAAAATTACCGGATCAAGCACTGATTAACCAAAGAATCTTGTCTCAACTGGACGCGATTGGTAAGAGGTTGACTGTTATTGAACATAAATCGGCTTCTCCTGCCAAGCCTAAGGCTAAAAAATTGACAAAAAAGAAGGGTACTGCTAGTTCAAGTCTCAAACGTTCCTCTGTAGAGGAAGTTGGTAGTGATATGCCTAGTTTGTACACTCTTCGAAATGATAGATCGATTCAAGATCAGATCCAAGATAGGCTCAGGGAATTATCTGGCGTTGATAAACGAGGTATGGATCAAAAAATTAAAAGCCAAAGGGGTGGGGCTGTAGATATTTTTGTCAAGGAAAAGGTAAAATGGCCTCACGAATATGTCCTAGCTGGTAACACAAAAGACAGAATCACCTATAACCAACTAAATATAACTCAGTGGATGGCAGGTTTTTGTCGAATTATGAAAGAAGAGAGTTGCCAAATTACAAAAAATCACATGCTTGAGTATTTGATTGCCTTATTAGATGATTCTAACGATTTTTCGTGGCAGGCAGCAAAGGCTAGCCATGCTGTGTTATTATGTCGCATGGAGCAAGGTGAAGTTAGCAGTTGGTCAGAAACTGACAAAATTGATCGTATTAGGAGAGCTAATGCCCAACGACATGTCCTTCCCACCCAAAATAATGTTGGGTCTCAAAAATTTCGCAAGACTCAAAATCCTCAAAAATCCACCAAGTCAATGCCCTGTGTTTATTACAATGACAACTCGTGCAATTTTAACAAAAATCACGAAACAAAGGGCGTATTCTACCGCCATATTTGCAGTACATGTTTTGCACAGGATGGTAAGGTCAACACCCACAGTGCCCTGGACTGCAAACAAAAAAGGACAAAAAACGAGTAACCCTGGGCATGGTCAATACAGCTCAGTCACAGCCTGATTATGTCCAGGATCAAGTCCCTGATCAAAAAATTGCTAGTCATTTTTCTTGTAGATATGTATATAATTCTTCTGTACAACATACTACTTTTGTCAATGAATTTTCTGTGCAGAAAAACACATGGAAAAATGGTATCATGATAGTAAATGTTTTAAACCTGTTGTTCCTAGTGTGACCTTTGCAGATGTTGTCAAAAATAAGGTGTTGGTGTCACAGCAACACAAACATAGACCTCTGGTGGCTGTTCAGGGGAGGAGCCAACAACGCAAACCTCCTGAACTGGTCAAGGAGGTTTCAGGTACACCACAGATGACACATCTAAAAATGGCAGGACAAAACAGGTTGGTTAAGAAAGTCATGAGTGATGATGCCTCTTATGATTCAGTTCCATGTTTTAATAGATTTGCACCACTATCTCAGGTAAAAGATGAAGGTTACGATACTTTAGATAATGCTTTACTGTATGAATCCTCCCTTGATACCTCCACTTTTGCAGCCCTGGGCACTGGGGGGGAACACCACAGAGGTCCATCTACTGCAATTGACAAAAATGACAAATTTGACGCTTTGTTGGTCAAAAAGAAAATAGATCCCTGTCTCATTAGTCAGGCCATGACTTGTAGTGATTATAAAGCTTGTAAAAACCAAATGGGGGAACCTTTTGGTGTCATTCCCTTGTCCCCCCTGCTAGTGTATACGGGCCCAGAGACTAACAACAAACCAATGCCTGACCCCTTATCACTTCACAGGCACGTCAGGCAGTCAGGCTGTCCAAATTTTCTGGGTAGCCGTATTCCAGTGGATTCTAAATTAAACATAAAAAATTGGAGGTTTCATTTACAAAATTTTTGGGATAAACAGCTGGTTGATCTACTGGAATATGGCTTCCCACTTGATTTCAACAGAAATGCACGTCTTGTCTCTACTGAGGAAAATCACTCCTCAGCTACAAAATTTGCTTCTGATGTTAGAACTTATATATCGGAAGAACTTTAACATGAAGCAATGCTAGGCCCCTTTATCAGTAAACCAATAGATCTTCATGTCTCTCCATTCATGACTAGAGAGAAACCAGACTCCAATGTTAGGCGTACCATTGTTGATCTTAGTTGGCCAGATTCTTGTTCGGTTAATGATGGAGTACTCAGAGATGAATACTTGGGTTCGAAATTTTTGTTGCATTATCCATCAGTTGATGATATAGTCAATAAATTAAATGAACTGGGACCTGGCTCACTTATGTTTAAAATCGACATTAGTCGAGCTTTTCGCCAGTTAAAGGTTGATCCTGGAGACATAGACCTATTAGGTTTAAAACAGGAGGGCTATTTTATTGACCAATCAGTACCTTTTGGTTACAGACATGGTTCAATTTTTTTTGAAAAAGTGACCGATAGCATCCGTTATATCATGAGAAAGCATGGTTTTAATAACCTCTTTAATTATGTGGATGATTTAATATACTGTGATTTACCATCAAAAATTCACCAGGCCTATGAGTTCTTATTAAAACTTCTGCCAAAATTAGGTCTAGATATCAATAACAAGAAGTTAGTGCCCCCCACAACCTCCATGATATGTTTGGGTATCTTGGTCGATTCTCAAGCTCGTACCATGTCTGTACCCCCTGAAAAGCTTGCAAGCATTGTTACTATGTGTCAACAATGGAAAAATAAAAAATCCTGTACAAAAAGACAGTTACAATCCTTACTGGGTTCATTGCTTTTTATATCAAAATGTGTTAGACCAGCTAGAATTTTCTTGAATCGTATGCTGGCATTTCTGAGATGCATGGGTGTTCAGAAAATAGCTACCCTCACATCTGAATTTTTCAGAGATCTGAACTGGTTCTGCACATTTTTGAAGCAGTTTAATGGTGTTGTATATTATGACCCTAGACCCATTCAGGCTGAGCTTCACTTGGATGCCTGTCTTACTGGCATGGGTGGTGTTTTTGAAAACCAGTGCTATGCCTTGCCCATCCCCAGGGATTTTCGTCAGTATTCCATTGTCCACTTGGAAATGCTCAATATTGTAGTTGCTCTTAAAGTTTGGGCCACTCAGTGGAGTAATAAAAAATTGCGTATAAAATGTGATAACATGGCAGTAGTAGAAGTATTAACTTCTGGTAAGACAAAAGATAACATTCTAGCCACTTGTGCTAGAAATGTATGGCTATTATCTGCAATATTTAACATATCCATTCATATTGAGCATATTCCAGGCAAACAAAATGTTATTGCTGATCTGTTATCTAGGTACCAATTTGACACTAAATCTTGGGACTTGTTAAACACCTATGTCCCAAATGTACTCTGGATACCCACTCATATAGATTTAACATGTTTAAATTTTTGTATTTAGTTTTAGAGCTATCTCCGGGGACAGCCCAGTTGGCCACCAGTGCGTGCAACCGGTTGCTCCAATCATTTCGGCCTGCAACTCAAAGAACATATAGCAGGATGTTTCAAGATTTCATGGGCTTCTTGGTGGCCTCTGGGCTATCCCTGGGCCAGGTAAACATTTACATTTTGCTTGCATTTCTAGAGTATTTACACTCAAATGCCTTAACTGCTACTAACATTTGTAACCATCTTGCTGGTATCAGAGCCTTTTTCATATTATATGGTCTTCCAACTGACATGTTTCAAGATCAAAGAATACAAATGTTTATGAAGTCCTTAAAAATTAATAGGCCTCTCATGATAAAATCAACCCCTGTCTTTTCAACCGACATGCTTCTACATATAGTTCTGCAGTCTCAAAAATTTGAATTTCCTCATATCTTTGCTGCCCTGTACCTTCTGGCTTTTTACTCATTTCTGCGTCTTTCCAACATTGTCCCTCATTCTTTCATGACTTTCGACATATCTAGACACCTGGCTAGAGGTGACATTATTTTTGGAGAGACGTCTGCTGTAGTAATCCTAAAGTGGTCCAAAACTAATCAGCTTAGAAATAAGGTACAATATGTTACCATACCAGTTATTCCTCACTCACTCCTATGTCCGGTAGTGGCACTTCAAACTATGATGCAAAAAATTCCTGGTTCCAAAAATGACCCATTGTTTGCTGTACCCAGGCATGGCAAGTACTTGCCACTAACAGATAGCATGGTTAGAAAACATTTAAACAGAGTTGTCAAAGCCTTGGGGTGGGAAAATCAAAAGTATACCTTCCATATTTTTAGGAGATCTGGGGCCTCTTGGGCGCATAATCATGGGGTCCCCATTCAGGCCATAAAAGACCAAGGAACTTGGTCGTCTGACTGTGTGTACAGATATATTTCTTCTGATACCCATTTCTCCTCTTCCCCACTCCTTACTGCCTTCAAACAGCACCTACAAGCTTGATGGGTGTTTGGGTGAGCCTTTCTTCTAAAAATTCTTAAAACTTTGTTTATTTACCTTTTGGCAAGTTAAGTAAGAAAATTGGGGTTTCACCCCTCACTGCCTTGCAGTGTAGTCAGGTTTCATTTTAACCTGCTTTTCAACAGGCATATTGCTGTGTAGTATTACATTTAGTGGGCTTGGCCCTAACCTTGTAAAAAATTATCATAAAAATCTGTACTTTGTATTATATATCAAGTTGTTATGGTTAAAATACCAGTAAATAACGCTATTTTCTTACTGATGGGTTCTCCCACAGATTATATGCTAAACATTCTAAGAGTGCATTATAGCCTGGCCCTCATGGGCCCTTTATTGTTGAAATGTATATGTGCTTGCTTTACAAAATATTTTAGTATTATAGTATTGTATTATAACGTAAAATATTTAATAAATATTAAAAACCCAATTCTGGGTGATTCATTGTGTTTAGGAGATTATCTTAATGTGCTTGACCTTTGACTGAAAACTTTGACCTTTGGTCTGTCTGACCCCTTCCCGGCAATGTTTGCCTTAAGCTTGACCTTCTGCTTCCCTCTGTTGGACTGGGGGGTTTGCTTTAGTGTATATGCTCTGGGAGATCATAATTTGCTGGGTTATGTGGCCAGTACTGCACTCTTGGTTTTGACCTTGGTTGAAGGTCGAATTGTTTTCACACCGAGCTTACATTATATTGGGTTTGAATCGTGCTGGATGGTTCGCCTTCTGGCTGTTATGGGAGATTATAATAATGCTCACATTGACATCGGGTTCCACCTGGTGATTTGACCTTTGACCTTTGATTGACTGTTAGATGAAATAGGGTTTTTATCAAACCCAAGCTATGACACTTCCTTGTGGTTCGGGAGATTATAATTAATGCCTCACAGGTTTGACCCGTTGGTCGCCACTGTGACCTTTTGCTTGACCTTGGAAAGTAAATTCACTTTTTAGTATCCCCCTTTGATATAACCTATTAACTTATTAATTTTATTAGTAGTGGGGGTGGGGGAATGTAAACATGAATTAATCATAAATGTAAAATAAAATGAATAAATAGAAATTTTAACTCCACTTCTTGGTTATTTTCTTTCCCCCTTGGGGGGTAATGTGCATGGTGGCATTAGGGTGCCACCGGGCTCATTCTTCAAAGGGGGATACCTTAAGAAGTGGGTATTTCGGTTTAGCTTTGACCATTCACTGACCACTTGGCATTTTCTGATTGGCTAGCCTCTTTTGGTCACTTTGCTTGCACGTGGAATCTGCCATTCCAACTTCAGTGGTCAGAGGGACAACTTCAAAACTTCCCTCCCTGCCCACCCATTCAAAAATTTCAAATTTGATGGGGTACAGAGGCCCCTCTTTCGGTTTGACATTGATTTTGTACTGTTTGCCCTTGCATATCCATTATTTGATATACACCATGTATTATGCAATGTACTAATATATATATATTTATAATACATGTATATATAATTACAATGTACTAATGAAGTTTTCTAGTTTCAGAATGTCAACAATTTCTGAGGAAATTGATATATTCTTTCGGATGGTTTCATCGTATGGCCAGCTTTTATGCTGTTTATTTGAGATCTCTTCCATTTATATTGCCATGGTGCTTGGGAATTGAGTGTGTGCAGCTGCTTTCCTAGATAGTTACCTGCTACCATGTGATATCACTAACCGTAGGGTGGACGTCCACTGGCAGTAGATGTGCCCTCCTGGCTTCAGTTATTAATGTCTTGTTGTGAATATTTTATTCATGAACAGTATAACATAACATGTGCTATCACCAATAGAAATGACATTTTAGGGCTATGTACTTATGTGCAAGTAACCTTTTCTTTACTAAGTGGCTATGTTTTTTATTGAAATAAAACATATTGGGTGGGCTGTATTGCACAGTCCTGTAAGGAGTACTACACTGAGCTAGACATGTTACAGGTATATAGTCCTGGCCTGAAGAACAGATTGTCATACATAATATATCGTGTTTTATTGTCTATATCCTTCTCTCTGACACTTTTATGTTTCATAAGTTGGATTTTTTAATTTTATGATCTTATGTGATATTATCTCCACAACTTGTTTTTATGCTATGGATCTTACCTATCAAGTATCAACCAGGCAGACTACTTCTGCCATGATTTTCTCCAACTCGCTTCCACAGAGGTTTTCTTACTTCCCTCTGTACATGTCTTTTATGGAGAAAGTAATATTTCCAGATCTTTTATACGTAACTTTTATATTTTATGTCATGCTCTTACCTATATTACATCATTTCATTAAACATGGAAATTTTATGAGCATTGCCCTTATATATACTTTAACTAAACCTTCTTTTTCCACCTTCAGGGGTCATAACCCTCTACAATTTTTAGATTAACTCTCTGTGGCTCTCACCTATACTCCACCATCTAGTTCAACATTCAATTTTCATAATCACCAACCCCCATAAGTCGCCTTGAACCCATATTTCACCTTTTGACCTCCAGGGGTCAGACCCCTCACAAAATTTCTAAATTTCTCCTTCACTTCCGGCTTATTGGCTTCTTCACCAGGGCGGTTGTTGGCTTTACTTCACGACCTTAATCTACTGCTCCTTTCTCTTTTGGACACCATATTGGTTTCTAGATTTCAAAATTTTATAACTATTCTATAATTTTTTCTATTACCGACTCCGCCCTGGTGGATCTTGTGATTTGGCATATCTGTTTTTCATGCTAAGCTGTGTAATTCACGTCATAACATTTTAAACATGCATTAATCATAAATGTAAAATAAAATGAATAAATAGAAATTTTAACTCCACTTCTTGGTTATTTTCTTTCCCTCTTGGGGGGTAATGTCTGGCTTTCAATGCTCATGTTCCTTTACAGAGTATTAAGTCATATGGCTCCTGGATGTCGGATTGTGTCTGGACATACACCCAGGAGAATAAAAACTCAACTAGAGATATTGTTTTGTCGTTTGCTAGTTTGATTAATGATGCTTGATTTTTACTTCTACTGGGTCTTTGAGGGTCTCTATGAAAGTTGGTTGCTTAAATTGTGACATTATGTGTAGGTTATGGTTGTCCGGCCACGCTGCGGTCATGGGGGTGTTCTAGTAACACCTCTTTGTACCCTTTGGTCTGGGGTTTGAACCTTCTCTGCCAGAGGGGGAGTCTTTAATGGTAACTAGATTCTTAATTGCACTTATGGTGCCTTAGTGTTTATATTGTTGCAGGAGTGAGACATGCACTCATGCATGTGTTTAGTAATTTGTAATAGTAATCTCAATTTCATATTTAGCATGAGCAGTATCAGTAATTTTAAAGTTCATGCTTGGCATGGGTAGTGTTGTTACCCATGCTGTGGTTAGTAATGTGACTTAACTGAGTTCATGTGTAGCATGGGTAGAGTTTGCTACTCATGCTGTTATTAGTAATGTGACTTAACTGAGAGTCTTGATGAAGTATTGACATGGTTTAGTCTGTAGCTTTATCCACTTGTGTAATCGACTGGGACTGTAATATACTAGTAGTATAGTCCATTATATATTTTTAGTATTTTATTGTAACTGCATATACATATATATACTATTGTTGTAAACTTTATCCTTCACATCTTGTGTCCCTGCCCCATAGGGGGACGGAGTCCTGGGGCCCCCCACAGTGTGACTTTAAATGTAGGATGGGGTACCAGTCTATCACTTATGGAAACAATATTGTTTCTGGGTTTCATTTCTTGGTTTTATGTAAGCAGTACTTTGATTGGTTTGCTTGTTGTATGAAAAAGGAGGGAAATCTGAATGTAAACATCGCCATTCGGCGATATAATCGTGAACTGTACACATCAAAACTTCCCTCCCCCCACTCCCCTTTTTTGTTGACACAGGTTTTAGGTATTCAGTCGTGTTCATTTACATTTGTCATCCAGGTGTTTTTAGTTAGTTTCAGTTGTTATTATCATGTATAAGAAGATGTTTGGATATTAATAAAGTTGAGTGTTTGTTACACTTAACTGTTGCCTCCTTGTGTGAACTTATTGATGGTAAGAAATCACACCAGATTTACTAATTTGGATATGGTTCTCTTAGGTAACTATCATAAGTATTATTCATTTAAGTGTAGTAGTGATCCAGTGTAATTGCATTATGTAAAGGTCCATTATGATATGCCACTTAGTATTACTCCTGCAGATCTGTAATTGACTGGTAATAAATATTAACAGTTATTGGTTAACTAAGTTGTGTCTTAATAATTCTTAATATGTGACTTCTTAATTAAGTATTAATATGATTTGCTAATGGACTCGGATTAATTTTAGTTAAGTGATGTTTAGTTTATTTCTAATAAGTAACTTCTTTATTGAGTGTTGATGATCCATACATAATCGGACTGTGTGTTAATTAAGTAGTGTTTTATGTGTTTTAATTAGTAACCTTTTTATCAAGTATTAATAGTTTATAGATTTGTTCTTGTGTTTATTGACTATAACTAACTGTGATAATTCATTATCTCATTATAGCATGCATTGCTGTATGATTTGCATGCAGAAATGTATATATATAAATTTAGTGTAGAAGTGTATTATAAATTTAAGTATATGTTATATATTAATAAACTAATCACCCTCATTGTCCATGGTCGATTTGTGCTGTGGGGGGTCCTTGGGGACTGTGGGTTAAATGCAGCTTTTGTCTTCGCTTAATATCACTTTTGTTTGGGTTTCATATCCCTTCTGTCTTAGTTTAATATAGCTTATATTTGGGTTTATTGTTGTTTTCGTCTGGATTTAATGTCCAACTTATAGGCTGGTGGACACAGAGTTGATCTTAACCAATAAATTCAGACAGAGCTATTTCAAAACTGAAGTCACTGGTGAAAATCATTTGTAAATGGGTCCAGAAATAAGGACGACCTGTTAATTCTAAATGAGGGTCCTGTGTTTTATGTTGACGATAGCTTCTGAATTCTGGTTGTCCTGATGCATCACTTAAAACAACTGAAGAATTCAAAATCCAAATCATTTTGCATGGGCTCATATGGTATTGTTTTTGGTAATTTATAGACAAGATCCATTTCAACTATGGAATTATCTTGTACAGTACATACAGACCTTTATGCTTCTCTTGTTGTCTTAGTTTATGTGTTTTCAGTGTATTCTGTAAGATTCACCATGACCAGTGGTGTCACCGGTAAAGGTGTCGCTGGTAAAGGATACCAAAATGATGTAGCAGTTGAAAACCACTGGTGATTGGTAGATAAATACAAACTGCCACAAATACTGCTATGTCTAGGATTCTAACCATTAGCGCAAAGGTAGTGAGTGAATTTCCATCTTTATGAATATACATTAATATTAGCACTAGGACATTAAATCACACTTATTTTACAATGTACACATGCATAACATCTCGAATGACGGATGCAAAAAAATTAGAGTCATGGTCTAAAATACAATAGGAAATAAAATTGACACATGTATATCGCATTACAACAATTGTTCTCACAATCATATCTTCCCTTATTTTGTCAAAAAATAAAACTTTTAATAACATTTTTATATTCTTACCTCACGGTAGGGAAACAAGGCTACTATTCAACAATACCATTCAAAAGTTATAAATGTTGGTCATGCCTTGTCCCTTTTCTGGTGATTAATAGATTTCAAACTCTGTAAAGAATATCTCATGACTGATAAGAACAGTAGTAAAAAACACACTAAAATTCTAGACAGCCAAAAAGTCTTATCTCAATTAAATTTCTTTTGGTCTGGTGAATGTTACAGTTGCCATGCTGTAACCTCCACGTAGCAGATAATGATGTGATCATTTTTACAAATGATGCTTCCCACAAAAGCTGTATCACAACGTGCCAGCCAGTCTTAAGATTGGATGAAGTAAAATAAGTGTGAAGATGAAATTGAACTATAACAATAGTTTATTATCAACAACAGGTTTCGCAAGTCATCTTTTATTGAGACTCCTATGACATTGCAGTTTCCTTTAATAAGGTCCTGTTTTACGAACGATTGAGAGACCTTTTATGTTTGTTATAATATTGCTCCCAACTACAATCTGATAAGAAATCCATATTACCTCTGCAAAACATAGTGGCTGAGTGTATGTGGTAGTTGAATTCTGTTTGTGTGTTTGTTTGTTTGTGTGTTTGTTAGGATTATGACAAAAACTACTGCATATATTTATATCAAATTTAAACATTAGATGGGTTTTTGGCCGAGCATAGAAATTATTTAATTTTTTGGCAATGTTCTGAATCAATTCTAGACCCGAAATTTGTTAAGGATTTTTAGTATTGTTTGGTTTAAGTGTTATATAATTGATTTCATTTGAATAAAAACTTCACCTGAAACAAATCAAATCAATTAAACTTTAGTTATTTTAACGGTTACGATAGTACCCAAAAGTTCTACTTGTATTGCAATCCCCAAAGTGGTACAAAACATTTGTAACTTGCGTTTGGGTCAAGACATCAAACATGTGCTCATAAGGATTTTTCTGTTCAAGTTATATCATGGAGAAGTATGTTCTAATCTTCAAATATGACTTATACAACGAAAGATATGCTTATATATTTATAAACAATAGACATTAAACAAATTCATTGACAAATTCTGTAAACTCTTATGTAAATTCTGTAAGATTTATATTTCAAAATTTAATTCATGATATATATATATATTAAATTTCTAAATGTTTTCATCAAAATGTAGGTGGACTGCAGGTGGACTGTAGGTGGGAACGTGGACTGCTTGAAAATAAGTGACATTACACCATTCAACCATCTTAACCATGATATTTAGAAATTATTGGATCACATCAAAGAATCTACAAAAAGTGTACAAACATTTTAAACAAGGCACTAGGTACAGCCATTCTGAGCCCCCTCATCCCTGAATTGTGTACGTATTGGTTTAGTCCATGAGAGATCATCATGAAAGTTTTTCGAAACATTTCGAAGACATTGTTACATGTGCCAAAAATGGTGGCATGTTTTTTAAATGTGCACTACTAAGATATGAGGTTACTTTTTGGAGTCATATGGGTTAGGTCGTGAAACAAAGTTAAAACACGAGTTGCTACAATTACACGGAATAGTTTGAACAGGTCTTAAAAGTAACAACGCCGAAAGGGGTTTTGGTGTACTAGCTCACAGCTGCAAAGCCGTCAAAGACACAAGTAGTGCACTGAAGTGGTCACCCATGCCAGTACTAACATAGCCCATTGCTGCTTAACTTCAGGGAACAGACAGGTACTCATCATGCTGCGACACAATTCATGAAAAAAGTGATTCCTAGAGCCACAAGCCTTGCTAGACCTCCTGCTTAAAAACGAAATGGACCCCCAGGACTGAGCCGAGTAGCACCTGCTGCTACCACAAACAAACAAGGAGATTTTAAAACTCTTTATTTTAAATTTTACTTTATTATATATTTTATATTTCTGAACTCTTTTCATCACAATGGAGGTGTATTGACCAATCACCAATATATGTTTATCTGGAAATATGGATCACTTGAAAATAACAACATAAGGACATTACGTCGTTGAAACCATTTATATCCTGACATTAAAAACTCAAATACCTTGGCAAAAGAGCACAGTAAGAAAGATTAAAGATTTTAAAAGGTAAATATGAGAAATACAGTAAAGGTACTTCTCACATGGGTAATTTTTCCTAAATTATTTCTATAGGTTAAAAATAAAAATCTTTAGAAAAAAAGGAGGGGAACCAGTCGACAAGATGCTTGTTAATGCCTAGTATGTCTTTTTATTTGTGAAAGACCAGAGTAGAGATTGTAAAAGCGTTGTACAAGGTTGGTAGTGAGTACACCCACACTCAAATAAACTAAAAGACCACACACAATTGTGCATTTAATTTGAAAACTACAGTACAAAAACAGCTTAACAGTTAAATTGATTTATCCATGTGTTTTCTACTTAAAAATTCACAGTTCGTTCTCTTATCGTGTATTTATCACTAAACTGATTTTTTGTGTGTTTCATAATTTTTGTAGAAGATAACGATACTTTAGACTATATAATTCTAATGCTGTCCTAACAGAAACCACACTCATCTTTAGAAGGAAGAAGTCAGAAAAGGTGAGACAGTACATTTTTTACTTAAATGTTTATAGTGCTTTTATCTCTATTACTATTCTGTATAGGTTTTACTAATTATGTGTTTAGGTTTTACTAATTATGTTTTACTTTAGCAAGTAGTGTACAAACATGTTTAAGATATATTGTTTACTAATACTATTTTCTAACTTCTCCAGTCTAACACCTGCAATGTAATTCTATAGCAGTTTTACTGATGAGGAGGGAGGGCAGGAGTTCTCAACAAAATCATAATATTAAATAAACGTGTTTATAATTTTTTTTCACTATTAAAACACAGATAATTGTAGTTTGTAACATGAGAGAGTGTTTTACAATATAAACCAATCATGAAAAGTTTGATGCAGGATCAGTAACTGATTCACAGAGGATATAACAAGTCCAGAAACATTAGGCATCATAGACAAAAATGGCCAAAAAAAACCAGTCATGGTTACAGTTTGTGCCATAATAGTTTTACACAGTTTAACACATCCGAGGAGACTTTGATTACAGGTCCTGAAGCAAGTTGATCATACACTTTATCCAAAAAGGTGATACAGTCTCAGACTTTACAAAGGCCATGTTATTGGGACACCCTATCGGAAAGGTACGGGTATTACCAAGATTAACACACAAGTACATACTTTGCACATCAGAATTCTTGAACATATTTTCTCTAATCATATTTGTCAGTGTTTTAAAATTTTTTTTTTGTTTTGCTAAGTTCTGACTGTTGACTCATTCATTTTATAACTCAGATGTGGACCATTCTTGCTGTACTCTGTCTTGCCACTGGTGCTCTAGCCAGGAAACAGTTCATTGTTGGTGGATCTGACCAGAACATTGCCGACTTCCCATGGCAGGTATAGCTGTTAATTGACTTCATGATTTACATGAGGAAACACTTCACCTGGCATGCAGAAACAATGCAGTGTTATTTTCAAAAATTACTGCGTCAGATTAAAACTGAAACAATACTAAAGAAAGTGGTGCATTTGCTTTATCAATGTATGTTTGATCAGTAAGCTCTTGAGATAAACTCTCATACAGCCCCAGTGCCCTACCTTGAAACTAAATTACAAAAACTACACACTGAAAGGTATTGATATTGTTCTGTGTTAGCACTAACAAATTATGCATTGACTGTTTAACACGACATCTAAGGCCACCTTAAAGTGAGCTAAGAGATGAAGTGGTACCTAGTTTTTGTTTAAGGTAACCATAAGTTAATTTTATTTACAATATAAAAGAGGCCTTCAAATTGAGGCCAGAGCTTGGTAACTTAAGGGAAGTTTAAGATAAGGTGGCTTTAGATGTTAGCTAAGTATACTGACAGCATGTGGATTATATTTTCGTTTGGACAGCAAAGTGTCAGATGCTGATTGAGGTCACATAGGTCACTCAGGGGAGGTCAATGCGAGTGTGACCTCCAGTGTTAGATTTGTTTAGCATTCAAGTATGAAATTTCAGTTTTAGATATTTGAGTTTTAAGATAGTGGTGTAACCCAAAGCCCAGTCGTGGTAGTTATGGCTTGAAAAAGGGAAGGAAAACCAGAAGCAACAGGATCAGATGTATTATGATCCTGTGTAGTGTGAGACCAGACCCAATCCGACGTCCAGGTGCTATGGCTCTGTATTTCCTTTTCTTAAACTCCCATACAGCCTCTCATTCAACAGTATAAGAATCCTTATTTTAAAGACAGAGACATGTGTAATTTTTATCCACCTAAATCCATATTTGATCTAAATAGGGGAACATACAGACATGGATACTTTTTTACAATGCACCACAAGCTGTATTTGCCCTAAATAGGGGTATTGTGTTAACCGGCGCCACTTCCTATGCATAATTAGCATTACAAATTCCTCAACAATTGCCAAACATAATTAATGTTTCATTAATTATGTAGCCATGCAATCATGTTGTACACATTATTAGAAAACTGTTTTACAGAGCTTCGACTGGTTTTATTTTGTTGCATTAAAATATTTGTAGAAATAACGGAGAAATCTCGAGCTAAAATTAAAGCTCATATTCACTGGGTGTTTATAAGTATGGATATATTTCAGAGCTACTTTGTGCAATCTTTTGAAAAATTTGAACGTATTTTGTTTATTATTGGAGCCAAAAAAATCAATAAAAAATCAAAGTGAAACATCTTACAAACTGACAGTATACCATACAATGATACAATGTGGTCTATGTGGTCACAAAAATGATTCTGTTCCTGATGGCATTTATATAGGCATTTAGTTTTGTGCTCGACTCCAGGGCCTTGATTTACAAAGATTTTTAAACTCATGCTTATACTCAGACACAAAATCTCAGTTTTTGTCTCACTTGAGATTATGATGAAATTGGTATATTCAAAAGTACTCTCACGCTCGAATAAACTTAAACTCAGCTGATATGTAAGCAAGCATTTCATTGGTTGATACCACAGCAATTCTTAAACTAATATATAACCTCATGCATAAACTCAGTCTTAAGTTTATAGCTACTGACTATTATAAAGGCTTTATACTAATTACAGTGAAAGGTTTTCATATTACACTACAGTGGCAACAGAATTGTAAACTTCACTTAAAATCCGACACAGTAGTTTAAGTTTTCAAATTTACCAGGTAGAATTTGTTAATCCTCTAATGAATCCTGTGTAAATACATGAGTGATACTGAGAAAAAGACCATGATGACTTTTCTTTTGTTTATGAAATTAAATCAGACATTGTACTTATTTTAGAAGGCAAAAATGTTATTACAAAGCACAATTATGTAACTGGTTAGATTAGTTGTAAATAACAGTTTTGCAAGTGTATTCAAAGTTGTAAAGTTACAAGTTGACTCTATAAAGCAATGTGGGAAACAAGAAGTAGATTAATTAACATATTTTTTATAAATATCAAAAGCTTTTCCTTTAAAACACAATCCAATTCAAACTATTGTCAACTTTTTCATTATTCTTCAAATTAATTGTAAAGAAAATCGATCCCTAACTTTTCACAATTTTACTGGAATGCAATCAGTGTAACCAGGACATATGTGCACTTACGATGGGATGTAAGAGAAGCTTCATCTTAAAATCTCACACTTACCACAACATGATTTGGGTACATCGTTTAATTGAAAACATAACACAAAAACAGTACTTAAATGAAAGAAACGTCACACTATAAGTTTACATGGCAAAAATATTCTATATGAAATACTTAACTGTGGGCAGGGTTGACATGATAAAATGAAAATCGCCCCCAAAATCGCTAACATGTAACATTGCAAGAAACAGTTACAAGGCTTCAAAAGCATTGTTTACAGTCTCTTTTTGTATTATTAAGTCCATCAAGGAAGCTATGTTTTTGAGTGGGTCCATTTGTTCATCTGTGTTATTATGTGATTATTCATTAATGAAAAAATCTTCATGAAATTTTTGAAATGGTTAAGGTCTGGCCAAAGAAAGAAATGCCTAAATTTTGCAAATCAGATCATAACCTTAGTCAATAGATACAAGAAAACCTTGATTTTTTGCAATGATTTTGGGTTCATGTTTGCGATTACTCTCTAACTGATGATCAGTACTTATTCAATTATTTTTATGCATATGGCCTGACCAAAGGATGATTGCTTCGAATTTATGCAAAGATAATAAACGCCAATAGTTTGTCATAATATGGCAATTAAAAATTAACTTCTATTTCAATTTTTAGGGATCCTACAGAACTGGAACTGGCAGTCACTCCTGTGGTTGCGTGTTTGTTGGAGGTAACTGGGTTTTGACTGCTGGACACTGTGGAGGGTAGGTTCAAACTCTATTAACAATAAAATGACTGATAAGGTTTGATGTTATGTGGATTCAGAAATTTATGTGATTTATAAATTTCACGTGTATATTATATGTTTTAATGTACTCTAATATATAATGTCCTCTGTTATTTACCGTGTGTTGTTTATTTAGGTTTTAACATTGGTTTCAACACTGTATGGGTCATATCACGACAGGGAGTTTTATGGGCACAGGGAATCAGTACATACAGTTGGTCAAGGTTCTGTACTGTAAAATACTAGCCATCGGTAAGCAACTACCAACTTTCCCACAAAGGGTGTGGGGTTTAAACCACAGAACTCAGAGGTGGGAGGCAAGTGTGTTACCACTGCACCACCATGACCACTATTTACCATTTGACCTGTAACTGTGGCATTTTATTTTCTACATGCATACCCTATATAATATATGTATTACACAGACAATACGATCAGCAAAACTGTTTACAAAGTACATAACACAATAGAAGCTAAAATGCATGGACAAGTCATTTCCTTTCATTTTGGGGTTGGCAAAAGGCTAATTCCCTGTGAATTAAATTACCACTTAGTCATCTCTATGTTGGTATGAAACGTTACTGTGAGATTTTCTGGTCAATTTGGTCTGTTGAACTTGTGCCTTTACCAAATCAACATAAAACTTTAATATGCAATGAAACTACATATAGATGTGTTAACTTAAATGCATTTAAATGAATACTTTTTTGGCATTTTGATCAGCGTGTAAAATGATAAAAGTCTTCTCTATTAAAAAGAAATTAAATATTTTTTAACCTGATTACTAGAACAACTTTAATTTTCTGTCAATTCTGTTACAGGTCATCCGTATATTCTATGGAGTTTGGAGGAACAAACAGAGGAAGTGGCACTGTGTTTGATGTGTCAGCAGTAACTCGAGTAAGTTAGTTCATCTTTTTTATGAAGTATCATTTCACAAACTGCTGATCTAAAGTAAGTCTACTGGACATATTAACGTTTACTGGTCATTTAAATAAAGTACAATCACTCACTGAGCTTAAGCATATTAGTTTAAAGGTCATAGGAAGCACTTGTCACAAAAATTGTGAAGTTAACTTAATTCAATAGACAAACAGCCTATAAGAATGAAAATGTGGTTTATTTTAAGAAATATATGGTATAAGAGCCATAAACAGCATTAGAAAAATCAAATATACCGAAGTGGAGTGAAAAGCCGACATATTGTTTTTCTCATAGTAGAAGATTGATGACATCATAGGTTCATAACAAAGTTCTGTTTAGTTGGATATATAATGTATATATTTACAAACTGGAGGAAGATAACATGTTTCTTTAGAGATTTAAGTGTTGGCAGAAAAAAAACTCACTAGCCTTTTATTTTTTTCCAAATGCTGTTTTTTTCTCAAGTTTTACCTCATTTTTAACCACTTACAGTTCTAACAAACACAGGAGAAATACTAAAAGTACACTGATCTTGAAATGCAGAAAGCGTAAACATCTATATGAGATATTACCTCCTCCCAAGTTTTTAACTGTGATGGGATAGTAGCCTTTCACAAGTTAAATATTTACTTAAAAGTAAAAATCTGTTGACAAATTCAAAAGTTGTCATTAAAATTTACTGCATACTGTTTTTTTGCCTTTAATCACTGGTACTTCTATCAAGATAAGGTATGATGTAAAGTGAAATCAAAATATGAAATTTGTTTTCATTTTCATAAATCATTTATATAAATCATGCTGTTATAGTCAAATTTATTGAATTTAGTCTGAAAGAATCCGTATAGTTCTAACTTTTATATTATCAGTTCATGAAATAATTCAGTATATAATGGGGTTTCCTTAAGATAGTAGTTCAGTACTTTGACCTTAAGTTTGGATAATTTTAGGTTTTGAAAATTAGTTGGTAACATTTTCTTCTCAATTTAAGCCTTTGTTGAGACCAAGAAAAGGAAATGTGTTTAGGGAACTGTAATCAACAGTATACACTGTAGATGGCTAAAGAAATTATATATACCATGAAAGCATTGTTTACAGTTTTGGTGGGAAAGTTTTGAACTAATTTTCAAAATTGAAAAAATAACTATCAAAATTCATCTCAAAGTTGAACCTGGTTTCCTGCAAGATTTGTTATTTTTATCCAACTTGCTTAATACCTCTCTAAATAATTTTTTGTCTGAAACAAATATAAAAGATGTTCTCAAGGCTATTTCAAAAATTTACTGTGGCAAACTGGTGTCTTATAAACAAATAAACTTCATGAAAACAGATAATGCAATCTTTTAAATATATATGTATGTACTAAAAGGCTTACAAAAATGATAGTTTGTTTACATTATCATGAACCTGTGACGTCAAGGCTAGTACTTTTAAGAGAGTTGTCGAGTGAAAAATAATGGCTGACAGTTGTGAAAATCTTAAAAAAGCAGACAGAAAGTGACTGAATATTCCATGTAACCTTGCCCAGATGCATCTTATTTTTACAAAAATTGAACTTTCATATGTGTATGTAATTATTAATGAATGATCTGAAAATGCTTCCTATGATCTTTAAGAAAATATTCTAAATGCAACAGAAAAGACAAACTAAAGATAGTCAAAGTACTTCTCTAACAAGAGTTCATGTCGTATTTCACATTTAGTAACAGAATAATACAACATATAAAATAATGCTTGGAGTATCAGTGAGAAGAAAATTGGTTCAAATATGTAATGAAAGACATTGTATAATTTTACAGCATCCTGACTATGACCAGGGTCTTGGATTCACTCCCAATGACATATCAGTGGTACAAGCCTCATCAGACATCAGTGGCAGTAACATCTCTCCTGCTACTATTGCACCTAATGCTAACAACCCAGGTGGTAATGGCTGGATCACTGGATGGGGAAGGACATGTAAGTATTACAAAACAGTTAAACATATCCAAATAACAAAATAAAAGATTTCAAACATTTTATAAACATTAAGGTCTAATATCTTTTTAAAAATATCATAGTTGTAAGGCCAAATATTAATGTAATAAAACTGTAGTTAATATTTTGCATATTCCATCCATGTACATATTTCTGTCTGAAAAAAAAATTATGTTTGCAACAATTGGTATGAGTTATTACCTCAAGACAGTGGCAGATGACTGCTTACTGTGTTGGTAAAGATATTTTATGGCATACCACCACACATGAACTTTTTCATTAAAGATGTGAAAAAAATCTAACACAATTTTAGAGGTGGAAAATGAGTGTGTTAACCTAAACACTACAGTCAAAATGTCTCAAGATTGAATTTATTTTGTTGTTTCAGGTGGAAGTTGTCCTTTGCCAATAACCCTACAGGGAACACAGATTCCTATTATCAGTGATGATCAGTGTGATAATGAGCATGGTATCAGTTTCCAACGATCCAATATGATCTGTGTGTGGGGAGGACAGGGCGGTGGCATAGGTTCATGCAATGTAAGTGTTTAAAATGTGTCATTATTGTTTGATGCATTCCAATAATCCATAGTTTTGCTGCTGAGTGTTAAAGATTTTGTCTTGTTAGTTTACAAAAAGGAGTTAATTTTTGTAATATAGTTAAATATTTTAATTACTGTAGATTGGATTTGATCTTTAAAACCTGTTGATTCAAAAATCAACTTTGTTATTAGGAAAAGTCAATTTAGTAGTGTAAGAATCTGTATCTGGTGTTCACTGGATTTTCAGACAGACAAAACTCGAAGAGGTTGGAAAGAGACATGACAATAAAACATCATTGTTTGATCATGTGACACATTTAAACTTACTTATAAACTAAGATTCTCTTAGTGTGTTTAAATAATTAAGATGGTATTTATATACTTAATCTCATATAATTTTATAATAATTAAAATAATAGTCTTGTCTACTCTTTTTAATATAAACAATATGAAAATAATAGTTGTGTCTACTCTTTTTTGTAATTTGGTAAGGTAATTCACATACCTATTTAGATGTGAATTGGTTCCAGCTTATTGTACAACTTGAAATATATGTACCACAAAATCATATATTTAGGGAGACAGTGGTGGTCCATTGACTGTGGGCTCTACCCTGTATGGATTGACATCCTGGGGAATTGTTGGCTGCAACACTAACTTCCCATCTGTCTACAACAGAGTGGGAGCCTTCAACAGCTGGGTGTGTGGTGAAACTGGCAATGGTGCAGATGGATGTTAGAAAACATATTTTGCCTGTACAAAGAAGGGCATGAAAAAAGGAAGTTTCAGAAAAATAATACACGTGTGATGAAGGCAATAATTGAGAATAAAATTAATATTTTATTGACCCCACTATTCCTGTAGTATATTTTATCAATGAATCTAACCATTTGACCATTTCCATATTCTATTCAGCGTGTAAGAACATGGGCAAGTGGTGAGTTCTAAGTGATGTATTCCACAGAGTATCTGCCCAATTATTAGCACCAAACAATCCTCCTCAGCTTCTAGTTGACAAATCTGTCGACGTTTTCCCTCATAAAATAGTGAAAAGTTGCTTATTCTTCACTGTCTCTCAAATTCCACAACACCTTGGTTATGATCTTTCTTCTAATGTTCCTGTCTTTTTGGTGTTTTATAATAGGCCCAGATTGACAAAATTATGTCAAACTGTCCTGACAAACCACGCGACTAGAACAAAAACCACAAATCTATTGCTAATCTAAACTTCATCTCAAATATTCTTGAATAAGTGATGACATCTCAATATTAGGGTTCCATAAATGAAGCATCTCTTTTGATTTGCTTTCAACCTGTCTATAGAAATTGGTACTCGAGGGAAATTGCAATCGCATATACACACTGATATTCTCTCAAATATGTTCAATGTGACAGTAACTTCTCTAACTTCCCTTGATGTCTTTGGCATCTGTAAACATCATGCACCATTCTGTTTGACAAATTACAAAAGTGTTATGGCATTAGTGTAATAGCTTTCAGCTGGTTGAAATCATACTTTTTGGCCAGAACACAGTCAGCCTGTGTGGCTAAAAAACTTCCAGACAAAATCCGGATCAAAGTAATCAGGTAACCCGGGACAGTTCCCTTAACCAAATCCCTCCAAGGGACCATATTGCTGAGAGCACATTTTTGAAACATGGTGCTACTTTTGCAGGTCCCAAATCTGGTTATTACAACAGCTAACATATTTCAGAGAAACAACGTGGGTCATGCATGTGTGAACGTGACAGTCAATAGACTTAACACCACTCACATTTAATTAAGGGACTGGTATCGCCTTCAGTGACCTTCACCTATGATTAACGCTTCATTCTTTGTTACGCAATGAGCTGGTGTTTTGCGTTTACTACCCGTCACACAGCTCTTTGCAATTTTACTGGCCGTGAACTCATATGTATCAGCCGTGAATAGCTGAAAGAATGCAGCATGAATATTTCCTGCAATGGAAAGCCTTGATCATGATTTATTTTAAACTATTTATATAATTTATTATTCATGTCACTTTTGTGTGCATTCACAATTTTTGAAACAAATATATTATGACACTTATTAAATGAAATGTTACCAATTAGGCATAATAATATTTGGGACAATATTCTTTGATTTAATTGATTATGCGATATCATTACAGAGTAAAAGGGGGATATGAGGTCACAGTGTGCACTAAATAAGTTGACCAGAAATATGTTTGATTTTTTTCCTCGGTTATTGCTAGGTGCAACCACCAACTATCCAAAATGGTGGCTGATATCTAACCCTTTCTTGCAGAGTAAAGCGGTCAGGCAGCCAAACAAGATAATCAAGTGAACAATACTGTATCATGCAAACAGGTTGTTGATATATCAGACAGTAAGTTCATTCATATTAATCGTTTTGCAATGTTGACAGTAGATGACTACAGGGATATTTATAGTGATTACATTGATGACAATGTTGTTAGTACTAGGAGCAATAGGCGTTGAAAGTACCTGTGGTAATCAAAAATGTCGGGATATGTACTGTGGAAGGCAAAGGGAGCATTAATGTAGATGCTTGTTTGGGTAAAACACAGATTGCAGTAGACATTAGCAGGGATCTTGTAGGCATAGATAAATATTGCCTGGAACTTAATACTTCTTTGAAAGATGTCAAAATGCAGACTGCAAAGAAAGGCAAAGGTAATAAGACATTCTTGACTTACATGCAAAAGTTAGGCAAGATGGTAAACATAATTACAGAGGTCTACAAGTGGCAATCCATGTAAATTAAATGTTTTTTGCCTCTCCTTTTCAAGCATGAATTTCCTCTAAACTTTGATAGGGATATGTCTGATCGTACTGAGTGGTATTAAAAGATTCAATAAGATTCCCAAATTTGACACTATCCTTTAAGGATACACCTACATGCATATTGAAATGGCCACAATTAGAAATCTGTAGCTGATTGAAAATAGGAACTTCATCCAGAAAAGCCATTGAACAAGGAACTTGTTGGACGATATACACATGCAAACAGGAAATATCTAACAGGAAAAATGAATGAGATAATAATGATATCAAAAGTACTCTCGGAAGGGGAACCAACAGGTTTGTATTTGACTCCACTCCTAATCATGAAACCCACACCACACTATACAACCTTGGCTTATGAAGCAGCTTAAAACTGAGTGAAGGCTTAACTGAGTGAAGGAGACTACCAATATCCTGTGGTCTTATCCAACCAAAAATTCTTCGGCCAGTGAATTAGATTGTAGTGGGGTAATCTAGAGTTTGGATAGTGATGATGCGACAACCCAGACATGTTTGTTCAACCAACTTGTGCTAAAGAACGCGAATACCCATGTACATGATCATTGTACTGGAACACAAAGTAAACCTGACACTCTTGAAAATATGAGAAAAAATACTGATATTCAACAGACTGTTGCAGATAGGCTCAGAGAGCTACAACAACTTTATCAGACAGGTATGGGACCAAATTTAAAGAGTTGAGGTTTATATAAAAACTCGTATAAAATAAGTATGTATGCCACATAAGTATGTACTCACTTGTAATAACAAAGAACGGGTCACTTACAACCAATTCACTATGGGGCAATGGATGGCTGGTTTTTGCAAGGTCATGCAAGAAGAAAAAAAATTCTAAAGATCCTATGTCAGATTATTTGATTTATCTTTTTAGATGATTCAAAATATTTTTTCTGGTCTGCTGCAAAAAACCCCAGCAATGATGTGCTTCTGTGCTGTGCAGAGCAAGGAGAGATAAAATTATACTCAAGTTTATTTGATAGAGTTATGTGTGCGCATGTGCAACAACATAGTCCACAAAATACTCATGATTGATGGCAGATCCTACTCCCAGGTACTCACTACTAATTCAAAATGTTTCACTAGTTTGCACATCGACCACAAAGGTAACAACAGGAGTACTCGCATTGTCAATACTCAACGAATGAATGTAAATGCCGTTTTTGTAAATCCTTCCAAGGTTAGTATCACTAGTAAAGCATCTTTTCCCTGTAATTGGCTACTTGAGAATTTAAAAGTTACTAAAACACTCATTGAACATATACAATTTTTCTCATGCTGTGCTAATAAATTTCCATTTTTGGCTTTTATGGATCATAAGGATCCACAGCGTCTTACTGATATGGACCATCATCCCAATTGTTCCAGAGGGAGATGTCAAGGTCTCCAGTGGCCTAGTGTTAAGCAGTGGCATCTAATTACAGGCTGTCAGCTCTGTGGGTTCGCCTCCCACAACTGACAATGCTGAGAACCTGAGCCAATATGAACCTAGCTGTTGAACGGGATATGAAACACCAACTTTAAACTTTGGAGGGAGACGTCTTTCAAGCACAAACACTTAGTGAACATAATAAAATAAAAAATGGCGAAAAAGGGAAATAACTCCCTAAAATCTCAATATGAAAGTGTACATTCTGGAAAATGGCCTTTTCACTCCACACAATTAACTCGTGTACAGTCCAAATATTTGGCTTCAGATAAACTTGAATTTGACAATGAGTATACATGCACCTCAAATATCGCCTGCTGATTACTGTTCTACCCCTTTCAGAGTGTGACATCTCGACTGGATCTGACATAATGCAAGACATGACTTTTGTTAGAGATCAGCAGATTCCTAAAAACCAAAAGCATGTATTGCTCAGAATGGTGATGATTTTGGCTACATTTATTTGATTGATTAAAAATATATTAGGAAAAAGTACCATCAATTTTGGATGCACTCAGACTCATTGTATAAATTCAGGTGTCATTTTTCCAGTGGCCACTCAGTTGAATTCAGACAAATGGCATCACTACAGTCCCCATATCCCATTCAACATGGCTTTCCTTTAGACTTTCATCGGAAAGCCAAATCAATATCTTCTGATATGATGCATCAGCTACACAATATCAGGAAGATATAGCCCCATGATCACATACTTACATGAATATTAATTATTAACTAATATAATACATTGCCACATACTGTGGACTCTGTTGATCCCTCTCGCCAATTGGGTAAGGGAGAAATTATCTTTATACAGCAGGGCGTTAATATTAATTAACAAGTGGTCAAAAAGAATTTGATCTATGACTGACATAAGGATTATTTCTTTGCCACTGTTACGACATTCAATTCTTTGTCCTGTTGCTAAGCTTAAACGGCTACTGGGGAACTCATCAGGAGATCAGATCCAACTACTGTTTCGGATTTTCAGGTACCATGGACTGGTGACGCTTACAGATTTTGTTATTAGAAGACATCTCACCAAGCTGTCCACAGTATTGCACATTATTCCAAAATTCCTCTTCACGATTTCTGAAGGTCAGGGGCCACTGGTTTGTAAACTTTAATTCCATTGGCTCGCACTTGCAGGAGATTAAACATTTTGAATCACTTTTATTCAAGACTTGGAATGGGCAACAATTAAAAAAGTTTTGTTTCTCCTACTATTGTAATCCACTCCATTAGTTTCTAACAAGAACACATATCCTTATACAGCTGATGTAGTTTCAGATGCATCAGGTCTGGTTTCTGGCCTCATTCTGGCAGCATTCTGGCGATGCCTGCCTCAGCCCCTCTGTCTTTGGACCGGGTTATTGATTTGTGGTTGCATTTCCAGTCCTTCAGACCATAGACATAATAGTCTGGAATTAGTTTCCATGGTGCTACAGTAATGCTAAGGTTGCGTGCATATGCCTATCAGTACAATAATTATGTTGCTCATTCAAGTCATTTGGAAATTTGTGTTATAATTGTGTTTTATTCAATGGGCATAGTTTTCTGCCTTACTTGAGAAATATGGCATTATATTGCACACTTAATTGAACTTGTCATACATTAGAAAAAATTATCTGCATTTATTATACAATAATATATCACATTTAATTGCTGTTAAAAGTATATCTTCGGCCATATTCATTCTTTGTGCAATGTTTTTGATAATTGCTTGTCTACTTTCTATATGGCTTTATATTTCAGTAAGTATTGTTTGTATACATAAGATGATCTTTATCATTGATGAATACTATACTATTTATGAAATGTAATATAGATTTAAGTATTTTAATATCATGGTTATTTGTCGTTATACATTAACTACACTAGTTACCTATTTAACTAGTTTACCAATAACTGTTATTTTATGTCATGTCCAGATTTTGATGCTATGAATTACTTGTGGCAACCATTTTTGGTCTATTTGTAATTACATGTGATGATAAATAATGTTTATACTGTAGATAATATCCATAATCATTATTCGAATTATTAAATATCATATATTAATGACATGTACATAACAAATATTCAATTATGTTAAAGTCTGAAATTGCATGATTGTAATTTTCTTATAATAATAGGGCGTTATGGTGTGCAATTAACTTACATGTATAACGTGCCCATAAAGGGCAGGTGTATGTGAGTGTGTTATTACCAGCTTATCATATATTGCATTAGTAGTTGCATTTAGTTTATCTTGGAATTTAAAAATGAACTTTACAACAATTCACATAGCTATTTAACCTTTATTTGAACCTCTGGTGATATAATGCTTATTCTCTGTTACAGGGATGAATCTTGAGTTTTTATATTTCTTTTCATTGAATATTACTATTTTATCCTTTTATAACTTTAAATCTTGTATTAGTTCATAAAAACTATCCATAAATCGTAGAGATCTACTTACTGTGGCCCCACCAGTTCCACCATAGGTGGTATTCAATCTCAAAGTGGTTTTGTTTTTAATTCCTTAGTCTTGACCTTCACTTGATCTGCAAGTGATTTCATGACTACTTCTCTGTCAATGGGGTTCACACTCTATTTAGATCTACCATTTTTATAGCTTTAAGCTTACAGAATGATAGCCTATGCAATACTTATGTAAATTTATTTTAGATGGATTTCTATATTCTCACACTCCTTTTGACTTTTGCCATTTGATCTTTACTGCTCTCACTTTTGACATTAATACTATAAGATATTTACATTTAGACTTCATTGTTCTACCATTGTGAATCCATTCATGCAATCTGCTTCTGTAACTTGCACTTTTGTGCTATTGTACTTTCATTGGGCTTGCTGTATGCAACATTTTATTAACTGCAACAGATTACAAGTTAATGATATAAAAAATCCTTATTTTGTGTCAGTGTTTATGGTTTTACTTGTATAATAAAACTAAATGAGTTTTATTCATCTGAGATGCTAGAATGGGTAATATAATGTTCAATCATATGATTATGGTGTAATTACATTTCAACTAATGTTAGGGTTGTTTTGTTGAAGTAAATGTTGTTGTAGAAATAAATCATTTTATAATCACAATTGTGGCTTTCTTGAAGTCTTTGCTTCCCTGGGGAATTTAAATGTAAAGTAACTGTAGGTTATGACTATAATGGACTATATTCTAATACAATTGTTTGTTGATGCTGGAGAGCAACTTTTCAGGCTTTGTATATTATAAAGTTCAGGTTGTGTCAATGTGCCACTTAATCTTCCTTAAATTGAACTAGGTAGCATGCATGTGTGCTTTATAATTTGTCATTTGTAAATGTCAGGGGCTAATAGCTTTTGTGTCAGAATATTCCCTTCATTTTTGTCCACCCAAGCTTCTGTGTTGTGCAATTTGCTTCAGTATGAATTTGCCAGTCTTTGGGTTAAAAACACCGACCCTCCTCCCCAATCTGCACCTTAGTTCACTCTACACCTGTTTACAGGTTAAGTGTCCTTCACCTTTACCCAAAGCCGATTGGCAGGGCTAAGTGTGGTGAATGTTGTGTCAGTCTGGGTATACTTGCTTATGTCATTATATCATGGTGTATTAATTTTATTGTAACTTTTATCTATGTGTTTATGTATTGTAAGTTCTTTTATCGATACCATTTTAATTGTTCATATTTTTTACTTACTGTACATCCTCAATACATTTTGTGTGAAGTTTAACTACCTTAACGTTGCACTTGTTAATGGGGGGGGGGGGGGGGTATTTTTGCCCTTTTCTGTTTTAACCTCTATTTTTAACACAAGTAATTTATGTATAAGTTAATGGCCAAGTATGTGTCCAATATTAGAAAATAATGGATTGTTTACGACGTCCCAAAGGGACTAAGTCAGCAATCTATTATTTTGTAAAATTGGATACCTACGAGGCTATTAACCTATTTAAATCATACCGATTCCTTAATTTGTAATTTTAAAGATGTTTTCTAACATCCATACTTTTCATTCCAATATTTCTGGCGTGTACTTTTGCGTTATTGTGGGGGCCATGGTGGCAGAGTAGTAACACTCTCGCCTCCCACTTCTGAGGCCGGGGTTTGGTTCCTGGCACGGCCTCAAGTGGGAAAGCTGGTAGTTGCTTGCTGTTGGTCAGCAGTTTACAGTACAGAACCTTGACCAAATGTATGTACTGGTTTCCTCTGCCCTTCCAACTACCCGTTGTGATATGACTTATACAGTGTTGAAAGCGACGTAAAACCCCAAATAAATAAAAAATTTGCATTATTGTGATCATTTTAGTTGAAATAAATTAAGAAGGTGTTTAAATGGCTTCTATATATGGCCAAAATCACAGAGCGGAACAACTACCCAATAGTGGAAGATATTGGACATTTTTAAAAACAGAAAATCTCTCGGGTATAATTTAAAGAAATGTATTTGTGTAAATTGACGTCCATTAAATAAAGGCTCAGTTAAATTTTCTTCATTCTCATTTATATTTCATTCATCACTGCTGACCTATGTGTGAAAGACAACCTTAACTGACCATCCCTCACTTATAGTCTGCTAAAATTATAGGAATAGGGCTCTGGAAAGCACATCTGTAGGCATTTTTTGTTAATTCATGACATCCATACCTAAGTAAAGGTTTTATGTTTATGGAACAATGTTAGGGTAGGATGTCACTTGATAGAGTTTATTTTAAGGTCACTACGGGGCCAAAGGTCAGCTGGGTGCAAAAAACCCTGAAATATGCATAACTATACATATGTTACATAATATAAGGCGCTAAAAAGTTGTAAAAACTTGTTTTTTCAACTCAGTTGTGTTTCTAATATATTAAACTACTGATGGTATGCCATTTAATTGTACTACAATAAATATTACATCCAGATGTATGTTTGTGTATTCAAGCAATGATATAAAACCATAATGCATACTACATGTAAATGAGGTAAGAACCCATTTCTTGTTCCTCTTGCACATTGTGGCATCTGCACTGTGTGCCTGACTGTGCTCATGTAATTTAAGTATCATTTCTTGATAGGCAACAACATTTTGCTTTTCCATCATTACATCACAGTACATGTAGATGTATCAGTGATGTAATGATCTGTGATGGCACATAGTATTGATTTATGAGACCGCAGTTTGTAACATATCTGTGTAAAGGACTAGAGTGTTTTTCATAAAAGTAATCAATACATAATGGATGTACTTCATTATAGATCCAAAAAGTCTTGTGCACAGTTTTATCAGAGAAACTCATCAGAGTCTAGTGTTTTGGATGTGTTTGGAGTTGAAGCCAAAAGGAACAGCAACAGTCCAGATGAAGAATTGAAACTTATATCCATCGCAACTAAAGATGTATGTGACAATGACATTGTGTCCGATGTGCTGTCTTGTGAAGCTGGGGGTAATGACACTGTAAAATCATTTACACAGGAAAGACTAGAAGAGAAGAACACAGGCTTTTTTGCTCAAATAAAGAGAAACAAGTCTAAAACATTTTCATTCTTATACAAGAGTTCAATGACCGAAGGACCAAGAGGTCAAATGTACTGAAGGCAGACAGGAAGATTCCATACCACTGAATGCTTCAAACTCTGGACAAGACATGCTGATAGCTGGGGTTTTGAAACATGAACTCTCACTTATTCTTCTGTCCTTGGTAAATTCATCCAGGAAAATGAAGAGCACTGCTAAGTGAAGAGAGACATTGCAATTTGCATCATTATTGATGGCCATGCACTGATACAGTCTTTGAGAAAGCCACATGATTGTAAAACCTTTGGAGAGTATGCCAATGTGTTTGCTTATGTTGTGTTCAACAACGTTAGCAACCATTCAGTAAGGGTACATGTTGTTTATAATTGATACTAGAGGAAGAAATCAATCAAGGCTTTCACCAGGCTCTAAATGGACAGGAAAACAAAGTCCTATATGTAAGGTTATCAATAGTACCAATGTCCAACTGACACAAGTATGTGAACAGTTTATGGTGCCAGATGAGAACAAGGCCAAATTAACTGAGTTTCTCTTGCATGATATGATGTCCAAAACTGAACCGCTACCCAACAACTGTCATTTGGTAGTTGATGGTGGCTTCCGAGACCCCGACAGTGCCCAAGCAAGCAGTTATGATGCTGAAGATTTGTGTGTTGACCATGAAAAGGCAGACACATGACTCATCATACATGTAAAACATGTTAAAATTAACAGTTTGGTCAGGTTGTCTTGAATTGTAAGGACACAGATGTTCTATTACTCCTTGTCTATCATGTGGGGTCAATGGATGGTGAAAAATGGATGAAATATGGAACATCGAAAACAAAGAAATGTTTCCCTGTACACAGTTATAGTTATGAAACTAAAAGCTGAGGCTATCCACAACCTGTTTGGATTTTATTTGTTCACAGGTTGTGATACAACTTTGTCATTTTTCCGGTATCAGTAAAAAGTCCTGTTGGAAAAAGTATGCCAAAAGTCCAGAACTCCTAGAGGGTGTTGGTCAAGATTAGAATTCTGAGGGCATAGAACGGTATCTATGCAGACAATATGGGTATTCTAAAGGAGCTCATGATCCAGACATTGATATTTGCAGTATAGGCTCTTTATGAAAGCTGGAAAGGCACTGGACCTTTACCACCTACATGGTATGCATTACAGCTACACCTAGCACACTGTAATGAACAGGCAAAGGTATAGATATCTGCTAATAATCTGTCACATGAAAAAGATTTGGAAATTATTCTTTTCTTTTCTATTGAACTTTAAAATAGGATTTTTGATAATAATTACACTCACATGTGATGAATTTTGTGTTTTCTTATACCTTGTTGACCTCCAAGTGCAAATTATCTATGCTAAATCAGTTTAGTTCAACAACATAACATACGTGCTGTCAATCGAATAGAGTTTAGAGAATAGAGATTTATGCTAAAAATCATATTAAAATTGCAATTTTCATTGCAAATGCACTCATTTGATCTTTGACCTTCCCATGACCTTGGAATTACCTTGACACTGTGACATCGTAGCTACATCAATTCCAAATAACTTGAAGAACACCAAAAACACCAAAGTTGAGCATTAACAGAAAATGCCTACAGACGTCACAATTTTCCTGACACTTAGGCAGTCTATTAGTTAACTAATCTTGACTGATAACCATCAATGCTAACCAGATTTTGTATTTGATGAGTTACAGATAACTCTTTTTAGACCAGAATTCAGTGAAAATTACAGTAGGATATATATGAACAAAAGGTCTTGAAAAGGTCAACTTTAGTGATGACCAGTGATGTGATAGGTAGAGTGTAACGTGAGAAGGCGGAGAAGAAATACAGCTTGAGGATTTTATTTGCATGTTAATTTGCAGATCAAAAGACTAGACACTGGGCATTTAAAATCTGAACTAAATTATTAACATGATACAAACATAAAGTATTAACACAAATGACACCCCATTTTTCAATAGAAAAGACATACGCATTATGCAAGCTAGGATACCTTGCACAGTGTGTAAATCAGTATGACCCTGCAAGGTCAGCTGTAGACATAACTGGATAATATTGATACTTGTTTGAGAGGATGAACCAAGCCTGAGCCTGGTCACAAAAAGCCAGGTCTTTAGCTTAGAGTCCTCTTGGTAAAGGGGGGACTAGGTGCTGTACAAGTCCAATTAGAATTAGCTGAGAGTCGTGCATAAATAATTTATTATCACTCACAATATAAGCATTTGCATCAAATATGATTTTACTACACTATTAATATTAAATTGTATAACTCCGATTGTACTTTGCCAAAAAAAGAAACATAAACCTATATAAAATCGATATAAAAATCAATATGATTAGCTAAAAAAATCACTAAAGTTCTTGATTCACAAGCATAACGCACTACGGTACAGATGGTATAGGTGGAAGTCTCTGTAGGTGATATCAGTCCCTTTTCTTTTGAAGTGAAATGGTTCCCCGACTAGTTGTGAGTGACAGTACTTGTCTGTTTCTGACAACAGAAATAAGTCAAATATTTTCCGGAATTTCTAAATACAGATTATGAGTTTTGTACATGTTTGGGATGGTGCTGACGACAAAAGAGTGTATTCTTGTCTTGAAGTTGTGCTAAGGTAAGACACCAGTAATTAAGTAACATATCATGGCTGTAACTGTCTTAAATTGCAGGTTTATTGGATATGGGTATACAAGACAGCCTATTGAGTTTGTCACTTGCTACATTTATTGAATATATTTCATCATTTATCTCAATATTGTAATTGTACTTGGAAATAAGTGAAGAACCACAGTTCTTACTGTTCAGTGCCTTTTTAATCAGATACAACTGAAGATTTTAACTTTAAAGATATTTTAAACACTTGTAACCAAAGAAACACTTGTGATCAGGGAAGAGGCCACCTGATATATAAGCAATATAAAAGTAAGCCATGGAAATATTTATAGTTTAGGGTTGCCGTAGCTCCAGGCTTTTGCTAGAGGTGAGGTCACTCCAAATCTTTGCATACAAAGCATGAGATTTTAATTTTGATTGATAGATTGGGTGGCCTCAAGCCTGTGATTTTTTATCATATCTGATGGAATGCAGAGCACAATTTTAGAAATAAAGGTAACCTTAAATTTTGAAATCGTTATTAAGCAAGAATTACCGTACATTGCCCAGGGGCATGGTAACAGAATAATCTGCAGGTAAGGACAGGGTTCACATTAAAACTGGTTATAACACCAGGTTAAAGTAATAGGTAAAGGTGAAATTCAAGGTCAATAAGACAGGTTGGTCCAAACAGCTATAAAGAAAAAAAGGCCAAACAAGGTGATAAACCAAATATGCAGATACATAATAATTGTTGTTCAAAAAGAAAAATAACGGATATAAAATTTCATTATATTGTTATTATATATTATAAAAACACTCCACTGCTGTTACAGCAGTACAGCCCACCCTACCATCAAAAATAAACAAAAACCCCACGGAATGCCTAAACTTGAGCAGTGTAATGGTGCAGTTCATTAAATGTCAAAACTCTAAAGTGAAAACTTATAACACAACAGCAGGTAACATGCAAAGCTACTAATTCTCAGTTGATAATGTCCACCGCTGAAAAACACTCAGAAGAGCGCAAGGAGAGCACATATGAGATTAACTCTCCCACTGGCTAGGCAACATTCCTCACAAGTAGCAACTCGTGGTAATCCGGCGTCCAGAAATAATAGACACATAACTCAAACAAACACGCTGCAGATCTGACTACTGCAGTAGAACTTAGAAGAACACAAACAGTAGACGAGCTGTCTCTTCTGCAAATACTTCCACAATAGCTGTGAACACTCCTCATGCACATATGTGTACACATAGTCAACAGCCACCTCCATGATATCACCTACAAATATATAAAAACATACAGGGAGCAACAGGGTAAAAATTCTGGCATGTGTCCCCTTGGATGTCTGCAGATGAAATGGCAGAATTAAGGGTTCAATTTAATTAAATAATGGCGTTATCCAATCAGATCTTGCCACACCAACATGGTGTGTATACTAAATTATGTAACAAGTTCGAACCTCAATACCTTCCCCTAGCAATGATCTCATTGGCACCGTAATGCCAGCCCGAACATCGTAAGGGGAAGAAAACTCTTACAGATTAAAAGAACAGTGATGGGTTTATATATATATATATATATTTATTAATATTTTTAATATCATCACTATTCAATATATCTAAAATGACGTAAAATGAAACCTAAATAATATAAGATTACACAGTCCACTGGGAACCATAGAAAGCCTAGGAATGCACAACCCATGGAGCAGAAGGGAAACGATTTTGACATTTACAAGGTGTCAAAGATCTGGAAGCCAAAGGTCAAATTAGAGGTCAAAATACAGCCCGTGGGTATAATAGTGTAAGAATGTATCTACACCCAAAAACTACATGGTTTGAATTTTAAATGATTTAGAATGGAAGTTTGAAACACAAACAGGAAAGTGTTCACCACGTGGCGCCTGGGACAAGCTGTGAGGGGAAACTGTGTAGAATTTTTCTAAAGAAAGAAGCCCCAAACAGGCAAAAACTCAAATGTGTAGCTGTTGTTTGAAGGTAGCAACAAAACATAGCGCCAGACACAGACAGAGGTTCAAGTGCCATGGGACATAATGTCTTGTATAGGAACCCCATGTTAAAAAGCCCAGGTGGTACCGGATTTTCAAAATAAATGGAATGTTAAAGGTGGTAGCAACTGTAAAATTGTGGAGACTTTCTTTAGATGCTTTCAGGCTGCAGAGTCAGAAAGGGAGACAAAAGCCCTAGCCTTGCGAATTTGGAATAAAGGGTAATTTGGGGAGCCTGAGATAGCCGAAAGCATGGTTTGAAGAGTCTGAAAAGAGGAGAATTGGGACACAAATACTGGCAGTACCCCTCCTGTTCTGAATTGATTTTGACCATTGAATAATAATAATAATCGAATCCTGGGAGAAAATCAGACCCCCTCTACAAACGTGTCTATTAGCATCAAAAGTTTTGCTGTAATGAGGTAGAATATTTGAAAGTCGCAAAAAGGGAAAGAAACAAAGAATATACAGAGCTTTGAAGATGCAGGGAAATTGTAAGGTCTCAGTCACTGATAAAATACACTTATCATTTATTTTTAGATACTGATGCAACCACAGCCCAGCTGTTCACCAGGGCCTCTGCCAGGTTACTTGATGCTTTTAGGCCTGCCACAAGGAAGGCATGTGCACACATGTTTCATGACTTCCCGGGCTTCCTGGTGGAGGCTGGCTCTCTGTTTATCAAGTCACAACTCTTACTTTATTAGCATTCATGGAATTCCTAGTGCAATAAGATTTATCAGTTTCTAATATAGTTAATGACATGGCTGGGATCAGATCCTAGTTCATTGTTCACGGCCTTGATACTGCTCCCTTTAGGGATGCTAGGTTGCATTTGTTTCAAAGATCTTTCAAGTATACAAGGGAAATTTTCACCAAAAACTACTGTTATCATTGATACTGATTCATTATTGAGTTAGATATCCTGATTATACTTTGTAAGGTCAATATGGGTAGGGACCAACTTAAAGTAAGGGAGGAGGCTGATTAATATTTGTTCCCTATCCTGTGTGACCTACCAACGCGACAAGAGGTCTGAAATGTAATTATCAGAAATGTAACAGAAATGTGAGAAACTTTAAGCTGAATGTTAAATATAAAGTGTAAGAAGCCAGATGTTTCTGGCCAAAGTTGCTAAAATAGAGTCCCTTGCTCTACCTTCGTGTAACACCAAAATTACAGCCAGATTATCAAACCTGATCTCATTACATTTGTTTTGCCAATTTTGTCCCCAAACGTTAAGTGCAACCATAATGTTTAACATTTCAAGATGTACAATAGTATAATCGTAAAAACCTTGAGGTATGGGTAATGCATAAACCATGTCATTATATAGTTAACTGAAATGTGAAACACATGCATCAAGGGCAATGGTGGCATGCACCTGCTTAATATCATAGAAAGTAATTCCATTATAGGAACACAAATATTTATTAAACCAAATGAAATCTTGATGGAAGTCATTTGTAAGCTGTATACATTTGCATGCATGACCATCCTTAAGTAACTGTAACATCCTGTTCAAGAAAAATCACACACTTTGTTATATATAGCAATGAACCCAAAAGCGATTGAAGCTGATTTTTCATACACGTACATGTACTTTTTGTTGCCCAACATTTGCATAACTCGACAATGTTTTTCAATCAGATATGGAGATGGTTGGATTAACCAAATCTACCAATATGCCCAGGCATATGACGGCTGTAGAAGGGGCTACCAATTTTCAGTGCCTAACTTCTATACCCAGCTGTTGAAGGAGGTCCAATAAACATTGATAAGATGCCTGTATATTGGAGGGCAAACCAATGTATATCAGATCATCTATATAATTCAGTAGGTTCGAATAACCAAATTTTCTCATTATATGTCTAACATCATCTGAACATTTCTAAAAGAAAACCATGTCTAAAGCCGAAAATTAAAGATTCATCAAGCTAGTAAGAATTATGCTTCAAACCTAGCAGATCCAAGTCCCCAGGGGAACTTGGTATGATAGTTATCAAATCACAAATCTGATATGGCGAAAAGCCCTACTTATGTCAATTTTATATAAGATTGCACCTACACCTAGTTTCTTAAGCCTATCCATGATATTATCTATTAAAGGGTAAGATAGATAATAATATGAATCTAAATATCTATTCTTATAAACGCCATCATTAACCAAATAACCATGAGGCTAACTTAGATATACTATTGTTCTCCTGCTATCTAAACCCTGCTTTTCTCTAGTCATCAGGGGAGAAACTTGCATATTTAATAGGTTTTTTGTGAAAAGGACCATAAATAGCATTAAAAGCAACCTCATCATTGAGATACTTCTCAATATCACTACCATATTGATGACCAGAAGCATGATTCAATTCAGTAGATACAAGAGGGCAAGATCTTTCTAAATCAAGAGGGAAAGTCATATTTGATTAAGTTTGGAAACTGCTGGTCCCAATAATCTTGAAGATAATATCTTCAGAATTCCGGTTTAAGTTGTGTTTGAACAGGGATTCTGCAACCCCCAAAAATGGGGCAGTGACTGAAGAATGATCTTATGTAACTGAATAACACCAAGTATGGGTGGGTTACTTGTTTGTTTACCATCATATATCTTAATGGTAGTGGCAGGCAAAGCCCCCAACTCGAACCCATTTTGTTCAACACATCGTTGATAGTCGAGGCACACGTTTTTTGCCATATGTCCAAAGGTATACCAGTATTGGAGTACATAGATTCTACAGAACCTACATTGGTCTTAACGTCAATCAAGTGATAACTCTCAAGTGCGTTCAGTTGGTCAAAAAGGCTTATTGATTATGCGAATTCAGTGAACAAGGGACCTGAATCATGTAAGAGGAAAAGTTTTGTGGGGTTGGCATGTCGGGTGCCAGACCAGTCAGTGGCTATTAGGTGGGTCATTCTTGTTTACTGTGTCCTAAATTTTGATTGGTCGACCTCTGGTTGACCCCTGGCTTCCTATGATTTCCCGCCCTTGGAAGCCATCTTCACTTGTTTTAATAAATTCAAGGAGGAAACACCTCTTTTAGAAAAACAAAATTTTTCGATTTTCGATTTCAACTAATTGTTTTGGAAACTCTGGCGTTTCAGCAGAATACTGAAACCTCAGAGTTTCAGTGTTTTTTAGAGTGGGTGACTGATGACCTGAAGATGCGTTCTGTGTGCTGATCCGTCAATTGTTGTTGATAGTTGACATATGCGCGTTTGCTCTGGGACTAAATCTTGGAGCGTGATTTGAGGGCTGTATAATATTATTATTTATTTTGCCTAACCAAATTTAATATTCCACGCGCATATTTCAAGTATTAATACAATACTGATTGTTTCAGAAAATGCCACGTAAAGTTTTCCAGTGTAAGGCCTGTGGTGACCTACATGAAAGACCAATTAATTCTAAATGTCAATATGTGAAAGAAAGTGACAATAGTGATATGGACAGTGATAATACTAGTGGTGCTGGACAAATGGACATACAGATGCAGATTTTACATGAACTGAAACAGTTAAATGGGAGAGTGGCTAAAGTTGAAGAAAAGGTCGAGAACCAAGAGAAAGAGCAGCTGAATTCACCAAGATCTTCCAAAAGTGGGTTTACAACGGCGTCAACGAGCCAGGATGACGCTGACTTAGTATTGCCATCCCTCACGAGCCTGAAGAACTCCACACAGCTACAAAGCCAGGTGGATCGGAGGTTGCAGGAACTACAAGCCATCAATATGCAAGGCAAGTTCAAATCACAAAGGGGGGGATCTAGTGAAACTGTGTATTGTAAAAGGGAAATTCCATGGCCACACAACTTTATACTCTCGGGTTCGAGTAGATCTCGAATTTCGTATGATAGCTTGTCTATGTCCCAATGGGTATCAGGTTTCAGTGCAATTATTCGAGAACAGTCAAATGTAGAAACTAAAAATCAAATGCTCGAGTATCTGTCTGATTTGATGGATGATTCCCATGATTTTGGGTGGCAGTCGGCTAAAGCTGCGCATGCAGTACTTCTATGTAAAATGGAAGAAAACAAAGTAGATTGGAATGAAACTGCGAAAATTGATCGCGTTCGGAGGGTACACGCCCAAAGAATCGTGAATACTAGTAGTAAGAAATCTGCTAACTCTCACAAGCCTATGCCATGTCGCTACTACCAAAAGGGCACGTGTGGACAGAAAGGTGACCACGAAAATAATGGTCAATCATATTTGCACGTGTGTTCGGTTTGTTTTACGTTTGGGAAGTCACACTCGCACCCGCAGAAAGAATGTAAAAGGTCAAAAAACGACCAAGGCACTGCCTAGAGGCAGTGCAAAATGTAGCAAATATGGGACATGTTAAAAAATTTAACAATAGAATTGTTAATTCTAGAAATGTAAATAATGGTCAGAGTATGAACTGGCATCATGACTGGTTAAAGGTGAATAATGTATCTTATGCCAATGTTGTAAAGAAAAATGTGTGTAAAACGATGAAGGTTCAGGTAGAAAATTATCCCTGGAATCCCACAATGGATGGCAACAGTAAATTAGGAAAACTCAATACGAATCGTGGTTCCAAAGCTGTATGTACACGAGTCGTAAATATGGATGGACATGATTTAAATAGTGGTTCACATAGCCAAAACAAAGACAGTTTAGGCAAAAATGTAAACAATAACCGTGACAATGTCTGTCTACAAAAAAGTTCTGGCTTTGAAACACAGATCAAGGTGAGAAAAAATTTGTGTACACAAAATAGCAGTAAACCAAGTGACTCTAGACGTTTCAATGACACTTCTGCAGGTTGTAGTGGTTCATTAACACCTGTCGTGGACAGTAATAGATTTTGGCCATTAATTGACACAGATAATGAACAAGAAGAAAAAGTAGTAATAGGTGAGTCCCAAGGTGTTAAAAATTTTGAAAGAAGTAAAGCTGTGAAAGTTAACAACTGGGATGTCAGGGGTCATACTGGCAGTGCAGTAGCAAGCACTTCTCACAGTAACACGGTAGGTGGCGACTGCGTTCGTTTGGACGCACCTACAGAGACAAATAGTGGCGTCGTCGACCATCTTAGTCGTGTTTCCAGAAATACTCAAGATAAGTATGATTTGACATTGAGATTCAAAACCAAACATAGAAATAAACTTAGCCAAGCTGAAAATGTGCCAATTTTCCAATTATGGGACAAGCAAACTGTAGGAAAATTTGGTTACATCCCTTTAGCCCCTCAGATTGTGGGTAAAAAGGGCCAAATAAACATGAAGGGCTCTAACTTGCTGCACATTCACAGCAAAGTTAAACAAACAGGCACTCATAACTTCATGCAGGCTCAAATTGACATACCATCTCAGTTGAAGGTGGAAGCCTGGGAAGCCAACTTAAAAGACTACTGGGACAAACAGCTATTGCAATTAATCAGATATGGCTTTCCCTTAAGTTTTGACCACAACATTGCTCTTAGACCATCAGACACTAATCATAGTTCAGCAAAACATCATCCTAAGGATATTGAGATATATTTAAATGAAGAAAAAGCATTCAATGCTATATTGGGTCCATTCAAAAAACCACCCATTTCACATCTCCATACATCCCCATTTCTTACTAGGGAAAAACCTGGAGCTAATAGTCGAAGAGTAATAGTAGACCTTAGCTTCCCTCATGGGGCCTCTATTAATGATGGGGTGGATCCTGAAACATATCTAGGCTCTGAATTTCTGTTAACATTACCTTCAATTGACTATATCACTAACAAAGTTCTTCAATTAGGCAGAAGTTCTTTAATTTATAAAGTTGACATCTCCAGAGCTTTTCGTCACATCAAGATTGACCCAGCTGATTATAATTTCTTGGGTTTGAGTTTCAATGGCTATTATATTGATACATGCCTGCCTTTTGGGTTCAGGCATGGTTCAGGCATGTTCCAGCGCCTAAGTGACTCAATAAGATACATTATGTTACAAAAAGGTCATCATGTGACCAACTATATTGATGATATTATTGGGCAATCCACAAAATCTCAGGCAGAGGCTTCATTTCACACCCTTTATAACCTCCTGGGTGAACTTGGCCTTGATATCAGCAGGAAAAAGTTGGTCTATCCCTCCACTAAGGTTTCTTGCCTAGGGGTGGTAATTGATACAGAGAAATTTACAATATCAGTACCCAGTGATAAACTTAAGGAAATCAAACTATTGTGTGAACAATGGAAGGGTAAGAAGAGCTGTAACAAACGCGACCTCCAATCCCTATTGGGCAGATTGTTATATGTAACCAAATGTGTCAGGGCATCGAGACCTTTCCTTAATCGCATGTTGCAAACGCTAAGGCAGGCAGATAAACAATGCAAAATAAACCTAGATGAGGCGTTTACGCGAGATCTCACATGGTTTCGAAAGTTCGTACATATCTTCAATGGAGTGGCGTTCTTCTCTCATGATCCAGTCCATAGTCACATCGAGCTCGATGCTTCTTTGCAAGGTCTAGGAGCAGTTTGTGATAATGAAGTCTATGCTATTCCCCTGGCCCTAGGGGTAGGGGGGTATAACATTGTACATTTAGAAATGCTGAATATATTGGTGGCTCTGCGAGTCTGGGGTCATAAATGGGTTAACAAGAAGATTGTCGTCCATTGTGATAACCAAGCAGTGGTTATAGTGTTAAAATCAGGCAAAACCAGAGATCCACTATTGGCTGCTATAACTAGAAATATTGCAATGTTAACTGCTTCCTGTGACATTAATCTTGTAACAGTTCACATACCAGGCAAACAAAATGTAGTAGCAGATGCACTTTCCAGAATTTCCATTAACCCTCAGTATAAACAACAACTCCAACGCTTAATTCCCCACCATGTATGGCTAAAAACCCATGAAACAGTACTTGACATAGACTGGTCTATTTAATTTCAGATACCACCCCTCACACCAGAGTCCTCTCCAGAAATGCTACCATTAGAGTTCAAAAGGCCTTGGCTTCTTCCACCACAATATCCTATGACAACATGCTGAGAATCTTCCTGGCTTTCACAATTTTTGCAAATTTTAATCTCCATGCGTTGTCCTCTACTAACATCTTGTGTTTCATGGAATTTTTGACACTGAACAAAGTCTCCCCTTCAGGTGTAGCAAATCATATTTCAGCAGTCAAGACTAAATTGTCCATGTATGGCATCTCAGTGGTGGGATTCAGTGATCCAAGGATTAAGTTCTTCAACAAATCCCTCTCCAGGAACTCTGACTTGAGGTTGAACCTCAAGGCCATTATAGATATCCCCCTCCTCACTAACATAGTCCAAGTGACTGATTCAATGTACATGGGTTTAGTATATAAAGCAGCCATTCTCTTGTCCTTCTTCAGCTTTTTGAGAATTTCAAACCTAGTTCCCCATTCTATTTCTTCATTTCAACCATTAAAACAATTGGCCAGAGGTGATGTCTTCTTTGCTTCCCCTGGAGCCCATGTCCTACTTAAATGGTCGAAAACCATGCAAATGAACAATTCTGTCAGAATACTTAAGATTCCTTCATTGGGCTCTTCCTCCATCTGTCCAGTCAAAGCTTTGAAAACATTGCTGGCAGCTACACCTGCTGGTTCCAATAAGCCTTTGTTTCAAATAAAGTTCAGACAACACTGGGTTCCCTTATCTGATACAAGATTAAGAAAGCAATTTAAATCCATCTTATCTAGGCTCCAACTTACCCAGTCCAACATTACATTTCATTCCCTCCGGCGTTCAGGTGCCACTTGGGCCTTTAATGCTAAGGTTCCAGTCCAGAACATCCAGAGCCATGGCACCTGGACGTCGGATTGTGTCTGGTCCTATATTACACAGGACCACCAGGCCTCAGATGCAGTGGCTCTTACCTTCCAACAATCCCTACAAACGTGACTACTGATACTGGGGTTTGGGGTTCATATCTCCTACCTCTATAATCAAACTGCATTTTAAATATTCTTATGTGCTGATGACGTGGTTTTCAGACACATATATATTTTCAAGTCTAGAATACTTACTAAGCCTAATTTAAATGGCTCACATAGTATGTATATGACCTTTAACCTACTGCAAACATCAGTGAGGCCACCTTAAGGCCCCAATAATGTTAGGGTCACCTTAAATCTATCACTTCAATGTAACAGGACATATGGTCCACCATTTGGGTCTAAAGGTACCCACTCTTAAACTCACTATCCATTAGTAACATGACTTGATAGTAGCAAAGTTAGTTATGGCTACTTTAATGCCTTTCAATTAGTCATGTAACTGTAAATTAACTTGAAACTCACTATTTTCTGTAATGTAACCATCTTAGTAATTTTAGTCAGCCCACTTTAGGGCTATCATATTAATGTAACTGTAACTCAAGTTTTAGTTAGCCCTGTTTGGGATTAAGCTTGACTTAAGGTCACCTTAATGTAAACTTAAGTAAGGGTGATCTCATGTACATCTAGTCAAAAGTAATCATGTTAATCCACAGCTATTGCTGACTGTACATGTTAATTATAACAGAATGTAAATAATTTTTAGTATTTGTGTGTGATCTAATATAGTATTACTAATAAAAGTATAAACCCCCACCAGTGTGTTACTGTGTACATGTATATAGGTCACTGTGTGGGGTTGGCATGTCGGGTGCCAGACCAGTCAGTGGCTATTAGGTGGGTCATTCTTGTTTACTGTGTCCTAAATTTTGATTGGTCGACCTCTGGTTGACCCCTGGCTTCCTATGATTTCCCGCCCTTGGAAGCCATCTTCACTTGTTTTAATAAATTCAAGGAGGAAACACCTCTTTTAGAAAAACAAAATTTTCCCACTTACCCACCCTGTGGCCTCTTGGTCGTATGTAACTGTTAGTACTGCTGTTTTGCTTTGTATTTATAGATGTAAAGTGCATCATGAGGTCTGCATCTCAAGTATGATGGTCTCGAGGTCTTTATGAAATCACTGCAGCTCCTGCCTTCTCTCCTGCCCTAAGCACGACAGTTCCACCTGGCTGCAGAAGTTTAAAGGGTGGCTTCCTGTGCCTGGGTTCTGTCACCAGAGACATAATAGCATTACCAATAGCAAATATATAGTTGATGGAGTAATTTCAATTGCAGGAGCTGCCTTGAACTTTCATTAAATGCTCATGGTGTTGATATAAAGTTAAAGTAAAATGCTCTTGGTGCTGAATGAGTTTTTCTTGCTGGCTGGCAGCCTCGCCGTCCGGAAGCCAAGTAGGGATGATGCTGTTTGAGCTTAAGGGGCTGTATTGCTCAGCCCCGTAGGGAGTCAACTTATGAGCTAGTGGCTGCCAGTCTGCAAGAAATTCCTATTAAATATCATTATCATTTTAGTGTTATCATCATGTATACTTATGCACGTTATTATTGTTTTATTGTGTTACTTGAGACCTATGACCTTGAGCTGACCTCTATAAACCGTTGCATGCTTCTACTTACAACTTTAGTTATCTAAAATTCTTTTCTTTAACCTTCAAACACGAGAATTACATGCTCACCTTATACTTGCTTCAAACTGGTGAACTAAGCTAACAGGATTTGACCTGGACCAAGATAAAGGTCTAGTTCATCCAAGTGATGGGGTTCATATCTCCTACCTCTATAATCAAACTGCATTTTAAATATTCTTATGTGCTGATGACGTGGTTTTCAGACACATATATATTTTCAAGTCTAGAATACTTACTAAGCCTAATTTAAATGGCTCACATAGTATGTATATGACCTTTAACCTACTGCAAACATCAGTGAGGCCACCTTAAGGCCCCAATAATGTTAGGGTCACCTTAAATCTATCACTTCAATGTAACAGGACATATGGTCCACCATTTGGGTCTAAAGGTACCCACTCTTAAACTCACTATCCATTAGTAACATGACTTGATAGTAGCAAAGTTAGTTATGGCTACTTTAATGCCTTTCAATTAGTCATGTAACTGTAAATTAACTTGAAACTCACTATTTTCTGTAATGTAACCATCTTAGTAATTTTAGTCAGCCCACTTTAGGGCTATCATATTAATGTAACTGTAACTCAAGTTTTAGTTAGCCCTGTTTGGGATTAAGCTTGACTTAAGGTCACCTTAATGTAAACTTAAGTAAGGGTGATCTCATGTACATCTAGTCAAAAGTAATCATGTTAATCCACAGCTATTGCTGACTGTACATGTTAATTATAACAGAATGTAAATAATTTTTAGTATTTGTGTGTGATCTAATATAGTATTACTAATAAAAGTATAAACCCCCACCAGTGTGTTACTGTGTACATGTATATAGGTCACTGAGTACAGATCTATTATCACTGACGGAAGTGAGTGGAGTACAAGTGTTACCTCCTTGTGAACATGTTGAGTCCAGTTTGTTAATATCTGTATCCAAAGTTTTTGTATCAACAATGTGTTGTTTACAAACCCTGTTTGCACTATGCAATAATGTATTTGCAAACGTGGTATCAAGTACCTCATTTGAAGTATGTGTGTGTGTAGTCAATACTTCAAATCTATTGTTCAAAGGAACAACCTCAGTCACGTGGTCCATTTTATTGTGTAAAGGCCATTTCACATATGCACGACCCTTCAACTTTGTCTTGGAGTTGTGTGAATCAAATAAGGTTTTATTGCAAAGTACTTTTGCAGTAGGGACCCATGTGAATGACCACTCGGACTCTCTAAGGGCTTACTTTTTCTCTGACTACCTGGGCATATGACCTATTATCAGTCTTTGCAGACAAAGCTTTATTTCTTCTAAACCAGTGGGACTAGGTGGCTTTTGCAGCCCCCAGTTTAACTCTGAGGTTGTGTTCATTCCTTTTAGAGGTTAGAACATATCTAGGTCTATGGGTACGAGTACCAAAATGACTCATGCCCTGCCTTCCTCGTTTTCTGAAGAATTTTCTTTTTATTTCTACACTCTAAATCAGTATGTGGGAAAGTCTTAATTGCAGTAGTAAAGCAAAAGGGACGCACATGCTTGTACAACACACCCTTAGTTTTTTCACGTGTAGCACTATGTGAAGAAGATATCTGATAAAAAACTGACAGGGCATTGTTCGACTGGTTCTCATTGTGTTCTTTGTGGCATTTGTGGATGTGACCGAAGCATGGGGGTTACTTACAGCATGTTTTTGTGCATTCACCCTCCTGATACAGTCAATACGATCAACTTGGTCATAACCTGTGACCTCACCCTGTTCCATATGACAAAGGAGTACTTCATAGCTGGCCTTTGCAGCAGTTCTCTTGTGCATCATCCAAAAGGTCAATCAAATAGTTCAACATATGACTTCTCAATTTTGATCAGTTTCCTCTCTCATGGTGCAAGCAAAAGCCATCCATTTATTGGGTCATAGTGAGTTGGTCTTATGATAAACGCTCTTCAACTTAACCAGCCAACACAAACTCATGGGGCCACTTAACCCGGTTTCGAACCAAAACCTCGACCTGACCACCTCTCTGGGATTTGACCTTATTAGAAATACCTGTTTGAGATATATCTGCCAGTTCTGCTCGTAAGTACTGATCTACTTGTACTTGAATGTTGGGATCATACCTGATTTTCTGCAAACTAGGGACTTTGCTGTCAGATCCGAATTGGACCACGGACTATGTCATGGCATGTGTGACTGGAACTGTAATCTGATGTATATGGCCACTGGCCAGCTGAGATGTGCTGAGATTTTCGACTTGTCAACTGTTTTTTTTTACAATTACTTTGCTCAAGAGTATTTAGCCTGGCACTAATTTTTCAAGTTGATGTAAAATTGTCTGATTCACTAACTGCTGAGCAGTGTCAGTTTCACTATTGTCCAGCCTAACATTTTCAACTGAAAATTTATCATATGATCTATGCTCATTTTCTGTATCATTTTGATCATTATCAGATGTATTAATCAGATCTGAACATTCAAGATCACTACCAGATTCTGAATCAGAAACTACTTGTCATAGAGTGGGGGTAGGGTGGCTACCGCACAGCATCTGGGACAGAAAGTCCTAGTCATCACATAACTAAAGTTTCACAGGTACCACTGCCTCCTTCTTGCCAGATCTAAGGTTGTATTTTTGTGACATATCTATCAATAGCTCAATAAAAAACGGCAGTAGGTAAAAGGTTGACTAAAAACTTAAAAGACTAAAAGACTAAAAACGTGGTTATAAACTGTAAAGATTGACAGAATACGTAGAGCTCATGCACAGAGACATATAATAGGCCAGAATTCTAATAAAAGTCAAGATAAAGGTACCAGTGGTACAGGCACGGCAACCCCTTGTATATATTTCAACAAGGGCATGTGTATGCACAAGCAAACTCATGAAACAAAAGGGGTACTTTACAAACACATTTGCTCGTCATGTTGGTCAAAAGAAGGCAAATCATTCCCTCACTCACAGTCGGAGTGTAGGAAACTTCAAAATCTCACAAAAAACGAGTAACTTTGGGCATGACTACTTTACCTAGTCATGCCCACAAAGGTAGATGTATTTATAATTCTTCGGTTCAATCCGACCACATACTTCAGTTAATGCATCTACCTAAAACTCAGGTAAAATCAATCATAACCAAGGCCCTAGGAGGCACTAACCACTTTGGCAAAAAATCCTATGCCCAAATAGTGATAACTGGAGAAAAAATTTCCCACCACAGTCCAACTTTCAACACATTGTTAGCCAATGGCCTTACGGGTTTAAATTGCTCCCCTCCCATATCACGGAACAGGGGGAATAGGTCCTCTTGCTGTACTTTGTCAAATAAGGCTAGTGCACAGAGTTCAATTCATTATAGGGCATATAAATGTAAGAATACCGGTACTAGTGTACTGGGTAAACAAGGAAATTTCACACAGTATAGTCCACAAACTGTCAGGAATAGCTTAGGTAAGTCTTATTTCAACTGTCCTGATACTAGCAATATTCCGGATCAAGGGGTACCTGTTTATAACAGGTACCACATACTGGACCTCATGGATAATAATGGTGTCATTGAACCATTGGGCATTACAGACGATGCGAATTTTCACCATCAAAGCTGCCCTAAGATTAACAATCCGATCCAGGGAAAAGCAAATAAAGCAAATACGAATTTATCTGGTCGTACACGTATGGATGAGAAATCGTGCAAGTCAGACCAAAACCAGGTTTCCAATACTGACTTACCCCAGGATAAGGCAGTGATTGTACCATATACTGATACACAGAGTACAGAACCTTGTAAAGAATGTTTGATGTGTCAACAACACTTGAGTACTGCCTTCAACTGTATACCATTGACTGCCATTAAAACTTATGAAGGTCCTGTTAAAATCTGGAATGTCATCCCAGATTTGTTTGCGGCTCACAACTTGATCAAAGCTAGTCGGTTACCTAATTTTTTAGGCCTTACAATACCTGTGGACACAAATTTAAATGCACCTGCTTGGAGAAAATATTTATGCAATTATTTTGACCAGCAACTGGTGGATCTTATAGAGTACGGTTTTCCTCTTGATTTTGATAGAACCAGAAAGCTAGTAAGTACTCTACGAAATCATGCCTCAGCCAAGAATTACCCCAGCCATGTAGATAAGTACATACAGGAAGAGTTATCCCATGATGCAATTCTGGGACCTTTAGATCGCAAACCTTTTGATGTACATATATCCCCCTTAATGACTAGGGATAAGTCTAATTCGGACTGTCGCCGTACAGTTTTTGACCTTAGTTTTCCACAAGGATATTCAGTCAATGATGGTGTACTTAGAGACTCGTACTTAGGCACAAAATTTCAGATGCACTATCCAACTGTGGACATCATTGTGAAAAATCTGAATGATTTGGGCCCTGGGGCAAATATTTTTAAGCTGGATATAAGTCGTGCATTCCGCCATCTTCGCATAGATCTGGGTGACATTGACTTATTGGCTTTACAACACAGAGATAAGCTTTATCTTGACTTATCTTTGCCATTTGGATACAGATTAGGTGCTTTTTTCTTCAGTAAGATAAGTGACGCTGTAAGATATATCATGAGTCAGAATGGTCATAATGCACTCTTAAATTATATTGACGACCTCATATACTGTGGCTTACCGTCTAAAATACATAAACCTTATCAATTTCTTGTAGGGTTACTCCAAGAGCTAGGTCTGGACATAAGTCCCTGACACCAAGGTCACTTGTCTTGGCATTGAGTTCGATACAATTCATAGAACCATGTCTATTCCTGCACAGAAGTTAGAAGAAATTATGCAAATATGTAAAAATTGGACAAATAAAAGTAAAGTACAAAAGGCAGATCTGCAATCTTTGCTTGGGTATTTACTTTATATCACAAAGTGCGTTAAACCAGCTAGATTTTTTCTTAACCATATGTTAAAACTATTGAGGGATAACGTACATGAAGACACTATAGTACTTAATCAAGAATTCTTCAAAGACCTAGCTTGGTTCAACACTTTCTTGAATTACAATGGTGTAACTATATATCAGGTCACCCCCTGTATAGTAGAATTTTCCTCGACGCTTCCTTGCAAGGCATGGGTGGTTGTTTCAATAATTATGTTTACAGCTTACCCATACCCTTAGGCTTTAGAAATTACAATATTGCTCACCTAGAGATGATAAACGTTATGGTAGCCCTTAAAATTTGGGGCCACTGTTGGTCAAATAAATGTATTCGTATTTTTGTGACAACCTCGCAGTTGTAGAAGTACTCACCTTTGGCAAGGCCAAAGATGCCATATTGGCTACTTGTGCAAGCAATATATGGCTGTTAACAGCCATTTTTAATGTCAATTTATTGGTCACACATATTCAAGGCACTGATAACACGGTGGCTGATTTGCTATCTAGATGGAATACTACACCGAATAATGTCAAGAAACTTCATCAAATGGTAGAATGCCCATTGTGGATTGATACTCATATAGACCTTACTCTGTTTAATCATGATATTTAGCTGTGTAATTTGTGTTGTAGATCCAGGAACTGCAACAGGATCCCTCACCTCAGTAGCCTTTCAAAAATTATGGGGTGGTTTTCGACCTTCCACACTAGTTTCATATAAAAGAATGTTCAACACATTTTTGGGTTTTCTGGTGGCTCTGGACCTGTCACTGTCCCTTATCTCTACAACAGACATCTTGGCTTTCATGGAGTATTTGACACAAAATGGTATGTCATCAGATAACATTGTAAATCATCTCACAGCTATTAGATCTTTGTGTATTATCTACAACTGTGACACCACACCATTTCGAGATCAAAGATTACATTTATTTATTAAATCTTTGAAGATTAATAGACAATTCCAACCTCGTTTGAAGGTATTTATAGCTGAAACTATGTTGCTGAATATTGTTACAGTTGCTTCCAAGTTACAATCACCTCAAGTGTTCAAAGCACTGTATTTACTGTGTTATTTCTCTTTCTTGAGACTATCAAATATACTTCCCCATGCTACTGCTGGTTTCGACGTTACCAGACATTTATGTGTGGGAGATATCATTTTCTCATTTACAAGAGCCACAATAGTGGTTAAATGGTCAAAAACCATCCAAGATAGAGTTTCCACTGCCACTGGTTATCCCGTACCTGGGCAAATCACCATTATGTCCAGTTGCTGCTGTTAAACTTATGTTGACCAACCTAACTTCAGAAGTTGATCAACCTCTTTTTCAGATCCAAGTTGCCGGACGCTGCAAGGTTCTAACTGACTCTGTAGCCAGGAAACACCTTAAAAGAGTTTCTTCTATCTTGAACCTTCCAAGGTCCCTTACTTTTCATGATTTCAGGAGAGGAGGGGCAACCTGGGCGTTCCTGAATGGTGTTCCTATACAACAGATTCAAGCTCAGGGGACCTGGTCCTCCTCTTGCGTCTGGAGGTACATTAACCTTCCCCCTTCTGCAATCTCACAGGTGTCAAGGACATTCCAAGCCCACCTTTCTTCTTCGCTACTTCTACTGGGCACTTGGGCACTCCTTCTCCTGTGCAACTTTACATGTAGTCCTAATTCTTTATCATCACTGCCATTGGAAAAATAGGGTTTGATCCTGTTGCTCAAAATTTGGATACCTTGAGGTGCAAATATAATGTCTGACCCGGCCAAATGTTGTAAAGGTGAAAACTTGGCTACAATATGGGGGACAAAATTTGAAAATCTTATATCTCTTCTTGCATCTAAGCTGAGATATGTTTGCCCTTTGTCTTTCATGGCATGTAAAAGGTCCAGTAATCCGAACCTAGAGTTATATACACACTTACCGATGCACAGAAAGGATCCAAGTAGTGATTGGAGCTCTTTCTGTGAGCAGTCAGATTTTCTTTGTCAGAGATTTGTTGAAGTTTTTCTTCAGGAACTGAAAGTGTGAAGTTCTCGGTTTTGACTGATATCTAACCATTTTATGAAAGTGGTAGTTGGTACTATTTTTAAGACTTATTGTGAAACCTACTTCTTGAAGTGTCAATTTTGATTTCTTCAATTTTATTTATCACATCAAATTAACGTTGACACATATGGACCACAGCTTTGCTAAGGTGCTGAAAGATGGCGCTACCTTGTCAACATCCAACATACATTCAGGTTTTGAGATACCAGTTATTCTGACACAAACCTAGTACGTCGTAATCTATAAAGTAAAGCTTGATGTGTTGAAAGGCTCGACTGATGTCGACCTTGTATCATTTACAACCCCTGCCTAAGACATTAACTTCATTTGTAATGGTATCTATAGTGGGTAATTTCATTAAGCAGGGTGATATATATTTTTATATTTTTTGCTACTCCAGCAGTTATAAATCTACCATGGGGGAAAACTCATACTAAAACTATATGATGGGCTGATTTGGTCATGTTCCTTGTCATGAAATGGGAAGTGTGAATGTATTCAATGGGAGGACCTTTAAAGGGGCACAATATAGCTTTGTGTGCTACTCTCTCCTCTGGTATGATTTTTAGGGTATCTGAAGGACTAATTCTATCAAAGTCTGAGGGAAAGCCATGACACACTAAGAGTGGAAGCTGTTGGTCCCAGTATATTGTTAACATTTCATCCCAGACATCTGGTTTTAGTTCAGATTGTACAGTTAAATCTCTTGTGAATGAGGGAGCTGACTGTGTACCTACTGGTACTACAAGACAATAATCTACTCAAGGGTTGCTTTTGGAAAGTACTATGTTACATATATAGGCACTGTGTCTGTGCATTATTTAATCTAAGCTTTTTATGTATTTATTAACATTTAAAGTAAGGGACTTATTGATTTTTGTGTTATGTGATAATGATGTTTATTGGTCTATTTATAGACTGAGTGGAATCCCTCTAGGCTAACCTCAGTGATGCTATTTATAGTTTTGGGGAAACCCTATAAGCTACCTGTAGGTTCTAGAACTTCCTCACTTGATCTGGTTACTGATGATAACTTCAAGTTGGTTCTGTAATATTCTAGACGCTTCCATAATGATATATAAGGACTGTACATCTGACCACAAGTGAACACTGTATTTGCTGGCTATAAGGAAGGCTATTTGTGTCTTAGAACTAATATTTAATTGGATATAAATTACTTGTGCTGTTAACTTTTGCTGAAGTGAACATTCTACAGTGTCTGGATAGATTTGCTGTACTTTGGAAATTACTTACTTATTATATACATGGTATGATTCTACCAGAGAGTGGATTTATTGCATTTTGGACATTGTCCATATCTTGGAGCGGACAGTACAGTTGTGCAAACTCTCTGAATATCACTATACAGACATTTTGTGAGATTGGATATCAAAAGGATCACAGGATAAGGACATTTTGTGTTATTGAACATTGATCAGATCACAGGATACCGATATCTATGTGTTAGTGGACACCAGAGGGATCATAGGACAGATCAAAGGACAGATTGCTGGATACAGTGAACAAACTTAACTGTCAGTTACAGTGGTCATGTTAGGTTGGTCTCATTATTGTATCATTGTATGTACTATTAAGAGCATACCAATTGACTGTAATTATTATTTGTTAAATTAATTGTAAAGTAAATAAATTTGTTAAGTTAAACTTGTCGTATTTTCTTGTTGCAACTTAAAAGCATATTAAGAGCATACCATTTTACTGTGATTATTATTTGTTAAATTAATTGTCAAGTAATTAAATTTGTTAAGTTAAACTTGTCGTCTTTTCCTGATGCAACTTAAAAGCAACTGGTAATTGCTACCATGCTTGCCCCATGACATAACAACTACAAGGCCCATGGAGCCTGACTCATGGTTTTGTGAGTTACACTGGGCTGTAAGTTTGAAGGAGCCCTTTTCAGATAAGCCCTGTGTATGTTTATTTTTTTGAAAATTCTACCATCCATTCAATGCCCTTATTTATAATAAGGATACATTATGAACTTCTTTGGTAGTAAATACATAAGAATAAAATAAAATATTCCCCAACCATTGTTTGGCTCTTGGGGTACTGAATCAGATTTCCAGTAGAACTTAACATACTCACATTAAATAATATTATAAAAATTTACAAGGTGAAATACCTAAGTTCAGCTTTTGTTGATTTAAAACTTTACTAATATGGCTCAAACGTTAGAGAAATTTAATGTACTTCCCTTTTCAATCAGATTAACACATAATTTCAAGCATGGATGATCACTTCTACAAAGATTCCATAACATTTTGTTTACCATTTTAAATAACTGATATTCAACTGGAAAATCTTCACACAGAATTAGTAGGAACTTTGAATGAGTCATCTTTGATATATTCATCATTTTTGTAAGCTCTTACGCCAAGTTACCTAGAATTTAACAGTATTCTTACCACCCAAATCCCAAAAGAGAACACCATATAAAGGCATACAGAAGGCTTTAAAGAGTTTATATTTAACATATACATGAACACACTTATACATACAGTTAATACCATTAAATATTTTAACAAAATTATCAGTAACAAATGTTTTAACCTTTTTGTCACTCTTTTTTGTGTCACAAAATGACCTGCATCGACAGATGTTTTAATAAATACATCCTTGTAACAGACTCCGTGAACTATTTTTTATCATTAGTACAGTGTCATAGTTAATATTTTTCTACAATAAATATCACATCATAATTGTGACTGAACATGTCGCATGTATTTAACATCTGTTTTAAAACTGTAAGAGATGGAGCAAGAATTACAACATCACTAGCATAGCTTACAGCTCCCACAAAGGCCTCACTGACGTGGCACCCAAAACCACTGTTTTTTAATTGTGTCAAAAAAGCACATCAAAAAAATTTAAAACGTTTGTAATTTGGGGGGGGGGGTTATGTTGCTCTTGTCTTGGTTTAATGTCGCTTTTAGCTTGGTTTATTGTTACTTTTGTTTAGGTTTTATGTTACTTTTGTCTTAGTTTTATGTTGCTTGTGTCTAGGTTTCAATGTAACCTAATGTTATTTTTGCTTTGCTTTTATCTAGGTTTACGTTGCTTGTGTTTATGTTTACTGTCACTTCTGGGTTTAATTTTGCTGTTATTTGTGTCAACGATTGTTTTGTCAGGGTTTCATGTTGCTTTTATATGGCACAGAGACAACCCAATAAAACTGAATACAAAGTGTAAATTCGGTCCAGAAATAAGGAAGTTTTGTTAATAATAAATTTGCCCTGTGTTTTATGTTGATTCCGATAGCAGTTAAAGAATTCTTCAAAGTAAAAATTGTTTCATGTGTAGAGACAAGGTATACACAATCAGTTTCTACTATAGTTTAGTGTAGCATCCCGCAAGATACTTACATGTGGCTTTTGTCTTGATTTTAAGTTATGTTATGCAATGTTATGTTAGAATACTTCTATAGTGCAAAACCATAAACAATATGCTCTATGGGCTTTACAATTTAGGAGTATGAATACTAGGCTGATAATATATACATTTCCGAATTGGTATGTACATCATTGATAGGATTTTCTGAATAGGTAGGTTTTAAAGGTCATAGGCAAAGTTTACAAATGTTTCATCAGAAGCTGCATATATGTAATAGACATCAATATTTGCCAATATAGCTTGCACCTGAGAAAGGTTACACACATTATTCACTATTTTCCTTCAACTTTTTGTGTTATTTTTACTGCGGTAGCCATTATTTTTCATTGGATAAGTTTCGTAACATATCTCAGCTGTGACGTCACAGGTTCAATGAAATGTAAACAAATCCTCACCTTTGAAGCGGTTCAGTTCGTGTTTCACAAGCACAACATATTATCCCTTATTGTTTTTATAACTATTCCTTGCCAAGCCTCAGTATGCAAGGTTAAACTTTTAATATAGCCTTGGGAAGGATTTCTATTGGTTTCCAAGGCATTGGACAATGTTTGAAGAAGTAGGAAGTGTGCTAAAACGGAAAGACTACACAGCCACTACTGGCCTCAGGTTATGCGAGGACAATTTTCATGACTTTGAGAAAAACTGCTTTGAAAAAAAGCAAGGAGGCCTCAAAAGCTAGGCTTAATAAGTTTAACCTTATTCTTAGACCTAGTTTTAAGAACAAGACTGAGAACCACCAAAGAATATCAGAAGTCTAGATTTTATAAATGGTTGTAACACTGACATAATTGTCTGTGAAAAAAAAACTTTGTAAAATTTTAATATAATCCAATTTATAATTTTTAATCAAATTGTGAGTTCTGTACCTGGCTGTATTTGTGTTGTTGCAGCATTTACTGACATAGAGAGAAACAGACAATTTTATTTTAGTGTGTGTCAAACTTTTGCATAATGAGATCCTGATGTGAACAGAAATAGAAAATAGCCTTTTATCCAGCTTTAACATGGTTGTCTGTGATATTTTTCATGTCACTGGAGTTTTTTTGTGATAGTGAATACTTCCATTTAGCCTTAGCTAAAGGAACTGCACTGCAGGTTTTTTGTCACTTTATATAAAATAATATGTTTAGGTAATTTCAAAGAAATGTTTCAGTGTAAATTTCAGATATGGCTGTAGTCGTATAAATGAGCGATTAAGTGTATTCTTTTTACAAGCTCGTATAATATGAAGTGCAAAGTGGAAAGTAAGCACCACCCCCTGGAATCCTGTACTGTGAGGAATGGTTTTTTTTTCTGATGACTCCAGATTTTTCCTACTAAATTACTGAATTTTTCTGCTGTAATTTTGAAGTAAATACATGAGTTACAATATGAATAACAACACATGGCTCCAATTTATATTCTGCACATCCATAATCACGCAAAGGAAGAAATGTACAACTATCTTGAGAATTAGATATTTCTATAGCCTTTCCTCATTTTAAAAAGTGAATCTCACTATGAGATATAATTAACTTACAAAAGTTTAACCCACAACATACTCACAACTCACTAAAAAGCTATCACTTTGAAACTAATGTTAATTTGGCCCGTGTGCCTGGCTATCTCTTTGTGCTGCAATTTCTACTGAGTTCAGAAAACAAACAAATGCATGTATGTGTTTGTGCATATGTTAGACATGTGGATGTCAAACCAATGGGTGCAGTATCATTATAGCTTGTGTGCAAATGAAAAATAGTCTTTCCATAACTTTTTACTTTTTAGTGTCTTTCCTGCCTTCTAGATTTTGACCATAAAATATCAATCATGAATTTTGATAGCACTACCATTAAAATGGCTGGAATACCTGGTTTCTCACTTGGGCCTCACTTTAACACCTAAAACTGGAAGTGTTTTATTCTGTTTATACTTTATAGTCATTGACCAACATTAAGACCAGTCCTCAATGGTCCTCTCCCAAGAAGGTTAATTAGGCATCTTATCACAGGCTGTCACTTCTGTAGGTTTGATTTCCATAAGTGGCAATGTAGTGGTTTGACTACAATAGGACCCAGACTGTTGAACAGGATGTAAAACTGTAACTGTGTCAATATTAACACAGGTTTATTTTACACCTAGGGTCAACCATGGTCAGATTACTGAAAATGAGTTGGTAACCTGTATGGAGCATCATTGTTGCAGAAACCACAGAACCCACTGAACAAATTTGTCACAAATTAAATCACAACAGAGCATTTTACAATTTATTTTTAAACAGTTCTCATGTTTTCTTCTTTATAATACAGTTCAGTGGAAATTTAATACTGTTTTTATGCAAGATAGTACTTTAAATTATTACTTTGAATATATGCATTATGTCAATGCAAATATTTTCCTCGGTTTGAGTCTTTAATGAGGCTATTTCAAAGGAAATATGTTCAGGGGAGTGAATCAGAGAGATACTTAATACTTGAAACTAGGAAGCAGATCACTTGTGTTGTTTTGAACTGACTGACTTTCCTCCGTGTCTGTGTCAGCTATTCCAGGTTAAATATCAGTAGAATAACTTTAAACTTTAGAACAAGGCTAATAATAAGTTGAAACTTTAGAATAAGGCTGATGTGCTGTTTTTTTTTCTGACAAAGGTTATAAATCTAAACTCTCACTTTCTCTGTCTGTTCCCATTATGTACATGTTTACACTCGCACTCTAACAATAACAAAGGTTCCCTATGAACCTGTTACGTCATCACTCATCCATTGCGAGAAAAACAACAATGTCGGCTTTTCAGCTTCACTTCAGGATATTTTTTTAATTGTGATCTGTGGCTCTCATATTACATATTTGAAAAAACAAACCACATTTTATGTTTCCTAAGGTGTTTGTGTATGCAATAAAGTTATATTCAAAGTTTTGTTGAAAAGTGTTGCCTATGACCTTTAAGGTCCTTTTTAAAATCTTTGGGTGTGTCTTTTTGCCTTGAGTAAAGTGGGAGTCTGTTTCATTCATATGGTCCTGCAGCTGAAAAACTTCTTCTGCCACATGTTTTGTTGTTCCATTTTGTTATTTTCAACAGATTCTTTCCACTGGAACGAGTGAATCTTGTTTCTTCTTCATAACAAAGTAAGTTTCTAATATATGGAGGTGATTGGCCATGAAGAGCTTTAAAAACATTGACTACTACACTAAAAATGATCCTGTCCTTTATTGGTAACCAGTGCAGTTCTTTCAGAATAGGGGAAGTGTGTGTTGTTCTGTGACATCTCATAATCAATCTAGCAGCTGCATTTTGAACTCTTTGAAGCTTTTCTATGAGGTACTAATTTATTCCATATAGTAATGAGTTGCAGTAATCCAACTTTAAAATAACTGTTGCATGAACCAAGGTTTTTGTAGCCTCTTTCGTGAAAAACTGGCGAATTTTCCATATTGATCTCAAGCGGTGGTAGCAGACTTTACAAACTGAAGCCACATGAGAACTTATATGCAAGTATTGTTCCATAATCACTCCCAAATTTCTTGCTGTGTTTGATCTCAAGATAGTATCCCCACCTAGCAGAAAAGAGTTTATTTTGAGTTTTTTAGTTAGTCTAGTACGAAATACAATGAATTCAGTCTTTTCTTCATTTAATTTTAGTTTGTTTTGTTCATCCATTCCCCTATTTGTTTTAATCCATTTTGGACTAAATTTATGACTATTGACTGATCAGTTGGGGTGCCAGTGGCCTATTTACATTAACACAACTTGGTGGGGTTTATAATTTTATTAGATTTTCTATGTTATTTTTTTACTACTCTTTGTACATAATCAGACAATAACTTTACACTGCCACTTAGTGTGGCCACTATAGCACTATAATGAAGATTAACACTGGAGTCGCTTTCTGGTGACCTTATATACATGAAAACATCTACATTGAAACAGCACGTGAAAAAACGTGCCCTGAACATTACTAAATCACATGTCACTTAAGGTGACCATAACTTGAAGACATTTAAACATTGAAATACGGATTTAGAGTGAAAGTTAGGAGTTTTTGAGATGACATTTTAGGAAGTTAAGCTCAACTTAATGTGAAAAACCGTGTGTGTGTCTGAGTTAAAAACTTAGGGTTCACTTAAGGTGACCCTAATGTAATGATTTTATGGATACTAGTTAGGGTTCACTTAAGGTGACCCTAATGGAATGAATTTTAGGGATAGTGTAACTAGAGTGAAATGAAATATTACTGGTATTTATAATTTAGTGTTTAAGACATAACTTAAGATGGAATATAAGAATAGTGATTTTGAGTTAAGGTGGCCTTAACAAAGCTTCTGAATATGATCAACAGTAATTAAGAAGAGACCACCAGTGGTATAACACTGAGAGTTATAGTAAGATTTAATTTAAAGTTACCTTAAAGTTTAGACTGAGAAAATGTACTACTTGTAGGTCAGAGATGCGATGCAATACTACCATTAGAAAGAAAACCCCAAAGCCCAGGTAGACTAGGGTTGGACTAGTTGTTGGAAAGCTAAGGCCACTTTGTGAGAAGCTTGGTGGTCTTGAGTGATGTAAGACCAGAGGCACTCCAACGTCCAGGTGCCATGACTCTGAATGTTTTGAATAGGAACACTGGAATTAAAGGCCAGGGTGGCACCTGAACGTCGAAGTGAGTGAAAGGTGATGTTGGATTGACTAAGGTGAAGCTTGTTGAGAATTGATGAAAATTTTTTCCTAAGTCTGGTATCTGTAAGGGGAACCCATTTTTGATAGCATTTTATTTGAAACAGAGGATTATTTGGTTGATTGGGGGTATTGGCCAGCATTTTTTTCAAGGCTGATATGGGGCACAAGGGGGAAATTCCAAGGTCAGGAATTTTTATCACTCTGACTGAGTTGTTCATTTGCATGGTTTTTGACCATTTCAACAATATATGGGCTCCAGGATTTGCAAAAAAATATATCAGCTCTAGCCAGGTGCTTGAGGGTATCATAAGAAGCAATGGTGTGAGGGACTAAATTCGAAATTCTAAAAAATGCAAAGTAAGCCAGGAGGATTGCAGCTTTGAATACATACCCCATATATAAGTATTCACATTTTTGAATAATTGTGATGAGAAGTGGGGGTTCAATGATGGCTTTCAATTTAACTGTAAGTGGGGCACATCTAGCGACAGCCTTAGTAAAATATTTGATTCTCTGATCAAAGAAGGGAGTTGTGTCAAGGGCAAACATCGAAAAATTTGCTTTTATAGCAGCCAAGTAATTGGAAATCTGTGAGTGTGACACCTTGTTGAAAACCAGAAATTCTAGAAAAGCCAAATTGTGAGGAGGAGAAACAAGGTGTGGTTGTACATTTAGGAAGGCTAAGAAGGCCAAAAAATTTCTAAACATAGCTGCATACGACCTTCTAGTGGATTCTGCGAAAGCCTGGTGCATCCTACGAGCTGCCTTGTGGTATAATAGTGTCAAATGGGAATTGGAACCTGCAATCAGATAGACCAATCCAGTTTAAGTGTATCATCTTTGGGAGTAACCCATATGTGATCAGGGACCAAATCAGGAATTTTTGACATTAAACCTGGGTTTATGGAGAGTCTGGACAGAGTATCGGCTACCACATTCAATTTACCTTCGATATGTGCTGTGATTAAATCTATATCCAGGTGGGCAGTAATCATGTTAATGTTACGAGCCATGGCTGCCAAGGTCATGTTCCTAGTGTGGCCTGAACTTAGAACTGACACAACTGCCTGGTTATCACAATGAATAACAACTTTTCGACCTTGCCACTGAGGGGTCCATGTTCGAACTGCTACCAAAATGTTAATCATTTCCAAGTGTACTATGTTATAGTTCTGGAAACCCCTTGGAAGTGCAATTGCATATATTTCTTGACCGCACATAGCTCCCAGACCTTGAAGTGAAGCATCCAGCTCAACATGTGTATGTATGGGTTTATGATTGAAGAAGGCCACACCATTGAAATTTGGTAAGAATTTGGTGAACCAATTTAAATCTCTTCTAAATTCACAGTTAATAACAATAATATCTTGCTTGTGAGCTCCTCTTAAAGTATGTAGCATTCTGTTTAAGAAAGGTCTTGAGGCACGAACACATTTTGTTACATAAAGCATAAAGTTGCCTTTTGGTACAAGTATTTTTGGTTAACCATTGTTGACATTTTTTTTTAAAAAAAGAAACAGTTTATTTACACCCCTAAAAAAGAAAAAAAACAAAAAAACCCTGCCCTTTTCCCCTCCCATCCCCCCATCCTGTTGTGGTGCTGACTGTGCCTGTGGGTTTTTGCCAAGTTACCGAGTCTCAATTCTAGTTTTCTCTTACTTCTAATTTGCCATTTGAAAAATTTTAAGGGTATTATATTTCGATTTTATTTTTATGTGGACAGATTATCTTTAAAAATTTCCTGAAGAAAATTAAAAAGAGGATTCCATTTATTATTTATCAGATTACTTTCCTTTTTATATTGTAATAATATATTTTGCTCTATATGAAATACTTCTCTCACTTTGTTGACATTTTTGCCTAATTTCATGTAATTTTTCTTGGGGAACAGCAATTGTGGATTTTTCTGTGTCTAACTCGACACCTAAGCAAATTGCCTTTGTGGTTGGGGTTACCAACTTATTTTTACTAATTTTGAAACCTAGGTCCTGAAGGAGGTTATACAATGTGTCAAAAGAGGCCTGAGCCTTGGATTTAACTGCATATCAATGACAATGTCATCATTATAATTGATCACATGATGACCTTTGGAGTTCATAATATACCTAACAGCGTCACTGAGGCGTTGGAAGATGGCCGAACCGTGCCGAAAGCCGAATGGCAGGCAGCTATCAAGGAAGTAGTTTTGGAAGTGCAGACCTAAATATTTGTAATCAGCAGGGTCTATTTTAACATGCCTGAAGGCTCTTGAGATATCAGTTTTATAAAGTAATGCTCCCTTACCTAATTTTACTAATTTATTGGTGATTGTATCTATAGTGGGCAAGGTAAGCAAGAATTTCGAACCCAGGTACTGCTCAGAGTCAACCCCAGCATTGACAGATTTGCCAGCAGGAAAGCTAAGGTCTATAATGACCCTGCGATGAGGGGCTCCTGGCTTTTCACGAGTCATGAATGGGGATACATGCAGGTCTGATATTGGTGGAGTGTGAAAGGGGCCTAAGATAGCATTGTGTTCCATTTCCTCTGTTAAATATGCTTTAATATCTGTAGGGTATTTATTCCCTGAGCCATGATTGCCTAGTTTGTGGGATAATTGTATATTTTTATTGAAATCTAAGGGGAAACCATATCTTATGAGGTACTTAAGTTGGCTATCCCAATATTTGTCCAGGTACTTCTCCCAGACATCTGCATTCAGTTGTGAAGGAACTTGTATCTGACAGTCTAAGAAATTATAAGTATCCGAATTACTAATGATTTCATGCATTTTCAAAACATCAGTCATGCTGGGATTTCTATGATCCTGACTAGGGATAATCTGATCCTGCAGTGGGATAAAACCGAATTTGTCCGACATTTGCTCATCCCAGAGTTTGAACACCCGACAATTATTGGCTTTTTGGATTCTAAGCCTATGACGAGGACGAAATGTTAAGTCCAGTGCATATTTGTCCGGATCCGGCATATTATCATTAGCTTGATCAATTTGATTTACTAACTGTATGCTTATATCTTTAGGGGCTAAGACCACCAAACCTTTGTCAACATTGTCTCGAATTTCAATAGTATCCTTTGACACTGTTGGTTGACATTTATTCTTTGTCTTGACAGGTTTTGATACCTTTCTATTCCCATTTGTGTCACTAACATCCGCACCCACTATGTGATCGTGACCATGTGAACTATGGTTAACATTTTCTTGAGTGTATAAGGGCCAAAATCTATTTTTAACACTAGGTGTGTAATTGACCTGACCTTGTGTTTTGTCAACATGTTTTGAAGTGCAACTTTGTCTATTGTTTGCAAAGTTGCACCTCTGTACAATGTTATGGCTATTACTCAGATTCGCCCCTTTGACCATTATTTGTGTCTGGGTCTTTTGTCATTGTTATTTGGGGTTTTTCAATGACTTTGGAACGAGAATAATAATTTTTGTTGTCACTTGTCACTTTGCCACAAACAATATTGATATGTTTGTTTGCTCTTGACATTTTGGACGCATTCTGACCCTGTTTTGGTGTGATGTTTTTACAACAATGAACTCTGATGTTTTTACCAACATTATAATCACGCTTTGTGATTGTGCTTCTGTTATGTTTTACAGATTTAACTTCTTGATCATTCACATTTGCTATTTGTACATTACTGACAACTTTGCCCTTAGTTTTTACAACATCAGCATAAGAAACATTATTGCAAAACCACCAATCCTGTTTCCAATTATCACTCTGTTCATAATACTTGTCATTATTTACAACAATACGAGTACTGAAATACTTTTTACTTGCACTTCCTGGCACTGCAGCAATGCAGTGCCCTACTTGTTTTTTTGTAATTTTTGTCTACAATCTTTGCCTGGATGGGGGTGAGATTTACCTTTTGCAAAGCAATTTTCACAAACATGCAAATACAGCTGGCCCCCATTTTTATGCTCAGTTTTTTGCCCACATGTGCCCTTCTGATAAAAACGGCAAGGAATGCCCTTATCTTTGGATTTGAACTTGCGACCCCATGCTGTACTTGAATTTGGAGTTCTTTGGGCATGGACACGTCTAAGACGGTCAAGTTTGTTGGTTTCCTCCCAGTTAACTTTGTTTTCCTCCATGTGGCAAAGTACTACAGCATGAGCTCCCTTGGATGACTGCCACCCAAAATCGTGGCAGTCCTCCATGAGATCAGCAACATAACTCAACATGTTATTTTTTGTTTGTACATTATTTTCGTCTTTTATAATAGGACAGAAACCAGAAACCCACTGAGCCATAGACAAGTTGTCATACGTTACCCTCGACTTACTAGTACCACTTAAAATATGTTTTTGAGGCCAAGGTACCACCTTTTTACACCAATAGGTATCAGAACCACCTCTTTGTGATTTGAACTTGCCTTGTGGATGCATGGCTTGAAGTTCCTTGATCCTGTCGTCCACTCTGGCCTGGATGGTGTCTGACGCTCTCATGAAGTCCAGGGAGGGAATGACACTGTCTGACGCTGTGTTTGACGGTGCTGCTGAGGTTTCTGCTGCCGATGGAGCTGACTGCCTGCCTGGCTTCTCCACCTTGCCCACTCTTTCCTCCATAGCTGACATCCTGCCATTTAAACTTTTCAATTCGTTCAAAATTTGCAAATTAATGTCAGATTGTCCTGCACTTGTGACACTATGGCCATCCTCTGGTTCACTGTCAACAATTCTTGTACATTTACTATTAATTGGCCTCTGGTGCCTGTCCCCACAGGCATTACAGTCAAAAGTCTTGGTCATATTGCAGATTTCTATAAACACATATAATGTGATCAGTTCACTGATTCACGTGTACCAGGTCTGTGATGACTTTTTATATAAATAATAAAAATGTATACAGCCCTTTAAAGCTGCCCCAAGTCACCCCAGAGCTAGTGTCGCCTGTCTCAATAATCTGAGATAGATATTATCCAGCAACAGCCCACATCAGGTTCTCCACATCAGATCTCCGACATCAGATATTGAACATCAGGGAGGTAACAACTCTGAAAATACACTGAAACTCTGGAGTTTCAGTGCTTCTGAAGCTTCAGAGTTTCCAAAGGTTAACTAAAATCGAGTAAAATTGAAGACATGTAAAATTTTTGATTTCATAAAAGGGGTATTTCCCCGTTGAAAACTTAAATATTAATGAAAATGGTTGCATTTGGCGAGAGCAGAAAGTTCAAAGGTCATGACCGCATTATTCAAAGGAGGTTACAAGAACAAGAAAATTTTTTGCAATTGCCACTGACAGTTCAGACACCCACCATGTCTGACCAACACACCAGGTATTGATGTAATAAGCTGGGAGTCATCTGCATACAAGTGAAACTGGAAACCTACTGAGTGCAAAAGATGACCCAGTGGCCTGGTATAGTCTGAATAAAACAAACGCCCCAGCAATGAGCCTTGAGGTACACAACATTCCAGCAGCTATGGAGAACTTTTCCTGCCATTTACAATAACTTTCTGAGTTCTATCATACAAGTATGACTGGATCCACTAGCTCCCTCTGTGATTCCAAAGCAGCTTCTCAAACGGTTTACAAGGATATGGTGATCTACTGTATCAAGGCCACTGATAAGTTAAAAAGTGTTAGAAATACTAGTTTTTTCCATCCATTTTGGTAAGAATATCATTGAAGACTTTCAAAAGGGCTGTTTGGATGGAATAGGAATTTTTATAAACAGACTGTAAGGGTTCATCAAGTCTGTTTTCCTGCTTGTATTCCTTCAGTTGGCAAGATATCACCTTCTCTAATAATTTTGGAATATATATGAAGGTTTGACACTGGTCTATATTTTTTGTACTCTAATTTTGCATTTGGCTTCTTGAGAAGGGGTGTGACCACAGCTTGCTTGAACTCTGTTGGCACTGTTGAAGTCTCAATGGACAGGTTGATAAATTTGGTTATAACCAAGGAAAGTTCAGAATTACATTCTTTCAACAGTCTAGTAGGGATAGGGTCTAAGATGCATTACTTGTTGGAACTGTTTTTTATCAGTCTACTGATTTCTTCTACAGATTGTGTGTTGAACTGACACAACTTTGCGTCTGTCTCACCATCAAAGTCACTGAATTTTGTACTTTCTTTGAAAGCTTTTGGGATGTTGGCAATTTTAGTCTTAAAGTAGTTACTGAACCCATTTGGTAGATCCTCTGGGTTTATATCTAGTGGCATAGGAGTTTCTTTCTGCTTATTATTTATAGAATCCACTATTTTAAACTGTCCGTTTTTACTAGTGTCAGCATTTATGAGATTAGTGTAGTATTGTGATTTACTTTCATGGATAGTTCTGTGCAAAAAGTTTCTGCAGGATTTAAAATTGTACAGGTCCACCTGTTTTCTTGTCTTTAACCACCTCCGTTCAGCTCTTCTGCATATTACTTTTTGATTTTTAATTTTACTGTCAAACCACGGGGCTTTAGACTTAGTCGACAATTTCTTCACCTGCATAGGTGCATGTTTCTCAAGCAACTCAGACAGTTGTATTGATGTACCAAATTTTCAATTTTTGTTGCTGTATTTGTAATAAGATCTGATGAATTAATATCCCTTCTGAACTTAGTTATATTTACATTTCTAATATTCCTGAAGCATATAGTTTTATATACATGCTTTGTTTTCGAAAAATCAATACATGATAGAATGGAAAAATGTTAGTGTTTTCTGTCCCGTTCAACAGCCAGGGTTATATTGAGACAAAACCCTCAACCATGCCAGTGGTGTCACCAAGGATGTCAAACAAGTTTTTAACACTTGAAACCATTGATCATTGGGATATAAATTAAAAGATGGTACCACTGTGCTGTTGATGTCCCTATGAGATGTTGTACAGTATCAAGTTGTACACAAAAACCATCTTTATGAATATACATACAGATAAGGTGAACATTTTTACATGCGTGACAATATTCTTACACATACAGTTAATACCTTGAATGCTTCAAGGCACCTCTTGCCTGGAACCGCCATCCAAATTCAAAATATGAAATATGCTATTTGGAATTCCAAATATGTATTCGGAATTCCAAATACGTATTCGGAATTCCAAATACAGTACTTGGAATTCCAAATACCCTATTCGGAATTCCAAATACCCTATTCAGAATTCCAAATACGTATTTGGAATTCCAAATACGCTATTCGGAATTCCAAATACATATTTGGAATTCCATATATGTATTTAGAATTCCAAATACAGTATTTGGAATTCCAAATACCCTATTCGGAATTCCAAATATGTATTTGGAATTCCAAATACACTATTCGGAATTCCAAATACGTATTTAGGATTCCAAATACAGTATTTGGAATTCCAAGTACCCTATTCGGAATTCCAAATACGTATTTGGAATTCCAAATACGCTATTTGGAATTCCAAATTCGTATTTGGAATTCCAAATATGCTATTCGGAATTCTAAATACAATTTCAAATATGGTCCCTCCAAATGACAGAGTCATCCTTCCCATGTTATCTACTAGCAGAACCGGTCTAGTACTATGCTAGGTGGAGCATGGTACTTCCTTCCTGTCTGGATAGTGTGACATCACGGCATCTATTTTCATTGTCTAAACCTATTCAGATGCAAATACATATTTATACTTATTAGTAAGTCCATAGCATGGTCAGTTGGGAGGACCTCAGCTGTTCATTAGGTAAGGTATTAACTTATAAAAATTTAATTTTATTGCGTTAATACATCCTATCCAATGGACAGTTTGGTAGAATAACTACTGCTTGGTAGGCAGGTCAGTTACTAGGGACTACAAATGAACTGTAATATTAAGACAAAGGTATCCTTAAACAGGATTGTAGCCAGTCACATAGTTTGGTTACCAATGTCGGTAGAATACCAAATTTGCCCCTCCCCTTTTTTACAGACCTGCTCTGAGGTAGAGATAGAGAGGTATGAGTTCAATCCCTGGAAATAAACCTCCTAAAAGGAACCATGTCATTGATTTGATGTTCATGATGATGATCTTTTTTAATCTCTCACCAGCGGCTGAAAGATGTGGTCAGGGGGTTATGATATGCCTTCCATACATGCGTCTGTGCATCCCTTTGTCATGTTTTTAGATAAATCTTAATATCTCATTAATTTATGAAGATATCTTCACCAAATATGTAGGGGATGTTTATGGCTATGAAAACATGTCTGTGCAAATTTGTAGCCTCATTTTGAAAATAAAATGACCCCCATACGCGATTTTTTGAATACGATAAAGATGCTCTAAGTCTTGAAATATTACAGAGAGTTTCATCAAAGTTTCAGAACCACAGGTAAAGTAGCCTTCAGTGAGAGCGATGTTGAATTTCTCCATCTTGCTATACAGCCAGTCATCTGAAGGGACTTCACCAGTTGGCTTTGTCCTGGAACTGGCAAGGGGATTGTCACGTTGAGATGAGGCTGAACCTGGTGCCACCCTATGAAGGACCTGACCCCTCTGATGGTCTCCCAGTAGTTCTGCTCATCACTCAGCTGTTGGTCCAGTTCTTGCTCTGGCATAGCAGTATCCTGATCAGATACCTCACCCTCTTCCTCCATGAATTGAGCAGGGGAGGATGGATAGCTATGCCACTCCAGATCAGAATCTGGGTCCTGTGAGAGAGCAGCACCAACCAATGAAGATATGGGCCGGACACTCTTGCCAGTAAGAGTCTGACTGGTGTTTTCTGAACAGCCAGTCCGGTGACTTGAAGGTTTTGCATATCACTGTAACTGGTAGCAGTCTGTTACTTGGTGATGTGACTGTAAGACTGAGGCAAAGACATCTCACAGGGACAATAACAATCTGGCTTCCACTAGCAGCTTCGTAGACTGGTGTAAAGGTAAATTCTCCCCCTGGAAATCTTCCCCTCCCCCGGGTGGAGAACATCCTTGTTAATCCTGGCCACGACCACAAGATCCTACCCCCATCTCATCAAACAGAAGCTTCTTTAGGGTTAAGATGAAAAAAAAATCTTTGGATTCTTGGTAAACTTTCTTTTAAATAAACCAGCATATTATGCACAATTAAATTCACATAAACCTATATATAATGCACAATTAAATTGACAAAAAATAAATCACCAGGTTAAATCACCGGAAGGCTAAAAGCTGGATCACTGGAACCAGTAGTAGGCTGAGTCTGACTGCTAGAGACCTGAATGACTGGTCCAGTAGACTGCACAACACTGGAACCGGTAGCAGGCTGAATTGGTGGTATGAAGGGTCTCTCACATGTCACCACAGTTGTAGGCTGTGAAGGTCTTTGCTGGTGAAACCGGCATAGTGAAGGTCTTGGCTAACAGCATTGTCAGCCAGGCACCAGTCAGGCACTCCCCTGCCATTATCAAGCAGACTGTGATCCTGTGCTATGAGTTCTCTGATCAGGTGTTCCAGTCAGGAGTCTCCTTAGAGCAACTTTTATCAGCTTGCCATTGCAAGTCACATAACACCTTTGAAAACTGTTCATAGTCTGAACCCCTAGGAGCAAGGATAAGGGAGATATAAGGTCTTTTGTAATAAGATAACCCCATTTAACATTAAACGTGATATGGCAGCCATTTTGTTTTTGAAACTAGGTCAAAATTACTATCAGGCTAGCTTTCCTAGCCATATATCTTTTGTGCAATATTTCAAGATTTAGAGCGTCTTTATGATTTTTCAATCACTTGGCAATTTTGCACACGTTTTCATAGCAATAAACATTCCCTACATCTTTGGTCAAGACACCAGCAACCGACCTATGGGACCGACTAGAGTCCTGTTTAAGGCCACCTTTGTCTTAATATTACAGTTCACTTGTAGTCCCTAGTAACTGACCTGCATACTAAGCGGTGAGGTGAGGCCCTCCCAACCGACCGTGCTATCGACTTACTAAATAAGTATAAATATGCATTTGGGTCATATTTGGAATTCCGAATAGGGTATTTGGAATTCCAAATACGTATTTGGAATTCTAAATATGTATTTTGAATTCCAAATACGTATTTGGAATTCCGAATAGGGTATTTGGAATTCCAAATATGTATTTGGAATTCTGAATAGGGTATTTGGAATTCCGAATAGCGTATTTGGAATTCTGAATAGGGTATTTGGAATTCCGAATAGCGTATATGGAATTCCAAATACTGTATTTGGAATTCCGAATACGTATTTGGAATTCCAAATAGCATATTTCATATTTTGAATTTTGAATTTGGATGGCGGTTCCAGGCTTTCGTAGTATTGGGGACTTATTTTTTTCAGAGAAGGCGGTGGTGGTCGTTATTAAATGGTCTAAGACCCTGCAGGACAGGGCTAAAGTTGCTACTATTTCTATTTCAACTTTGGGCCAGTCCAAGTTGTGCCCCTGGAGGACCCTCAGTGAGATGCTTGGTAGCACTGCCCCTGACCACGATCTTCCTTTGTTTCAGATCCCATCTCCTGTTGGTTTTAGTCTTCTGACAGATTTGGTGGCCCGTAAGCACCTTAAGGATATCTCCAGGTACCTGGGTTTCCATAAGACGTTTACGTTTCATAATTTTAGACATGGTGTTCCCTTACAGGATATCCAGGCCCAGGGTACCTGGTCTTCCTCCTGTGTGTGGAGGTATATTCAACTGCCTTCTTTGGAGACTTCCCCTGTTGCATCTTCTTTTCGTACCTACCTCTCTATATGACTACTCTTCTACTGGGTGCTTCGGGCACTTTGCTTTTGTCCTTTTACCATTTCCTACCATTCTTAGTGACATTTAGGTAGGATTACCTGGCCAACATAGGTACATGTATATTGGCTTATATATTATCATATATTTCTGATTGCTCACCAGCCATGTATTTTCTGTTAAATTCCCACATGTTGTGCAGTATAACATGATCTGCTTAGTATCTTGGTTATGCGGTTATTGATATGACCTTGGGCTCGAATATTTGCCCTTGGGTTATAAATTCTCTTTGTTCACTCGGATTCAGCCTGGCTTGGCCTTAGGCCGTTACTGGGACGTGTTTGGTTTTTGTTGGACCTCGGGAACTTAGACTTAACTTATAGTTTTAATTCTTTTCTATTTCCTGGGTACATGTATATGACCTTGGGAAACTATTTGACCTTTTAGTACTGGATTGACCTGGTTTGGCTTTTGCTGGCCTGGCGTGTAATTGAGAGAGAGCTGGACCTGGTGAATCTAATTTTTATCTTTTAATGTTATATATGTTGTTATTATTAATGGTTACATACATAATTTCGTGTTGTGATTTACAATATATATATATATATGAGTACATTATGATGTATCCATAAAAATAATTTTAGTTGCAACATGTATATTAGTTGAATGTAATAAAATGTATATAATCCCAATTTCTGGTTTTGTGGGGGGTTGGGAATGAAGGTGAACATTTTCACATGCGTGACATTTGATAATTAATCTGTGATCAGTGAACGTGGTATGTTATGTATGTGTGCTCGTACATTTAAACTATGAACATGCATTCTCCTCACATCAGTATTCAAAACAGATTGGAGACAGTTTGAAAAATGACGTAGATCTATGTTCATGCGCAAAAAAAAACATCATGTTCATATTGAATGTTGCCACTCAAAACCATATTCACGTAAGATTTTGCAGGGGTTGTATGACAGAAATGTAAAAATTCTACCAAATAAATAGTTCAGTTAGCCACAGCAAATTTCTGTCCGGTAACTTTACCGTCTTTGGATTCCATATTTTACATAGCACCCCCGCAGAAGATTTTTTTCTGTTCCATTTTAAAGCTTAATTGTGTGGTTATTGAATAGCATATTTTACTACATAAAAAAGATACATATTCTCAATCGCTTCTTTCTTTTGCAATTGGTCTTTGGGGTCCCATGGGAAATCTGGAGGCATTTTCACGTATGATTAACTTGTTTTGTATGTCTATAAACCTAGTTATACTTTTAGTGTGATCATGAAATGTATGGGACTCAGCATCTGCCATAGATCTTTAATTCTACTGTTCACTGTTGTGAAACAAGAACATTTAAAGCAATGGTTCCATTTATACTGGTGTATGTCATGCCGGATGCACAACTATGTTATGACTGGTGTCCATATTAATAGATGGACTTAGCTAAAAGTGCACTGGCCCGAGGAACTGCGTACAAATACTTTTATATTTTTGACTCCTAGAGTAATTGATTTGTACTTCTGCACAAAATAATATACAGTTTAAATATATTTATTGAGAAGCAAGTGTTCAGATCATATGTATTTACATCACAATTCCATGTACTCATGGAATCCCAGTATTGTAAAATGTACACATACATAGCACTTCGTAAGACTATGGACTAGTACAAGTGGAGTCATGGCCTAACATACAGTATACAATGAATTCGACACATAAACTGTATCACAACAATTGTTCTCAACAATTACATCTTCCAATGTTATCTTGTTAGAAAGTGTAAATCTTTATAATACATATTCATTCGTACTTCATTGCAAAAGAGCAACACCACTTCTCAACAATACCACTATAAAGTTATAGAAGTTGCTCATACCTTTCCCCCTTTATGGTAACTGGCTCTTTATTTGATTCAAAGATTTCAATCTTGCTTCTCAGTAAAGAAATATCTCATGACTGATAAGAACAGTCACACTAAAAAACACACTAAAAAGTCTGTCTCATGATAATTTCTTTTATGACTGTGACCGGTACAGTTGCCACGCTGTAACATTCACGCAGCAGATAATGATGTGACAATTTTCACAATTGTTGGTTCTCACAAAAGCTGCATCACAACGTGCCAGCTAGTGTCAAGATGGGTGAACTAAAATAAGTGGGAATATAGCATTTGTGAAACCTAAATTATTTGAAATTGTAATAATGGTATATTGTTAACAACACATTTCATGTGCCATGTTTTATTAAGGCTAGGATAACTTTGCAAGTTCTTTCAATGAAGTCCTGTTATATGAACAATTGATGAGCCTTTAATGTTTATACAATACTGCTCCTGGTCATTAATTGCTACGGCGTGAAAACAAAAGTCATATTACTTCTGCCAAATCAAGAAGCAGAGGTTATTTAGATGTTAGATTCTGTTTATTTGTTGTGGTTTTAGATGGTAACATGATTAAGACAAAGTCAAAGTCAAAGTTGGGGTTTTACGTCCCGTTCAACAGCCAGGGTCATATTGGGACAGGTCCTCAGAATTGCCACTTGTGGGAATCGAACCCACAGAGGTGACAGCCTATGATTAGATGCCAAACTTGCTAACCACTAGGCCACTGAGGACCTAACATGATTAAGAAAACAACTACTGTACTGATTTATATCAAGTGTAAACAGTAGATGGGTATTTATCTAACATAAAACTTAATGATTCTGAAGCAAATCATGATTTTGTAAAGGATCTTTTATTTGTGCTTGTTTTAAATGCTATATAGTTGATTTTATTTGATTTTTTTATAGCATTGACAAGCACATGATGTTTATATGTATTTCACTGCAACAAATCAAAACGATTAAACTTTTACAGTTCTTTTTAACGGATGATGGTAAAGTTTCTACTCAACTTCCAGGCCATAAATCCGTACTAAACTACCTGAATCTCTAGTGATGCGTCAATATCTATAGATAAAATACACTTATGACTAGTTGTGTCAATTAAGGTCTATCAACTTTCTGACACATAAAAGAAGAACTATTGTATTATAACATTTAACCAATTCATTTATTATTGCATATCAAGAATTTTGGCATATATAATATACAACTATTCATATTTCTGTATATTAATTAGTCTGTATTATAATCATCAGCCCTTTGGTACGGGATTGGCCCTAGAGGGCTCATAAACGCCCTCTTATACAGTAATGGTAATTCAATGTCACTCTCTCTATGTTTCCAATGTAATTGCCTTCCTTTGGGCGGGCCACTCCTTCCTGTATATACATTTTCTTAATCTATTATGTCCTCATGTAGGACATTTGTAACTTCGTAGACTATCATTTTTAATCCTCTATTAGTAATGTTTATTAACTGTATTAGTATCAGTAATAACTTTTTAGTAGTCACATTTACTCTGTTGTTATGTTTAATAAATATTTTTAATCCAATTGGCTAGTTTTCAATATAAGGCCCAGGTACTGAAACACATTTTATTTCAAAATGTACTATATAACATATATTTTTGGAACTCTTTTTTTCACATTGTGGATACATTCCTCCATTCTGTTTGTATGGACATGTGGATTACTTCAAAATAATAACTTAAAAACATTTGTTTATTTAACCACTTACAAAATACATTCCATCTAACATAAGTTGGGATTTGTATTTCACCACAACACACTTTCCAGCACTTGGGGGACAGTCAAGGCCACAGTCTAAAAGATAAAGTTAAAGTCAGATATGTGATTAAGGTGAGGTTAAGTACACGAGTATAGAAGTTTAAGTGTAAGAATGGAATGTAAATACGTGATATAAAACATTGTTAAGTGTACAATAACTAACACATGACCAGTGAATGGCGAGGACCTGCAATCACAAAAGAACATTGGGGTAACACCATAGTCCATTCACAGGCCACCATTTGCAGTAACTCAGCAGCTGCAGCTTAGCAAGGTCACAAGAGGGGTCAAAGGCCCGAGACAGAGCATCAGCCTCTGTATTGATAATGCCTGGCATATGGTGGTATTGCAGCTTAATATCATTGGAAGCAGCTACTAATCACACTGATCTGCCTGTGGAGTTCATAAATGGATCTTTAATTTTTCCCTAATTTAAGAGCATGAACTACTGCCTGGTTGTCGATATGAAACACATTTTTAACCCAAACTTTTGCAAACACCCTAATGGCCAGCAACACATTGCACATTTCCAACTGTGTGATAGGCAGCTTGGGTGGCCCATACATTGCGTGAAGCAGCATAGATGTTGGTACACTTGGACCTGAGGACATAACAGCGGAAACATGACAGTGCCATTGAAGTGGTCAAGAAATTGGATAAACCATGTGATGTCCTTAACCATATCCTGGGTGATCTTAATTTTACTGAGACCTGAACGTAAGGTATTGAGAAGTCTGTTGACAAAAATCCTGGCTGAAGGGACACATCTGTGAAGGTAGATGAGTTTTCCAAGCAAACATTGAAGCAATTTCTTTAAAATAAATTTCCTCTTGACTATGTCCTTGCACATATCTAGGATCTGGATACACTTATCCAGGGGAATAGACAGAGTCCCAGCATCCACGTTGACGTCAATGCCCATGCAAGTGAGTAGCTTGGATGGTGGACATACCTTCTTGGGGTTGATTGGTAGCCCAAGAAACTCAAAAAGCGAATAAAGAGTGTAAAACTCATGCATCGCGTTATGACCCCTGTGGACGCAAATGACGTCATTGACGTAGTTGTAGACTTTAATGTTCAGGGAGGCCATGATATATCTGAGGATATCTGTTGTTCTCTGGCACAGATCATTGCCCATTTTCATGCCCATGGGCACACTGACGTCCAGATAACATTTCCCATCCCATTAAAGACCAAGGGCATCATAATCCAACGGGACAAATCTAAGATTCCTGAATGTGTGACTTATGTCAATTTTTGACAATAAAACAACTGAATCTAATTCCTGTATCTTCTGCACTATTTGGTCCACCGTATGATATTTCAGAGTGAAGGTGACACCATCATATACACCGTCATCAATGCAGTCATAACCAAACAGCTATGTGGATAGCTGAGGTTTTACTATCATACACCTAGTGTCATCTTGTTTATGTCTTGTGAGCATAGGTGAGAAGTCGGTAGGAAATGGTATGCTTGTGCAAGGCCCTACAATTGCCTTGTGTTTGACCTCTTTGTTGAAACATGCTGTGACATCAGCTGGGAACTGTGTGACTGATGGGTGGTTCTCACAGTTGGAATTAAAAACGAATTTGGATCTGTCTACACAAAGTGGAAATCCGAATTCCAGAAATTCTAAAACTTTCTGATCATAATAATTTCCACAGAGAGCCCTCCAGTGGTCAATATGAAGTTCTGTTTGGACACATAGTATTGCTTGCTTGTAATTGGAAGTATTGGTAGACTTCACCAGGAAATGAGCCTGAAAAGCCAACTGTTGTAAGTCTTCAACATCCAGGGTGGTGGAGTGTTTAAAGAGTGGAAATTCAATTCTACTAGTGGGCATAAAACCAAAGTTATTTACATTGTTAATTAACACAAAGGGGTCGGTTGCTTCACTATGAATGAAACACCACTTAAGAGTTTCATCAGTGCACGTGCAGAGGTGTTTCATTAACTGTGTTTCATTATGTGCTACATTAACTTGGCTTGATGAGGTGTGAAAATCCCCCTGCATTGCACTATAAGAACTATAAGAAATGTCACTAATGTCTGACAGGCTGTCCTCAATAAAGACAGCCTGTAATTTGTAAAATCACAAGATTCTTCACAATTACTTACAAAATTAAAAGATTCATCACTAAAACCACTATCTCAATGGTAATTCCCCTTATTTGTGTTGACTATTCTGTTGACTTTCCTACTTTTTAATTGATATCAGCTGTTTGGCACCTTGAATTTATTGTGACTTCCTTTGCGACGCAAACAGTCCTGCAATCTGTGAAAATATAACTTGCCCACCTCTGGCAGACAATAAGAACAGGCATGGCGATGAATCTTACCTTAAACTACATGATCTGCTGAAAATTTACATGTATTGTTGGTATAGTCCCCACAGGTGAATTCTTTCTGGCTACTTTTGGACTGTTTCTGTTGAGAAGTAGTAACTTTTGTTTGAATAATGTGAGCAGTATTACAAATTCGAACTTTCTCTATTTGATCTGAATCACGCCATGAGCATTTGCCCCTCTCAATATCTTGTAGCAGGATCAAGTGGGCATGACGAGCAGTTGCCCATTCATCTCTAGAGCATCCTGGAAGAGATGTCGGCCAGTGTGGGGCACACTGTGTTGCTGGCTTCTTCCTGGAGGCAACCTGGAAACCCACCATGAACTGAAGAGTGGAGAGCTCCTTGTAGTCGGGGAGCTGTCTCCCAGCACTGGGGAAACAGTGGTGGTGGGGCCATGCTATCTCATGTTTAACAGAATTGTCACCAGCCCTGCGAAGACCTGATTTTATAGATTTACCTGCAGTTGACCTTTCTTGTCTTTGTAACAGCTCTAGTTGCTTTTGCACTGGATCCGATCATCATTCCTTAGGAAGTCCAAAGAGGGTTGCTCCTGAGAAGTGCAAGAGCCGGACAAGCGGGAGCTATGCTGATGTTGTGAGTGTGATAAGTTTGAAGGATTGTAGTCCTCATCTGAGGATGAAACATCTAAAGTTCTACTGTAATTGCATCTAGCAGGAGCCCTTAGGGAGGATCTAGATTCGCATGTCTTGGAGCATCTGTGCGACATTTTAGGAGATGGGTGAGAAGGATTGAGAGCAGACCTACCTGATTTCATAGTGTGTGATCTTACTTTCCAGTTCCAGATTTTTGTTCACAATCTTTCCTGTGCCCCCCTCCACGGGAGTTTCATCTGGTTCGCCATCTGAGTGAGCAGGAGCTGGATGTGAAAGAGGAGCACTTATGTTTAATTGCCTTTTACAACGAATACCCACTGGTCTTGAGTGTTTTACTCCACATTTAGTACAGTTTGCTAGAGTCAAACAAACTTGTTTATCTGTCATGAGTAATGTTTAAAATCCGTAAAGTTAAAATCCTAAAACCACTGAAATGTATAATCCAGAATACAAGTAATGTCCAAAACAGAAGTTTTCATCCCAAGATTTGAAATTAAACTGATGGTAAAGCCCCAGTGTGGGGTTAAAGACAACATTTTGGCGGGAGGAGTAATTGAATAACGCTCACAACTTGCCAGTCTTTGACACAATGTTATGTGTTTACAAGAATTAATAGAGACCTGAAAGAAATGAAGTGGACACTAACTAAACAATGGTAAATAATTGGACCCTGGCCTCAACTCAAACAGTGTGAGAAGCACACCAACAATATTTTTAACGTGCCAAGAGCTCTCATGTCCTAAACTAAAATGTACACGCCAGAGGGGAGAAGGGTGTGTGTGGATTGGCTAGACTGGGTGTCTGTTTTTAAAAGTGTACTACCAAGACCCGAAGTCCATTTGCGGGGCAATAAGGATAATGTCATGAGCCAAATTCAAGTACTAGTTGGTATGACCATATGGAGGTGTGTGAACAAGCCTTTACACAACACTGTGCATTTAATTTGAAAGGTACAGAACAAGAACAATAGCTACGTGACTAGAAGCATGTTTTTTTTTGTTTAAAATAATCGTAGTCTCTTATCTTATCTTGGTAATTTCATTTTCTTATCTCTAAACTGATAACTCATTTTTTGTGTGTGTTTTACAATTTTTGTTGAGAAGATAACGACACTTTAGACTATATAACTCTCATGCTTCCCCAATAGAAACCACACTCATCTCCGGTTGGAAGAAGTCTGAGAAGGTAAGAAAGTAAACCTTACTCTTACCTAAGCTTAGAAGGTAACAGGTTTATATAGGACTTACAGATCTGGCTAGAAATAACAAGATGAATAGTTTAATTGAAAAGTTACTCTTGTAACTTTTGTTATTTATTATTATTATTAATTTATTAGATTTAGAACCTGAACTGTTTATGTAAACCACATTGTTTTTGTTTGAAAAGAATAACGTAGTTGTTTAAAATTAGTGAATCAATTTACTGGTGCTTTCTGGAGTTTATATTTTGTCTTTTTGTTTTGTTTAGAAAATAAAATATCTGGTTAGAAACAAACATGAAACTCAGTGATATGCTTTCATTTATATTACAGTGTCTGTAGGCCTTAGTATTGATGTATTGTTCGAGTCAATATGATATACTGACATGTAAAAAAACTAAATGAATTTGTTCAAATTTTTCTATTTTTTTACCATTAAAACAGAGATAGTTGTAGTTCCAATACAACATAATGTATCACTAATATAGATAAAGTTGAAAAGGTTAACGCAGTAGCAGTTACTGATCAGCAAAGTATCTGGAAAATCCAGAGACATAACCATTAACTTATTAACATCCATGCAATAACTTATTAAAGAGGCATGTTTAGAGTTTGTGCGATGATATTTTTTAAAAAGTTTAAAACATTCAGGGAGGCATTTCTTACAGAATCTAAAGCAAATTGATCATAAGCTTTATAAAAAATGTGATACCATCTCAGACCTTACAGAAATTTTTCCAAAGATGTGTCAATGGGGTACCTTATTGGAAAAGATCTAGGTATTACCAAGATTTCTGCACTAGATTTGGCATATCAGAATCACTGAACATATTTGTCGGGTTATTTCTTGATGTCACCTTTCCTTAATTTATGTTCCAGTCATTTCCATTACACGTGTCTTATGACGGTTTGAAATGGAATTTCCTGTTTCGTTCCGAATTTCTTTATTCTTTATTTTTTCTACTAGTTTAACTTCTGACCATTGACTTTCATTCATTTTAATGACACAGATGTGGACCATACTTGCTGTACTCTGCCTTGCCACTGGCGCACTGGCCAGGAAACAGTTCATTGTGGGTGGATCTGATGCAGACATTGCTGACTTCCCATGGCAGGTATTATAAATAAACAATTTTGTGGCTGGATATGGAAACAACACTTGTTTGGAATGTATAGCCAAGGTGGTGTTGTTTTCTGAAGTGAAGTTATTGGGTCAAATTCAAACTGAAACAGTAGTAAATAAAGTGATATATCTGGTTTATAGATAAATGTTTGATAGTCAAACTCTCCAGCAACATTTTCATATAGCCTTTCTGTCAATAGTTAAAGAAAAATGCATTTTAAGACATAGGCATAGATTCTGTGACATTTTCATCCACAACAAGCTGTATATGGTCCAAATCGGGGATATACAGAGACACACTTTTATTGTCCATTTCAAGCAGAATTGGTCCAAAATAAGGGGACACACAATCAGGGACATACTTTTTTCTTCCATTCACTGGTTCTTCGTACTAAGTATATTTAGCATGTCAAACAACTAAAGAGATTTCGTAAATATTACATTGGTAATGTAAGCTACGAAGGTATTGTGTACTACTTTATTGGAAAGATACTTTTTGCAGGGATTCTGTTTTTGCTGTATTAATTAAAATATGTGCAGAAGTGGCGGGGGAATCTCAGGTTTAAATTGATTAGTTTGCATATTCACTGGTGTCTGTAAGTGTGGATATTTCAGAATTATTTTCTCCATTCTTTTGGTCCATATGGACTCATTTCACTTACTATTGAAGCAAAATAAAAATAACATAAATTATAAAGTAACACATCCCTCACCAGATACCAGTGAAGATAAATAAATATTCTACTATATATATTGTATGTGTCATTCTGGAATTGAAAGTAAAAAGTAAATTAACGCAATTTTAGCTGTCTAGTCTCAAAAATTATTCTGTTTTTACAGTGTTTAAAAAGCATGTATTTTCTTAAGTCCTTTTCTCCAAAGACCCAGGTTTACAGTTTTGACTTGAGGTTGCCACTTCTGTGGTTGTTGGTTCGATTGCAGCTCCTGTCAATATGAAGTAACTACTGATGACCTATAGAAAATCTGGATGGTCCATCCCAATATGCCCTATCTCTAACGCATGTTTGAATCAAGTTCATAACAATTGGCAAATTTAATAAAGAGTCCGTCATGGTATCATCTTCTTTTCAACTTTGCCTTTTTTAAGGTATATCCCATTTTTGGGTTTTTAATGTGCAGTATTACATAGTAATACATCTGTCATGGAGGTTATCTTTTTGAGTGCATTCATTTGTTTGTTTCACTGTGTTCATCATTACTTTAAAACTAATGAACATATCATCATGGAAATTTTTATATGATTAGAAAATGACCATAGGAAGGAGTGACTAAATTTTATGGAAATATCCTGATCATACTCTGGGCAGAAAAAATTCTGAATTTTTAACAGTCTACTTTTTCGTGGTTGGGGGTTCGTGGTTGAGATTACTCTACCACAAACTCTGATATAAGTCAATATTTTTTTTTCATAAAAAATATACATATACTTCAATATTAAGGGATCCTACAGAACTGGAACTGGCAGTCACACCTGTGGTTGTGTGTTTGTTGGAGGTGAATGGGCTTTGACTGCTGCACACTGTGGAGGGTAAGTTGAGATTCTAGTGACAATAGATTGAATGAGAAAGCTTGATGCTGTGTTGATTTGAAAATTCACCTTATTTAATATTTTGAATTGAACATTATTGACCAACTTTAATATACTCTACCATCTGTCAGGAACATCATGTTCCCAAAGTTATTTTTTATCATTTACCCCTAATTTTTTATCCTTAAAGTATCTTAGTTTTTAACTTTCTGTGACATTTTATTTCTTATAACCTATACAGTGCGGTGAAAGCAATGTTAAACCCAAATGAAATCAAATCTTGCTTTTCGTGTACACATATACCCATTAGGATATATGTATTGAACAGAAAATAACATTAGAAAGAAATACTCATAAAGTATGTTGCACTATAGAAGCTACAAATCCATGGACAAGTCCCTCCCTTTTCATCTTTCTTTTCTGGATTTGTTAGAAAGGTTCCTTTTTAATCTCTCACTTCTAGATAGCATTTTTTTGTCTCCTGACTTTCATGAGAATTGGGGTAGCAGCATGAATACCAATCTCTTCACCGCAGTTAACCAGCAGTGGGCTACATTAGAACTTGGATGGGTGACAGTCTGGGTTCTAGACTAGGTATGGGAGGCATCTGACATGGAATTTGTTTTTGTCACCAGACAAATTCTAATGCACTTCTCGCGTCTCTGATGGCTTTCCAGCTACCACATGCAGACCAAAAGACATTTTGCAGACGTTCATAAAGTTACGACTTTGATCACTCTGTGTTTGTTTGAAACCTTGATGTGATACTTTATGTTGATTTGGTCTGTTGATTTTTTTGCCTTCTCCTTTTGTTTTGAAAACAACTTAAATATAGGATATAAACTAATAAAGCACTAACTTAAGTGCACTATTTTAAGTTTGAGTAATATTAATCAGCTTGTTAAAATAACTGATAAATTTCTTATTTTTAGAATATTTCTTAGAGGTGTCTGTCAGTGAAAAAGATGGCTGTTACCATGTCACTCTAACAAATTTATTCTTTTCCTCTATAATGTTGTAGATCATCTGCATATTCTATGGAGTTTGGTGGCACAGACAGAGGAAGTGGCACTGTGTTTGCTATCTCAGCAGTAGTTGAAGTGAGTTAATTCATCACTTTTTTGCTTAGTATCATTTCACAAGCAGCTCCAGTCAGCCCACTGAGCATCTTAACATCTAAAGAATATTGTAAATCCATTTACGTGATTCACACAAAATATCAATAATAAAATAATCTGAATGCAAGAAAAATTGAGTTTGAGGCTGCTGTGGACCATAACACTTATTTTACCTTTTACATTTAGAAATCATGTATGGTATGGTTAAAATGCCACAGATTTTCAATGTATAAGTAAAAGAGTAAAAATATTGTAAATTTGTAACATTTTGTCAATGAATAATATAAGCGGTTTTAAAATGCATTAAGTACTATTGAACATGTTTATGCAATGTACATAAAGGTTTGTATACTTGATTCATAGGCAGCCATTTCATTGTTGTCTAAAAAGATACCTAGCCAATTTCTCTCAACTGAGTACTTTAATCTGATGTTGTTTACAAAACTGTTATGGTTAGATCGTACAATGTAAATTACACTGACATTCAACACGTCAAATATATTCAAAGTTTTAGTCTTCAATAGGAATCAGGCGACTGACTGACTTACAAGGGTGAAAAAAGAAAACAAAGTCAGTTATTGTGCTTCTACAATAAGAGTACATGTCATATTTCATATTGAAGAATAGAGTAATAAACCCTTCTGAATAAATGTGTTAAGTATCAATGTGTAGAAAAAGATCTGAAACGTGGAATTGAATGGAAGACATTGTTCATTTTACAGAATCCTAATTATGGCTCTGGCCCAGGCTTTTCACCTAATGATATTGCTGTGGTAGAAGCTACATCAGAGATCAGTGGCGGTAACATCTCTCCAGCTACCATTGCACCTGATGCTACCAACCCAGGTGGTACCGGGTTCATCACTGGATGGGGAAGGACATGTGGGTATTGTGTAGCAGTTAAACAAACAAATGATTTCAAACATTTTATACACATTCGGGTCTGATATCTTTCTTTTTAAAAATCTAATACGTAGAAGTATAAGACCAACATGGTTAGAATTGTGATAAAAGCTGTGGTCAACCTTTATGCATATGTTGTCTGCATATATTTATTTTTCTCCAAAAATTCGAATTTGCAACACATTGTGTGAGTTATCTCTAGACAGTGCTTAATATATTGGTGAATATTGTGTATAGTGAGACATCATGAACATTTCTTATAAAGATTTGAAAATCAAACACAATATTAGAGGTGGAAAGTGTGTTGCCCCTAACACTTAGGACCCTCTAAAAGTGAAAATGTATCAAGACCGATTTTATTTTGTCATTTCAGGTGGAAGTTGTTCTTTGCCAGTAACCCTACAGGGAACAGAGATCCCCATTATCAGTGATGATGAGTGTAGTGGTATTTATGGTGATGATTTCCAACCAGACAACATGATCTGTGTGTGGGGAGGAGATGGCGGTGGCATAGGATCGTGCAATGTAAGTTGTTAAGATGTGTCATTATGCTTTAATACATTCTAAATAATCCATAAGTGTGGTATTTGTAAGCGTAAATATTTTGCAGTGCTCAGCCATAAGAAAGTTCTTTTTGTGATACAAGCTAGATATTTCGATAACTGTAGATTGCATCTATCCTTTAAATTTCTTTATTCCACAAAAAGAGCAAATACAAAACAAATTAAATAGATAAAAACTACCGTGTGTTAATAGGAATAATCGAATTTATTATTGTCAAGTTAGAACTCTTCTGCACTAGGGCAAAAATACATTGGGTCTTGATACAGAAGAAAATGACGGAAGATTTTTTAACACAACATGATTATTTTTTCACGTGACACACTAGCACCTAGTGATAGACTTATGGACTTTTCCTTACACTCGCATGAAAAGTACTGCCTTTATATATCAAAACTTTACGAAAGCTTCTATGTGACAACAGTACAATTTGTATACATACGCAGTTAACTGAGATGTTTCTTTACATTATCACCTGTCTTCTAATAAGGTGTCGTTTATATAATAATACTGACTGTATTATTTGTTCAGTTGTTTTTTCTTCGTCTTTGTACATTTACTGTATATACATTGATGTATTTCATAAGTATACCTTTGTATATGAATAATAATAATAATAACCCTGCAAATCACAATATGTCTTTAGGGAGACAGTGGTGGCCCGTTGACTGTGGGCTCTACCCTGTATGGATTGACATCCTGGGGTGTTGTTGGCTGTAACACTAACTTCCCCTCTACCTACAACAGAGTGGGAGCCTTCAACAGCTGGGTGTGTGGTGAAACTGGCAATGGTGCAGCTGGATGTTAGAAAATGCTATTGTTTATCTGCACAAAGAAAGACACCAAAATAAACTTTTAGCAAAATATTACCGAAAAAATAAACGTTTGATGAAATCCATGTAATACAAAAAATTAATTCAGAATAATAAAACTGATATTTCGTTGATCGTTGTTCGTTCTTTTAATATTCTTTCTTAATGAAGTTGACTCAAGGGCGTGATCTGCAAGTTTTACACATCGAATGAAAAGAATGTAAACCGTAAACTGTGACCCACGTAATAATTCTGAATGAGTTCATTTTTCTTGACATATATCAAACTATGCACTGAGGCACATTCTTGTGTGTCGTCATAAATGTGGCATGGCATCACATTACTAATTACAGAATATTGGGACACCAGTCTTATGAAATGAACGGGGGGGGGGGGGGGGGGGGGGGGATTGTAGTTTATACTTAGTTACATTGTCTCAGTCAATTGTTGTCATGGTTTTCTTTTCACACCTTTTAAATTTAAACCACGTGAGTGAAGTTTTATTTTTTAAACATTTCATCAATTCTGACATCATATTTAACGGCTATTTTTTAAATCCAGGTTTTAAAAGGCATTTATTCCTGACTACGGATGATTGTATAATTGTTCTTTTTTTCTCCTCATTGGCTCTCTTTCTCATTTGATATGATCAAATGTGAAGCGTTTTTGACAGACTAATCTCAGTAACATTTCAAAAACGGCTATGGTTCTGTCACAGGAAACAAGTAGATACAGCAAAACACGTTGTTCAAAATCAATCAAATTATAACTTTACAGGGTACAAATTATTCGTTCAGTAGAGTTCAAAGGCAACAATATCAATCTTGTGTCAGTATTGTTCCCTTTCTTCCACTGTTAGTTTGTTGTCCAATTGCCCCGATTACAGTGTTGGTAGCAAAATCGTGTCAGTCGCTCTTCACTTGTCAAGCATAAACAAATTGATTGTAGACCTACGTCATATTTGTTTAAACATGTTTAAAATGCTTTTGAGTGATCCTCTCAGTTTTGACTACCTGTGTTCTTTCAAACTGTTAATGTATTCTGAAGTATCTTTTCGGTCATGTGTTTATGTAAATGAATAAAAAAATACACTAATTATTTATATTCTATTCAAAAACATTTGTTGTAAACTATATGCAATTAAAAGTATTAAGGAAAGTTTTGCGCTAGGTATATAATGGACTGCAGACTCTACACTTTCTGAATGAGATAGTTTCGTTTGGGAAAGATTTTTTGTAAGGAAAAAGGTAAAAACTTGGTGACCCTGTCATAGTCTTACTTCACGTAGTTGAAAGAATTACCAGCCCATCTGATTAGGTAGTCAGGAGCAAATTCATGTCATATTGAAACTTATCATTTCACTTGTGAAGATTTCCAAGAACATTAATTCTTGGTACAAGACATTCATACTTGTAACCAAAAGATATCTGACAAGCAGAAGGGGAAAGGAGTAAAACCAACACAGTTTACAGCCATGGAGCAATGGTAGACATGAAAAAAAAGTATTCAAAGCTGCTTTACAGTTCCAAAGTGGCATACTTTAATGAAATTATTGACAAAAAAAATCAGAGACAACTGTTACAAATTATGAAGAGTCTGAAACATTACAAGGATCAAATTATCTCACCTGATCACCCATCAAAGTCTCAGTTGACAAACGAATTCAATGGCTATTTGAAGACAAGATCACGAAGATTAGAGTCCAGTTTTCATCAACCAAGAAATCTGACAAGTGTGATAAAACTATAGGCATAGCACCACTTAACTTTATCACTGAATCATAGCATCAATCATGATATCTTGCTGCTCTGACTTTAAAATATTGTTTGAACTGAAGACAAAACATGACACTGGTCAGAGCCTATTAACAGAGAGAACTCAATCTTCAGATATTGACGACTGTGAGCCTCATAACAAGGTTCTGGAATGCTGTGTGTCTCATTGTTGATTTATTAAATGGCGTCGGTAGTGAAATCAAAGCAAGCACAGGGGCCGGTTTCAAAAAGCTTCTTTAAGATAAAGGTCACCTTCAATTTAAGGATTTCCTTGAATTGCTCCTTCCTTAAAAAAGTTAGTTTCACAAAGCCTCCTTCCTTGAAGGAGACGTTGAAATTTCACGGAAACTTCCTTGAATTTTCAGGACGTCAAGGACCTACCTTGGAATTAAGAAAGACCTTTGGTAAGGAGAGTTAAAATAGGCTTTGTGACACTAAAATTCTAGTGGCCTTCCCAAAGGATAAAAATTCCCCTCTTTTACTAAAGAAGGTCCTTTCCAAAGTAGGCTTCGTAAAACCGGCCCCAGGTGTCAAAACCTTGGAGTAATCATTTACCAAGACCTATCTCTTAAGGAACAAGTAAATGTTATAAGCAGATCCTTTTAAGGTCATCTGAGGTCTACTATTCAAATAAGAGCTTACTTGATTAACTCTGCTGCACCGACTATTGTAATTCCCTCTTAGCTCAACTTCCAAAATATCTGATCCATAAGTTGGAGAAAGTACAAAAAACTGGGCTGTCAGGAGAGTTTTGAATATCCAGAAATATGATTCTATATTGGCTAACTTGTATAACCTCCACTTGTTCCAGTTAAGTTGTAGATCAAATTTAAAATAATTCTATTAATGTATGAGACTTTTTAATAGTCAGTTGACATCAGTACAAAACTACGTGCTGCAGCAACGCATCACAAGATCAAACAGAAATTATATATGCTGCAAGAAAGAGATCAAAACTTGTTCCTAAGGGTGATGATACCTTCAGTGTTCTGGAACCAAAGTACTGGAATGAACTTCGAGATGTTAGAAACACTGAACTTACATTAGACATTTCCAAGAAGAAACAAAACCCATCATTTCTAAAAAGCACATTGTTGAGAAAACATGCAAAGATTGTATACTATTCAATAGAATTCCTCTGTATAGATACAAATGTTGTTGTTATTACTATTGTTTATCTAAATAGACCTATGTTTGTGTAATCCTGGTGATCCTAGATTTGTCCTATCTAGTTGTTATGCGTTATATTACACAGCAATATAACTTATCTTTCAGGTTACTTTTTCAGTGGGATCAGTATTGTATTACTTACCTAGGTGGTGAAGTAAGTAACTCACTTGTCTCCCACCTCTGACGTTGGAGGGTTCAAAATTTGGCAAGACCCCATGTGGGAGAATTGGTAATTTACAGTGCAGAATCTAGACCAACTAGTACGTTGCGATGTAACCTTTGCTATGTGTTGAACATGTTGTTACACCCACTACAATACAATACAGGGGCATGAGTTATGACTGTGATAATACTCAAACCGTTCATATAGTACAATTTAAACAAATTTACCAATAACACTATCACAAGGCAATAATGCAGAATAAAATGTTGGCTCTAATATAATTATTGTATTGTTTCCCTGCTTGAACAGCATAATTGCAACAAAGAAAACAGCAATATTTGTTTTCTCAGAATGCAGCCATAATTTATCATAATTCCATCATGCTCATAAAGATTGTACCAAGTCCACCAGTACAATGGGTCTCTATAAATGCCAATGATAATGATGGCAATATATTTACATCCAATGTCCCGTTTCTGAAACTAAAATGTTCATAAATGAAGGTGAAATTTGTGTTTTGAAACCCAAGTCTTATCAGTCTCATGATACTTTCTTATCATTCCCCAGGGGGAACCAAAAATGAAAGCCCAAAGATGGGATATTCTACTATTCATTGACTGTTAATAACATATAGAATTACATGATAACAGATTGTAATATAACTTGTTAGTATCTAAGAATATAGGTAGTAATTACTAATGCTGATTAAATCATTAATAGCCATTTAACTGCTGCCATAACAAGGCATTAACAACAGTGAAACCAGGGCTGGGGACACTTTGATAATATAGTAAAATACAAATTTGGAAGTTGTTACATATATTGGACACTATATTAGTACATTGTATATTACATATATTAGGCACTATATTAGTGCATTGTTTAATTTAAGCTTTATGTTTATACATTGTCATAAAAGATAATTGTGTTGTTGGTTCTTTTTGTGTGTTGACATTTAAAGTAAGGGAGTTATTGACTTTTGTGTTTTAGTGTTTATTGATCTGTTCACAGACTGGGGGAAATCCCCCCCTCAGTGGTTATGTTAGATTTGGGGAAACCCAATTACCAGTAGTTTCTAGAACTTCCTCCTTTAGCCTAGATGGTTCAAGCTTTTCTGAGTTGGTTCTGTACAATTCCAGAGAAATCTGTGGATGTATATAAGGAATGTACATCTGACCACAAAAGAACTTTGTATTCGCTGGCTATAAGGAGAGCTATTGTGTTTTGGAATATAATATAACTTGTGTTGCTGTGAACTTTTACTAGAGTGAACTAGATACATTGTCTGGACAGATTTATTGCACTTTGGATATTTTTGGATATTGTACAGTTATATAACAGAGAGTGGATTTACTGCATCTTGGACATTGTCCATATCTTGGAGCAGACAGTACAATTGTGTTAACTCTCTAAAAATCTCCAGACAGACCTTCTGTGTGACTGGATATATAAAGGATAGCAGGACAAGCACCTTTTGTGTTGTTGAGTGTGGGACGGGTCACAGGATATAGATATCTGTGTGCGAGTGAACGCTGGACAGATCACGGGACAGACCACAGGACATTGGACAGATCACAGAATATACCACAGGACGGATTACAGAACAGATTGCGGGATACGGCGGATAAACTTATTCTTAATCTCAGTGGTCAGGTCAGCTAGATCTTGTTATTGTATTATTGTGCTTAGTTAAGGGCATACCAGTTGACTGTAATCATTATTGTTAATCGCTAAATAAATTTGTTAAGTTTAACTTTTTGCTTTTTCTGTTACAACTTAAAGACAACCGATAATTGCTACCGTGCTTGCCCGTGACCGTAACAGGAAAATTGGGGGCTCGTCCGGGATCCAACCATTTGATTACAACTATTTGATCAACCGTTCAATTAACATTTTGAAAATCCATTTGATTTAGTAATTGGTTACAGTCAACAGTGCTCAAAATGGCTAGTGCTAAAGAGTTTGTACAATCACCATCTATGGAAGTTCTAGAAACTTTTAAAAAAGATATGTTAATGCAGATAGCACAAGAGTTACAGTTAGAGGTGAAAAGGTCAACACGTAAACATGAACTTAAAAGGCTTATTGTTGAACAGTTGGTTGATGAAGATGTTTTACCTGATAGTTGTTTAGAAGTGTATAAGCCTCTACCGATGGAACCTTCTGGGCAATATGAGATCAGGCGATTAGAAATTGAAAGAGAGTTAAGACTTAAAGAGCTTGAAGCTCAACAACGAAAAGAAGAGCTTGAAGCTCAAAAGGAAGAGCGTGCACTTAAACATGAAAGAGAAATGAGAGCTTTAGAACTCAATGCTCGTCGAATTGCCCATGAAGAGTCCATTGCTACTAAATTTGATTTGGGTAAAAATGTGCGACTGGTACCACCTTTTAATGAGTCAGAGGTCGATAAGTACTTTCAACACTTTGAAAGAGTAGCTCAAAATTTGAAATGGCCTATAGACCAGTGGCCTTTATTGCTGCAAAGTGTTTTGAGGGGAAAGGCCCAGGAGGCATACACGGCTTTGCCAATTTCTGAATGTGTGGACTATAACTCTGTCAAAAATGCTATTTTGAAAGCATATGAGTTGGTACCAGAAGCATATCGTCAAAAATTCAGAAATTATCGTAAACAAGAAAGTCAAACTCATGTTGAATTTGCCCATGAGAAAGAAGTGTACTTTGACAGATGGTGTAATTCTAGGGAAGTAGGTACAGACTTTGAAAAACTTAGGCAAGTTATTTTGATTGAAGAGTTCAAAAGGTGTGTTCGTGATGACATTAAAACCTATCTAGATGAACAGAAAGTTGAAAATTTGGCAAAAGCAGCAGCTTATGCTGATGATTATGCGCTAACTCACAAGTCCACTTTCAACAAGAATAAGTCCTTTGGTCCTGCTAAAAAGTCGTATCCAGAAATAGGAAAGAAATCTGAAAATGTAGCTCCAGAAAAGAGTTCAGATAAGGGTCAAACCTCGAATCAGACTATGAGTAAGGATAGGAAACCCAGATCCTTTGCTCCTGTGTGCCATTATTGTAAGAAACCTGGGCATGTTATGTCTGACTGTTGGCTCTTAAAGAAGAGAAGAGAAAAGGAGGCAACACCCAACGCCTTTGTGTCTAGCAAGTCTAACTGGCGTTCAGATCCCAATAGAGCGGAGTCTAGTATTGGTTTAGACAAGTCTGAGATTATTAGGGAAGAGTTCAAACCTTTTGTGTCTGAGGGTTTTGTATCCTTGGAAAGTAGTTCCAGTCAGGTCCCCATTAAGATATTAAGAGACACTGGAGCTACTCAGTCCTTACTTTTAGAAGGTGTATTGCCATTGAGTGTAAGCACATCTACTGGTGAGAGTGTCATTGCTCAAGGTATTGAAGGAGGCTGTGTGAACGTTCCCTTGCATAAGGTCAAGTTAGTATCAGACTTAGTTACTGGTTCTGTTGTTGTGGGTACCAGGCCCACTTTACCCATTAAAGGGGTATCTTTGTTGTTGGGAATTGATCTGGCAGGTGGAAAGGTAGTTGCTGATCCTAAGGTTACTTCTAAGCCGATCACTTTGGTTAGCACTGAGAAATTAGAAGAGGTTATTCCTGGTATTTTTCCCTCCTGTGCTGTGACTCGAGCTATGGCCAAAAAGGCCCAAGAAGAACCAAAAGATTGTAAACAATCTACAGATGTCTTAGTTGATTTGTCAGATACATTCTTAAACAACTATGACCATGATGTGCAGAATTCTAGTGATACAAATCCCAAGGCCAGGGTAGATTCTGAAAAACAAGACTCAATTGACTGTCAAGATGTATCGCTTTCAAAATCAAAATTGATTTCAGAGCAGGAAAATGACCCTGAATTAGCTCCTTTATTCAAGTTGGTCTTGCCACCAGTAGAGCTAGATAAGGTCCCTGTAGGCTATTATGTCAGAAATGGTGTACTTATGCGAAAGTGGAGGCCACCAAATGTCCCTGCATCTGAAGAATGGTCAGTAGTACACCAGATTGTTGTGCCAAAAGTGTACCAAAGTGAGATATTAAAATTGGCTCATGAATCTCCAATGGGTGGCCATTTAGGCATCAACAAAACTTACAACAAGATAACCAAACATTTCTATTGGCCTCAAATTCGGCACTGTGTGGCAGAATTTTGCAAGACTTGTCACATTTGTCAAATGGTAGGAAAGCCAAACCAAAAAATTCCTGTAGCTCCTCTCAAACCCATTCCAGCATTTGAGGAACCATTTAGCAAAGTGATAATTGACTGTGTAGGTCCCTTACCAAAAACTAAATCCAGAAACCAATATCTTTTGACCATTATGTGCGCCTCAACCAGATTTCCCGAAGCCATACCATTGACCAACATAACAGCTCCCAAAATCTCAAAAGCTCTGGTTAATTTCTTTACTCTAGTTGGCTTACCAAAAGAGATCCAGTCAGATCAAGGGTCAAATTTTATGTCAGGACTATTTCAACAGGTTGTATTTCAGTTAGGTGCCAAACAGATCAAATCTAGTGCTTATCACCCAGAATCCCAAGGTGCACTTGAAAGGTTCCATTCCACTTTGAAGAATATGATTAGGACATTTTGTTTAGATAATGAAAAAGACTGGGATGAAGGCATTAGCTTATTGTTGTTTGCAGTTAGAGAATCTGTTCAAGAGTCTTTAGGCTTTAGTCCCTTTGAGTTGGTCTTTGGCCATTCAGTCCGTGGTCCTCTCAAGCTGTTGAAGGAAAACTGGTTATCTGAGAACACCGAGAGCCTAAATCTGTTAGATTATGTCTCAAGGTTCAGAGATAAGTTGAAGAAGACTTGTGAGCTGGCGCAACAAAATTTGAAAACTTCTCAGTCAAAAATGAAGATGCTTTTTGACAAGAAATCACAGAATCGTGTCTTCAATCCCGGAGGCAAAATTTCAGTGTCATCACCTGGCCAAATGAATAAACTACAGGCCAGAGATCTAGGGTCATACCCAGTAGCAAGGAGAGTAGAAACTCTCCAAAAGACCATTAAAAACTGGGATAACAGACATTCAAACCACATGTGTGAAATGACTAGGGTAAAGCCATACTTCGAAAGAGGTATAACATAGCTTATGATGGCTATTAATAGAAACACTGTTAAAGATAGGAATTCAGTGTATAAACAGGAATTTGAAAAAGTAACATATGGCGTCCGCATGGATACGCCCTGTCCAGAAGCTGTATTTAATGTGTGATTTATATACCTGTAATTAGTACGTTTATAAAAGTTATACATGGTATCAATTTTACTTTTGTATTTAGATAAATATGTTTTGTAAAAAGTTATTACCTGTGTGTATATACCTGGTGAAAATCTCTTGTAAAATTTTGTAACCCCTTGGTTTCCAAAATTTTTCTTTAAGGGGGGAGGTGTTACATATATTGGACACTATATTAGTACATTGTATATTACATATATTAGGCACTATATTAGTGCATTGTTTAATTTAAGCTTTATGTTTATACATTGTCATAAAAGATAATTGTGTTGTTGGTTCTTTTTGTGTGTTGACATTTAAAGTAAGGGAGTTATTGACTTTTGTGTTTTAGTGTTTATTGATCTGTTCACAGACTGGGGGAAATCCCCCCCTCAGTGGTTATGTTAGATTTGGGGAAACCCAATTACCAGTAGTTTCTAGAACTTCCTCCTTTAGCCTAGATGGTTCAAGCTTTTCTGAGTTGGTTCTGTACAATTCCAGAGAAATCTGTGGATGTATATAAGGAATGTACATCTGACCACAAAAGAACTTTGTATTCGCTGGCTATAAGGAGAGCTATTGTGTTTTGGAATATAATATAACTTGCGTTGCTGTGAACTTTTACTAGAGTGAACTAGATACATTGTCTGGACAGATTTATTGCACTTTGGATATTTTTGGATATTGTACAGTTATATAACAGAGAGTGGATTTACTGCATCTTGGACATTGTCCATATCTTGGAGCAGACAGTACAATTGTGTTAACTCTCTAAAAATCTCCAGACAGACCTTCTGTGTGACTGGATATATAAAGGATAGCAGGACAAGCACCTTTTGTGTTGTTGAGTGTGGGACGGGTCACAGGATATAGATATCTGTGTGCGAGTGAACGCTGGACAGATCACGGGACAGACCACAGGACATTGGACAGATCACAGAATATACCACAGGACGGATTACAGAACAGATTGCGGGATACGGCGGATAAACTTATTCTTAATCTCAGTGGTCAGGTCAGCTAGATCTTGTTATTGTATTATTGTGCTTAGTTAAGGGCATACCAGTTGACTGTAATCATTATTGTTAATCGCTAAATAAATTTGTTAAGTTTAACTTTTTGCTTTTTCTGTTACAACTTAAAGACAACCGATAATTGCTACCGTGCTTGCCCGTGACTGTAACAAAGTGAACAGTTGGTTAAAGAATGATCCCAATTTATAAACTAGCTTAAGGCTAATTTGAGAAGCAAACCCAAGTTGACAAGGTCATATCATGAATAAAGGTCAAAGTGTGGTCAGAACCCAATTTGATAAGAGAAAAGTTGGTTAAAGAACAACCCCAATTTGAAAACTAGCTTAGGGCTATGTTGTGAAACAGACCCAAGTTTACGTTTACAAGGTCATATCACGAATAAAGGTCAAAGTGTGCCCAGAACCTGATTTCATAGATTGGAATTTGGTAAAGTACAGACTAAGTAAAAGTATGAAATATGGCTATATGGCTAATTTACATGGAAATTAAGAGTAACATGAGAGAAAATGTGTTGGGGTGTTGATTTAATGTATTTCCAAACAGAATCAGATTTCCAGGTGCCATGGTGCATGATGTTCTGTAAAGGAACCCCATTCTGAAAAGTCCAAGTCACCCCTGAACGCCTGAAATCGTGAAATTTCAGAGGGGGAATAATCTGTAGCTTTGTGGAAACTGAATGTAGATAGTGTCGAGCTACAGAATCAGTTAAAGGAACAGCATCATGGGACCTGGAAATAGTAATTCCTAATATGGGAATTGGAATAGTATGGATTTCTGTTCTATTTTGCATAGTTTTTGACCACTTAACTAGTATATTCGCCCCTTGGTCTGTGAGGATGACATCGCCTCTAGCCAACTGCCTTGATGGGTCAAAGGTGGAAATGGAATGTGAAAGTATGTTGGAAATGCGTAAGAAGGTGAAAAAAGCTAAGGAATAAAGTGCAGTAAATTGAACAGGAAATTGCAAATTTTGTGTAACTAGCAAAATACTATTGAGCTGATCTATGGAAATAATGTTGGTGTTTTTTGGTTGAGGAGGCCTATCTATTTTTAATGCTTTTGAAAACAACTGAATTTGCTCATGTCTAAATGGAGTTGTATCTATATCATATATAATGCATTTTGCTCTAATACCAGGCATATAATTGGCAATGTCGGCTGCTGTCAAGCCATTTTCAGTGTAATTCATTGAATCTATAACATAAATCAAATATCATAATTAAGTTTAAGAAGATCTACATGTGTATGGACCCATATAAATTGTGGTAAAAGTTGCTGAAGTTTATGCAATAGATCTTTTATAATGGTCCACCTGGAAAGCAAATCAGCAATGTGATTTGATTTCCCAGGAATATGCCATACCGGTATTTGTATGTTGAATATGGCACAAATTAACCAAACATTACATGCACAAGCAGCTAAGAAAATGTCTTTGGTGTTGCAAGAAGTAAGTACTTCAACTACAGCCAAATTATCACATTTAATGTCAATTATCTTATTGGACCATACGGAAACCCAGACTTTCAAAGCAACCACTACATTTAACATTTCTAATTGTGTTATATGGAGGTGCTGATAATGACAAGGAAAAGGAAGAGTATAGACCATATTCGCGAATGTGGCTTCCATACCAGCCAAAGAAGCATCCAAATGTACTGTATGATCAGCTACTTTATTATCGAAATATGTGATACCATTGTACTGATCTAAAAAGGTATTGAACCAGCACAAGTCTTCGAATAATACAGGTTTTAAAACAAATTTTTTCGAATCATGATGTGACCTCAAAACCTGAAGCATACGATTCAAGAAAATACGAGCAAGTTTAATACATTTAGCAATGTACAGCAACGAGCCTAGTAAAAAACTGTTGAAACTGTTGTTTTGTAGCAACCTGCTTTTGTGTCCATGTTTTACACAAAGTTTTGATTTCCTGTAATTTTTTTTAACCATATTCACTTGTATTCCTAAACATGTGACACATGTAGAGGGCGGAACCAACCTGAAGATACAGCATTATTAATAACACTTTCCTTATGTTTGCTGTTATGTGGAGGTAAGGTTTTGTCATCAGTGTATTTTGCCTTATCCACATGATGAGCTTGGTTACTGTTGGATTTCAGACTCCCATGATTGGAGTGAGAGTGTACATCATTTTTAAGTGACAGGACATCAATGTCCTTGCAAGGCCGCACCTCACCATGAGACCCCCATTCCTTTGCATAACAAACTTGTGACGAATTGTCTTTCAAATCCGTCAAAATATGAAACCTATTAGTAAGAAACTCCTTCTGCTAAGAAGCTGAGCTATCCCTACTGGTTTGAACCCATGACCTAGAATGGAGGGTCCCCTTTGGGGAAGTGCAGCCCTGTGCATTTATACTCACCTTGGAAGGGGTAATGAATGTAGGTTTTGAGCCGAAGTGCAAGGATGTAAGCCTTTATTCCCATGATCAAAATTGGTGTTTTTTGTAACTTGGACGTAAGTCCTATGATCCCTCCTGTTATCAAAAGCTTTAGAAGCATGAAACCAATGAAAAGCTGTTTGAACTTTTGCATTGTAAGCAGGCAAAATATAATTTTGATCATATTTAGTATTCAAAAAAAAATACTTTGATGGCGACAGGAGGTAGAGTGACGAACGCCCAAGTTTACTCATTTTTCGTATTCTTCAGTTTGGTTTTACAGTCTATTTCTGAGTGTGGAAAGGCTTTGCCATTTTTTGTGAAACAATGATTACAAACATGCTTATAAACTCTTTGGTGGTCTTTGACCCCTCTAGGCATCTTACTGGACAGGATGTCTTTTTCAACAAAAAGCTGGTTAAAGTACTTATAAAATGGTCTAAAACCATCCAAACTAGAGATGTTGTTCAGGTGGTTTCACTTCCAAAGTTGAAAAATAAATTGATTTGTCCCTTTTGGGCCCTTAAGGCCCTTGAATCCTTGTATCCCATGTCTGCAGACCAATCTGCTTACCAAGTCAAAATGCAATCGGGCTTTCAGCCTATTACTGATAATAAAGTTAGAAAATGTCTCAAATCCATAAATATGACCTTGGGTTTGAACCCGCACTTCTATACTTTTCACTCCTTCAGAAGTTCGGGGCGACCTTCGCCTATAATGCACATCCCAGTTCAACGGATCAAGCGCCATGGTGTTATATACAGGCCGACCACTGTTCTGGTGAAAGCCTTGCTTTTTCACTTGCTACTGCCATTTATGAATAAATGCTCCTACTTTTGGGGTTGAGGGCTTCTTGTAGTGCTTTATCTTATGTATCTTGTCCACAATCTTGTAAACCTTTAAGGTCTTCTGGTCTCCAGCCTTAGGGTGACATTAATTTCAAGCCACTCTTAAATTTCAAATCATTACCTCGTTTTGAGGTCAATTGTACTTTGATGTGTGACCCTGGGACGGGGTCACCTTGGATTGACATGATGTGACCTTTCAAGGTCATACCCTCCTGCTGGGTTCGAGTAGACCTTTAGGGTATTAATTTGTTTTAGTGTTTTAAACTTAAAGCTTGTTAATTCTGATAGTGACTTCTTATGAACTATGAACTCCAACTTTACTAGTCACTATTTACTGCATTTATCTTACTCAGTATCTGTATACTTTTACTGACCAGTAAATATATTTTAGTATTGACGTTGTAAACAACAGCCTGTTTGTTCTCTCAAAGTTGGAAACCTTACTCCAAATATTCAAGTAATAATTGGTCTTCAAAGCTGGCACAAAAGGCTCTCCAGTTTTCAATTTTAACACTGTAGGGAGTTTTATATGTGCACCCTGATAATTAGGACACTTTGAATAAACTACAACAGTGGGGGCCACAGTGGCAGAGTGGTAACACTCTCGCCAGTAGTTAAGAACGAGTTAATCAATGGTCGTGTATCAATTATTTTGATAATTAATGATAATAAATGAAGCATGATGATGAAAATGAAGCATGATGATGAGAAAGAACCCTATGATTTACCTCAAAGGAAATGTAGGTGGAATTTTGTTGATTCATCTACATTTTCATTACACTCACTGTATGTGACCAATCTTTTTTTTATCTAGATCATGTATAATTTTTTTTGCTACATATTATAAAATGTTTTTCAACTACATTTTTTTTTTCATCTAGATAATGTAGATACATGTAATATACATATACAATTTTTTTATTCAACTACTTTTCCAATATGCTACAATATGATGACACATCATCATGGTAATGACACTTCAGATTGGATGGAAATGAACTAATATCAGCCAAGACAGTAACAATGACAAATTTTGCGAGACTTTTTCACCTGTTCAAAAATCCCAACTAGTATGTGCTTACCTTGCGGTTCAAAATCCTGTTTTGGGAATATTTCCTCAAGACTAAAAAAAAACGAGGAAAATATTGCCTCTGATATAAGTTATATGTAGAAAACATAATCAATAAACCTTTTGCTGAGTAATCATAAAATATATATATATATATATAAGCTAGTCCTAATAATACAAGAAATAATGATCAATCAACATGTTTGCTAATCAACCCAAAGATACATAGTTTGCCTCTAGTTTACAGAAAAGAATATAACTGGAAAGCGGGATTTAGTTCAATCTGCATCTACACAAGATAAATCCTTATCTAGAGATATGTATGATTCAACTCGATCAACCGATTCAACTAGATCAACCACTGGATTGAATTTCTCAAATCAATCAAATCAGAAAACATATTTTAGAGGATTTGCATTATCAACTAAGAATGAATCATGTGAAATCTGTCATAGAATGGAATATATAAATCTAGCAAGTCAATGGCCGCCAAGTCTTTATCAAAAATATGACCAAAGAATTATAACATTTTATTCTTGGCCAAAATCTCACCCTATACATCCAGGAAGTATTGCAAGAGGAGGATTTATCTATACTGGAAGAGGAGATAAAGTGTATTGTCCATGGTGTCAGATATCATTAATAGAATGGGAAACATTTGACATACCCATAGACGAACATAGGAAACATTCGCCTAATTGTGAATTTATTCTAATGCTTTATCCTAAAGTATGAATCTAAAAATCTAAGACACATTTATTATTAAAAAATTTGTTTGTTTCGTAAAATGAATTACCATATGTTACCATATAGAGAAATCATTGGAGTGTAAATACCAAAATACATATGGTTATTATATTATACATTATAATATGCTTAGCTAATACATTTTACAATCGTTTCAAGACATTTTGATGACTGTTCCATGCTGTCATTTTTTATGTGGACAATGTGCATGTAATTTTATTAAAATATGGTCTGAAAATGCAGAGTACAATAAGAAATGTCCAATGTGTCGTAGTTTTTTGATGGACCAAATTTTTGCCAAATCAATTCAATACAATATGACCTTCTTCTTATGGATACCAAGCTTTATTTATATTGGGAAAAATTTGAATCAGCTCATAATAGATTCATTAGAGGAAAAGAAATATGACAACGCCTTTAGCTACTCTTTCCTATTGCATAGAGGTCCGAATGATCTTGAAAAGGGTATGGATAAAAATTGGTCTGTCATTTATCATAAAAAAATGGAAAATTTATATTGTTCTTCATGCAGATCATCTCTATCTATTGATAAAGCATTCAGTACAACATGTAACCATTTCTTTTGTACCATTTGTTCTACATACATGTTAGAAAAGAGAGGCAAGGATATACTGAAATGTTCAGAATGTGATCAAGATATTGAGGAATCAAACACTGAAATTATATTTTTAGACCACTTTGACATCAAAAAGGCAAATATCTTGTACATAATTTTTATTAAAACATTGATATATTTCAAAATTTTACCAGTGATTGCTTAATCATGATTTATAAAAAAATATTTTATGCCATAACAGTGCACGTAATACAAATAATAATCATAACGTTCTAAGTAATATAGGATATATAATCTAATCATAATGTACTAAGGGTAAATATTCATTGAATACCAATTTTAACAGGGTGACGGTTCATTTATCCGACGTAAAACTAATAAACTGTAAGTATATTTAGCTTTATCTCTAATCTAAAAAATGATTAATTGAAAAGTAATATGATACTAAAAGAAAGAAAAAATTACTATACAAAACACTCTATATGAACCAAAGAAAAAGTCTTTCAAACACCTCTATACATCAAGAAATAGATAATATATCTGCATAATAAAACAGAGTGACTCATTACAATCCCCCCGAAAAAAAATAATAACCTCATGTTTAAAACATAAAATATTGTTTCAATAAAATTGTTTTTAATACAACCTGCTGTGTTTTTCTTATATTACTTATATATCGTTCCAGATCTTGTAATAGATGGATCCTTGTCACTATCACCTAAATTCGGTTCCTTAATGTTAATGTAAATGATATATTTCTCGTCAAGGCTTATTCCTCTACTTCCTGCATCTGATGAATCAAAATTTTTTTCAAGATCAATGCTTGGTAATGAAGTTTGGATCTCCTTGTCTGAATACTGTGTAGTTGCATAACTAGAGGTCTGAGACGTATTATAGTCACTGAAATCTTTCAGATAAAGAATAATAGGTGGAGTAGCAGTACTATGTGATCCATAGCTATCATTGTCCTCATCATCATTTACATCACCATTATTTAAAAATAACAAATTTATAACTCTCAGTATTCCATGGCACTGATATTTCCTCAGCAAATATGTCAAAACAGACATATAGCATATGACTATTCCCAAGAATGGTACTGGAATGGTACTGCTAATAAACCATATAGGTTATTGTAGTCATATCCATTGTTTTTAATGTATCTAACCTCATGTTCAATCTTATTTCCTTGATCTTCTGTGTTATCGTCATTTGACGTCCTATCAATCTTTTGATCATCTGAATCAGACATTACTGTGACCATCTTCTGAGCTCGAAAAAAGTGAGGCTTTGATAAAAAAATGAACATAAAGAAATTAAATGAAAAAATCCTGATGTAGTATTTTTTCAATAGCAATCAAATATATTACTCGATTAAAAAGCAGAGGTACCCACAATATGATTTTTATTAAAGCCCAGTTGCTCTAATCTGATTTGAATCTCCTCGAAATCTTCATATATATGATCCTCACTGAAACTACTACCTGAAGATGTTCAGGTAGTAGTATATTAGGAAAATCATGTTTAATACTTTAGAAAACTTTTTGAGCTCGTTCTATCCTGTTTACATAGTGAAGAAAATATTCATTCATACATTCAAAACATCATCAATGATGTATCATTCTAATGATCTCACAAATCAGGTTTATGACGTCACAATAAATAATAAATACCTAGGAAGATAGAGCTCTCATCTTTTGTCTGTTCCATCATATGATCAGAGCAACATCTCGGTTTAAGATAATTGCTACAATTTTATATATATATATATATATATATATATATATATATATATATATATATATATATATATATATATATATATATATATATATTTATATATGGGTATTTAACAAATATTTTTATAAAAGGTATTTATACAAACAGTATATTTGTTAAATCAAGTCACTTTCTAGGAGTAAATGTCATTAATATAAATATTTTCCATATGCAATAACACATGACCATCAATAAACAACACGGTTCAGCAAAGTTCACATCATACAGCATCAGCAGGGAATGAAATACATTTCCTCCATAAATCACATCAATGACACACAGTCAATAATCATCTAATCATCGCCAACATCATGTAAAAATTAAGTAAACATTGTCTCCATCAAGCCCACCATCATAATAAACATCATTGAAGGCAAATCATACAGGCAAATAGAACCATGGAAATTCCACCAAGAAAAAAAACCAGCCCACATGGCTGATTATATAGATTCACCAAGCACCTCCATTAGTTTTCCACATAAACCAATAATTAATTTCAGCGGATATAGTTTAGAAAAAGAGAGAAAGTTGTTGGATATGGAAAAAACAAAGTATCCAAAACTTTGGAATCCACCAAATGTCATTGATTTGCCTCCACTCCTGCTCAATGGGGTCTGGAGAGAACTGCTTTACTTCTCATTTTATAGATTGTCACGAACTGATTTTTAAATATGTGAAGTTTTCTTGTAAATTATGTTGTAAGCATTCTGCATTAGGACATTATGGTTTTAGTTCTTGGTGTTTGGTTGTTTGGTGTACTCCAAAGCTATTCATGCATGGTTGATTTTGTTTAATATGGATTGTCAAGGTGTTATGTGTGATCTTGCACCAGTGGTACTTGTCATTTGGCATTTGGTTTTTATGTTGCCAAGAGTAATCTTTTTGGTATTGCATAATATTCCAGTTATTATCTATGATGCGGTTTGGTGAGTTTGGTGTAATGGTGTAATGGGTGGTAGTGGGGGATGAGTCTGTTTTGTCTCATCTATATTTTGAGTTATACCTTCTACAAGAATTTTTTTCGAAATTGGTTCCTTGAATAACTTCTTTTGAGGTCATGAGGATTTCACTTTGTTCCGTGAGATCTTTATTTTTCTCACATATTCTTCTGAGCATTAGGAATTGACCAAGTGGGCCCTTTTGTACTCACCTTTTTGTGTGCAGAAGAAAAATCAGTTCGAATATTAAGGACAGCAATTTATGATTGTTAATTACTAAGAACTGTTTAAGGATGGATCCTTGTTTGTTAATGTTACACTGGTTCCTGTTTTGGTTGAATCTATGAAGGATCATATCTTGTATGTTTCATGCCATGGAAGCAGTACAGGTGGAACCAATTACTGTGATACAACATCCTGATTCTGACATGGTTATTATTATTATGAAAATGTGGTGTATCAACAGTTTGTGTAGAAGTACCTTTACTTTGTATAACAATGAGAAAATCTCGTTATGTCTTTAAAAATGATAATAAAATATTTAACACTGAGAACTTGGGTTATGTTTTAAGGGCAGTAAGGACATTCCCACAGGGGTCCCAAACAAATGAAACTAAGAACTGAGTTTATCATACTGTTTGTTCTAAAATCTTTAATATTTGTTGTTGCTTGACACAACTTTTCAGTTGAGGCCAGGGTTATAGAATTATATAGATATATTATGTAAACAGTATCAACATGGTATTGTGTTCTAGTTGTGTGCTACCCCCTGTGGGTCTGGGGTAGCAGAATAGGCCCAACGTATCCTCCTGCATGTTGTAAGAGGTGACTAATTGGGGGCAGCCTGTTTGCTGTGGGTTGCGATCCATGTCAGTGGAAGAGAGGATCCTGGCTGTTGAGCTAATTCTTTGTTGCGGCATTGAGGAGGCAATACACAGCTTTGGCCTCAATCTCACTTTGTCGGAAGGTTAAGATGGCCTGGCTTAATCAATCGACTGGTAGTGCCAAGCCCTAATGCTCTAAATTAATAATGGCTTGTTGTTTCTAATGGTTTATACTGTTGTACTTGATTGTTGTATTCTGCTGGTGTTTGCTTTGTGCTTTTTTGGAGTATCTAGAAGGCAGCTGCTTAACAGGTCAATCAAGGTTCACTTTTGTGGTCTTTGAGTGTATTGCTAATGTATCTCTGATATCAGTGTGCAGGGCTCAGCTCCACACTATTATGATATCTCCTTGTTGGGCTCGAAGGGTGGGTGGAGAGCATTGGCAACGAATAACTACTGTTTTAATATGGCTACTTAACACTCTCAACTGACTGATAGGAAACGATCTAGAACTGATATTTTGACTTCGAGCTTGGATTCTGTACAGATTTGTTCATGGCCACGCTTCTTGTTGATAAAAGGCACAGACAATGAGAGACCCTTATTTAAACTGTCGCCATTTGCTGTGAACGAGGCTATTGTTGCTGTTTTAGGGTCTGATCCTTTCAATATTAAAAAATTAAGAAACGGAGAAATTTTAATTGAGGTTGACAAGGTAGCTCAAAGCAACAAACTACTGAAAACGACCAAATTGCACTTGACTATGGGAAATGTTTACCCCTGTCAATGTATTACCACACTATAGCCTGAACACAAAGAAAGGGGTCATTAGATGCCCGGATATAAAAGAATGGACAGGATATCAATATTCAGGGAAGGACAAAGGAAACCAACAGGGACATTTATATTGACCTTTCAGAGCCAGACTTTACCAAAATACATCAGGGTGGGTTACTACAGAGTGGCTGTGTCACAATTTATCCGGAATCCTGCGAGATGCTACAAGTGTCAAAAGTTTGGTCATACTAAATTCAACTGCAGAAAGAATGAAGTTTGCACTAAATGTGGGCAAGAAGATCATACAGACTCTCAAGACTGTAAGAATGAAGCAAAATGTGTAAATTGCCAAGGAAACCATTCATCAAACAATAAAGAATGTCCAAAATGGAAAGTAGAAAGGGAAATTCAAAGAATAAAAGAGGGATTTCATACACAGAAGCCAAAAACAAATGGATATATTTAATTATGTGAAGGCAACCTATGCCCAAGTGGCTGTAGCAACCAAACCTACAGTGAAAACAGTAACACTGGAAACACAAACAGAAATAACTTGGCCAGATGGTGCAAAACAACCCAAAAAGTGTGCAGTTGAAAAACAGACAACTAAAGTGACTAAAATAAGTTCAATAGTCAGACAAGTGCATCTTAAAATGACCCTATTAAATTGAAAATAAGTCAAAGCAAAGTATTTTTGACCAAACAACATCAGGGATCTAATCACCCTATTAAGCAATGCAACATGATGCTTTGAGTGACAGTGACAGTGAAATGAGTGTTGAAGAAACCCCAATCACAAGTTCACAAGGGCAGAGTGGGAATAAAAGTGTAAATAATGGAACCAAACAAAAATAAAAGTATACTACAGTGGAACTGTCATGTCTTTAGGCCAACCTTTGAAGAAATTAAAAATTTAATTTCCAATTTTAGACCCTACATTTTAGCATTGCAGGAAACTCATTTAAAATATACAGATAATGTAAATATTAGAGGCTTTGATCATTATTTTAATAATGATCAAATAATTTAATCAGCCACTGGTGGCTGCTCTATTTTTGTTAAGAAAGGTATGCCCCATGAGGTACTTGAGTTGGATACAGAACTGCAGGCAGTTGCTGTAAAAGTATCTCTGCATAAAACTACAAGTGTATGTAATGTATATATTCCACCACATTTTAATGTTGCACAAAGTGATCTTGATAATCTAGTCAACCAGTTACCTGCACTTTTTCTATTTATTGGAGATTTTAATGCACATAGTGATTTATGGGGTTGTCTCTCATCAAATAGTTTAGGTAATAAGGTTGAACATCTTGAATCTTCTAATATTTGTTTGCTTAATGATAAGTCACCTCAATAGATTTGTCTTTATATTCTGCATCTGTTCTTCTTGATTTTACATGGCAGGTCCATTCTGATCAGTGTGGTAGTGACCATTTTCCTATTTTAATTGATATAGTTAAGAGTATGCATAAGGACAATGTTCCGCATTAGAACCTTAAGAAGGCTTATTGGCCAAAATTCAAACTTCCGTATTCTCTCGATATTAATAGGCATAGTTTTACTGACTCAACAGAAAAGTTTCCTGCATTTTTAAATAAATTAAATGTCACAGCTACAAAATGTGTGCCAAAGTCAACTGGACAGCCCACCGGTAGCTACAAACCATGGTTCAACACTGAATGCAAAAAAGCTGTTAAAGCTTGTCAAAATGCAATGGATAAATGCCGTATAAATCCTACATCAGATAACATAAATGAATATAAAAACTGTCGAGCTACTGCTCATAAAATAATCAAAGACAATAAAAGGAAATCATGGCATAAATATGTATCAAAATTAAATGTAAAGACACCAGCAAAGAAGGTATGGGAAATGATAAGGAAAATAAGTGTCAAACAAAGTAACACCACAATACACCATCTGGAAAATAATGATGGGACAAAAATAACAGAAAGAGTGGACATAGCAAATAGGTTGGCCCAAGAAATTAGCAAGAATTCCAACAGCAACAATTACCATACAGAGTTTCAAAAATATCAAGAGAAAGCCGAAAAAGAATATTTAGATTTTGACACTGACAACTCAGAAAACTACAATGTACCGTTTACCAGAGAATTATGTGATGCTCTGAAAAAGGCTCATGACAGCCACTGGTCCAGATGAAATTCATTACCAACTACTTAAACATCAACCAAGAGACTCACTTATGGTCTTACTTGATATATTTAATGATATATGGGCTTCAGGTTAAATCCCTAAACCAGGCAAAGACTAAAAAAACCCATCCAATTATCGTCCCATATCTCTGACAAGCTGTTTTTGCAAAACCATGGAAAGAATCATTAATACTAGATTAGTTTGGTTCCTTGAGAAAAATAATATTTTAACAAAATATCAAAGTGGTTTTAGAAAAGGTTGAACTACAACAGACCAATTAATAAGACTTGAATCCTTTATTAGAGATTCCTTTTTAAAAGGCAACCATGTAGTCTGTATTTTTTTATTTAGAAAGGGGGCAAATGCCCATGTTTATTCAGAAATTTTAGAGTTTTTAGAGTTTGTTTAGGATCTGTTTATTCAGATATACATGGGCAAGAGATGGGTGTCCCTCAAGGCAGCATGTGATTCCATGTAGCTTTGAAAAGTCTCTTTTTGTTGATGATTTCTCAATCACTTGTTATTCTAGAAATATGGCTTCAATAGAAAGGCAGCTTCAGTTGTGTCTGAATAAGGTAGAAAAATGGGCTGATGAAAAACCAAAACTGTTTGCATGCATTTCTGTAATAAAAGAAAACTTTATCCAGACCCAACATTGATAATATATAATTCACAAATCCCTGTTGTTTCACAAACTAAGTTTTTTGGTGTTATATTTGACAGTAAACTGAATTTTAAGGCACACATTGATTATATTCGTCAGAAATGTGAAAAAGCCATGAACTTACTGAAAGTATTTGCCAAAATGGATTGGGGAGCAGATAGAAGTGTTTTATTGAGACTTTATCGTTCATTTGTTCATTCTAGACTGGAATATGCTTGTGCTGTTTTTAGTTCTGCTCATACATCATATCTTAAGAAATTGGAACCCATTCAAAACCAGGGCTTAAGAATTTGCTTGGGAGCCTTCAGGACTTCTCCAATGCAAAGCTTTTATATTGAAGCAAATGAACCCCCTTTATATCTGAAGTTTGACAAGTTATGTGTTCAATATGCTTTAAAATTGAGAAGTAATCCTAATAATCCAGCTTATGGTGTTGTTTTTAACCCCCAGAATGATCTGTATGATAAGAAACCATCTGCATTAAGATCTTTTGGGCATCGTGTAAAGGAAGATTTGTCTGTACTCAGCTGGATCTTATTCAGACTGTGTCATTGCCAGATGACCCACCCTGGACTATACAGAAACCTCACATAGACTTATTTCTCACCCATCAAAAGAAAATCTTGCTGATGATTGTATGTTTCAAAGTCTATTTGTTGAGTTAAAAAGCTATTACTCTGACCATAGGGCTATGTATACTGATGGATCGAAAACAGAAAATAGGGTTGCTGCAGCTGCTACATCTGATGGCCTCAGTGCCCAGGTCAGACTTCCTGGCAATGCTAGGATATTCACAGCTGAATTACAGGCTCTAAAAATAGCTTTTAATATAGTTAAAAATTGTGATGGGGATCATTTTATTATATTCACTGATTCCTTATCTAGTCTTCAAGCTCTTGATAGCAACAACTATTATCATCCTTTTATGCAAGATATGTTAAAACTTTTTAATGATTGTTTGTCAGTGAATAAGAAAGTTGTTTTAGCTTGGGTTCCAAGTCACATAGGCATAAAGGACAATGAAAAAGCAGATGAACTTGCCAAACAGGCTTTGAATTTTTAGACTTGAAAGTCCCCTATACAGACTTGAAAGTGAATGTAAATAGTGTTTTTAAACAAAAGTGGCAAGCTCAATGGAATGTGTGTCCTGGTAACAAACTATTCCAAATAAACCCTACAGTAGGAGACTTTTATCTTGTAGGGAGGAAATAATTATTACTCGATCCCGTATAGGACACACCTATTTCAAACACAGTTATCTTTTAAAAGGTGAAGATGTGCCTTGGTACATTCCATGCCATTGTCCTGATACAGTTAGACATATTTTATTAGACTGTATTGAGCTGCGTGACACTAGAATAAAATAGGTATCAGGAGGTTTCGCGATTGGGAGCTTTCGCTAAAAGAGGTTTCGCTGCAAATTAATGGAGGTTTCGCGATAAATTGTAAGAGGTTTCGCGGTAAATTTTAGAGGTTTCGCGGTAAATTTTAGAGGTTTCGCGGTAATTTTGATATAGTAATAAAAGTTCAATTAATTTCCTTACCCCTGATTTATATTCCCAGATAGTTTATTTGTTGTATTTAATCTATGTTTACCTTTGCTTTACAATCCCCTTTCATGTACTTGCTGTATATAAGTGTTTGGTATCAGAAGATAACTGATTTTATTTTGAAACCGGCTATTTAACTGATATAATCAACAAAGAAAAGAAAAGAGATTTAAGGAAAAAAAAATTTTTTACTGTTTACAGAATAAATGCAAGCCTATTGATAAACACCAAATACCTAACTTCTTTGAAGTCATTTAATCCCTGAGTGCATGAAGTAATTACTCCCCCCTCCATGGAGCCTAATCTCTGTTGGTCCAATTGAATTGCAATCAGTCAATGGCAACTGTCATGGCAGGCTGAGTGATGCTCAGGAGAATGTTCAACACCTGGATTAACATATTTAATGTAATTTCAATTAGCCTATGCAGATTGTCTATATAAACCCCCAAATTTCCTCAGTTCTGCATTCAGTCAGTTGAGCTCTAAGCTAGCTAGTCTGTTAATGGTAAACTACTGAGTTGGGAATTATACTGAATGATGGCTGACTTATGTGTGGGTTGTGAGAAAGAGGTCAGGGAAAGACAGGAAGCAGTTCAATGTGATGGTTGTGACAAGTGGTGTCACAGGAAATGTGGCACTGACATACCAAGAGATTTGTACAGACAAATGGTTAGGAAAAAAGTGGTATTGGAATGGAAATGCTATAACTGCACAATTGTAATGGATAAGGTAATTTTAAAGTATTTTTCATAGATTAATTTAAAATTAAATTTAATCATTCATAAAAGAATGTAATAATGAACAACAGTAAAAATAATCATTCATAAAAGAATGTAATGATGAACAACAGTAATTATAATGTGTTTCATGTATTTCCAGCCTGATGCCGAGAGTACCAGGATCTCCAATATATCCAGACTATCCAGGGAGTTTTCAGGGTTTCCAGAGATATCGGGCCCCCATGAACCAGACAATGATGATTCTGATGATGTTTCTGCTCATGCACTCCAAAATGGCACCTATGTCATAGCCCACCAACAGGATCAGATGGATGTAGATGAGATGGGCTCCTATGAAGTGCCAGTCCCTGTGGATGAATCATCAATTGCTGATGTGACCCCACACCCTGAAGATCACAGTTCCTTTGAGGTAACCTATGACATTGTCAAAGGTGGTACCAAAAGGGGAAAAGATAAGCTGATAGACAGCCATGGCTTCTCCTACAATCAGCGAAGAAGAAACAGTGAGTACCATGTGGACTGGGAGTGTACAGTCCGAAGCAAGCACACCAGATGCTATGCATCTGTTAGGTAAAGGGGGCACATCTTCACAAGAGGGAAGCACCAACACTGCCACCAACCTGAAAAAGGAGCCTTGCTGAAGACTAAGATATCTACAGAAGCAAAGAAGTTGGCAGCCAATGATGTGTTCAAACCTGCTGGGCTCATTATTCAAGACCTCCTCACAGAACACAGACATGACTTATTTCTACCCAAGCCTGACAATCTAATCCGCTCCACCAATCTCTACAGGCAACATAAGAGACCAAAGGATCCCAAAGATTTGAATTTTGAACTGAACTATGACCACTTACCTGACAACTTTGTCTCTGCTGATATCTCAGTGGGTGACCGGCGCCACTTGGTTATGTATACAGAACCTCAACTGAAGCTGATGAAAAGGACCAAAAGGTGGTACATTGATGCCACCTTTAAAATTGTCAAGGCCCCATTTATGCAGCTTCTGTCAGTTCATGGTTTTGTCAAACATGGGGAAAACTACAAGCAGGTGCCCCTGGCCTATGCATTGATGTCTGGGAGAAAGAAAACTGATTACCGGGCTGTGTTTCACACTCTCAGAAAGATCTTAGAAGGCTCATCATCATCCAGCTCTGGCTACAAACTGCAGGAAGTAGTGATGGACTTTGAAGCTGGTATGTGGGGAGGTATCCGACTAGCCTTCCCAGAAATTTCAATAAAAGGATGCGTTTTTCACTGGGTTCAGGCTGTTTGGCGCCATGTGCAGGGGATGGGCCTTCAAGAGGCCTACAACAAGGATGAGGGAACGCATACATTTCTCAGGAGGTTGATGGCCTTACCCTTTGTGCCACATGAGCACATACTGAGGTTATTCCTCAGGATTTCTTCAGAGGCTCCAGACGGCAGACTGAAGGATATATGCACCTATGTCCATGACACATGGATCAGCAGCAACATATGGCCACCTTCTTCTTGGTCTGTATTCCAACAGAACATCCGCACAAATAATGACGTGGAAGGCTGGCACAACAAGATTAACAGGAAAGCTGGATGTGGACAGATTCAATTCTATCTTCTGGTTGAACTATTATATGATGAGTCAAAATATGTGGAGGCTCAGACCCGACTTGTTAGGGAAGAACAACTGACCAGATTTCAGAGACTCGAATACAAAAGAGTAAATTCTGCCATCCAGGATTTATGGGAAAGGTTCAACGAAAATGAACTCACAAGCATGCAGTTGTTGAACAGTTGTGCAAAAATATATGGGCCTGCTGAAGATGAAGAAGACAATAGCTAATCTGTCCATAAGTGTGTGTGCTCATGCTCAATTTTCATGTTTTTCTTATCTTCAGTGATGTTGAAATAATGTATGGAATATATAAAAAGTATATCAAATGTGACTGTAAATATTTCATGTTTTTCTTATCTTCAGTGATGTTGAAATAATGTATGGAATATGTAAAAAGTATATCAAATGTGACTGTAAATATTGAAATAAAAGCACTGACCATTTTGTTTCTGTGTGACCTTAAACATGTAACCTTCATTTGCAGCGAATCCACTCTTAAAATTACCGCGAATCGTCCAAAATAGTGTCGCGAAATAGTGATGTAGCGAAACCTCCTGTATTCATAAAATATTATAGAGATATAGATTCAATGAAAAAGTTATTCAATGAAAATGTTTGTAATATTATAAACTATTTAAAAGAATGTGGCCTGTTTAAAAAGTTTTAATTAATTTATTTAGTGTTTTGTCCTTTATGTTAATTTATTTGTCTAATCTAGTCTTGGTTAGAATTATACTGTGATATTTTCATACTTTGTCTCTGGTTTATATTTACATTTTGTTTTCTAGTCATTTCTTATAATGTTGTTTTTCTTGGTCTTTTTGGCCATTTGTGCTTAGCTAATATGTAAATAGTGTCAACAAGGTGTTAATTGGGAGGGTCATGACAGCAAGTGAATTCTACATTCTGACATAAATATAAAACTTCCTAAATACCTTCATTATAAACTTTGCATTTGTGGGGTGCAAATTGCTCTAATCAAATCTTGCTACGCATTTAAATTTGAAATGTCTTTCATTTCTTCTTCACAAGTTATTTTAGTTACACTGAAGGATATTTTATACTACAATTTACATTTATTTTATTTTTTTATGAAAAAAATTGTACTTTTAGTACAAATCTGGATTCAAATGTTGAAAACAGCACATAGATAAATCACAATGGATAACTTATAACTCAACATAATGAATAATTGGACATGTAAGACTTGTACTTGTGGAGTTATATTTTACAAGGTTCTTTCATTATGTGAGCTCTGATCACAGCAGTGTGTTTATTTACTTCAGAAGTCAGTAAAGAATCTATCACTTGGATATACCAGATTCCTTGAACTCAGTTTAAAGTCACATACATGCACATCATCTAGATTCAGCAGTTAAATTTTGTCATGATCTGCAACATAGTGGAACTCACTGAAGCCAACAAAACTCTGAATTTACATTGAAAATTCAATCAACTCCCACAGTATGCTCTTGCTTCTCACATCATTTGCATAAGCGGTTACAAGGTTTGCATCTTTGCTCCACCAGTAAACACTGGAAAAGACTGGAATTCCTCAGATTTTCCAGTTAAATTTTACCATGGCTCATCACTTCATGGCTTTCTTGCACAATAGTCACACTCACATAGCAGATATATGGCTATTTGTCACCAAGTCTTCATTCACATTCTTAAAAGTATGACAAGGATCATCAATGGGGAAAGCTGCAGTAAAGGCCTTCTATCATCAAAAACAGTGCTACAGTGCGTCCCATGGTGGGTTAACAACTTAATTGGCAGCACTTCGGCCAGCACTGGTGAAACTTAAACTCTTCCAGCTTTTGTTAAATGTTTTTATTTCCTTGCAATGTAGATAACTTGTCAATTTTAGAGTTCCTTGCTCAATGTATAAGCAAACCCCACAACCTTTGCTACCTGTACATAAGTACCTCTCCTAACGTATCTACCATTTTAAACAAAACTACTTCCTACATACTTGGGTTTGGGCCTTTTATGTCATATTTGTGCAGTTTAACAAATTCTAACTATTAGTATTTTAATATCACTGTTTTGTTTTGTCTGTCAAATAAAAGGCTGTATTGCCCAAAGTATTTGTATTACTTATGATATGCATCATCATTCTATCACACAATTTCATGTATATTATGTGATTCAATGGCAAACCAAATTGCAAATCTGCTTTTCAAGCATACCTGTGTACTGATGACTTTGCTGTAGTGTTCAGCCGGTAATATATTGATAATAAGGCCTAGGCTAGCATGTTGCCAGAGGTGATTTCAGAAGCTGATAAAAATCATAGCTAAAAGCCAGAGTCCCCCTCAAGGGAGGGATATTGAGTACTGTAAAGTTACTGTATTTTCTGTCCATAATCTTATATTTCATTCTTTTCACTGTTTCTGTGTCACACTTGCTCTTAATTCCTGTGAGCCTCTGTGAGACATCCATAGCTATTGTACGTTGATGTTGAACCTCTTTATGGTTTTATGTTACGTAGCACCTTAATATTTCATGAATACTTACTGTGTTTTGCTCTTAGTTGCATTTACCTACTCTTTGGTTACTTTAAAGCTACTGTCACACATGTACCCGTATTTTTATATAAATATATTTTGAGATAATGTTTAGACCAAGAATAAACTCAGTAATAATTCTTTATTCAAGGGAATTAACTTTATTGTCCCATTTAGAAATACATCTCATACCCTAGCTGTGACCTTTTCTTATTCATGGTTCACATATTAAGCCTCTCTAACATCCCAACATACATGCACATATGTGCTAGCATGGTAAAAATAGGCCAACCTTAACGATGCACACACGTGACACGCACGTGACACTTGTGTGATCTGTAAACATTTTTCCCAAGCAGGCACCATGCCATGGCCATGGAGAAGAAATTGATATGCGAATTAATTTCTGCGTGGTCGTAGAAACAACTGGCATGCAGGCAGGGCACATGATTCACTTGCTTTGTAAATAAGACGCGCTTGCCAACATCTTCTTCCTCCCTAAACTGGTTATGACCGTAAATTTCATACAGGAAGCATAGAAACTGTATGTGGTATAAGCAGTACTGCGGAAGAGTAACTTTAGCACACATTTCAGGGTCAAAACACTAAGATCAATATACACTTTTTCAAATTTCAACTGTACCAAGAAACCTTGGTAACTCAGTGATGTTTTAAAATACATTTTCTTCTAAACTTTGGTTTTAGTGTAATCTCAGTCTTCTTACTATGTCAGTAGTTGTTTATGGCTGATGTTTTTGTACAGAATTATAACCATGTTAGATGAAATCTGCTCGTCGAGAAAATAATGTTTAAAATGCAACTGAACTCAAATTAACTGAAACACACCCACTGTATCGTAATTTTTGTTGTTCAATGATGTAGCCTAATGCACTTGTTCTAAAACTTACACTACGTGTTTGCGATAGCACATCAGTGATCGGATATGTAGACTTTCAAGGTGTGTGAACTAGCCATGTGAGCAATGACAGCCAATCAGATTATTGCAGCTCATCCCATTGAAGATAACTTTCTTCCTTTTGACAGTTCTGACCAAACACTGAACACTACAATCTGTTGCAGATTGTGTGTTCACCATCTGTTTATTTCATTACAGTATTTCGACTGTATTTTGCTTCATGTTCGGGGGCAGTGTCCAGGCATTGGCCCAGTCAGTCCTTGCTCCAACCTTGGGGCCTTCAGGGGGTTGGGTACCAGACTAAAATAAAATAAAAAATGGGAAAAAGGGGTTATCAGGGGTTCTTCTTTACAAATCAGGGAGTATTTTAAATTCATTGGTCAGACTTAATATTTCCTGGCTTTTCCCTCCAAATTCTGGGGGTAGAATCATTGATTCACAAGAATTTGAAGAGTCAAGAAGGACTTTTTGCTATTTCGACTTTCAAATTCTTGTGTGGTTGTGTGAACTTAAACAATTTTACGAATTTTAGTGCTTTATTTTACCTGAACGTATGTTGCTTTCAATGGACGTGCTATGAGGAGAACTATAAATATATGATGATTACAGTTATGGAGTGATTTGTGGCAGCTTAGCAGCTCTTGTTTGACATCATTCAGGCTTGGTTCCACTTGCCCGATGTCAGGGCCCTTAAGGGACGGTCTAACCTATATTTATTTGTGTTGGGTTAATTCATTTGGCTGAGAATCGAATTTTGGCGATTTTTAATCCGAATCAAGTCCTGATAAAAGTCATACCAGAGTACTGAGGTTGCTTGCTGATGTGTTTCAGTGATCTATAAAAACATTGACAAATATATTTCAATATTACCATACAGTACGGTTATGGGAAAGCAGAAAAAGTTGTGTTGGAAGTGTGGGGGAAGACACCACCCCCCCACAGGCAAGAAATGTGAGGTAGCTGAACTGGTACATGATGTGGGTGGCGACAGTGTAAGCGAGGAAGGTACTGGGTCTGAAATAGAGATGGACTCTCACGATATTCCCACTACCTCCAAGATAACATCGACTGGCAGTCAACAGGGATCTCAAGCAGAGATACAGCAGCAGATTCTTCAACAACTGGAGAAGGTCAACCGACGACTTGACAAGGTGGAGGACAGAATGACAAGAGATCAGCCAGACGATAAAGGTCATCACAAAGGGCATCACAAGACAAAGAAGTTAAGTAAACTTTCTAAAAAACAATTTGCTGGTTGGAGCGACAGCTCACGCTCAAGTAGTGAATCTTCTGATGAAGAGCAGGGTATCCCTACCTTAAATAAAATTAGAAAATCTGTGAAAATTCAGCGTCAGGTGGACAAAAGAATTAGGGAATTAGAACAGCAGAGCGAAGTTGCAGGTACTTTGGGCAAAATTAAATCAAAACGAGGGGGGTCAGTAGAAGTACTTGTGAAACACAAAGTGTCGTGGCCCCATGAAGCTATATTGGGTGGGCCACAAGGTCTAGGTTATCTTATGATCAGTTAACCATGTCACAATGGGTACAAGGTTTCTGTAAAAACATGTTGGAAGAATCAGATCAAAAAATTAGGGAAAAGATGATACAATATATGGGGGAGTTAATGGAGGATGCCACAGATTTCTCGTGGCAAGGGGCTAAGGCAGCCCATGCGGTGTTGCTGTGTGAATTCGAGAGAGGTGGGGCTAATTGGGAAGACACAGCTCGTATTGACCGCATACGTCGTGCGCATGCGCAAAAACACTCAGTCGTAGGTAAAACTTGGACTAAAAGTGACAAATCACAGAAACCTTGGTACTGCAAGCAGTTCCAAACCGGAGTTTGTGTGCATAGCAAAGACCATGAGGTGAATGGTAGGTTACATAAGCATTTGTGTTCTTTTTGTTTATCACAAGGTCGTTACTTGGGACATGCTGAGAAAGATTGCATTTTTAGTCGAAAAGCACAAGCAAAAAACGAGTGAATAGCTGCCTTTCCAAAAAATTAGGGAGGGGCAGCAACAAAGGTGGGGGTAAAAATTGCAAAAATGTGATATTTGATAAAGTTTACAAAGAGGTTACACAAATACAAAATGACAGCAAGGGCAAGGTCGTATCGGGAGAGGGCTCATCTCTTTACAGACAGGCGTCGCGTGTGTTCTACAGCAAGAAAGTTACCCCTTCTGAAGTCGAAAGTCTACTGGTCCGTCCCTTGCAACATTCCTTCAAAATCTTTCAAATCAGGGACCCTCAAAGGGGGGTAAGGTCATATGCCGAGGTTGTTAGGGGCAATCAAAGCACTATGAATCAAAATTCTGGGAACAATAACATTCCAGGTGGTGGCATGAAGGACCTCAATAATGTTGACATGTGTCAAAAAAGTAGGTTCCATGTAAGAAAATTTCACAATGAAGTCCCGAGTCAGGACAATAAAAGTGGAACAATAGGGGTGGGGGCGACCATCCAAGACATAATGGTCACTAACAGAGGTGTTAGTCTGGCACGCAGAACAATGGATGTCGCTTCTCAAGAGGTGGCAATCAAGGACAATAGTGGTGAGGTGACAAAAAGTACGCCTCCAAATGACGGGGCAGTGACACAAGAATATTGTGAAACCCCAATAGATCAACAGAGGTTGATTTTTGACATTAAAAACACTGAAAGCGACAAATTCATCAATTCAATCATTTACAATGATCAAACCAAAGTAACGGGTCCCACTCTGTGTAAGGCCTATGACCTTTGGAATGCGCAGTCCAAGGTCAAATTTGGGTTCATACCTCTTACAGATCCAATAATGCCTACAAAGAAAGCTGTTTCAGAAGTCCAATGTAGAGATCCAATTCACTTGCATGAGGAGGTTAAAAAACATGACCTACCAAACTATTTGGGTGCTCGCATTCCTGTACCATCTCAGCTTAATATTCACGCATGGGAAACTATGCTACAGGGCTATTGGGATGAACAGTTATTGGAATGTCTAAAGTTTGGGTTCCCTTTGGGATTTAACAGAACGTGCACATTGCAACACGACAAAGAAAATCACAAGTCAGCTGTACTATTTCCTGAACATGTGACTAAATACATTGAGGAAGAGCAAAAATTTGGTGCAATAATTGGCCCTTTTGAAAAATCCCCCATCAAAAATTTGCATTACTCCCCATTCATGACAAGGGACAAACCAAATTCTGAAAATAGAAGGGTGATTTTGGATTTAAGCTGGCCCAGGGGTGAGTCAGTAAATGCGGGGGTAGAAAAAAATGGATACATGGGATCTGACTTTAAGTTGACGTTCCCCACCATTGACGATTTGACTCAAGAGTTAGTAAAAATTGGGAAAGGGGCACACATTTTTAAAGTAGATGTCAGTAGGGCGTTCAGGCACCTAAACGCAGATCCGCGTGATTATGACCTTCTGGGCGTCAACTGGGGCGTCACGTTCATTGATACGAGAATTCCGTTCGGGAGCCGACACGGAAGCCAATTCTTTCAGAGAACCAGCGACGCTGTGCGTCACGTCATGCGTTTACGTGACGTCAACGTCATAAATTATATTGATGATTTCCTTGGATACGGGACCCCAAGCGTCGCGCGTGCGTCATTTGACGCTTTGGTTGACGTTATGACGCAGCTAGGTCTGACTATCAGTAAAACCAAATTGGTTGAACCCACGACCAAGGCTGTATGCTTGGGTATTCTGGTCGATACCGTGGAGGGAACCGTAGCCATACCGCCTGAGAAATTGGGCGTTGTGCGCGAAATGGTGAAGGAATGGAAAGGAAAAAAATGGTGTACCAAGCGTCAGCTTCAATCCCTGCTCGGCACGCTATTATACATACATAAATGCGTCAAGCCAGCCAGGTATTTCCTCAATAGAATGTTGACAACGTTGCGTCGCGTCAGTAACCCTGCCAGGGTAGAATTAGACCAAGATTTCCACAGGGACCTTAGATGGTTCGACAAGTTTTTACCACTATACAATGGCGTATCCATGTACCATTATGCTAAGTCAAAATCAATCTTACAACTTGACGCATGCTTGACGGGTTTTGGTGGCAGGTGGGGCAGTTTTGTGTACCATCTCCCCATAGAACGAGGTTATGCTAACCTAGACATTGTGCATCTAGAAATGGTTAATATTGTCATGGCCTTGCGTTTGTTTGCTCGTTTTTGGTCTGGTTCCACAATTTTGGTCAAGTGCGACAATGACGCTGTGGTCAAGGTCTTGAGTGCTGGGAAGGCCAGAGATCCTTTTTTGGGCGCATGTGCCAGGAATGTGTGGTACATAGCGGCCTTGGCTGACATTGACCTTCAGTATGAGCATATACTTGGCAGAGACAATACAGTAGCTGATTTGTTATCTAGATGGCAATTCACACAAGAAAATGTAATACAACTTCAACAGTTTATTGAAAATCCTGTGTGGCTTCCGGTCAGTATTAATATGATGGAAGTCGATTACACCTTATGAAATTGTGGCTACAGATACTATACTTTGTATTTTCAGAGAATGACGGTTGCACAGAATATGCCAGAAAGGCTTCAGTGAGAACAAGGTCTGCATTTCGACCTAGAACTGTAAAATGTTATAGCATGTTATTTAGATCCTTTGTTGCATTTTGCATGTTTACCAAGGTTAACCTATCAAAAATATCAGTTTCAGTAGTGTTATCATACCTGGAATTTTTGGTGGAAAACGAGGTGTCTGTTAAAATGGTTATGAATCATGTCTCGGCGATCAGGGCCATGTCCATATTGTATGATTTGCCTCATGAAGCATGGAGGCAGCCCAAAGTCGGTTATTTCATAAAAGCTCTGAAGTTACACAGGCCCATGGTGTTAACAAAGAGAAATATTATAGACATAAAGACTCTTAAGTGTATGGTGGCGAGTTGTCACAGATTACCCAATGCAGACGTTTTTAAAGCTGTTTTTTTGACTGCGTTCTTCGGTTTCTTTCGCTTGTCGAATTTGGCCCCACATGTTATAACCGAGTTTGACAGTACAAGGCATTTCACTGGGGGTGATGTATTCTTCTTAAAGAATGAGGCTCAATTACTCCTAAAATGGTCTAAGACGATTCAATACAGGGATGAATACAAAATGGTGACTATTCCCAAGCTGGGGGTGTCCCCAATATGTCCTTACAGGGCGTTGAAGAAAATAATGGCCTTATATAATCCAGGGCAGAATGAACCTTTGTTTCAAGTCCAAACAGCTGCAGGATGGCAAGTACTCACAGATACGCGTATCAGGAAAACTCTAGCAAAAATTAATCTTGCCATTGATTTGCCATCAAATTATTACACCTTTCACGCCTTCAGGCGCTCAGGTGCTTCCTTGGCATATGATTTGGACATACCAGTCAAAGAAATCAAAGAACATGGCACCTGGGCGTCTGAATGCGTTTGGAGATACATTCGTCCAGCGGCCACTGCAGGTGATCAAGTGGCTCGAGTTTTCAAGCGAACGCTTCATTCGTAAACTTTGTATTACATATTGCTTCTACTCCTACATGGTTTGGGGTTTGGGGAATTTTAGTGTAAATGTAACAGTATTCAGCATTAAAGTAAGTGAAACTTGAATGCTTAGCCAGCACATACTCTTAGATTAAGGTCAAAATCATCAGGACCTTGCTTTCACAAATCTGACCTTCAGAGGTCAAAACAGTATTTTAAGCGTGACCTTACAGGTCTAGGGTAATCAGGGTGACCTTTGGGGTCAGCAGGTGACCTTGGATCAGAGGTCAGATAAGGTCAAAAGCTTTGACCTTCAGAGGTCAAAAATAGTCAAGTTAAATCGACCCAGGGGTCAAGGGATGACCTTGGACAAAGGTCATAATTTTGTGGAATCTAGTCTGAATAATTATCATGAAATGGCTGTTTTATAATCTTAATGAAACTGTATTTTACATTCGTGTTTTATATAATTTTATAATGGAAATGTACATATTCTTAGTAGTTAGTGTGATGTAACAATTTATTATATTCATGTTATTGTATAATAAACTTTTAAATCCTCTGTTATTGTCTGTTGGAGTTGGGGACTGTCGGGGGCAGTGTCCAGGCATTGGCCCAGTCAGTCCTTGCTCCAACCTTGGGGCCTTCAGGGGGTTGGGTACCAGACTAAAATAAAATAAAAAATGGGAAAAAGGGGTCATCAGGGGTTCTTCTTTACAAATCAGGGAGTATTTTAAATTCATTGGTCAGACTTAATATTTCCTGGCTTTTCCCTCCAAATTCTGGGGGTAGAATCATTGATTCACAAGAATTTGAAGAGTCAAGAAGGACTTTTTGCTCCCACCCTCCCTCCCTTCAACCTGGAGTGTTCATTGGAAGGTGGTGTGTCTCTCTAACTTCACACCCTTTGGCGCAGGGGGGGGTGGGGTTCAGCAGCGTGCGCCAAAGCTAGTTACCAATGGCGTTCACGGGCTTGCACTCTTGTTAGGCTTCAGGCTGCCTTCCATTAGCCTCCAGGTTCTTTGAATTCATATCTTTATCAACTCCCATTTTTCCCATTCTTCCTTTGATGACTAACAATTCTGGCTAAAAGGGGAATTTTTCAATATTAAGTCGTAAAGGGTACATAGAAAGTTAAAGTTTGGGGAAATTTTAGTGTAAATGTAACAGTATTCAGCATTAAAGTAAGTGAAACTTGAATGCTTAGCAAGCACATACTCTTAGATTAAGGTCAAAATCATCAGGACCTTGCTTTCACAAATCTGACCTTCAGAGGTCAAAACAGTATTTTAAGCGTGACCTTACGGGTCTAGGGTAATCAGGGTGACCTTTGGGGTCAGCAGGTGACCTTGGATCAGAGGTCAGATAAGGTCAAAAGCTTTGACCTTCAGAGGTCAAAAATAGTCAAGTTAAATCGACCCAGGGGTCAAGGGATGACCTTGGACAAAGGTCATAATTTTGTGGAATCTAGTCTGAATAATTATCATGAAATGGCTGTTTTATAATCTTAATGAAACTGTATTTTACATTCGTGTTTTATATAATTTTATAATGGAAATGTACATATTCTTAGTAGTTAGTGTGATGTAACAATTTATTATATTCATGTTATTGTATAATAAACTTTTAAATCCTCTGTTGTTGTCTGTTGGAGTTGGGGACTGTACTTAAATTTAAGAACCTCACATACTATCATTTCCTCCATTTCCCATTTCTTTGTCTTTCAGAAACTAAGATCGGGAATAACTAAAAGTATTCTCATACTTAAATGTAACCATCATAGAACACAAGCAGTAAAGCCAGTTTAAGCCCTCTGGTTGCAAATTAATCAGATATAAAATTAATCTGGTACCATACAGGCACATTATTACACTGACATTAGTGACAAAACTAAAATCATAGCATTTCAATGTTCACGTTAGCTGGTGTTACTCAAATTTTTTTTTCAAGTTTTGCCTTCTCTTTGTTATCCAACCTCTTAGACATGGGTATCTAGAAGCTTGCATTGTGGTAAATATGACATCAACATGTGGGGTGACTAGCTCTGTTATATCTGCCTGTGTCTTGCAGTGTTCACTGTACCTGGCACCACTCCCCTGAGCATTTCTTACTTACCACCCCAATAATGTAGTCAAGAGAATAACCTTTTTGTCATAAAACTCAACTGTTTTCCTCGTAAAGGTCAGGGCTGTTATCACAGTGATCTTAGATGCTCGTCTAATTTTTAACACATTAAAAAGTACAAGACTTATTTAAAGCCTCTCTTACATAGCATGGTACGAGGACGGTAAGTTCTGGTTACAGAGAAAAATCGGTGATTTGTAAGGGACACTTAAGCTACACTTTTACGATTTTATCACAGAATATCAATGTCACACAGACACCGCAATGAAAATTGACATGCACATTTTCTCTGCATACATGTAGTATGGCTATAAACGCATACATATCTTAAGGGTAACTAACAAGAGACTTGCGCATGTGCATTCTCCTTGCTAGTGTTGCAAGATCTCCCCATTCACTTGCAGGGTTTACATGTGTCATATAATACATTCACTTGTACCTTGCATCTTATTTATCTCTCTTGTATCTTATTTTTCTCTCTTAGGACAAATGACATATTTGGTTTTGCTGCCCCTTTCCAGCATTATTACTTGTGACAGCCCCATGTTTTAAATTAGCTAGCTCTTTCAAGAAATCACTTATATGGAACTAAGGTTTTATCGTATGACTTTGCCAATTGCCTGTATCTGGGCTTTGGAAATGAAAGATTTCAACAGTCGCTCTTTTATTGTCATTTGTATATATATTATTCTAAGTTTTTTTTATTTACGTGTTTTACAAGATGCTGCAGTATTGTTGCATTACTAAACACCCCAGTTACATAATGTTGTGTTTAGTTTTCAATGCAACACTAACTCCTTTTAGAAACTCCTGAAAATGTACACATAAACTTATACCCTAAAGAAAAGCCCAGGATGCCTGGATTAAACTCAGCTTTGGTTCTTAAATTAAAAGAGATTTTCGGGAAGCCATTCTTAAAAGTGTTATTTCATTTTTATACACTTGCACATGCTCATAAATATCACTGAAGACTGTGTGAATATCATATTCTTTTGCATACTTTGTCCTTATTAAATTACAAGAAAATGAACTTTTCTGGAGTGGAATATATCTCATAGAATAGATTAATTTTTTTTTATGTATAATGCCTACATGTAGTTGTTTCAAAACAATCCAAGAACAAATATCTACAAAATTGATATTAAAATTTCTATTTAAGAAAATAATTTAAAAAAATTATAAGTCATAAATATTTAGTTTGCTAGTTAACCGTAGCTATACTCAAATAAATGTTACAATAAGCAATGGATAGCCAGCAATCATGGGAGATGTGTCACATGTGACTATCCTTTTCATGTTAGCTGACATTATCAGAGACCAATCCTCAACACCTTTCCTTTCCAAACATGATAGTAGATATACATTTCAGTAAGAGGCAGAATTTAAAAATATGGCTATATAGTTTATATGTCCTTTTTATCAGAAAAGTGTTATCTGAGAGAGATAACCCTTGAAGGGTATATAAGTTCTTGCCCTGTGTCAGTACAACCAGACTTGTTTAAGACATAGCTCTGAACACAACAGGAGGAACTGAATGTGAGTAGAACTCATACTTTTTGTAGTAAGTAGAATTTTGACAAAGTGGCGGCTGGTGCATCACTTCACTTATTAACACTTTGGAAAAAGATTGATGTAGGTGTAACACACTCAGCTGCCACTGTTCTGGTCGTGTCTTCAAATCAGAACAAAAAATAAAAACAGGTAATTAAATGTCAAGAGTAAAAATGTATTATTATTTTTTGTAGGAATAATTTTATGTAAACTAATATCTTAATCAGAGGAAACTGTGATGCTTTATATTTCATATTAAGAGGAAAGCAGATGTGAAACTCACAGAGAGAGTTTATTAAATTTGTCAAGCTAGGTTATATTTTGTTTTCTTAATTCCATGTCCTTTTTGTCTCAATCATATCGCCTGTTTGCTTGCTTATCAAAATATCTCTTAAGACAATTATGGATGTGGGTTTTATTGCATGCAAAAACAAGACAATAGTGGCTGCAAAACAAGACTAAATAGGGAAATTATAGTAATTGTAATCACTTCTATTTCTTATTAGGATTCTTTGTCAGAAGGACAGGGAATCAGTTCTTGCATAAAAACATGCACATTATTGCAAAACACAAACATGGAAATATTTGCTGGTTCATCAAAATGACATGTGCAACAGATTATGTGCATAAAATATATAGGGTCAAACTAAATGCTTTTTAACATTGTAATTAATATCCAGAAACTGGAAGCATATAGTACTTGCACAAGTTAAGTTAATCCAATAACTGTCGTGTTTTGGGCTTCAATGTGCTAAAAATGTTAAAAGAAAAATATATTGAAGGTCAAAACAAACTTAAGTGTTCAAGTATAAGTTTTTTTCTTACTTTGAGTACTTGGATGTTTGTTATAGCAATCGTAGAGAAATCTTACTTGATACAGATTGTCTATTTGTACTTCAACACAATGTCAATTATAGAATTGTCATAAGGGAAAAATCATGTATTTTTCAGTCAAATCTCACATACAAAAACTTTTTTTCTACAAATGTTGTATCATTTATTTACTGTTATTAACTAACACAAGTGTTTTTCTTATCCTTCACACTTTTTATTGGTTTTTTTTCATATCGTTTTTCAGATGTGGACCGTACTTGCTGTACTCTGTCTTGCCACTGGCGCTCTAGCCAGGAAGCAGTTCATTGTTGGTGGAACCGATCAGAACATTGCTGACTTCCCATGGCAGGTATAGTAAATACATGATTTGTAGGGATATGTTAAAATAAACACTCTTAATACATACTTAGTCAATCAATCGATCAGATGTCCAAGAGCTTAATCTCCGTATCTATGGATTCTAAGGCACACCATCCAGTTCGTAAGGCATGAATCATCAAGACATTAGACCTATCCCAAGTCGTACCCAGGGAGGCAATCCCGTGTTCTGTGTGCACATATATGTTTGCTTAATATACAGTTTAAACTCAAGATGCTTTTGCTAAAAAATCATTTCAATCAAAATACCAAAAATGTTCCAGGATAAGAGCATAAACAACAAGCCATAGTGGTATTTTATCAGATAACATTTATATTACAGTGCCAATTTTTGTCTTTAAAGTCTAAGCTTTTTACTTTGGAGTATGCTTAAAATTCTAAAGCAGCTAAAAGGTGAAAGTAGTTAATTCGTGTGAATAAAAATAAACTTTAAAATATTAAATACTATAGTCTATTACACAGACACATTTCAAATAACCTTAGGTAGAGCCATTACCCTGAAATTTGTACCTGCATTTTTAGGGATCCTACAGAACTGGAACTGGCAGTCACTCCTGTGGTTGCGTGTTTGTTGGAGGTAACTGGGTTTTGACTGCTGGACACTGTGGAGGGTGAGCTGGATTATGTATATTTAATAAAGTCCGGTTAAACAATTCAGAAATTTAATATTTTTAAATATTTTGTCTATACAACTTAGTTTCAATCAGTTTAAGCTTTGCACATCTACAAATTCTTTAAAATACTTCAAATTCTTCAAATTTGATGTCTACAAATTAGTCATCCTGTTAACTAATATGGATTGCATTGAAAGCTAACTGAGAAGAAGCAAAAAAATGTGACAACCTAAGATACATTTATTCCTTGGTGTCATATTGTGTTATACAATAGAAATACTTCGAGAAAAAAATATGAAAAAATATATCATGAATGAAGATTTATAAGCATAAAAATAATAAGAAAAGTACACATTTGAAAAAAAAATAACGCAAAACAGGTTGTGAATTTTGGTTATATATTTATATATATATTTATAAACAGACAACAAAAAATGAAAAAGAAAACTTTTAATGCAGCAAAAACAGGTGAAGGGTGTATTATGGTGTACATAACATATTTGAACGCAATTGTTGAGGAATTTGTAACACAAATTATGCATAGTAAGTGACTGTGAGTGTACAAAAATATATGTTTCCATCCGTGTGTCTGCCTACTCAGGCCAACTTTTGATATCTTTCTACTACAGAAGCGGAGCGTACTCCATGGAGTTTGGAGGGTCAGACAGAGGAAGTGGCACTGTATTTGGTGTATCTTCTGTAACCCGTGTAAGTGTGTGTTTATACTTATGCTCCACTAGCACGAGTTTGCCCTCCTGAACACCCAATTTTGTCCTGAGCATAATCTTACTGATCGTGCAATTTAGCTTTTCAGTAGTGATATTTGGTTGCATAATAACGGACATTTTGAGAAGTCAAATTGTTTGGCAGTTGGCCTGCACTTTCTTGACAGAATCTGTCAGACTAGTACTTCATGTATAAATGTGCCTATGTCTTGCAATTAGCCGTGACAGTGGCACCGGGGTATAACACCCATAAAAGAGCATAACATCACTACATACAAGACCCCTAATGTTGAACAACGCAACTAGTGATTGTATGAAAGATCGAAATTACTAAATCATTAAAAAGACAAAGATAGCACTAAATAGTTGAAGACTTGTGTGATAGCTGTTAAAATAGATTGATGAACAATTATCGGATAGATTATCTGACAGTCAAACAAAATATTCACTTTTCCTTGACATAAAGAACCGAATATTCTGATTTAAAAAGTATTTATGATATTTCACATTTGCATTGTATCAAAGATAAGCTACAGCCATAGTTTTACTCCAAATTGCCACATTTTAATAAGCCAAAGTAGCTTAACATAAAAGAACATATTGTATCTTTCAAACAAAAGAATCCCTTTGTTGTATGTGAATTTTTTGGAATGAAATACGCCCTTGAGGGAGAATGCTAGCACAAAAAAACTTACCCGTCAGCGATTAGGGTTTGAAATTTAGCCCTAACTAGTATTTCCTTTTAACAGATAATTAGGGGCTGACATCAGCTCTTAAATCTGTTCCACAATGTGTTGTACAAGTATTTCTTTGTACCAGATTTTCATCAAATTTAATTCCACGGTGGTCACATTTTGGATGGGAATTGGTCACATCGAACTGATTCAAATAAAACAATGTACAGAAAACTGCACTTCTTTACCTGGTAACTTTGCAATGGACAGCCTTTGAATGCTCTTTATAAGAACCATGCACATTGGCTGATCCAATAAAAACAGAAGTATATAATTATGATCTCAAAGGAAGAGCAAGGCTTTCCTGTATGCGGGAATGACTCTCCAGTGGGTTACCTCACCAATGATTACCTGCCATGGTATAACCGTTTATAAAAACATTTTGATTTTATTGTTTTACTTTTAAAGGGTCCGCAGTGAGTTCTACATTTCACATTTCTAACTTTAAATGTGTTCAAAGTAATAATAGACTTACAACGAATACCCATAATTTCTTTGAGTCTAATGACAGGTATTAAGAATCACATATTTTGACAGCATCCTGAATATGACCAGGGTCTTGGATTCACTCCCAATGACATATCAGTGGTACAAGCCTCATCAGACATCAGTGGCAGTAACATCTCTCCTGCTACTATTGCACCTAATGCTAACAACCCAGGTGGTAATGGCTGGATCACTGGATGGGGAAGGACATGTAAGTATTGATCACATTGACAAGCACCTTTATCTGAGATTTAGATATATCAATAGTTTTCATGTCAATTTTTAATATTTGCAGGGAAATGAACTTTAAGTTTAGCTTTGATGTATTAAGTCATGAAAGTTGTTGTCAGTATTAGTTGATATATCCTTTGCTTGTAAAATAATATATTTGGAACCAATAGATATCTCACATGAAGATATACTAGCTTTTGCATAATTGATTCTGAGATTTCTTTCCCCTCGTGATATTAGAAAATGTGCTCTTTCAAAAATGATACATTGAAATTTATATGAAATGACACATCATTGTGTATGACTCATTTAGGAAAAACATTATTTGTTCATCATACACAGAAGTAACTTTTATTATTGAATTTTTATGTAAATTATAATGTTTTTATAATTCAGGGGAATGTAACTTCTCTCCTTTATATAACTGAAAATTAGAAAACTGTTACCCAGTGTACTAAACTGAAATGAAATGAAAAAAACAACTAACACATATATACATTAGGTGGCAGTTGTGCCTTGCCAGTAACACTCCAAGGAACTGAGATTCCTATCATTGATGATGCACAGTGTAGTGATATCCATGGTGCAAGTTTCCAGGACAGCAACATGATCTGTGTTTTTGGTGGCGTCGGTGGTGGCATTGGATCCTGTAACGTAAGTTTGCAGCTTCTTACTGTGTTACTGTACTAGCTTAATATTTTGTTGTTGTTTTTTTTATCAAACTATTCAACTTTATATATACACAAGGGGTCTGACAATTGTAACAGAGTTTCCTGCAGTTATTGTGTTACATCTTGGCTATGGTGCTCAGTATGATTATTGGTAGTGGACAGAGTTAATAAATGCTAAATAGTTTACAAAAGAAAAATTATCCAAGTGATGTTTTTTTTTCAAATTTCATTGTGAGAGAAGCAAATATAAACAAGCCTTGCGGATGAGAATTGAGTATTTTGTCTTTTTAAGTGATAAAGTTACAAACATATACCCCTCATGAGTAGTTTTACGTCTACTATCTACCAATTTCCTTTAATAATAAACAAAAAATATATTACTACAGAATGTTACTATTTATAAAATAATTATTAAAAAATCAGCGCTTGTTTGCATACAAATGTGTGCAAAATGTATACACAGTAAGCGCTAAATTAAATTATCAAAACTAAAAACTGGTCTATATTTAGCATGGTGACCGGTAAAGAGTTGAACCTTGTCTAAATAGCATGCACTGTCCCTCTGTCTCACACGAGTCACTTACAGCAATACCTTTAAAATGTGTTGAAGATGATGTTGAACCATGATATATCAAATTGCACCTCAAGATTCTTTGATCAGTAAGCTTTGTAACTACCTACACTTAGGTGCAAAAAAACTAAAAGCATTACAACATTGCATAAATAATTGTTTAGTTACAGAGAAAGAATTTTTGACATGACATATTATTTCTCTATGTTTATCTCTGTGTCAATAATACATAACAATTGATTGCCCTTGCCTTGTTGAAGTGTTGTGAAAACTAGTCTGCTAAAACTGATATATAAGTTGCCCAAACACAAAATTATTAACATTTAATGGGAGAAAATATTTCTTTATATTAACTTTTAAGATAGTAATAACAAATTACTGGAAAATACAAATGAAGAACCGCTAGTTGTTCAAACATTTTACGTCATTTCATCAAAGTGGATCTTTCTTAACATCAGTATTAATAGTGTAGCTCTTCACATTTGCTGTGGATTTATACAAAACCAATTATATGATGGGAAATAATGCCAATCAGAAATAAATAAAAAAATTTAATATCTTGAAAATGCAAGGCAGAAAAAAGGTAAAAGTGTACAAATTGAGAGTGAACTGCAGTGAATTCTCAAACCAGGTTAGCCTTTTGTTTCTATATTGTAGGGAGACAGTGGTGGTCCATTGACTGTGGGCTCTACCCTGTATGGATTGACATCATGGGGAATTGTTGGCTGTAACACTAACTTCCCATCTGTCTACAACAGAGTGGGAGCCTTCAACACCTGGGTGTGTGATGAAACTGGTAGTGGTGCAAGTGGATGTTAGAAAAACACATTTCCATCTACTTAAAGAAGCTAAAAGGACATTCAGCAAGATAATTTTGGCAAAACAATATGTAAACGGTGTAAACTACTTAGGAATATATGTGAAACATTGAATTAATTTAGAATAAAATTGATATTTTGTTGAACCATCATGATTTTAATATATTCTCAGTCAGTGAAGTGAACCATTTAGAGGAAGCGACCCTGTAGATAATTAATTTAATCACAGCTGCAAGAACATGGGCACGATTATGGAAAAAAAGGATAAAATAACCTATGTCATTTAAGAGTACAAGTTCAACATCAAATTTACATTAAAATATCTGGATATTTTAGAAAATACAGCTACGGTTTGGACATGAACAAACATAAAAAGTTACCTGTAAACATTCAAACTATTCCCTGTAATATACTTCCATTTGCACTATGAATTAAAAGTTACATTGAGGCACATGTTTGTTTAACAGGTTTATGGTCATCATGCGTCAATGTATGTGGTTAACTTTGCAAATAAATACACTGTAACAGGTCCTCGATGGCCTAGTAGGTTAGTAGGTTTGGCATCTAATCACAGGCTCTCACCTCCGTGTGTGTTCGACTCTCACAAGTGAAAATCCGGAGGACTTGTCCCAATTTGACCCTGGCTCTTGAACGGGACATAAAGCCCAAACTTCGACTTTGGCTTTCCTGTCTCAGTCTACACTCTTAAAACAATTAACACAAAAATAAAGTCATTAAATATATTCAATATTTTTAAATTCAGAAATAAAATAACTTACAGGGATACAATATATTGTGGAAATCACAACATAATACATGTAAAGTTTGTCTATGTATGTCTATGACAAGCTCAATATGCCAAAATCTTATAACAGTGGATATACATTTGATGTGACATCAGATGAAAACAGCCACTCGACCACCTTTTCTGTCCTGATGTAAGATCAACATAACTCTTTGTGTCAGGTGACCTCATCCAGGTCTAGGTGACACCTATAGCATGTAGGCTATTGGACGAAACACAATCACAAAAGCTGATGCTTTGTATTTGAGTGACCTGAAATGTTTGATGCAAACTTTAATTTCTTTTGTTGATAGTGGTTGCACCATGCAGTGATTAACCTCATGTCCACTGTCAAGATTCCCATAGGTGTGTCCTAGTTGGATAATTACTTGGTTGATGGAATAACTTTCAGTTTAACATCCCATTATGTGTGTTGCAATATGATAACCATACTATACAGTAAGAGAGAAATTATGGATTGATTGCTCTTGTTGGTAGTCAATCTCACTGCCTTCAGATTACACACAGAAATAAACACTTGTCTAGCTCTTTAACTAGCTGAACTAAAGTGAAATCCCATAAGCCCAAGTGTAAACAGAATGGATATACACGAGGATATTACATACCACCCCCCAGGAAAGACCTGTCCTCAGATTTTGCATAAACAAATGGCTACGTTTTAACTCACTTGGCTGTGAGAAGTGGCTTCTTGTTGGTAACTATGGATTTTTTGAAGATCGGGAGAAATGTTTACAAAGTCGGTTAGGATCGGTTCCAGTTTCTCGGCTTGCCATGGTAGATCGGCAAAATAAGAAACATGTTTGATATGTCACCAACCCTCCCCAACTCTTGATCCTGACTGTGGATCTGCCTACCTGAAAACAGTCCTGTCTTGTCTCCGTACGTCATGTCATAGTCACCAGACTGTTACTGTCTTGTCAGAAACACTTGCCAGTCTGTCATAGTCAAGTACCAGGACATCACTCTTTGACAGGCCATAGAACTAACCGTACTTGAAAGGAAACCGGTCTGTTGAAAACAACCACCACATGACTTGGTTGTTTACTGTCAAGTCTTTGATCACAGAGTCAGTTACACCACAGCAGGACAATCTGGGAACACAGCAGGACAAGACATAAAAGGAAACCCACAAGAAAGCTATAGCAACAGACAAGCCAAGAAATGAGTAGGACAGGCTGACTTCATTTTTACCAACTCATAGCTTGTCGGTTATGCAATCTATGCCTATAAAAGGGAAGTTGGTCCGCCGAATGCATGATTTTGATTGTGACAGATTAAAACTTACACCATTGGGATAGGCTTTTCCTTTTTGTCAATTAAGTTAGGATTTAGTGTGCAGATATAACTTTTGTTGGCTTGCTAGCTGATAGACTTTTGTTATTTACTAATGCTGCTTTGATTTATGAGATGGGTCTTAAAAATGCAAGAAAGAATGTGAGGAAGAGGAAAGTCCCCACAGACATATCCATAAAGGTTGAATTGGGAGATACAGCTGCTGGCACACAGAGGAAGAGGGAGGAGAGAGAACAAAGATAGGGACAGAGAAACAACAGAGGGAGGATTGGGAGAGGCAGGAAACCATTAGCGTGGATAAACCACAGTCACAGATTAAGGAAGGAGTGGCCAAAAAGACTAAAAACTGAGGAGTGAACGTGAAATGGAGGCGAGGTCAGTGCATCTACTGAGTGTTAATCTAGGTACCAGAAGGGACATATGATGAACATTTATTTAGCAGACACAGATGAGAAGGCTATTGGAGACTTTGTCAAGGATCATTAGGAAGTTTATGACAGAGACGTTTAAGGACAAAGTCAAGTAGAATTGCATGTGGGAGAAGTTTAAGGACAAGGCTAGGAAGGATTGCCAGTGGGAGAAATTTCAAACTCCCAGTGCAAGTATGCAAGACTTGGGTCAAATCCCAAAGGACTCACTTTGAAAAATTAACCCAATCCAAGCTTGCAAGGCTCCCAAGGAAATGACAGAGAGCAGAATTGTATTCAGGACATATTTTATTTTTGAAGGTCCACATCAAAAGGAAGGATATCAGCAAATCTTCAGGCTTCAAGTGACCACAGAGAGGAGCCAGTGCTAGTGTAGCCTCAACACACGGTATTTCACAGATATTGACTGTATGGAGACCAGCATCCATTCTGAGTCAGTACATCAGCCATCCAGCGCTGTAGTGTCCCAGCTTTCATCAGTCGACCATCAGGTCGTGGATCAATTTGCATAGATGAGTCTAAGGTCAAAATTTCCTTGGACCCAGACAAGAGACCACCAGAACAGCCTTCTGCAACTACCTGGCATCTGCAGTTGAAAACTAGGAGGAAAAAGACTTTCATATGTTTTGAAATTAGTCAGTTAAACTTTTAAGTGGGATACAGAGCAGGGCAGAGGAAAGGAACCATCAGCTACAGCAACCAACATTTTATTGGAGCTCCAGTACCACTTCCAAATATGTGCGCCAGACTTAACAGCAGCCAGCAACCACTGTCAGGGAATACATCTTGACCATCCCAGAAACCCAGATGCCACCCAGTCAGGTTACACAACCAGTTCCACAGACCTAAGTGGTGCCAAGAGGACAGCAAGAGCCCAGACAACAGCCGACTTACTGAGTTGTCAATGAGTAACAACCTGCAACTTCAAGACAGCAACATTTCATCATCATTCCTAATAAACATTTCAATGCACCGTCATGAGCTACCAGCAGATGGGTACACTTCCAACCACCCAACAACTAGAGCCTCCTCAGTCACCAGCCCAATCCCCAGCAGTAATCCGAGCCCAAGCAGCAGTAGTTGTAGACATACTTCACCTACCTACAAAAGTACCTTTTCAGGATGACTGCTGATTCATAGATCCTTCTCAGGACCACCCAAATCTTTCCAAACCATTAATAAGGTGTATGTTTAAAAATCCCAAGCGAAAAGCATAACACCACTCAACTCAAAACCATGACTCCAAAACACAATTTACAAAATGAGTGAATGAGTGAGTGAACTGATTGAAAATTTAAACTTAAAAACTTTTCACCTTCAAACAAACTTGAACACTTTTAAAAAATTTTAATCTTAAGAAATTTTAAAATTTTACAAAATTTTTAGACCTTTGAGAAATTTTTAAATTTAAATTACAGTTATTTCTTATACCTTATTTCCACAAATAGAAAAAGACTCGGTTTGTTATACAGTTATACAGCTAGAAATATTTTTAAAATTTCAAAGAAAAATATAAAAAATAATTAATTTTTGTAAACTTAAATCCATTTTTAAAGATAAAAAAGAAAATCCGAAGGTTTACAAATTCTGACAGTTACTGTGGAACATTATAAAAAGTTGTGTTGAAGTTATTATTATTATGAACATGTGATTTGTGGGGAATTTAGTTGGTCTAACACTAGCTTTAATAAAAGTTCCTGGAATAATTTGATAGGCCTGAAAAGGATTGATTGATTCCAACTTCTTCTGCCCCCAGGGTAATTCCTTTTTACATCTCAGGGCCTGTCCTCCTGCCCAGCCAATGCACCAAGGTGATTGCCTTAATCTTTCAGTAGGTCTTGATGATGCTTTGCCTACAGGATTAGTATAGATTTCATCAGGCACATATATACTACTGCTTCATTTGCTATGGCTGCTATGTCATCTGCTGGCTTAGTTGCCCTGTCTAGTCTGTCTTGGTGTCCTCAGCAAGTGCAACATAACACATGTCAAAACAATGTCTCTGACAACCTTCAACCTTTCCTCCATTGTGCCTAATAGGACCCTGAATCGACTTGTCAGAATTCCAAAACACATTCTCCACAACCCTCTGCCTCTGGAGCCCCTGTAGTTTGCTATTCTCCCTTCCCTTGTTAGTTGTTTTCTGTTGTAGGGTTTAACAAGCCCTCCCTCCCCCAGAGGTTAAGGTGGCGGAAACCCCAAGGTGCCATCCTTGATATTTTACCTCCACTTCCTGTGGTTAAATATTTATACATTGATGGGGATCTACTTGACCCAACATCTAGCCAGAGGAATCTGTAATCTGCGTTGACCAAGGCCAGCGGCATAAGGTAAAAGAAGCCCTTGTTATTGTAAAGTCACTCCCAAGTCTCTTTGGCTTCTTCATTTCAATATATTTCCTGTCCAGTGCCCCAAGAGCATGGGGAGCATTCCATCTGATATTGAATGTCTCTTTGATCTGTTCCCAGTCTTCAACAGTGGTACTGCAGGTCAAATACTCTTTCTGGATTTCATCAAGTATGGCCTGGTAGAATTGGTATTGGGATAAATTTACATTTGATGAGTTATCAAACAAGCCAGTGAAACTTAAGAACTTGTAGGTTTCTCCTGTTGCCTGGTGACTCAGTGTTGCCAGTTTTAATCCAACTTCTAAGGGTTTCCTACAATTGGTGACTTTCTTCTTGCTGCAGTGGTTTTTGCATTCTGCAATGAGGTCAAAAACTGCAGGTGTGGCGTCCTGATAAAATTATGGTAACCTGGGATATCAGGATGTAAAAAGTAAATTGTTATACCATTCTTTTTCTTCTCAGTGGCGGATCCATGGCATGATCTAAGGGTTTTGTGGGTTCCCTCTTCGCCTTGGTGATGGTGGGTGAAGGTACAAGCTTTATGGCAGGTGCTGTTCCTGGGTTTAGACAAGTTCTTTTTGGTCTGCAAATCAGAACGAAAATCAAAATATTTATCCCAATAAAAACAACTCTTATGTTTAGCTGGTATCTTTGCAGTGATAAATGATGACTTACAACAGCAACAGGGGTTTATATAGTGTTTTCTCAGATCCTGACTCATGATCCTGACGCAAGAAAATAATCAGTCCAGGACACTGCTCCAGTCTTGTCGGCTTGTTGCTACATCTGGCAGTGATTTGTTATGACTTGTTGGTTAGGGGTTTATGGCTGATAGTTTTCCGTCAATTTGTTGAATATAACATCCTGATCTCAAATCAGGTTGGGATCTTGATCCAGACAAGATGGGATGTACTATGTTATGTGAGGGTGGTAAAACCAACCCATGTTTTTGTGCACTTTTTTCTGAATTTTTGTAACCAATCCCGAACTCAGCTAACCTCCCCTAGATTTGTAAGGTCGGTTTTTGGGTCAGTATCACTGCCTTCAGATTTCACACAGAAATAAATGCAAGTCTAGCTCTTTAACCAGAATCCCCAGAAGCCTATGTGTTTACAGACTGATATACCTGAGGATACTGAAAGACTTTGCATATCAGCCATTGCACAAAAGAATTTCAAATGGCTCATTTCAGAAAGATAATTTGTACACAGCTCATCAGGGTAAATATATGTTGAAATGGTCAGGTATTGTTATTTCTCCATATGGTCAGGTATTGTAAAATATCTTCTTTCGCAGTTCCTTAATTTCAGTTGTTACGCAGTATGGATGATTAATTTTGGATTATTACACGTGATGGTTTATGTGGCTGATTGATTGCTACTGATTGCTACATTATCTGTTTGGTAAGGAAGCAGCATTGTCTGGGTGTTAACTCTAAGTGCTACAGTATGTAATCGTCATCTCATCCAGGTTCAAATGATTCAACATTTTTACACTGCAAAAATCAAGAATTCTATGTGACCATAAATAACTATCATAATGAGACTAGGAAAGGCTATATGTTTTATCACACTTCATTTTCTCAAAATAGTGGAGATAACCCCATCATGTGGGGACATATATGTCTAAGCTTGTGTGATGGTTTGGTGAAATGTAACCTACATTTACAATCAAGATTTCCTTTCTGAAAGACTGGTTTTGACTCTACCTTTGTGCAGGTGACGTGTAAAATTCTTTAATGTGGATTCAAGCGTGTGGATAAGACAGTAAATAAGTGTTTGTATAAATAATTAACTCTTACACAATCAAGAGACTAGAAGAGCTACTTGTTTACAGTAAATGATGTATGTGTTTGGGATGGGCGGTTTTTCAAATAGTTTTCCTGTCTGAAAACCAGTAGCATATACATTCTGTTTGATAATTCAGAAATATTATTTGGATCTTTTCTGGAAGTTTAACTGGGAACATAGTCGGTGAGTTAAATTCAGTAAACCACTTGTACGGTTATTAGCTGCCTACATATATTTCATATTAAACATTTGACAACTTTCTGCACTTACTTGTCTTAGTCCCTTTATCTTTCCACAGATGACAGACTAGACATGTGATAGACATGATATAATTGCTTTTCGCAAAACACTCATTTACAGTTTGAGACTGGCAGATTATGCAAACAAATTCTCCTACCTCCCTGTACAATCTGTCAAGGTTGTCTAACTGATAGATATGTGACATAAAAGTGTTAATTGTGATCCTTTTTTCAGAGTCTTGGATGATCATATTTATTCGATATATTTGCATTACTGAGGAGGCTATATGGCACAACTGGAACACAAAATCATGTTTTTATTTTAATAATTACAATATACACTGAAAAATGGCTTTTATGGGTAATAATGCAATTTCTGGTTGGAAGTAGAACCTTGAGTAGAAACTTGAACAATCAACATACAGCTTATGAATCTTAATTCTGTGTACATAGGAGTCCAAAAAGTTTCCAAAGGGATTTATGAACATTAAAGATAGACTTAAGATTTGAAAATGTAGGTTTAAGACCGCTGTAAGATGGAAAAGATTGCTTTAGATGTACAAATGAAATAATTACTGAATGAAACTTATTTAAAACATTAATATCTCTACTACACAAATTAGAGATAGAACAAAATCTAAAAAAGTTTATTACCTAAGGAGACCAAAAATAGGCTACAAAATGAAATTGGCTTTTTTTCTTGTATCAGTTTATACTATACCTGCAAGGCTTACTTCTTGCAATGACACCCATCAAGGCTTGTCACTATACTATACCTATGTAAGGTTTAAAAATTGAAAACATGAATACAAATTCAAATTCTTATACATTTATCTAATTATACACCAGAGTGTTGAAGAAGACGCGTTTCTTAATATTATGTTCTATTGATTAGTTTTCTATTTGGTGTTTTTATAATCGCAAACCTTTTGTTTATGTGTAATTTGTATAAGCAATTTTTCGAAAATAGATAACATATTTCAAGACCTATTCAATTTATTTTAGGTGATTAAGTCGGTATGTCTAAGATAACATGCCAGAGATATATTCTTCTATATATGAGTGAATTCTTTATAATATGTCTTCCACATATTTTAATATCTAATATATGTATATAACAAAGTTACTGAAGTGTTGCGCAGTACGTAATATGAATATAAATGGTAATTTACATAGATTTTACAGTAATTCAGTCATTCCAACTGACATTTATAACCTACCCAGTAAATATTAAAACCAAATCCTTTTTAAACCTATTTACACAATATTGTTTGGGTTACTTAATGTTTCCAAGTAAACGTCTGGATTGTAAAGCTTTAAAAACGTATGATAAACATTCTTTTTCCAATGTTTTTGCTGAAAAAATGTCTTTATAAAATAACTCAAGAAACTGAGGTTTGACTGGAAACATTTTTAAACATTTAGAAAATAGCTCTAGATCTGAAGGTTATGCTGGAAATGTTTTTCACACATCATCAAATGTTTAATAAACAGTACACATAAAACATTTAAACAACATTATTTGCTTTGCAAATGTTTGGTCTAAAAATACAAACATTAAATAGCAACTGATTTTCATACCGATCATTTTAAAATGTTTTCAAAGGTTTTTTATCAAATGTTTTGACAACATTCTATCACCAAAGTTTTTGTGCCCATATTTTCACAATGCTCATTAAACGTTTACTTTCAAACAATTTCAAACAAAGATGGCAGTGAGCAATAATAGGGGATTTTAGGGGACTGTCAAAAGTTACTCCACATGCAATGCCTAAAAGTAAGAATTAAATGGTGGCACAATCATTAAGCCACTGCCTTACAATTTTAGGCATAGAAATAATATTTTCGTCAGTCAGCAACCTTAAAACATGTTAAATTTGACCCTCTCTGACCACAATTAAGGTTAATATTGCTAAGCAATGCAAAAGTAATATTTTTGAGACATTTTAATGTTCATTTGTAATGTTTTGCTAACATTTTTCAATAAAATTCTAATAAATGGTATACATAAAACGTTTTGAAAACATTCTTTTATAAATGCATTTTGTACCCATCATTTTTTAACCTTTACCAATACCAAACGTTCCCTCTGAATGTTTCCAAAACTCATGAATGCTTACTGAGTAACTGTTTAAATGTAGAGTCTTACATCTCCGTTATGTCGCATGCATTAACTAAACAGTCCTCTGACAGAAAGTTTGCTTACTGGTTCTCATGTTAGTTTCTTAAAAGCAACAGATAACAGATTATGGTTTTGCTTGAATATCTCTCACATAGCATTCGGAAATGTGTTTAGAATGTGGAAACAACTGAGAAAATCATTGACTAGAAATCTAGGTGTGGTCAGATTTTAATTTTAGATCTCCTTGGAGGTCAAATGGGGCGACCATACCTGAAAGGTTATGTCAATAAGGTAATTATGACTTGAAGTCCCAAAGCATATTATCTTTAAACACAAATATCTTCCTAATTTTAAGAAGGACAGCAAATGTTTAACAGTTACCAATCCCTGAAATATGTTTTATGTAATAATTTTCCCATTATAATGTTGGATTTATATTTAAAGAAGTTTTCGTTACAATACACAAGGAAAATGCAATTTCTAGACACAATATGCTTTCTTTTTATGCTTAAGTTTTTTTTTAGTTAAGGTGTCGTTGTTTTGTTGAGTATTTGTTAGTTTGCTATTTATGAATGCTTTAATTTACACGCCCCTGTTTGACAAAAGAGGTCAAAATATAGCATACTGTTCAATAATCACCAGTGGATGAAATAAAGGCTTGGAGAAGGAAAATGTGTGAATTAAGTATTAGTAAAAAAGCTATATAAAAACAGCTCAACCAAGGTATTTTGTTGTAGTGGGTGCATGTGTAATGATCCAAAACAAAAAAGTTCCCCTTTGGCAAATCTAGTCTAGTTCCCGGTCTGCTCTTCTCTGTAGAAAGGGGTTTGGTATTGACAGCCAGTGGCAAAGTAGAAACATATGATATACTTGGAGTTTTATTTAGATATAAAACTGTAAAAATAACACACACTACATCTAACATTAATTGCTGGTTAGTTACTAACATCAAAGCACAACATAGTTCAAACTTCAATCATTCATTGACCTGTAGCAATGTGTATAAACTTTCAAATTACGAACCATATCGTACCTTTAAGCAAATTTAGCACAGCTACTATTCTTAGTACGTGTCTAAACGTGTTACTCTTCAAGTAGTCATTTGCTACTATGCCAGTAATATAAAAACAATAACAAATTAGCAGAGCTACACCCCATATTATGTGTATAGCCGTGTTTCTATTAGTAGTCCTATGCTACTATGTATAAGAAGGACCTAGAATTGTTATATCCCACTTCTGAGGCCGGGGGTTTGGTTTCCGGCACAGCCTCAAATGGGAAAGCTGGTAGTTGCTTGTCGTTGGTCGGCAGTTTACAGTACAGAACCCTGACGAACTATATGTACTGCCCTTCCAACTACCCGTCGTGATATGACCTGTACAGTGTTGAAAGCGACGTAAAACCCCAAATAAATAAATAAATAAATTTATAAATGGGTAAATAAATAAATTAATAAATAAATAAAAATGGCTTTTTAATAAATTACTAAATCAAATTTTTATTTTGAAAATTTGATGTTATAACTCTTATAGATATAAATAAGTTAATTAATAAAGCTTACAGAATTTCTGAAGTTTGGATAAATTACATGAAGGTCGCAGTAAATGATACTTTTTATTTAAAAGTGGACTGGTGCCGGTTCTATGGCAGATCCTTCTTTTTATAGTATTCTTTTGAAAACATATGCTCTTTGCTATAATGTTATTTTATCTTGTGTCATCATGAATATTTTTCATAATTTATCATTATGGGTCGTATTCATAAATATACCTGACTTTTTATATTGAATATTGTATTTTAAGGCCCTTCATTGATTATTAAGTATGGTTTATTGAATGACGCAAATTGTTATTGGTAAAAGGTAGCCCCACAGAGCATTTGATTCAAATTACGTGCATGTGACACATACATTGATGCTAGCCTTTCTGCTACATGGTAGGGAAGCAAAACATTTTATAAAGTCCATGAGGCACCATTTTAACAAATTCTATCACATACTTGTTTTCTTCAAGCATGAAAAGGAGTTTAGATATTTTACTGAATGTGGATTTAGAATGGCCGATAAAGTATTTAAGTGCTTTGTGAAAGCATTCCATGTGGTCAGAGAGGTGTAGTGGGTAATGGCCTTCCACCTCTCAGATTCTGGGTTCGTTTTCTGGCTGGACCTCAATTTTTGGTAAGTTGGACGTAGCTTCAGGGTATCAAACAATCTTCAGTAGAAAATTGAAACCAGCACGAATACACTGGTTTGTTCTATCTGCTCAACTATCCATTGTGAAATGCCCTATAAATTGTGAGGTAAATTCCTAGAAACAATCAGTCAATCCAACTTTGCAATATTGCAACTATTGCAATATTGCAATTGTCAGAGTATTACCCAGTAAACACTAAAAACATTTTTAAATGGTTTAAACGTCTACAAAGAGATTTTATTTATTTATGGTTTTACGTTGCCTTCAACACTGTACAGGTTATATCATGACGGGTAGTTGGAAGGGCAGAGAAAACCAGTACATAAAGTTCGTCATGGTTCTGTACTGTAAACTGCTGACCAACAGCAAGCAACTACCTGCTTTCCCACTTGAGGCCGACAAAGCGATTTTAAAACCTATTCAAACCCTAACTTTTGGGTTACTAAACATTTCCAAGTAAGCGTTTACACTGTAGTAATTTTTAAAAGTTAATGAACATTCTCTTTGCAAACGTTTTTGCTCAAACCATTTATTAAATCTTTATAAAACTCAAGAAGCTAGGTTTGGCTGGAAATATTTTTTAAACATTTATAATATACCGGAAGAAATGAAGGTTATGTTGGAAATGTTTTTCAAACATTCGTCATGAAATATTCGATAAATAGTATACATAAAACATTTAAAACAATATTTCTTGACAATGTTATATACATGTTTGCTCTGAAAATGTTTTACAAAGGTTTAATAGCAATTGGTTTTCATACCTATCATTTTAAAATGTTTTGGAATGTTTTCTATCAAATGTTTTGAAAACATCTATCATTTTTATACGCATATTTTCAGAATGCTTATTAAACATTTTACCTTCAAACATTTTTAAACAAAGATGGCAGTGAACAATAATAGGAGATTTTGGAGGAATTTGTCAAAGTAAAGTATTAAAAGTAAAGATTGTATGGGGCACAATTTGACCTCTGGCTCCAATTAAGACTAATACTGCTAATCAATGCCAAAGTAATATTGTAACGTTTTTCTAACATTTGTCATCAAATATTTAATAAATGGTATGCATAAAACGCTTTTTACATGATTTTTTACCCATCATTGTTTAACCTTCACCAAACTTTTCTATTCAAAGGTTTGCAAAACTCAAAAAATGTTTACTGGGTTTCTGTTCACCATGTGAATGTATGTAATATAATGTGCGTGAGACAAAAAAAATATTATGAATGGAAATAACAATATTATATGAATGCGTAGCACCAGCACCAATTGTATACAGGTAAGGATGTTGATTTGTTTATTTGGGGTTTTACGTCGCTTTCAACACTGTACAGGTCATATCACGACGGGTAGTTGGAAGGGCAGAGGAAACCAGTACATATAGTTCGCTAGGGTTCTGTACTGTAAACTGCCGACCAACGGCAAGCAACTACCAGCTTTCCCAGGTAAGGATGTTGAACAGGGTGTCAGGTTTAATCTGAATGTATAAACATGAGAGATTATAAATAGCCTGACTGCTTCTTAAGGGCGGTACAGTATGTGGGATACACCAAAAGCTCTACTTGACAGGACCTTTGCATCTGAAAGGGACAAAAAGCCAAATATTGACTTTGTAGACTAGGTTCACACATTCAATATTTGCCACCATTTGATACTCCTGGTTCCAGGCTAGATTGGCACACTCTCTTTACATGACTGATCTTTGTAATGATCACCTAATTGACATAGTTGTGCTTTGTACATCACCACACAAACACAACAGGATACTATTCCACCAGGTGATAGCTACTGGATTATTCTCAAATTCCCTAATGAGTTTGTTCAACAGCAATTTTATCACATTACTGGAGTAATATTATGGAAGGACGCTAAACAGGTTTAATGGAATGTGAGAGATTATAAATAGCCTGACTGCATCTTAAGGGCTGTCCACACTAGGGCGATAGGCTACAATCTGATATGAGAAGATACAAGTCCACTTTAAACTGAAAACAGTGGTGAAAAAATGTGCAAATTGATCTAGTATTAAGGAATGTGTTCATTTAAAATGGGGTTTTGTGTTATATATCCGTGATATAAACAAATCCAACATAAACGTATTTAATATAATATCAGATTGGATCATTTAGTTATCTGTGCAAATAGATAAGATATATCTTACGAGTTCCAAGTGTATCATGGGATTGTGTAATATCGTATGTTAGTGCTTACAGGCCTTTGTGCACTTAGCTTGTTTGGGCAGAAACTCCGAGTGGTTCACAAGATGTGAATGTGATTCTTAAGGATGCATTAACATGACATGCATACACAATGCACATAAAATAGAGTAAGATCTAGAAATAATCTGACATATTATTTCATATATTTTAAACATTGTCACATAACATTACATTATCAAGGATTACAGGTATATTGTAACGTTGCAGAATATATTTTGATGTTATGGACTTTGTCAATTATTAAAGTTTTGGTTTTACGTCCCTTTTCAAAAGCTCAGTTCAGGACAGGCTTCCATGAACTAGAAACCACGGCTAATAAGGTGAGGGCTTAGTTATTAAATGTTAAACTGGTTAACCATGAAGGATGTAATCTGTCCCCCTGAAAACATGAGAGAAAAAAATGTTGAGACTAATGATTGTGCCTATTTCAACATAACCATTAGTATTCAAAGCCACAAACAAATTTGAATGTCATTGATTTATGGGTGAAACTTCATCACCCATGAGGTATTCACGTAGTCAGTGACCCTAAATCACTACCTTGTGTTAAACCCAAACTTATATAGCTATATGTCACTGTTTCGATCGTAAAGATAAGAAAGCTCCTGAAGAATATATTCTCGTACTGATATTTTAAACACCAAGAAGTTATCAAAGGAAAGGTTCACATTTCAGCTGATGTATTGATGAAAAGGTAGGGAGTCTGTACCCTAAATAGAGGTTTGTGTAATTTGTAGGGAGCACCAAATTCCGACCTTGAAATTCAAAGAAAGAATTCCACCCTCCACCTCAACTACCCCCACTCTTTTAGAGGCTGATTTGTTTGGAGCATTGGGACATTTATTGGTACCTGTCAGCATCTGTGTGGAGATTTATTGAATTTGGGTGAATTATGAGGAAATCTAAGTGCCTTGTGCTACACCTCTAAATAAGCTGTTGTTGGATATAATTGAAAAACACTCCCAGTGTGCCATTTGACTTGAGCAAGCTTATACTGAATTCTGGATAACGTCTGTTCATCATTAGGGAAATACTTGTCACATTTCAAAGTAAGTATCAAAATTAAGGTTCAGTATTTTTAGCATGATCTCTATATATCTGTGAGTTATTAAAACATTTATTGTATCAATATGTGGCCTGTGATACCAGTTTCAAATTTCAGGCCATGACAAGATATGCAATGAGGACTGGCATTAAAGCCACTGTCACACTGGTCCTGCATTTGGGTTACATCTAAGAATGTGACAAATGTGAAAAGTACTGATACCGCCAAAATAAAGAACAGAAATGTCAAAACTGTAAAAAGTTCAAACATTGATAACACTTTCCCCTGGTCACCATACCATTGCTCATACGCCAGACTAACAAACTGTCAGAGAGGATGATGTCTTACAAGCTCAAGTAGAAAAAATAGCTGACTGATACTGTCAAAACAGGTACAAAAATTAAGTCTTTACCAGGGGGGCACCTGTTGAGGTCATGGTAGCAAATAAAGTGAAATGGTAACACATGTACATTCTTTCTGGTTCGGCCAAGGTCTGCGCTCTCTGAGCACTTTTCCTGTTTGATTGTGACATCCTAATGGATTTAGATTTCAATGTAGTCCTTTTGATATAGTGTATCGCTATTCAGGTGACATGGACAACGTAATGGCAATGGAAAAGTACCAGGAAAAACCTACCATGTGACCCTTACTAAACTATAACAGCAAACAACCATATTCCATGATAATTAAGAAACATTTAAAATCTTGTGGATGACTTTTGTTATTGACCCAATAGCAAGTGGGTCATATGTTTTTAAAAGTGACCTGATCTCAGAATTTAAAGCCCCGGCTCTTCCATCAGCCTCTGTATTGTAATCACATCTGCTTGTGTCGTGCGAGTATAATGTGACAACTACATATTGGTCTAGGTTTATATTTTCACACTAGGTAGGGGTCTACTCATGGCTCCTTCCTCCTCAAAGATGATCCCGACACAGATCGAGGTCAAGAATTATTTTAGATACATTTTCTGCAATGTCTGCTCTATAACTCTAAAGGCTATTCAAGGTATTATGGTCTTATTTCCACATGGTGGCAGAGTGGTGACACTCTCGCCTTCCACCTCTGAGATCAGGGTTCAGTTCCCGGCCTGACCTCAAGTGGGAAAGCTGGTAGTTGCTTGATGTTGGTCGGCAGTTTACAGTACAGAACCTTGACCAACTGTATGTACTGGTTTCCTCTGCCCTCGCAACTACCCGTCGTGATATAACCTGTACAGTGTAAAACCCCAAATAAATAAATAAAAAAATATTTCCACACATATTATTGTCTACCTATTGAAATGCTCCATATTTTTATGCAAATTTCTGGTTCTGGATTCCCGGCTGAGGGTTTGTTCTCCCTCAGGCAGTGTTTGGTGTATTTAGCTAAGGACAAGATATTTGATATGAATGTTTATTACATTTGTTTTATTATGGGTGTGTGGGTTCTGTACACATGACTATACAGTAGCTATTAATATGTCACACATAGGAAATATCTATCAAAGAGGTAGATCTATAATTGTAATATATCTTTTTATGGCAGTATGTTCAAGGTGACTGCCATGTTGCCAAGTGTGATATATATTAAGCTCTTTACTTTTGGAATGTTTTTCAACAATTTATATGATGTGTTATATATAATATTACACATCTATTACAAAGACTAACAAACTAATGGCATGCCCTAGATTGGCACTCTTTCTTGTGGTCATAATTTACAAAATATAATTATATATACACACAGTTTTACTTTGCCATTAACATGATATATATTCCTGTTTAGGTGGTTGATGAGCTCTGTATACTGCCAAATATCTTCTCATATTAATGGGATTTTGGTTGTTCGTGTGTAATGAGTAGTGAAATGCCAAGGATAAATTGAAAAGTTTAACAAAGATATTGCAGTCATAAGTACTAAGAGGTACAAATATCTATTTTTTCTTTAAATATCTCATTCATGCAATAGGCCTATATCACTATTCAGTCTCAATGAAAGACAGTCTGTTTGTGATAATTAGACTATTCCTTTTTAACATCAGCACCTTAAAACCCAGTCACACTAAAGGCGGTATGTCCTGTAGTAATAGGTGTTGGGTGAAACGCCCTTGGCTTTCAGCTACCATCTGAGGTTTGCGTGTGACTTGAAGTTCTTAAATGTTTTAAATTTCCACCTCTGTCTGCCTCGCTGTTCAGGCTGGCATTGGGAGCCAGCAAGTTCATTCCTTTGGGGACCTTAATCGAGTATTTGACACTCTAGAATACACCTTTGTTAATATGGCTATTCAATCTATTTCCTTTGGAACTACGAGGCAATCTTCCATTTGCATGCTCGAAGTGGAAGGGGTAGCACTGAGAATATAAAATTCTATATAAACACATATGTTCCTCCTGTTTCACTAAAAATGGCAAAGCCTTTAATCATGCAGAGACATACTGCAGAAACAAGTCCAGACAGACAAAAAAACGAATATACTTGAGCGTTGGTCAGCTCACATTTAGGAAAACTAACAATAGGGTAGTATATATCACAAATATTCCAAGATCAAAGATTCTGTCTGAAAGTTTGGCTACAAAAGATATTTGGTCTCATTGGTTCCACTATCAAAAAGCTTTTTCCAATGTGTGTAATGGCAGGACTTACCTTCAGGTTACAATGTCGTTACAAAATCGCCATGAACAGCAGAAATTTGGCAAAATTGCTGATTTTCAAGCTTGCATCTGTTTGGCAAAGATAATGCAAATGCTACACAATCAGTTACTGGGACAATGCAAACAAAACCACACAACAGGATGACTGTCCCCACAATAGCCTGCGATAATACAAACAAAAACAAGGCTTCCACAAGACCACTTTCTCGAATTCCCAGTCAAAAATGTGATATTCCTCTGCATAATAGGTTTCAAACTCTAATTGTTGAAGAATTGCCTTCAGAAACTGAACATATTGTACAGGCTTGTGAGATGGACATCCTGGGGTGTGGTTCCAAGAGAGTCCCTAATGTTGAACATAGGGTACATGCTAGCAATACTGTCATTAATAATCACAAGCCTGGTACAAGAGTATGTACAAGAGGTACATGCAATAAGTACGGTACTGATAAATGGCAATAATCACGAATCCCATAGCTCTGAACCAAATGAGAGGGACCTTGTGGTAGCTAATAGTAGTGAATGCATACCTTCTGATCAAAATTCTAAACAAGAAAAGAATATTCCTCAAGATACTGTCGATACAATCCTCAGAAACTCATCTACGAAATCCTGCCTGTTGGATCCTTGGCCTACATTTCTCATCAAAGAGTGTAGTGACCTTCTATTTCCATCAGTTACAAAGATGGTTAACTGCTCACTCATAGAGGGTTGCATCCCTGATGGTTTCAAAACTGCTGTAGTTAGTCCTCTTATTAAAAAGGCTACTCTTCCTGCAGATGATTTTAAGAACTGTCATCCTGTATCTGGCCTCAGTTTCATATCTAAATTGGTTGAACGAGTGGTTTGTATGGCATGGCCTGTTAAGGGGCCTGCCGTGGCAGTTTACCTCGACCTTAAATAGTTACGGGTATGCTGTGCATCATATGGCATTATTGACAACCCCAATCGAATTGCAAGTTCTGCTTGATTAATCCCACGCTTGGGGTTGGCTTTTCATATTACAAGTAGCATTGAAAGACTACACATGAAGTTTGAAGATTATGCAACGGATTTTTTACAAGCTTTTATACAGTTTTGGAGGTATATTTACAAAGTGGGAAGCACACAAGAACTGAATTATAATGTGCTGACGTTGATTTACAACTATATACAAAGTTTTTATGTGCATATTAACAAAGTGAAATCACAAGGAAATTGGAAATTACATAATGAACTAACATTGATGCTAACCAGTACAGGATTTTATGTGCATATTTACAAGTGGGAACCTGACAATCACCCAAGATATTTACAGTGTTATCTACAGGTATTTACAAGTCGTATGTATATTTGCAAAGTGATGTACATCAGAAATCTAGACTATCTGTGATTGCTTGAGTTCACATATCTACAACGTCACATTCACAGAAGGAACTCACTTCTAGTCAACACGGAAACAAAATCCTACGTTCCATGTACAATTTGCCACAGTTTTAACATTTTAGTACTTTACAATGTCAACCAAACCCAAGAAAAGTACAGCTACAAGCAGGAAAAGAGCAACTGCGTCAGCTTGTGCGAAGGTGTCCACAAAGAAAATTCGCAAGACCGACCTGATGTACAACATTTCATTCATCCAACAAACGCACCCTGTAAGGGCTGTTTCCACTTCTTCACCCACTGACTTGCAACCTCGGGTCCCAGTCCATGAGAGTGACTCTGTGCTCACAATTTTAAGTCAGATCCAAGCATCGAACCAGCAGCTAGCTGACAGGCTGGAGAAACTGGAAAAGCGTCAACCAGACACATTCATTTCTGCGCCTACCAATTAGTGGTCTCACCAGTTTTCATCACAGGGGATTGTGCCGACAAACGCTACAAGCCAACACTTCAACTTGCAACATCAGCCTACTGTCCGGCCTAGTCAACAAAGTTCTGTACCTCAGGACACGGCACCCCTGGGCATGGGTCAACAACAGGACATAAATGTGGCATCCAACCTTGCAGATCTGCCTCGTGAAGCCATCATCCCTGGCCGGGACTCACTCAGGAAGCTGCCAAACGTATCTAGAGGAAGTATCAAGTATCCTGGCATCATACGAACAGCAAGCCAAGCATGAGTCACTGCAAGGTAAGAACTCTTGTAGATCAGGAAGATATAATAATTTCGACACGGTATCCAACCCTCCAGAGAGAAGATGGCCCAATGAGAGGTACCATGGCTCAAATGGTAAGAAACGTTTATTATACGATGACCTCTCCATGCCACAAGGGTGGCTGGGCAGCTGACGAATATCCTACATATGCAAGATCCCCTGACTTCTAAACAAGCCCTCACTCAGGTAGTATGTGCCATGAAGGATGCAGTATCTCTACCCTTCACAGCAGTGAAAAATGCATGGGCATGCTCTATGCATGAGCTTGAAGAAGGTAACTTGTCATGGGCTGACTCCACTCAATGGGCACTCAACAGGCTCAGCGCCTCACAAGTTTCACTGGTAAATTCATAGTCAGTATCACAAAAGAGGCTGTGTCTCACATGATGGTCATCACGGGTTATACAAGCACAGTTGTAGTTTTTGTAGCAAGCAAGGGAGAACAAGTAATCACCCTGAAAGTAAATGCAACTTTAAGTATAAAAAGCAAGAAAAAATCAACATTTCCAGTAGCTAGTGGTGCACTCAACCAGCTGGACCTGCTAACTGTTTCTTAAATTTAAATATGCAAATATGATCGAGCACCGAGTTTCACAATGTTATACAAATGATGTAACTAAGTTAAATAATTTTAAAGAGAATGTAACTAGTTTACTTGGAGAGAAATCTATTGTGTACACCAATTTTCAAAACAACTTACCTCAGAATGAGGCACAGCCTGAGGTTTCCTTTGATAATGTCAAAGAATGTCTTTAATCTCACAACATTGCTTCGCAGAGTAATTCAAAATCTGCCCAAGATGGCGGCCGGTCTAACATCAGTGGTGGTATATGTCATGATAGCTGTGTTGTAGGTCACTTTGCTTCCACGACAAAAAAGGAGTGTCCCTGTACCAGTGGTGGCATCACTGTCAATCGAAGTACACCTAATTGTACAAATAACCTTCATTCGTACATGTACAATGTTCAGTTTACAAATTGGTATTATATTTCAGATAATAACATTGCTTACATTGTACACATTCAAAATTCTCCACGCGGAAATAAATTCTTTTGGCTGGTTAGGAATACATGGCCTCAAGAGGTGACTATCTATGATTGTGACGCCATCCCTGACGGTCCACTTGTGATCATACACTCCCAAGATATGGTTATTGCATTTTTAGATACTCAAGTGCATTTGGTATCAGAGCATGAGAAAAGCAAAATTAGCTGCAATGAACTTTTACCAAGATCAGTATGCTTTTGAAAATTATCATATGTCATACAAACAGTATATGGATAGAATTATATTGAGCCTAATTGAGAGGCAAGAAAAAATGTATAATCATGCAAATTGTGAGCTCAAACCTACAGAGCCCACAGCTGTTAACATACCAATTAATGTTACTAACATCACTAACAAAACTTTTGATGAGGATAATCCAATTCCTCATTATTTTGAGGCCCAGATAGGTAAAAAACTTGACAAAAATGTCACTGATGTAAACTTGAAGAACAAAACCAGAGGGTTTTTGAACTTGGAATCCACCAATTTTTAATTCTTTGGTCCTGACAGGGACCTCATCGAATATCGAGACATTGATCATGTTTGTCAACTAGCAAAAATTATCCAGGATACTGGCTTACCCAACTATAAAATGGCTAGATTCCCCATTGTCAGGTTTGAATCTTCCTGCATGGGAACATTACTTGAAAGATTATCCAGACCAAAGATTGTTCCAATATTTAAAATTTGGGTTTCTATTATCACTCACTGATCCTGAGGTGTTGTGCAATACTGATGTTAATAACCATTTTTCTGCTCTTCAATATCCCACTGCTGTTCAAGAATATCTAGACAAACAAAAGTCCTTAGGAGCTATTTTAGGCCCAGTGAATGAGGTGAACTATCCAGGCTTTCACTGTTCACCCTTGCTTACCAGACCTAAAGACACTGACAAACGCAGAGTGATATTAAATCTATCTTATCCCCATGGTTGCTCACTGAATGATAATATTGACAAGCTCCACTTTTATGGCAGAAAATTCGTACTAAAGTTCCGCTCTGTTGATGATATTGTTCATGAAATTTGCAAATACTCTACAGAGGTACTGATCTCCAAGATAGATATATCAAGAGCATTTTGTAACCTCAGAGTGGACACTGCTGACGCGATCAAGTTTGGTATTAAATGGAAAGATGCATTCTTTCTGGATGTCACGGCCGTGTTTGGCTGGGTCCACGAATCGTCTTCGTTTCAGCTCATCGCCGACGCAATTACGTATATTATGGGACGTCATGGCTTTAAAACCTTTGCTTACATTGACGATTTTGTCATAGTCACTGAAAAGAATGTAGCCAACCAAGCTTTCCATACCCTCTTTAACATATTTCAAGAACTCGGTTTACCCATGAATGAGGACAAAAGAACGCCACCAACACACAAGCTCACCTGTCTGGGCATCACTATTGATTTGTATAACAACACTCTCAGTATAGACGAGGACTGCATTAAAGTATACACAAAGAAGTCCATATCGAAAAGGGCTCTTCAATCCTTATTAGGAAAACTTCTATACTTGCACAAATGTGTAAAACCTGCACGTATTTTTGTCAATAGAATCTTGACTGTATTTAGAAAACATCATGAAAACTCAAAAATCCTCATCTCTGAAGAATTCAGACAGGACATTCAGTGGTTTATAACTTTTTTGCCACATTTCAATGGGGTTACAATTTTCAAGGAAGAACCCATTAGGGACTGTAATACTCTTACATTGATGCATCCTTAACGGGCTTGGGAGGTGTATGGGGCCACAGGGTATATTCTACCCCTATCTACCCCATATCTGGTTTCCATCTCAAGATTGTACACTTAGAAATGTTCAACATTCTCCTGCCGCTCAGAGTTTGGGGTGACTTTGGGACAACATTCCACAGTTTCTTTGTTTTGTGACAACCAAGCAGTTGTCCAGGTGGTTGAGCCTAGCAAAACTAAGGACCCATTTTTGGCTGCATGTATTCGCAATATTTAGTTAATCACTGCTACTTTGGACATAAATCTTGAAATTAGCCACGTTAGAGGAGTGGATAATGACATAGCTGATCTATTATCCAGATTATATTCACAGAAGTTCGTCAATAGCTCCCTTTATGCAGATTTACAAAACAATTACACTTGGCATAAAGTCCCAATATCTTACTTCAATCTAAACTTACACATTTAATTTCAGGTTCCAATCCATCTTCTTTGCAACTGTTGAACTCAGCCTGGCAGAAGATTGATCAAGCTTACAGACCTTCCACTGCTTCTGGCCATAGAACCCACTTCAGGACTTTCATTTCGTTTATATACTTCATGGATCTACAAATAGCAGTTAACGTCCATAATTTACTAGTATTTTTGGAATACCTTCATCAGAACTCCCTCTCTCCTAAGGTCATCAAAAATTACCTATCTTCCATAGCCACTGTGGCCAGAACTTATAATATGGACTACACAGCAACCAACAACCCAGCTGTCCTCAGATACATCAGGGGCCTTTCCTTGACTTCCCCCTTTCGACCCACCCCCCCGGAATTTTTGACATCCCAACTCTCATTGCTATCTCAAAACAATGTGAGAGCTTATCAGACCCCATCTTATTCAGATCCATTTTTCTCACAAGCTTCTATGCTTTTCTAAGAATGTCCAACATAGCACCTCACAGTAGTAGGCAATTCAATCCCCAAAAGCATTTCCTGAGGCAGGATGTTATTTTTGCACCTCCAGGTGCCCACAACATTATGAAATGGTGCAAAACAATGCCAGATGCCAAATCTACTCACATTGTCCAAATACCAGAAATAGCCAATGTGTGGTTATGTCCAGTCAGGGCTTTGAAAACCCTATAAGCATCTAGGCACTTGCCACCTACTTACCCTTTATTTGCCAATAGTTTTTACCCACACTCTCAAATCATTGATACTCATATTAGGGATGCTCTCAAGACCATCCTCACAAGTTTAAAAATTTCACATACAGGGCATGGGTTCCACTCCTTTAGGCGATCCGGGGCAACCCTGGCTTTCGACCACAGTGTCCCCCTGCAAAACGTCATGGCCCATGGCCACTGGAGAAGTCCAGCAGTATGGACCTATTTGCAAAATTCTACCCAGGCCTCTTCTCTTATTCCCTCCACCTTTGCTTCTGTTATTTCCTCTTCTTTCTGATGGGCTTGGTGCTTTAAAATCTGCCAACTCATATTTTAAAACCTCCCTTTTGGGACTATATACTATATATTTTAACTAATCTGTAAATAAAATTCCTCAAACGCCTTTTACTAGACTTTGCTCATCTTACCCATAACACTATTTCCGCATACAAGGTCATCAGCTTGACCTTCATCTGACCTTGAGGTTGAATTCACACACTCGGGGAAACTGGCTAAGCAACTGTTAGAACATATTCATGTCCATAACTCTTCTTTCTATAAAAATTGAAGTTCACCTATCTTTGTCAACATCTCGGCAGCATTTGATACAATTGATCATTCCACCCTTCTTCATTGTCCTCAGACCTGGTTTGGAATTGGTGGTTCTGTTCTGAAATGGTTCACCTCCTACCTATCTGAGCGCCATCAGTCAATGAAAATTGGTTCTACTCTCTCTGATCTTTGTAAACTCTTGTTTGGTGTGCCCCAAGGCTCTGTCTTGGGTCCTTTATTATTTTCTCTGTATACAATCTCCCCTTAGTTTGGTTATTGGTAAACACAAAGGAGTAAAGTTTCATTGTTATGCAGATGACACTCAAGTCTATATCCATCTATCCTGGATGATACAAAGGAGTTAATGTCAGCCAGTAAACTCAAACTTAATACAGATAAAACTGAGTTTATTGTATTTGGTTCAAAAAGACAGAGGGACAAATTGAAAGCATATTCTACATATACCATCTTGGGTAGTCCTCTCTGCCCTGCTGAGTCTGTCAAGAATCTGGGTGTGTGATTCGATTGTGATTTTTCTGATGCTCAGAATGTCTGCAAAAGTTGTTTTGTGCAACTCCGTGGTTTTAGACATGTCAGACGGTTTCTTACTCATGATGCTTCTGTACTTGTGGCCAATGCTCTTGTTGGTAGTCGGTTGGATTACTGTAACTCACTTTTCAGGGGTCTCTCTAAGTTCAATCTTCATAAATTACAGTGCATCCAAAACAGTGCAGCTAGAATCGTATCAAATACCACTAGATACACTAGTATTACTCCTGTTCTTAAGAAACTGCATTGGCTTCCTGTTGAACATCGCTCAGTCTTTAAAATAGCCACCCTTGTTTATAACTTTCTCCACACTGGTTTTCCCAAGTTTTTGCTCCATACATCTCATCCTACAGCAGTTCCTACAGTACCAGGCGCAGTCAGAGTGGTGGTAATTTCCTTATCATTCCCAAGTTTCAACCCTCAGTCCATAAATCTGTCAAAGAGTTTGGTTATAGTTTTGCTTTTGATGCTCCCACTGTTTGGAATGCTCTTCCTGAGGAGATTAGTGCATCCCCCTCTCTTGCCTCTTTCAGAAAACGCCTCAAACCTACTTTTACCCACCTTAGTCTTACTTACCCCAGGTGTTCTCTGTGGTGCTTGGACTCTTTTCTGTCCCTGGATATTGAAATTGGTTGACTGTTTTTGTTTTGTTGCACCTTAGAGTCCCCTTTGAATAGGGGAGATTAAGCGCTGTAAAAGTCCAATTAGAATTATTCCTCTTGATATTTGGCAAAATAGGTTTCAATCGAATGATTACAGGGCCTGTGTTGCTCAAAATAGGGGAAAATTTAGATTTATTCTATTATCAGATCTGAAATATACAATGGCCCACAAAAAAGTTGGGAAAAAGTACCTGGGATTTGGGATGCACATAAATTGATTAGGAACAGCTGAGTGCCAAATTTCCTAAATTGTCGAATTCCAGTTAATACCAGACTCAAACCAGATAAATGGAGAGAGTAATTAAGTGACTACTGGGATAAACAGCTTCCAGACCTATTACAATTCGGTTTCCCTCTAGATTTTGATAGAAGGGAAAAACTGACATCTGCATCTCATAATCACATTTCAGCTACCAATTATCTTGAACATGTCGAACAATATTTATTGGAAGAGCTGGAATATGGAGCTATTTATGGGCCATTTGAGAACCTTCCATTTCCAGTCCATGTTTCACCTCTTATGACAAGGGAAAAACATGATTCCAACAAAATACGAACAATACTGGACTTGAGCTGGCCTCAAGGGGCTTCAGTTAACCATTCTATACCAAAAAAAAATTTTGTCATTTTGTCACTACCCCTTTGTCGATGACATTACAGATAAATTTAAATTTCTACGCCCGGGTGCATTATTGTTTTTAAGTGGATATAAGTCTTGCCTTCAGACACCTCAGAATAGATCCAGGCGACATAGATCTGCTAGGAATCCAACATAAAAACCTATTCCTGGACAGATCTTTGCCGTTCAGATTCAGGCACGGATACAGATTTTTCTAGAAATGTTCAGACGCTATCCAGTTTATTACTGCACAGGCTGGTCATAAAGGCCTCATGAATTACATAGACGACCTAATATATATTGGTTTACCGTCACAAATATACAATGCTTATGAATATCAATTGTCTCTCCTTCAGGAGCTTGGTCTAGACATTAGTCAGGAGAAGTTGATCCCACCCTCCACGTCTGAAGTGTGTTTAGGGATTAATATTGATGCTATCAATAGGACTATTTCCATTCCTCAACAAAATTTGAAGGAAATTAATCAAATGTGTAAAGATTGGGCTACAAAGACAGGTTGTACAGACAACAATTCCAATCTCTATTAGGATCCCTATTATATATAACAAAATGTATTAGGCCAGCTAGGTTGTTTTTAAATAGAATACTGCACATCCTTAGAGATAATATCAATGTTAATCGCTTTCAACTGCCACAGCCTTTTTATAAGGACTCAAATTGGTTCAACACTTACTTAGACCAATATAATGGCACCACTTTCTATTATAATAAGAAGATCAAATTGTCTGTTCATCTAGATGCTTCTTTAGAGGGCTTGGGTGCTCATCATAATAACATGGTATATGCCCTTCCACTGCCACATACATTTAAGCAACTTCACATAACTCAACTTGAGATGTTAAATGTTGTTGTAGCTTTAAAAGTATGGTCCAATACCTGGTGCAATAGCCAGATAATAGTAGAGATTTTGAATTCTGGGAAGACCAAAGACATATTCCTGACCAACTGTGCCCGTAATATTTGGTTGATCACGGCTATGTTTAATATTCAATTAAAAATTGTCCATGTCCCTGGAAAATATAACCAAATCACAGATTTGCTTTCTAGATGGACTGCCACCTACCAACCGGAACATAAACTCAGGAGATTATTGCCGAATTTTATATGGGTGAATACACATATCCACCTAACTGCTTTAAATCTTGATATTTGATTTATGTTTCAGATTTTCCTCTGGCTACTGCCTAGCTGCCCACCAGGGCGTCACGGAGGTTATTCTCTGATTTTAGGCCTTCAGCTTACAACAACTACTTCAGAATGTTCCAAGATTTCCTGGCTTTCCTGGTGGCTGCTGGCTTAACCATTTCACATGTAAACCATGTAGTGCTCTTGGCTTTTATGGAATATTTGGTCCAAAATAGCTTATCAGCGTCTAATATAGCCAACCATCTAGCTGCAATTAGAGCTTTCTTCATATTATATGACCTTTGATACAACTTGCTTCCAGAAAGAGCAGTTGCAACTGTTCAAGAAAGACACTAGAATCAACAAACCATTCAAACCCAAGAGTAGAATTTTCATTGATGAAAGCAAGTTGCTAGCAATAATTCAAGCATGTGACAAATGGCAGTATCCAATGCTTTTAAAGCCGTATACTTACTTACCTATTTCTCTTTTCTGAGGTTACCCAACATCTTACCACATTCTGTTAGCAAATCCTACCAGACATCTGGCTTTTGGTGACCTCATTAAAGTAGATAATTCAGCAACAAGTGTTCTTAAATGGTCGAAAACCATGCAAAATCGAGACAAAATGCTCACTATCGCACTCCCTTGGCTTGGTCACTCTCCCATCTGTCCAATTGCAGATTTGAAAACCCTATTGATCCGTTACTCAGCAATAGCTAATGATCCACTATTTAGGATCCACAGGTCTCATGGAGCAGTTCCTTTGACAGATTCTGTTGCCAGAAACCATCTAAAGCGAATATCCAATTATCTGTCATTTGACCCCTCTTTGACCTTTCATGATTTTAGGAGATCTGGAACAACATGGGACCCCCCTTACAAGATATTATGCCCCATGGCACCTGGAGATCCAATGCTGTCTGGTCATATATACATTCTACCCCTTCCCTTTCATCATCCGTTTCTTCTGCTTTCCAATTCCTACATGTTTGATTTGGCTGTTTGGTGGTTTTCAACAACCTACAGACAGACAAACCAACCTCACTACTTTGTCTATTGCCTTAATACTTTGGAATAAATATCTATTATAATTTTCTTCTGAATTTCACCCTTGATATACACCTGTTCGTCCAAACTTCAGATCAAAATACTGGGGTTCTTTACCCAGTGGTCAACTACCTACACATCATCAAAAATTTATTTAACAGAGAAATGCTATCTTTACATCTTGGTTTGTTTCCCAGTCGGCCACTGACTGCATTTCTCTGTCATTAAAAATCATACTAATCATACTAACCCCCTTTTCAATCACATTTTACTTTCCATATCCATGTTTCTTCCTTTCTAACTTTTTCAGTCCCATTTTAACAAAGTTACTCTACTCCTGGTTTGTTTACCAGTTACTTGATCCTGGGTTACGCTGATACTATTATACATACAATATAAATGTCATTATATGCTGTATATAACCATAGTAATAATAAAATTGTGCTTATATGATATAGCAGTATACAACTAGCATTGATGTATTGTATCTACATTATATCTTAAAAAGTATTTTAGTCGAATTAAATTATATATTATTCCTACTTTTTCTTTTGCAATTGGTGGGGGTTTCCCGGGGGAATGTGAGCATGCGCAGATGAATGTGAGCATGTAAATATGTGTTTCTTGTGAATAAGGCAACATAAGGCGAGTGGAGGTAAAAGGACGTTTCACCACCGGGTCACATGTTCGCAATTAAACCTCACACAGTACTCAAAAGACAGGGGCCTTTTGCCCGAATCATAGACAATTCGGCCCTTTACCAATTCGGCCCCCGTCAAATCAGCCCCCACAAAAAAGTATTCTGGTCAAATCGGCCCCCTTGGAAATAACACCTCAGTCAAATCGGCCCCTGGAAATTTTAGCCTGGTAAAATCGGCCCCTAGATGTTAAATGCATATAAATCTGAATAAATATTCAGGAATAACAATGTCAAAAGACTGAATAATATTCATTATATTCTTTTAAGTTTTAATTCACAAAAGAAATTCATCATCAAAACTGTTTAATGTCTAAACAGAGGGATTTTTAGCAGAGATACTAATCAACCAGTAGCATACATTAAAAGCTAATTGCGCTTAAAACACAGTAGTATACATTAAAGGCTAATTGCTCTCAAAACATCACAAAAGTTTTTTTTTTTTTTTTTATATATATATATACCATATTCTTTATTCACTCTTTTTTCCCATTGCACTTGTGACATCCGGGGGGCGAGAGTGGACAACCTCCCATCGGTGCCTTACAAAAGATGTCATACGCAGTATGACTTATGACAATTAAATATAATTTTTTTTATTTTAATTTTGTTTTTAACAAGATATACAATAACATACTTGTTTATTTACAGATATTTTGTGCATTTTGTTATCTTCGAACGATATTATTAACCAAGAGTGTCTGTTTAATTCATTAAGAATAAAAGGATATATGGAAGTTTTGTCTCTAAATTTTGGTTGTAACCTTATCCGGATATTTTTACATGTCAATTCCATCAAATATATGTTTCCAAAAGTTCCACTTTTGTTGGAATTGGTCTGATTGAGAATTTATCAGGCTTAATGTTTCTTGTTCCACGTAAGCTTTTTTTATTTCCTTTTGAAGGAAAAAGATATTTAGTTTATAGTCATTTTTTGCGCACCAGAAGATATATTTCCTAGTAATCATGAGTATTAGATTTAAGGGCCAAAATTTCTGGTCATTTATTAAATAACCGTGTAATTTCATTAAATTTGTTAGAATTAGATTTATTCCTAGTTTGTTAATGATCCATTCTTGAATATTGACCCATAGTTTCATCACCTCTCTACATTTACAAAATAAGTGCTCCAGATTTTCATCATACTCCCTACAAAATGAGCATGCACTATTCGTATTTATTTTAACCTTTTTTAGGTAATTTTTTGTTCCTAAAATGTTATTCAGTATTCGGTATTGAAACCAAATGACCTTGTTGTCACGTACTGTATAGAAGCAAATTTTGTATATTCGTTTCCATATTTCTTTAGTTGTTATATCTAAACTTTCTTTTTCAATAATATTTGTCCATATTATCTCACATGTTGGATTATCATTTTGAGTTTCGGCATTATTAAATATATTGTAGTAATGTCTACAACCACTCCTGGAATTGAAGAGTACATCTAAGTGAAAAGGATAAGTAGGTCTTTGTAAGGCTGAATTACCTAAGAGTCTATATTTTGACATGAAAAGTTCGATTTTTGCTTTCATTGTATAGTAGTTAAGAATATTGATATTTATGTTATATTTTTTATTTAAGTCTCTAATACTCAAAAGTTTGCCATTTGAATTTATTATGTCGTCCACCAGGTAGATACCTTTCTTGTACCAATCTGGAAAGAATATTATATTTTTAGATATTTGAGAATTGTACCAAATACAATTTCTTAATAGTTCACAATTATTTTGTGGTTGTTGTATTTTATTTAAGGTTTGCCAGTCTTTAAGTACATCTTGCCAAAATTGATTGTGCACTTTCGGAAACACTTTACTGCACCATTGGTCTCCGAAATTTATGATTTGGCCAATATTTTCGTACAATACAGTTATGAGTTTATACCATTGTGAATTAGGTTGAGTAATTAGCCTTTTTATCTAGCTTGTTTTAAGCGCCTTGTCAAAATTGTAAATGTTGATCATTTTCATTCCTCCTTGCATATAACTCAAAGCTGTAGTGGATCTTCTTATTTTATCTGGCTTCCCACTCCATAGGAATTTGTACAAAATAGTATTCAGTGCTTTAAGGAATGATTCTGATCTTGGTATAGAAGATAATAGGTGGACACACTGTGATATTAAATAAGTCTTAATGACTGTAATCTTGCCTAGAGGTGTCAGATATCTGTAGCTCCATGTCTTTACTAACTTTTTAATTTTTTCTAAAGCCTTTGTATAATTGCATTCTGTTATTACTGATAAATTTGTTGAAAATTCTATGCCTAATAAGTTAAAGTTAGTACATCCCCATTCTAATTCTGTAGTAACCTTTAGTTTGTCTTTGAAAAATTTCTTTCGCCCGATCCAGATTACTTTGGTTTTTTCCTTATTCATTTTTAAGCCTGACCAATTTCCGTATATTTCAAGAGTATTTAATGCCGATTGTAAAGAGTGCTGGCTACCATCTAGTATCAGAGTGGTGTCGTCCGCAAACTGTGTCAGTTTAAATTCAACATTTTTTATTTTTAGGCCAATTATGTTTGGGTTGAATTGAATGAGTCTAGCTAGAATCTCAGCTCCGATAAGAAATAGATATGCCAAAATTGGGTCACCTTGTCGACAGCCTCTGTTAATGTTTATTGGTTTTGACAAAAAACCACATTGCACCACATATGCTATTATTTCTGTATTAAAAAGTTTTACCCACTGTATAAAGTTTTTGCTATATCCAAAAAACTCAAGAACGCTATACAGAAATTTCCATGAAAGCGAATCAAACGCTTTCTCAAAATCTATTAACATAAGTAGTCCTGGTATTTTTTTATCCTCTGTTGCATGTAAAATATCATAGATTAGTCTAGTAGACTCGCTTATATACCTTCCCTTTATGAATCCAGTTTGACAGTCTGAGATGACATAATTTAGAGTTTTCTTGAGTCGTTCCACTATGGTTCCTGATGCTAACTTATAAATTACACTTAGTAACGAAATGGGACGCCAATTTTTAATTAACGATCGATCTTTTTTGGCCTTTGGTAAGCATGTTATTATACATTGCCGAAGTGACACTGACAAACATCCCTTTGAAAATCCGCAGTTTATTGCATTTATAATAAAGTGCTTTAACTGCCGCCAAAATACTTTAACAAATTCGACTGTTATGCCATCAATACCTGGTGATTTATTTGATTTCATTTTCTTTAAAACCTGCCCTGCTTCATCAACTGTTAACAGTGTCCCGATGTCCTGTTCTGGGATTTTTGCGTTTGATTTGATACCTAAACTTTCAAGCTTTATACTTTGTAGGGTATCCTCCTTACTTTCAAAAAGGTTGCAATAGTACTGTTGTACCTGGCTTAGTATTCCCTCCTGATCTGTTATAACTTCTCCATGATTTAATCTTACTTTTTTTATTGTTTTTTCGATAAAGTTCTTATTTTCAAGATTTGACATATATTTTGATGGTTTCTCTCCATCTTGTAGCCATTGTAAGCGAGATCTCACTATGTGTCCTTTTAGCTTTTTTGACCTTATGCTTTCCAATTCAGCTTTCTTATCTAATAGTAATGTGGAATTAGCTGTACAATTTGGTTCCTGGGCTTCAAGAGTTTCAATGTCAGATATTAGCTGATTTTCAATTTTTGAGAAGTTTTTCTTTTGGGCTGTAGCAAATTTAATAGTTTCACCTCTTATTCTGAGTAACAACATTTCTAAAAATAAGTCTTGGTCTATTACCATTGCAAAGCTGGTGAAAGTGTTCTTTAAATACTTTAGTTCATACACAGGAATTGCATATTTAAGCTTTTCTTCTTCTATAATCCTATTTATGAGATAGACGTATTCTGGGCATTCTAAAAGACTGTTATTGAATTTCCAGAGGTCTTTGCCCTGTGAGAATTTACTTATTGTCAAATCCAGTTCAATCATTGAATGGTCAGATCTGTAACTGGCTTTAATTTCGCATGTATTGGTTATGTCATGTATATTTGAAGAAGCAAGAAATAAATCGAGTCTTGCCTGCTTTATTGGATTTCTTCTTCTCCATGTATACCTTTTTGTATCAGGATGCAAGTCCCTATAAATATCTGACAAATCGTTCTGTCTCATTAGATCCAAAATAACTTGTCTAGCTCTAGGGTTGTTATCGTGCTTATAATTAAAAGTATCAATTTTATTATCTAGAGCTACATTAAAGTCACCACATAAAATGGTGTAATCTGCACTTACGTTATGTACTAGTTCATTGATTTCTTCAAAGAAGGAAGGGCTGTCATTGTTTGGTCCATACAAGGTTATCAGGTTTATTGTTATTGTGCTTAATTTTATGAGCAAGTTGAGATAGTTACCATTTTTATCTTTGTTGCATGACAATATTTCATATTCAAAATTGTTATTTAACAGAATAGCCACTCCTCGCGAATTTGTTTTACCTCCATTTATATAAACTTCATTATTCCACAAATCCTTTACAGCTAGTATATCATCCTCAATTAAATGTGTATCCTGTAAGCACACAATACTTGTATTCTTATCTTTAAGGTATGAGAGCACGTCTGTTCGTTTTTCAATATTCCTTAAGCCTTGGCAGTTTGCGGACAACAACCTAATACTATTTCCTACACGTGGCATTGTTGTTTTGGCCAGCACTCAATTTGTTAAGCATGCGATCGATATGTAATAAGCAAGGATCGATAGATAATACCAGAAAATGACTTCCATATACCTTTGTGTGGATTATACTATTAACTTTTATCAATAATAAAAAAACAACAAATAGAACATAACATATATACATTATACGTACAGAATAGTATTGTGAAAATTGTCTATTAGTAGAGAAATGTTTATTAATTTAAAAGACGAATTCTTTCCCAAATATAATACATCAATGATAATTTGTTTTTCCTCAGTCTGGCAAGAGTTCCAATTGAGACTTGCACAATAGCACATATGATACATTCCTTTTATGATCAGATATGATTATATGATTCATATATATTGTACACAGCTTATGTAAGGTGTAACACATTAGGCTCATATTAGCCTAAGGCGGGTAATACTATGAAAAACATGAACAACATGTAGATTTCACTTTTGATTCAAAAAACATTGAGACTAATTTGCAGTGACATGCCAACAGGTCACGCCACTCCCATACACATTAAAATTAGCAAATAAATAGGTAGTACTTTGAATAGCAATACACCATCTGTGAATGCCTGGTAATGATAGGTGTTAAAACATCTTTACATATATTGTATCATTTACAACATGTATGTTTTAACTTTATCAGTGAACCAATTATTACCCCAATGGTAGTTATCATTACTCCATTGCAGGGCAATTTTCCTACTTTTCAATTACCGTGTGGGTGACCCACAGCATGGTAATGATAGGTGTTAAAACATCTTTACATAAATTGTATCATTTACAACATGTAAGTTTTAACTTTATCAGTGAACCAATTATTACCCCAATGGTAGTTATCATTACTCCATTGCAGGGCGATTTTCCTACTTTTCAATTACCGTGTGGGTTAGTATATATCCTATCCTATAATAGCATATCATGCCACACACACCTATCGTTTGGGTATATCTATACAACTTTAAATCACCTCTATTTGCATATTACCCCAATGGTAGTCATCATTACTCCATTGCAGGGCAGTATATCCTACTTTATGGTTACGACCACTTACCAGGTGTGTTAGTGTATACTTTATCTCAAAATAACGTGTTATGACACACATTGCTCCCATATTCACATACAGCCGGGTAGCATTTTTGCATTGCCCTCCAATCAGATCAAAATAAAATAAAGTACTGGCTGTTCGTAAAAATGATACCCTTATTTTACATTACATTGTGAATTGGTGTTTATCTCATATCAAAATTATGCACTTAGTTTGCATATTCTACAACACATTGCACAACATAAAGTACCTACTGTTAATATTAAAAACACTAAATCGCCTCTAATGGTTATCACTTCATACTAATAGGTCATACCACACTCATACACATTAAAATTAACAAATAAAAAGGTAGTACTTTGAATAGCAGTACACCATATGTGAATATTTGGTAATGGTAAATGCTAATACCTCTTTATATAAATTGCATCATTTACAACATGTATGTTTTATCTTTATCACTGAACCAATTGTTACCCCAATGGTAGTTATCATTACTCCATTGCAGGGCAATTTTTCTACTTTTCAATTACTATGTGGGTTAATATATATCCCATGCTATAATAGCTTGTCATGACACATGCACCTATCGTTTGGGTATATCCATACAGCTCTAAATCACCTCTATTAGCATATTACCCCAATGGTAGTTATCATTACTCCATTGCAGGGCAGTGTATCCTGCTTTATGGTTACCAGGTGTGTTAGTGTATACTTTATCTCATAATAACGTGTTATGACACACATTGCTCCCATATTCACATACAGACGGGTAACATTTTTGCATTGCCTTCCAATCAGATCAAAATACAGTAAAGTGCAGGCTGTTCATAAAAAAATGATACCCTTATTTTACATTACATTGTGAATTGGTGTTTATCTCATATCAAAATTATTATGCATGATAATTTGCATATTCTACAGCACATTGCACAAAATAAAGTACTTACCGTTAATAATAAAAACACTAAATCACCTCTATTAGCATATTACCCCAATGGTAGTTATCATTACTCCATTGCAGGGTAATTTATCCTACTTTATGATTGCCAGGTGATGTTTTAGTGTATACTTTATCTCATACTAACATGTTATGACACACATTGTTCCCATATTCACATACAGCCGGGTAACATTTTTGCATTGCCTTCCAATCAGATCAAAATAAAGTAAAGTACCTGCTGTTTATAATCAAACGATACTTATATTTTACATTACATTGTGAATTGGTGTATAACTTATATCAAAATTATTATGCACGATAATTTGCCTATTCTAGAACCCATTGCACAAAACAAAGTACCCACTCTTAATAATGAAACAAAATTTATATCCTACATTATAGGTATGTTAGTGTATACTTTATCTCATACTAACATGTTATGACACACATTGCTACCATATTCACATACAGCCGGGTAACATTTTTGCATTGCATTCCAATCAGATCAACATAAAGTAAAGTACCTGCTGTTTATAATAAAACAATACTTATATTTTACATTACTTTGTGAATTGGTGTATAACTCATATCTAAATTATTATGCACGATAATTTGCCTGTTCTAGAACACATTGCACAAAACAAAGTACTCACTCTTTATAATGAAACAAAATTTATATCCTACATTATAGGTTTTGAATGGAGTAGTTAATTTATTTTAATACACCTTTCAACGCTTTATCTATTTTTTCACAGAAAAAGGTTCTGAGTACCACAGCTCCTTTATCAGACAAGTGCAGACCATCACAAGCAAATAGCTCCTTTTTTAAACATTTATTTTTATCAAAGAAGGGTTTGTAGGACAGGATGAAGAAAACTTTATCTTGATTACTCAGCTTTTTTAGAATTTGATTGTAACTTTTCCTGACTAAGTGACGTCGGTCATGATCCCAGGTTCTTGGAATGATTGCGGATATAAGAATAACTGCTTCTTTGTTTACTTCTTTAATCAGGTTTATTAGATCTTGGTAAGTATCTCTAAAAGTAGTTGCACTTCCGGTTGCTGGCGGGGGGTTTAGGGATGCAATCTTGAAGTCATATTCTTCTTTAGAATATTGGCCATTTAACATCTTAAGATACAAAAACCACTCATCCTTTTGACTTAGCCAGTTTGTTCCAACATGGAGGACGATTACTCTATAATGCATGATGGAACTTGCACACCTCTTAATATACTCAATAGTGTTTTGTGGTGTGCCACCTCTTCTTGTTATAACATTAGTGTGTGCCATTTGGAAGAATCCTTTTGTAAGGGAGTCTGCCAAGATTAGAGAGTTGTGGTGCTGTTCTGAAAAATAATAAGGTTTATGTACAATTATACTTGTTCATATTGTAATTTTGATATATCAAGTGGCGGTAGGTTATGCCGCTGCAGTTGACAAATTGTCATTCACTATCTTTCATTAAGTTCATTAAACATCAGGAAAAACGGGAATAGTATAGTTTATAAATCATCTATACGCAAATCAGGTTGGTATTTTTGTATATATTTTTTATACATATTTTAGGATTAATCTTCACAATGATTAAGCATCAGGGGGTACAGGTTAATAGCTAGGACAAAGTGTGTAAATGAAATTAACCTTCATAATGTACAAATCTAAAGTGGTACAGTTTATTAATTGTACAACGTGTGTTAACCACTCTCTGTACACTATGAAATTAACATTCAACAATAGCTAGGACAAAGTATGAAAATGAAATTAACATTCATAATATACAAATCTAAAGTGGTACTGTTTATTAGATATACAACATGTGTTAACCACTCTCTGTGTACTATGAAATTAACATTCACAACATACAAATCAAAGTGGTACAGTTTATTAGCTGTACAACATGTGTTAACCACTCTCTGTACACTGTTTATTAATGTATTTTATGTAGTGCTTTCGTGCCTATGCCTCAACCGTGTTTCAATACCTTCGAGTCCATATCTGTTCACCTATCCACAGGCAATGCTCAGGATATTGTTTTCCATACTGTGTATAGGCCTCCCAATGTTTCCAAAGCCAATTTCATTGAGGATTTCAGTTCCTTTGTCGAAGGTGCTGCCTTATCATGTTGTGAAAATGTAATATTAGGTGATTTAAATCTACACCTGGATAAACAGGACGGTTGGTCGCAGAAATTCAATGATTCCCTCTGCCAATATAATTTCACCCAAATTATTGATTCCCCAACACACATTCATGGCCATATATTAGATGTCATATGTGTGAGGGACACCTTTTCAAAGGCACTCTGCGCTAAGGTTATAGCTGGGCTATCTGACCATTTTGCCATCACTTTTTCGGTCAATATACCTATTGAGGTTCCCTGCAAATTTAGACAAGTTAATACCCGGAAAATTCACAAGATAAACATCACGGATTTTAAAGAGGACATCCTGAATTCTGATCTAATCAAGCATCCTCACAGAACAGCCAGTTTGCTCAGTCACCAATATTTCAACACCTTGCGCAGCATTCTAGACAAGCATGCCCCAATAAAGAGGAAAATGGCTCCAGTGCACCCCGACAAAGGCTTTGTGAATTCAGACATCCTCTCAGCAAAGCGTCTGAAGCGCAAGTGTGAGCGAGTATGGCGCAGTAACAACTCTGCAATCAACCGGAGAAGATATCGAGCTGCTGTCAATCGCTACAATTTCCTACTGGAACAATCAAGACGCAGGCACTATTCCACTGTCATTGCTGAAAATAATGGTAACCCCAAGGCTCTGTGGAACACTTTCAAGAAAATCTTGCACAAAACCTCAACTATCATCCTACCCGATCATATTAGTCCTACTGATTTAGCTAACACTTTCGGTCATTTTTTCAGTGACAAAATTGTGAAAATCAGAGTTGCTTTAGAGTCATCAGTGCCTGTTTCCCTCACAATACCGAAGAGTAATAGCAGTGCCCTGACCTCTTTTGAGCCTGTATCTGAGGATGACATCCTCAAAATCCTAAGGTCATCCAACACCAAATCATCCGACCTGGACCCAATCCCTACCGCACTAGTCAAAGAGTGTGCGGACATTTTGGTCACTCCAATCACCAATATTATAAACTATTCACTCAAAGAAGGGAGTTTCCCAAACTGTTTCAAAACAGCATATGTCACCCCTCTTCTCAAGAAACCAAACTTAGACAGAAATCTCCTAAAAAACTATAGACCGGTATCCAACCTTAGTTTCTTATCCAAACTGATCGAAAAAGTAGTTGCCAAACAGTTAAATAATTATATCGATAGCGAGGGGCTCTCCAATGTCAACCAATCCGCTTACAGGAGACTCCATTCCACAGAAACAGCGCTGTTGAAAATCCAGAATGACATTGCTGCTTCGTTGGACTCTGGTAAGGCTGTTGCACTCACACTGCTAGACCTCTCAGCGGCATTTGACACTATCGACCATGACATTCTTTTTAATTCCCTAAGAGATTGGTTTGGGGTTGATGGCACTGTGTTGAGGTGGATCAGATCCTATCTCTCAAACCGGAAACAGAAGGTTAAATTAGGAAATAGCTTTTCAGATGTGTTCTCACTTCCGTATGGTGTGCCTCAGGGTTCTGTCCTGGGCCCCCTCCTTTTTACCCTTTACACAACCCCTCTCAGTAATATCATTTCCAATTTCAATGTCACCCACCATCTATATGCTGATGACACCCAAATATATCTAGCATTGGACAATAGGAATTTTGATTCCAGTTTCGCTGAGCTTACAGAGTGTCTCACATGTATCCAAAACTGGATGGCTGGCGTGAAATTGAAACTCAATCCCGAGAAAACTGAATTTATTATAATAGGTGATAGACAAGCCAGAGAGTCCCTCATAAATAAATTCCCTACTCAACTTCTCGGAAATTCTATTTCCCCTACTGATACAGTCAAGAACCTGGGTGTAATTTTTGACTCTGGAAACACCTTTTCCAACCACATAACTAATATGTGTCGAGCCTGCTACTACCACCTTAAGGACCTAAGACGTATTCGTAAATTCCTCAGTGTGGAAACTGCAGCCTTGCTTGCAAACTCAATGATCAGTAGTCGACTTGACTACTGCAATTCCCTACTTTATGGCATCAGTAAGTACAACGTTGCTAAACTCCAAAAGATACAAAATGCCCTTTGTAGAATTGTTTTTAGACTTGATAGAACTAGCCATGTCACTCCTTTTCTTCAAAAACTACACTGGCTTCCTATCACTTACCGTATATTGTTTAAGTACAATCTAATTACTTTCAAGGCTATAAATTTCTCTCAACCCATATACCTATCATCCTTGATCAAAACCAGTTGTCTAACACGTGGAAATCGTCTTTCTCTTTCCTCAGCCTCTCACAAAAAGGCCAACGGTAGGAGAGGTTTCGTAGTGGCTTCCCCCATAGAATGGAACAGACTCCCACAATCAGTACGATCACAACAAACAATAACAGGTTTCCGTAGCCAGCTAAAGACCTACTTGTTTAGATTAGCATATCCTCCACCATAGTACATCTCCCTGGCGGGCGCTAACCTTGGATCATGACCTCGAACGTCCCTCGACTTTCCCTTTTTGATTTCAAGCGCATTAGAGGATGTTGCATCAATTTTGCGCTATATAAATGTTTCTATTCTGTTTCTATTCTATTTCTGTAATGATTTTGAATCGTTTAGATCCTAAATTTGGTCCTGCATGTTTTCTTGTGACTGCCAAGAAAGTGTTTGTAAACCCTTGTTCCTCAATTAGGTTTAACAACAATTTTGATGCAGCCCATTCTCCTCCGTCACTATTTCCCGTAATTTTCATTCCTGAGGGGTCAGATATGCTGTACGCATATATTAGATGGTCACTCTGGGCTACTGCGGGGATTTGAAAAAGACTGTCTTTTGCTGATGCCGCCTCGGCTATTGAGAATACTTGTATTGCATGTCCTTGGAATGTACTTCCATTGATTTCTTTGAGTTCTGTGTGTTTCAAGTCCGATTGTGGTCTAGGTAGAGCGCATGGGGTTGTAACGAGGGTTTTTTTTTTGAAGGCATCTTCTACCACCTTAGTACCCACTATCAACTTATCTTTAATTAACTTCACCTGAGTATCTGAATCTTTATACAGCTCTTTGTATTTTTTTAGCGAGTCTTTTTGAATCGATCTGCGCTCTCTCATTTCTGAAGGGAAATGGTCTGTAATCCTGATCGAAGCTGATTTTTGTACTTTTCTATAATGATCCATAACTGTTTTTTTGGATCTTTGTGTACTAAAGCAAACAACTAGGGGTCTCGGTTTTTCGCCAAATTTATTTCCGATCCTAAAAGCATTGTCTATTTGGATCACACTGGCTAGGTTGGTTTGGCTGTATATGCAATCGTGGTTGATTTGTAACTTATTGGTCATAACGTCTGTTACAATAGTTGATTCTGGCTTTCCTTGTACTTCCGGTACATTATAGAGAACTATATCATTTTGCAGTTCTTTCCATTTGACCTCCCCTAATTTAACCTTAGCCCTTTCTATTTGACTTTCTAGGTATACAATTTTGCCGTTTGCTGAAGCGAGGCCTGTTTTTAGTTCATTATTTTCCGCTTGCAGCCTACTAACCTCTTTTTGTAATGATTGGAGGTGATTTACAACAAATTGCCATCTTTCCTCTGCATCGGTAGGTGGGTCTGTAATTATCATTGGCATAGTTGATTCATTCAGCTTAACTAAGTTTGTAACATGCACTTGACTATTCAGTTTACCTGTGTCCTTGGTGGTTGGCCCACTTGCACCTTCATTTATTTCCATTTTAGCGCTCTTGTAATCTTTTTTAACTGTAGGGCTTGGGGTGCTTCCTTCTGAAATCGGTCTTTTCTTTGGCATAGGAGTATTAACTGACATTTAATCTTTATACTTTTAGCATCTAATAGTAGCTATAGTGTATACAAATAATTAATCTTTGAGTTGTATCCTGATTTGTAGTTCATTACTCATTCTTCACAATAGTAACATGATTTTTATTACAAGTTGTCTTTAACTGACAGTATTAACTGACATGATTTTTACTATGAGTTGTCTTTAACTGACAGTATTAACTGACATTTAATCTTTATACCTTTAGTATGAAGTAGTAACAATACTGTATACAAATATTTAAACTTTCTTTTTCACTAATAATAATCTTTGAGTTGTATCCTGACTTGTAGCTCATTCCTTATCCTTCACAATAGTAGCTTGATTTTCACTATTTTCACTATAAGTTGTCTTTAAACAAAGAATTTATGTTATATCTGATGTATAGCTCACTAGTTCATTCCTGCTTGTTTACGATAATTCCCGCTATTTTAATACAGGAATTCGGGTATTATCGCCCACTTAGTTTCTTTGTGTTTTAACACTATATTTTGGCACTTTTAAATTCTACTTTTCAGTCATATTGTCCTTTTTGTTACGAGTTTTAACAGGGAAATCTTTTCCTCTCCACAATAGACATAATGAAAGACTTTCACATTGTTTTTACTGCAAAGACGAAACTTCGAAGTGGCCACGCTAACGTCACCTTACCAAAAGTTAATATCCACTCTGCAGAGGCTATGCATTTCATATAATTGCACTTTTAATAATTCTGACATAAACAGAAATATAAAGGATATAGCTTAAAAGGGATTGATCACAGCATCAAATTATCTTTGATGTGTGTTAATCACACTTAGTCAAATATAATAGCTCTCATCATTATACATAATTGTACAGGAGTATCCCCTCTTTAGTCAATATTTACACAGACCAGATTATAATTCAACACAATTTTAATTAAGGCATGCAGTCTCTGTTAAAAAGGACCCATTATTCATCTGTTTTATTAATCCTGAAGAAATATCTTTATCTACCCAGTTGAATGCTTTCTGCAGGTCTAAAAATAAGTTCTAATTACAAAGGTTTTTCAATTGGGGGCCGATTTGCCCAGGGCCGAATTTTAAGGGGGCCGATTTGCCCAGGGCCGATTTGGCAAAGGGCCGATTCATCCAGCTCCCCTTTTGCCCAATGCCTATTGCTGCAAATTATATTACCGGTAGTGTAAACATCAAATCTTGGAAGGTATAGGCATTCTTGTAGACAGTTAAGCCTACAAATAAAACCTCTAACCGCGGGATGTACCGGCTATAGTCTGACTGAGGCATTAGAGGATGTCTACGTCAAATCAGCCCTTTGTAAATATTTTAGTTTTACATTTGACATAGGAATGAATGTTTCTGAGTGACCTTTAACACTTCATCTTTGGGCCTTAGCTTTCTCGCTAATATATATGTATGTAATTTGTACATACTAGCCATACTGAAATCAATGATTTTTTTTTCTTTTGGTTTACCAAACCTTAGAAAACAGCCGGCCCTTCAAGAGGGACGCCTGAGACTAAACAGACATGATGCAGTACTCGCTCATATTCTGGTTGTTATCGATGGTGACACTGCTGTGGATCAATACAGGACATTGTGAAGGTATTTACATTTCAACAGTTTTTATCATTTACCGTCTGAAAAAAACAACAAAGCTGGTTTAGGCATCTTAACTGTCTGCGCCAAAGGAGGTTATTTGGAACCCGTTGCTACAAACGTCAGTGTCAAGTGGTTAGTTAAATACCACAAAGTTCATTCAGACTTCCACAAAATGCATTGGTCAATAGACATTATTCAATAAGCAGTGTTTTACCCTGGTTTTGATGTTTATTCAAAACACCAAAAGAAACACCAAAACACTACATATTTGGAAGAGGCCATTTTCGTTCAAGGTTTTCAAGGCTTTACTATATTGAATAGACCGTGCATGTCATTTTACAAATTAATTAGTCACAGAGTGGCTTTGATTGGGAAATTTTTTTCTGTTAGAGGGACATCTGATTTTTGGTTTCCCTCTATTTTAGGCACATTTAATTTTTTCAGAATAGATCTAAAGCTCTAAGTTCCAGCATAATATTACCACTTTGAAAACATTTTGTTGTAGATCTATTTTTCTTTTTTAGTTTAAAGAAAATAGTTATGTATTTTAAGTTGTTAGATAAAAAAATGTGCATTCTAAAAGGTAAGTATGTAGCAATAAAGAAAAAAAATGACTTTCAGTAAAACAGATCATCTGTTTCTGGAAATAGATAGTTCCAATCTAATCCAGCAATATATGTGTACATCAAACTTGTGACTATGAATATATTCAACATAGCATATTCTATGTGATAAACACCCGGGGTCAGTTTGAAAAAAGGAATTTAGCCCAGGGGCCAAAGGTGACTTAGCTAATACTCTGGTCTTAAACTTTAAGACCACAATAAAATAAATTACATCAGCCAGCCAATCAAACTACAGCTTACAATAGTTACAACCAAAAACAATCCTATGTGATAACAAGCATTCTAACATGACACGGGTGTGTCCGCGATTCTGATTGGCTAAGACACAAAAAAATTGCTCTGCAAAACCCCGCATAACCTCATGAGTTCTATTTTATCGCTCACAATGCTGCTCCGCAAAAAGAAAACTTGAAGTAACAGCCTAGATTTTTTCCATTAAATAGACAAATAATGGTAAACACGATATTCACGGATTCTTACATTTGAATATAGAATATACTGATATGAATGTGCTGAAGTTTAAGGACCTTTAACAAAGAAAAGGGTTATCTTAATTTGTGGCTCTTCCAATAATTCAACAGCACCCTCGATAAAAAAATCTTTATAGAATATTCATATATTTTTCTATAAAATAGCTTCAAAACTAATTTTTATAAGATCTTCTAAAATGTCATGTTAGAATAGAAATAGACGACTCCAAGCTCAGGGTTATAGGCGATTTTACAGTGATTAACGCATTAGAATCACTCAGGCTCCACCTTCGTGATCCTAATATCGCTAATCGTTGTAAAATCGCCTATAACCCCTCGTTCATCGTTGTCTATTTCTATAACATATATCTGCTAGTTTTTTCTATCATGTCTTATTTTAACTGCAGAATTAGGCTCTGCTGACTATTGAAATGTGAAGAAATTGTCTGCTCAAAAATGTAAGATATAAAGTTGAAATGTTACAGTAAATTACATCATTTATAAAAATATACTGTAATTTATCTTTTCATAATTAATCTTGATCATATTTAAGACCTATTTTAAAAACTTAAGACTCATACCGACCAGTGTTAAAGTTATCGCCTTAGCTAAGCCTGCAACTGGTCTTAACATTTTTGTGAATGCGGCTAAGACTAACACAAAAGTCTTAGCATATTTTTCTCAGAAACAGATACAAAGTTTTAACTCTGAGCCTAAACCCTGCCTAAGATCTTTCACTAATACCGGTTTAGGTTTTGCACTGAACCTGTTCCCCAACAATACATACCAAATAGCACAGTTCAAAGGTCAAAGTTAGGGTTTTCAAAACCCATTTAACATCCAGGATCATATTGGGACAGGCTGTCAGATATTTGTGAGATTATATTTGACATTCATTTGATTCATGTTCAGTGACAGGGATCAACAACATTTTGTTTCAGATTGCTCCTGAAAATAAGCTATCTACTGAAAAAATTAAAACATCCATATGGTCTTTATGTTTTAATTATTGACTGATTCAGTTATAAGATTGTCATAAAGAGAGCATTTATTAAACAAGAGACAATTAGTTACAAAATTTTCGGTATCTGTAATGATTTGTATTCAATCTCAGATGTAGGTCAGTATTGTGAAAGAAAGTGATGAATGAAAACCCAGCGATAACTCAAATCTTTAATTATTAAATAAATTGTTTATGTAAGATTATGACAATAAAAAGATTAAATATTTCTATTTCCACATACATATTTGACTTGCAACACACATAACTATTTGGCATGTGAGGCTGGTTAAAACCACTGAAATATAAATGCATTGAAATATAGGTTTTTAAATTTAAGTTGCAACATTAAGAGGTGGATTTTACAAACTAATGGTAAAACTCTTACAACCAAACTAAGTGCATTTTTGTCAAAATATCACATTTGTTCACTAACAGTTTCTAGTTGGTAAGTGAAGAATGAATATTTTATATTATATGTAGAAGTTTGGTGATTTATGTTTATTGAACTTTAAAAGATGATGATAACAATTTAGTGAATTATTTCAAATGACATGCATAGATATTCATATTTAAGAATATCAAATTGTTCATCAGAATACCTTTTCACTTTAAGTTTTAGGTAATTTTTGTCAGTGAACATAAAATTAAAAACCAGTCTGATTCCCTTACATCCCTAACATAATTAAAGAATCACATTTACCATTTGTGACACATGACCAGTTAACATACTAACGACCAGGGACGGGATTCACAAAGATTCTTAAATAAGAGTTCTTACTTAAGTACAACATTTATGGTTAAATATAACATCGGGATTCACAAAGATTCTTAAGTAAGAATTCTTACTTAAGAATCTTTGTGAATCCCGGCCCAGGAGTTTTGGTGGAAACTCTGGCAGAAACACCAGGTTTACATTGATTTTAATGGACTGGGGGATATGCAAATTACATTGGTGTGGGGTAAAACACCACTTATTGAATAATGTCTAGTGAGTATGTGACTCTCTTATGCTTCAGGCACAACCATAAGTTCATTATATTTTCAGGTTTGTAGTATGTCTGTGCTGCACTGTGCTGTAATAAAGCTTCTGATCAAGAAATATATGCACTATTTAATTTTAATTAACGTATCAATGCAGTATATTATCATGTGTGGATAGGCTTAAAATGTTCTTACTTTAAAAGTTTCCTACCAGTTTATTAGGTGGCTCCAGTAGCGTATTGTCTAGCTTCACAAATGAATACCTTCCCCTCTCATATATCGCCATTCATTCACATTCTATCCAAGACAACTTGTGGTAAATCACTGACGACCTGTCCCAATATGAGTCTTGCTGGTACAATAGATGTAACCCCAAACCTTGACCTTTGACCTTATAGCAAAACTCTTAACACCCCATCTTCCTCAACCAAACTTCACATTTTTGCAGCCAACAGGGTAGTAGCATATGTATAAGACAGGATGTCCACACAAACCATTTTGTTGACAATACGCTATCTCCTAACTATGAAAGAGTAGAAGGGCCAACCTGACAAAATTTTTTATCTCGATTTATCAACTTACTAACTTGATAAAACATCTTAGCTATTTTGATTTATCGACTTACTAACTTGGTAAATCGACTTCAGTATCTCGATTTATTGACTTACTAACTCAATCAATCGACTTAGCTTCAGGACCAATTACAAACCAGGTACAGAGCATTAAAAGTATGTGGTTTGATATAAGCTGTTTTCATATCACAAACATCTAATACCAATTTTAAGGAGCCATAGGTATTATAAGTATCAAGGACCATAATAAGGCTTGAAGGAGGGGACCAAGGTCAAATGTAAATCCACAAAAAGATTCAGGCCACATGATTACCAATAAGTTTTGAGATCCCAAGGGAGATACAGGGCATTATAAGAACACTTTATACAGAACAGGGAGCTGGACAAACTGGCCCTTTGTCAAATCAGCCCTCAGCAATATGGTCGACTTAAAACTTGGCACCTACAAACTCTCCCCAAAGTGAAAAACAAAAGTAATAAGTGATGCAATAAGAATACTTTGATAGAGCTTAATCTCCACCAGATGACAGACTCTAGGGCTAGCATTTATTTATGAAAAGTACATTGGGTAAGCCTGTATCAGGTTAGCATCCCTTAGTTGTAACCTTGTTCCCCTGATATACAAATAATGGTGAATGATTTCTTCTATGATCATGTTTTGTTTGTTTCAAAAGTGTGACTGACACATATCAAAGACATTTGGATGTTGTTATGAATTCATTTAATCTATGTCATTAAGAAACTTATTTAGATACTTATTCATATTATTTCTTAAGTGATAATTAGCAACAGAGTACATTACATTTAAAAAGGCAATTGCCTTGTTGGAGATCAGGTGCTATAAATGTTTTATTAGATTACCTTTTAGATCAAAGTCATGGCTTTTCAGTTCACTAGTGATTCAAGGTGAAACATCTATGTAACATTGAAATACATAAGTTGATTTATTGAGTTAGTATCTCAATAAATCGAGGTATCTAAGTCGATTTATCAAGTTAGTAAGTTGATAAATCAAGATAGCTAAGTCGATAAATCAAGATAGTATCTCGATAAATCGAGATACCTAAGTCGATTTATTGAGTTAGTAAGTCGATAAGTCGAGAGAGCTAACTTGATTTATCAAATTAGTATCTCGATAAATTGACGACAAGGCAACAAATTGAGATAACTAACTCGATTTATCGACTTACTATCTTGATAAATCAAGATAACTAAGTTGATTTATCGAGTTACTAAGTAGATAAATCGAGTTTTGTCATGTTGGGCCTTCTACTCTTCCATACCTAACACATACTGCTAAAACGACAACTTTCTGCAAAATCAGGGCACACCAAATCAAAAATCCTATGCTTTCCCCTTGCCAACCAGCTCAGGTCATACAGGAGCAAGTCACTTGTGATGCGAGTTTCGAATTTGAAAATACATTGTGTCAGTATTAGGATGTATATTAGGTGGATTAAAATTGTGCATAAACAAAATGTTAATGATCAAAGATATGGCTTGTACATTACAGAGAATTGTGTTCTAAATAAATGTCTTATAAAGAAAAAAGTCAAAGTTAGGGTTCGACGTCCTGTTCCAAAACCAGGGACAGGCTCCCAGCAATGCCACTTGCAGAAAACCCATCAGGTACTGGCAGATTTTTCATTTTTAAAAGCAAATTTTGATCATTTTCGACAAATATGTGATAATCATTGAAAATTATACCTATTATATCTACCAGTTTCACATGAGTTTCTGAAACATTTTATTAGTACATGCATGGTTTTTATGTTAAAGTGATTCACACATTAAAATTGTACTTCTCTTCAAACTATTCTTGTTTACACTTATTTGAATTTTCTAGCATGATATCTTCCAAGAAGGTGTAGATTTTATTACTGACAAATCATCATCGTGGAAAGTCATTATCTGATACTGAGTATCAGGGTAAAAGTGTCAAGAAACCAACCATGTGAAGAACTGTCTGTAGCCTTTGAAAGGCGCGGATATTACATCCCTTGTTCACGTATAGAAATTTGTCATGCGAAATGTATGGCAAACATTGGGCTGTCACACCTATAAAGGTTTCAGTTTAGGCATCGAATCAGCTTCTCAACCAGCACAATATCTTAGTCTAAACGATAATTGTCTCTCAACACTGATAATATGAGACGAAAAAAATATTTTATCAAAGGATCCCTGGTACCAACACGTCACTGTGCTGATAGTAATATGGATAAAAAGGGACCAGGCATTGTCTCTCCAAAATAACTTAATCCTCTGAAGAAAGATACCAGTCATCACCAATGCTTCTCATAGTTTGTCTGGCGTGGTACTTGCCGTGGATTCATTGACTAATTATGTTTGATTATTTGATTAATTGATTTTATTCTAAGGCTAATGCTGTCATGTTGCTGATTTGATTGATAAGCTGCTTTATCAGAGGGTTTGATACCAGAAACTTCCTATTATAATTCTTAAACATTGTTCATATCCACTTATTTCCACATTCTTAATTCTAAAGCTGTTGCGTCTATTTTGAGTATATATACACAGTTCTTGTGCTGTGCCTTATAGCTTTAATGTTATAAATGATCTGTGCTTGGGTAAATGTGTAACTGGCTTTGTCAAAAAGAGTGGTGGTGGCATAAAACACCTTTATTTTGTACCTGTCCTAATATTAAACCCACTTGTCAAACTGGGCCCACAAAAAAACCTTACACATTATAGTCTTTGTGAAAAAAACAAGTTTATGATGAAGGGGAAGTCACTTGTGTTTCAGTATTGTGCAGAGGACTTGTCTATCGATACGATACTATCAAATGCCTTTGTTAAATCAATGAAGTTTTAATGAATGCTTAAGTTCCACTCTCTTTATTTAATTATTTGTATAAAGGTGGGAATATGATTTGTGTAAGCATTCATTTTGTTGATCCAGCACATTCTTTGTGGGAGACAAGACTTTATTTCTGTCATTATTTATAACCAGTTTTGAGTTTAGCCCGACATGCATCAAAACAAATTATTTAAAAAGACAGCATTTTATTTTTATTTTACCATGAAAAGAAGTTCAATTGAAATTACACCAATCACTTTTTACCAGCACGCTTATAGCAATTAGCCATTGATAAAATCATTATATTTTTTTCTTTCCTTTTTACTAGATCTGTGATTTTCTTCCAATAAACACGAAAAGAAATACTATAACAAGGAGGTTTACCTTTGTTTAATATGTATTTGGTTTAAGTTATTTAAGTATGATTGATAGGTTGTCACCCACTTGGTTTCCTGTTTAGATTTATTTGATATTTTTGCTTGTGTACATGTTTGCTTAAATGTCAAGTCAACATTTGGGTGTGTACTTATTTTACCAAAACCAGTTTTCATACATGGCCTCACTATTCCTTTTGTGTAATTGTGTTATGGATAAAGAGTATGTTCACAATCGGAAGTCATTGGTTCAAATCTTATCCGATCTTACTGTTACAGCCCTTTAACCCCTGTAGCCACAGATTTTAAGAACCATAAAATAGTCCTGAGTATGTCACTCTTTGCTGACACGTATCTTGCTTGGAAATAATTACTTACTTTGAAGCAGAATATCATTGATTATGGAACTGGAAAAATAATTCCAGATAAACAAGATAGCTTAAAAACGGTGGTATAAATTACTAGCTGTGACACTTAACACAAAGAAGCCACTGTTTTCTTTCCACATGTGTTGATTTGATTAGTGACTATTAAGGTCTGGCTTTCTGCATAATTAGCTGCCTGTAACTAGGTACAAACGTATGGCTAACACCAGTCTCAGGTGTTTTTCTGACCCCTGTGCTATGATAGCTATGTTAATGTAGATCGCCGTGAGAAGAATTGCCTGGTTGTAAGACAGAAATAATAGCCCATACGTCAAGTTAGCCTTGCTTGAGGCTCAAATTTGCACGATATCTTTTCAAACATGCACACAGATATTTGGTATTCATAAAGCACTCATACATTTTAAGAGATAGAACTTATCTTTCTCTTAGCTGTATGCTGCTATAAAAGTCAATACATCTGAAGTAGAAAAAATTTCCTAACTGCAAAGAAACTTCACCAAGGCTAACGTCAAGTGAAAGGTACTCCTACAATTAATACAGATTTAAAAATTCTTTAATATAATAATTATTTTTTTATTTATTATTATTATTATGTATTTATTTATTTGTTTTTTTGAGTTGTTTTTTTAGGGTGGGTGGGTGGGGGGTGTCATCTGTATAATAAAGAGAAAGGGGGACCGTTCAAGAGTAAAGTAAATGACTGTAAGAACGCCTGAAAAATAATTTCAACTAAGCAACTGTTTTTCTTTATGTTAAGTACATGCATTTTTACCGTATTGCCAAAGTGATTATATAACTGGTGGCTTAGTATGTTTGCAAAATAACTCCAAAAATTATGTGCATATTTTGATACACTTTTTCAGGATATGTCGGCAAGTGCACACAAGGGACAGAATATTAGATTTTAGTGGTGATCTGGATCCAGGAATGTTCTTTTTTATTAATGTGCTCACAAGCAATATTGAAGGTTTTGGTCTTGACAGAGGTATGCACTCTAAGAGTGTTACTGTTTCTTTAAAAATGACAAAAATAAATAATTAAAGTTCTTTAAAATTAGGACATAATTACTTCAAATTAAGAATTAGATCAACTTTGTACGGTTATCAAAATATAATCTTAACTGTTTTAAAACTGTTTTTTTTTAAATATGGCATAAGATCACAACAATATTTCATAGAACAGTGTTTCACGTTTGAGCCCTGGTCTAACTTATTCACTTGATTTCTGTGTAATGGCTCTGTTTAAAAATGCACAGTTTTGTAGAAGCCCTACAGTGATTTTAGTCTTAAAAGCTTTGTGTTTAGAAAGCTGTCAAAACATAGTTATAATATTACTATGATTACCTGAGTTTAAATTACCTATTATTATTACTGCCATCCCTTCTACACAGACAATGTCAATGGATGCAAGTTTCTTGGCCAACACCCAAAGGCTTTGTGGATTGAAAAAGTTTATATTTCTGACATATTTAAATTAGAGAGAATTGACATTCCAAAAGAGCCGGTCTTGGTTGACACCTTAAGAGTTTGATATCTGTTTCTTTTCAAGTATGAAAAAGTAGTGCATCTTTTTTAGTTCCATAAAAAGTGACCTATTAAGCAATGTTTTGTCTTTCAACTCTGTCATCAAATTGTAAGGAGTCTTTTTCTCGGTTTCTCTATCTTTGAAAAGTTCCAGTATCTGTGAAGAGTGTGATGTATTAAATCAGATTCTCTGACGGGTTGAAGATAGTCTGAGGAAAAACAGCAGCTATTTCATCCGTGGAAATTTTAAATAAATATCAATCCTTTGGTTCAAGTTTTCTTTAAAATTCATATAAATGGAGCACTATGTCTGAGGTTACCAACTGATCCTTTAGAATTTGAGGAATTATTCAAAACAAAATTGTTCCACATCAGCTAATATTATATCATCGTTAAAACTTGTACTATGAGGTATATGTATAAGGTAGACTGTATTATTAGTTTGGATCAAGTAGGATTGCATTAGTTTGCTGTACACAGGCATTCGTACTTGTTAATCCAATTTGTGGCATTTCAAGAATTAATGAAAAAATGCAGAGAAGCATAAACTATATATATATATATATATATATATATATATATATGTATATATATGACTCAATGCAATCCAACTTATCTCAATAACATTGGGTCAAATCAAAGAAGTTGAGCCCTACAGCAGTCATATTGTGCATATGTGAAATCATGTTGGTGATATGTCTAATCATATTAAAATTGTTTTGGTCGAGTTTAAACGTCCTGGGCATTCCTACTCCAGTGGGATTAGTTGGGATAAGTTCCCTGATAAATCAGGTAGAAAGTAGTCTAGCCCCAAGGGTCAGGATGCATTTGAATTTTTACTCATTTTTGGCAGATTTTAGCAGTTTTCTACACCCTATCCTCTCTTACTTTAAAGTTAGGGTCTCTGTCCTGAGACTGTTATATGAATAATAACTACTAGTCCTTGATACAATGATTCCATTTTACGATGAATTGGTAACTGGGCAAATTATTTAACATACTTAATAACATGTTATTTGCTCTGGATTGTCTTTTTTACAGTTTTTTAAGTGCTTTGTGGCCAATTGATAAGCAATTTTGACATCTAATCACAAACTCTCACCTCTGTGTGGCTTCAACTCTCACAAGTGGCACTGACTGTTAAATGGACGTTGAACTCTACATTGAACCTTATAAGATTTTTCTTGTTTATTTAACTTCTCCCAGTTACTAGACTGGTAAATGACCTCCAGACAAAAAACGTTTCTCAACATATTAGTCTCCCCACAATTATCACTCGTTGATATCGATGCTACCCCGGGGGTAAATACTCCCGCCCATCCCAGGGACTGAGAGTCCCATTCACAACTAGTCATTTCAACTTGTGTTACTGTCATCAATGTAAAGTCTCACCTATTATGGCTGTCATTTTAATGAGCATGGTAATGACATTGATGAAAGACACACACCTTCCCTTAAAGCATATCTATGAATATGTATTTAAATCTAAAGAATGCTTTAAAATATATTTTAGACATATTCAAATTGGCTTAATAGTTGAACTCTTAAACCCGGCACAATAAGCTGTAATTAATAAGTAACGTTTAAATGAACTAAATATATTTGGGTTAAATTGAAGCTTAATCTGAAGCAACTGAAATAACTTATTTCTTAGATTTATTCAAGATGCCAACAACAATGTGGGCATTCATATCAGATTACTGTCTTTAACCCATACATGTAAATCGCTTTTTTATAGTGTAATCTTATTCACTAGTACAATTTTAGTGTCTTAGTGTCACCTGTGGATTACACCATGGCGTAAAGACATTGTTAAAAGTCTACAAGGTAAATATTTCTGAATAAATATGAAATAATTTGTGGTTAAATTGTAAACAATTTACATAATATGTGACGCATCTGCACCAAACATCTACATACTTTAAAAGTTATTTTAAGATTGTGAAGGTCTGGTGTATTAGTTCATCACTGTCACCAAAATAGTGTAATACCTGTCTTTTTCTTTATAGAGACATTTATTTATTTCAAGGTTAAAAGACCTTTCCTTTTTGTAGTTGAATTACATAATAAATTACTTTGAAGCACTCACTTTGAAGCAGGACTTCAATCAGAAATCTTAAGTACAAATTCTGTACTTGTTATCATGCATTATATGTATTCTTCTTAACTACGATTGATATCAGTGAATTAAATTGAAATTTACATGAGTTCCTTCAGAAACACATAATAACGTACTTCAGCTTACATATTTAATTTTCTTTTGCTGTCATATATTTTGCATAAAGACACTATTTAAGTATTCTGTTCATCTCTTCCTTGACCTGACCTTTATAATGTAGGGACACAAAGAGCCACTTTACACTGTTGCTATATTTCATCATTAATAACCGCCCTAAATGCCATTTTGTCAACCTGTCTTGAGATACCAGTGTTTATATTCAGAATTTATTAGTAATGAGTTATTTGGGAGTCAATTATGTGTCAGTTTAACTAGGGCGAATGTTTAAATCCGATTTTTTTTACAAACTTCAGAGTTACCTTTTCTGCTCCAAATGTTCTATTTACGGACTTTCACATCTGCCCAGATGAAAAGAAACAGTTTTTTCAACGACTCCCACTACGCCCTGCAGGAAACTAGATAAACATCTCCAGACATTATAACTATATTTCCCTTTTATAAGCCCGAGTTACAATGACTAGTCCAATGGTGGTTTTTAAAATTTTGTCAATTTTGTCCATTTAAAAATTTTAAAACCTTCTTGTATAGATTATTTTATAATCACAGACATATTAAAATCAAATCCTTCAATTTATCCACTGACGTTTAACCTTTGATGTGACCTTGGCATTTACTCCCTTTGGTTTCAGTTATGTCTTGCATGGTCTCTGGTTAAAATCACAGAATGCCATCTTCACACATTATAGAAACATAAGAAGTCCCCGTGGACTTAAATGGTTGGTTTTAGCAATGCTCTCCCTATACTGGGTTCGAATATTAAACTGGTTGCATGACCTCTGTTCTATCTTTTGCTGTATCTGTTTAGTTCCCATAATCTTCTACATTGTGGCTAACTGGTAAGATCAATGTATTCACTCCCACCACAATAAATTTTCTAGGTTAATGTCTGTACTCCCCAAACTGGTCTGATACTATTATTATCAAATTGTATCAGATTGCATCATCTTATACCACATTGATATTTTGAACCTTTATACTTTACAGCATCCTTGCAAACCAAAAAGGATCATAATCAATTCTAATCTACTGCCTTTTAAGCGCAATATTTTCCTTACAAGGCACCCAGTGTGCTAAAAAAACACAAATTTTCAAAATAGACGGTCAATGGATGCTCTACGCCAATAGTGGGACTGTACTCGTCACACTTACCAGAATTTGACTTAAAACAATATTTTTATATACTTCTGTTGTAGATATAGCCAGGTCATGTTGTTCTGCAAACTTGATGGATTCTGGAGACAGAGTGGTCATAGACACTTTGATGGCAAGGCGTGGCTACTTCAATGCAATAAAGGTACATACAAAAAAAATAATTATTTCAGTTAGGTACAATTTCTTTACCTAAAACACACAAAAAGATCACTGAAGAATTGAAGGATGTATTAAATTTCAATATTCTAGATTATAAGTTACAACCTATGAAGGTGTTTGCGTGGGCAATGTTACCATAGCTCAGTTATTCAAAATTCAAGCCTGAAGCCTGATCAAATCCTACACTTCAACTAAGACAAATTCTAGTTAGCATATGGGTTATGTAATATCTCTAAAGCATCTTAGAAATCCAAAGCTAATATAGTAAACATATGCATCATAATCTAGATTCAAACCTTCATATTCTAAAAACATTATCAGTACAATCAGTCAGCAAGTGGAAGTGGTATACTCCCATTTGGCTGAATTGAATCCATGGTACCCAAGATTTACATAAGGGAGTTACCATAGGACCTAGCTAATTTCAAAGTGGGAGACCTACTACTATTGATGCTTTGAAAAATCTTTTTTTTTATATTTGAACTGACAAGAGATGCCATTTTACCGAAAGATAGTTGTAATGACGTCCTTATGACAACTCATAATATCAAGTCACACTTACTCTTGGAAAGCAGAATGGATTTATCTTTAAATCCAACTCGTTAGATCAACCTTTTGATGGGGCAAGATCTCTATGATATATTTTATGGGAAGACTTATAGGGAGGACATATCATGGAAATGATAAGATAGGTTACGAAATAAAAATACTCCGAGGTTTTCAGAACGTTCGAAAAATGGCACAGAGATCTGTCACCAATGTTGTAACCAATGTAATTATGATCCCTATCTTTGCGAGTATAGATAGGTCACATGACTAAAATGAGTATGTTCTCGTCCAAATTACTGGGACACTTGGGAAATCTGGACAGTGGAACTGGAAAATAACAGGTCATAAAGAGTTTAATTTCATTTAATTTATCTGGATTTTAACGTCACTTTCAACACATTGTTTAGGTCATAAACAGGTAATAAACAATCACTAAAAATATAAAATACAGCAATTGCCATTGTATAAAGTCTAATATTTGTGTCAACTTTCCCAATAGTCCATCTGACTTAACCTTCAAAAAATGTTCACCTTATAAAGTTGTAAACTAGTTAACTACAAATTCCCTCTATTTAATATCTGCATGATATCCTTTGTGTTGACTTTACCTACAACAGTTGTCAAGATGTTTGAAATGCAATTTAATTTGGCCACCATCACCACAACGTTACAGTCCCCTCCTCGCCATGTGACAAGGAAACAAGTACATTGCAGAGCACATTGCACATACATAGATTGATTACTAATACTACTGATTTTAATGTCCATTATGCACCAATACACATGATAAAGTTCAAAACTTCAATGTCAGTAAAATGAAACTAAATAACGTACATATCAGGCAATTAATATGAATGTAATCATTATATAAACACAGTGTAAACACAATGTTATTAAACAAGGATAATCACAGCTATTACTCCTTTTGTGTCACCCTTTGGCACTGTAAAATCAAGTTGAATGAGGTTGCACTCGATGCCAAGTGTGCAACAAGTAGATTTGAACCCAAGGACCTTGATCCCTAATCACAGGTTAACTCCCATATGGATTATCAGGGGGTTATTCAGTGCATTTACCGGCTGTTAGTTATGGAATGCCTCAAAGGCCCTAACTAGGGGTAGGTAGCATTTATAATTTTGGCAAATGACCCAGCAATATCAGCACTACACAACTCGTCTTCCTGGATATACGTCCAAATGCAGTCCGAGGCCCAGGAGCCATGTGTTTTGATAGATTCTATGGGTGGTGTATGCGCATGTGGTTCCTGAATGCCTGAATGTATGCAAAGTGAAATGAGAGGCGGAAAAACCCATCCTGAGGTTCAAAGTGGACAGCACTCCCCTAAGGCGAGACTCAGTGACCATTTTGAAACCATTCCTTGTGATAATCTGAAGCAATGGATCCTGTGGTTCCGGATGCTATTTTGTGATTGCTTTCTTGAGAGCTGTTACTGGACACAATGGGGATGGATAAAATTTGGGCAGTATTATTGTATGGACTTTATCAAGTACCTGTAATGTTTTTGACAATTTCAAGATGACCTTTATTTGTGTTTTTGAATATTATGTCAGTTAGGTTGAGATAATGAGTTGGATCAAATTGGGAGTATGAATGAGGGACCATGTTTGAGATATGTAAACACCTGAAATATGCCATTAGCAAAATTGCTTTGAAAGTGTAGCCAGAAGTAATGGAAGAGCAGCAATCAAGCAATGATTGAAGTTCTTTTGAAGACATAATATTCTTGTTAGTAGTGGACAAATGACTAATTCTAGTTCTAATAGTATTTTATAGCGCATATAGTGCATCCAAAGCCAGACTCTAAGCACACCAAACAGAAAAAGAAGAAAACTAAAATCATTAACCTGAGATATAGCAAGGGTCTGCGGCATAGAGAGAAACCGGGAAAAGCAGAAATTAAGCCGGATATGCTTGTGCAAAGAGTTTCTGAATGAGTGGAGAGAAATGGCCGAGCGTACAACATCAGGAAAATCATTCTAAATCTTTGGAGCATCACAAGCAAAGCTGAGGCCGAAATGCTTAGAAGATTTGTATATTGAAGTGGCAAAGTGTGGGACCTCAAGGAACACACCATCCGCTTGGCTTTTACGTGTGTTATAAACACTATGTCTTGGTTTTAAGGAAAGGTACAAAATATTTTGGATAATCACAATATAGGAACTTGTACACAAATAAGGCAGTCTTAAATATGTAATGGTATTCAATAGACAACCAATGGAGAGTCTGCCTAACAGGTGTGATGTATGAATACTTAGTGGTGTTGGTAACAATTCTAGCCCGACTATTTTGAACACATTGCAGCTTACAAAGATCAAGAGCTGAGAGACTCCTAAGGAAAGAAATATACAATAGTCAACTCCACTATGACGTGTCAGACAACCTCTGAGATTCTAAAAATCCCTGAAGCACACCAGGACTTGCAGATATTCTGGACATGCCTTTAAAAGGAAAAACATTGACATCCAGGTCATCATTTGGAATGCACATCCATACAGGATTGTACACCTTAGATTATAATTCTATGACTTGTGCAGCTTTGTTTTATTGCCACCTTGATGAGAGGTATGTGGCCAAACTCTGCTTTCCTGGTATGTGGGAATATTTTATGTCAACATCATGACGCGTAGTTAACATCCAGATATTCAGGCACTCAGGAAAGGTTCTTTGCTTTTTACCAAGTTTAGGACTTGGACAACTGCCAGATTATTACATTTATTACGCATTTCAGCCCATGCCTATGTTAATGAATAGTTTCAAAGCATCCAGAATGTTTAACATTTCTTATTGGGTAATGGCCTAATTCTTGTACTGTCTGATAAGTGGAACATGGTAAACCACATTCTCCCATCTGCCGCCAAGCCTGTGTAAACATGTGTTCTGCTCAACAACACACCTCAACAACATAAGCATGAGATCCCACTGTATAGCTTTACAAATTTGTCAAACCAGCGCAGATCCTGCAGAAATCAGGAGTGAGGGTGATGCTTGACTGATCATGGCTGTTTCTAAGTAACTCCAGCATGCGGTTGAGGAAAAGCGTGGCGGTTTCACGCATTCATGGATGTACAATAAATGACCAAGTAACGACTGAAATTGGTTTTGGAGCAAAATTAATGCACTTTAACTTCTCTAGGGGTATGGCAAAGGTACATTTTGTGGTGTCAGTTTCAACTCCCAAACATGTTGCTTCAGTACTAGGAGTGAAGACCTTTCTCTCACTGATATCTAGGCCCAATTGAGGCAAAAGCGTCAAAAGGTAATAAAAAACCTGACACACATCTGTGGATATACCAATCCCAACAAAATCATCAATGTAAATGATTACGTCAAAGCCATTGTGACGCATCATGAAAGACACACCATCGCTAAGACATGGAAAAATTGTTGAATCATGGCTTGTCCCAAATTGGAGAAACATATCAAAGAATTGACATTGCGCCAACATAGACACAAAAGGTCATAGTCTGGCATGACTTACATCAATACATCACAGGTGTGCACCTCTGCCCACTTGCTTAAGAGTGTCAGTAATGTGATCCACTGTGGAAAATATCAAAGTGAAATCTGTGGCCAGATACGTAATTTTGTCAATTCCTAAATTCACTGACAGATCGTTAGGCCAAGACAAATCAACAAGGACACGTCTATTGGTGTGGTGACATCACTCTTTTCTCACATCATGAAATGTGAGAAATGTTCATTCTCTACAGATTGTTTCAGGGTAGGACTTACAATGGCCCGAAACTTTGCCTCCTCCAACAGGTAAGTGTCCACATGTGGTTATTTCCATCACAGTGCAATACAGAGTTCCTTCTGAAATCAAGAAGGAACCAATATGTTATAAGGTCCAACAGTTGGACACCCCAGTAACTTTTTATCTGTTTAGCCCATTCAGCCTATTAGCTGACACTTCAGGTTTTCATCTTTTCAATTGTCATTATTCAATCGCCCATTCATAACCATTTGCACGTTATAAACGCTTTTGTTCTCATCACTAGGTTCAGTGGTAGACGTGTGATCACCCCAACAATAGTTTTGTACACGTGTTTCAACATTGCTGTCACTCAATGCATTGTTTGCAACATATTGGTCATTGACTTGTGTAAACATCAGCTTTATATTTAAAAACAGACTTTTGTATAGGTTTATTAAAAACACAATGAGAAAAGATTCAGGCTGATTTTTTACACTGTCTACATTTTTCTTCTCCTGAGCCTACAGTTGAGCAGCATTCCCTTCGCTTTTTGAACTACCTTGACTTCTTCAGAGTAACAATCTTTCTCTGCATGGTTCATGATTTTCCTTTGGTCTAAGTCTAGGCAGAATGCGCATATATGTTAATGAGTTCTACCTCCACATCATGGTCTTTAGTAAATGAGTATGTGCCATTCTGGTGGTACTTACAAAACCAGGATTTTTAATACAGCCCTGATTCCTACCCTAATTCTACCTGCCATTAGACCAGGGTTTTTGAGCCCTTCGAATTCTATTGATTTGAGTGGTGTCCACCCAGTTAACCCTGCCTCACTCCATCTCACAGAGCAATACTGCATGACTTGCTTTGGCACTCTGCCCCGAGAAGTCAGTCGCGTCCTCCATTGTATAACCCAAGTACTATAACATACATTCTCTAATATCAAGATTGTCTTCATCTATCATGTTTTAACAAATCCCTGTATGAATTGGGTCAATATAATCTGGTCATATGTCAGACTCTGTCTGTTTTGACCCCCTAGGATATACTTTTGTGGCCATGCCACTTTCTGCTTTATTATCACCTCAACAGGCCCCTCCCTTTTTAGATTTAATTTTATCACTGGTTCCATTACCTTGTATTTGTTCTTTACCCAATTTAGCAATGGTTTAATCAATCTGTTTTTGTATTCTTCTAGAGGACCTGATATGTGACAAGCCTGGTATGGACATATCTTCATCAGAGGTAACAGATGCTTCATTTACAGTGCTGTCACTAACATTGTTATATTTTTAGTCTTTGAAACAGTACTTAACTTTTGTCACTTACTGTCCTTGTTCCTGGTCCCTGTCACCTCTGCTCTGACAAGAGTCCTATTCATCAGCGACTGACAATCCACTACGTGTAACTGCAGCTTTCTTGGGTACCATGACTAGATCTGATTGAGAGTCCTTCTTTACTAGCACTATCACTTCCACTTGTACACAGCTTTGACACAGCTTTGATGTGCTTACAGTTCTTTCCTGTTGGTGGATAATGTTTATCATTGCATGCCCAGCATCTTTTTTTTTGTTTTTGTTTTCCCCATTTTAATTATATATTTCACAACCCCTCTCTGGAAAATATACACAGAAGACCTGAAGATCTGTATGCGACTATCACAGTCTAATTATGGCTATGTACTGCGAAGCACCTATAAGAAACATAGGCAAGATCATCCCTTGTACACAGCCAGAAAAAGCCTGAGGTTGTCTCAAGATCGCTCCAGGTGAATGTAATTCAGCACACAGTCAGTTCTTCATGAAAATCAGTTTACACACACAATCATGAGTTCAGCAATAGTCCAACTAAAATGGCCAAACTAAATGACCGTCTTTGACTTGATTAAAATATTAAAACAATAAAACACTAAAATCAATTGATATCTGAGAGTGAAAAAATGCCATGTCCATTCACATTCTCTTCAAATTTGAAAAACTTATGGTGCTCCGAACGCCAAAGTGTGATGCATGAGGACTAACCAATCAGGAAGCACCATACAAAACTGGGGGAATTCAATCTCCCACATTTCTCCCGGGTTATGTGGGACTGACAAATGTGATGCCCATACACCATTGATGAATGTCTTGCAAACTATTCAGTGACAATACTTTGTATTACCATATTTCAGGTGTTAATGTGCACAACTACTTTGACCTATGTTCAGCTGTGGAGACATGTAGGTCCAGCTAACTCAACCACATACGAATTGCTTTACCAGTGGAACTTTCATCCTTCCACTCTCAGTGAATATACGGTAACCAAACTACATTTACTAGATTTACTTTTTATCAATGATTATTCTTTATACATGTAATAGTAATTTCAGAATATATTTTTGATAAAACTTATTTGATAAAAAACTTTCAAAAAACAAGATCAAATGGTCAATTGGCTATACATCTGCTATTTGCAATACATTTGCTTTTAGATGCAAACCTCGATGTTTCATTGCTCTTAACACTTCAAACGCTTTATACTTTGATGCATATCTTTCTTTATAATATACTGGTCTGGGTGAAGTTGAGATGATAGTAAACTTTTTGTTGTTCCATAGTTTTTGCTTTGCTCTCAGTTTCCCTAGATGTACCTAGTGCATAAAAATGGCTTGATTGATTAGTTTCGTGCTTCCTCCTCCGTTGACTCCTTCAGGAAACTTAAGTCCCACCTTCTTTCTCAAAGCATATCCACCATAGCCTCTTTGTTAAGACAGTGTCCCTTATCTGTGAGATTGAATATCATTCTTACTTTTGTGACTAAGAGCCTCCTTTTGAGAGAAGATTAAGAGTTATAGAAGTTATTTCAAATAGAATAGATTTATCAAGTTTGAGGAGGTAAGTAAGGATAGTCTGTAGAGATCAGATGGCATCTGAAAATATGTGCCTATGTCATGTGATCAGAAAATGAAAGACATTTATTCAGTTGAATGAGATGCCTAATTACTTCAAGAAAAGACTTAAAACCTTTCTATTTAAGAGTGCTTCTGTCGGAGTAGCGCAGTGATTAGCCAATCAGTGACTAGAATTGCACTATATAAGAACTAACTGTTATTATTATTATTTACACCCCATTTTACTTTATATTTCATGTTATACTTGAACCAGTCATCAGTTGTTTCCTGCTTCTGCTTTGAGCATGATTGACATCAACATATTCTCTAACTCTAATAGTACTTTTATTCCCCCCCCCCCCCCACACACACACACACACCTAAAGACAGACTTTAAGCCCATGATACAAAAAGCAGAAATTCATAATGAAAATCCATAATAGTGAGAGATCGGGCTAATGAGATAGCAATTGCAAAGCTGTTCCTGTCTTTTCTCTCTTTGCTAGGGTTGCTGAAACAGAGAGGCCGTATCCTTTTTTCACAACACTCTTCTATAAAATTTATCAACATGCTCATTACAGTTGCAGTTTGAAGAAGAAACTTTCATCAGCGAGGATATCAAGCTCGGACTGTTCAGCCCTGGATCGGACAAGCACAATGTTCCCTATATATTCTCCAGCAGCTCCTCTTACACACTGATTAGCAAGGATAAGTGAGTAATATGATCACTTAAATGGTTGTATTTGACTGACAGAATGACTCACTGACTGGCTGACTGATTTGTTCGGGTTTATCGTCCCTTATTGTTTGTCAAGCTACATGGCATATTACAACAAGTAGATAAAGAGACTGGGGGAAGCAGCGCGTACTACTTGTTCAAGAATCTGCACTGAAAGCCATAGGGAACTGACAAGCTACAACTTACTAGCGTATTCATGTCTGTCCAGGAATCAGACCCAGGACACGAAAGGTTGTAGGTGTATCTATTACCCGAGTTGGTTACTTATACATGTCTGTGATTATTTTAATTCACCAAATGAGGAATTATCTTCATTTAACAAATGTTTCTCAATTGCAAGAGTTTTTCTAATAAATTATTGATAACCATATAATTATTTGAATTATATCTTGTTTTTGACCAAACATGTTTTACATTTTGGTTTATCAAAAGCAAAATAAGTTCATGTGTAAAGGAAATGAAACAGTGTCTTGGGAAGTGACCACAATCCAGGGCATGATGCAAGTGAGTCCAACACATTGCCATGAGATTGATTTGAACCAATGACCGCAGAGGTCAGCACCAAGTTATAAAATGTTACACTGGGCTGACTGAAGCATCCCAAAGTGGGCATGTATTCCACATTATGACAATATATATGAACCTTGTGTTCAAATATTTCAGGTACAATTCCACAGACCAGTTACCTGTTGGAGGAGTCATTGAGGTGGATCTTGTTGTTTATCCAAGAACATTCAGATATAATGCAATTTTGTGTGTAGATCGGGGTGAGTTTTTCTCTGACGAAAACTCTCTGTTGACATTTGTATTATAGACTTTAGAAGAGCTAAAGGCAATGTATCAGGTTTCCATAAATGTTTTCCAAAATTTTTATAGATCTAAATCAAAGTGATTGAAGAACATACTGCACGGTAAAACAAAGGAATGCTAAACATGATTTAATTTGACCTGTCTCTTTGCAGTGGAATACGTAGTGACACAAATTTAGACCCCTTATGGTGCAGTAGTTTATGATCAATAATCTTTTTGAACATTTTCCTTTTTTTGGGCCTTTGCAATTTGTAATATGTGAAGATAAGTTGATGCTCAACAAATATAGCCCAAATCAATCTGATGGAAATTTGAATGTTTCTGGTTCAAGTCGATAACAATATTGTATTTTAAGTAACATACCAGGTCACCTATCAAGTAAGTAAAGTGTGTCGTCATGAGTGTATTGATCATCGCTTTGATATTTCAGTTATTTTGGTTATTTTCATCAGAATGTGAGGATGTTGTATCCCTATTGCCGTTGGTGTTGCCTGGACCTCCAGGACCGCCTGGACCCCCTGGTGCAGCTGGGCCACAGGGACAACCTTGCAGCATCATTGGTGACTACATTTTAATCTTGTATCAATATGATAAAAACTTCCAATAGTATCAGTGAAACTAAATAACTACAAAATAAATCATCGACTGAATCGGATCCTCAGTACATTTGCAATATCTCTACGATAGTTTTATATGTGATACCTTAATTCCACTTGTAAGACTTATTGTAAGACATCCTCGATTTATAATTTGTGATACTGTTATGACAAATACTGTAAAAACTGAGTTATTTGTCCCAAGAAAAAAAGTGTGTGAATACATTGCACCAGTGATCTGCTCCAGCCTGCTCGGCTATTGCTGATACCTCGTAATAGGAATCTCTGGTCCATTTTTGTGAAGTACTGGTGAGGGGGCAGAGATAAAGATCAATAATTCTTGCTACTACACTTCTGACCTTTATAACTAAACATTATAGAAGCCTGTATTATTTGCCATTTCGACATTTGCAAAATTTCAACATCTTGGCTTTAAATATAAGATATCAAGTCATCTCAATTTACTATGCAAAGCCGCAAAAATTCCTGTATGCATTTTGTGATAGAGTACCACATATTTTCTCAACAGACACCCCCATGGGAGATGCTGTTGGGGGTATTAATGACCAGGTAAATGACATCAAGTCAGATACACAGAGGCTAGAAGACTTGGTAACTGACATCAGCAATAAGGTCAGCGAACTCACTCAAGGTATGTTTCAATGACACAATGTTGATTCTCATAGAAAAATCTAATATGTGTGTACTTTTTGTAACATATGAAACTAATTCGGAAAACATGGTGAAAATATGGTGTTAAAAGTGACATTAAAGGTGTATATTCATATTTCAAAAGTGCTCTAATTTTAACTTCCCTGTATTGGCAACTGTTTACAATACCCACATAAGTAAATAGTTGGGACCAAACAGCCTGTATGAATATAAAATAAACCAGATGTTATGTTTCCATTCTTCTCCAAATTCGGACCGAAAAATGTAGATTGCCTACATGGTGTAGTCTGTTTTGTGTCAAAACAGCACACAAGAAGTAGTTGACAGTAGACAGGTATAGTTCATTGACAAGCTTTGTATGTTATTACCTTTTTGGTAAATTTTTTATGTATTTTCTGAAAGTAGTAGGTCATGAATGTGATACGAGGATAGCTTAACAACAAAAATAAAACATATTTTGATGGAAGCCACCCAGAGTTTCCCTGTAAGAATAGATTTGCCATTTATTTACACCTAAGAAATATTGTAATACCCTATTATAATTTTTTTTCTGCTGGCCCATCCTTGTTAAACCCCCATATTCCTGTCCCACAACTGAAAATTGATACCACAGAAGTGTTATGCATTTTTTCATACGTTCTATAACCACTGTCTTTAAATTGCTTAAATTTAGATATGACAGAGCCAAGACCCCTTCCAGCTGAATCTGCTAGTATCTGAGCATTTTCACTAAATGTCAGAAACTCATCAAGGAAATTTCCAGATATTTATATTTGGAAACTACCACAACTTTATCTAGTCCTGTTTTAAATTCATATTTAGTCCGCTGATTTTGGCTTTTCCAAAAATGTACAATTTGTGTTTTATCAATGTTCAAATTCAGTTGCCATTTTTTACACCATTCATGAACATGATCTAAAAGTTTCTGCAATTTCTGTTCATTCTCTGAGATAATTACAATATCATCGGCATATAACAACATACAGATTTTCAGATCTCCCATTTTTATTCCCAGATTTAAAGCATTTAGTTCATTCAAAAATATATTAAATAATGTTTGTGACAAGTTGTTCCCTTGTCTGACACCTACTAGTGATTCAAAGCATTCTTTTAGGTGACCATTTAAGTTAATACAGGAGAATGTTCTAAAATACAAAACTTAAGTAGCATTATACATTTTCCCTGGAATATTGTATCTCAATAATTTAGAAAGTAATAAGGCCCTATTGATACTATCAAATACCTTCTTCATATCAATAAAGGCTTCATTTTCATTTTGTTCTTAAACAATAATTCCTAACACATCTAAATATCGATTTATATGGTGGCTTGGCAGTGATGTATACAACTTTCCTACACAAGATAGTAAGCTTATTCCTCTATAATGCAAAGGAACATTAGGGTCTTTGTTAAAATTTTTATGAATTGGTTTAATTATAGCCTTTCACCATATATCAGGAACAATTCCATTTTCGAAACAAAATGAAAATAATTTCAATAATCAATTTTAATGTAAGTACCTCATGAGCAAATTTAACATTTATTTTATCAGCATCCATTTGGGGGGTTGAACAAATTTTTAGATTATTTTTCCCAAGTTTGCAGAACATATGGTATATTATCAGTTACAGTATTATCTTTGTACACTTTCACAGGGATTTGAACTTGCCTTTGTCCCAGTTATTTTATTTCATTCCAAAATTTATTTGGGATGTTTGAACACATTTCTTCAATGAAATTAAAATTTCGTTTGTGGTATGTCCTCTGTGTTTTGGTTAGCAATTTATCAAAAAAAGTTTTGAGAATTGTCATATTGAAGTTTTAAATTTGTTTTTTTTTTCTGCCTAGAACCTTTATACCTTCTGTACAATTTTTCATTTTCATTCATTTTCTTCCATGCCATAGTTAAATCATTAATCCAATACAGCTTATTATATTTAAATTTTTTCTTGGATTTATGTGCACTAGCCTTAAATTTTACAAATTGCTCCATTTCTTTGTGAATAATCTTTCAAAAATTCTCATATAAGCAATTCAGTTCATTCTCTGCAGCAGAGCTGTTTTCAAACAATGTAACAAGATTACTAATCTGTAAGGATCATTCTTTATTGTTCATGAACTCTTATTGTATAGCGTCAAAACAGTACTTTTTTCATACTTAGGCAAGGTATCTTCAAATGAATCATTTGTTGGGATTGTTTCATTCTTTGACATTTCAACAGGTGGTGAAGTACAACAGTTTGGAGTGAAAGTAATAGACAGTAAAGAATGGTCAGGTTGTTTTCATGAAGGTGATAACAAATCAAACAAACTAAATTGGTTTAATATATCAGACATACAGTCATATCGAAAATATTTACAAGATTCCAATGTTACTTGGGGTACTAAAATGTAGTCAACATCTGAAAGTCCTCTTCTTGAAACAAATGTAAAATTGTCTAAATAAGATGTCAAATGTCCATTCAACATGTAAAATTTTGAAGTCTATTACCATAATAGTTTTTATCAAAATCAATGGCCGATCTAACAGGAATTTTATCAACTGTTTCAATGAAGTCATCTGTTTTATCAACTCTAAAGTTCAAGTCTCCACATATGAATATATCATTAGCATAATCAAGTTCATATAATCTTGACATTAAATGAGCATAAAAAATTTTTACCTATGAACAAACTGATTTTTGTGGTGGTAGGTAGCATGATAACACAACAAATGAGGTTCTTCAATTATCGCCCACTCAGTAACCCATAGACTGTGAATTTCGGCTTCCTTCATCTATCCGAACCCCTCGATTATCCGGCAGGATTGTATGTCTCCCATGGGGTTCGGATAATCGAGGTTCTACCGTTACTAATTTTCCTTATTATGAAAATACAAACCCAGAATACCATCAACCTGTTTATCAATAACTTCGAAATCATAATTTACAATTAAGTTCTTGTTTACCAAAACAGCAACTCCACCAGAACCCTTCTTGGCTCAAACATGCAATTTTGATCTATTATGTAAAAAACATTCATAGTTATCAACAATTCTAAAATGGTACGCTGCGCAGTGACCTTGGACACGTCTTTTGCGCAATGCTTGAACCGCGAATATAGAACGGTAAATAAAGCACGCTGTTGAAATCTCGTACATCGTCCCTTCACGTACAAATGTAAACAAACGACTAGCGGTTAAAATATTCATAAAATTGTTATTGTTTGCTTGATTTTAATAAATAGCATATCGTTTTAAAGCTTACAACAAAGTGAAAGCATCTACAGTGACAATCTCCCAATATTTCTTTACAGATTCTGTGAAAATAGAGTAACAAATATCCTATATTTTTACAATATATATCACTATGTATGTGGTATTGATGGAACAGCCAACATGGCGTTGGATTTGTTTTGATTTTTGCGTAAGATTTGCCACTTATTTTGACCAAATTATTAATATAACCATTTTAGAATAGGAATAAAAGACAAATTCTCGTGCTTTATGATGGTTTTAAACTATCGATTGGCTGTATTAAAGCACTCAGCCCTTCGGGCTTCGTGGCTTTAATATTCAGCCGCTCGATAGTTTAAAACCATCATAAAGCAGTCGAATATGTCTTTTATTCCTATAATATTATTGCCTTTCAAATGAGTCTCAGATAGACAAATGATATCATAACTACAATACTTGACAATGGTGGAAGTTCACAATTTTGGTCTGTCCATCCGTTAATATTCCAGGATGCTATTGTTATACATGGCTGGGTTGAGTTTCTGTGTCATTGTGGCTTGCGAACCTTGTACATTCATGAGGTTTTGACCAAATGTCTGATCAGTAGTTAAGTTTGCAACAATGATCCATCAGAATTGGTATAGGCATATCCCCCTGAATATGTGACTGTAGTTGCTAAATAAGTTTACTTTGGCTCAAGTCTTGGGAATTCTGGTTTTGAGTTAGAGGTACTTGGCTGAGTGTTTGATTGAAAGTGTTACATTGATATATAGGTTGCGAAACTCTGACGACTTGGGCATAAGACTTTGGTTTCACGGACATATCCAATGATCTTGGTTTAGTATTGTACTTGACCTTTACACTTGTCTGGCTATCACTACTGTTACCTTTTCCAGAATGATCCATGTAATCTTTCATGCTCAGGCTTTTCTTTTGATGTGTATTATCAGCACTCTGTTTAATCAATCAGCCATTACCTGTCATTCTAAATTCATTTCCAACACCTTTTGAAAGTGAATTAATCTGTCTGCATGAGTTTTTGATGATCTTAGATACACCTTATTAAACTGAGACGAGTTCTTTGAAATTCTTTTTGTGCTGCAAAACCACCTTTTTATCTGCCTGACTAGCCATTTCAATTTTGAATACACCCTTACGATTTTGTCCTAGAGGTGCTGTATGCATAGCATTTACAACACAGTCACTGTGACTACCAGTGTTACTATTTGCTTTGTTCTTCATTTGGAAATCTGGGTGCATTGATTGTAATAGTGGTGAGTTCTGAATGAAGTCCCTTTGCACAACATGTTCTAGTTTGCCAACTCTAGTATTTACGTTATCCTGTGATTTTTTTCAAGACTTGTAATCTTTGCTTCTTCTTTGTTCAATTGTGTCTGGAGTTTAGTAATATTTGCAAGAAGTTTATTTTGACTAACTTTAATTTCTCTAATCTAATTGGATGCTGTAATCAATGCTTTTAACCTATATCCATTACATACTTGTTTATGTAAGAATTATTAAAAGTGCAATTAGCTACATGCATAGCCTCTTCATAACTTTTGTGATCTTTTTAAGAACAATTGACTTTCAATATATTCTATTTCTGGTATCTCTTCAATTTAGCATTTATTGATTCATTGTTATATTGTTGTTTTAACTTGTTTTTTTTTTGCAGCCAACTTTGTGACTGGAACCTGTCCCCCTGGCTATTTGTCAGGTTCATATGGGATTGGTTCCTGCTATGTCATCTTCCGCAGTAAAAGGGTTCAGTTTGCGGAAGCCCATTTTACCTGTGTGGAGAAGTATCGAGGTACAATAGTAGATATCTACACTGACCTTGAGCAGACCTACCTCAGAAACACAATCACACAGCTTATAGCTTCTTCAGGTAAAAAAATGCACATTTTATCCAAAATGAACCCTAAAATGCCATTCACAGACAGATGTCGGTTCTTTTAAATGCTTCTAAAAATTAAGGGTGTATGCTGGAGTGAGGCCGTGGCTGCTGTTATATTTTCAACAATCTGTGACAATAATATCAAAACTCTCATAACATGCTGGTTTATAAAATGTTTTGTTAATATAGTCTTTTGTCATGCATATACATTCATACACAAATTATCTTTTTTGTTGTCATTTGCTCCATAGCTTTCCAATCTGGAAATGTTTGTTTAATACCCCACTATCGCCCACAACAAAGTGTAATTTCTAGTACTTTGCCTCCAGCCATGTTGGCACTAAAAGTTGTGTTATGAATTAGTTTTCCGAGTGTTACCCTTACTCAAATACAAAAAATAAGGACAAGAGCTGTTCGGGTCCGTATATATTATTACCTCAATAACACAAAACAGGTTTCTCCTGAATTGAAATTTTAAAAACCTTCTGCTACTTCTGCTGTTATGCAGAGATGTTGCTTTAAACGCTGGACTTCAAGGCCTTCTGATACTGACTGTCTCTCACACCAACCAAATACAACTTTATCCAAAGCTGCAGAATACTGAATAAGGCGGCAGTGTTGGTTTCTTGTGCAGGAAAACCTTCTCTCCTGGCTAGTATTGTTACATCACCTGATTTTAAGTCATAAGAAAGCATCACGCTACTTATGATACTAAATCAGACCACAATAATTTTATAGCTACATGTCTCTACCATCTATCGGGTTCATGTACTACTGGGTTCTTAGAGGATTTTCTGCTGCTCTCTGAGTTTCTGTCTTCAATTGGTTTGAATGTTACTATCTGTGATCACATAAATGTTCAGCTGGATATCGAGTGTTGAAACAGGTCCAAATTGAATGACATTCTTCAGTCTTGCAACATGGTTCAAAGTGTTGTGAGCCCAACTCATATACTTGGGCGCACTCTGAATATATTGATCTCTCCTTGTGACTCCGCTTTTGTCCAGAATGTTGCTATTGGTACTTTCATATCTGACCATGCTGTAATAAAATGCCTACTCGATTTTCCCCACCCTTTGAACAACATGTCTGAAATCTTCGGTATCACAAGATCGATATTGATCAGTACTGCAATGACCTCAATAATATCCCATTTGTATTGTCATCAAAAGGAATTCCTAACTATATGATCAGTATGTCGATGGTCTTACCCATGTAATTGACAAGTATGCACTCATCATCGCATGCATGGCAAAAAGCAGTCAGCTGAGTGGTTGTCTGACTTTTATTTCTCAGAATATGCTCAGAATATGTTGTGAAGCCTCCTCCCTCCTAATGCCTGACCTTCATGTAATAAGACAGTATTTTACACAAGTGGCTGTCTTTGCTGTAAATGCACTGGTCAGTAGTCACTTTGACTGTGGTAATTTTTGGTTTTAATCAGCACTTGCTGTAACTGTTAAGGTGGAGCAACATTGATTTTACATGTCAGTTTACACAATGTTTAATTTTCCTCATTGAAAAGGACATCTATATCAGAGGAAAAACTTCCATATATGGGGACAGATTATCTTAATTAAGCTGCTACAAAGCCACCCACTGCTTAGTATCCTGGTGAAGGAAACAAGCTTTGTGAATACTTTTGAAAATATTGTTTTAGTCTAGTAGAAAAAGGCATCTGATTTGCCTTTTTGCATGCGACTTTTGTAAGGAGGTTATCTACATGGTAAAAAAGAGAGACATCACGTTTTCAGTATGTTTACTTACTGTACAATAATTTGATAATAATACTGCTTTTTGTTCATCTGAAAATCTGGATATCTGATATGTATAATGGTAAACGCCTAATTCAATGTGATAAGTTTAATGTTGTTTTCTATACTCTTCGATTTAAAGGTGATAAAGATTCTGAGGCTTTCTAGACAATTGGGGCATATGTGTATAGTGATTAATTTGTCCTTAACATTGACTTAATAATATGAATGTTTGCACTATATTTAATACTGTTTTAATATACTTATCAATTTGAAGGTGATGGTGATACAGAGTCATTCTGGACATCAGGGATGTACAGTGATGAACTCTTACAATGGGTTTGGTATGATGAGGTTCGTCGACTTCCTGTTCCCATGGTCTATGAAAACTGGTACTCTGAACTGGCCCGTAGTTCGCAAGGTGGATTAAAAATCTGCTTGAAGCTTGTCATTGATGCTAGGAGCAACCAGAGCTACTGGATGTCAGATTATTGTGAAAGCAGAAATTTCTTCATTTGCAAAGTAGAGAAGAAATGTCTATAATATGGTCATACAGCTTGGGTTACATTGTAAGAAGTGTGGGCAATTACATCAATACAAAACTTCATATCCATCAAAATTTTGGCAGAAACCTGAAAGAGACTGTGTATTGGTAAAAACTTTCTTATATATCCGAAGTGAACACATCAGAGTTGTTCAACATCTGCTACCATTTCCAAAAAAAAATGTGGATAAAGAAACAAACGTATTATCACTTTGGACTAAGTCGTGTAGAGGGCAATGTGTGTTAAAGATAATATTGTTGAGGGATTTTGAAGTCATGTATAAAACTATGGCAATGTCACATTAAAAAGTGTTTTTCATAATTTGTCAATAAGTCGTTATATTGAGAGAAGTGTGTTTCAGGTAAATCAGCTTTCAAAGATAAATGTGTTATTAATTGATATAGAGAAAAAATTGTTAATTTTATTAAATCAGCAGGCCAACAATAAGGAAAATATTCAGTGTGACCCAAATCCTCTTTTCCGTAGTAGTATCATCAGTATTATTATATGATACTTCCTGTAATAATATATCACATAACAATGATACTATGTGATACTTCCTGTAATCATATATTATATAACAATGGTAAAATGTAGTAATAAATACTGAGCATGAGGGCGTTTATCCTGTAACAAACGCCTGAGCATGAGGTATTTACTACTATTATAAAGACCATCCTACCTGGTTGAAAGAAATATCAATTTACTTTTATGAGGTGACACAAACAAGGACGCCGCCATATTGTTTTGAATGCATGATTGCTCTCGTAAAAGCAGACGATTTTACTACCAACATACAATCGAGCAATCGAAACAGCACTTCAGTTTTTCAGCGGGCCGTTATTGGAGGTTTTACTCCCAGCTGATTCTATGCGCAGAGATGGATTTTCGTTCACTGCGCACTTCCGGTCTTTATAATTAATGTTGATAAACTATACTGAAGGTAAACTATTTCTTCCATTGTGCAATATTATAGCATGCTAGAACATCACATACTGCTCACAATGTATCCCTTTATACACAGACCTTGTCCCAAAGTCTTTCTTTAGTGTACTACGACTCTCCAAGAACATTTCTCTCCAGAAGGAAAATTTATTTCCAGTGAAAGTGTAAAATCCAGACTGCTTTTGGACTGCATTCTGTCATTGACTCAAAAAACCCATAAAGTAAAGACTCGTAAGCAAGTCTAACTTGCAAATTGAACATTAGTATGTGAAACAACAATTCTTAAATAGTAACTATAACTGCCACTAAAACTATTTAAAGAGGCTGATAATAAAAAAGTAAAGCAAGGTGTTAGGTTTCACATATTTCCAGAAGGTTTCTACACACCTTACTGCTTTTTTGACACAGTGAGATCTTTGCTATTGACTTGTATTTGTAAAGATATTTCAAATCCTTTTGTGGGTTGGTATTAAGGTGCCAATCTTTATTATCTTTCCTGCACCCGTCTTTTTGTATCACCCTTGTCGAATAATGTGTCATTTAATTGACACATGGCGGCTCGTGATAGGTCAAGCTTTCTACACCTACACACATCCACTGGTATGGCAGCTCGTCAAAAGCACAGATTGGCAGGTAACCCTTCCAATTTGTGAAAAGTTTGAGATTCCTATTGAACTTTTACTTGAAAATGATTGAGTATTTTTAAGTGAACTTTCTCCTCAGCCTGGTCCCTCTGGTTCAAAATCTTGGTCTGATATGGAGAGTGGTGTGAATTTATTGTTTATCTGTCATAGAAAAGTCCTCGGCTTTGGCTGCCTGGCCTTAGTCCAAAAAATATGTGTGTATCAGGGATACAGTGAGTTGAAGTTTCACTGAATCCTCGGTTGAGCAAGGTTCGCATACAAAATTAACCAATTTGAAAACACTTAGACATGATAGGTTGATTCAAGAACAGATCGAGGAATGAAATGACCTAGACAGTTGTCTAACTCTGATAAAAATGGTACAGATCACAGATTCAAATCTCAGTGAGGTGGTTCTGATGATATATATGTCAAATAAAAGTAAAGTAGTCTCATGAATAAGTTTTGGCCTGTAATACCAAAGATAGGGTTAATTATGACCAACTTAGCATTACACAGTAGATGGGTGGTTTTTAAAGGATTTTTTTTTTTTTTTTTTGGGGGGGGGGGGGGGATATTGTCAAGTCACAAGAAACCATATGTTAGATTATTTGACTGATTTGCTTGATCATTCCAATGATTTTAAATGACAAGCAGCCAAAGCCAGTCATGCGTTGTTGTTATTTCAAATGGAACCAGCCAAAGTTACAAATTGGTCACAAACTGATAAAATCGACTGGATCCGGAGAGCAAATACTCCAAAAACATATCCCTCCTACTCAGCCTGGCAATGACACTCAAAAATACAAGAAAAAATCCTCTCCGAAAAAAAACTGCAATTAAGGAAATCCTTTACCTGAAAGACAAAAATGTGACTTGCACAATTTATATCAAGTAAAACTGTAAAGGTTATAAATAACGTATATAATACTATGTATTTGCTCAAATTTGCAATAAACCATAACTTATACACAGCATTCATTTGGTATGATAGAATTAGATAAATTGAACAACAGTGGTTTAGTATAAAATTAGATTTTCTTGTCTAAGTTATTTTATCAGGTCATTTTGTTCATTTTTCTCACAAGCACAATCAGTTGCAAAATATATTCTAGACATGCTGATATTATAATGTAGTGAACTGTTCTCATCCAAGTGTATCACTGTAAGTCTTTGAAGGGAGAAATGTTACAACAATCATAAAATATTAATATTTAAATTTCATTTTGAGTATACATGGTGTATTGAATGTAGATAACCATTGAATGGGTTAGTCATTGAATGGTTTGAATGTACACATTCAATAGTCGGCAGCCATTGAATGTGACATTCAATGGTTTAACTGTGGAATGTGTACATTCAACAGTCAAAGTCATTGAATGTGTATATGAACATAACAAATGGAAATAAGTAATTAATACTGTATAAAATGTTACTTATTTTTATCATTTTCTTAATATCACCTCTGTTGATATCAACTAAAAAATAAACGTTTGCAAAAGTTTATTATCTGTAGGCAGTCACACAGTTATGTCTTATAACAAACACTGTCATGTTCTAACAAAATGTTGATCTTAATCTGTTTTTTTAATTTTATATTGTCCCAATGAACCTCTTTAACATTATATCCAACATTATTTCAAAATCATACACTTAAAGACCATAAAATTTACTACTCAGGCTTCAACTGTTTCTCTTTCATACTTTGATTGATAGGCAAATGTTTTTATATTTGTGGATTAATTTAGAGCTTATTATACAGCTTTGATAATGACTTTGATCAGAAAGGCTTGATGTGCAGAAATTAGTAAGTGTTCTTTGCAATAGCAGAATGATGCCCAAAAGCCTATTATGTAATAATGAGTGATTTACAAAATATAAAGACGCTAAAAGAATAATGTTATAAAATATTTGAAATTTATGTCATGACAAAAATGTTAAATAATTTTAATGTTGTATACTGATCCCTGTTTATGTCTATTCCTGAAATGTACCACCTTTATTCCAGTTAATTGCATATTATTATGCTAGAAAATATCTAATCTATGCTATAAATTTGTCTTTACAATCTATATCAGCATTTCATATCTAATTATTAATACATTCCATGCATTGGGTCATTGAATATACACATTCAATGATTTTAACTATTGGATCTACACATTCCACAGCTCAGCCATTGAATGTATACATTCAATGATTATCCACATTCAACATACATATATATGTTTATGTATGTTTTTATATTACCCTGATAACCTTAAATGTTATACCTTTGACGACTATTTTGGTGCTAGTTTGTAACATGTTTTACTTTGGTTTTGCTGTATATTAACAGATTTGTATAATCACTACACTCCCTATAACAAGGCATAAAACTTTAAATATGTGATTTAGTGTGGGTATTATTAATTTTTACATTTCCTTCCACTTATTTGACAAATCTTAAACTTAACCAAGTTTGAACTTGGAAGTGTAATGAGACAGATCAGGCGGGAACATGTAAATTTCCAATCAAAATTGTTTTGTAATTTGACCAAAGGCATAAGTCATATGGAAGAGATATGTCTCAAGTCATCAAGTTATAAAAAACAACTCGTGATAACAAACCCTTATCACTCTGGGCAGACCTGAACAACTTGGCTTATTGTGTGAAAAGATCACCTGCGTACATTTCTGTGGGAAGGTCAGTCTTTTCAGGAATATAGTAGGCTATATAAGTCAATTGATAATCAAGGTATGTTGAATTTATTTATTTGGAGTTTTACGTCGCTTTCAACACTGTACAGGTCATATCACGACGGGTAGTTGGAAGGGCAGAGGAAACCAATACATACAGTTCGTTAGGGTTCTGTACTGTAAACTGCCGACCAACGGCAAGCAACTACCAGCTTTCCCACTTGAGGCTGTGACGGGGATCGAACCCCGACCTCAGAGGTGGGAGGCAAGAGTGTTACCACTCTGCCACCGTGGCCCCTAGGTATGTTGAAGAACCAAAAACAGTTGTATGGCTGGTATAAATGTAAATGAATGTAAATATAGCAAACAATCAGTCAGATGGTTTTTAAACATGTAGAATTATGAAAACCACATGATTGTAGAATTGGAGTATTACTGGCTATACATCATTCAAACACTTATTCATATATAGATAATGGCCAAGTGGCGCTCCATTATGTAAACTTAATGGCCTGAGGCCCTGAAAGGGCCAAAGAGTCATTAAGTTTACATAATGGAAGTGCCACGAGCCAATTATCTATTATAAAACCCTGTAAATTAAAACCAATTTATTAATTCAATAATTTAACACCTTGTACCAAATGATAAACTTAGACAATCTTTGCAATGTTTCCTCTGGTATGCATGCCATATGGGGCTTTCATAAATTAGTTCTATGTTTTTTTCATCTCAATACACAATCAACATTGTTTCACCATGTGTACCACTGGTTTTCCTTTATGCAAAAATATAATTTTGGATAAAGCTTGAAAAGTTTTAATATAATCTGACTGCCCCAAATTTTAACCATGGATAATGATAATCGATAGAATATGGATCTGTGACTTACAGAAAACACTTTCCAGAAAAACTTAGACTGCATATTTAACAATGCTGTGGATAATTTGTTGTGGTGAGTGTTTCATGTTACTTTATTAATCTATTATTTTTGTGTTTCAGGCATTGAAAGTACTAGAAACTCGAGAATTACTTACTTGTTTTATTTTGTGCTGAAGTTTTTGGGTTTCTCAAGATTTCTATTTTGTGTGCTTCTTTGTCTCTTAATTTTGAATCAAGGAAAAATGCCTCCTGGAAAGTTTGCCTCCTGGAAAAAAAGCCTCATAGAAAGAATGCCTACTCCACATTTTGTATTTCAGTAATACCTCCTATGAAAATTAATCCACAACATTAAGAACAAAATCCATTTCAACCGCAAACAGTGTATCATTTTAGAAGTATATAGCAAACTGTAATAAGCTAAATTAAAATCTTTGTTTTGAACTTGAAAACATTGAAAATTTAAATCAAATTTAAACCCAGCAGTAATGCATTTCAGTACTGCATTTTTGAACTACAGTTTTTTTCTCATTTTGAGCCACTAAACACACTCCATTTAATATAGTATGCTGGGTTAGATTTTAACAGTGAGTTTGTTTGAAAGTTAGCTGCTCCTTTGATTAAGTTCACAGAATATTATTGTAAAAAGTCAGATTGTATAGAAATGCAAAGAATAAAAAAATATCCAACTTTATAAATTAAATTGCTTGTTTTGTTTTTGTCAGGAGGTATTTTTTCAAGGTAGCATTTTTCCATGAGGTATTTTTCTATGACTCTGAATGTCATTCATAATTGAAAAGACTCTGTAAATGTACCCACTGAACTAATTAATATGAATGAAGTTGTGAAAAATTTCAATATTGAATGCATTGTGCTGAGGATGACTGGCAAATACTAAGTACCCTTTTGTTCCTGCAGACTGGCCATTGAACTAAACCACAATCCACTGTTGGAAAATAATGTAGTGTTTTTGTTTATGCAAAAATAATGGAGAGTTGAGACAATGGAAGGGTCGCCTGTCTGGGTTTTATTTTGTATTCACGCATAAAGTGACCAGCAAAAGGCTTTACCAAAGAAATAACAAGAGCACAAATGGATTATAAAGTTAAAAGTAAAGTGGTGTATATACTAAGGCCCACGATCTTAGAAGTAAGAGATATAAGTTAATTGCAAACTGTGTACCAAGACCCTGCGAGCCCGGAAATAGTATATATGATAGCTGTACATGATATGGTGCAGAAGTACATTTCATATACAGTACACTCTCGCTTATCCGAACCCCGATTATCCGAAAATCCGGCTTAACCGCACTTTTCTGATGTCTCCCAAATTTTGGTTTCGTTGACTACCGAGTCTGATGGGCGATAATCGGTGATTTTAATAAAATCTTCATATTTACCTACCTAAAAATCGTGAAAGCCATTAAATTCATCCATTTAACCCAGTCCCTTGATCTCCCACCTTTTGTTTAACATAACACACAGTAATCCCTCCATGCTGAGCCCTTTCTCAATGCCAGGTCTCCTATTGATTAAGTGCAATTAAGGCGTCTTCTAAATTCAGAACAAAGGGGGACCCAGTGTTTGGGTGATCAGCTTGCTTTACAAAGTGAGGCATTCAGTTAGGTAATTAACCCTCTGTACACAATAAAATGACAATGTCCACTGAATTTGTTGTCATTGAAAGGGCAGTGTGTTAAATTAATGGACATTGGTTAGGAAATCAACAAAAAAAAAAAGGTTCAGATGCATTGTTCTAGTTTAGAGGCTAGAAAAGAAAAGCCTTCACAAATAAAGCCTGGAACTTGGCTATATCATAAAAATAGTGTGACAGGCCTTACAACATTCACTATCCATTAATTTACTAAAAAGACTGTTTGGCTGATAACATATATTGTCAGTACATATACAAAAACGGACTGAGATGTTCCACTCTTTTATTTAACATGGGTTATGGCAAAGGATTTTTGGTTTTCATTTACAAAAACAAGGGAAACAAGTCATTAAGTGAACTTATAAGGTGTAAAAATATGCAAAAAATAACAAGTAAAAGTTATTAATCTTGCAAATTTTCGGGACAACCAGATACCTCTGATTCTCCAGTAATTTCAATTTTAGAAATCTCCAAAAACTTACGTTTTTTTTTTGTTTCTAGTACTACAGTCTTCATGAAATCTCGTGATATAAAGCACATATTGATGTCTTTTAGTGAACTAATATTGTGGATTATTTATTAAAAAACAGAATAACATAGGTTTTTGAATCTTTTATTTCATTTTTATGTAGATATAAGCAATATTGACAAATTCACTCTATTATCGTCCATTGGTGTTACCGCTAATGCATGTAGACCTCACTCTCGGCTATCCGAACCTCCCGATTATCCGAACTTCAATGATGTCTCCCTACAGGTTCGGATAATCGAGAGTCTACTGTATGTGATTTAATTACTTTTCTATTATATATTACAACAGTAGAACATATATAAAATATGTGATTATGACACTATAATAGTTTTAGTTCACTCGAACTTTGTAATTAGACCAAAGGAATGCTTATTTTGTATAATAACTAATGATATTATTAGTGGTTGTTTTTGGCAGTTTCTCTATCATATCAATATAGCCCTTGATCTGTGTGTAAGTGTAATCTTTGGCCAACGTAACAAACAAAAATATAGTAACAATTTAATAAAATAAATAATAATAATAAAAGTACAGTAATAATTTCTAACCAAAGATGAAAGTATTCTATGTTCAACAGTGATATAGGATGTTATTTGTGACTGTTGTTGTTTGTATCATTTAATTGGTCAATAAAAGTTTCTAGCTGTGCAATATTGGTGTGTCACTTATGACATATAAACAAAACCTTGAAACATAAATCTTAGATAGACAACACATAATTAAAGCTTATTTACAGAATACAAGATATTTAAGGTGGCAGTGTCTGGATATACAGCTGCAGGGCAGATTATATATAGCTTGATGACATTAGCCCGAAAACCTAAAATAGTTTTGCATGTGGAATGTGATACTGAAATTTCCACCTTAAAAATACTGTGCTCCTAAGTCCTGTCTCTTGTTTTTTTCTTTCATTTGTATATAAAGTACATCCCAACACAAACTCATTTACACCACTTCCATTTACAACAAGCTAATGTTTATACCACTATTTACACTTTTATTACTCAAGTTTTGAGAAAAATTCCAGGCCAGAAGATGTCCCTGGTTTGTATGGTCTTGCTCCATTTCATCATTAGTTTGACAAATTTACGAGTGAAAAATAAACCTGAGCCTGTTAGATGTCTCGAAGGAATGACAAACGGAATGGGGGCAAGGCTAGACAGCCTCAAGAAGCCAAAGAAACCAAAGAAGCCCACCAGAAACAAGGCTCTGTAAACTTGGCCATGGCACACTGGTCAAATGCCTGAAATATGCCAATCAGCCCAAAATATTTACAATATTGTGGCTTCTAATTGCTAGTGATGCACACTGCCTTTATGTAATATGTAATTTTGGAATGATTCAAGATGTGGAATGGAAGGTCATAAACGATGAAATTAGCCTTTATGTCTGAGACATAGGCGGTTTCTACCATTCTATGAGTAGCTAACAACCAGTTTGGATAAGTAATTACACTATGTAATTTTCCCACTGTTGCTGACACATAGATAACATGTCAGGAATGTGATAATCATTTCTACAAATGTGAGTATACTTTATGTCAATGATGGCTGCATTATACTAGATATTCCTGACACATGCTGTCAGGAAGAAATTCCCATGCTTTCCTGGATATAGGGCCGTAATGACAGCTTCATTGTCACATTTAACTAGTATTTTTATGGTTAGTCCAACTGGTATGAAACAGTCCAACTGCTACCAAAATATTGACCATTTCTAAATAGACAATGTTATAGCTTCTATAGCCATGCAGGATTTGGTGCCAACGGCCCGCTAGGCATTGAGGTCAAGCCTATAGTCAGTTGGTTTGTGGTCTTATTAAGCTGCACTATAATATATTGGCAGAAAACTTGCAAACCAGTGTAAATCTCTTTTGAAATCTGGTGTATCAATAATTTTTGAGAATCATGGCCAGCTCTTAAGTGGTCAAGTATTCTATTTACAAATATACAAGATGACTTCCAGTATTTAGGTCATACAGGAGGAGGAGTCCCAAAATGGGCTGGAGTTGATGCTTTGTACATGATTCACTGTGACTTTAATTTGCTCTAGTTTTTTTCCCTCTGGAATCATTATGGTGGCCTTTTCAGAGTTGACGCCTAGACACATGATGTTAGTGCTGGGGTGCACCAGCTTCTTGCGGCTTATGGTTATATCAACCTACTGGAATGACACATGATGATGCCACACTTGTGATGAAGACACTATGATTATCATCATTGTGACAAATATGAAGCATCCTTTTTGTTGCATGATCAATGATGTCACTGAGGCATTGAAGTGTCTATCTACAAGGCCTCATCCCAAATGTGTCACTGCAGACGCCATGTCAATCCAGGCCAATCTTGAAAAATTAGGGTACCACATCCCAAATGTTGTAATTCTGACATGGCACTATCAACAGTTGGGAATGTCAAATTAAAAATTAAATTCATTGCCTAAATATGCATGTTTGTGTATACCTGCATTACCTGAGGATACCAAGGGCCAACTCAGTCCAACTATGACTCTTCAATGCTTGCTAGGCTTGTTTCTTAATGTCAAAGAGCAAGTGATATTAATTTGAAGCATCAGCTGTGGACTGACTCATGCTTATTATCACACTGATTTCGGAATCAACTGGGTCAACTTTATCCTGCAATCTCCTCACAGAAATTCAGTATGTCATTGTATAGTATTGCTGATTTTTTTCAGTATTGCTGATATAGTACCGTTCACATTGCCTGGATCACTGATTACCCTGTCTGAGTCAATTGCTACTGGACCACTGTAAGACGAGTACACTTGCATTATGCTTGAACTACCTTTTATGGGCACGACTTAGATATGTACATAACTCTTATTAAAGCTGGTCAGTCTGGCACTTGAGTTGAAAACTTTTGGAATGACTTTTTTCGATATTTAAGATATGTTCATGCTTGACAAGTTTTTAGCCAAAGCTGCTTCTACCTGCCTCGGAACAATGTTTGAATTATAAAAATTATAGTTACCAATACCAGTTAAACTGTTTACACTATCATGACAAACACTGGTATGGGAAGGTGTCTGTTTGTTTTTGTCTCTTATTGTTGCACTCTTTTTGGGGTGAGAAGGTTATTTGCCATTGAAAGACAAAAGACATTTATGAGCCCATTGAAACTTTCCAATAGTTTTGTAATTTTTTCTATATGAGTGCAACCAATTTGGCAATATTACAAAACCATGTGTTTCTGAGTGTGGGCTCTATGAATAAAGTCAAAATTGATTCCATTTCACACATAAGTATGTCATGTGCCACCTTATCCCTCTGCCGTGAGAAATCATTCAAATGTTCCATGATATCACTGAGATACAACACAATTATATCCATATGACTTAGGAACACTCCAACGCTGTAACCACCGGGTTAGAGACATCTGGTCATATGTGTTAGTTTTTCCAGACCCACATTTGGGTGTGGTTGAGGTCATTCCTCATGGAGTGCTACCTTAACAAAAATTTTATCAATTCCCATGTGCTGATTATATTACTTCTGATTGGTTGCAGGTGACCTCTCTGCATTTCTATGTTAGTCGCTCTGCCATTTTAACTTCAGCACCGCATGGGGTGAATAATAATGTCAGTCTGAATTTTTAGTTAGGGTTTTTGGTTTTTATGGTTCATTTATTCTGTGTACACTGTATATGATTGTACTTTGCTATACATACCTTGATTTGTCTAATGTGGAATGGCAGAGGCAACTATTCAGTACATATTTCGTTAGTCACAGACGGATCCGATTTAAGTACCTGTACAACTCCAGATTTCTGATGATTCATAATTTCTTACACAACTAAGCCAAAAACTGGAGAATTCAGTGCAAGTATCCAATTCTAACTCTTCCTCCTCTTCTTTAAATTGTAGTGATTTAGTGCAGTCGGATGAAAAAACAAATGTTGAAAATGATAAAAATGTTCAGAGTAAATATTATGAAACATATGAAAGGAAACGTTTGGCAAAGGTTAAAAATGATGGGTACGAAAACCTTTTGTAATAGAATGTTTTAAAACATTTTGTGTATACTGCTTTAACGATAAAAGGTTTAACGATAAAAACATTATCAAAAAACATAATAATGTCTGAATGATAGTGGGATCAAAAGTCAAATTCAATATCTTCGTATGGTTGCTCACTATTGAAAATATTATTTTTATGTGTAAAATTGTAAGATAGTGGCTTATAAATTGTACCCCCATTCAATTCTTACTTTTAGGGATTGTATGTGGGGCAATTTTTGACAAAGTATTCTAAAATCGCCTATTATTGCTCACCGACATTTTTGTTAGGAGATGTTCGACAGTGAAGGTTTAAAAATATAGGTTTAAATAACGTTTATGACAGAATGTTTTAAAAACATTTGACAAGCAATGTTATTTAAACATTTCATGTGTACTGTTTATCAAACATTTCATGATGAATGTTTGAAAAACATATCCAGCAAAACTTTCATTTCTTCAGCTATTTTATAAATGTTTTATAAAACATTTCCAGTCAAACCTAGATTCTTGAGTTATTTTATAAACGTTTAATAAACGTTTTCAGAACAAAAATGTTTGTATAGAGAATGTTTATAAAACATTTTTTTAAACATTAAAGCAATTACATTTACTTGGAAATGTTTAGAAAACCATAAGATCGGGTTTAATTAGGTTTTAAAAACATTTTGAAAGGGTTTAAATCATTTTAAAACGTGTCTAATGTTTACTGGGTTGTTGCTTATGGATCTGTTGTTTCTGATAAACAAAGTATGCCTGTTTTACAAGATGCAATTAATGCACAAATATTGGCACCATTACAAAGTATTGTCACTGTTGGTGTTCCACCACACGACTAAGGCTCCCGATTAAGGGTTTTTGGGAGTCGGTTTCAATAATTTGCTTAGTCCCAGACGTTCTGTAAGGGTCGGTAGTTGTCGATTGGGGCTGTGAGAAATATCAAACATGACCCCTGAAGAAGCCGGGACTTAATCGGGGGTTAGTCGGGGCTTAGTCCCAGGAGGCATGAGGCATCCTGGGACCCAGTCGGTATGTGTACGACAAGATCGTGCTTCAAACCGACCAGAAAACTGGCTTAGTCGGGGACTGTCTGGGGCCACCTGGGGCCTCCTGAGGCTTCCTGAGACCTATCTGACCATAATCCCAGGCTTCAATACCGATTCAGTATTCCCGCCCATTTTGCTCTTTTTCTCACCGACTGTCCACAATTAAGGGTCCCAGACAGGATCGGGGCTTAGTCCTTTGGTGGAACAGGGGCATAAAATAAAATAGAGAACACTCAGTAAAAATTACCGGTGCCATGCTCTTTATCAGCGCCCATCCACAATCTTACGTTATCGCCCATAAATTGTTAATATGTTGTTTTGATGTACATTTTCCCTATAAAAACCCAATAATCGGTCAAATTTGATTAATTTATATCTATTTTCAACAAAATCTTCCTTATTTCAGAATTATGTCACCTTGTATTGTGCCGAGATTTGTTTACCAACCGCATATTTTACTTCCAGTCGGTATGTGCTAAAACACGGTTTACCCAAATTTGGGTTATTTTTCTCAAAACTCCCGGCTGGTTTTCGTTGTAGTAAACGCCCATCCTCAACTTTTGCAAATATTTGGTCACATTGCCCATGGGCGTTACGCAGTGCGGCACAGGTAATTCGAAAAAATAAATTCGAAAAAAATTCAACATGTTTCCAAGAGGGTGTAAAAACTGAAGACCTCAGTCGCACTGCCACAGGTACAACCTAAATTGATCTCAGGCATTATAAATCCAGATTCGGCTAAACAGCCAACATAGGCTAATACTCTCTGTTCTGGGTTCAAATCTTCCAAACGACCAAATCTTGTTTAATCAGGCTTCTTTTTCTCAGAGTGCTGCCATTTCACAATGTTACTTAATCAGCCTTTCTCCTCTGATCTATACTGGTTCCGCACATTCTTACAGTCTTATAATGGATTCTGATGTGCACAGTATTCACTCACAGGTTCACTTAGATACCTATTACAGGATTAGGCAGTACCTATAATCCCATGGTGTATGCTCTACCTGTGTTAAAACACTATCAAGGTTATATTATTGTTCACCTTGAAATACACTAAATATCTTGGTTGCATGTAAAATTTTTGCTCAAGTTTGGCAGGACAAGAAAGTGCAGATATTCGGGGACAACCTGGCAGTGGTGGAGGTTCTGACTACAGACAGGGCCCAAGATCACATCTTAGCCACTTGTGTCAGGAATATGAGGCTCCTTTCGTCACTATATAACATATATTTAACCTTCTCATATATTGCAGGAAGACAGGAAGAAAAAATGTACCAGCAGACCTGCTCTCAAGAAGGATGGCAGGGCCATTAGGTCACACTCCAGGACCTATGCCCCAATCATATGTGGATTGATTCCCACACAGACCTTGCATTATTAAATTATACTATATAAATGTTTGTTTCTTTCCAAATATGGATGGTAAGGTAGCCCAGCTTGCCCTCCTGGCTACAGAAAGATTGAGAGATGGCTTCCGCCCTGCCACACTCAGACAGTACAACAGGATGTAGATACCTGCACTATTGCGATCACAAGCTTAGGGCTCTTTAAAATATGCATAGTGACTGCACTCAAGACAATGTTCGCTTGCTTTTCTGGCACAGACAATGATCCATTATATAGAATATATAAGAAAGAAACTATGTTCCCTTTGACAGACTCCATGGCTCATAAAAATCTCAAACAAATTTCCTCCATGGTTGGAATACACTTCCCTCATATGTGCCACTCTTTAGAAGGGCCGCCTCCTCCTGGGCTTTCCAGCATAGTGTCCCACTCAAACATATACAAGCATACAGAACTTGGAAAATTGATGTGGTTTGGAAGCATCTCTACGCTTCTCCATCTTCCTCTTCTCTGGTTGATGAAACTTTTAGAAAACAGTTCTTGTTAGTTTGGCTCCTTGAGAGTCACACACATGTCTTACATGATTTTAGTTTCCTTCAAGAGCATTCATGATATATATATCATTTTCATCTGCAAAGGCCACTGGAGTGGCTGGGAAGGACACTCTAGTACTACAGCACTTGTTTCTCTAAACCAGGGACCACCGTATGAGTCTCCCATTCATTTTCCAATGTGCTTGATCTTCGCCTGTTTAGAGGTCTTGAACAAGCTTGAGCTTTAACCTTTTTCAACTCTGACTAGGTTAATTCCCGCTCCAGCCTTCTCGGTCCCAAACATAATGGCTCAAATTAAACAAGGAAATATTACTTGAAGTTTGAATTACTTTTAAATGCATCATTTTAAAATGGTAAATATTATCTGAAATTTCAAATGCAGTCATTTTCAAATACAATTGCTAAAATGGTAAATGTTAACTGAAGATTGAATCATTTATAATTACATTCATATGTAAATTGAACATCATGGGCATCCAGTTTGAATGGCAAGTTGTTTTAACAGTAAGAGTATTTTATGTAAATTGTGCTTTCAAGAAGAATTGTTAAAGAAATAAACATTTTGTTATCCTTGGCTCTGGGAAGAATGGTGTGCTACCCTGTTCATTGCCCAAAGAAAACAGGACTATGTTATATAGTGACGAAATCGATGATGGCATTTTATCAGTAAAGTTCAATATATCTGAGGAGAAATTAATTCCCTCAGGTTCTACATACATATGCACCTGATTTAACACATGTTTTACGCCACTGTAAATTTATTGCCTTCAGCCATGGCCTCTGGTTGGGTCGGCAGCCAATTTGGCGGTAGGCTGGACAGCAGGAAAAGTCTTGTTGGGGCTGAATCTCAGAAACCATGAGGTGTAGAAAAATGATACATCGTAGGGACATTGGCTGGGCGTGTAGGTGGGCAATGTGGTGCCCCCAACCTTAAAAATCTAATACATGCTATATCTCGGAAGCCATAACATAGAAAATCTATTTGTTAATAGATTTAAGTGTACAGCGTCATGTTGTGTCCTTGATTTGACCTTTAACTTTTCCAGAGAAACCCTGACGTTTAAAATCTTTCTGGCCTATCTCAGAAATCTTAAAGTGTAGCAAATTGATAACTTGGTTTGGATATTGTTAAGGAGTGTAAGTGTACATCATGATGGGGACTTGATTTGACATTTCACCTTGCTGTGGTGATCTTTAAAATCTAGTCTGGGTATACCTTGAAAACCTTTAAGTGTAGGGAGTTAATACTTGGTAGCGACATTGTTTGGTAGATGTAGCTGTATAATGTCATGATGTGACCTTGACTTAACTTGCCTAGACTATATCTCGGAAACGTAAGTTGTAAGAAATTGGGACTTGGTAGATGTGTTGGTTAGATATTGTAGATATGCAATATCATTGTGTGAACTTTATGTGACCAAATCTCTTACTCCTATACACAGTCGTGGATTATAATTGTTGGTGTATTAGAGCAGGTCTATGACAACATTAAAATCACCACAAATAATTGGGAAACTGTGTTATTATAAGTATTTTATTTCACTGCATGCAAGTGTTCTGCTTAAAATATGTACACATAACAAAGTTTTGGCAATATTTGTACAACTTTCATTTTATGCAATGATGATGTGTTCTTGTCTGCAATAGTCCCGTGTCCTTCAGATCTGATCTAAATGGTGTATTTTAGCTGAAGACGTGACCCTGGACTATCCTGCAAAAGAAACAATTTATGTACAGCGGTGATTAAATTATTAATAATTAATATATGATTAAATTATTATGAAACCAATAACCAAATCAAGCACATGGACTCCTGAGACTGTTTGAAATTCTCCTCATTGTCCTGTGAAAACCAGTCATCCCAGCTGAAATTATCTATCATATAAACCCTTAGTGGATCGAGGTTGGCATGTGGCATTTGTAAACTGATTGGAGAATAAGAAAGTATTGTAGGTGCACAAAGAACTGCACCATTGTTGGTTGCAAAGGCATTAGCTTAGCCCCTTATACCATTTTTGGACATACACAAATCCGACAGTATCAGTTAAAATGTTATTAGCATTTAGATTTTGGTGCAAATGTATACTTCCTTCTCTCAAATTTCACACCAAATTCAGGGATTGAAGGCATGAATATTTTGTCTGATGTTAAGGACTTTACATGTCCAACGTCTAGGATGTGGTTGGGTTAGAAAAACCTTGTAAATTTGAATAATTCTATAATATACGTAACGATAGTCCTTGTATGCTTGTACAGGGAAGAATAGTCTTAAAAGTCATAACAGGACAGTCATATAACAGACAAAATTAATTGGATATTTTACACTTTAGATACTATAACAGGACAGTCATAACAGACAAAATGAGTTGGACATTTTTACAAATTAGATACTATATTGTCCCAATTACCTGAATAAGGGTGGATGGAGATGTGTACTCTGCGTCCGAGCCCGTATAGTACTGTAAAATATAACCATTCTAAAGGTTAAACTTTTAATACATCCTGCAAGTTAAATCTAAAACCATAACTAAATAAGTAAGAACCCAGTCATTATAAGCCAAACTCAAGGACTGCTAGGTCACTAAAACCTCTGGGCTGGGATTCACAAAAGGTCTTAAGTTTTGCTTAGACATAAATCAAGGTACATACCGTTCACTAGTTTACCCATTTATATACCTAGAAACAGAAAACGGTAAAGCACCCACTTCCGTTTTACTGTTTTAGTGTTTTGAAACAGTTAAAGGGTTAGATACTTAATTCTATTTTCTGTCAAGTCAATGAGAAATGTGTAAAGCACCTTTTAACAGTTTACATTCTGTATTAAAGCATAACGGATATGTGGCCTTTTACTTTTTAATGTAATACCTTTTAACTCTTTTACTATTTTTACCCCATTTTGTCTTTTGGGGGGAGGGGGACAGGGAGGGCAGCCACGTGCTGGTGAGAAGTGATACTTGTGGTTTGCTTCAAAGGCCTATGACGTCACTAATCTTAGTGATGTCACAACACATTGTGCATTATATATTCCATGGAGATTTTGTATGAATGAGGAATCTCAGTAATTATTTATGAATTTTCAGTGTAATTTTATCTTGCCATTACTGAGGTAAATTATTCATTAAAAAGATAAATTATTTTACACAAAGTATGGCAGCAATTCTGCATAGTAATTATGACATACACACTTATAATAAAGGAGATACAGGACACTTTAAAAACCTTTTTATCAGTATTTATGTTCCTGAGCTCCACAAATCGACCATTTGCCAAATCAGTCCTTAGCAAATTGGCCCTTATAGTGAAAATCTATAGGAGGCCTTAAATAAAGCTGAGAAGTTACATATTGAAAATTTAAGATATTAGAATTGAAAACTTGTAATAACCCCTAATAAGGAGCATACAATGCATAAAACCTATATAGTAATAGGAGCATATAAAACCTAAAAAAGTGGACAAATAAATACCATGCATTTACCATGTTTGTATGTTAACTTTACCTTAAGGTCATGTAAAATAACCTTGACTCTATTCAGAGTCATTTTCAGCCTTGCTCCCGATTGTCATTTATGAAGTTAAGTTTCCTTACAGTTAATAAATTAAATAATTTTTAATACCAAATAAAATTTCTCAGTACCCATTCTGAACAAGAACTTGGGGGTCATGTGACACAGTGCTGACTCTGAGATTAAAGTTTAAATCCCGGCTGTACCTTGTATGTACTGGTTTCCTATGCGCTTCCAACTACCCCTCACAATATAAACAATAATGTACTGTGTGTGATGCAAAACACAAAAAAATAAATGTACAGAAGACTCCTCTTTAAAAATTACCAGAATAAATTATTCTATGAAAATACTTATTTCAAAGATTTAGTTGTATATAAACCCTACTTGAAACTGTATTGATGAATCTTAAATTAACAAATGACTACAAAAATTTATTGTTGGTGTCTGGCCCCAGTCTATGCATAACCATTTACCAATGTGAATTGAATCTGTCAAGTCACTCTTGTCTGACCTTTGAATGGGTAACCTTAAAGTCATTCGTGAGTCATTTTTGCTCAGATTTTAAGGACACCAACAGTTTTCAGTTAGAACAACAACCATGTATCAATTAAAACTGAATTTTTTTTTATAATTGGCCCTGTAAGTGGTTACCTTATGGTGTGTTTCCACTGGAACCAACCCTGTAACTGACCCTACGACTCTATGGTCGGTTGCAAAAAGTTTTAGGGTCGTAGAAAAAAAGGCTTGAAAATGCTGGGTCGATTATGAGTCCCTGACAGGATGGTACACTTACAGACAGGACGTAATGACCTTCCCCACAAGACGCAGGGTCGGGGACGTTTATTACACAGCCAGTCGCTGTAGTACTACGATAAGCCCTAAACTCCTAACAGACAAGCCGTAGCAGGTCCCGACTAGCCGTAATGACAAGCAGACAGGCCTGGAGAAACATACAGAACTCCACGACCAGACGTGCAGTCGGTATTGCAAGTAGAGTTTTTGATGAATTTTGGGGAAAAAGAGGATCAAGTGTCGACCAATAAACAATTCTTAAGCTAGGTCACTAGTAAATATTTGGATCCCATCACGTGACCTAAACGTTCAAATTTATTTTTTTGTTATTTTAATTATACATTTCAGTTTTTGCTTTAATATTATATAAGAAATAAAATCTATGTATGTCTGCTTCAGATCATAAAGGAAAAATCCATTTAAAATACGAAATTTTAATTTCAAATGTTATATCCTGTACAAACAAGCAGAGAGGGATGTGCTTCTAACAATCTCTCACGTGACAATGAAAACCTTCTGCTTGTTGCTGCCTTTTATACTCCATTTTCGAGCTTCTGGAAATAACCCCTTCAAAATTCCGTCCCTCTGAGCAATAATTTCGAGCTTCTGAGAAAGCACATTTTTCTGGACGTGAAGGTAAACACTGCAGTTCTGGTCATGTGATGGGATCCAAATATTTACTAGTAAGTTTTAGATTTGTTGGTTGGTCAACACTTGATCCCTCTTTTTCCCAGAAATTGTTTGAGTTTACATTGAAAATAAATATATTGTGATTGGATCCAAATAATTATACTTTTTAAAATTGCTCTGGTGAAGTAGGCTGAGAATTAGATTACTATGTCACCTAATAAAACACTTGTTCAGGTTTCTCAATTATTTACAGCATACATATGCACCTTTAAACTTCTAAATTATAATTACTTACTGGAAATGGACTGGGTGAGAAAAAAACAACAAAAAATGAGACTGAGAAGATGGACAAGAGAGAATGATTAGTAAAGAATATGTAGAAAGAGAACTAGTGTTGAAATTTGGTTGAACAGTGCTGTAGTTTTAAAAAAGTGTGCGCTGACATCAAGCAGAGGTCTATTGAAAGCAAAACTAACAGAGGTCTGAAAGAGCTCTGAGAAAAACTAGCTGTGAAGACAATAGAAGTCAGCTAGAGCTCTTAATCTTCAGAGATCTGTTCACTCGGGCGCTGGTATGCTTCTGTGACAATGAAACCTTGTGTGAGTTCTATGGTATCCGCCGAAGGCGGATAAGGTCTGACACCTTAGCGGTGGTGACTTTTGCCTGACTTTTTGTTTTGGTGTGTGCTTGTGGCACCCGTGCTGCAGGTTCGGGTTTCAGAAGGCTGTGTGTCTGGCTTCTATTCTTGTTTCAGGACATCTTCCTCTTCATCTTCTTCTTCATCTTCTTCTTTCTTCCACCACAGGAGTTCGAGAGAACTACAGCTGTGGTAGCCCTGAGAAGGGCTGAAACCCTAAGGTTTTGCTTAAATAAATTGTTTTCTGTTTAGCTACCGTAGGTAGCGATTACTCTTTTCAGGTGTAACTTACCAACTTACCAGTAAAGGTTACTGACTTACCATTTTGAGGTACCAGCTCACCGGGTACCCGTGACTTACCAACTTACCAGTGAAGATTTTGACTTACCATTTTTACAGGTATCAACTTACCGGGTATCTTGTGACATACCAACTTACCAGGTGAGCCTGAATAAAAATTTGTTTCTTTTTCTCTGAGTTACAACTGTTTTTCTTTTAGTATTTTTTCTTTTAGTGATATCACCAGCGGGGGTTAGGCTCAGATACCTCCATTGTGCGAGATGTCAGGCAGTTCAGCCGGTCAGCCCCCGGGGGTCAGGCCCGTTTGGGTCCGACTGGGGGGCCGTCTCTAGCGATCAATACCTGGATCCCGTTCAAGGGGGCCCGGGCTTTTACCTCATGGTGGGTGTTACATTACATACAGGTGTTTTTCTTTTAGTATTTTTTCTTTTAATATTTAAACGGCCTCTAGAACCTCCGACAGGTGCTGCTGGAGCTCAGAGTCTTCGTATCTTTTCAGTGCTTTGGTTCTGCACTGTTCCAGATAGCTTTGTATGTAGGGTAGTTGGAGGATCTCATGGCTTGGTTTCGATGATTCATGTGGGCTGGTCCATGTGATCATTCTGAGGCATTTGTTCTGAACCTTCTGTAGAGCCTCTAGGCTAGGTTTGTGGTCATGTGTGAGATGGTATCCGATCTCTAGGATGGGTCTGATCATGCTTGTGTAGAAGGTCTTCAGTGCCGCTTGGTGTGCTCCCCAGTACTGTAGCTGTCTTAGCTTTTCTATTCTTGGTGCTGTTTTGTTTATGAGGCTGGTGATGTGTGGTTTCAGATTCATCGTTCTGTCTAGGGTGGTCCCTAGAAGTATTGCCGAGTCTTGGATTTCCGCTTGGTTGCTTCTGACTGTGATGGGAATCATTTTCCTTGAGTTTTGGCGGGTGATGATCATTAGCTGGGTTTTCTTGGCATTCACCTTGATGAACCAGTCTTCACACCAGTCCTCCAGTTCGTCCACCTGTTTCTGGAGGTGGGCCTCTAGGTATCTAGGGTTGCGGTGGCTAGTGTATATAGCGATGTCGTCCGCGTACTGCGTTACTTGGCAAGCTGGTGTTACCGGAATGTCGTTGACGAATAGGATGAAGAGCAGTGGGCTGAGTATGCTCCCTTGGGGTGTCCCTGCCAGTTGGTTCACTACTTCTGAGAGGGTGTTTCCTATTCTGACTGGGATGGTTCTGTCTGTGAGGAACGAGGAGATTATCCTGAGGATGTCGCCCGGGAGTTCCATGTCATGAAGTTTCTTGAGTAGCCCATTGTGCCATACAGCGTCGAAGGCCTTTTCTACATCCATGAGTAGTAGGGCTGCTAGTTTTTTGTTTTCCTTGACCTTCTTCATGTACTCGTTTATGATCATTATGTGTTCATTTGCCTCCTTGTGGGGTTGGTAAGCCCGTTGCCAGGGATTGATGATGTTGTTGTCTTCTATGAACTCTTGGATCCGGTTGGAGATGATTTTTTCGAACAGTTTTCCCATGCAGTTCAGTAGGCTGATGGGTCTGTAGCTGGCTGGGTTGTCCTTTGGTTTGTTTGGCTTCTGGATCATCTTCCCAATGGCGTGTTTCCACTTCTTGGGGAAGTATCCTATTTGTAGGCAGGTGCCGAAAATCTTTGTGAGTTCATCAATTGCAGGCTCCGGGAGTTTTTTCAGGGCTATGTATGGGATGGTGTCTTCGCCTGGGCTGGTTTTATTTTTGAGTGATTTCAGTGCCCTGTGTGTGTCCTCGCTGGTGATGATCCTGGAGTACTCATCCGAAGGGGCCGCCGGGGTAGTGCGCGGGGTGAGGTACTCCTTCATGGATTCGGCCCACATGTCGACTTCTGCTTTGTGTTCGTGGTTGAAGTATATGTCTGAGTGGGTTCTGTGGACCTTCGCCAATTGTGTTGCGAATGTGTTGGCGGTTTCCATCTCTGTCTTGGTCTTGGTGTTGGTTGATGGATTGATGAGTTTTACAGGTTTCTTCTCGGGTTTGGTTTGCCCGGTGAGGTTGTTGATTGTTCTCCAGTATTGTTGACTGTCCCTGGGATTCAGGGCCTCTACTTCTCTCATTTGGGCGGCCTTTTTTTCCTCATGTAGTTGGGTTTTTATTTCTTTGGTGATGTTTCTGTAAGCTAGCTTTAGAGGTTCATAGTTGGGGAACTGCCTTATCTCTCTCTGGATGTCTCGTTTCAGCTTGATTTTGTCCAGTAGGCCTCTGCTGATTTTGATGAGTCCCTGTCTCGATTTGATGGTGGGACAGCTGTCATGGAGGCATGAGGCGATGGTTGCGGTGACCTCTTCTATGTGCTTGTCAATTGAGGCTACTGAGTTAGTAGGACCTCTTCCTTGGATCCTGTCGAAGTTCTCCATTATTTTCCGCTGGTACTTCTCCCAGTCGCACTTGTTGAGGCTCTTTGAGGTCCAGATTGGGTGGTCCTTGATGTTTGTCCTGATCTGTAGAGCCAGTGGGCAGTGGTAGGTTTTCTCTCCATGTATGGCTTCCTGGACTTCCGTTTTCATTATGCTCCGTGCGACTGCGGGAGAAGCCAGTGCAAGGTCCAGTGTGGAGTGACGGTCTGACGAGTGGTTGTGGATGGTGGGTTGGTTGTGGTTATTATGTAGGTGTAGGTCGAATTCCTTGCATAGTCGTCTTATGGCTCGCCCTCTCTCATTCGCTTGATGGTGGCCCCACGTTGGGTGGTAGGCGTTGAAATCTTCTAGTACAATTGAGTGTTTGTGGCGAGATAATAGGTCTTTCAGGGTATCCAGGTTGGGTAGCCCTCTGTGTGCGAAGCCCCAGTAGCAGCTTCTGTGACAATGAAACCTTGTTGCTGGTTTGCTGCCTTTTATACTCCAATTTCTGCAGTTCTGGTCATGTGATGGGATCCAAATATTTACTGGTGACCTAGTTTTATATTTGTTGATTGGTTGACACTTGATCCTCCTTTTCCCCAAAAATTGCTAATGGGTTTTCACAGTGAAAAACAACATCTTGTGATTGGATCCAAATAGTTTGTCACCTTTTTAAAAAATGCCCTGGTGAAATGTGCCGAGAATTTGTTTATTATGTAACAAAATAAACCCCCTTTTTAAGGTTTATCAGTTACTTGAAGCATACACGTGGACCTTCACTATCTGTTAACTTCAAAACTATCATCACTTGCTATGTTTCTATGCCATTCTTGACATAATTTTTACCTCACATCATGTTGGGAATGGACTGCAAATGAAAAGTTTTTAAGTTGCAAAAGACAGGCCGGCTTCATGATAGGACAAGCCTGGAAGTGATAAGGACAGGCCTGAAAGGGTAACAGACAGGCCTGGAAGTGATACAGACAAGACGTGAAGTGACAAGCTGGTTACCAAGGGAGTGGAGCTTAGGCCGGGAACAAGAGTCGGGAAGGGTCGGGGAAATATTAAACATGTTTGATATTTCACCGACTCTCCCCGACAGGCCGGGAACTTACAACCAACCCTAACCGACCATGTAAACATTGGTCCCGACCCTCCAAAAATGCTTAGCTACCGGCCTGTTGGTTCCAGTGGCAGCACTGCATTAAAGTTGCTATAATAGACTTATTGTATGGAGTTTAAGGTTACCATAAAGGGAAAGTACGCTCCATCCCTTGTGCCATCCTCATACCACATATTAGTGAAATTCATCAAGCAGTTTGGGAGTATTTTAATTTATTTTGACAATATAAACTCTATAAACCCATTCACATGTTTAAAATTTTGTACTGTGACGTCACAATCCAGCCTACTATGGTTGCCAGGGACATGACCTTCACTTAATAAGCTGTGGGATACTTTGAAGTCCAAAACATATCATAAACAGTAAAAGGGAAAAAGGTCGTTTTCTGTTTCAAATCTCGACCCTTATACAGTTTTCCTGATTATAATTAGCCAGTAGATAAAGGGTAAGAATACATTATTTTAAAATCACAAAACAGTAAAACGGAAGTGGGTGCTTTACCGTTTTTCCTTTCTCTGTATATGAATAGGTAAAGCAGTGAACGGTATGTACCTTGATTGACAAATCTTAAAGTTATGACTTTTGTCTTAGCTAAGATTTCTCTTTAAATTGGGAATCACAAAAAGTGCTTAGCAAAATCTTAGCTGAGACAAAATTTGTGCAAAAAGTCTTAACTATTTTGAATTCAAATTAACAAATTTTAGTAAAACAGAAACATTTTTAATCGATAAATACACCAAACATGCTCTTCAAAGTATAAAACAGATTTGTTACTTTTTTCTGTAAAATTATGTAAAAATAGTAGTCTTTATGTTTTATTGTGAGTCAGCCATTTTTATGACATTATTTTTACCACAAGAAGGTGAGATGTTGAAATCTATAGGAAACTAAATGATTTTTATTACAATCCACAGAAATTACTTCTATAGGAAGTATAGATCCCCATAGTATATATTTTGTTGGCATAACAAAGGATAAAATGTAAATACATGCAATGGAATATTTTAAAATTGTCTTAAGTCTGCCCTGCAGTGGTCTTTAAGTTATGACAAAATCTAAGACAAATTTTTGTCTAAGACCTTTTGTGAACCCCATTTTGTCTAAGCAAAAAAAAGTCTTAACTTTATGACAAAATTCTTGCAGAGTTAAGACTTTTCTCCTAAAGTTAGGACAATTTTTTGCTTAAGACCTTTTGTGAATCCCGGCCCTGGTATAAAACTATCCATTGTGATATGATCTATACAGTGTCACCATCTCCAGTTTTATCATGTTGAATAACTACTTCTGGTTTCTGCTTTCCTTAGCAAATTGTATTTCTTTATGCAATGCACAAGCAGTCAATCATACAATTTTACAGTGGCCAGTATCCGCAGAAAGAAATGGATTTGGATGTAATGGCAGGCGCATTTAATCAAAGACTGCCCGTTTTTTCATTGATCTCCCTTTCTTACTAGATCAAAGGATGGTACTAAGTAACCCATCATCCGCAACTTATCTTAACCCCAGGGGCACCACTTAATGATGTCATCACTAGGAATTTCTTTGAACTAGATTTCACTTTATTGTTCCCAACTGTGAACTGGGTCCACAGACAGTGCTGTGTACCAGATGATGTCAGATGCCATCATAAACATAATGATAACTGTGAGGTATATGCATACATAGATGACTTTATCCTGGTCGCCCAGGAAAGGGACACTACATCTCACCAGGTGTCACTTTCTTAAGCTAGCAACCCTATTCCTAGAACTGGGCCTTCCCAAGAATGAGGACAAGTGTTCCCACCCGGTTAGATCTATCATCACAATTGATCTTGATAACAATTATTTAAGCAGTGACAAGAATAAACTGGATGAAATGCTGAATCCATTAAAGTCAGAACCAAATCTACCCTAAGCAGGAAGCAGTACCAGTCCCTGCTTACAAACTCATTTATTTTTAGATAAATAATTACGTAAGCCCATCTCACATCTTCATCAACAGAGTCGTTGAAGTTTTTACGAATAATCTTATCTCCAAAAAAAATTAAAAATTTGGGATACCCTCTACTATTACTGTCTATCAAGACATTTTGTTGATTGGCAAGATGATCACCTCTGGTATCTTCAGAGACAAATTTCTTTCTGGGTGTATCAGAAAGACATGGCTTATCTCTGCTTCTTATGGCATTCTCCTCACCCCTACTCATGTTCAGGGTAAAAGAAATGTTTCGGCTGATTTACTTTATTTATTGGGTCTATTCAGATAAGGAAATTCCATTTTTCACGATCCACATTTTCTTATTTAAGGGATAATTTTCAGTAGGAAAATATTTTCTGAACTTATGTATATGATTTCAGATGGAAATCTAACCTCACAGAATTTGCTCACATCAGTCTGGCATCAACAACGGCCTCACAACAGCCTGGAGTGCTCAAAGCTAACAGGCTTTCAGCTAACAAGACACACACCACTCACTTGGAGAGATTTTTACATTTACTTCTGTTTTATCATTATATTTAATGTTCCTAAAGACCTACTATATCCAAATGAATTAAAAAGCTATGACTAACCTCTTCCGACAAACTGAAGAAGGGTCATCCAGAAGTTTAACTAAAAATTAAGATCAGTTGTAACCTTCTGTACATGTCATATTTTGCTACTGACTATATTCAACCCATGACCACTTAAGTGAAAGCCAGTTTATTACATATCGCCTTATGATCACCCTACAGGATCATTGAAGCATCTGTTAATTCACTGAAGTTCACGGAAATCAAAAACTGCATTCATATAAAACCATATACATATTGAATATATTTACCCAAATTATTTGACCATTGGTCCAAAATACAAATATAGCAATACAAACTCTGGTAATATTGTATAATATAAGATATAACCAGTTATACTCACACACACAAGGGCAATAAATGTCATTTCCTCTAAAGTTGCACAGGATTCTGTAAAACAAGACAAATTGGATATCTCCGTGATTTGGTTTTCAGAGATAATTAATAGTTTTATTATATTTTGTTGAGTTTATCTGACTTTTTTAGATATCTAGTAAATTTAGAAAAGCATGGACATGGTTTCAAACTGAAGGATATAAAGATTCTATGACTTGATCCTAGACAGTATTGAGCACCATTAATGTTACAACAATGTTATGCAAGCTTGTTGCCGTTCTTATTAGTCATTTATAAAGGTATAAATGTAAGTAAATCATTATGTAATAGATGCTGCTAAACGTTAGAGTCCAGTCCACTAAGCAGCATAGTAATCATAGTATGTGGATGCAAAAAAGAAGTTAATATCTTACTTAACAGACAAGAAATTCCACCCTACCATCCCCTTAAGTCGCCACAATTGGGGTTTCGTATGGGTACACTACAACAAAAAGACGAAGTAACATGATCCATATTGGAGGTGGCCAACTAGTGAGTGGTTGGCACTCTGGCAATCTGGGTGGGGCATAGTTCAGGATGTCTTTTTCTGTGTTTGGTGGGACAAGCTTATACAGGACATAAGGAATTAATCTGTTACACATAATATTGTCTTATAAATTTAAATTATAATTAAAATTGTCCGTTTCCCTTTCATCTTTAAAGTGATGAACTTTTCTATGTTTTATAAGGTATTAAAGGGCATGGGGTTTAGAGGGTAACACATTGGGTTTGAGGTTTCATCGGTCGTGAAGTGGTAAAAATGGTAGTTGTTGCCAGTGAATGTGCGGATGGCATTGCGGTGCCATCTGGGTCATTTCTGACACTTCCCTGTTTGCTGTTTAGTGGGATACCTTATTTACATAAAATACTGTCATTGGTCAAGCGGTCAAGTGTGGGACCTCGCTGATTTCAACCCTTAATTCTGCCATTTATATGTTGAACACACGAGGCCACACATCAAGAATTCAGAATTCCGAATTCAATGATAATATTCAAGTCAACTGGATTCTGTATTGTATGGTTTTCTTTTTATATTTGTATTTTATATTTTAGTATTTTATATCTTTATCAGTATTTACATTTTATATTGTACTCGTGTGTCAATGCATGTATGAAAAGTATTATTCCGCTGTACGTGATTTAGTGACCAATCTAGTTCTATGTATATATTGGTGTCGGATATTGATTGGCAGGTGTTAATGTGTAGTTAATTAACGTATAGCGAGCTTCTCGTATGAAGTATGTACAATTTGCGGTCTAGTAAACAGAGTACCGTTCAACTTCCTATTGAAATCCAACTTGCTGGGGATATCAGTTTATTGATTCACTACTTAATTCAAACCCTCAAGCTTCGGATATTCAAGGAAATATGTCGGATTCTGACACTTCAGCCAGTGATTTGAATTGCAGTGATTTAATGCAAAATAGTTTTGACAGTATGACAAATGTTAAAAGTTGTTCGAATGGACCTAGTACTTCAAAGTCGGAAAATGATTCGTCTGTAAAAGATTCAGATTCGGATGTTCAGGCAGCTATAAATGCACAGATCTTGGACCAGTTGAATCGTATTGGAAAGAGACTTGATAAGATTGAAAATAAGGATTGTAAGAAAACTTTGGACAAAACAAAGATAAAAAGTGCTAAAAATAAGGATAAAAAACTTTTAAAAATGTCTGATTCCACGGAACAGTGGCAATCTTTGCCAGTATCACACAAGTGAAGTGGCCTCATGAGTACGTTTTGTCGGGCTTAAATAAAGAACGTGTCACATGGCTGGCTTTGGTCGGACCATGAGGGATGAGTCGGATCCGATTATGAAACAACATATGCTTGAATATCTCATAGCCCTTATGGACGATGCTAATGATTTTTCGTGGACGTCGGCCAAAGCCAGCCATGCTGTCTTATTATGTCACATGGAACAGGGTGAGATTAAAGACTTCTCAGACACTGCTTCTATTGACCAGGTCTGACGGGCAAGTGCCCAAAAACATGTGTCCATAGGGGCCTCTGCAAATCATTCTGCTGCAAATAAGAAAACGGCCAAGGTCATAAGGTCAATGCCCTGTACTTATTACAATCAGGGAACTTGCATGCAACAAAAAACCCATGAGACAAGGGGGGTCCTATATAAACATATCTGTGCTGCATGTTTTGCAAATACTGGCAGAATTTTTTCACATGCTGAGACAGAATGCAAAAATGAAAATAAACAGAATTCAAAAAACGAGTAATTTTGGATGGGCCCACATTTAGGCCCATCCATAGAAATAGAACTTTTTTCAACAGTTCTTTATCTGATACTCAAAGACAAGAAATGGAAGCAAATCATGATGATTGGACTTTGTGGTTGGCTAAGGCTAATGCTTTCAAAAATTCAGTTACTGCTTCTTCTTATGCTATGGTATTAAAACATGGCAAAAAAGTGGTTCAAACTAAAGTTACAAATACTTAAGCTAATCACAGGTTTGGCAACAAATATGGCAACTTTGTGGTTTAAAAATTTGATAAAAAAATTAAGGACAAACGCTTTCTTTGCAAACCCAAGAAAGGTCATATCAATGCTTCAGTAGTTCCCCAAGTTAGCAACTATCCTATTGCTCTTTCAAATCGCTTTGACGTTCTGCAACATGAAGAAGATGAAGTGCAGGCACATGAGTTGGAAAAGAATGTGGTAACACCTGCTGCTACTAATACTTCTTCTTTCAAGGGCAATAAAAACGGAAATGGGCCAAATTGGGCTATGGTGGCTGCTACAGGAGGTAGTTACAATACTCACATGGGGCATTTTAATAAAATATTCAAGGGCAATAAAAACAAAACTGGGCAAACATTGGGCAAACTAAACCCATGTGATGATAACTCATGTACTAACACACACAAAATTGTCCAGCATGAAATAAATGGTCAACAGCATACTTCTTTTCATTTCTTGGGCAATAAAAACGAAATTGGGTCCAAATTGGGCAGTATGTTGTCTTCTGTGTATACTGAAGGTGACACAGTAAAAAATGACTATGTACCTAGTGTTAAAGAATTACATAATTGCCACGGAAAATTATCTTTCAGGGGCAATAAAAACGGAAATGGGCAAACATTGGGACCCATGGCGCTTTTTGACATAGATCAGTCTTCAGGAGGTCCTCAACGTACATATGACCAATTATCAGTACCGGATCCGAACACGGATCAACCTCAACAAATGCCTGCATACACAAGTTGTCGTCAGATACCTTCTGATGTTTTCAAAAACAGATTTCAATCACTACATTATAAAAACTGTTTATATCAGAATGACAAGTTGTTTGGCTTTGTGCCTTTGAATGACCTTATGGTTTATACAGGGCCGGAAGTGGTATGGGGTTCAATTCCTGATATTGTAGAAGCTCATAGGAAAATTCGAAATTCGGGGATTCCAAACTTCATGGGACTGCGAATTCCAGTTCAAAGTCAGCTGAAAATAACAGCCTGGAGAAAATATATTTACACCATTATTGGGATAATCAACCATTAGATCTTATTGAATTCGGCTTCCCCTTGGATTTTGATAGAAATGTTCAATTAACATCTACAGAAGTTAATCACCATTCGGCTTTGCAATATGCTGACCATGTTTCCGGGTATATACAAGATGAAATCGAACATAAGGCTATAGTTGGGCCTTTTCAACAGCCCCTTTCCCTTGTCATATATCCCCATTTCTCACAAGACATAAACCTAATTCCATGAATAGAAGGGTTATTTTAGATCTTAGCTTTCCCCCAGGTCGTTCTGTTAATGAAGGAGTACCAAAAAATAAGTATTTAGGTTCGTACTTTCAATTAACATATCCTTTCATAGATGATATGGTTTCCAAACTTAAAGAACTTGGTCCTGAAGCCATGGTCTACAAAATAGATATTAGTAGGGTATTCAGGCATATCAGAATTGATCCTGGGGACTTAGATCTTTTAGGCCTTAAGCATGATAGCTACTACATCGACGTTACGTTGCCATTTGGATTTCGTCATGGTTCTGTATTCTTTCAACGTTGTACGGATGCCGTACGGTACATCATGAAGGAGCATTTCAATTATCCGAACTTATACAATTATATAAATGATTTAATCTATATTGGCTTGCCTGGTCATATTCATGACTCGTACAGTGCTCTTACTGTACTCCTGGGTGAATTAGGCTTGGATATCAGTCTCTCCAAGTTAGTAGCTCCAACTACAGTGGCTACTTGTCTTGGTATTGAAATAGATACGATTAATCGAATTTTGCGTATTCCTGATGATAAACTCGCCGAGATACGTCATATGGCCATAACTTCATTATTCCCTCTTTGGCTTTACGTTGTAAACTATTGCCATAATATGTAACTGTAAGTTGCTATTGCATCTTTATATGTAGAACTCATGATGTCGGGGCAATAATTGTCATTATTGCCTCCACTGTGTTTGGGGTTTAACCATATTTCATTTATATCTGGAGTTACTTATGTTAAACTATTACTGTCGTGACAGGGACTGATATACTGCCATACTTGTAAAATATATATATATGATACAAACCTGTTTTAATAACTAAATGATATTCATGATAAAAATAAATATTTTGCTATTATTGTCTTGGGGGAGTTGTTGGGAAATGTGCGGGATGGCATTGGGGTGCCATCTGGGTCATTTCTGACACTTCCCTGTTTGCTGTTTAGTGGGATACCTTATTTGCATAAAATACTGTCATTGGTCAAGCGGTCAAGCGTGGGACCTCACTGATTTCAACCCTTAATTCTGCCATTTATATGTTGGACACACGAGGCCACACATCAAGAATTCCCCACCCCCCTTGTCTCTTGGGTTCCTTCCCATTGGTTGTTGTGAACAGATTACTGCTTGTAGTTTTATTTTTAGGTGATATTCCTGTGATGATGATTGGTGCCAGTCACTGAGAATAACCATTTTCATCTTATAGCCACTTGGTTGACCAGTAACCATCTCATCATTGCCACATGGTTGGCTAGTATATAACCACTCATTGTACCTGCATTGATGGCTGGGAAGTTACGAGCTATGGTGAGGAAGGAGTGGCTTTGCTACTGAGTGCTGACATTTGTCATATTATGGTAGAGCCTTTATCATCTGGCGACTAGAACTGTAGCTCTCAGCTGTTGTTATGATGCAGTGTTGCAGTACCAACGTTATTTCCTTGATATTCATATGCTTACTTTAAATTGCTTTGGAAACATATTTCTATTAGGAGTTCATGTATTCGATATTGACTGGACATTTACAATTGTCATTTTATCAGTAATTATCATTAGTATGTTATTGGTCACTTCTTTTAGTAAAGGGGGTTTTAAGCAAATTTGATCCTGTTAGGCCTTCTGCTTGAAGGGCTCACAGGACTGTGGGCATTGGCTATATCATTTTTAGTGACCTGAGATTATGGTAGACATTTACACATATTTCTTGGGTTTATCATACCCATATCTGTATATTATCTCTTATTGTAGCACTTACTTGCAAGGCAATACAGTTTTACATATCACTTACATACTAGTGCTTAACCAGTGCCTTTGCAGTTTGATAGTGCTTCCTGTCACGTTCCTTATGTTATCATGGGGGTAGTCAGTAAATTCAAAAATTGGGGGGTTCGGGCCATAACTTCATTATTCCCTCTTTGGCTTTACGTTGTAAACTATTGCCATAATATGTAACTGTAAGTTGCTATTGCATCTTTATATGTAGAACTCATGATGTCGGGGCAATAATTGTCATTATTGCCTCCACTGCGTTTGGGGTTTAACCCTATTTCATTTATATCTGGAGTTACTTATGTTAAACTATTACTGTCGTGACAGGGACTGATATACTGCCATACTTGTAAACTATATATATATGATACAAACCTGTTTTAATAACTAAATGATATTCATGATTATAATAAATATTTTAATCCCATGCTTTGCTATTATTGTCTTGGGGGGGAGTTGTTGGAAAATGATGGTTTTTATTGCAGAACCTTGACTAACTAGTATGCACTGCTTTCTTTAAAAGGCTCAGATATCATTATATGATCATTCAAATGTGTTGAAAGTGATGATAAATGTAACTCTTTCAACCAAGTTATAAGATAATTAGAACTACTCACCCCCTTCTTTTCAGTGCTCTCTTAATATTCTCACAAGTGGAACCTGAAACACATTTCATGGATTCCCTTTAGATAAAATAATAGTTTATATTGACATGAGTTCATATTTGACAAGAGTTTATATTTTGTACTCCGAAATGTGACTATTTGTACTGGTAAACATAGCTCTTTTCTAGACTATGGGGAAAACCCCTACACCATTTAATATTGCATATACCTATTGTCAAAGATAGCTGTTTATGCAATGCAATGTCCAAAATGTTTGTTACATTACAAAGTTCACCACTATATTGGTGGCTGACCATGACTTATTGGGTATTTCAAATTGCTATGCAAACTTATGTTGCAATCTTCAATCCCTACTCCCATCATACTTTTATAAATAATAAAATATAGCACATGAGTAAAAGGTAAGACCTACTCTGGATTGCAGTTACTCAGCCTTTTGATGATCGAAAAAAGATGGCAACTCAAGGTTGAACAGTGAAATCTTTAAATAAAAACTTAGTTGCACCCGAAATTTATTGTGGGGCATTTCTCCGCAGTCTAAAAATGGTGTAAAGATTTTATCCACTGTCAGAAACATTGGTCCTTTCTCCATACGTGTCAAAATGACGTAGGGCTTTTCTCTGCATGGTTATTCATATACACTCATGCAACATTTACAAAATAAATGGTCTAAAACTATTTTGGTTACTTTTCATTCGCGGAAATGCAGTAAATTTTTTATTGAAATTTAAAACTTGCCATTAAAAGAGGAAACCTAGCCGAAATGAAAGTTACTTCAAGAATTCATTAAAGCATTCATGAATAATTTTGACATATATTTGAATAAAATACTTTACATTTTAAAAACATATTTTATACGAATACACAGAAAAGTGGATTTGAATACTTATGTGTATGAGTACAAGTATGAACACCCTATTCCTGATGTTGTTAAACAATATTTGGCCATATCTGCATTGTGTTGACTTTGCTTTTCCTCTATCTATGAATCTGGTTTACTTTACAATTTACAGAGTACTTGTATCTTTCTAGCTCTTCATGGTTCCATATCTTAATCAGGTGACTGTGATACTGTTATTAGTATTAATGAAGTGTCTCAATTTCACCCATACCACTATCAATCAAATACTCAGTTGCATACCAGTATACATGGTCAAGGCTCAGCTTCACAGAACAAATTGAAAAAAAAACAATGCATTGATATTCATTTTTAATTTAGAATTATGAATCAATATGATGAACTTTCATGGGGCAAGTGTTTAAAACTTTATATTTAACCAATTTATTTTCTTTTCTCAGTTTGTGACATCATACATCATGGGTTTTATCAGCATGGCTACTTTAGGAATCCTGTTGTGGTTTGTCTCTACCTGAAATTATCTTGACATACTTGCCCCCGTTTCTAGAAAAATGCTCCTGTTGATTTATTCTGGGACAATCAAATCAAATTTACAGCTCACTGATTTTTCTGGTAAACGGAAGGGATCACTTTGAATTCAAAATCTTATATTCAAGAAACTACCAAGAAAAATGTAAGTAACGTTCACAATTTACCCTCTACTAGTACTGACCCTGATTCTGGCCCTACCCACCAAGAAACAGTCAACAGCGCTATATTGGCATAGTTAAAGAAACTTTGTGATCCAACTAAAGCATTAGGCAAATGGTTACAAGCAATTGAAAGAAGTCAATCACTTGATGTCACAAGTTAGGCACCGGTCACACTCTCATGAAGGAAACCCAGCAAATACGTTTCTGCTACCATCAGCATCAACTGGGCATCAGAACCGTCATTCTCTCAGATTCCCAGATCTCGTTCCTTCAACTTCACATACCTTATGTGGGTGTTCCACCACACGACTAAGGCTCCCGATTAAGGGTTTTTGAGGGTCGGTTTGAAATATTTGCTTAGTCCCAGACCTTCTGTAAGGGTCGGTTGTGGTCGGTTGGGGCCGTGTGAGAAATCAAACATGTTTGATATTTCACACGACCCCAACCGATTATTTTTTCCCGCCATAAACAAAATGTCCAGTCCCAGGCGTCCTCAGGCCTCCTCAGATCAAATTTACACAGTCCTATGTGGTCCCAGGCCGCCTGCGACCCTTAGTCGCCGACCCTTAGTCCCAGACCCTCTATTCTTAGTCCCAGGCCTCCTGCGACCCTTAGTCCCATTGCAAAACAAAAATCGGCTATCTCGGTCTGGGGACGCCTGGGGACGCCTCAGGACACCTTGTGGGGTCGGGACTTAATCCTGGGTTAGTCGGCTCTTAGTCCCAGACCAGTTAGGGACTGTCTGGGGCCTCCTGGGGCGTCCTGAGGCCGATCTGTAGTTAATCCCAGACCTTCATACCGATTCTGTCTTCCACCCCATTGGTCAATTTTTTTTCCATTTTTTCCAAGACTACCCACGATTAAGGGTCGCCGACAGGATCGGGGCTTAATCCTTTGGTGGAACAAGGGCATTACATGTGAATCAACAAAATAATGGACGAGCTACCCTATCTCAACAATCAGTTCCACAAGGGGATATGGGCGTTATTTAACCCCCTCAGGCACAGGATCTAGACTGGGACTCTATCATACCTGGGGTGGATGTTCTGTAGCAGAATCCCATGGTATCAGAGGCGGTATCAAATGTGCTAGCTTCTTATAATGCCCAAGTCCAGAGCCAAGTATTAAAAAGCAAGCAGGCCACATTGAGATACGTCAAGTTTGTCATTACTAAAACAGAAGGAAACTGTTCACATGAAGGAAGTCATGGCCAGTACAGACATAATTGTGCTTTTTGTGAAAACAAGGGATTGGGATTCAGGTGTCTTATTGATTAAGATCCCTGTTAATCCTATTTTCATTTCTTGTAAACTCAAAAGGAAAAAGGAAATAATGTACAGTTTTCGTTTTTCTTAATATAAGTTGCCCACAATCAAAAAGAAGAAAAATTAGCTGAAATTCAATAATATTTTGGATATGTGCAACAACTATAAAGGGAATTTGTACATTTTTTCTCGATTATTATCCCATTTCTTACTTCTTGTTTGCATGTTTTATTATTTTAAAAAATAAAGTAAGTGGGCCTGATAAGGTGAAAAATACCAAATTAACGGAATGCCCCCTGATTTAAGTTCCCTACCAATTCAGTCTCAATTTACAGGCCTGGGGACACTGCCTTCAGCACTACCCTTACAGGATTTGACTGCAGTACCCCAAATTTGAATTTTCTCTATATATTGATAATCCTGATGACCTTGGTAATACAGATATTGTAAACCACTTTTCAGCATTACAGTACCCCCGTGCAGTACAGCATTATCTGAACAAGGAGATTGGCCATGATTGGTCCAGCAGATAACATTACATCACCCCATTTTCACTGTTTACCACTCCTAACCTGACCCAATGATTTAGACAAACGTATAGGCTTATTGTGTCATACCCATATGACAAATCTTTGAATGAAATGGTGAACAAATGTCAGCTTGATGAGATAAAGTTCAGTGGATCATATTGTGTCAAAATTTTCAGACACCCCAGGTGAGGTATACCTTGGTAAAACTGCCTTGGCCAGGGCATTTAGGAATCTGAGGGTGGTCTCGGCCAACGCTTTGAAATTTGGCATATATTGGCAAGGGAAATACTTCATTGACAAAGGGGTCATATTTGGCTGGGTCCAAGGGTCCTCAGAGTTTTGAACCTACATCATGGGAACCAAGATTCATCGCATGTGAGCCTACATTGACGATTGCATTTTAGTTGGCTCCAAGGAAGCCGCAGAAGCAGCCTTTGATCTCTACTCTTCATCAACCGAATTAGGCCTCCCTATGAATTCGTAAAAGAGACCCCCACCAGAGCCCTCACATGCCAGGAATAAACATTGACATAGCTGGTAACACACTTGGCATTAACACTTGGTAAAGCGGTATATATTAGATAGTGCAAATGCTGGTTAGAAGGTGGCGAGTATTTTTAAACATTTGTGAATGAGTATTTTCTTGGGCATTAAACTTTATATTGCTCATATTCTACTCTTTATAAGTGTCTGCTGGGCATAAAAAGTTGTAGTATTTGTAATTTACTTTTGACAAGTGCCTGAAAATAATTGTTTATCACAACAATTTATGTTTACCTATTTGCAACGGTAGTATGTGTTTATTTTAGCATAATGCTACTTCTAATTGAACCTTAAATTTATGCCAGAGTCACATTGTGTATAGTTTGAGTTTTGAGGTAAGCTGGTAACTTTATTCCGACCCATTTATTCAATATTTATTTGTAAAGTGAAGATAGAATATAACATAACCATGCTAATAAATATTTGCAAATGGGTAAACAGGGAAATAGATTTAAACTGAGCTTTGACCAATTACCTGACAACATGGAGCAAAACCATCCATCTCTACATCTTACAGTCAAAGATATCCACTGCAATGTATAGTATTTATTGAAATAGTTTTGGCTTACAATTCTTTATCAGCATTAAGGTCAGTTGAAACTATATGCATTATATTCAATAAACATCTGCTCAACCTTGCATGTCTTTTTATATATATTTTACCTAAGTTATTTCACCATTGTTCCACTATACAAATATGTGAGGCATATTAATGTGACATGGTCTAATATAAGATATAGTGGATAATACTCACCACTACAATTACAGTCAATCTTACTTCCTTGAAATGAACAAATGTTCCTGTAAAACAAAAGAAAGTTTATTTCCTCGATATTTTATTTTCATAGATGGTTAAAAGCTTTAATACTTCTGGCCTATATAATTTGTATAAGCTTGTGTCTACCTGACACTTTTAAATGGCTCATAAATTAGAAATAGCATAGAAACTTTCTTTCAGCTAAAATGCAGACTTTTACCGTTTCTCACAACATCTTGTTTTGAACTTTTTAAGATTGAGGATGTTGTCATATCACAAAAATATATGCTCCATAGGGCCAATTGGAAAATGTGGGAACTTCACATTTTGTATTTGAGGTTATACAGAATATGTAGGGGCCATGGTGGCAGAGTGGTAACACTCTCGCCTCCCACCTCTGAGGCTGGGGTTCGGTTTCCGGCACTGCCTCAAGTGGGAAAACTGGTAGTTCCTTGATGCTGGTCGGCAGTTTACAGTACAGAACCTTGACCAACAGTATGTATTGGTTTCCTCTGCCCTTCCAACTATCCATCGTGATATGAACTGTACAGTGTTGAAAGAGATGTAAAACCTCAAATAAACAAATAAAATAGAATATGTATGTTCTGCAACACTTGGCCAATGCTTCTTTATCACTCACATAACTAAGCAGACAATAATAGATTTGAAACATATGTTATGTTAATGTGTTCACAAACGTCAGGATTTGACATTCAAACTTAAATTTTAGTTATTGATGTATCGATTTAACACTATGCCTAGTACCTTGTTTCAACTATATTCCAAGGGACGGCCATTTAAGTGATCATCCGAGTCATTATGTATTTACCCATGCCTGGCCCATAACTCAGATTGTCATCAATCCAAGTACTAAGCCCAGTGATGTATAACTTCAATGATTAGACTGGAACTAATCAAGATACACCAGATAGTCAAATTTACAGTCATTGAAGTACACTTGACTAAATGAGTGATAAAATTTTAACCAACTTCATATTAGCTTCATAATGTGTTGAAAGTGTTGTAGCACAATACGAATCCAGACTCTAATGCTAAGTAAACTCTGTATCCCAGGTTTGTTTGTATCAGCAAACAAAATTAACTAATATTAAATTTGAAATCCCACAAAATTAATGAATACTAAACATAAAAGTCCCTTACACAAATCTTCGCAGTGCCACTGCAATATCTACACAGTAGTAATCAGGCATGGATCCTACAGCTGAAATACATTTCATGGATTATTTTTAGCAACACCACTCAGACTGAAATACATAAATACTCACTGTGACAAAGTTTCAAATACAAACCCACATCATCAAATTTAAAATCAAAGTAACAAAAATTTTATTAGCAAAAGTGCATACTTCTATATGAAAACATCTGTGGGAGTCGAACTAACACAGAGGCAACAGTCTCTGGTTGGATGGCAAACTTGCAAACCCACTAGGAGACTTTGGATCAATATATATGTTACAGGGAAACTTTGTAATCAGGCATTTTGTGAAATGCCTAAAAATTCCAGGCATTTCACGAAATGCCTAAAACTTCTTGGCATTTCACAAAATGCCTGGAATTTCTCCTTCTTTATTACACAACTTGCCTTGTGGATTTTAGGCAAATTGTGAAATACAATAATTTTATATAATGCAAAGCTTTGATGATTATTTAGCCATATTTAGATAAATGAGAAGACTTATAAAGCTCTTTAAATTGTTCCTGTTAGAAATTTGAATTATTTTATCATGGCTGATATTTAGAGCTCTGTTACAAGTTATATCAAAGAAGTATAACTAACTTGACAAGCCACCGCATATTTTTTTAAGCTTAAAAACTGAAGACAGTCTGTACAAATATTCTGCAACAAATTTTCATGAAAATCTTGGTCAAATTAATAGGTGGTACAGACTTATATTAGAACAAAACATGCCAGGAATTAAAAATAAACTTAAAAAGATAGGATAATAAATAAAAATGATTTGCATGAAAATAGAATAAATAGGTTACATCTATGTGACAAGCTATTAAAATATGTGCACAAATATAAAGATTCAAGGAAAATTTAACTTCAACAGCACATCAGTGTACTGTGATGAATGAGGGAGTGATGATATTAATGACATTTTGAATTTTTATTGGTATCATCTTTTACATTTTTTCACCTTCACAACTACAGCCTATATGATCTACAAACAAATAAAAATCCAATTCACTGGTAAACAGGTAGCATTCATTTTATTGCAATTGCCTAGCATTGGACAGAGCTGGGTGGGGAAGAGAGCTTTAAGTAGTCTTTATTCAATGAGGGTTTATTGTTTAATCTTTTAAACCAGAGAAGCCATGCACACTTTCAAATAAGCTTGTCTTTGATGAAAATCAAAGGTTCTGTTCTAAATAAAATCATCTCCTTCTCTATGTACTAGAGAATTTGTGTTTACATGTTGTCAAGTATATTGAATAAATAATTTTTGAATTAACAAGAACAAGAAATGTTATTGATACATTAGATGAAGGTGTTAGTAAATCTGTAAAAAGTGCTTACATGTTGTCAAGTTTGTTGAATAAATAAGTTTTGTATCATCAATAATAAACTATTGGTGAAATAAATTTGTCTTCTTAAACCAAATGATTAAACAGAAAAATCTGATAAAAGTAAAATAGACTGGAGAATTATATTTAGGCATTTCATGAAATGTCTGGAGCTAAAAACCAGACATTTCATGAAATGCCTGATTACACAGTTTGCCTGTAACATCATACTTTCTGATAAAGATTAATGTGCATTAGACATCAAGGTGGTTGGCATGTTTCTATGTCTTTCCTCTGTTTAATGCCATGGCATATGGTAACTTGTATCTCACTGTTGTAGCAGGAGTTTTGAATCAAGCTCGGGGTCTGCATTCACAAGGAGTCTTAGAATTTTTCTTAGAATCACACTTAAGTCTAAGAAAAATTCTAACATACAAATTTTCTTATTCTTAAAGTAAAGTTTATTTGCAAAAATCTTAGACAATAATTCCAAAGGTAAAAAGTACTTTTAGCTCAGAAAAGGCAAAGGTAAAAGCACACATGTTAGTATTTGCTAGGTGTAAGTGTAATTCTAATAATATTCTAAGAATCTCTACGAATAAAGGGCCAGTGGACAACTAAGTATGTAAAAATTGCAAACAAGTGTAGCAGATTTAAAATGTAATATAGCCCATTTCAAGCCAGGCTACCCAACTTGGAATCGTAAGTGCGGCTATAGCCAATCTTAAGATGGACTGGTACCTAGGTTAGGCTCTAACACTGACATGTTTTGGGCTTTGTGCTATAGTTTTGAATAGTTTATAATATTTAGGGAGTCTTCTTATATGACCAAACACAAATGATTACAGTAGATCAAAAAAGGAAGTTAGACCAAAAGTGTGCATCATTGGAAAAATAATGTACATTGTGTAAAAATTATTAAAATGTTAAAACATGCACACATACATGGGGAGTATATAAAATCCAGACCGGTGACCATCCTTGTATGCCAACTCCACATTATTTTTGCATAATTGTGAGTTAAGTTGTAGTAGCAGTAGTAGTACAAGTAGTAGTGGTAGTAGTAGTAGTACTAAGCATTTATTAAGTGCCAAATTGATGAAAACATCCTCTAAGGCTCCGATGTCTAAGAAGGGATAGTCCAGTTCCCGAAAAAAATAGTCCGTGTTCATGTCATTGTCCGATAGGGGAGAAGGACTATGGTGGTGGGTAGGCTAACCTAAATGGGTAGGTCTTCAACTGTTGCCTAAATCCATTTATACTATCCTGAGTTCTAACGGACTGAGGGACACTACACTAACACTGAAATGTTGTTTGTTCTGAAATGGTGTTAGTGTGAACAGAACAAAAGGATGTTTGCCATCCTCAGCACATGATGCATTCAATATTGAATTGTTTACAGAACTTTTTTATTAACTTGTTTAGTGGGTACATTTATAGTCTTTTGAATTCTGTATCGAATTCAGAGTGCATGGAAAAATACCTCATGGAAACATACTACCTGGAAAAAATACCACCTGACAAATGAAAATAAATAACTTTTTTTTTATTTATTTCCCATATCAATATTTTACAATAGTTCTTAAACATATACAAAAAACCAACATTTAATATATCTTATACTCATACAAACAACACAATTAAGAAACATTATGCAATAAACTTGTATGTATTTCAGTTATATGTCCAATATATACCCCAATGGAAAAAAGCACTTTTCGTTAGACTAAACAATATATATTATGTTTTACTTGAAATTATCTAAATACTGGAAGCCATTTTTTCCAGCAAGTTTTGAAATTAGATATTCATCTGCATAAATTTCTGATAGCTTCCGTTGAAGAGCCACAAGACTTAATCTGTTATTTGTTGTTTGGGATATGTATTTTTTGGTGACTAGGATCAATATGTTTAGTGGAACACTATTTTGTTCTTGAAAAATATACCCAAAAGTTATAATACAGTCTGTAAATTTAATTTTGAAATTAATTTTTTGATAAATATATTCCTCTATTGTTTTTCAAAAGGATTTGACTTCTGAACATCTTACAAACAAGTGTAAAATGTTTTCATTCTCATTTGGACACCTGAGACAAAGAGGACTTTCCTTTAATCCTATTTTATGCAAGTATTCATTGGTGCCTAAAATTCTGTATAATATTTTTAATTAAAACCATTTCGGGTTATTATTATGCACAATCTCAAAGCAAATTTTGAATATTAAATCCCACTCTTTTTCATTGATATGCTTATTTAAATCTCTACTCCATTTTTGCTTTATCGTATGCTCATTTTTCTTGGTGGATATCAAAAATCTGTAGATATCTCTAGTACCCCTATTATACCAAAGTATGGGCTTTATATGGTTTGGTATAAAAGGTCTAAGTAAGCAACAGTTTGTTAATCGCTGTGGGTCCACTACAAATTTTTGTACATTTTTTTTTACTCTGAGATAAAAAAGAAAATTCAAGCTACGCAGTCTGTACATATCCTGTAGTTGATCAGTAGATAAGAATGTACCACTCTCTGTGAGGACATCTGAAACTGACATTATGCCCTTTGAAAGCCAATTTTCATCAAACATGAGCTCCTTAGATAAGATGTTGTTGTACCAGAGTGGAGTTGTCAAAAGCTGGGTGTTTGTCTCAGTTATTTGATTATTCAGTACACTGTACCATGCATCGAAGGTGTCCAGCCAAAATTTGTTGGTAGTCTTTTTTTAATAGATTTTAGATACTCTGGCCCCACAGTTAAACTTTTTTCCAGATCACAGCAGATTGTGGTTTTGAAACAGATTTTCCATGGTGGTTTGTTTTGAGTTAAATATCTTCGAAGCCAAGTAGCTTTAAGGGATTTTATGAATAATCCTATGTTTATCATGTTAAGACCACCAGACCTTGTTCCCAACATTACTGTATTCCTATTAATTTTATCAGGCTTATTGGACCAGATGAACTTGAACAATGTATCATTGAATTAATTTATCCATAATTCAGTCGGGCTAGGTAAGCTCAGAAACAGGTGATTTAATTTTGGCAAGAGAAAGGTTTTTATGACAGTGATTTTGCCCAGTGGGGAAAGATACCTCCTGCTCCAAATATTCACAAGTTCCCTAATTTTTATAAAGTTCAAATTTAAGTTTAACTCAGACATTTTATCAAGCTCAACTGAAAATCGTAATCCTAACAGATCAAATTCTGTAAATCCCTACTGAAGCCCTTTGGCGATCAACTTATGTTTGCAGTACCTTTTTTCCCAATCCATATTAGTTTAGTTTTATCGCTATTGACTTTCAGACCAGAGAAGGAACCAAATATTTCTAGTATATTTAATGCTGCTTTTAAAGATAAAATGTAACCATCTAGAAATTAGGTTGTATCATCTGCATATTGAGTGAGTTTAAAAATTCCCTGGATTTTTCCTTCTTTGGAAGACATGTGATTATACAATGCCTCAATGAAAAGGAAAGAGTTCTCTTTTCAAAACATTGATTAAGTGCCTTTAACACCCATGTACTTATCTCTTTCCAAAATACCTTAAAAAATTCCGCTGGGAACCCATCAATGCCTGGTGATTTATTGTTTTCCATTTCTTTTAGTGACAAACTAATTTCTTTGTGGGTAAGAGGTCCTTCTAGACTTTCAGCCTGTTCAAGACTAAGCTTGTTGACCTGATAGCCCTGTAATAGTTTATTCAATTCTACATCATCAAGCCTATGATCAGAGCATTTGAATAACTTTGAGTAAAAATTTGTTAATTCACCTAATATACTTTTTTGATCTGTTAATACCAAACCATCTTCTTTAATGACTTTTTTGATTGTTTTATCAATGTAGTTGCGATGTTCCAGTGAACAGAAATATTTTGTGGGTCTTTCTCCCTCACTTAGCCATTGTACACGAGAACGAACCTGGTGTCCTCTCATAACTTCCTCTGTAATGTTTTCTAATTCTGTTCTTTTGTTATCAAGAAGATCAAAATTTGACATGTTATTTTCTTGTTCTAGAGAATTTATTTCCAAGATTAGCTTTTTCTCAATTTCATGGGTTTTTATTTTTTTGTTGGCACCATATTTAACTGTCTCCCCCCTTACCCTGAGCAGAATCATTTCCAGAAAAACATCGAAATCTATAGTGAGGTTCAAGAGTGTATCAGGAATTTCATTAAAATTTTCAAAATTGTACACCGGTACAGCATATTTGCGTTTTTCATCCATAATACAGCTTTTGATCAATGTTAAATATGTAAAGTCCTTTAAAAGAGAGGTATTAAGTTTCCAGATGCCCCTCCCTCTTTCGAAAACATTGATTAACAGTGACACGTTTAACATTGAATGACCTGATTTATAACCTGCCTTAATGTCTATACCTGATATTAAATCAGTCAGGGAGGAGGTAGTAAAGAAATAGTCTAATCTCGCTTGTTTTGTAGGATTTTGTCAACGCCAAGTATAGCGTGTTCGGTTTGGATAAAAATGTCTGTAAACATCTATCAAGTTAAATTCATCAATTACTTCCAACAATGTCTTTCTTGATCTTGGATTATTTATGGTTGCATAGTTGTAACAGTCTAGGGTAGGATTGATACTGATGTTGAAATCACCACACCAAATAATGTAATCCTGTTCATGGTCACAAAGAAAATGCTTGATATTAGAGAAAAATTGTGGATTGTCAGTGTTGGGACCGTATATGTTTATCAACTGGATTTTAATATCAGAAATTATCAGATCAAGAATTATCATATTCCCCTCTTTATCATGTTCAAAAGTGCCTACTTTATATTTAAAATTGTTACTCATAAGGATTGCCACACCTCTTGCCACATTGGTTCTAATTCCACTGAGATAAATATCCCCTTTCCAGATGGTTCTAATATTGTGTAATTCTGAATGTGTCAAGTGAGTATCTTGAAGACCTGTCATTGATAATGCTTAGATATTGTGTTTTCCCTACCCATGTTTGGGGTTTGAGGGACAGTTATATGTTGAATTATGTAAAAATTCCCCACTACATCATAGGTTCTTAGTAATGTTTTATTGTAAACCCCTCTGGTCTCCTCTCTCTTCGGCAGTCTAGGGAGGTTGGGGCTTCCTTAGTCAAAAATTCTTGTTGTACATTGTACGCTCATGTGCCCTTAACTTGACCTTCCCCTGACCTTCTCTTCTGCCGGGGTCACAGGCCTCCACTGGGGTCAATGTTGTGTTTAGTAATACTAAGTGTTTATATCAAACTTCATGCAAGTAAAGTAATGTGTACTATTGAATATTTGATAAATAATTTTCTTGGAGCAAAGTCATGGAGATGGACATAGACTCTTATGGCAAGCTAGTATTTGCTCCACATATATGCATTTACATTATTACATATATTTTTATATTTTACATGATTTGTACATAATTTTTAGCTGTAACTTTATATATATAACAAATTATTAGTGTATTATAATAAACTGGTACCCACATTGTGTGTCTTACTGTCTTGGGGGTGGGGACTGAGTATCTTGAAGACATATGATATTTGCTCCGGTGTTTTCCAAATAGTTAAAAACGTCAAACCTTTTATTTCTATTACCTAGTCCTTGACAGTTGAATGAAATAACTGAAATAGTGTCACCTATTTTGGAACTCATTGCGGAAATTTAAAATCAAAGGCTTGTTATTTAAATTGTTTTTATGGACAACATGTTTCTTCTCACATCCTTGATGTACAGCTGTATACCTTAAGAGAGAATAGGGATGCGTTTTACTCAATTAAATAACTTAATTTACAAGTCTTTTGGTATTCTTTACAGTATGACTTTACTATAACCCTCTGTGTATTTAATTGCAAGAGCAGCTACCTTTTCAAACATACCCAGGATCAGATCTTAATTAAAATCATGTCTCGTGATGAGTAGTGTTCTATCCATAAAAGAGAGTAGTTTTGGTGGCTTACATTGTAGATTGTTAAAATCTATTGTAGAGTACTATATTAAAAGGAGTGGTTTTATTGGTTCGGAATATGCACTTTTATTGATTCAAAATCCAAGTTGTGCCACATAAAAGATTCTGTTTACAGAAGTAAAATTGGAAGCAAAAATATAATGCTATAATGTAGTGCTGAAATGCACTAGTACTGGATTTACATTAGATTTTAATTTAATTTTTTTGAATTCGAAACATGGATTTTAATTAATCTTATTACATTGTGTTATATCCTTCTGACATGAAACACTATTTCTGGTGGAAATTAATTTAGTTTTAATGTTGTGGATGTATTTGTTAGGAGGTATTTCTATAATTCAAAATATGGAGTATGTATTATTTCTATGAGGCATTTTTTCTCAGGAAACAGTCTTTACAGGAGGCATTTTTCCTTGATTCAAAATTTAGAGACAAAGAAAGACAAATGTGTAAATCGTATGAAACATACAAAAAAAACACAAAAAGTAAGTTAACGGTTTGTGGTACTTTCAATGCATAAAACACAAAATAATCAAAGGCTGTCTGAAAATAAGCATAAGTTAGTATAGTAACCTGAAAAACTCGCATCAACAAATTATCCATGGCATGAATATTGTCATATGAACAATCTAAATTTTTCTGGAAAGTGCTTTCTGTAATTGTAATTCACAGATCCCTAGTCTATCCATTGTCATTATCCATGGTTAAAGTTTGTGGTTCCAGGTTATAATTACAATTATCAAGCCCTATCCAGAATTAAGTTTATTTTCTCAAAATAGGAAAACAGTAATAGGCATGGTGAAACCATATTGATTGTGTGTTGAAATTAAAAGACCACAGAACTTATTCATTGAAAGCCACAAATAATATTCAAACCACAGCAAAACTTGCAAAAGATTGCATTGGTTGAATATTCAGTGGAAGGTGTTAAATTATTCTATTAATTTATTGGTTTCAACTCAAAGGGTTTGGTAATAGGTAATTTCTTCGAGGTGGTCCCATTATGGAAACTGCCATCATCATAATTTTTTTTAATTTCTGATAAACTCACGTTTGGGCCCCCGTTAGCAGACACTACCACATGAATATTCATGAAGCTCTATCTGGACCCTCTTTAAAGGTCACATATAACACTTTCAGCATTTCCCACAAAAAAAGTTTTGTATTATGCTCTACTTAATAGTTAACAAAAACTAGATCTACTTTTGGATTTTGTGGTGTGAAACAGATGGGACTACACACCAGTCTGTGTTTACATTTACAAAACATTGGATTTCTACTTATTTTTTGCTTGTGAAACATGTGCGGCTTTAAATTTAGCCTTGCCAAAAACTCCGGTTTCTTTTTAATTAGGGGAAATTTCAGTTGACTTGGCTAATACACTCAATAGATATATTAGGGGCCACAGTGACACAGCCTCAGATGGGTAAGCAGTTTACAGTACAGAACCCTGACGAACTGTATGTACTGGTGTCCTCTCTGCCCTTCCAACTACCCCTCATGATATGACCTGTTCAGTGTTAAAAGCGACGTAAAACCCCAAAGGAGTTATCCTAAATTTTCCAATTCCACCATGACATTAAAAGGAGATTTCCAACAATCCAAAACTGTGGAAAGTGAGGCTCGTTGTCTGTTCACATGGTGTGGCTAAATGAAACAGTATTAAGGAAAGAAGTTCAAGCAGTGCAGTGTGAATATTTCTATTTAGAAAATTTTCTATTTTCCGAAAATGCCATGCGTTATTGTAACTTTTTACCTAGTTTCTTTTAATATTTGGATATCCTACATATTATATTATATAAATAGTCATACTGTTTCCATCCCTTATAATACACATAGATGATTTATAGCAAAATTATAATTCTAACTTTTATAGTACTTCATCTCTGTTGACTGCAGATTGTAAGGCAGCGACACAAGAGAAGGAAAATTGAGGTGGGTTGTAATTGTAATTGTATTTATACACAGCGCAATATCTCCCTATACTACAGGACTCAAAGTGCTATTTAACCCATTCAACTGCAACGGTACAGCCCTAACTCACAAGTAACTGACATTCCCCTAACTGGAAGATAGAGGCTCAAGGATGACCATTTATATACATCCTTGAGGTTCTTTAGCCTGCCACTGGGGATAGGACCCAATGACAGAGGACCACCATTTTAAGTGGTCATTCGAGCCACTATGTATCTGCCTGTACCTGGGTTTGAACCCATGTCCTCTGAGTTCCTAGACAAGTGTGTTACCTGCTAGGCCACAGTGGCAGATAAGCTTTTCAAAGCAAGAAAGCTTTTAATTTTGATATAAATGTTGTCAAAGAGGCAGCCAAATCAGCTAGTCATTCCATATGGTAGGCGCATCACAAGCAAAACTAGTGTTGATGTGTTTCTTTGATTGTTGTCTAAAAGGATAAAAAATTGGGCCCCTAGAAACAATCTGTCAGACATACTTCTCCTGGTGTTAAAAGAAGAGGTATACATGGTTAAATATGAACTGAGGTAGTTAGAATAGTTGTGAATGTACATACGTATACACTAATGTAGCTGTTTTGAAAATGGAACAATGGGGTTTCACTTGCACAAAGGCGCATCTGAACATTAAACAAGGCAATTAACGTTTATCCAATAACATAGCCAGGTCACACCAAGGAGACACAGGAGTTACAGACTTATGCAAACAGGGAAGTTTTGAGCTTTTTCCTGAAGGAGGCAATTGAAGGTGTGCCTCGCATATCATTATGAAATTTATTCTAGATCTTTGGAGAATCAAAGGCAAAACTATGGCCAAAATGTTTGACTGACTTAAAGACTAATGAGTCTAATGGAGAAACTGTAAGGTATTTACGAAGGGGATCAGGGTGACTATGCCTGGTACTATACGAACAACTGCTGAGAGAAAAGAATGGTTCAAAATAGGAATGAGAACCATTATGTAAAGATTTTTAAACTAATGTTGCACTTTTGAACAAACAGTGGTACTTAACAGGCAACCAGTGGAGTTACTTTAGGATGGGTGTAACATGAGCATATTTTCTATGATTTGTGACAATATGAGCAAGGGCATTCTGAATACTCTGCATGACATTACTCTGCATGAGACATGACAAACCTCTAAACAGAGAGTTACAGTAGTCCAGACGACTACTAACCAAGGCATTTTGCAGCAAAAACTGCCACTTCAGGAGTAAGATACTGTCATATACTATGAAGGTCTCACATCTGGGGAAAGCATGCTTTGCAAGTGTTCTTGGTGTGTTCAGAAGGAAAATTCTGCATCAAACCACACACCTAGGTTTTTGACAGAATCAACCGGATGAAGAAGGCTTAAAGGATATTGACAGGAAAATGAGAGGAAATTTCCTAAGGGTGAGCCTTAGAACCCAAAACAGTAAATTCAGTTTTTTCAGGGTTGAGCTTCAATTTACTGAGAGCCATCCATCGTTGCACATCTTGAAGATAGGCATTTAGCCTGGTGAGAACAACAGAGACATTCTTATGTGAGAGATGTATGTATGAGTATAATATACATAGAACAACAGTGAACCAAGAACAGAACCTTGGGAACCCTGTAGATGAATTTTCTTAATTCAGAATGGTTCCACCAAGACCATACCAGGATTTAAGGTAGCCAAGGATAATATTGTGAATGAGAGTGTCAAACACAGCTGACAAGTCCAGAAATACCAGAGCTGTGGGTCCACCACCTGCTAGAGAGAGATGGACCTCGTTTTTATTGACAATAAAGCAGTTTCAGTGAATTGACCTGACTTATAAGTTGACCAGTGAGGGTTGTCAATTTTGATGTTATTGATGTATGACCCTAATTGCTTGGCAACAATTCGCTCAACCAAAATTGACAGGAAGCAAAGACCAGACACGGGACAGTAATTCTTCAGGTCATTTCTGGGTAGAGAAGCCATTTTTATGTAGGGGTGACAACCACTTTCTTTAAAGCATTACGAAAGAGCCTTAAATGAGAGAATAATTTACCAACTTGGTAATAGATGGCAGAAGGATATCAAGAATATCCTTATGGAGGAATGTTGGTACAGGGTTTAATAAGCACAATTTAGTGAAGACTCATTGATACTCTTGTGGACCTCATCTTCAGTAACAGGTACACAGGCACTGAAAGCAGGTGGCGCCAGGCTAGATGCATCATTGAAAGAGCCAGAAGTAGAGAATTTTGTCCCTGGCTTTGCTTATTTTCTTGGAGAAAAAAGAAGCAATGCAATATTAATCAGACAACCGCTCCTCTGACTACTGTTTTGACATGTGTGAGATGATAGGAGCATGCTTGTCAAGTGCATGGGTTAGGACGTCCACATACCGGTCATACAATTCTAAAGCAGTTCCTTCAGGGGACCGAACAAATGGTATATTGTTCAGGTCATTGTAGAACTGGTCAATATTGATCTAGAGGAAGAAATCAAGTTGGCATCCTATACCAGCATGGTCAGCTATGAAGTCTCAAACACTAACATTTCATACAAAATCAGAGTGACAAGGAGATGTCTAAATGTCCAGAGTGTGACCCAGTATATGAGTCGGGCCACTAACACTTTGGCCCAAGCTGCAACACTGAAGGTTTCATTAAACCTCAACCTGTCATCCCACTCAACATCCAGATGAACATTTTTCATGCAGGAAAACATTGAAATTGTGGCAGGAAGTAACAAAATGTACTAGAAAAATCTTGAAAGATACCCTCAATTTTACAATTTGTGAAATATTGTTCGGTATTATTTTTCGTGGAGAAAAACATTTGTTCATTATTATTAGTCTAATAATTCATGGTAAAACATATTTAAATAACAGGAAATGTAACAGTAAACCAATTCTATTTAGTGATTTCTTGAATGAATTTACAATGAAAGCTCTTTGTAATCTCTACAAGCAGAAAGTTGTAAAAATATAGCAGTAGAAATAGTACTAAAGCTGAATGAATTATTTTAATTATCTAGCCACGTCGTACATCCTATTATCTTATCAGAAGGTAATATAATTAATGAAGTGTCTTGTCAATTCACAATTTTGTAAGATAAAGATCAGTAGTTTTTTTTATGTTTACTGTTTTTTGTTGTTTTTTTTCGGCGCAGTTAGTTTTTTCCTTTGTCAATGCTTGTCACGTCATACTGTAACATTGCATATTTGTTTGTACCATTCAGTAACATTGTATGTTGTTTGTACTATTTTGTAATATTGTTAATACTTTTATGTATCCCAAAATTAGAATAAAAACAAAACATTAATGTCACCGCAAATGATGAAACTTGAACCAATTAAAGAAAGACATTGCATCAGATGCAAGATAGAATAAATGAAACCCATATGGGAAATTAAAAAAATTCTGTTTTACAAAAACATAACTAAACTATGTTTTATTTACATTTGTAAAAAATTTTAAACTGTACAACAACAATTTGAGGACACCCCAATTAAAAGAAAACTTAATAAATTACTCAATTAAGGTGACTGGCTTTAAGTCTAACCAGAGCAAGTAAATGTGAGGTCACCTAAGTATCAGGAAAGAATTAAAAATAAAATAAGATAAAATTAAGAGTTAAGGTTGGCTTAAGGTGACCCCACCTTAAGGCTTTTATCTCTGAGCTGATAAAATAAGTGTGAGGTCACCTAAATATAACGGAAAAATTTTAAGATGAGATAATGAGTTAAATGGTGACCTTAGGTTGTAACTATGAAAGGTAAGGTCACCATAAGTTATATTTTTAAAAAATTTTGATTAACCAAGTTAGGGTGGCCTCAAATAAAATATTTTGAACCATAATGTAAATAAACGTTAATGACTAAAGTCTTAATTTAATGTTATTTTGGCATGAAGTTTATTAAATTTTATTTACAGTAAAAAGAAAAGGCCCTTTTATTTACAGTAAAAAGAAAAGGTGGTTGAGAAAGAAAGCAAGTGGGTTAACTGAGAGGAATTAAACTTTCCTCAAATACCATATTGCTGTCCATAGGTCAGTCCATGCAAGCGGTATAACCCAATTACAGGCAAAAGTTAATTTACAAATAGTTAACGTTAATAATAAAATTAATTGATGAATTTATACAGAAAAGTCAATATGCTTGCTTATATTTTGACTTGTTAAAAGTGGCAAGGCACAAACATAATAATGAACTATCACATTAATGCATTTAAATTTAAGTGATACATTGATGACTGGCTGTAGCCATATACCAAATTCACTCCCACAGAGTGTTACACATAAACAAATACTATCATTGATGGAGTGAAAACAAAGCATACAAATGAATATATAAAAACTGTAAATGTAAGATAACTAAGATAAATTAATGGACTAGAATTAATACCAAGCATTGCACCATAATTATGAGTACCGTGGATTATATGTTTTACAATCACAATACAAGGTGTAATATCAGTAAGTTTACGTAAAATACTAAGATAATTAATAAAGTAAAATCACCAAATATTACACATTACATATAAATAACTGTAAGTTACATGGTTTACAATCTATAGTTATAAATTGAAGTAGTTACAAAGCCTAAGATACAAATGTGTCATTAACATCATGATTAACATTTATAAGTACCATACTGCACACACGAGAAGTAGCCCACTCTAAATGGAGAGGTTATTAAAATGAATTTGAATGATGATAAAAGTTGAAATTAAGAATTTAGAGTGAACTACACTCTTGACTAAATGCAAATAGGAAGTCAAGCTAGTGTAGTAATTACGCAAGATAGTATGATATACACACAATAAAATAAAACCAAGAGAATGCATACAGGAGCCAGTGAACCAGTGTAACATCATGTGCACCTTCAAGACCCTTTTACAAATCAAAGCCAAGTGCAATTATATTCTACCTTTGAGTGCTAAAGTACTTATTGAAAATTCAAAGCTTTAATCTGGGGACAAGATATCTAGCAGTAACTCTGAATATAAGCTAATCAACACCAAAAGTGGCATGCACCTCAATTTGTTGAGACAAAAAGGTGACAGGAAGCACAGTTTACTGTAATCTGGAGATTCATTAATAATTGTAATACAATGCCCTCATGCAGTTTCGAACTCAAGACCTTAAAATTTACCACAAGTTTTTATAACCAAAACCTTTAAAGATGCTTTGCACAAATACATTATATGAAATATAAATATATAACAACCTCAAGTACAATTCAAAACATCAAAATGTGTCTGATAACTTACCGCATGAAGCACACTATGATAGCTGTTATAAACCACAATATTTAAACACGAGGAAAATTTTAAGATTTTTACCTACGGATAACATTTTACAAAACTTTTTTATTATTTTAAACATTTACATGAACACATCTGAAAATGTGTAATGTAATATGAAATAAAAATAAATTAAACACAAAGAGATTGAGATACACTTTCAGTAGAGGTACTATGTGTTGATGGGAACAGGCGGCCTCCAGGAGCCTGGCCGCGGCTGACGAGTTGAGAGTGCTGCCAGTGTAGGTAGAGCTGAAGGGCTAGGTAAGTCACAGGGTACTGATACCTGGGGTGATGTTGAAGAGCACTTGACAACTGTACTGTTGATCCCAGTTCTAAATTGATGTCATCAGATTTACCTCTGATTTGAGTAGGCGGTTAGTAGCACTGATTTCCCCTTTTAAAGGGGTATGATACAGTATCACAACCTGTTCAGGCATGTAAGGGTAATAAAGTGATACACCTACTTCCAAGATTTGATGCTATTTCATTTGTAGACTATCAGTACAACCTCAGACAAGGACTAGTCAGGCCCACCCCAGACAGATGGGAGGCCCTGAACTCAAAATAGGGGCTTTTCTAAAGCAAAAGTAGTGTACAGTGAGGCAGTTCATGTCACTGGTAGGTCTGCTCACCGTGACTGAGCAGCAAGTTCCTTCAGGCTGCCTACTCATGAGGCCCATCCAGTGGCACGTAAAGGCAAATTGGCATGTCCCAGAGTCCTAAAAAAGTCTATCCCTGTTCAAAAGTCTCCCCACAAAAACCTAAAGTGATGGAAGGCAATGTCCCAGTAGGCCAACCCCTACATCCTCTACAATATGCTCATCAAGTATGCCTTTCAACCAACTCCCCTGATAGCGAATGTCATAAACAATATTCCCAGCCACGACTGTCAGAGAATAATAGTCATGCTGGCCCAACATGTTGTGGGATCTAGTGAGCCTGTCATCCCAGCTCCCCTTTCCCTATCTTACCAACCCAACCTTCTAACTCAACAATTCAATTGGAGCCTACACAGAGACCCCCTCAATCTGAATCTCCATGCTTGGCTTCCATGGCCTTGACCATCAGAGTCCCAAGTTTCTCTGGTCAATGGCAGAATGAACTGAGGTTCCTCGGAGGTGCTCAAAAAGAGCAGTCTATGAGATGAAGTGATCCAGTTTTGTTCGATGGAGCAAATGGAATCAGGTGGACTTCGAAACTCCATCTATAAACCAAATAGCTGAATTATTTATCTACTTATTACAGGAAGAGAAGCTTCATCCCTCCAGCATAGATGGTTACAGAACTGGCATAGCTGATAAGGTTGGCAATTCCTCAGATGAAGTAAGTAAGGATGAGAACCTTACTTGATTGTTACACAGTTTCCACAGAGATGGGCCAAAAGGTCACAGAGATATCCCCTCCTGGAACCTTTCTCTTGTTTTACATCAATTGACCAAGGCGCCCTTCAAACTTCTCAGGAAGGTCTCCCTGAAAACCTCAACTTCAAGACTGTTTTTCTATTGGCTCTGGTATCAGGAAAACATAGAAGTGAAATCCATGCCTCGGTGAATAGGAACATTCACCTCAGGGAGGATTGGTCTCAAGACTTTCTTTACCCCCCGCCCCCAGTTTTTTATGCTAAGAACCAACTGACTTGTGAGGGTCCCAACAGTGTAGCTCTAGTGGTTATCCCGGCACTGGCCCCTGCCTTGGACATATCTCTGAAATCTCTAAGGGTCCCAACAGTGTAGCTCCAGTGGTATCCCTGCATTTCCCCTGCCTTGGACATATCCCTGAACTACGCTACTACTTGGACAGAACTAGGCACCTCAGAGGAAACAAACAACTGGTTTTCATCTCTTTTAAGAAGAATTGAGACAGGGGCATAACCCCTGTTACAGTCTCTTCTTGGATCAGTCAGTACTTGTGTTAAGGGCTCTCTGACCATGAGTCACTGCAAGTGTATCATGTAACGGTCAGCGATGTAAGGGCCTTTACTGCTTGCAAAGTCTTTCCAGGAGGTTCCTTACAGTAAATCCTCTTGGCTTGTCATTGTAAGTCTCACAACACCTTCACTCAGTTCTACCTAAAGGATGTTGCCTGGGCTGATTCTGAACATTATCACTTGAATCACGTTGTGGCAGCACATCAAATTCACCATTGAGTACCTGTACTATAAAATCTAGTTTTTCTTCCACCTCTTGTATCTTGGTTAGATATTTGAGAGGGGAAACTTTTCTGGAAAACAAGCAGAAAGGTATTTTCACTCCATTTCTGTAACCGGTCACCAGTCAGACCTAGCACCTGATAAGAAGGACTTTCTGTCAAATTCTTCCTTAGAGTTCTATCTTACCCCTCCAGTAAGCTGCCATCCTTTTGGTAGATCTGTTCGGTAAGATATAGAAGAAAGAATCAATTATGATCCTAAATTTTGACACTTTTTGAACTTTAAACCTCTATATCTTGACTTTTGGTCAACATATTTTAATGTGTAATAACTCACTAGATAGGTATGTATTTAGCTATTATGTGTTTAAGTTTTATCTGAATCATTATGTGAGGGGCCATGGTGGCAGAGTGGTAACACTCTCGCCTCCCACCTCTGCGGCTGGGGTTCGATCCCCCTCATGGCCTTAAGTAGGAAAGCTGGTAGTTGCTTGCTGTTGGTCAGCAGTTTACAGTACAGAACCCTAGAGAACTATATGTACTGGTTTCCTCTGCCCTTCCAACTACCCGTCGTGATATGACCTGTACAGTGTTGAAAGCGACATAAAACCCCAAATAAACAAACTGAATCATTATGTTGAAAATATATGAAAATTATTATTTTATCATGAGACGTAGTGCAATACCTGTGAATCAATTAATGAGCCTAATTTGCACTATGTGAACCTTCACTGTGCTGTGTGAGTTTTAATGGACTTTCACACTTTACATGGACACTATATATGGAAACCTGAGTAGATTCAGTATTGTACTATGTGGGATGAACATATTTGTCATAATATTGGTTCACACACATACAAATATCTATAAAACTGATTTATTATTTTGAAATGTACTGTAAAGGTTAGAATGTTTACACCAGGAATAAATATGGGTAAATAGAAGATCGTATGGCAAGGAACATCAGTATGTCGAGCTGCTATATCACTGGGAACATCAAAGGACACTTTTAAACAACATTTAGAGTACCAAGCCCCCAATAGCAGACTAGGCCCTTCTACAGTTTTGTCCAAGAGACATAAAGCCCAGCTAGTTTCTTTTGCCAAATTTGTTGCCAACAGTGGCAAATACTGTAATAATAATAATATATAAATAAATACTTAAGTTAATATTTAATATTTTAATATTTAATTCCCTAAATATACTACCACTGCCTTGACTTACTAGTAATCCACTACCGCTAACTTAATTACAAACTGCACAAACTAAACTACCATCATCTTGACTTACAACTATTCTAAATACCTTACCACTGCCTTATCTTGCAACTATACATATTACCACGGTCTTGACCTACGACTGCCATGATTTACAAACACCTAATACACTACCTCTGCCTCGGCTGACTGCCCAAAACAAACTACAATTGTCTTGACTTGCAACGATTCTAAATATCTTGCCACTGCCTTAACTTACAACTACAGAACTACACTACCATGGCCTTGACGTACAACTACTTTTATACTAAATACACTAACACTGACTTAACTTACAGCTACACTAAATACACTACTACTAACTTACAACTGCACTTTATACATTACCCCTGCCTTATAGCTGCACTAAAGACACTGACACTGCCTTCACTAACAACTCCACAAAGTACACTACCACTGCCTTGCAACTATTCTAAATACCTTACCACTGTCTTATCTTGCAAGAACACAACTAAACTACAAGGACCTTGACTTACAACTACACTACAAGTATTAATATTACTAGTCTTACTTTTTGAAACAGTGGTAGACCTGCATCCCCGACTTTGTTAAGGGACACTGCAACAAGATTACTTTATGAAAGGTATAACATACATATCAATGATTAAAATAATGAATTATAGTCCTGGAAAGCCACATATTTGTGTTATTGTACATTCTAATCCATGGTATGGTATATTTTTGTTCATTCAGAAAATTCAGAAATTTTGCTATTACATATTTTCATTGGTATGAAAGTAATCCTTGTGTTTGTGACTGTAACTACTTGATTTATAACTTGTATGAAATGCTATATTTTTAATATTGATCAATTAAATGTGATTGTATGCATTGTTTTCTTTACAAAGACACTTGAACAAGTGTTCACACATTGAGGAATCAAACCCCATTTGATTTTACCATTAAAAACTCACACAGCACAGCCAAGGTTCACATAGTGCAAATTAGGCTCATTAATTGATTCACAGGTTTTGCACTACTTCTCATGATAAAATTATAATTTTCATATATTTTCAACACAATAATAGCTAAGAGACATACCTATCTAATTAGCTATAACACGTTAGAATATGTTGAACAAAAGTCAAGATATGGAGGTTTTAAGTTCAAAAAGTGTCAAAATATAGGATCATAATTCAACACAATAATAGCTAAGAGACATACCTATATAATGAGCTATTACACGTTAAAATATGTTGAACAAAAGTCAAGATATGGAGGTTTTAAGTTCGAAAAGTGTCAAAATATAGGATCATAATTGATAATAGAAAATTTAAATTTTTTATAAGTTAATATCTTACCTAACAGACGGGAGAGTCCCATCTTCAGATCCCACAAATCTACCTTACTAGGGTTTACAATGGTCAAGATTATCAAACAAATAAGTGACTTCACTGGCCACCTGGCGAGTGAGGGATGCACTAGCCCACTGGAGGAGACTCAAGACATTTTTCTGATGCTTGGTGGGGCCAGCTTGCACCAGTTAAATGCCATTAGGTAAGATATCAATTAATAAAAATTTAATTCACTTATCAAATTTTCTAACTAACAAAGTTTGTTTGGAAAATTAAGGATAAAGGAGAGTTGTGGCCTATTTATGGGCCTGCAGTGGTTGCACCAGCAGGTCTTCTACAAATTGTAGCTTGCTCATGTTCATCAGAAATTCCATGTAATAGTAATCACTGTAGTTGCTGTAAAGCTGGACTATCATGCACATCTTACTGCCACTGTGAGGCAGAATCAAACTGTGGAAATGAGAGCACTGTAATTGTGTAAGCACTTTGTTTTACTGATGACTCAGATGAAGAATAGAAAGTTTATTTTGATGTCTTTGAAGCTCTTTTAAATATATCGGTTCACTATGTTGATGGTTTTTACTTTTTTGTAGGGAATGCGAGGGTTTAATGCTGACTAGCCAGCTTTAAAAAAATAGCATGTCTCGTAGCCTTGTACTTTTGGAGGAGAATTGTTCATGCTGACGCAGAGGTTACAGAGTGATACCGTAATGTCAGCTGACTGACAAGTCATCTGACCCCTCCTCAATTGCCATTGGTCGGCAGTTTACAGTACAGATCCCTGACAAACTCTATGCATTGGTTTCCTCTGCCCTTCCAACTATCCGTGATATGACCTGTACAGTGTTGAAAGCGATGTAAAACCCCAAGTAAATAAATAAATAACCCCTCCTCAATTGGGCTGCAATCTAAAACAATCATCAAACAGGAGTGTTGGGAAATCTTTTCATTTGGGATGTTAGTAAATCATGATCTTAGTGTTCAGGAAGGTCCTGGGCCTGGCTGTTAAACTTTGGAACCATGTAGGCGTGAATAGCATGTCTGTCTGATGAATTCAAACTGTCTGATTTTTTCATAAACTTTGCATGACCTCCAATGACCCTTATCAGATGTTCCACTGAGGAACTCAATCTGAAAGCCAGTTTAATGTTTTTAAAGCAATTCTTGGGATCTAATTTAAGTCAATCTTTATTATCATATAGACCTGAGAACCAATATGAGAACCAATCAGAAATGTTTTTTCAGGAATCAATGTAAAGGTTTTAAGTACCAGTTTTAACATTTCTCAGAAAGCTGTCGTTGTACCCTTTTCCTTGTGAATCTCAACCAATCTCAATTTTTCCAACCGGGGACCATATATACAATCCAATCGCCAAGTGGAAGAGCAACCTTATGCTGAAATTGGTAAAAGAAACTGACATACAAAATTTTCTGCTATTATTTGTTTCAATAGTATATTATTGTCATATTTGTCTGGGAACAATTCTAACCACGGCTAACTGAACTTAGAGTCCCCAGAATTTTTAAGCAGGACCTATACAATTTAAATGCGATCAGATGAGATTTGCTGATATGGAATAATGGGTTCATATCCCCCACCCCTTCTTCAGTCAGCAATAAAAGTGATAGGAGATTACAAGCACATGACCATTCCATTTGAGCGTTTTGGTCAGAATCAGGGCCAGTAAGTCTCTAACCTGTATGATTTTAATACATTTGGTTTTAAGAACTATATGATTAGACATATTGGTAGAAATATCTGAATGGGGTCGTTCCTGAACGTTACATTTTGATTTAATAACATCAGCATAAGTTTAGCCCCAAATCCTGACTTTTGGGGTCTCAAAGCAAGTCTCCAATTTTTCCAAAACAATATATAACATGTTTAGTATTCTCCCAAATTTTGCCACTATCCATGAAATTACTGCCTGACATATATGATAAGAGAAACTTTGGTCCCTACTTTAAATTTTGCAGAGTGGGGCCAAAGTTGGTAACATGGAACAACCACTTGATATAACACTTCATATAAAAGAAGCCAGATAAGTTTGTATAGACAGTTAAGGCCCGGTTCCATATTCATGGACTGTCCAGACAGCAGCACAAACTTTAAAATCAGCAAGTTATGGTTGAAATATACTAAAGTTTATCAAAACATGGCCAGAAAATTTAAATGCATCACTACCCTGGGGATCAGATTAGCAATTACAAGATTTGTCCAACTTAAAAATTGGTAAGTTGGGGTGAAAATCCCAAAATTTATCAAAAAGCTAGGAAAATTCAAATGTGTCCTAATCCTGGAACTACCACTTTATCTGAAAACCTATTCTGGCCAGTCCTGGCTGAACTTTGAATGTCCAGGACTTATGACCCAACCTATACAATTTTAATATGACCAAATTGACATGATTTGACAGGTTCAGATCTTGGCCCTCCTGATATGTTGGCAATGAAAATGAAAGTCATGAAAGTTTGCGGTCTATATGATTTTAATACGACTGGTCATAAAAATAATACAATAAGACATATGGCCATATGGGTAATAGGATCTCAATGAAGTGCATCCGGAACATCACAATTTTATTTAATTACATTAATGTGTGTCTGACTCTAAATCCCAACTTTAGTCATACAGCAAAATCTCTGATATTTTAAAACTTTTGTCAATATTCTGGATTTTATTTACTTAAAAATACAATTGCTGAAATTCTGGTCCTAGCTTCAAATTAAGCATTATGTAACCATCACATAAGATAGCCTTCCCACATACTGTATTAAAACTGTCTCTCTGTGTTCGACTGTGAACAAGTTCTCAGGATCTCCTCCCTGTATGTTTATTTTTACAACCTTTCTATGGTTTGTGTCCTCTCCCAGAGCCATATGTTTTTCAAATTAAATCCTATCTCAGTCTTTTTGATTTTTAAGTTAAGGTTGAAAAAAACAAATTTGTGATGTTGTTGAAAGGCAAGAATTTCAGGGGTTGCTTGTACGTAAGACTGTATTCACTTCTGTGTGTTTTTTTGGTTTTGGTTTATATCATTTGCAATGTATGAATGAACTAATAGGTAAAATATGTGTTTTTGTTGCATTGGCCCTTTAATTCATCCCCTCCACACCCCACTGAGTTTTATTCCTGTCAGTTGTCAGGGTGTGGTTTATTTTTATTTGATAACAATAGATATGTTGCCATATGTGCACTTGTAGTAAATTGTTATTTCAACTCATTGTTTAAGTTTTCACTGAGTTATATTGTGTGTACATACAATGAAAAAAGGAAAAGAAAACATTCATTTTTACTTGTTCTTTAAAAGTAGTAGACTATTTGAAAAAGAAATGAGTCATTATAAACTTCTACCAGTGAATATCCAGTGAATTCGAGCCACTGGATAACCTTAATTATACTAATATTATTGCTTTTCAACATCACTTCAATAGAACTAGAAAGCAGTCATAGAACACAAACCTCAACCAGTGGAACTTCTGATAACTTAGTATTTTTTTTATGTCTGGAATATGATCCAGATCTTTCTTCAGATGTTATCACTTTCTCCTTTGGCTTCCCTTAGTTATGGTATGTCTGATGTGAACCCCCACCTTACTCTGATGTGAAGCCCCACTTTACTTAAAGGCTGGATCCGCCCCTGAAAGGCCTGCACTTGCTTCATCAGATATGCTTGTGATTCTTTTTAACTACATGTATAGATAATCTTCCCAAATCTTCAAATCCAAACCCTGTGAAAATTTTCAAAGCCAGATCAAGTCCAAATCATTTCTTTTAAAAGGATTTAAATCAAAATCCTTTTGCAAAAAGCTGTCACTAACCTTTTTCAATTTACAACTTTTATCATAAAATAAAAATACATACAACATGTATTACATACATTTAGACCATATTGCCAAGGAACTACAAACATTATTTAGCACTAATATTGACGAACATAAATGTGAAAATATACAAATATAATCGCATATTATAATACTGCACTTGAATTCCTGGGTAATTTCATGAAATAAAAACATGTTTCAATTCAGTCTTGTAGAAACCCCTGTTGTGTGCAGAAAGAGTTGACACTTTATTGCTTCATATATTCATTCATTTAAAGCTTGCAGAAACATACCAGCAAGTTTCTCGGGAAGTTTGAAGAAACCTTTGCTGAGGCAGAAAGAACAGTGTAAATGTTGTGATTTAAAATTACCACCAATCCCATCAGGGTTGCCGTTTACTCAGTATTTATTGGAAATCGTTTGTGTAACAACTGATGAAATCCAAATTTACTATTTGAATTTGAAATATACTCCCATGATCTCTGATTGTCAATTCAGGACTATGAAACAATAGGGATAAAACCAGACCACTAACAATTGCATGCAATTACAAAGTATGTAGAAAGGATTATTTACAGCAGCGATAGTCTTCGTGTAAATTAGTTTTAGAGATATTTTTCTTTAGTTGTCTTGTTTACGACTTTCAAAGATATAAATATTTAAGTATATAATAATTGGACAAATGAATAAAAAATTAATTGAAAACAATTATTGAGATATTTAAAAAAAAATGCAAAGAAAAATATTTTGGAGTTTCCAAAGGATTTTGATCCTTTCATCCTTTGAAATAAGGGTTTAAATCCAATCGAAATCCTTAATTGATTTAACCCCAAACTTACCCTTACCATACTCACCCCTTTGTTAAAAGTCACTTTAAATAAACCGACAATGCCGTGTCCACATTGTTTATAAAATGGTTTTATTTGTGGCTTGGGATTTGCGATATTTATTAAATAGCTTCAATATCACATTTGAACATTTGCGAACATTTTTAAAACATGTGATATATGACGTTTACCAATCACCTTGATCTTCCAAAAATCAACCAACCCATGCATGAGTAATTTTAATTTTAAATTACAGCGAGTTGCTGTCTGTGAGTTGTTTTGTCGGCGACTTGCTCATATACCACCTTGGAGTAATAAAGTACCAACTTAGTATATTAATATGCATATATTAATAACTTTTTGTGTTTTAAGTGTTACTGGCAAAATGTTTCAAGGTTTTTCTGTAAAATCAGTGTTAAGTTTTCATGGAAATATTATATGTACATGACTCTCTCACATTAATTTGGATATTTATACACATAAAATAAGACATATTTTCAATAAAATTGTCAATTTAATCACAATTCTTTATAAATCCAACTTGTTGCAAGTTGTACAGGCTCTTTGTACAGGTTGCAACTTGTACAAAATCTTAACTTGTGCATAACATATTCATTATAATTTTATTGAACAAGAAGGATATGTCTACCAAAAAACAGACAATCAGTCAAGCATGAATTACTGTTTCTGTAAAACATACCAGAAACAAAAAGATACTATACCTGTAAAAGCTGTAGCCACTATGAAAACAAGAAAAACTGCAGGTTCCATATTTTGTTTATGTTGTAAATAATCTTTGTATTAATATCTCTCAAAAACGTTTATACCACAATCTTTTGCTGTATTTTTACTGATATTTATTTCACAAGAAATGTTAACGTTTTGGCATGTATGTGGTTGTTTCCTGTTTAACGCAGACAAGTGTTACTCATGCATTTGAAACCTGAAATGTGGGAGTTTTCAGGACCTTCTGCATTTTTATATGTGTATATATATTCAACTAAAATACAGCAATTATGTTGTCAAGAGTTGAAAATAAAATTTCTGTCATTATTTCTATTTTTAACATAACACATTATATCAGAATTTACAGCCATGAAATAATGTTTTAGCTAGTTGTTATAAATAGCTAGAGTGTTGTTTTCTAAGAAATTCAAAACCAATTTTAAAAATGTATGAATCATTTATCCAACACAAATGCAAGAAATTGCCTGTTGTAACCTTTCATAGCTTCTTCACAAAAGAGGTGATGTCAGGAAAGATTCTCAGTAAATCACTCATGTAAAAAGCTGAATTGAGCCTGCGACCACAGTGAATAGTTCAGTGGTAAACGCTAATAACACATTAAAATATATTTTGCAACCTCTCTTTCTTTAGTGGTGCGGGTCGGGCGTGTCCAACATGATGGTGTTGTTCTGATTTGACCTATGACATTGCCATGATGACCTTGACTTTTGAAATCTTGGCCGGGTTCTCAGAAACCACAAGGTGCAGGAAGTCGATACTTAGTATGGTCATTGGTTGGGGAGTGAAACTGTGCAACTTCATGGTATGATACTTATTTGACCTTTGGTCTTGCCCTATTGAAATTGATCTTTAAAATCTTTCCGATGCTATATCTGAGAAAACTGATATATGGCAGGGATATAGCATGGATGTGTAGAGATGTATTCACCTGCAATAATAGAATAGAATAGAATAAAAAATACAATAAAAGTTACCTACTGGGTGAGCTGTCTCTGACTGACGGTATCCTATTCCAGGGGGACTGAAAAATTATTCCATTCAGCCTTCAGGGTACATCAAAATCACCAAGGTCACCTTGGTATTGAATAGTATTGGCTAGGGGCTAGACAAATTCTCTTCTGGTCAAACATCAACCAAGACACTTAGAAAATGATATAATCTTGTGATACCTGTCACAGTCACAGGTTTCCATATGTAAAGGGGACTTTGATGTTACGTGGGATTCATGATTGTCCATAGCAAACTGTTATTTGAATGGGATGGTAGCAGTTTGTTACTCAAAGTCCATACTCTGGACGAACCCTGGAATGTGGAATCCACATTCAAAATCGAGTGTATTTGAAAGAATTGTCAGTGTTGTTGAAAATAAAAACACAATTTAGTTACATTCTGTGTTATTTATTATTTCTTTCAAATAAAAGCCCAATTTAATTTCACCCTGGGTCCGACTGAACTGCAGAATCCCTGACGGAAGTTAAAATATGGTAATTTTCGTTGAAATAAAATTTATGAATATGATAATAAATCCATGAGTATAAATTAATTCGGCCCCACATTTGGGTGTGGGGAAGGTCATTCCTGAGGAACCAAACCTATTCTATCATTCACCATTGTTGCAGTTTACCAAACTCATTGGTCACACTTCATTGGGTAGAGAAATGTCCTGTCCTTGTCATTCAGACTTCAGCATTCAAAGGGGTCACATTGAAAACAGCAGACATTTTGATTCATCTAGTCACAGGACTTATATTTTACACTTTGCAACTTTATATTTTATTTTATTTGTCTTTTAGTAAATATATTTTAACCAAATGATTGCTGATTACCGTTAGTACATATATGTAGAAACGTTTCATATATGTTATTAAGTACCGTTACCGCACATATGTTTTGTATTGTATATTAATTGTGTGCCTATTAATTTCCGTTAATGCACATGTGTATTGTATTTATATGAATGATATTAAATGAGATACCGTTACCGCACATGTGCAGACCACATATCAACATATAATTCATAGTACTGTTATCTCACATGTGTTTACTACAGTATTATAGTGTTATTACACATGTGCGTGATATGTGTTTTTGAAAAGTAATATTATATGTGTTGGTAGTCAAAAGATTTTAAAAGAGTTCATGGTTGCATTGTGTAAATACTGAGCCATTATGTCAGAAACTAGTTCGAATTACAATCTATGCTCTGCGAAATCTGACTCTCTCCAGGTACCAATTCAGCTACAAATTTCGGATAATACAGAGTTCTTTTCAAAACTGCTGCAGGCAAACAAGCAAGCTCAAAAGCGCAAGAATCGGATGATAGTTTGTCAGATTCAGATTTAAACTGTAGTGACATAGTTAAAGACTCGGATGGAGAGGAAACTGAAAACACTGGAAACGATGCTTCTAAGGGCCTGGGTAGCGAGCAGGCTAGTACTGGCATCACACAAGATATGATTAATGCTCAAATTCTTTCTCAATTGACTAACATAAGTCAGAGATTGACAAAAATTGAAAGCAGTAAGTGCAAAAAGACAACCGATGTAAAGAAAATCAAAAACAAAAAATCCAAAAAAAGTGGATACTGACAAACTGGCTCCACTTTCCACAACACTGAACGAAAACGTTGGTACGTCCACTCAAATAAATAAAACCAATGATACAAACCCTCCTAAGCAAGATCTACCAGATTTGAATGCTCTTAGGCAAAATCTGCTGATACAAGCCCAAGTCGATAAGCGGCTCAAGGAATTGGCAGAAATTGAGAAGACAGGTACCAAACAAAAATCTTTAAGAAGGGCCCTGTTGAAACATTGGTCCCTAATAGAGTAAAATGGCCCCACGAATATATATTGTCTGGATCACATAAGGAGCGTATCTCCTATGATCACCTTTCCATCACACAATGGGTGGCTGGCTTTTGTCGCATCATGAGGGAAGAGCAAAATTCAGACACCCAAAAGTCCATGTTGGATTATTTAATCTCTCTTATGGATGATGCAAATGATTTCAGTTGGGATGCGGCAAAGGCCAGCCATGCGGTACTCTTGTGTAGAATGGAGCAAGGGGAGGTTAAGAATTACAATGAAACAGACAAAATTGAATATTAGGTGGGCAAATGCTCAAAGGCATGTACCACAAACAGCTTCATCTTTACAAAATTCTATTTCCAAGAATTTTGGCTCAAAAGTAACAAAATCCATGCCATGTCAATTTTTCAACCAAGGATCATGTTCACATCAAAAGTCCCATGAAACTCGGGGCACACTTTACAAACACATTTGCACTTCATGCTTTGCTGCCACAGGGAGAACATTCCCTCATTCTGAGTTTGAATGCCGTAACAAGAATAAAAAGCAAGCAAAACACGAGTAACCTTGGGTGTGGGTCATCGTACACACACCCGGGGTTTCTCTACACATGTTCTGTATGGCACAAATGTTGGTTTTCCTACAAGAAATTGAGGCTGGCAAGGCTTTGGCATTACAATGGTTTCATGCGCAGAGAATGTTTCGGCAAACTTTTAACAAACTTTCGCATGCAGAAGCATTGCGGAAGCCACCACCCACAAATTCACCAAATACAAATACAGTCAACAGAACTGTGGGCATCAAACCTAGCCTTTGCCCGAAACCAAAAAATTACCGTAAAGCACGGGCTGACACTCCGGCTAATATTACATGCAAGAATGTTTTAAATAAAGAAATAAATAGAACCAACAGAGCACGTGCAGTACAACACGAAACTCTTGCACTGTGTAATCGGTTTGAACCATTACAAGAACCTAACAATGTCCATATTAGTACAAAGGATTCGGATATGTCAGAAAGTAACCTAGAACTTGAAAATAACACACAAGCATTGGATGATAACATTTTAGAATGGTTAACATGCTCCACAGTAACACCAAAAATTAGGACTTTAGTTTATCATTCTGCTCAAAAGACCCCTGACTTCATCCCATGTACTATGGAAGCAAATTTTAATTTGGAGGGGAATAAAAACGGAATTGATCAGGGGCACAAGTCTCTTCAGGAAGCTAAACAAGAGGCAGATATTATGCCGATAGGCATGGAACACAGCAAGGCAAGTGATCATGGACAACAGAGTTGACTATAGAACTTGTATACAACAAAATGGAGAATCATTTGGCTTTGTACCCCTAACACCATTGCAGTTATATAATGGTGATTCAGTAAAATGGGATTCCACTCCAGACATTATTCATGCCCACCATATCATTAAGGACTCTGGTTTACCCAATTTTTAGGTGCCAGAATTCCAATAAAGTCCCAACTAAAATCGTGCAGATGGCACTATCATTTAAACCAATATTGGGATAAACAATTACCAGACTTAATCCAGTTTGGGTTTCCGCTAGACTTTGACAGACGTCAACCGCTTTGTTCTACAGACAGAGATCATGCATCAGCACTCGAAAATCAACAGCATGTTGCTCATTATATTTCTGAAGAATTATCATATGGCGCTCTTTATGGCCCCTTTAAACAAATTCCTTTTGCGGCACACATGTCGCCTCTCATGGTCAGGGACAAACAGAACTCAGACAAAAAGCGCACAATTATTGACCTAAGTTGGCCAAAAGGTTTTTCCATCAACGATGGAGTTGCTAGAAATACATACCTACAAACGTACTTTACACTACATTATCAATCACCCAATCGTTATGTGAACTAGGCCCAGACGCTCTCATATACAAAATAGATATCAGTAGGGCCTTTCGTCATCTACGTATAGACCCAGGGGACATTGATTTGTTGGGAATTAAACATAATGAGTGCTTCCTCGATGGATCTCTGCCATTTGGGTTCAGGCATGGATCGGTATTTTTCCAGCGTTGCTTGGACGCGATCTGTTTTATCATGCGGCAACATGGTTTTCATCGTCTATACAACTATATTGACGATCTTATATATGTTGGTCTTCCCCAAGATATATACAAATCGTATGACTTCCTTCAATATCTTTTGCAAGATTTGGGGCTAGAAATTAGCAAAAGTAAGTTGGTCCCGCCTACCACCGCAGTTATATGCCTTGGAATATTAGTATATATACCAACTAGCACAATTTCTATCCCATCAGATAAATTATTACAAATTAATGAAACTTGCAAATTATGGGCCACCAAGACATATTGTAGTAAGCGTGATCTGCAATCACTCCTTGGTTCTCTACTTTACATCACAAAGTGTGTGAAACCAGCCCATTATTTCCTGAATCGAATGTTGACATTATTGAGACAAAATCCTGATATCAAGAAAATATTACTCGATCAGGCATTCTTTGCAGACCTGAATTGGTTCAATACATTCCTGAAATCATACAATGGGGTCATATATTATAATACTAGTCAGGTGGATGCGCAAGTCTACCTGGATGCATCCCTCAATGGTTTAGGCGGTGCCTACAATTCCATGATGTACGCTCTTCCCATACAAAGAGGATACATGGACTATACAATAGTCCACCTAGAAATCCTAAATATCCTAGTGGCATGTAAAATTTGGGCCTCCCACTGGCAAAACAAAAAAGTACAAATATTTTGCGATAACCTTGCAGTTGTGGACGTCCTGACCAAGGGTAAAGCAAAAGATACCATGTTAGCTACTTGCACCAGAAATATATGGCTTCTTTCCTCCCTCTATAATGTGCAATTCACTTTTTCACACATTGCAGGTATCAAAAACACACTGGCAGACTTAATGTCAAGATGGCGAGGCACACAACAGCAGTGGGACAAACTTCATAAGCTATGCCCAGATCATCTGTGGATACATTCCCATATTGATCTTTTACTGCTGAACCATACTATGTAATTATATATTGTGTTATTGCAGAGTTACCAGTTGGCTTCCTTGGCCAACAAAAGATTGACTGAAGGTTTCCGTCCTGCAACATTAAGGCAGTATAGCAGGATGTGGAAAAATTTCCTCTCATTCCAGGTGGCAGCTGGGTTGTCGTCATTCCAGGTGACTCCATTAGTGTTGTTAGCATATTTAGAATATCTAACAAATGCTCAAATGTCACAAGCCAATATTTCCAATAACATGGCCGCATTGCGGGCTTTCCATATCATCCATGGACTCCCCACGGAGCCATTTCAAGATGAGAGAACTCAAGTCCATCAAGCTTGGAAGACCATTTTCACCAAAAATTACATCCGTTTTGACCCTTGATACACTCCAAAAAATAGTCAACATATCAAAAACTTTAAACCATTCCCTAACATTTGTGGCCTTATATACTTTCTCCTTCTTTTCCTTTCAGCGATTATCAAACTTGTTGCCACATACCACAAAACAATTTGACATCACTAGACATATGGCTAGAGGTGACATTCTATTTACACAAGCAGGTGTAACAGTGATCATTAAATGGTCAAAAACAATCCAAGATAGAAAAACTACACGTACCACTGTCATCCCCGATTTAGGTCGCTCGGACTTCTGCCCGATCCAAGCATTAAAACATATGCTAACTGCCTATCCGGGTACAGACAATGACCCACTTTTCCAAATATATAGCCAGGGAAGTTTGATTGTTCTAACAGACTCCATGGCCAGAAAGCACTTGAAGAAAATTTCAAACATATTAGATATACAGCCAGCCCTTACCTTCCACGCGTTCAGGAGATCCGCTTCGGCATGGGCTTTCCAACATGGTGTTCCGCTTGAACACATCCAGGCCCATGGGACATGGAAATCGGATGCAGTCTGGTCCTATATTAAAACCCTTCCTCATGCCACTTCTCCTGTCACTGACACTTTTAGGCAACATTTACATACTTAGTTTGGCCGTTTGGGAGTCACATTCAACTCGGGTTTCTACTAACCTGTATCGAAATTACTTCACGTAGTCAATATACATCGCTCAACCGTGGGTTAGAATGGACACATGTATTTTTCACCTTTCTATTCATTCTTGGAACAGATATGTAGTTCCTCCTTTGCTTTCCTCAGGTATTTGACCTCTGCCTGACTCAAGGTCACAGTTTAAGTGACCTCTGACCTATTTGACCTTGTGAATGCACTCATGTCCCTTCTACCCAACTGGCTTTAAAATGTAATGGCTCAGAGTCTGAAATACCGAATATTTCAATGAAGTCACTGAAGTCTGAATCACTTGTAATTGTTTGTATCTATAGCTACGTTATTTTAAATGAATGAATATTGTTGAACTTTGAATAGACACTAAACGGACTTCTAAATAGATCTCAATGAAGTTACTCAAGTCTGAATCACTTGTAATTGTATACATCTCTAAATAGTTACTTTTAAATGAATAGTTATTGCTGAAGTTTGAATGGACACTTAAAAGACTTTTCACCATACTTTTAGTAATGATTTACATAGTAGATATAAATGTTTGATGTGCTATTACAATTGACTTGTTAATTTGAATAAATAATTTTAAATCCCAGTTAATCTATCTTTCCGGGGGGAATGATAATAAATGTATATTGGCAAGGCAGACAGGGGTCGACAAGTTAGAGAGGGTCGACAAGGTCGACAAAGTACAACATTCTGCAGTTACACAGCGACTAATTAGTGACAGTTATCTAACAGGTTTTGGATTATTTTTATATTCAAGCAAGTGCATAGTTTACAGTTTTATGAACTCCAAAAACAATAAGAAAGAAATGTATCGTGTCTCCTCTTTTATTTCTTTTTTATGCTTGTGAATATTAAAATGTTTGCTTGATAAAAGAAGTCATGATAAAAGTCTTTTTTGAAACATCTGTAATATCTATATATAGATCTAATTGTTTTGCAATAAAAGGCTACATCCTTTCTCACTGACACTGACAGATGAATTACATATAATTGGAGGATTGACCTGCCATTCGTTCAAATTTACAGCCAATATGTCATTGGCTTAAACAGTAAGCCAATTAAAAACAAACTTTTCTGTAGCTATATGGATTCTTTACATATATCTGATGAAAAGTAAAATATTGTCAACCCTGTGGACCTTTCATCAACACAACATCAAACATTTAACAGATATCTAATTTGTCATCCTAGTCGACCTGCTGACCCATCATTCATATCCTTGGCTACATTCCTTTATTTATGCCAACTTGGTCGATTTGTCGACCTGGCAACCTAAGCAATTTTAAAATTACAAATCATTTGCATAATTGTTTTCTAATTTTTAAACTTAAATATCAATTAGCATATTTCTACTTCCGTCAGGGGGATTCTGCAGTCGAGCAGTTAAAACATTTACTGCACCCTTTTTTCTCCATTTTGTTGTACATTAGACCTTATCTTCCCAAGGGCTTCTTTACGGCAAAAATCTGGTTTGTAGGCATGGCCACTTTATGAGCCTATATGTCACATCCATGCATGAAGTGGAGCTAGGTAACTTGTCTTGTGTTACTATTAACAGGCTCCCGGCATCACAGATGGCAACCCAGAGGACAAAATATGGAAATATTTTAACAAAGGTATGTGCACTTTTGAATCAGATCACGTACAATCACATATGTTTCGTTTTGCAAAATTAGGCAAGACTCTGGATCATTAATAACTTTATTGTTTTACAAACAGAGAGGTCAAAAGAGACACCAGACCAAGTAGGTAATCCAGCCACTAGCTGGGCTCAGGCATAGTGTGACCAAGACATATCACAAGGGACAGGGTTATTTGTATCAAACAGCAAAAAGTCAAGAATGTAGTGTAAATAACGCGAATCACAGTACCAATACTATGGATAGTGTCAACAGGTGCTCAAATCAACAATCTAGAAGGTGTCAATTGAATCCATTGGCAACGACGTGGGATCCCCTACTTATGCTGCAACTCTCACATCACTAACAGGTGAATACATCATGAGCATTCACTTAGCCGAGCTGATAACTTTATCAACAATAACCTTTGGAACTTAATCCCCTTAGCAATGAGTACGATATGGTTTTAAATGTTGTTTAGAGCAGCTTGGCAGCACAGCCCCAATATCGGGACAAGTCATCACAGGTCCCAAGTTGTAACAAAAATAAGATTATAACATTATTATCACTACTAACATTGAGAAATGTGTTTGCCACGACAAACATCAAGGTCAATGGGGCGACAGACAGCCCATAGGTCAAGTGCACCAGGATCAGGATTCAAAATTTCAACCCCTGCCTGAGAATTTAATCACCCAGGACGTGAGTATATTCAACTTCACACATAACCATAGCTCAGTTGGAGTACCCACTTTGGCTTTCATTTGCCCGAACGAATTCAAGCAATCAAGGAACTTTTACACCATATTGGTACACCAAGTATCAAATATTTGATGCCATTATCCTAAACCTATCACTGGTCCAATTGAAGTCTGCAAAACATTTAAAACCTGTTCACAATTTAACAGCAAATATATAAATTACTGTGGTATCTAGTGATGATAAAGCAGCTCCGGCAAAATAGACTCATGTGGACTTTTGTTTGGACCAGCAATGTCAAATGCATTATAAATGTTCTTGTGAGAGTAGTATTGAAAATATCATTGATAATTTGATTGTAAACATTGATAGTGCTTGAACAATACTTCTAACCAACATACTAATACCAAGCAACAGAGCAGTATTCCCCCACGCACAACAGCTCATATTCCAGATAATCTCAACACTCAAATTGATCATGAAAGCTGCATTCCAGGAGAAAGTTTGGCTTTCTTAATCATCAGCAACCTTAATTTGAGTTTTTAGGTCCAGACTATTGAGCAGCACCTACACATAGCAGACATAATGAGGGAGACTGGAGTCGCAAACTGCACCCAAGATAGGATTCCCATAAAGTCTGGCATTCACCCATACACATGTATAGTGAAAAACGAGGCTGTAGTTCAGTTGGCGGCTATCCATAAAACTAAGGATTGAGTATAGGTTTTAGTGAGGAACCCACGCTTAAAAATAACAATCCCATTTTTATACTGAACAACAGGGAGATCTACTTAAGGATTCCTTGAGCAATATTGTTGCATTGGCTGGGCAGGGGGAGAGGATCTTTAGATGTGACATGAGGAATAACCTTGCTTCAGAAGTAGGTGGCATCCATCAGTTTTTAAGGACTACCCGATTTTTTCAAGATCTTTATACAAATCTAGTTGCCATCAAATTTACAACCATTCATTCACTCACTCACTCATTTTTGTATATGAAGGTGACATGTTTGGTGTTTGACAGTGCAATGTTGGTTGTTTTTTTTTTTGTTTATGGTTGTTTTTCAAACACTCAGCTTTATAATGGTTTCAGAATATTTTAATTGTTCTGAAAATCAGCAGTGTGGTCCTGAGAAGGACCTTTAAAACATTAGTGGTCCAGAAAAGACCTTTAAACATCATTGGTCCTCGAAAGGGCCGATTGGTACTGGCAGTGAAAGTCTACTGTTGCTGCTGTGGGAGCTGTGATGGCTCCTGCTGTGGGGGCTATGATGACTGCTGTGGTTTTTGTTGCTGCTAAGTGGTGGGAGGAAAGGTGGGATGTTGCTGATGCTGGTTGGCAGGTGTGTATGCTTGTGATGTGTCTATCTGCTGGTATCTCTTGACTAAGTGAATGTTCGCAAAGAAGCTCGGCAGGCCTGAGATGTTATGTGCTGCTTTATCTCCAATGGCCAAGCAACAGATGGTTGGTTAAAACTCTTTGTTGGGTTGATGCAAAATGCAACTGTCTAGATGTCCCTGGTACTTGATCATCAGCTACTAGATAGGAAGACGATTTTGTGCTTGACTGATCCCTGGCATTTTGTGTTACTTGTGTTTATTTGTTTATTTGTTGGTTTATGTCGCGTTCAACAGCCAGGGTCATATTGCGACGGGTAGTTTACAGGTGGCGGAAACCAGTGCATACAGCACTGTAAACCACCGGGCATCGGCAAGTAACTACCAACTTTCCAACATGAAGCGCCCGGCCCAAGATTCGAACCGGCGGCCTCAGAGGTTGGAGGCAAGAACTCTAACCGCTACACCACCGAGCCCCCTTGTGTTACTTGTGACAAGTGCAACATGTTCAAGGTTGCTCACCAATAAGAATATTATTTTTTGTCTAAAATTTCAAGGTAGTTGTTTTCCCCCATTCAATCTAACTTTTTTGCTTGTGGGACAATTTTTTTCTAAAATCCCTAATTATTGCTCACTTCTATCTTCCTTTGCAAATGTGTGAAAGTAAACATTTAATTTTAGAAATATGGGTGCAGAAAATGTTTGTCAGAGAGAATTTTTGTCAAAACATTTGGTAGAAAACATTTCAAAAATGTTCTAAAAGTGATGGGTATGGAAAACAGTTGTCATTAAGTGTTTATAGAATGTTCTCAGATCTATTTTATAAATGTTTAAAAATCTTTCTAGTCAAACCTCAGTTACTTTAGTTATTTATAAACGTTTAATCAAACATTTTTAAACATTACTGTACAAACATTTTCTTGGAAACGTTTAGTAACCTAATAGACATGGTATAAAGCTTTTGTAGATGTTTAAACCATTTTAAAACATTTCTTTTGTTTACTGGGTACCACCGGTTGGCATAGAGAATGTACTCTGCTGTGGCTTGGGGGTTGTTACTTAAAAGTTTAATAGTCTCATTTCTGAAAGAAGATTCTTCCAGTTGATACCTCTGAGCCCAGGTGGTTACAAAATGCTGTTGCGGTGGATTCCTGTCTTGGCCCCTAAAAGAAGTTAGCATTGTCTTCATCCAGTGAGCTAGTACCTGCTGGTCTATGATGATGAATGGGACACTACACGTACTGGCACTAACAATGCTGGCAATTGACTGTTGTTGTGTATCACAATGAATGCTTGTCACCATGCTTTCTGTGTCTGTAGAGCCACTGGGTAAGTCATGTGCAGTATCTGTTCTGTCACTTGGCTCTCTGTGTGGTTACTTAAACCCTGAGGACTTGCTGATGCCTTCTGATGTGTCACTTGAGAAACTGAAATTTGTGTATCCAATGCTGTCTAGCAGCCTTTGGCTCCTGGCCGGACTTGGATTGTGTGAGCTTGACATAGCAAACCATGTCTTGTAGACCTGGACAGACAGCTTATGTCTCCTGGCAAAGTTTTCTTAGAGGCTATCCTTCCTTGTCTGATCCACAGATTTTGTAGAATGTAATCTGGACCGCAAATCTGCCTTCTCGTTTTGAAAACCCCATTTCATGTCTTGTCATCCGTACTCTGAAACTCCACAGACTGGTGTAGCACTTTACAACATATATGATTATACACAATACAATAACACATAACATTCAAACAACTATAACAGAAAAGATGTACCTAATAAATCATTCACACCTACTATGCGTTAACATGTCATCACAACAATTTGCTATTTGTATTACTTAAAGCCAGTGACAGGTATTCATGTAATGAACCAATTTATTAGTATGTAAATTCTCTTTTTTAATCATGGAAATTATTTAAATGAAGGAATTATATTATGCTCACTAAGGTGAAATTTCGAAGAGCAAACAAGGTGGAGGACCCCCAAAATAACTAACAAGAGCCAATGCTGTGAACCCCATTGGTAACAATTTATTGGATTTGGCGGTAAAGCTGGTTGCCAATGTGTTGACACCGAATCAAGAGTATTAAGAAACAAGAATACTTTTTCACTTGGGTTCAGAGAATAAGATGCGACCTGGTCAACCTCCCACAGTGCGCATACAGTTTGACCATGGTAATATGGACAATGATAGCACAAAAATGGGAGTATTTGGTCTGCATTAACTCAACTAAGATATTGATGCAACAATCTCTATCTTTCCTTTGGCGTATTCATGGTATTGACCAGGGGCTTGTGCCTTTCTTTTCCCCCTGGGGTTGGGGGTCGAGCTGTGGTAAAGGTGCTGGTTCTATCATCTATGGCAGATGCTGGTCCTCAGCTCAGATATGTGCGCTTTTATCTGTAAATGAGAATGAAAATGAAATATTCAACTCAATAAAAAAGGGCCTAGGCTTCTTTGTGAAGTGAATTTGATGTTGATCTGGCAGCTCTTCAATGAGAAATGATGAGTAACTGAAGCAACTAAGGGTTGGTACTTGGAGGATGACATGACTCTGGATGATACTCAAATAAAATTGACCAAAGCCGTTAAGATTAACAGGCGCTGATCAATGCCTAAAGAAACATCATGGGAATGTTAAAATTGAGGTAAAATTGTTTGATATTCCACACATAGATCTGGGGCCTGTGGACCTATACTGGTCAGCCAATGAAGTTTGTCACCTCAGTGAAGTTCGTCACCTGCCGTAAAAAATATTCTGGGAGAAACAATATTGACTTTTAAATAAATGTAAAAATTACTTTAGACAACAAGGTAAAAGTGTGTGCTGCAATTTCAGAGTAAAGCATTTTTATGTTATCATGAAATGCAAGTGATGAACTTCACTGGGATAACATTCTCTGGCTGAGCACCATAAAATGTATTTAAATTATGTTTTCCTTCTGCCAAAAACCTTTGTTTCAGATAATAAAAGAGCTAACTGCTTCTCGTGTCAGGACGGTTCTAGTACCATTTAACAACCTTTCCACACTTGCCTTTCATTCCCGCGACCTTATTCAGCAAATTCAACATGATGGGCCCTGAATATCAGACCGTGTGTGGTATATGTTAACCAGGATCAAAAACTGGCGGAAAATATTGCAAAATCATCTAATTTATGTGGGTGGATGTAATTGAGGCAACCACATATGTGCACTACTGAACCGCAACAGCTACACATCCCTACCTCCTAGTTGGGGTTTGGGGACTTCATGTACAAGAACTTTTGAGTATTTGTCCCCTGTAGTGCTTTAAATCCCTTAGGTGTAATTAACACGACATTTACAGCCTAACTTTTAACTTCAATCATAATATTCCACTTTAAGGCCACCTTACCATCTTATTCTTTTATTCCAAATTTTAGGTGACCTTAGGGCCACCTTTCACTCATAACTATTAGTCTAACTCAATCTTAGGGTGACTATAACTTCACCCATATTTATTCTTCGGACCTGCTTGTTCTGGTCCTCAACTTAACTTAGGGTAAGATGGCCTTAAACTGTAGATTCATATCTGCATAAAATCTGCAGAAAATTTGCATTAATTATTCATATTTATTAGTTTTGATTGACAATATGGATTGTACATAAATATTAGCATTTTATAGTGTAAATAAAATATTATATATCCCCACTTGCCTTGTTTTCATTATTCTGTATTTGAGGCAATGTGGGGGTGTAAAACTTAAAGTTGTACACGTTTCATTGCAACAGATACTTTTAAAGTTCTTTCTTGTTTTTGTATAAAGTGATTTCATTGGTTGACCTTTGACCTTGGGTCAAATATTCCCGCCTAAAAGCACATTGCTGGTCACTCTTGAGAGGGAAGTCAGTGGGAGAGGACGCCATTTTTACAAGTTGTAAAATTCCCCTAACCCTCCCTCGTACCAATATCATGTACTAATTATGTTTGTATTTTCAGGTTGGTCCAGATGTAGCCCTGGAGGGCTGTCCCCTTCAAACTAGTGCCCGACTCCTGGTGGTGCTCAGCACTAGCTGGGTCCAGCTATCAGTCTGTTGCCAGTGTAGCGGGCTCCTGGGGCAGCCCTCACTATTTGGGTGTACACATCCGGCTTCCAACCCCATTGCAGCATCAGCCTCTGACACAGCTACAAATCATCACCAGCTGTCTGTCTTAGCATCCTCAGCGTCTCTCATCCCCACCCCTAATCTTTGGGGTGGGTCTCACTTCGTGCTCTTAGCAGCACTCTCTCACGCCTTCAGCTGCTCCTCACTCCTGCCTCCTCTGCTCTCTCGGAGGTCTCGCGACCACAGTCCTGGCGGACACAGTGTGTGTGTAATACCTGTTTCAGTATTCTTTAGAAACTTTAGTAGGACATTGCCTCGGCAATACAAAATTATTAAATTTAGCATATCTCTAACTTGCATTATGTGTTGTGAGGTCTAAAGTCACAAAGTATAAAGTCTGTATATTGTTGATTGTGGTTAAAAAAGTTTATAAAAAGAGTTGTGTGTATATGACCTGATCTCCCTCTCCTAGAGTCGCTTGGTCGTCTGCTGGTGCTGTAATTAAGTTTAACTTGGAAATTGGTAAATTGTTTGGTGATTCAAAGTTGTATAATTGTGGTCAGTTAAACTTGGTTCTTAGCCACTGCAGCATGTCAAGTTAAATAACACTTGTTATGTGAGCTACTTCATGTCAATGAGTGTATGTTATTGGTAACAGCATATAAATTTGACTTTACTTGTACACTCATGTACCGTATCGAGTGTGTAAACTTTGTACATTTTATCTTACTATTTTACATAATCTTTATTTTTAAACTGGGTGTGTACATTGTATCATCATTGTTAACTGTATCTAGTTACCTGTATGCACAGATGATAGTTGTATGGACTTTTACAAGTTTATATTGTGTGAGTTTTAAATCATGGCTATTGCATAATTGGTAATATTCTTAACAATTACAAGCAGTTTTGACCAGTGGTCACTTGCTTTACGTAATTTAGCCCAAATAATATTATAATTATTAATATGCTGTCACATATTTGTTACCTTTGTAGTTGTACATTATTTACCTGTATCTTCATATCTTAACTGCATTCCATTTTCATGAACATTTATGCCTATGTGCAGCTTAGTGTAGTGATCCTGGCGTATTTATAATTCATAAGACTTAAAATTTAAAAGGTTTTACATAAACTGTACCATGGTGACGTCTTTGCAATTGTAATTATCTTACATTTACTAGTGTGTCATCAGTATTGATAAATCAGCGTGATATTCATGGAATGTATTCACTGCTTGGTATGGACCAGGTCAAACTAACATTGGGCTATAATTTCAGTGACCCATTATACATGGGCACATATTACTTCGTAAAATGTTTTTTTTTTTTTTAAGTTTTCAAATACACTGTACCATGCTTTGTTTCTTGCAATTGTAATTATTTTACATCACTAGTGTCATCAATTCATAAATCATTGTGATATTCATGCGTATATTTATCGTTTGGTGTAGATGTTAAATTAACTCTGGGTTATAATTTTAGTGACCCATTATACATGGGCACATATTAGTTTTTCAAATATGCACCCATGCAGGGAAATAGTGTATAAACTTTGTAGCTACAAGCCACTTTTAGTATGTGTTGCCAATTATTAGAATTTATGGCACTGCTAAATAACTGTGAATAACTTTACATTATTGTACCAGTTTGTCATAACAGAGCAATAACGGTTGTGTTAACTTCATTCATTAAATATTTACATAGTCACCAGTATTGGCTCTTGCAACAGCAACTGCTATAACATTGATGCGAACCATAAGTTCGCCTCTTTTACTTCTCATTTTACTGTAAAACTTTTAGTATTATATGGCTGGGGACTTCATGGACAAGAACTTTTGAGTATTTGTCCCCTGTAGTGCTTTAAATCCCTTAGGTGTAATTAACACGACATTTACAGCCTAACTTTTAACTTCAATCATAATATTCCACTTTAAGGCCACCTTACCATCTTATTCTTTTATTCCAAATTTTAGGTGACCTTAGGGCCACCTTTCACTTATAACTATTAGTCTAACTCAATCTTAGGGTGACTATAACTTCACCCATATTTATTCTTCGGACCTGCTTGTTCTGGTCCTCAACTTAACTTAGGGTAAGATGGCCTTAAACTGTAGATTTATATCTGCATAAAATCTGCAGAAAATTTGCATTAATTATTCATATTTATTAGTTTTGATTGACAATATGGATTGTACATAAATATTAGCATTTTATAGTGTAAATAAAATATTATATATCCCCACTTGCCTTGTTTTCATTATTCTGTATTTGAGGCAATGGTGTGGTTTTTAGTTGTGAGTGAAAAATTTACGGTAACTTCTCAAATGGTATAATGATTCATGATTAATGTAAACAAATGTGAGAATAGAATTTAATGTTGTGATTTTTACTTCTGACTAGCCTTGATAAGTCTACCAATTTTCAGTTATCTATTTAAACAATTTTTTTTCTCTATGTAGAATACCATATTTACAATATTTACGTGCATGTGCCAAGCAGTCTCACACGAAAGTGTATGTACCTGTGAACAGAAGCCTTCTTCAGCAAGTAGAGATACAGTGCACAAGTCTTTCAGCCATAAGTAATCATATTTCCAAGTTTCTGCTGCCATCTTAAATTTTGGCGGAAATGGAAAATGTTGTTTATCTCAATACCAAAACAGGACAAATTGTGAAACAAAGAATTGCAATAATCCAGACTGACTACTGACCACTGCATTTGCTACCATGACTGAGACGTTATTTGACAGAAAGCATCAGATACAATGCAAATCTCAAAGGTTAGGAAAACAGGATTTAATATCAGAATTTACATGATTGGTCAAACTAAATTTAGAGTCAAACAGTACACCCAGATTATGAACAATATCCATTGGGGAGAGGCTGTTTCCCAAAATGTTCGCAGGGAGGGAATGTTTGAGCCATTTATACATATTCATAGAATCAAAGACTATAAACTCTGTTTTATCAGGATTTAATTTAAGCTTATTTTCAAACATCCAGGTATGAATGTCACTCAAACAGGCCTAGAACTGATGAAATGAGTTTGCATACTTTCCAGGAGATAGTTGGATGAACAACTGGGAATCATCCGCATAAAAATAGTATCTGACATTCATATATTTGGCAATTACCTCACTAGGGGGTGGGGGGTGTAACCCAGTAAACATTTTTGGGTTTTGCAAACGTTTGAAAGGAAACGTTTGGCAAAGGTTAAAAATGATGGGTATGAAAACCATTTGTAATGGAATGTTTTTAAAACGTTTATGAAAACCGTTTATTAAATGTTTAGCGATAAATGTTAGAAAAACGTTATAAATGAACATAATAATGTCTGAATAATAATGGGGTCAGAGGTTAAATTCCATATCTTTGTTTGGTTGCTCACTATTGAAAATACTATTTTCATGTCTAAAATTGTAAGATAGTAGCTTAGAAATTGTGCCCCCATACTTAATAGGCATACTTTTAGGGATTGCATGTGGGGCAATTTTTGACAAAGTCCTTAAAAATCCCCTATTATTGCTCACCGCCATCTTTGTTTGGACATGTTTGAAATTATAGGTTTAAAAAACGTTTTTGAAAGAATGTTTTAAAAACATTTGACAGGGAATGTTGTTTAAATGTTTTATGTGTACTATTTATAAAACATTTTATGATTAATGTTTGAAAAACATTTCCAGCACAACCTTAATTTCTTCAGCTATTTTATAAATGTTTTAAAAACGTTTCCAGTGAAACCTAGCTTCTTGAGTCATTTTATAAATGTTTAATAAACGTTTTCAGTAAAAACATTTTTATAGAGAATGTTTATAAAATGTTTTTAAACATTAAAGCAAAAAATGTTTACTTAGAAACGTTTAGAAAATCAAAGATAGGGTTTACTTAGGTTTAAAAAAAACTTTTGTAAACGTTTAAACCATTTAAAAACGTTTCTAATGTTTACTGGGAAGGAGAACAACAAGGGCCAAGAAGGAAGCCTGAAAATTAATTTTGAAACAATCAGGGTCAATATTAGCTCAGTAATCCCTGATTGTTTCAGTCAGGGAAAGTCACAGGTGCAAGACGTGTTTTGCTGGACTTTTAACTTTGCCAGAACTTTAAGTTTCTTATATTTAGCCCTCAGTGTTGAATGAATATCTGGCTTGTGTTGTTACTGTGGTGGACTGACGTGCATAGATCCAGGAGGATAGTGATTGGATTAATGATAAATTTTGCTCTGAGCATCTGAAGCCTCCATAAAGGAATGAACTTTATTTTATTATGATTCTAATTTCACACATTTTATTAGTTTTAGTCTTGATTTTAATATGGAATGCTATTAATTCAATTGGAATTTGCCTATGTGCCCCAGGGGCTATAATTTCAATGTCTGTTGATTCACACTTTCAGTAACAATAACTTGTCTTGATTGAACTGACATTATTCAGACCAGACAGTGCTGTGTGTATTATCATTCAGAGAGGGAGAAATTCTAGATTATAAAAATTACAAAATAATTGAAAACAATGCCTTAAAAGAGTTTCTATGTAAAAAGTGCAGACATGTGCAGAAGAGAACTATAAACAGTAAATGTCCTTTTCGTGCATCACATAGTGATAATTTTTACAGTCGAAGTGTTAATATGCCTTAAGCCAGCGCTCTGACTGTACAGTTAGATGACAGCAGGGAACTGAATTTACAAAATTTGGCACAACTTTAAAGTTGGAAAAATGACTGCCATGGAGGATAGAATGGCCATGACTGAGCAGCAAGTGGTCAACCAGAGGTCACATATGGACATTGCCCCGTCTGTAGCAGCTGCTATCCTTAGTTCAAGTCATCTGGATCAAGTCAGGGTTCCGTCAGTGGCAGCTTTGCGAAGAGCTCCTCATATCCAGCCTGAGGTTAACAGGTGTATCAGGCATCTTACAGACCTAAACAAAGCATTCAAGTTAAAGTCACAAAGAGGGGTTAATGACACAGTGTGGGTAAACAAGGTTCCTTGACCTCTGAACTTTGTGATGGGGGAAATAACAAGATCTGTATCCCTACCCTTGTGACTATGACAATATGACAACCATGACTGTGTATCAAAAATACAACTGCATGGGATTAAATCTTTTAATAATCTATTCATCTAATGTTTATGTACAATACTACAAGGCATCTTTTAAGTTTAGGGTCACCTCAATAATTTGGACGAAACTAAGTTTAATGCCACCATAAGTTATGAAGTTATAGTCCTTCTACAATACTTTACATATGAAAAATTACTACATGCAATATGGATAAGATAAGGTGGCCTTAATGATTTTACTTGACAAATTCACCTACATAGAACCAAATGAAAGTAACCCTAAATTAAGAGTTTACTTTATCAATTAAAAGAAGCAATATGTATATATATGCAGGAGGTAGATGTCGGCCTCCACTAATTACATCAAAAGAGGGTGCATATGTTCCTAGCTAAAACTCATCTAAAATCAGGAGTCCATGAGGTAAGTCCAGCCTTAGGCCTTATGAAGCCGAATAATTCAGCCCTTACACTAACAACTGACAGTATGAACATGCCCATGTTTTGCCTAGCCCCTACATACATAAGTAACTAAAATCGAGACATTAACATATATTCGGCAGAGGCTGTTGTAGTCTTGACTTCTTAGTGAAGTCTCAGTTCCATTACCAACGTCTCCGACTCTGAAACTACACACACTTGTTAGCACATTGATGAATGTATAAAAACATATACACGAACACATAACACATGTAACATGCAAAAACTTGGTTCACTAGTCATCATTCATCTGAAAGTAAACAATATTTGTTAACAACTGATCACCCCAGTGAAACTCAGTGACATTGGCTAATACATATAAGAAGGAAAGAGAGTACCCTGGAATTAATAAAATGAGTGAAAAATAAGGTCCTATTCAGGAAATTTTAGAGGAGGAGACAAGGAGGAAGTCCCCTTATTAGCTAACAAGTGCCAGTGCTGTGAACCCCATTGGTAACAAGCTAGGGGCACATACATGGAACTCCCCCCTCCCCTGCGCCAAAGAGAGTGTTAAGTTAGGTTCATTGAAGGACAACCTCCTGACACTTGCTCCAGCCCAGCAAACATTCTAAATGTTTATAAACGTTTATAAACCTTAAAAACGTTTTGTAAACCTAAAATAAACCAATTTTTTCATCAATTTTAGCTTTAATGGTTTAGATGGGGTTTCTCGGTAATATAAACCATTCATAAACGTTTATAAACGTTTTTAAAGGTTTAGTTGTAAACTGCCTCGTTTTGAATATTGATGATGATGTCATCATAGGCATTACGCCATTTTGTTTTGGAATTGAGAAAACAACATTGGTAAGTATATCCTTTTATATCTGACTTTATGTGATCAATCTATCAAAATGAAATACTATTTTAGCATGAGGTTTTGTTGTAGCTTTAAAGGAACTGATATTTGACAAATAGTATTTGGTATTTATGTTAATATATGCTATTTTTATAAGTGGCATTTGACTTAAGGTGGGAACTGTGTAAATGTATTATCGTACTTTTCTTTTGGTTTAAAAACGTTTATAAACGTTTCCATAAACGTTTACAAGTATTTCATTTTAAACCTTATTTCAACCTTATCTAAACCTTTCTCTTATGGGTTTTAAAACGTTTATAAACGTTGCTAAACATTAGACATATGGTTTAGAAACGTTTACAAACGTTTATATAAACGTTTGCAAGTATTTCATTTTAAACCTTATTTAAACCTTATCTAAACGTTTCCCTTATGGGTTTATAAACGTTTATAAACATTTGAAATGTTTGCTGAAATGAAAGGTGAACCAGGGTGGGGGGAGGGTAAAAATTCAACTTATATAAAACACATCCTGCCCCTTTGACATTGCAATGTTGAATGAAGAAAGAACTCTTTTTGGCGGCAAAGAGGTTAGCAATACATCAATACCCAATTGAAGGTATTTATAACAAGAAAAGTTCACTGGGGTTGCACTTAATAAGGTGGTGCGTAATGCTCCACACCCTACAGTGCACCTACCCTTGTGACCATGACAATATGACAACCATGACTGTGTATCAAAAATACAACTGCATGGGATTAAATCTTTTAATAATCTATTCATCTAATGTTTGTGTACAATACTACAAGGCATCTTTTAAGTTTAGGGTCACCTCAATAATTTGGACGAAACTAAGTTTAATGCCACCATAAGTTATGAAGTTATAGTCCTTCTACAATACTTTACATATGAAAATGTACTACATGCAATATAGATAAGATAAGGTGGCCTTAAGGATTTTACTTGACAAATAAACCTACTTAGAACCAAATGAAGGTGACCCTAAATTAAGAATTTACTTTATCAATTAAAAGAAGCAATATGTATATATATGCAGCAGGTAGATGCCAACCTCCAGCAATGCCCAACTAGGGAGTAGTCGTAGGGGTAGAGAGCAAAGAATTGAAGGCGTGTGCATACCTCCTGTGATGCATCATGATCTTGGACAATGTACCTCCACACACAGTCAGACGTCCAGGTGCCATGGCTTTGAATGTTTTGAAGAGCTACATTGGAGTTGAAGGCTAATGTTGCACCTGAATGCCTGAAGGTGTGGAGGGACATAGATGAGTCAGTGAGACCAAGTCTTTGAAGAATCTGGGAAAAATTCCGTCTAGTTTTTGGGCTTTATCATTTTTGATCTGAAATAAGGGGGTATCCTGATTACCAGGGCACAAGGGTGATGATTGTAATGCAGGTAATTTGATAATTCTCACCATGTCTCTTGTTTGCATGGTTTTGCTCCACTTAATTAGAATGTGGAGACCCGGAGGTGGGAAAAATATGTCCCCCCTACTTAACTGTTCTAATACTGAAAAAGCAGTAATTTTGTGAGGAACCAAATTGGATATTCGTAGGAAGGAAAAGAAGGCCACTAGGTAGAGTGTTTGGAAAATCTGACCCATCCACTTCGTATCACAGAGAGAGACTATTTCAGTAAGGGTCTTGATGTCAATAATTTTTTCAATTTTTCCCGTAAATTTTTTATTTACAGCCAGTGATTTTTTAATATACTTTATTCTGGGGTCCAGAAAAGGGAAAACTGAAGCGCCATACATTGTGAGACTTGTCTTGACAGCTGAGAGGTGGTTTGCAATTGCATATTTTGAGCTGCCATTGTTCATTAAAAATTCCATAAACGACAAGAGAACTAATGGTGTTAATTGGTGTACCTGAACCTGTATGAAGCGACAATAAGCCAAAAATAGGCGAAATTTTCGGTAATAGGAAGCCATGGTGGCATATGTTTTATTAACTACGACACTAGAATCACAGTCGTTATTCTGTTCTTCAGCATTTACTGCTAAAACTTCAAACCTGTTTGCAGTGGGGCAGACAAATCCCACCTGTGAACCTCGCAAAATGTTTGTTACTTTTTTGTCCATTTTTACACGAGAAGATTTCTTAGTCTTTGCATAAACTGGAAGGTTGACAGAGGCAACTGTGCTGGAGTTGATATTTTTAAAATGGGTTCCCCCTGACCTGAAAACTGTCAATTTTGAACTAGGTCGAGCCCGAGACCCACAATAACTGTCAGTGTTAGATTTTAAAACTTGTGCATATGTTTTCCTCGAAACCGGGCCCAGTCAGCCTTCCAGTTGACACTAAGACCATTGTTAGCCACAGTTGAATACACAGTTTTTTTATTTATAAATTTTTTCACACTTATCTACATTAATTACATGTCTCTGCACTGCCACTTGGCAGTGCCCTAATAGTTTTTTGTAGGTTTAGAGGATGCAATCTTTTGCCATGTGTCTATATTCTTTTCCAGTCGCAAAGCAGGTAGCACAGACATGTTTGTAAAAAATTTGACCAGTTTCATGGTCTTTGTCCTTTTGACAGGTCCCTCTTTGATAAAACTGACAAGCCATGGTTTGTAAGTCTGATCTTGGTTTATTTTTACTTGCCAAATGTTGAGGAGGGGCTCTCTGTGCATGTGCACGCCTAATCCTATCAATTTTACTGGTGTCCGACCAATCAACTTCCCCCTCCTCCATCCTGCATAACAGAACCACATGCTAAGCCTTAGCAGATTGCCAACTGAAATCGTTTGCATCTTCCATTATCTCACTGAGATAATCCAACATCGCATTTTTTATTTGAACATTATTTTCTTCTCTGGCAATCATGGCGAAATCTGATACCCATTGACAACAACTTAGGTTCTCATATGACATTCTGGACTTGTTATTCCCCCCTAATACAAATTTTGAGGCCACGGTACTTGCTTTTTCACCCAAACCGTATCGCTACCGCCCCTTTGTGACTTTACCTGCTTCATTTAATTCAACAAGATGCTTGAGCCTTCTGTCCACTTCCACCTGTATATGAGGGGTTCCTTGAAGGGCTACCACTGAAGGTACCACTACCTCATCTAGATGTGCAGGACTGGGAGTAACTGCCGCTGTGCTCGGTGTGTGGTTGGCCTGTAACCTCTGGTTGACTTCCACTGGGCTGTTGTCAGACATTTTTTGCTCCATGGCAGTCATCCTGCCACCCAAACTTTTGAGTTCAGCCAAAATTTGTAAGTTTAAGTCATTTCCCATTGCCTGACTAGTCAGGCCACTATGTGATGGTGAAATTTTACTTTGACTTTCCTCATCGCTGTCAATGTTGCTAACAAATGTGCACTTGCTATTAATGGGTCTTTTGTGAACGTCCCCACATTTGTTACACAGGAATTCTTTCTGGGGCATTTTTTTCACTTTTTAGGCAACTTTCTGAATAATTGTCAATGTTTATAATCTAAAACTTTAAATACAACCACACGTGCTTTGTATAATGAGAAAACCATAAGAATTGAGTTTCAAGTTGTCTGTCAACCAATAGCATAGCCCCTGCTTTGACCACCGGTCAGATAAAATAATATAATAAAAACCAGAACTATATGACTCCTCAACAGGGGGGCTTAGCATTATAGATTATATAAATAACGTATAAAATGATACTAAAAATATAAAATAAGTAGTTAAAATAGATTTTAAAATATAATAAATGAAACTAAATAAAACTCATTCCTTTCAAATGACTCCAGCAACCCAGAGCACGTTTCACATTAAACAAAGCACTAAATCAAAGTCCTCCACGTCTCCAAATGACTAGATGGCAATGAAATAAGTGTTCCTTGATGTTACATAACATAAAAATAAGCCAGAGTATACATATTCAACACTGCATGCATAACAGAAACTTAAAGTTCTGGCTAAAAATTTAACTTATATAATAAAACACATCCTGCCCCTTTGACAGTGCAATGTTGAATGAAGAAAGAACTCTTTTTGGCGGCAAAGAGGTTAGCAATACATCAATACCCAATCGAAGGTATTGATAAAAAGAAAAATTCACTGGGGTTGCACTGAATAAGGTGGCACCTAATGCTCCACCCCCTAAATCTTAAATGTGATTGGGAAATAACAAGGTAATCTTAAATGGTTGCAAAAGGTGTCAGGCTTTGCAATGATAGCTAAGGAAGAAAATAGCATTTAAACAAAAGTGTCATGCTAGATTATTTGAGTGGAATAATAGGGGATGCCAAGTTAGCAGTCTGCAAAAGCACCCCACAGTGCTGTTATGTAGGACGGAGGAAGGCAAGGTTGGATGGTCTAGATGGTTGAATGGTACCTCCACAATTGACAGGATCAGGCATGCACAGGTGCAATGATTGCCTTCGCAAAGTGTAAGCAATACCCACACAGGTTCGAATCTGAATCAAAGTCTGGGGAGCTCTGGGGAGGCGTCAGAAGTACAAACACAGATCCTGGAACAGCTGAAAAGGGTTGGCTAAAGACTTGATCCTATGCAGGATGAAGTTGCTCAAGTGAAACAACATTCTGTGAAACAGAAAAAGATAAGTAGTCTTTCTTTGGCTAGTAAATTATCACCTGTACAAGAAAGTGACTCTTCTTCTGATGAATATTTGGTGCCTAGTTTGAGCATGTTAAAATCAAGTAAGGACATTCAACAACAAGTATATTCCAGACTGTGTGAGCTGGAAGAGTGTTTTTTGCACAAGGTAATCAAAACAGAAGTTAAAGTCAAAAAGAGGGGCAGTCTTGAATGTATTGTGAGTAAAAAAGTAGCTTGGCCCCATGACTCTATTCTAGGTGGTACTTGCAAACAACGGTTGTCCTATAACCAGCTTACATGGTCACAATGGGTTCAGGGATTTGGCAGAAACATTTTGGATGAAAACTTGCAAAAAAAACTAAGGAAACTATGTTTGTTTATCTTTCTGATTTGATGGAAGATACTACTGGTTTCAGCTGCCAGGGGGCCAAGGCCTCACATGCAGTTTTATTATGTGAAATGGAAAGGGGGCTGTAACCTGGGATGATACTGTTCAAATTGACCATATAAGAAGAACACATGCTCAAAACATGTCACAAATTCAAGATTCTTCAGTAGAAATAATGTACTACTCAGTGGCAGCTTTAAATCTCATGATATTTCGTCTTGTGTGTGAAAAAGTATGAAAAATACTTCAAATATGGGTGTGTCCCCAATCAAAACAAAGTATTATAATAGATTTTTGACAAATTCGGATTTCAAATCTTCAGAAGTTGAAGAACTGTTAAATACAGAAAAGGAAAAAGTATTGGGCCTCTTTCAGGACAGAAAGAACTCAGGTACTGAGGTGTCTGTAAGTGACAGTTTTGCCCAAGATGGCTGCGCTAGTTTAAACTGTAATGCTAGTACTGCAATTTGTGATGGCAGACTATTCTCTGATGTAGAAAAGGTTGCACCTCTAGAAAGACTTACTTATTTAACACACATACTTTGCCTTGCTGTGGCAGTAGTATTGACAAATGTATTAAACCCAATACTGGTGTGTGTACTGAAAACAATGCAGGTGAGAATAGTAAAAATGCTGTGAAGAAACTTGTGTTACTGCAAGAGATAATGATAAAATTAAAATTTTTATATCAACAGACTCAATAATAAGTATCTTAGTTTCGTATTGATAAAATCTTGTCATGACTATAAATCAGTCCCTGTTTGTAATGTAAAAACACATGAACTTTGGAAAAGTCAAACTGACTTCAATTAAGTCTTTATTCCACTGGGTCATTTCGTTTGTCGGATAGAACTGAAATTAACCTTATGACTGATTATTGTCCAATTACTGATCATAATATTGTCAAACAGTACAACAAAGAATTAGTCCATTATTGGCACATACAGCACATTGACCTGTTATATTTCGGCTTTCCACTGGATTTCAATTGGAATTCACCTCTAGAGCGGGAGGGTTCGAGCGACAAATCTGCAACTGATTGTCCTAGAGACATTGAGGCTTATCTGATTGAAGTTCTACAGTTTAAAGCTCTTGTTGGCTCTTTTGGTCAACACCCTTGTCCTGGATTTCACATCTTACCTTTTTTGACTAGAGAAAAGCCCAATTCTGAAATTGCAGGGTCATCGTTGACATCAATTGGCCTTTGGGTCAATCTGTCAATGCAGGGTATTGACAAAACCTCATATTTGGGCGCTGATTTTCTTGTTACTCTGCCTACAATTGATCACATTACTGATCAATTGAAAACTTTGGGGGAAGGTCGTCACTTGTACAAGATAGACATTTCATGAGCATTCAGACATATAAAAGTAGATCCATTGGATTATGACCTTTCAGGTTTTCTGCTGGTGTCATGTCTACATTGATATGTGCATTCCTTTTGGGACAAAACATGGTACCCAATTTTTTCAGCATTGCAGCAATGCGGTGTTTTTTATCATGCATCAAAATGGCCACAAAATAGTGGGATGCATTGATGATTATGTTGGGTTTGGTGATCCGTCCAAAGCAAGGGCCTCTTTTGTCTTCTTACATGCATTACTTGGTCGACTTGGTCTTACTCTCACTAGTAAAAAAAATAGTACCTCCTAGTACTAAGGTCACTTATCTGGGAATTGAAATTGATACTGTGGCAGGATCTGTTTCCATCTCAGAAGAAAAATTGCAAAAAATCAGTGAACTTGTGCAACCCCTGGGTGGGTTGGAAAAAAACAATGTACAAAAAGACAGCTGCAATCCCTTTTAGGGAACCTTTTGTAGATTCACAAATATGCGAAACCCCCCTAGGATTTGCTTAAATCAAATGTTGCAAGTTTTGAGAAATGCTCATAATAGTACCTGCATTGTTCTTGATAACAACTTCCACCGGGACCTCAGATGGTTCCAAACTTTCCTCCCAAATGTAATGGTGTCGTTTTTTATGACCACAAACCACTTTATTTTCAAGTAAATTTAGATGCATATTTACAAGGGGTGGGAGGTGATTTCAACAACCTTGTGTATCATCTTCAACCCCCCCCCCCCCCCCCCCCCCCCCCCCCCCCCGGTATCAAAACCTTAATATTGTTCATACAGAGATGGTTAACATATTAGTTGCTGTTAAATTGTTTGGTGTGCCTTGGAGAAACAAGTGAGTAAATATTTTCTCTCACAATATGGCAGTTGTGTGTGTGTTGCAATCAGGCAGGACCAGGGACCTCTACATGGTCGCCTGTGCTAGAAATAAATGGTTGTGGTCTGCAAGTTATGACATTGAGTTTTGGTTTGTACATATTACTGGTAAAACATTTGTAATAGCTGACTTTTTGTCCACCGTTCATGTTCACAAATTTTTTCTAGATTCTTATTACATATCATGAACCTTCCTGAGTAACCTTGATTTGTTTTTTGGGGTACTTTCGAGTTCAGTTTACTTGGGTGATCCAGGTTACTGTTAGTTGAAAATTGATTTAAAATGATGTATGTAACATAAATTCATTGATTGTATTGATTCACGAATATATTTGGGAAATTTATAACATATGTAATTCCAAAAATTATCATGTATTTATTTGGATTATGTTATGCTTTTATATTTGTGGTCAGATATTATCACATATGAAATTATGGTTCACATAATCAATAAGTTTACTTGGGTGAAACATAATTAAGTTCAGTTTACTTGGGTGATCCAGGTTACTGTTAGTTGAAAATTGATTTAAAATGATGTATGTAACATAAATCCATTGATTGTATTGATTCACGAATATATTTGGGAAATTTATAACATATGTAATTCCAAAAATTATCATGTATTTATTTGGATTATGTTATGCTTTTATATTTGTGGTCAGATATTATCACATATGAAATTATGGTTCACATAATCAATAAGTTTACTTGGGTGAAACATAATTAAGTTCAGTTTACTTGGGTGATCCAGGTTACTGTTAGTTGAAAATTGATTTAAAATGATGTATGTAACATAAATCCATTGATTGTATTGATTCACGAATATATTTAGGAAATTTATAACATATGTAATTCCAAAAATTATAGTGTATTTATTTGGATTATGTTATGCTTTTATATTTGTGGTCAGATATTAGCACATATGAAATTATGGTTCATATAATCAATAAGTTTCACATATGTAATTCCAGAAATTATCATTTTTCTTAGATCATTGTGTGTTTATATTATGTATTCATTTTTAGGATGGATAGATACTATCACGTGTGAAGTTATGGTTCTTATAATTGTCTTAATCTAATATGTAATTTCAAACATCTGCTGTGTATCTATCATGGACATGTAAAAATGATAGTTCCTATTACTTGTTATTGTATAATAAATATTATTACCCTCTGTCTGTTGTCTGGCTGTCTTTGGGGGTCGGGGCTTGAGGGACTGTTAAGTTCTTTATCAAAATTTTGTTTTAATGCTTATTTATAAGTTATTTAACCAAAATTTTGTTATTTTGTCTAAGTTTAAAATCTTTAAAGATCAGTTTTGAAAACTTTAAAGTTTTATTCATTTCTTCATTCATTCATTCATTTTTTTTTTGTGTGTGTGTGTTTGGGGCCACATTCCCAACCCCCCACAAAACCAGCAATGGGATTATATATTTTATTACATTCAAGAAATATATATGTTACTACTAAAATATTTGTATGGCTACATCATAATGTACTCTTCTATACAATAATTGCACAACAACAGTATTTAAGCAACCATTAATAACAAAATAGTTACAACTAAAAGATAAAATAAATTCACGAGGTCCAGCACTATAAATTACAGCTACAGCAAGCAAACCAGACCAGGCAAAAGATATAAACTAAATGGTCAGATCCAGAGCTCCCAAGGTCATAACACTAATTCTCAGAAACAGAGATATATGATTAAGATCTGGATTTGCCAGGTGCAGCAAAATCACAAGTATATCCCAACACGGCCTAAGGCCAAAACCAGGCTGCAGCCGAGTGAACCAAGACAAGGTTGTTAGTCAAAGGTCACATGTTAGGTCCCAAGGTCATATTAGTAAAGACAAGGCCCAAGATACTAGTGATTAAGTCACAAAGCACAAACTGTGCCCAATGTAACCTGATGTAAATGGTTTGGCAAGCAATGAAATATGACAATATATGCATCAGTATATATCTATGTTAGGCCCCAACTCGCGATCGGGAACATCTCGAGATTGTCCTTGCACAAACTCAAGATCTTGAGTTGAGGCAAACATCTCGAGATTGTGCAGAACATCTCGAGATGGTGCTGCCCAAACTTAAGATGATGTATTTTGAATTTTCATTAACTCTAAACATGGTTGTATTTAGAGAAAGCCCACAAATATGGCTTCCAAATATAATCTGGCAAAGGCTTACAATGGTATTGAACATAAAACTCTTTGATTATCTCATCAAAGGAATTTGTTTGTGTAAAGTGTTGTCTGAACTTTTTCTCAGATTCTTAATTACACTTCTATAATTGTTGATGTGTGGTCAGGTATCTCCCTTGACTATGATTACCAATTGCACTTTATAGCACTGAATCCTCCTATTAGCAGGTTTATTGAATCTGATGGATATTAACACTTAATGATGATTAAGGTAGCAATAAAAACACAGTTACTGAGATAAAGTCATCTATAAATACTTAATGGTTAAAATTGATGACTTTTTAGTTCTTCATTACATTTTTTTCTGAGATATGTCTAAAACCCAGATTCACAGAAATAAATCACATTTCATGTAAACATGGATACATATATCTATTTGATTCTTTGCAGTTAGAAAAAACATCAACAAAGAACTCATCATAATGAAAAAAAAATTGCAATTATAAATGACAAGGACTACCTGACTGAGTGAGCACACACGTACAATATTGACTAGTCACTAAAATTAGCCAATCAGTTATTAATAGATTCAATTAATTAGCAAATCACAGCCTTAGGTAAACATCTTAAGTTTGTGCAGCCCAATCTCGAGATGGGACTCCCATCTCGAGATGTTTGCCTCAACTCAAGATCTTGAGTTTGTGCAAGGACAATCTCGAGATGTTCCCGATCGCGAGTTGGTGCTCAACACCTACATATATACCCAACCCTGATAATAAAAAGCTTACCATAGTATATATAATAGAATGGCGTATAAATGTGATAAATTAATGGTACACACTGATAGCAGGAGAGAAGCAACCCCCAAGCACCCAGTAGATAAGTAGTCATATAGAAAGGTGGGTATGAAATGAGGAGGCCACAGGGGAGGAGGCAGAGGAAGGTACCTGAATATACCTCCACACACAAGAGGATGACCAAGTCCCTTGTGCTTGGATATCTTGGACAGGAACCCCATGTCTGAAGGCCCAGGTGGCCCCACCTCGCCGGAAATCATGAAAGGTGAAGGTCTTCTGAAAACCTAAACATCTAGACACATCCTTCAGGTGTTTACGAGCCACTGAATCAGTAAGAGGAACTATCCCATTCAGAAAGGGTACCTGAAATAAAGGCAGGTCCTGGTCCTTTGAAGTATCATCAAGCATCTCCCGCAAGGCCCTCCAAGGACACAGCTTGGACTGACCTAAAGCTGAAATGGAGATAGTGGCCACTTTGGCCCTATCTTGCAAGGATTTGGACCATTTTATAACCACCACTACCGCCTGCTCTGAAAATATGAGATCACCAATGCAAAGATGCTTAGAGGCATCAAAGGTGGTCAATGAGTGTGGGAGAACCTGAGAAAAGAGAAATAGGTGAACAAGTACAATGCTTTAAATACAATTTGTTGGGCAAATTGGTCACAAGCAATGACCAAAGACAACAAAATATCTTCATCTATAACTGTTTTAAAAACAGGCTGCAAAGGTCTATTAATTTTTACAGATTTAATAAACAGAGGAATTCTCTCATCTCTAAAGGCGGAAGCATCACAGTTATAAATTATTAACATTGATCTAATGGCAGTAAGATGATTTGTAATATTGGCAGCTGACATACCAAATTCCAGCAAATATTCCGTGAATGCCAAGACATCTAAGGTGGAAACCTGGGGCAACGACAGGTCCAGGGCCACCAGGAATGCTAGGAAGAGCTCAATCATACGCCTGTATGCTATCAAAGTATATGGTCGAAAACCTTGCCAGAGTCTAGCCACTGCCCTGTTGGCCAAGGAAGCTGTCGCCACCCCAGGAACTGAAATATAAAGCACAGTGCTACAAATCTCAATGTGAGTATTCATCCAAATTGGATGGGGTATGAAAGGCAGCAAAGTTTTAACATTATCCTCACTGTAAGTCCACCTGGATAGCAGGTCAGCTATAGATTTTTTCTGACCTTCAATATGAACCACAAGTAGTGATATATTGTATAAGGCTGTTAGGAGCCAGACATTATGAGCACATGTAGCCATAAGAGCATCTCTGGCTCTACCATGGGAAAGAATATCCACTACAGCCTTATTGTCACAATGGATTTTAATTCGTTTATTAGCCCAAAACTGGCCCAAAACTTTCAGGGCTACAACCACATTAACCATTTCCAGGTGGGCGATATTATATCCTTTATAACCTAGGAATAGGAATAAAATAAACCATATTATTAAAAGCTCCACCAAAACCTGTGAGACAGGCGTCTAGATGGATTTGGTCATGTAGTGGTCTAATATCGTAAAATCTAACCCCATTATAAGAGGCAAGGAAGGTCTTAAACCAGTTGAGGTCTTTGGTAAAATCCACAGTAACTTTAATTTTATTTTTATCAAAGTTGTCTCTCAGAAGCTGGAGCATACGATTTAAAAAATATCTAGCTGGTTTAACGCATTTACTAAAATATAATAACGAACCAAGAAGAGGTTGTAATTGATTTTTAGTACAAACTCTTTTATCTGACCACTCTTGACATACTTGCACAATCTGTTCAAGTTTAATCACTCTAATCAGTGTACTCAGATTCAAAAACTTGCCCAGAAGTTGAAGGTCTAAGCGCTGCCATGAAGTCCTCATCACTAGCAAGCTGGAGCTGTATAGGCATGCGGCATTTTTTCTTCTTTGACCTCAGATTGTATCTTTTATCTTCCATACTTGTAGTAACAAATAGTAAAAACTAAAACAACTAAAATAGCAAACTAAAATGAGAATTTTTAGAGGTCTGTTCTGTTGCATGTTCAATGACAAAATGGCAGAGGTTATTCACTGGAGGGAAGGACAGGACCCCACAACCAATGTCAACAATTATGTCACCTACAAAAAGTTAAAAGGTCTAAATCAAATACAATTTAAGGTGGGAGGCAGGAATGAGAGTTTGCACACCCACATGTGCAACCAAAAAGTGTTTTGTATGGGTTGGTCTAATGCTTCTGGTTTGGGATTTATTTTTAAGTAATAGCTATTTATTTTTGGAAGATTCAGGTGGTTCTGAAAAGGACCTTAAAATTGTTTACAGCAGTGGTCCTGAAAAGGCAAGTAGAGTGGATCTACTGCTGCTGCTGTTTGGTATCACCTGACTGAGGCTGGGCTGTTGGCTGCTGATTTCTTGCTGTGCAGCCGTGGTGGTTGGAGGAAGGTGGCTGGTGGTTGCATGTCGGCTGGTGAAAATGGCTATGATGTGATAATCTGTTGGTACTTATCACAGAATGAAGATTTCCAAAGAAGAGTCCTGATATGTTGTGTTGACTTTTTTGCCTGTAGCAGAGGCAACTGATGGAGGCTTTGTCAGGGTCAATTATATGATGGTAGTTTGTTTTAAAGGTCCAGCCTGTTGGTTTTCAACTATTTGGAAGGAAGTCAGCTGCCCTCTGGATTGCTGCTGCTGTCCTTTGGTTGCCACTCGGGTCTGCTGAGCAAGTTGCATGACCTGGCTTACAGGTATCTGAGTCTCTGGGATGGCTAAGATGTATTCCTTTGCAGCTGGTGCTGGTTGCTGTGTGGCCTCATTCCTCTGCTTTGCTTTGGATGCTGCTAAGAAGCTTCACAGCTTCTTTTCTGAATGTCTGAAAGTCTTTCTGTTCTAATCCCTCCACCGCTGATACCAGGTAATTGCAGAAGGCTGTTCATGTTGCCTCCTGTTTTTTCCCAAGGAAAGATGACAGCATGGTTCTCATCTGTGTGAACTAGTCCATGACCTGCTGGTCATCCAAAGAATGCTTGGAAGCTAAGGTGGGGCTGGTGACCTGTTGAGATTGTAATTTGTAGTCTGTTAATCGTATGCTAATCTCAATACTGTCCATGTCAGTTAAAGCTCGTGAGATGTTGTGTGCTGAAGCAGCTGAAGGTTCCTTGGGGCTGGGACTTAAAGCCTGACAATTTGCTGAGTCTTTTGCATCTGATGTGCGACTTCAGTAAGTGAAATTTATCCTGTATCCAGTTATGATGTTCCTTTGAGGCCTGTCCAGACTTGGATTGCATGAGTTTGCCATAACGTGTCCTTTGCTAGTCAAACCAGGTCTTGGACATCTTGACAGACAGGTTGTGACTGTTGGTGAAATTCTCCCAGAGATACTCTTCCTTGTTTTTTCCTTGAAATTATCATTTGTATTTTCTTACAACTCCTCGTGGTCCTTCACAAAGTACACAATAGTCTCCTCATCCAAATCCATCAGGGATATATTGGTCATGTGCCCCTTTTGTATCGCCAGTGTGATTGCAATGTGACTGCCTCTCCTTCACCCTCTGTGCATGTATTCATTCTGTGTCACTTTTTTCTGTCCTTGCATGCTTTTCTGCCACTCCCTCCTCTGGCGCTTATGTAGCTCCCACCCTCCCAACCTCCTCCTTTCTGACCTCTCTCTCCTCTGTGCCTCTTCCTCCCTTTCTCTTGCCTCCCTCCCCCCCTCCTCTGCTGTATATCTGCCACAGCGTCCTTCAGGCTCAAATTCAGGAACACCTTCAGTCGGAACTTCTATCTTTCTCACTCTTTCCCCTTCTTAGGACCCATTTTTTCTTTTTAAAATAAGCGGAATTTTGCAAAAAAAAAAAAAAATCCTAAAATGTAACATATTCCAACTTCTAAAACTCAACACTGCGCCATTTAATTTGAAAAAAGAACAAACTCCTATTCATCAAACACTGCCAGATGTAATCTGCCAGTTGCCAGATTCCAAATGATGCATTACGCAAGCCGACTATCCTTATATAGACAAAGATTTCATAACAGAGAAGCCAACTTGTCCTACACAGTTCCTGCTTCTTGCTGTAACAGCCTTTTTGTTTTCTGTTTACGGCTTGTCTGTATGTGTTTCTGGCTTGTCCTGCTGAGATGTTACTGACTCAACGGTTGAAGACTCGGAGACTTCAAGTCAGGTCACTTATGTTTATGACAGTCTGGTCGGAGGTGGGGTCCTGGTACTTAACCAAGACAAGACAGCAAGTTTTTCAAGACAAGACGGTAAGAGTATTGGACAAGATGGGGGAAAGTGTAGCCACAGAGATCCAAAACAGGATGGTTTCCAGTTGGGCAGAGATACAGTCAGGATACAGAGTCATGGAGGGTCGGTGAAATATCAAACATGTTTAATATTTTGCTGATCCACCATCACAAACTGGGAAACTACAACTGATCCTAACTGACTCTGTAAAAATTACTCCCGACCCTCCAAAAATACCTAGAATCTGGATCACAAATCAAGAATTTTTTGTGTGCATTTCTTTCAACACTACTTCCGAGCAAGAGATTGTGCATTCTGGGGCTTTGCTTTTTGTTATGTCATAATGATAGAATGTTTCATTACATTCAGTTCGAAAATTGCAAGTTATTGCAGTTTTTCAGTTCAGGAAGCAAATAGGAAATACTAGGAATCAAATAAAATATTATGTTCCCTACATAAAATATATCCTATTTATGGTCTTTGCCATGACAAACAAACATCTTCACCTCTTAGATCCTAAAACATAAGTCTTTGTGGCAAATTCTTCAGTGGCAGAGGATCAAACTACTACAAGTCATTGTTTAAGTGACTAACTGACTAAGTTTAAAAGATTGCAGAGCATCCAAAACTCGGCAGGGTTGTCACTTGTTCTACCAAGTATTCCCATATCACCCCTAATTAAATAAATTCATTAGCTTTCAGTTAAATATAGGTTACAATCAAAAATAATCCTTATCATATACAAAATTCTTAAACACAGCCAGCCTGCATACCTTGGTGAAATAATAAATTTATACACCTCATCAGGAAGTATTAGATGTCAGGGTGTAGGAAGCAGTTTTTGGTTGGGGGCGAGGACCAAAGGGACTACATTGTGCCGACTTGATGCCAACATATCCCCAGACAGGTCATCTCTCAAGCCATAGGCATTCACTGGGTATTTTTGTGGCACCAAACATTTTTGTGATATTTTCATTTTGTGGTCAATTTTAAAAAGTCCTGTGGGTAGATTGTTGATGGGCCTCATTTATAGGCTTAATATCTACATAAATCCTTGGTTTTGGCACATGTAAAAAGAAGATAAAAGAACATGTTAATATATTGCCACATGAGATTTCAGCTCTATCAGTCACATAGTATGACAGCTATAGGGCTAAAAGTCCATAAACTGGGTGTCTGTGGGCATTTTACAGCCCTTAAAGTTACTTTAAAAATTGAACCTACTGACTTCAAGTTTTGTTACAGACAAACAATAAATACATAAGTCATATCTAATACAGTTTGAGACTTGACAGACTTTCCTTTTCCAGGTCACAGGGCACAATATGTCAAAAATGTTAAAAAAGGGCTACTCAGGTGGGTGTTTATGGCCCTCATACACAGGTTAATGTCTATCTAAAGCCTTGATTTTTCACTCATGTGAAAAAACGTATTAATATAATCTCAGATGAGACTGTAGTTTTGATAGTCAAATAGTTTTACAGCTATAGGGGTTAAAAGTGGAAACAATCCATAAATTGAGTCTTTGTTCATTATAGAGATCTTAAGGTGACTTTAATATTAATGGTACAGATTTGAAATGTTGCACAGATAAATATTACATATTAAAGTTATATCTACTACATTTTAAGACTTGTAAGACTTACTGTTTTTAAGCCACAGTGCAAAATATATACTGAAAAATATTGAAAATGTCTAAGTAGGGTCTTTATAGGCCTCAAATACAATTTTAACCTAAAGTCTTCATTTTTGGTATATGTAAAAAATATACAAATGTGTTTTCCTGGTAAAATTCGAGCCATATGAGCCACAGAGTTTTTGATGTAGAGGGCATCAAGTAGTTTAAAATCAAATTTTTGACCTTAAGGTGGCCATAAATTGTTTATTGTTCGGAGTTTAAGGTAACCTTAAAATGTGGTTCCTCTCCTAACTCAAATATATATGTGTGCCAAGTTTGAATGAATTTCATGAAAGTGTTATTGAGTTATTGTGCACACAAGTCAAACTTTTTGACAGTGGCGTGATGGAGGTGAAACCTGCATATCCCGGACTTTTGTCTTGGGATATAATGAAATGTTTACAGACAGAGCTCTTGGGGTTTTTATGCTCGCAGATATGAAATAAACTTCTTTAGCTATGCTTTGCCCTTCCATGAAATTTTTAAAAAATATATAAAATGCCAAAGTTTTATGTGGTTCAAAAGTTATCATTCTTGTTTCATGTCTTTTCCTGGGACTTCTAAGGTCCAAATAAAAAAGATTATTAAATAATTAGCCAATTGTTTGTCTAAGGGAGTATAATTGGTCAATGAACGTTTGAAGTTTTTCTTACAAGATACAATTATATCTTGGAATATCATAAGGTTAGCAATTGGCAATATATTTTTTGCTAAATGTTAAACAACACTCAATTAAAGTCTTTTGTTAGGATGTTTTGTTATTATGTCTAACAATTTTGTTTTTTTTGGCTGAATGTATTGCATGTAGTTAATATATAACTTCAAAAGGTCTATTTAAAATGCTTTTAAGTTATCATGTACCAATGGAAATCACTGTGACAGCAGTGTGACTGAGATTAATCCTAAACATCCCTGATCTTGTCCGGGTATAGAAATTCATACAGTAACCTTTGAGTTTGAAAGATGTTTCTACTATCTTGACCATGTGACGTTATTTTCCTGGAGGAGGACATGATTAAGAAAATCATAATTTTACTAGATATTTCCAGAACTTGTAACTTTTCTTCCAAATGCAAAATCTATTTTTAGCAAGGTTGATCTCCAAATTAAAGTGGGATGTACAATCACAAGCTAGGACAAATAAACACACAGTAAATAAATAAAGGTTTTCTGGGAAATATCTCATCAGGTGAGAAATTACTAAAATGTTGCTCAATGTGAATTTGAAACAATACAGTTGGGGGAACGACCGCCCCATTCATATGCTTTCTGTTGACAGAAAGTTTACAAATCACAGAATCATTTTCTAACTTGGTTAGTCATTATGCCCCAGTCTCCTAGAACTTTCTTTCTCTCCACATAAGAAATAGTCCCTCTGTTACATCCCTCAGAGTCATCTTTTAAAATGGTCGCCTTAGTCCTTCTTAAGTGCTGCCTTTGATACTATTGACCATGAAAAACTTCTTCATCATCTAGAAACTAGATTTGGCATTAATGGAACAGCACTAGACTGGTTTAGATCCTACCTCTCCAACAGAAGCCAGACAGTGAGAATAAATAACAGCTTATCTGAAAAGATGTATCTTAATTTTGGTGTTCCTCAGGGGTCTGTCCTTGGACCAATACTCTTCACTTTATATGTTGCTCCTGTAGCGGACATTGCAAATAAACATGGAGTGAGTCACATGCTATATGCAGATGATACTCAGCTATATGTTGAATTCAATAAAAGCTCATTGGCTGCATCCTTACAACATCTGGAACTTTGCATTGATGGTATAAAATCTTGGATGTCACAAAACATTTTGAAATTGAATGAAGACAAAACTGAAGTTATTGTTTTTGGATCTAGAAAATATTTGGAAGGAATGCCTTCTATTTCTATTAGGGTGGGAGACTGTACAATCACTCCGACGAAGTCTGTTCGCAACCTAGGTGCCTATTTTGATTCACGGATGAACATGGAAGAGTTTATCATCAAAAAGTGCAGAGCCTGTCAATTACAACTTCATAAAATTGCCAGAATTCGTAAATATTTGTCAAATGATACATGTTCCTGCATAATTCAAGGCCTGGTAACATCAAAACTAGACTATGCCAACTGCCTGCTTTATGGAGTAAATAAAGTCTTTTTGCACAGACTACAAATTGTATAAAATTCAGCAGCCCGAGTCATCCTCAAAATGAGAAAGTATGACCACATTAGTAGAGCAAGACAAGAACTTTACTGGCTTCCAATACAACAGCGGATTGCTTTCAGTATTCTCACTGATGTGTACAAAGCGTTACATGGCTTAGCACCAATATACATCACTGACCTCATTTCGTTGGCACAACCAGCAAGATTAACAAGATCATCCAAAAATTTCAATATAGCATTTCCAGTCAAGGTTCCTAGAAACAGTTATGGAAAACGGGCTTTTGTTCATGCTGCTCCAGCTCTGTGGAACAATCTACCTGTTAGCATTAGATCTTCAAATTCACTTTTAGATTTCAGAACGCAGCTCAAAACATACTTTTTCAGACTTGCATACAATGTATAGATCATACAGCGCTTAGAGACATACTAAGTGATAAGCGCTATATAAAAATCATGTGTTATGTTATGTTATGTTGACAGAAAGTTTACAAATCACAGAATCATTTTCTAACTTGGTTAGTCATTATTCCCCAGTCTCCTAGAACTTTCTTTCTCTCCACATAAGAAATAGTCCCTCTGTTACATCCCTCAGAGTCATCTTTTGAAGTTAAGTTTCTCCACTTAGTACACTCCCCTCCGGTCACATCCACAACCCTGGATTACTCACTTATGTTGTCCCTTGATTATCCTTTTGAATACTGCAAAGTAGAATTGACTAGACATACTGTGGTTTTATTTATACATGTATTTGTACCTTCTTATGAGTGAGAGTGTCACCCTTTCTTTTAAAAGGGTTGCTGGTTGTATACAATTAACATACTCAAGGATTTGGTACTAGTACTTTTATAACGCACTTACAGCTTGTCACTGTGTCACACCACCTTCCTCCATTTGGTCCACATCTCTTGTATCAAATCATGTCTGGTTATCATTGGGACCAATGGATACATTCACCCGTCCTTCATACTCGTCGGGAGATGGGTGAAAAAATTATATTATTTTGTTTGTATAATTCTGTCGGCTAAAAATGTCTCAAATACCCGTAGTTCTGACTGTAATTTAACACTGTTTACAGCACTTTATATGTAGACTTATGTCGGTCACTTAATATAGTTGCAGTGACGTTAGAAACAAATCCAAACACTCTGGTTTCTGGAATACCTGCTGGGAAAGCTATTTTTCAAAGAGTTTCTTTGTTGTTGTTGCATGTGGGAAAAGTTTGTTTTAAGTGGAAGTTCTTGAAGTAGATTTCTAAGCTCTATATCCCATGTAATTGTTCTGTAGAGAAGAGCTCGCCTATCTGTTAAGCTCAAATGAGAAAAAAACATCAATTAATTGCAATGATTGTTATGGGGGATTTATTTTGTGGTATTTAAAAAACTAATGAAAAGACTGAAACCAAATTGTTCATGTGAAATGGTGATTTGGAAGAAACAAATGCCTGGAAATGAACAGATTACAAGATAACTGATGTATAAGTCACTACCTAAATCTGAGAATATGATACCAAGTCGGAGTTTGGGTTTTATACCCTGTTCAACAGAAACGTTATTTTGGGCGGTTATGTGGGACTCGAACGAACACAGAGTTGACAGCCTGTGAATAGATTCCAAACCTACTAGCCCACTAGGCCACTAGGCCTTGACCCTGTGCTGCAACACGAATATATGTTGGCTGTAATATTTTCATAAAGTTTGTATTTTACATACCTGTCTCGAAATGAAAGTTTTCACTTTGATGGTCAAAGTTCATCTGGAACTCATTTCCCAAATATCAGGAGTTTCGGATTAATATTCTCTCCAACTAGATTTACATGTGTATGTCATCAATATTGCGATTCTGATAATAAGGTAGAACTATGTCAAACTGGTGATGATACCATATAAAATCAAAAGTCCAACCAATGAAATCATATTGAAGTATTCCTTACACTCCATTCACACCTTGTTGAAAAATCATACCTTGTCATATACACGTTTCTGAAAGGGTTTCAAAAATTGAACATTTTTTTCATATAGTACTGATTAAACGACTAATTTAAAAGCCACACTCTGTGGGCCATATTATGCTAGCTTCCGTGGAGGGTTCACATCTTGAATGCGATGCTTTGACTGGCCAGAGGTTTCAGACTGATGGACGTAATTTCACATTACTAAATGTAGATGTGACCAACCCGCCTTTGGATCTGTGATCAAAACTATCAGCATTTTGACATCACAAGTTAAAAGAAGAAATATATAGAAACATTTGGCTATATAATTAGTCATTTCTATGTCCTTCTTGGAGACTTGGAGAGGCCACTACCTGTTAATCCGGTGGTGTGTGAACAAGGCATCCCCAAGCTTCAGCAGAAAGTTGTTATCCCAATGCCTTTCATCTTCCCTAACCTATTTATTATTTTATGCACAACACAATTGGTTGCAGCCATGTCTTGGAATAGAACTGTTGTTGTCTTTGACATTTTCTGGCCTTTTTAAACTTCTTGCAAGTTAGCATTTCAAAGGATTGCTATCGAATTTAAAAAAATTTATGTCACAGAATTGAGTTGAGAAAGCATCCGTTTTGTAAAGTTAACTGCAATCACTTCAAAGTAATTATTACCTCAGCAAAGAAGGTTACGTAGTTGGTGGTGTCCGTTTGTCTGCAAAATAACTCAAAAAGTTATGGCTGTGTTTTGATAAAATGCCGATAATGGTACAAGGGACCGACTATTAGATTTTGGTGGTGATCTGGATCCAATAGTCATTTTTATCATCTTATTAGCAATGTTTGAGTTTTTGGACCTTGGCAGAGGTATGGACTCTCCCAATACTATTGTTAGAGTGAAGGTCACATGATCTTATAAATAGGATAACATCATGGAACAGATAAAAATTTTACGATAATTGTATCTGTAATCTGTTACATATATCTCTTGGCCTTGATGTTATCAGAGGATATCATCATAAAACCAGCTAATTACCTATACGGTGTCAGACATTAATTAAATTTTAAAGCATAATGTGAGTTACAAAACACTCATCCACAATAAGGCTGTGTGGAAAACAAGAAAAGTGCACAAGGCCAGTTATTGTCACATCAGACAGTTTACCTGTGCTCTTTATGTCCAATAACAATTTTTGTCAAGGTAAAAAGACTAGTATTTTACATTAAACAGTTGCAAAACTGTGCCAGTATCTCTTGTATAAATTAACCTTGTTACCATGCTATTTATCCTCCACCGCAAACGAACAGAAATATTTAATTGAACCACAGTATTAAAACCCCATTCATACTTCTCCGATAGTACACTGTATGACTTTCTTTTACATAGCATAAAAACAGCTCACTTTTAGCCACCAAAAATGCAAGACTTTGTACACTTTACCGCTCTGATTTTTCTGAAAGTTGTGGTGAAGCAATATTTGTCAGGGGATGGGTATTATATATCTCATTAATGATTCTACTAACAAAATGGAATGCCTGGGAGGACGGGTTTATACATAAGCTGAAGAAATTCTGCAATATTTCCATTTCCACCATTGCGTACCATCAGAAATATCAACAGCAATGCTCGACGGGAAAGAAACTCGGTCTAGTTCTACACCAGTCTTTGTATTTCAAGAGTATGGATGAACAAAGAATGAATGGGCCTCTTGCAGACAGGGTCCATGAACAAGCCATTGAAGAACACACAAATACATACTAATGTTCTATTTATATGGCTTGATGTATATACGGGCTATTTAAAAATTAAGATCATGTTTATACTGTCCATTGGTAGTATGTAGGAGCCATATTATTCTGCTAAGTAAGACTTCAGTTAGGCTATGAACTTGCCATGGACTGGACATTTTATGAGGGTAGGTTTTAGTGAGGAACATATTTTATTCATTCTTTTAATATCTCGAATTTGGCATCTACCCCATTAAGATGTATACATCTTTTAAATAGTAATCATATTTTTAATTTATATATATAAGGTCACCTTATATTGGCCATAAATAAGATAATAATTTCCTTATAGGAAAAACTTCCTGAATCCTTATTTTTACATAATTTCCATCGGTTTGAATTTATCGGTACCAGAATCACCCCTGAACGTTCACAGAGTTTAACCGCCTTTCCTGAGTTACTCCCAGATACTTGCATTTTTGTTTAATAACCTACTGAATGAAAAGATTCATCTCTTAATGGATAATTTCCAGGAACATAACCGTATTGTGGAGTGGATCCCCAATGTGAAATAGGCCTAAAACTGAGAACAAGTTATGGCGCTTTTTTCTGCCATGTGTTTTCCTTCCTGAATAATATAGCAAAGATCGTGATATGGCCCTCTTATACCACGTGGAAAAGTGCAAATATTCTTCAGAGAGTGTTTTTATTATATCACATTGGACTTGCTCCAACTTTAACATTTGGCGTAATAGTTGTCTCATTACATGATGAATCCCCTGCAGTAATGTATCCAAATAAAATGTGTTGCATATATTTTTATATATATATGTTGGCATATATTGTAACTCTGAAAGTTTTTGCATCCGTTGAGCAGTTTAACCCTACAGAGACTTATGTTGGTAAGAAACTTTTGCAGTTTTATTGAATATGCAAATATAAAGAAGAAAAAAATATTAAGGTCTTCATACATAATAGGCCTAAAAGCATAAGGTAACTACGGATTCAGACATGGAAACCTTGCAAATAGAGCTAATTTGGTTGTAGCTATTATTATTATATGGAAATTGAAACAGAGTAAACTGTTTTTAATGCTATCACTGTTTTATAAGAGTCACTTGGAGAAGCCTTAGAGAATGGCCTGTTGTCATCACCAAGTCACTATGCTCTGTGGTGCTGTGTGAAAACTTCCTGAATCTGCAGAGTCAGACAATACATTGTACACTGTAATTGTTATATTATGAGCTCTAGCTGGATAAAATTTTGCTCTTGTTATCAGAAATGGAGAGTTTGAAATAATAATGTCATAGCATTTTGAGTTTTAAATATTACACAACTGATTATTTTTTCGTGGACAGAAAAAAAACTAAAAGTATAAAAGGAAAATTAAAAAATACTGTTATTTGTTAGAACAATTCGTGGACTTACTTACAATACTGGCGGTAAAGGATAGCCAAATATATTAAATATATGTTTATATGGTCTTTAAATGACCAATTAAGGATATTTAGTGGTTTAAAATAACTTTCTGTCTGCAAAGAAAACTAAGATATGATATGCTGCATTGTATCTAATGGAATCTAATTTTATAGCGTATACGTGTATAACTTGAAGTAAGCACTGAATTGATATGGAGCCTGATACTCTGGAAAGTTTGTTAGAGGCATTTCTTTGCAGTCGGAATACAGGCGAAAACATCACTATCAAGTCGGATGACCACATATCATCACTCAGCAACATCTCAGAGAGATACCAGAATACTTATATATCAGGCAACAGATTTTGTAACGCCACTCTCCGTAACCTGACCAGTGACATTCATGTAGATCTTTTCAGCAGCATCATTTCTAAACTCAACGTTTATGCAACACCACTTTTGATCCTGTTTGGTGTTTTAGGTAATCTCTTTAGTTTCTTGGTATTTACCACAACTCATCTCAAGCGACAATCAAGTTCGGTTTACCTGGCAAGTCTTGCTTTAGTCGATGCTCTATTTCTTTTGGTTCTTACCATCGTGTGGCTAAGCTGGATCAAGATACCTTTGTTCCATAAGGCCGGTTGGTGTCAGATAACCATGTACCTGAATTATGTTACAAACTTCCTCTCTTCATATTTAGTGGTTGCATTTACTGTGGAGAGGTACATTCTTGTTGGCCACCCTTTCCAGAGAGACAAGCTCTGTACAACAAACAGAGCAATGAAAGTGGCAGGCAGTCTGCTCATCATCAGTGCCATTGCTTACTCTTCAGCAACTTGGACAACTGGTGTTCAGAAGTTTCCTTTGACGAATGTCTGCATGCCTTTGCCTCAGTACTTTACACTGTTGACTGTTATAACTGTGCTGGACTTTGTGGTCACCACAATAATACCCTCTTTTATTATTGTCAGCTTAAATATCCGGATTGCCTACCAAATCGTAAATTTATCAAAAAGCAGAAAATGCTTGGAACAAGTTACAGTTCTTCAATCTCGATTTAGGTCGGATTTTTCAGGTTCTAATGAATACAGTAGTCCAAACAGAGTTGGAAACAAGACAATATATTTAAGACATAATCATATTGATCATACCACAATTATGAGAGCCAATTCAACTAATCCTTGTCGATCAACTGGAGAAAACCGACGAAGTCACCAATCCATGCGTATAAGTCACAGGCGTATGCGAGCACAGCACAGAACAGCCCGAATGTTGCTGATTGTGTCCAGTGTATTTGTCATCCTGAAGCTACCACGTCATTCATTCAAGATTTACACATTCATTGAATCCTCTAGACAGGGTATATTTGCTGCTGAGAGACACACACTCCGATGGCAGGAGTTGCTTCTGTTACTATATCACCTCAACTTTGCAATCAACTTTCTGTTGTACTCACTTTCTGGAAGTACATTCAGGAAAGCTCTGAGAATGCTCTGTTGTAAGATGTTACACTGGTTTCAAAAACACCTATGTACCTATGTGCCTAAATTAGACCAATAAAGTTTGAGAGACATCAAGCAAGAAATGTTTGAAAAGTTTGAGATTTGCTGCTGCTTCCAACTAGTTGTTTTGGTCCATGGGGGTTCTGAAATCTTCTAATAAAAGAAGTTTGGTTAAAAGTGGGTTACATACCTTGTAATATTATTTACACCTGGCTCACTGTGTTCACACCAACCTCATGAGCTACATCACAGACAGATCGCTGAAATTGGCACTTACCCAATGGCACTTACCCAATGACAGCACATCTATCAGTCCGATGTTGACAGCCATTATTCCCCCATCTGCTTTTGGCTGGCAGACACATTGTTGGTCCAATGTTGGCAAGCCATGTAGAAGAATTATACACCCATTATAGCATTAGCCAATCCGATTACAGCATGGAGTTATGTGACACTTGTGTAGAATAGGCAATTCTAATAGTACTTTTACAGCACTGAACCTCTAGCTCTTGACAGACTCTAAAGCAGAAAGCAGAGATCCATAATCAATAAGCCAGAACATTGCAGGGATCAGCACCATGGAGAAAGACCGAGACAAGACCAGAAAATTACGGTGCTTAGGCAATTGATTGACAGATTATGGGAAGATTTGACTTAAGAGAATCACTAATAAATCACATGACTATTTATTTATTTATTTGGGGTTTTACGTCGCTTTCAACACTATACAGGTCATATCACGACGGGTAGTTGGAAGGGCAGAGGAAACCAGTACATACAGTTCGTTAGGGTTCTGTACTGTAAACTGCCAACCAACGGCAAGCAACTACCAGCTTTCCCACTTGAGGCCGTGCCGGGAAAATCACATGACTAAGGATGTGATCATGATGATACTTGGTCATAGGCAAAATATTAACAATGGTGGCTGAGAGTCTTTAGAGTCTTGGGCAATAATCCAATGATACAAATATGAACCATGTTCAAACACAACTTGTTAATATGAATGTATGATGAGACAATTATCTTTATATCTAAAATTGTTAAATAGTGTGTTAAAAATTGTGGATTTACTAAAATCTGATTATTTGACATACTATAATAAATAACTTTTGCTAAGCTCTACCAAATCCTCTGTTATTGCTCACCCCCATCTTGAATAAAAATCCAACTTTGACCCCACGTTGGCCCAACAGCGGCAAAAATCTAGAGATGGGCGGTCTAGAGAGTGGTTGAGAAGATTCCATTGGTCCAACATTGGCAAAATCTGCCGACTATATGACCAATAGCCAATATCAGCCCAATGTTGGCAAAAACTGTGACAACGCAACCAACAGCCAATGTTGGTCTGATAGTGGAATGTTATCTCGATTACAAATGTAAAATATTTCTTGTTTTAGATTTATCCAGGAGGTTTAACAAGTCTGGATAAGTGTTTGCGTAGGAAATATTAAACAAGATAGACAGACATTTCAATATGTAAATGATTTTTTGAAATATCTGAAAAACGTCCCCAAGCTCTCACATGATAAAATTAGAAATACACGCTTGAGGAGTGGGCGGTGTGGAATGGTAAGAGAGTGTTTCTCACTTATAAACATGCAATACCCACATATCAGGTCCATTTCCAGGACAATCAGGAAAAGGCCGTAAAGCAAGATTTAGATACTTTATAACAATTATTTACATTAATAAACCATTAATGCAAGTATTACATTATTAGTACACGAGAAAAAACACCTTCTATGTAGATGTTTGACAGCCCCCCCAGCGACCCTGAGACAGTAAAAGACATTACTGGGTTTTTAAAATTATATTTTAAATTCTAATTTTTCTTTTTTATTAGCACATACATTGTTTAATAGAATTACATGTCTATGACTATATACAAACTGACCACATCGCACATTTTTTATCAAGGTTTGGGGTTGAACCAGCTCGGGTCAAAGGAAAAGGGGTTGAGGTCAGAATGACGAGTCTGAGGTCAAGCAATTTGAATGACCTTGCTCAAGGGTTAAAGGTCAAACTGACGTGAAAAAGGGGCTATGCCCAAAAGTGCCTAAGCACAGACCTGGAGGTGGTTCAAGCCATGTTTGAAACTCAAAACACCAGTTGCTACTGAGGATGAGATTCCCTAATTGTTGGAATCATTTAGTGACTTTAGTGTATCTTTGTAATAAATACTATTTTACTATTCATGTGATAATTTAGAATAAAAACCAATGAACCACCACTGAGTCGACCAAAAGAGCTAGGTAACAACAATTTTGTACTCTTGTCAGAAAAGAATGGAAACATTAAGCTTAACATTAAAAAAAAGAGGTAATATAACATTCTGCAATAAATAGCCCAAGTATTTTTAACCTGTCTCTCACTGTCTACATGGGTCACCTTTCTGTTTTCTCATTCTGTAGTATATTTGCATTCTTGGAATTTTGGTCACATAATTCCATTCCCCTTAGAATTATCAGTAACTACGTGTCTTCCTTGAATTCCATGACAATAAGGTTTCCATGACAGTAAGGTGTTTCTCTACTTGCGTAGCATCTACAGTAATTTACATTTTGTGATACTATTCACAACTAAACTTGTATTGAAAGGTGGGTTCTAATTTTATTGTTCATAGACATTGTGATAGAAAGGTTCACGTAGCGTTTTAAAAATAGCATTCTCTTTTCACTCATACAAACATTTAGACTTATAAATGAAACCAAATTGCCGCTTCAAACTCAGTTAAGCTCATTCTTGGATATTTAGTTAAAAGAAGTTGAAACAAATAATGATACATCAATCATTAAAAAAGTATGTACAAACAATATAATGCTATCGACAAACAGGCATTTCTCAACAATGAAATTAATAATTGTGAAAAGTATTAAATCCGAACATTACTTCAAGTCCAGGATTGAGTGAGGTTCCGATGGGATATTATGCATAATTATTATATACTAATATATATACACAAACAGAAGCTTATTATTAGATATCAAATTAAGGCAGGCTGAGAATAAGGTCACCTTGAAAACCCTTTATATGGAGTAACCTTAGGTTCATTTCACTAAAATTCCGTTAAGGTGGTCTTGACATATGGTAAGATTGATTTATTTTACATAGAGTCTACACCAGTTACTGCAATTTACTTTGTGTGAGGTTAACTTAACTATCAACGAATGTTTACCAATTAAAACTGAGTTTAGACATGGTGATGAAGTTAATGTGAACTTAAAGTCTAGATTCAGAACTTTTAAGTATAAAGTGCTGTTGGTAATGGGGCTGAAGTCGTTAAATATGAAGACTTAAATACACCATACACACTTTTCAATAAGATGCCCTGATTGTACCCTGTATTTAGAAATGTGTATGTGATGTTGTAACTACTCCAAATATTGTCCAGGATAGCTCATGGTAGGGCCACAATTTTCAACTTGGCCAGAAAAAAGTTAGAAAAGGGTTAGAATTTGCTTTGAAGTGTTTTTTTTTCTATCTTTTTAAAAGTATACCATGACGTGAGGATTGTTTTCCTACAGCTAATTTTGTAAATTGTGTTTCTTCTAATTTAAACCGTTCACTTTAAAGTGTCCACAATTTTAAATGAATGAGATTATGCTGTGGATAGTAGTTGGGTCACTAAAGAGAGATGTATTTCTGTGTAGTAGGAAATGGTAAATTTTGAAGAGAACACTATTCGTAAAGTTGAATATTCAGAAAACGGAACCTCAGACAAAAGACATTTCAGTACAATAGATTTTATGTTGTTTAGACTACCTTGTAACCTCCACTGTTACACTGACTTCTACTGCTTTGACACTATTGTGAATATGTCTACTTATGGGTGTTTCCTTCACAGCCATGGAATGTTATCATTCATTCAACAAAATAGGGATCAGAGCATTCAAATGAAACAGAAACAGTACCCTTATTATAATTTTTTTTTAATTCCTTGATTGAGTTAAACTCTATGATCTCAAGAATTGCTACATATTAGTGATACATTGTTACTTGCAAATAGCTTATATAAAATGCAACCTTCCTGTTTATGCATAAAAGCTAATCCTAGATTCTGTTCATGTATGAGACAGACCAAAAGCAGAAGTCCCAGAATAAACTGGTACATGATTTGAATTAGTTTGGTTAAATATAACATATTCTGTCTAATATTTCCCCTCTGCCAATTGACAAAATTCTGAATCTACACAAACTCTGAATCTAGTTTTGAAGGGCCTTTAAATGGGAAAATCCAAATAACGAGCGTAATGTGAATTTTTTTCCGGAAATCAAAATTTTTCTTCTACCTAGGTGCGAAGTAAGTACTATTTCTTTTTAATATGAAAAACCTTGAACAGAAATCCAATAAATTTCTTTTTTTTAAATGCTGTTCTCCCCCCCCCCCCCCATTTGAGAGTATGCATGCATAGTATAAATTTCTTTTTTTTTTTTTAAATGCTGTTCTCCCCCCCCCCCCCCCCCCCCCCCATTTGAGAGTATGCATGTAGAGTCGCAATTATTGGGAGCAAACATTTCATATCCAAAATTTTCCACGTGACACCAGTCCACTAGGCTGACAACATCACCAAGCAGACGGGCAGCTTATAAATCATCTGATCAGGGATATATGCAGTTTTATTCATATACAGTATGACATATTATGAAAATATATACATTTAACAATATGCAATAAAATTTGTAACAGTGAAGGTGGATTAACCCATCCGCCAGCAGGGGAGGGGGTGGGGATAGCCTCTGGTGTATTAAGGCCAAAACCACGAACATTTTGCTACACTAATTATATAAGGGTGTACAAAATTAATCCCTTTTAATTTCAGTGAATGCGGGTGCAATGTATGTGTGATAACCATGCTACGTAATCTTTTTGTAAACTGTTTAACTGGTAACTATGAAAAACACTTATTTTCATGTACATAAAAAACAACTCTGTATTTTACATATGCGTTCTTTTCATTTTCGCAGTAGCTTTCTTCTGTGATTGTCTTTAAATACATAATTAAACACATTAGTGTAAAATAAATTACTTGCTGTTTTACAAAAGATTTGAGATAAAAATCTTTGAAGGAGTATAAGTCTTCATTACAATTTACCTATGCACAATATAGAGAATACATAATGGTAACAATTGTTTCTTACATTATTTGTATTCTTTCTAATGTATATGCCTAGAATAATATGTTCACATTGGATTTATAATTAGAGTATTTTACTAACTTTTAACCAAGTGGTTTTTTTTTGGGTTTTTTCTGCAAGTATAAAGTACATGAACTGCACTCTGCAGAACAGAGTGACAATAGAACAGAATTGACAATAGTATGGCTGAACAGAATTCCATTTTGATACAAGTTTCCCACAGGAAAGTATATTTCATAATATTTTGAATTTAAATTCACAAAATGTTTAATATTCTTAAGATGTTAAATTTATTACATAAACTCTGTCAGTCTAAATGATTTAACAATATACCTAAGTTATTTGCCCACTTTTTTCTGACACACTTTTGCACATTTATTTTCCACCAAAATTTTATAAAATAGATTTGAGCCACAAGTATCTTCTTGCAATGAATAACTTTTTGATTTTGTCATTAGGGATAGTCTTTTGAGAAGATTTCTTTGAATGAAATTACTCATAGATGTATTAGTTTCTTTAATACAGTTTTTCAAACACAATTTAAATTGTCATGTTTTCAGACCAGTTTCAGTTTCCCTAAAATAGTGCCTAAATATTACTTGTTTTGACGTGACTTTAGTGTGCTTCTGAAAGCTATAAATATCCAGACGGTATTTTTAAGAATCCTACACATATCAGGCACGGTGACAAACATGTGGGCATTTCATTTCCCGCAATAACAGATCTCCATTATCGTCTGGAAGCTTTCTAGGGTTGCTGTAATCAGTCCAAATACTTGTCACTTAGCCTTTCTCTGTCTCTTTATCAAAGCTTGGTTGTTAACATCTCTTTTAATGACTCTCACATAGGTCACACCTTTCCACACTGGAGTCACAAGTTACAACCGCATGGACTTGTGTGCTTACGGTTATGTTCGGATGTGGTTTATTGTGGTATGGTCTGTCTTTTTGTTAGCTATCTTTTTTTTGGAGTTTTGCATTGTGTAGGATTTCTTTCTTGGCATTTCACACAACTCTGAAAATGATTTACATTCTTTACCACTTTTTGTAATGTTTGAATAGCCATCATGACCTCTCACGGGCTATTTGAAAGTATACATACTGGAGGGGTGAAATGGAGGGTATGATGTATACAAAGGGTCTGAATCCTACCATACCACAACGAAGCTATCCTACAAAGTAACAAAGTGGATCATACAGCGACAATCAATGTAGACACACCCATTTAGTGACACCAGCAGAGAAAGATGACTCCTAGATAAGATATAACATCATAACAACTGATGAAGTTATGAGATAGTGCATTCTAGTCAGTACGAGATAGCCTTAATTATCTACAATTACATGAGAACACTGCCTGGTTATTACAAGAAAGAGCACTGTTTATGTTTACTATATATAGACCTCCATACACAGATGGGTGATAAGTTTTATGTTTGAAAAGAATGTGCACAGTGACAATGACTCAAACATTATCGGGGCTGGTGGTCCCAGTGAGATAAACCAGGACAGTCTCATAGCACTAACTTCAGTGAGTTTAAGATTTAAAGCTAAGTCAGCAAGCTTGCTCTTCCATCAGTCACTCTGAAAAGTCAGTAACCCCTTAGCCGAAGACCACAGCAAGAAGAAGGAGGACTAGCAGTACTGATGATGACACTGTCCTCCCCTCAGTGACCTTCCTCAAATAGGACAGACACATACAGGACCAGGTCGACAGCAGGATCCAGGAGTCGGCGAGCCTGGGCGATAAAAGTAATTTTAAATCTCAGAGAGCTGTCTCCAAGACTGTTTGGGTCCAAACCCAAGTCCACTGGCCTCAAAATAATATCTTGACAGGAGCAGGAACAAATAGGATTTCATATGACAATTTAACAGTCTTTCAACGGGTGACAGGGTTCAGTTCAATAATCAGAGATGAGTCAAATTTGACCACCAAAACCAAATGCTTGATTACTTAGCAGACATTATGGAGGATACCCAGGATAGGTTCACTTACCATCTTTTTATGTCGGATGGAGAACAAAGTGGCATGGCATCAAACCGAAAATATTGATTGCATATGTAGATCACATGCCCAAAAAGTCATTAATACAACAGGTGGAGGTTGGCATCTACCCCATTCATATGTCATGGTAGAAAGTCCAATCTGGTAGAATTTTTAATTCTACCAGTAGAAAGTCCAATTAGAGTTTCTACCGGTAGAAAGTCCAATCTAGGAAATTTGGGTATTGCTCGGGAGTCCGAAATTTAATAAACTTGTTTAATATTCTAATCTCAGAGATTTAGGGATTGCTCTATGTATCAGTATGTAATCTTTATAGAAACTCCATATAAGCTTGAAAGAAAGTCCAACTAAAACACAAAGAGTGGGCCTTATTATATAGATAATGGCCAAGTGGCGCTCCATCATATAAACTTAATGGCCTCTGAATTGAAACCAATTTATTGATTCAATAATTAAACACCTTTTGCAAAATGATCAATTCTAATTCTAATTTGACTTTTATAGCACTTAATCTCCACTGAATAGTGGACTCTAAGACGCAACAAGACAATAGCAATATACAAATTCAAAGTCCAGGGACAGAAACAGGTCAGCACCACGGAGAAGCCATAAGAGAAAATGACCTAAGGAGGATAAGCCTTTGCGTAGAGATAGGTTTTGACAATCTAGACAATCTTTGCAATGTTTCCTTTTGTGTGCATACCATATGTGGCTTTCACTAAATTAGTTCTATGGTTCATGCTGTGGATAATTTCTTGTGGGGAGTGTTTCATGTTACTATATTGATCTGTGCTTATTTTAAGACAGTAACCTATTTTTTGTTTCAAGCAAAGTACTAAAAACTGCAGAATTACTTGTTTTATTTTGTGTTTAAATTCTAGGGTTTCTCAACATTTTTATTGTCTGTGCTTCTTTGTAGCTAAATTTTGAATAAAGGAAAAATGCCTCCTGGAAAGATTGTCTCCTGGAAAAAAATCCTCATAGAAAGAATGCCTATTCCACATTCCAGAAATACCACAATGTTCAGAACAAAATTCATTTCAACCACAAACAGTGTATCATGTTAGAAGTATACAACAAACTGTAATAAGATAAATTAAAATCTATGTTTTGAACTTAAAACATTGAAAATTTAAATCAAATTTAAATACAGCAGTAATGCATTTCAGTACTGCATTATAGCACCACGTTTTTCCCTCATTTACTTTGAGTTAAAAACCTTCTCTCATGTGTCATAATTTAGATTGTACACCAACAACAATGTACATTCTGAGCCACTTAAAACTCTCCTTTTAATGTAGTATGCTGGGTTAGATTTTAACACTGACAATAATTATTGTAAAGTCAGATTGTAAAAAAAAATGTAAAGAATTAAAACAATACCCAACTTTATAAATTAAATTGCTTGTTTTGTATTTGTAAGGAGGTATTTTTTCAAGGTAGTATTTTTCCATGAGGTGTTTTCCTATACACTCTGAAGATCATGCAGAATTAAAAAGACTTTGTAAATGTACCCACTGAACTAATTAATATGAAAGAAGTTGTGAAAACATTTCAATATTGCATGCATTGTGCTGAGGATGGCTGGCAAATACCCTTTTGTTCTTGGCAGACTGCTCATTGAACTAAATCACTCAATGGAGAGTTAAAAAATAATGTAGTATTAACTCTCCATTATGTAAAAATAATGGAGAGTTAACACATTGGCAGGGTCACACGTCTGGGTTTTATATCCATATAAAGTTGTCATCTAAGCAAGGTGCAACTTTCATAAATGAAGAAAACGCATATTAAAGAAAATATTTTACTGTAACACAGGTTTGATATAGACATGACAGAAACTGAAATTTTCACTGTGTTTCAAGAATTTTACAATCAGCATCAAATTCCATCACCAAGTACAGTTTTAGCCAATTAAATTTTGACAGCAGTCACTTTCTACATGGCATTTAGTTGACCTATTAAGACCTATGCTTCTGCAGCAGCATTTTTGTCACAACTGCCCAGTTGTTGGTCTCAGCATGTAAAGCTTGCAGTATTCTCTCCTCATGCAGATTTTGAGTAGTTGGACTGTCTACCAAATTTATTAGATTTCGGACCCCAGGGCAATACCCAAACCTCCTTGATTGGACTTTCTACTGGTAGAAACTCCAATTGGACTTTCTACCGGTAGAATTTGAAATTCTACCAGATTGGACTTTCTACCATGACATATCTTTTAAATATTAATCATATTACTACTTTCTAGATAAAGTCACCTTAATTTGGCTTGAAGTAAGATTTAAGATACATTTTAACCTTCAATCCTTCCACCTTAGCTACAAACTTTGTATATAAACTGACTTTATCTTAACTTTAACTTTAGAGCGACTTAGTAATACAATTTTAGGTGGCTTTAACTTAAGCTTTTTTCAAATATCTTTAAAGTGACCTTAAAGTAGAATTAATGATACCATGCAGTATTGTACATATAGAGTAGAAAATAGACAATAATCCTAGTTCTGTGTTATCATTATGCATATGGTCGTGGTCAACAGTAGGGGCAATGCTCTTTTTATGTGTATCCTATATAGGCTTCCATGTAGAGATTGGTAACAAGTTAGTTATGTTTGGAAGGGCTACATATCTATTCATATACGTAACGCACAAATAGTTAGGCTGCCACTTTGAGGCTTGTATGGTAAGGTAGCCTTAAGTGTGTTTTTTTAACTTTTTTGTGGGATTTTTCTGGAACCAGATCTGCCCATTCGTATCAGTAGGAATTGCAATTTTAAAGTTAAATATATAAAATCACATTACCCTTCGTATGGTTCTGTACTTCATAAAACTTTTGATTAATATGATGTGGTAATGCTTAACATATGCATTTTGATATTTTAAGTATGTATTTTCAGAATAGTTTAGTATTTCATATTTTCTCAGGGGTGGCGTCCCAGTCAGTCATGCTCCAAGCACAAGATGACAGGGCAGGGTACCAGACTAAACCTTTAAGTGCAAATATGGGTTATCAGGGGTTTATATCTATAAGACAGGGAGGGTTTGAATTCATTGGTTGTTGAATACTTTTCCTGGCATTTTCGTCCTAATTCGTGGGTCAAATTCATTATGTGACAAGAATCTGAGGAGTCAAGAAGGACTTTGTTTTTTGAGGGCTATCAGAGTCTTGAGTTGTATTTTTACAAAGACTTTTTAGCGATTTTAACTTTATACTTTATATTTACAAGAGATTTTATTTGATTATGTGAAGGATTGGACATTGTAACATGCTTATTACTGAACTGTGATTTAGTCTCAGCGTGAAACATCTTCCAAAGTCTCCAGTTTGACAACCTCGGTCTTGATTCCACTTGCCCAATGTCAGGGCCTTGAAGGGATGGTCTAACCTAATATTCTTGCTTAATGGTTTAAATGTCATTTGGCTGAAATTCGAATTGTAGTTAATTTCTGAACCAAACACTGAAAAGGTCACACAATATTTCTGAAGGCTGTTGATTTATATTTTCAGTTTTGGACAGACACATGTGAAATAAGTTGAAAAATATAAATATGGGAAAACAAAAGAAAAATTGTTGGAAATGCAGAAACAGCCATTTCCCTCCAACTTGGAATAAATGTGAAAAGTGGAACTGTTAAATAGTACAAATGTCAGCAGTGGTGTCGTTGATACTGTAGTAGCTGGGTCTGAAACAGAGAATGACTCTCACGCTATTCCCAGCATCTTCAAACTGTCAGTAGCTAGCAGCTCTCCTGGGAGCACAAGAGGACATACAGAAGCAATACCAGCTTCAACAGGTTAATCGATGGCTGGATGAGGTGGAGGACAGAATGGTGAAGGAACAGCATGGAGACCATGGCAAGGGCAGCGGGAGCACCAGCAAGAAGTTAAGTAGTTTTTCTAAGAGACACAATACATGAATGTATTTAGTGGTCACTCACAGTCTGATAGTGAGTCTTCTGATGAGGACCACAGTACATGCCCAGTTTAAATCATATTAGGAAGTCTGCCAAAATTCAGTGTCAAGTCGACAACAGAAATAGGGAGTTAGAACAACAAAGTGAAACTGCAGGTATTGTGGGTAAAATTAAATCAAAAAGAAGGGGGGTGTAGAGGTTTTTTGAGGGCGCAACTAGATACAGACTCTCATATGATCAGTTAACAATGTCTGAGTGGGTGCTGGGTTTCTGCAAAAATGTCCTGGATGAACCGGATCACAATATGACACAATATCACAAATGATGCAATATATGGAAGAATTAATGGAAGACTCCACAGACTTTTTTGTGACAGGGGGCCAAAGCAGCCCATGCTGGGTTGCTGTGGTCAAGGTAACCATGGCAAGGTCAAAGGTCAAATCAAGGTCACACCATGCCGTTGCACACCTTCACCCCCAAACCAATACCCCTATCAAGCATCAACTTCCTACACCTTACTGTTTCCGAGATATAGCCCGGACAAGGTTTTAAACTCAAGGTCACTATGGCAAGGTCAAAGGTCAAATCAAGGTTAGATCATGACTTTGCACACCTACACCCCTAACCAATGTCCCAACCAAGTATCAACTTCCTGTACCTTACAGTTTCTGAGATACAGCCCAAACTTTTTCCTGATGCCCACCTGCCCATCCAGACACGATTGGTGAAAACAATATCCCGACGGCCCCCAAGGGCTGTGCGGTAAAAAGGGCTCCCATGTTTTTCTCAGATATTTACTGTTCAAGTATTTGTTATACTTTAGGTGTTTTAATCTTTATAAAACAGGTTTGGTACTTAATTTATTTTTACAGAGTAACCTCAAATAGATTTACAGTTTCAGTTTGATTTTTTTAACAATATATTGAATTGTAAATTAATGAAATGATTCTCCAGCTCAGTGATATCCATATTTCACATAATTTGTCCACCAGCTGTGACTCTTGTTCTCCTGTTGCAGTAACTGTTTCAGCTGATGTTGCAAAATATTTATCAGAAAACCCTTTTGATGGTTGAGAAAAAAAATTCAATTAAGAATCATACAGAGCCAGGCTTGATAAAGGTCAGTGGAAATGAACTTTCCATTTCATTTATTTGTTCCTCAACAACCAAAACGTGCAAGATACAAGGACACACATAACAACACAAAACTCACATACCCTGAAAGACTCTCGGATAGTTGTATTAAATAAATCCTGTTTTCACTACACAATAAATATGAACACTGACAAAAGCCGGGATTGTCCTTAAAGTATCCTTCTTTAAACCCTGACTATTGAACCTCTGAACAGCGATTGACCTGAACGTATCCTTCTGTAAACCCTGACTGCTGAACCCCTGAATGGAGGTTAAAACCAAAATACACTAATGCATGTACCTGTTAACCACAGGACTGAATTACCACATATTATCTTCCTGGGACAAGGGGCCAACTGGAGCTTTGATCTTCTGATTCCACAACTTACGTACATTCAGCTGAACTTAACATAAAGTAACTATAAAAAAGACATGTACAGGAATGTTACAAAGTGTATTTCTCAAACTTTGTGCTCTTAAATTGATTGCCAGTAATTTTGTCAATCAGTCTCAAAAATTCTGATCTTTGATTTCTCTGATTCTGAATTTTATCAGGAGAATAAATGACAAGTATTAGGTTTTTTTTGTCAACTTCCCAATGTCACTTTCAAAACTTTACAAACTGCAGATGGCCCTTCACAAAATACTTCAAAATACTTCATACTTATTTTGAAAAGAAAAATTTAAACAAACTTTCTAGCCTTTTTAAGATAATTTGGATAAAGTAGATGTTCTTTCTAAAGGACTATTATAGTTTGTTTTATATTTGATATTCCCATTTCCCTTGTTATAAAGTAAAAGACAAGTTGGTAAGAAGTTAGTTTCTAGAAGAGTTTACTGAAACTGTTGGACATGCAATAAAGTAAATAAATTCTAAAACCACTATTTGCCAATGCAAACATCTGCGATTGTCATTGTTAGCCTCCATTATTAAATTGGGGCAAAATTATAGATATGAAATATTGTTAACATAGTTTGTAAAACCTTGATACATCCTCTCTTGGTACAGTATGTTCTGGTTGGTTTTCAGTAAAGTTTCTTCAAATGCTGAAACGCCCTTGCCCTTATCCCATGATGAAATCAGGGATTTCCCTTCCTTAGAAACAGAATATAGAAGAACTCTTTCACTGGTATTTATCAAAGTTTATTGAAAATATATACATTGTGATATGTACAGAAGATATTTGCACATGATGTAAAAGAAGGGAATGCAAGTAAAAAATACCACATCCATCTTTTATATTAGTTACTACCTTTATAAATATTATCTCGTGATGAGGGATGAATTAATGCTTAATCATTTTTTTTTCTTTTAATGGTATATCACAAGTTTAATTTTCAACATGAAACTTTATACATGACTTTTTGACATGAAACATTATCACATATTTTATAGCAAGTTATGTGTTCCTTTAATCTTCATAACTTGTAATATGATTGAGCATAAAAGCTAATGATTCTCAAACAATTTTATCATTCTTCAACAAAATCAATTTGAAAATAAATTTACATCAATCAAGACCATGAATGTGTAACAATGAAAAGAAAAAAAACATGTTTTAAGTGAGTGACAGGATACTAAGGCCATGTATGGTGACAAAGCCAGAGCAAACTAGCAAACCTAGTACTCTTCAAAACCATAAAAATACTCTGTATTTCCATGAATAACATGACTCATACTGAATTATCAGACACATTTGTTTACTTTATACTTGTTTTCACAGTTTTCATTATGGTTTTGGATATTTGACATTTTATCTTTTGAATGCACTTTTTGACATAAGCTGACATTAGAGCTGTAATCATCAGTGATTTCTGTAGATCGACGCTCGCTTGTTAGATGCGAGTTGAACTCGAGTTGAACTCGAGTAAATGACACACATATAAATAAAATAATTATGTCCAAATATTGTCATCAAGGGATCCGCCATTAACGTATTTAGTACCATTTTATTGCAAGGAAATATATTCTGTTGCCGACAGGTATGTATGAGCACATTATGGAACATCCACGTAAATAAGGAAAAAAAAACAACCGACCATTGCTCATTAAATCTTTTGTCTTTATGGTTAGATAAACTGTAAAAGTGCTGCTTTTATATCAAGACTAGTATATCATAATTTATTTCTTAAAAACTCGAGTTTAAATTACATAAATCGATGTGGTCCCAAATATCGCCCACCGAGTTACGACTCGAGTTTCAGTCAACTCGTTACAGCACTAGCTGACATAGTTGCTTTAGTGATACTTCAAGTTGGTTACAACTAAAATGCAGGTATCCAGAATTTGACTTTTTTTAAAAAACAACGGATATCCAGCAATGTTTGTTGCCTTGACTCGAACTCCTACTTTAAACAAATTATGAAAATAATCTCTCACTGGTCTGACTACAATTAGTCCAACCAACCAGTGATGAATTGTTACTATTATAATACATAAATATCCTAATAATTATGTTACTAAAGAAAAAATGTCATATTTATCCCATGTTTCTATTACAGGAAACAAAAGACAGTGAGATGTTCAATCAACTTAATTTACAAGAATTTATAGTGCAGCTACATAAGCAGTCATACTGTAGTTCTAGTGGACAGTCATGAAGAATTGTTGGAATAACAGACTTTTATGCCGAATTTTAGTCTGGCTTTATTCAATACTCAACGGATCAGAATAGTGGAGAGAAGTGTATCATATTTGAATATCAAAATAAGGCTTTTGAAATGCAATATATATTTTACATTTAAATTAACAGTCAGTTTTAAATTATGGCAACACTCCTGTCAATTACTCTTACACCATTTACTCACTTTCAGATAACATAAACTGGTTTATATGTGGATTTAATAAGCTCTCTGCATTATTATGTCATTACTCTGGCAGAAGTTCTGAGGTCAGGGTCATATATATTGTACTTTTTCAGATGCCTAAGATTCTGACATAACAACAGCCTACATATAGTGGACCAGTTGTCAGTAGTAGGGCATCCAGTTGCTTTCATCTGCAGGTGTAAGATCACCAGTCATCAACAGAACTACATCCACTATCCACCAAATACCAACACCACCGAGAGTCAGAAGTTTGCCGACCCCTGTGCCTGCAAAATTGCAAATTTAATAAGTAAATTAAACTTTTATAAGTTAATACCCTATCCAATGGACAATTGCTTTACCGGTCGGCGCGACCGGTCCCGCCAAACATCAGAAAAAGACGTCCTGTATATATTACCAGCAGGACCGGTCACAGAGTGTGCATTCGCCAGGTGGCGTATCGTACTTCATTTCCTGTTTACCTATTGACGTCATAGCATCTTTTTCGTGTCTAATCCTAGTAAGACCCCTAGTAAGCTGATAGCGGGGCCGGTTGGGTGGGCCTTGCCTGTCCATTGGATAGGGTATTAACTTATAAAACTTTAATTTACTTATTAAATTTGCAATTTTATTGCGTTAATACATCCTATCCAATGGACAATTGCTGAATAACTACCGCTTGGTAGGCGGGTAAGCAGCTAGGGACTTCTGTGAACTCATAACAAAACAAAATAGTACAGGCCCATTTGACCTAGGGTCAGAGAACCCTGACAGGTCAAGGTCGGCCACCAACTCACCAGTTAACCGGGAGTCTACCGACGTTGCCCCCCCTTTTTCTTCCCTTCCAGAGTGGTTTGAGAAGGGAAGGATAGAGAGAGAAAGGGGCTGAGTTCAGTCCCAGAAGAAATAAACTTCCCAAGGGAAGCAAGTCACAGTTTTTTTGTTTTTTTGAAAATATATGTACATTCAACATATTTACACTATGTACATATCTAACATATTTACAATATGTATATATTTACATATATACAACATCCCCTCAATTCTGGGCCTGGGGGTGCACTTGCTGGGCAGCCACTACAGGTCCCAGGTGGAAAAGCTCCGAGTCAGCCCAGGCAACATCCTTCAAATAGAATTGGGTGAAGGTGTTGTGAGATTTCCAGTGGCAGGCTGACAAGATCTGATCTAAGGAAATCCCTGATTGGAAAGCCTTAGAGGCAGCAAAGGCCCTAACATCATGGGCTTTAACCTGATGTAAGGTGAGGGCCTCCTGGTCAGAGAGCTCATAGCACAGAACCACCGTCTGTTTGATCCATGAGGAGATGGTGGCAGGTGAGATGTCTTTGTCAAACCCCTTCTTGAAGGAGACAAAGACTAACTCCTTATTCTGCCTGAGGTCTGCAGTCCTGTCCAAGTAGTAGCGCAGGGCTCTAACTGGACATAGGGACCTGTCACCCTTGAGTGACCTATCCAGAGATGGTGCCAGGGCTGGGATGACCACTGGAGCCACACTATCTGGACCTTCCTTAGCCAGCTGGTTCTTGGATAAGAAGCTGGGTGAGGGGTATAAAGACACCTTAGACCAGTCTGACTGGTGTCTGATGTTCTTATGTAACCAAGCATGGATCTCACTCCTGCATTTACCTGAACCCAAAGCCAGCAAGAAAACAGTCTTGAAAGTTAAATGTTTCAAGGAGGCTTCTTTCAGGGGTTCAAAAGGAGCCTTTGTGAGCTGATGTAAAACCAGTGAAAGGTTCCAGGAGGGGATGCCCCTCCTGCCCTTAGGTCTGTCCCTATGGAAACTATCCAGGAGACGAGTGAGATTCTCATCTTTGCTGACATTAATGGTGGAATTGCCCAGTTTGTCAGCAATGGCGGATCTGTAGCCAGCAATTATGCCTGGTTGTAACTTCTTCTCCTGAAACAAGTGCAGGAGGAAGTCAGCAATGGCTTTCAGATGTGGTGCCCTGAAGTCCACCTGATTACTGAGGCACCACTTTGTAAAAATGGTCCACTTTGCCTCATAGACAGATCTGGTTGATCTTCTTTGAGGAGCCTCAATTTGTGCTGCCACTGCTTCAGAGAAGCCTTGCTCCTTGATTGCTGGGGCTCTAGGAGCCAGGCATGTAGGTTCACATTCGACAGGTTCCTGTGAAGGACCTGGTTGAATGGCTGAGACACTAGGTTGGGTATGCTAGGCAGACACAGTGGGATCTGGCTTGACATTGCTACCAGGTCCCAAAACCAGGGCATGTTGGGCCACCCTGGAGCAATCAGAATTATTCTGTTGCAGGGGTAGTCCTGGAGCTTCTCCACCACTTTGCCCAAGATGGCTGCCGGTGGGCGTATGGGTCCAGGTCCTCCCAGGAGAGGCTGAGTGCATCCACTCCCCAAGCCTGGGGGTCTGGTACCGGTGATACAAACTGTGGTAGTTTGTTGTTGAACCTGGTGGCAAACAGGTCCACTTGTGGCTGATGCCACCTTGAACATACCACTTGGAACACTTCTGGATGAAGTGACCACTCTGTTTGAATGGTCTGGCCAAGCCTGGATAGCTTGTCTGCGATCACGTTCAGCCGGCCGGGGATGTGACGTGCCCTGAGGGTTACTTGCTGCCTGGTGCACCAGGACAGTATTCTCCACAGTTGGGCACACAGAGAGCCCAATTTCATCCCCCCCCCCCTTTGTTGATATAGGCAACCACTGTTGTGTTGTCTGTAGCTACCAACACTGTCTTGTTGAAGACTAGGGTTCGAAACTCTTTTAGAGCTAGAAATACTGCTTTCAGCTCCAAGTGGTTTATGTGTAACTTGCTCTCTGGTAGGGACCACTGTCCCCTTGCAGTGTGCTCGTCTAAGTGAGCGCCCCACCCTTCTTTTGATGCGTCTGTAAAGATTTGCAGAGCATGTTTTAGAGGGTGTAATGGTTGACCTATAAGCACATTGCTTTCCTCCAGCCACCACCTTAGATGGGGGTGGAGGGATTTGGGGACCGGGATCACCTTTTCCAGTGACTCTGGGACCCTCCAGTTGTTTTTAAGTGCCACTGTATGGGTCTCATGTGTAGTCGCCCTAAGTGGACTTGTTTTTCTGTTGCTGTGAGTAGACCTATGAGGGACATTCGGACCGGGCATACCGGATCCGACAGTATTGATCTGATCTTGTCAGTCAAGGTCTGCCAACGTTCCCCTGTTGGTTTGACCCTGCCCTCCTTCAGGTCGAACTGGTAACCTACAAAGTTGAAGACCTGCTGTGGGACCAGTTCTGATTTTTCCCTGTTCACCAGCCACCCTAGCTCCTGGCACAGTGTGACTAGGGTTTGAGTATGCTGGAGACAGGTGTCGTGGGTAGAGGCTCTCACCAGCCAGTCGTCTAGGTACTGGTGAATCCTTATACCCTTTTGAAGTGCCATGAGTTTGACCTCTTTGGACACCACTGTGAACTCCATGGGGGCTGTGGACAGGCCAAAGGGAAGGGCTTTGGACTGGTAGGACCGACCCTGGAGGTGAAAACGCATGTACTTCCTGGACTGACTGTGAATGGGTATATGGAAGTATGCATCTTTGAAATCTATGGATGTGACCCACTCCCCTACTTGGAGGGAGGTTCTTATGGTCTCTGGGGTCTCCATCTTGAACGACCCTGTGTTTAAAAAGGTGTTCAAGGTGCTCAGGTCTAGGATGGGTCTCCACCGGTTGTTGGGTTTGGGTACCAAAAATAGCCTGTTGTAAAACCCCAGTGAATTTGGATTGTCCACCGGTTCGACTGCATTTTTGTTTATCAGCTGATACAGTGCCTCTAAAAGGAAGGACTGTTTGGTTGGATTGTGGTAGTTGCTTATTACAGTCGGTGACCTTGTCAAGTGGGGTCTGAACCGGAAGGGGAGCGTGTAACCCTCCCTCAGAATGGTTACCACTTTTGGACTTGAACCCAGGGTTTCCCATTTCTCCCAACACTGGTTTAACCTCGCCCCTACAGGAGGATCTAAAACAGCATGTTGAGCATTGGTGACAAGATTTACAGAAGGTAAGTGACCTACACAAGAAACATCTTTCACATATTTTATTTCTGTGTACAATTGACAAGTATTGGGATTTACACCTTTCCTTTGTGGCAACCCGGTGACAATATGAGCATTTGCAACATGAGAGTCTACATTTAAAGTCACTTTGCTGTTCTTCTGATCTGTCACTGGTGGTGGGTTCAAACCCTCCATCTTGTCGGATACAATTACAGAGTCCTTCAATCCGACCACATTTGAAACACAATAATTGTCATTTATGCTTCTTAAACCCTTTGGCCGGCTTTTGGTTGAAGTTTGAGGCTTTACCTCCACCCTTCTGACCAGTTTGCCGGTCTCTGATCTGTTTCCAAGCCGGTGTAGTGGGTTTCCGGTCCGGCTGGTGTGAAGGTCTAGTACTGGAGGGAACGTACGGATGAAAACGTCCGGGTTTCCTCTGTGTGTTACCCATAGAACGCCTCTCCTCACTACGGGAAATCTCATCTTCTGCCTTGACCAGTAAGCTGTCTGGGAACAATGAGAGTAAGTGGACTGGAGATTTACATAAGGCAGTTAAGGTGTCAGGTTTAACTCCACCACGTATAAACTCCAGATAGCTATCCCGACGTGCCAGAGTGAGGTTGGCCATGCTGATGAAAACTCCCTCTGAGAGATCCTGCATGGTGCGCTGCATAGCTTGGGAAATTGACCTGTTAAAGGTCACCAGATATTCAAGCTCTTCAACAGCCTGCTGCGTTCTTTCAGCACTCTTGCCCTTTGATGAATCCGACCGGAGAGACTTCAGCTGGGTAACCATTGAATCCTACACTTTAGTAAGGCATCTAGATAAACCAGCAGCGTGATTACACATCACAGATTGTTCCCTGAACGCCTTCTCCCACCTTCTAAGGGTATCCTGGCTGAACGTACGGGAAGCTGGAGCAGAAGGTAAACTTCATCTTGCGACCCTAGAGAACATACTGTTCAGCTTTGCCGGTTCCGGAGACCAGTGTGATACAGCCTGGGTAGATGCGTCTCCCTTCTTAATTGCTTGCATATCATACCACCTTGAAAAATGAGGAGTCTTTACAAACTGGTCACGTAGCAGTCCACTGGTTTCAGAATTTCTAGAAGGATAACCTTCAGCAATAGTTACATTCAGTTTCTCCAGTTTTTTGCAGAGCCATTCATCAACCGGCAATTTAACTGACACTTTACCGGTAGTCTTCACTCTGGAACCGGCAAAGGGGTTATCATCCATAGAGGCAGCTGAGTTGTCATAATCCGGGATGTGGTGCGAGTTCATGAAACTTCTCACCCCTCTAATAGTTTCCCTGTAATTGGCATCTTCAGAGAGGTCCTGATCTGTAGCCGTGTCCGGTAAATCACCCTGGCAGTGAACACTAGCCGGGGATGCCGGTTCCCCATCCAACTCAGCCTCACTATCAGATTCCCTAGCAACCTCAGAGTTCTGGCCAATGGGCGGCGACTGGTTATACAGCGTAGTTTCAGCACCGGCAGGCAGGACCTCGGGACCCCCACCAGGAGTCTGTGCAGACTGGGTGGCCGTCCCTGCACCGTGAACCAGTAAAGGTTGGGTGACTAACACTTCAGAGGTACCGGGGCCCTGAACAGGGTGGGTAGCACTCTCAACTCCATCTTTCCTTGCTTCTGTACCGGGAACCCCCAGCGGAGGTTGGGTAGCCGTCAACTGCGTAGCAACGTCACCAGTGCCCTCAGAAGACATAACACTAGTAGAAGCACCCGGATCAAAGAAAGGGTGTTCTCTGGGCACCACAGAGGCAGAGGTCACCGGTCTCACCGGAACAGCAAAGGATTGGTTAATCAGCATAGCTTCTAGACGTGAAAATCTCTCACTCCAGTTGTCATCAAGGGACTTGAGGTCGTCTGAAGTAGGTTTGCTGCTATGTTTCCGTTTACTCGACCTAGGGGAGCCATCAGAACGCTTCTTCTTCTTTGGAGTAGAATCAACAGAGGGAGACTTGTCACAGCTAACCCGTCCCAACAGTGTAACGTCTGAAGGGTCCACTAGAGTGGGGGTCGTGCTTGCATTACCTTCAGTCTTCTTCTGCTCAGCGCGTTCCTTCCTTTCCTTGTAGGTCGGAGTTGCTAACTGGTGGATCTGCGCAGGCGTAAACGACTTACAGATCTGGCAATCCAACTTCTTCACACAGGGGTCGTCTCCCACCCCCTTGTCACGACAACGCACGCATTTCTTGTGGCTGTCGAAAAGGGCCATAACGTGCCCGCAAGAACCTCGTTTCTGTCCAGGAGACGACATAATGATCAGTAAGGTAGTAGAATTACTCTGTACTAATTAAAAACACGAAACTTGGAAGAGTTCGTTGTAAAACTTCAAAAATGTATCTCTGAAGAAAATCTTCTGCACACTCTTTCGCGCCAAACGAAAAAGATGCTATGACGTCAATAGGTAAACAGGAAATGAAGTACGATGCGCCACCTGGCGAATGCACACTCTGTGACCGGTCCTGCCGGTAATATATACAGGACGTCTTTTTCTGACGTTTGGCGGGACCGGTCGCGCCGACCGGTAAAGCAATTGTCCATTGGATAGGATGTATTAACGCAATAAAACAGTGAATTTATAAATATAAAATAGCATCAGAGACGCCCCAACCCCAAGCCTGGGAAAATAGTTTTCAACACCATGACATATAGAAGTAGTAAAACAGTAAAAGGACCAGAATACTTTTAGCGCAGCGTCACTAATATAAAGGTCAAAATAATGTTTAAGTGGAGAAAATAACATCTAAGAGAAAGAAAGTGTATGTAAATATAAAGTACTAAAACAAGACAATTCAATAGCAAGATGGCAGCATTAATCAGTAAGCTCAAAAATATAAAGCTGTAAAATATATTAAGTGGAGAATATCTGTCAATGGAAATAGCACAATTATGTAAATGTGCATATAATAACCAGTTGCACAAAACCATATATCTTTGTCATAAGAGAAGGATGTCTCAAATATGGTAGGTGAACACACTTTGGCAGAGCAAAAAGGTCACACTATGATGCATACCTGCACCCCCTAACCAATGTCCCTCCCAAGCGTCAACCTTCTACACCTTATGGAATCCAAGAAATAGCCCAGATTTTATCACTCATGGTCACTATGACAAGGTCAAAGGCCAAATCAAGCTCACACCATGATGTTGCACACCTACAACCCCTTACCAATATCCTTACTAAGTATCAACTTCCTACACCTTACCGTTTCCAAGATATAGCCCGGAGAAGATTTTCAAACTTAAGGTCACTACGGCAAGGTCAAAGGTCAAATCAAGGTCACACCATGACGTTGCACACCTACACCCCCAACCAATGTCCCAAAAATTAACTTCCTATATCTTATGGTTTCTGAGATACAGCCCAGACAAACTTTTTCCCGCCATCCGCCTGCCCATCGGGACACCATGGGTGAAAACATTAAGGCTGTTCAGGTAAAAAGGGTTGTCAAGTTTTTTCAGATATTTACTGTTCATGTATTTGTTGTATGGTAGGTATTTAATCTATATATACCAGCTTTTAATGAAAACTAACACACAGCTAGACCTGATAAAATGAAAATAATCAGTTCAAATTAATTTTCCATTGTCATTTTCCTTTTGTTTATCCTTCAATACACAGTACATAGATAGTTTACATACAATATAAAACAACCATGGATTTTTTATTTCATTGCTTTTTATCATCCACCCCTCCCCCCTCTCCTCCCCATGCCTCACAATCCTGTAGGCAAGTACACACAGTATACAGTATATATACACACTCATACACAGTAAAAAACACTTGACATCTGTGTTAAATAATTAAAATTCAACCCATTTTCATTGCTCAATAAATATATACAGTGACAAAAGAAGAAATTGCCCTTAACCTGTTAAAACCACTGGTTAGTACTAACCCTTTTAATTGACTAGCCAACCATGTCATAGAGGTGAGAAGTGAGTTTGGTAATCACTATGCCACTGTGCCCCATATGTACATATGTTAGTCATCTAGCAAAGATGGCCACTAAATGTTAGATATCTAGATGCAACATGACTGAGGTTTTGGGGGGAAGTTAATGTTATAGTGGAAAAGTACCTGTGCAGAGGTATATTTTTAAGTGCAAGTTGTGAAGATTATATAAATAAACTATGTGATTCCTGAAAAACATTCACTTATTTGCACTGATATGACACCCTGATATGTTACAACTTACACATTTGTCAACCTGGAGCAGAGGAAAGGTTGATGTGTAAAATACAATGTACAGACCAAATTTCTGAATCCAAAAATATTTACAGTCTACACTTAACTGGTGGTCTACATTTAACCTGAGGGGCGTTTTAAGGTACTTTAGATGGGCACCTTGGGTATCAAGGCAACAAGCCCACCAGTGACTGTGCATCCAGTTACACCTTCGTGTAGGACAAGCCTGTGTTAAGTACCTTGTCAAAGGGTAAATATGTTCAAGAACTGGTTCATGATCAAACCTTTTCACCAATAAGCTATAGAGAGCACGATATATGATATGTATGACAAATTTATATATACATGACAGGCACTTTACTCACCTAACATATTTTCAATAATTAGTCTATTCATAATACACAATGGGATAATAATTAAATCATTTTATTCACAAGTAACTGGACAAGTTTGGCTCAATATATTGAAAACAATCATTACTTACCAGTATGCCCCAAACAAAATCTGTCCATTCCCAGGAATCCAAGCAATACTGAGTATATTAAGGTAGTCACAAAATAATGGCCAGAATACCTAGACGAGACACAAAATATCACACTTCACAAAATACTATGCTGGTGACTCTGTATGACTACTAAGAAAGACTACAAATATTGATTATATAAACATTAAAGTGAGAGCGTAACTAAACACAAACAAGCAATCAGTGCCCATGAACAGGCTCTGTGTCAGCTGACTGTGTGTTTTGAGTTTCAGAGTAGAAGTGACAGAAGAAAAGGACACAAATGTTGTGCCCTGGAAATGATATTCAGAAGTAAAGTAAGAAAGTAGCTGTTTAGGTGTAAACAGTAGGTTAAAAACATATTTAAAGAAAATAATACAAATGCAATAGTTTTCGAGTTACAACTGATTTACTCAACAGTGAGAATCTCAAAGTAGCTTTTGCTCAGCTAAGCAATCAGTTAAAGGGCTGCAATTTTAATATGGTATAGCTCACTCAAAAGTAAGGGAATAACCTATTAAAGAAATACTGTAAATGCATTAGTTTTCAAGTTACAATTCATTTACTCAACAGAAAACCTCAAAATAGTTATTACTCAGCTATGCAATGAGCTACAGATCTGCAATTTAACTATGTTATAGCTAGTGCTGGGACGATGTTTGCAAAGTTCAGTATTATCGCTCGCTGGCTCATTGCCGAGCAATGATCGGTAAAATTTAAAAACAACGATAGTTGCTAAACTCATTTCTTTCAATTCTCTGCAGCATTTTTGTCACATTAAAAATCTTATTTTGTGAAAATATTGTTTATTCACCAGTTAAAATCACAAAACTAGCCGTAATACAAAACCACAAAATAACAAAAAATACCTTTGAGTTTTCCCACTGTAGTCAAGGTGATCATAAAATCAGCCAACCACAGGCAAGGATACATAAAGCATGGCAGGGAGTGAGGTAGACGTTTGTAAATAGCTTTTAGGTTATATTATTTTGGTTATTTGTGGTAATTTCAACTAATTTGTGTCCATTTGCCTTGTTTTTGTTTAATATTTGATTTTTATTATCTGGTTCACACTTTTGATTCCATGATCGGCAAGGATTGATCTCTGTTTATATTATTCTGTTTCGAGCATCGAGAGGTCAAACCTTGGTGATCTACCAGCACTAGTTATGGCTGACCCAAACGTATGTGAACAACATATTTATAGAAACTACTATAAATGTAATAGTTTTCAAGTTACAACTGATTTACTCAACAGTGAGAACCTGACAATAGCTCTTACACAGCTATCCATGAGCTACATGTCTCCAATTTTACATTGCTATAGCTAAATGAAAAGTAGATGAATCACATATTTAATCAAATTCTCTAAATGCAATAGTTTTCAAGTTACAACTGATTTACTCAACAGAGAAAACCTCAAAGTAGCTATTGCTCAGATATGCAATGAGCTACAGGTCTGCAACTTTACTATGTTATAGCTGACCCAAAAGTAGGTGAACAACATATTTGAAGAAAATACTCTAAATGCAATAGTTTTCAAGTTACAACTGATTTACTCAACAGTGAGAGCATGAAAGTAGCTATTGCTCAGCTATGCCATGACCTGCAGGTCTGCAATTTTACTATGTTACAGCTGACCCAAAAGTAGGTGAACAACATATTTGAAGAAAATACTCTAAATGCAATAGTTTTCAAGTTACAACTGATTTACTCAACAGTAAGAACCTGGGAATAGATATTACTCAGCTATGCCATGAACTACACATCTGCAATTTTACTATGTTTTAGCTAATTCAAAAGTAGATGAAAAAGATATTTAAACAAAATTCTCTAAATGCAATAGTTTTCAAGTTACAACTGATTTACTCAACAGTGAGAGCCTGAAAGTAGCTATTGCTCGGCTATGCCATGACCTGTAGGTCTGCAATTTCATTATGTTACAGCTGACCCAAAAGTACATGAAAAACATATTTAAACAAAATACTTTAAATGCAATAGTTTTCAAGTTACAACTGATTTACTCCACAGTGAGAACCTGAGAATAGCTATTACTCAGTTATGCCATGAGCTACACATCTGCAATTTTACTATGTTTTAGCTAATTCAAAAATAGATGAATAAGATATTTAAACAAAATTCTCTAAATGCAATAGTTTTCAAGTTACAATTGATTTACTCAACTGTGAGAACTTGAAAATAGCTATTGCTCCACTATACAATGAGCTACAGGTCTGCAATTTTACAATGTTATAGCTGACCCATAAGTACATGAAAAACATATTTAAACAAAGTACTCTAAATGCAATGGCCTTGAAGTTACAAGCAATTTACTCAACAGTGATAACCTCAAAGTAGTAATTACTCGGCTATGCAATGAGCTGTGGGTCTGCAATTTTACTATGTTATAGCTAACCCAAAAATAGCTGAATAACATACTTATACAAAACTTTATAAATGCAATAGTTTTCGAGTTACAAGTGATTTTACTCATTATGGAAGGTACTGAAAAGTTAGAAAGAAGCCATTACTCACTTAGCTATTGTGGTACACACCCAAGTTACACACCATGTTGTAGCTATGCAAAAGTAGCTGAATAACATATTTTAACAAAATGCTCTTAATGCAATATTTTTCAAGTTAGAGGTGATTTAGTGCATGATTTCAGGAATTTTAATGCATTAAAAATTATTTAAAAATTCATAAAAACATTATTTAAAAAGATCCAGGCCTGGTATTCACACAAGGGAATCTACTAGTGGCCTAGTACATATATGCAAGATAACAGAGAAATCCCTGCAATAGTCAATGAGAAAATAAGTGATTTAGTGCATGATTTCACGAATTTTAATGCATTGAAAATTATTTTTAAAATTCATTAAAAAAATTAAGACAGATCCAGGTCTGATACTCACACAAGGGAATCTACTTGTGGCTTAGTACATATATGAAAGATATGAGAGAAATCTCTGCAATAGTCAATGAGAAAATGGTGATAAAGTGTTGAGATTTTCACACTTTTGGTGGGGTACCTCCCTTGTAATGGCTCTAGCAAACAGACGAAAAGACAGATTGGTATGCCTTGAACAATTTTTCATTCTCGAGAGATAAGGTATCTTTTAAAAAAACAGATGTCTCTAGGCCTTGTAGATTTGGAGGAGAAGTTGTTCAGGTGGACGAGGACACCGCAGAGTGATGCCATAATGTCAGCTGACTGACAAGTCAGCTGACATAAAAAGGAAACAATGTAGGCTTTAACAAAGTCCTTTGCGTAACTTTTAAACAAATAAGAGTATTATACAAATGTACCTGATACATGGCACAGTTTTTAAGCTCCAGAAGCCTCTATTTCCATAGCATTCTATTCCTTCTAAAGTTTCACACCAAACATGGGACCTTTCAACATCCTCATATCGCTGACCACCCCACTGCAGAAACAAAACACCCCTGTATATGAGTCTGTATCATTCTGTTGGCCACATTTTTACTATTTCATACTTACTTTAATGATCTGTATCAAAATTACAAGAAAGTAACAAGTCAAAATTGAGGTTTTACATCCCTTGAAAGGCTAAGTTTTATATCAGAGTATCATTGCATTACAGATATTGTTATGATTTGGATTTGAACCACAGATCATGGCAATGAGAGTCAAGAGATTACACACAAAACTTGTCAACCAGTGAGGTCTCCAAATGAGAGCTGCCAGTTCTTTAGGGTGGCATCAGATCCACGATAGGTTTATTACTCAAACCATCAATATATCGAAGACTGTAGTCATATTGATTTAACTGGACTTCCAAACACCACAAGAATAATGCTTTTTTCACTTTCGTATTAGAAAGGTTGTGAACAAGGTTTTGTAGCCAGTGTCTGTTTTCCACAACATTACACAACAGGGATTTTTGTCTTAACACCAATACTGTCTGAGGTAAAGATTTTATGTAGAAAATGGCTTTTGTCACATTGACTTCCCCTGCAATGTTATTTTATGCTGCACGTTTGTGTTACCAATTCATAGAAGCATTGTTTGCAACCTCTCTGTTTTACACAAGATAATATCTTATTTGCATTAAATATCATAACTATGATGCCAGAATTGTTGCCAATACCGTCAAGTACTCACATATCACTACTGTTAGAAAGACTCTTCATTGGTTAACTATTAACCATCGTTCTGTTTTCAAGATGGCCTTATTGGTGTACAAGTTCCTACAAAGTGGTTATCCTAAATACTATGAACCTTTCCTTAAACCCAGACATAGTCTTTAAAAAACCTGCAGAAGTTAATCTGATAGCATGCTACTGAGGTCTCATACTTGCAGTAATATATAAATCTAAAAAGCATTTTGGCCTCAGCTTTGCATATGATGCCCAAAGATTTGGAATGATCTGTCTGATGATATACACTCAACTAAATCTCTCTCATCATTCAGGAAGAAGTTAAAAACTTTTATCTTTGCAGAAGTATACCCACCCTAGTTTTCTGGTCTTGTCTTGGTCTTTCTCTGTGGCACTGACCACTGCAATGTTTGGGCATAATGATTATGGATCTCTGCTTTGTGGTATTATGCACCTTAGAGTATGTCAACTGATGGAGATTAAGTGTTATAAAAGTACTATTATTACAATTAGAATAACTATGATGATGTGCTAAGATTGGTCTAAACAATGTTGAAAGCCAGATAATACAGCAGATAATATACTGTATACCGGTATACAGCAGATTTTTTTCTTAGTAATTCCTCACAATTTACCTTTGTACAGCCATGTTCCTTTGCTGTGTGATTTGCTTCAAGGTCAAATGGCTTTTCACATTTCATAAAATCTTCTGGCCTAAAATGAGATGAAAAGATAATGTATGACTATCAAGCCCCTATATTTTATGATTTGTAAGTATACAGGACTATACAACCACTGAGGCATTTCTGGTCCTATGAGAGATATGGATCCATGAAATATTTGTTATTTACCAATATATACAATCAGGCACCCATGTTAAATTGTTGGCGTTATTTACCAGTATTTACAATTAGGCACCCATATTAAATTGTTAACAACAAGGGACTGCATTTAGAAAGCTATTTGCCTGGACAGGACATGATGTAATCTGGCATACAGAGAATTTGGCCATTCAGAAAATGACTGATAATGCACCCAAGATATCTTTGTGTATGCAAAAATCCAAAGTTAAACTAGAGTATTGCTTCACAAGGGAAAGAAAAATTGGTTTGTATAGCAAAAACCATTTTGTCTAAATGACTATCTTCCTTTGTTTAATATGTTTTTCCATTTATGGAAAAATGCAAGCTTGGTTCTAAGATAAATGCGATTTTGCATTTTATGCAGAAATTCAAGATGGCCACCAAAAATGGTGTGAAAATGATTTGGGGGAAAAGTCACCATAAGACATGGTACATGGAAATTCTGGAGGGTCAAAAATTCCAGCGAAATCGCTCTATTTCACACAGTCTCCAAGATGCGTTTTCATGTTTTATGCAGAAATTCAAGATGGCCACCAAAAATGGCGGGAAAGACGGCGGACCCTCTCTCTCTCTCCTCTCCCCTGAATACAATATCACTTGCAGGATGTAGACCGAGTTTTCTGTCCCTTCGCCAATTGCTATTGATATATACTGATGGACACAATGGCAAGGGACAGAGCTCACATGTACTTGTTTTTTGTGTAAATTTTGAACGGCATATTTATACACATATTGCCACAAATATAAAGTGTTATTTGCATTCTTTGAGGTATGTAAGTGTGCCGTTCACTAATATTTCATGCCAATCAAACTGTCATGTATATATTTCAACCTATTTTCAAAATGTAAACAAACCTTCAACATTACATAGTTCTCTACAAAAAAATTCCTGGCTTCTAAAAGCAGTTTAATTTAACAACATATGTATTGGAAACTGGATACAGGTATAATAGACATAACAATAATTTTTTAAAGTGAATGCAATAATTCCCCACAGTTCAAGGTTTACACAGAAAACAGGTACATGGGAGCTCTGTCCCTCGCCATTGTGTCCATCAGTATATCAATAGCAATTGGTGAAGGGACAAAAACTCGGTCTATTGCAGGATGCTTAATAATAACGAAGATACAATTAAGGCTTTTTAAAATGTAAACCCCATGCAGTACATGGGGTCCGAGTACATGCAGTAATTGCAAGTGGATACACCATCTACACTTGAAATATTTAGAGGGAAAAATGCATTAGGTAAAAAAATTAATAATGGCCATCAATAGATTTAAAATAACATGCAGCCGGTCATAAGTAGGAACTTCACCTGTCCTTTTTTCTTTACCCGTATCCGTGTCCGTTATTGCCCGTATCCGTGATACCCTAGATCTTTTGGTATAAAACAGTGTACTAGGTGTCCGTGAAGAACGAATTTTTTCGATTTACGTGCAACTCGCTGTCATAGGAAGTCGCTAACGGAAACTCGCTCACACAACTCGCTGACAAGAAATATATATGTGCGTATATATACAAGTTATCTTATTTGCTTATGGCCGTGAGTTCTGTAGTTTAAAGTATTTGAAATTCGTTGAGACGTCCATTTTATAAAATATTGTTAGGAAATGCCAGGGGAAATCCGTGACCTCATATCTTCTCATGAATATTAATGACTTGGGTGCTATGGCCACAAGTTCTGTCATTTAACCCTATCACTACCATGTGTGTCGACTGCAGTCGACAGTAATATGTATTATAATATACCATGCCTGTCGAGCAGTGTCGACGGCCGTTAAATATATTTGTTTTCCCTTCAGTCATCTACTATACACTTTCTGTGGTATATCAGTATTAAAACGATTGTTTAAAATAAAATGTATGTAATATGTGCTCTATTTTCGATAAATAAGCCCATTTTTATTGGTTTTCATCATTATTTTGTAGTTAAATAGTCGCAAATACCGCAAATCTAATATATAAGGAAATATTGATTCTCGTGGTTATTTTTGTAATGGGGGAATCCCCAAGTTATTTTTATTCGACAGTTCAACAGTTCTAGGCGAAATATACCTAAAACTACCGCAAAATAAAGTATATAAGGTAGTGGGATCACTTTTTCCTGTATTGTTTGACATCTATTTTCCTTGGTCAGTGGCTATTAAAATGCTTTGGTAGTGAAAGGGTTAAAGTATTTAATCTTTGACGAGACGTCCATTTTATAAAATATTGTTAGGAAATGCAAGGTGAAACCCGTGACCTCATATCTTCTCATGAATATTAATTAATGACTTGGGTGCTGTTGCCGTGATTTCTGTAGTTTAAAGTCTTCGTCCCCAGCAGGCACACGCCTTGAAATGTCGTTGATTTAGAGTTGAAAACAGGTCCTGACGTTGAAATGAACATTACCAACTACTAAATCTAAGTTAGTTTTCTGACATGAAAAAGTAGTGATATTTTGACCAGAAATCATGGTGATTTTTGGTTGAAAAACTGACACTGACTCAATTTCAACACTATTTCAAAGCTAGATTTCTGACTGGAAAAAGTAGTGGTACTTCGTAAAAAAATCACCACTAAATCAAGTTAGGTTTTTCGACATGAAATCTTAGTCATGTTATTGAACAGAAAACAGGTTGAATGTTGGGAAATGAATGACTGGTAATCGTTGATTGAAAATTCTTTTTCTAGAGGGTAATTTAGTGATTAAGTCTAACTTTTTGAAAGAACTATTATTGCAATTGTTTTTGAATCTGTAGATACAGTATTTGTAAAGCAAAGATTAATTTTTATAGATTATAAAGATGATAGAGTTTATGTGTGCATGTACTTGTACATTTTTTCTCCATTCTCCTTATTAATTAACTGATGCATCCAAATATAATTTTTATAATTTATAATTATATTTTGATAAATGCAATTCCTGATAATTAAAAAAAACATTTTGAAATCAAACTTATCTTAAATAAAAAAGATGAATTCAAACTTATTCATCAAAAGTTAGTAATTAGAATTTGTTTCTCAAATTCTCCCATACATAAAGAACATAGTTTTCAGTTTACAAGTTTACACAGAAAACTTCCCTACACAGAGAACCTAAGCTATAACATTTTAACACATAACAGTGAGGTTGGGGGGTTCCTGGTTTTTCTTATCTGTACCCTGCTACACAGGACATTGGACCTGTGACTAAAGTAATTAGATAACACAGCAGGGGTGGAGGTGGGGGTTTACCCTTGCTCAGTTGCACACATGGTGTTTACTTCTTTAAGTCTGTTTTTTTTTTGTGGTCAGCACTGACAACTAATTAAGTTGGGGAATAATGGGTGGAGTTCTTCAAATGTGGCTTTTCTTGTGTTTTTTTTCAGTTTATTTGACAAAGTTGTATGAGACACAAGCATCTGAACTGAGCATTGTGGCTTTGCTACATGATTATAGCTTCTTTATAATTACAATATAATTATAGCCAACTTAATAAAACATTTAAAAGAAACTGATTGGATAAAATACTGAAGATATAAATAATGTCACAGTTGTTTGTTATTTACAAAGAAAAAAAAATATTTTAAAATTTCACAAAAAGATTTTACAATTGAAGGCAATGAATAATACCGATCCTATTAATAACATAAAATGGATATCTAGTTGGAAAATATGGATTTACATATCTTGAGCATATTTGAAAGCTGATTAAAAATTATGTGTTATTACAACGTTATCAGAAATAGAATATTGAATATACAATGATTCATGAAAACATGTGATCTTGGAAAGAATTAATTACTTTGAAGTTATATCCAAATTGTAAAATATGCATATGGATAGTCATTATATAATGTTATTAAGAAGCTATAATTATGACACACAAGCTACAATGTTCAACTAAAGAAGACAGTGTAAACAACCTGATTTCACCAATTGAATTCAACCCTATTTCATACATTGGATTCAACCAAAAACAGTTTGCAAAATCTACACATATTTCAACCAGATTTCTCCCATTGAATTCAGCCTGATTTCACCTATTGAATTCAACCTGATTTCACCGGTTGGATCCAACCAAAAACAGTTTGCAAAATCTACATGTATTTCAACCAGATTTCCCCCACTGAATTCAACCTGATTTCGCCGATTGAATTCAACCTGATTTCACCGGTTGGATCCAACCAAAAACGGTTTGCAAGATCTACACGTATTTCAACCAGATTTCACCCATTGAATTCAACCAGGTTTCAACAGTTGGTTTCAACATGATTTCACCGGTTGGATCCAACTAAAAACGGTTTGCAAAATCTTCACGTATTTCAACCAGATTTCACCGTTGGAATCAACCAGATTTCAAAGTCGCGTGCCTGCTGGGTCTATGCTTCCATTTTATAAAATATTGTTAGGAAACTAGTATAACGCTTGTTTAATCTGCCATATCTAATTTGCATATTGTCAGCGAGTTGTGTCAGCGAGTTAGTGTCAGCGACTTCTCTTGTCAGCGAGTTGCACGTACACCATTTTTTCCTTCCTACTCACGGACACGGGTGAGTTCACTGTTTCATACCAAATGATCCAGGGTATCACGGGTACGGACAATAACGGATACGGGTGAAGAAAAAAGGACAGGTGAAGTTCCTACTATAACCTTATGCACTTACAAATAGGAACATTTGATTAATGGAGAATATGGGTTGAAGGTATCATTGTGGCTCGGAGCTTGCTCTGCTTCAGATACATAAAAAAGTGCCAGAGTAACAAACAGTTCAAATATCAAAAACAGAAGACTGGAGCATAAAATACGAAAATTCATCTTAATATATTCATAATATAAGGTTTTTGTTTATCATTTTATGGAGTAAAATATGCAAACAGATCAAAACAGGTATGCATTACCGAATTTCTAAACCTCATACAAAATCCCGGAATACGGTATATGAGCAAATCGCCGACAAGACAACTCGCAACTCGCCGACAAATTTTAAATAAATTAATGTCACATTATTGCCCCATTTTTGTTATTCTTTTGCTAAAAAGACCTTACAATATTCAAATAATCATCTATGTATGTCTTCACAAATATAAAGCACATTTTTATTGTCAAAAGATGGAATACCCTAATACCCCTTTCGGTCTGTCAGTTCATTTCCAGGTCCTGTCAAGTGAAAATCAAAACAGAGATTGTGACAAAGATGCGGTATAAAATGGGGAGCCAGTGTAGTTTTCGAAGAAAGGGAGTACATGGCTTGTTCTATGAAGTCTAAAGACAATTCTACAAATGGTATTTTGAATCTTTTGGAGTTTAGCTATGCACATTAATCTTGGTTATGTGACTGATAAAAGTGCTTCCAGAATTGAAAATAACAGCTAGGTTCTTAACTATTTCACTGGGGGTGATAGAATTTCCAAGAAGCTGGGTGGGAAATTTTTGTATGAGGGACTCTCTGGCTTGTCTATCACCAATGATAATGAAATCTGTTTTCACAGGTTGAGTTTCAGTTTCACACCACCCATACACTTTTGAACACAGGTAAGGCACTCAGTAAGCTCAACAAAACTGGAATCAAAGTTCCTTTGATCAAGTGCTAGATATATTTGGGTGCCATCAGCGTACAGATGGTGGGTGACATTGAAACTGGAAATGATGTTACTGAGGGGGATTAGTGCATAGGGTAAAAAGGAGGGGACCTAGGACAGAGTCCTGGGGTACTCCAAAGGAGAGTGAGAATGCGTCTGAAAAGCTATTACCCAATTTAACCTTCTGTTTGCAGCTTGTAAGATAGGATTTGATCCACCTCAACACAGTGCCATCAGCCCCAAACCAATCCCTGAGGCATTTAAAAAGAATACTATGGTCAATAGTGTCGAATGCTGCTGAGAGGTCCAGTAATGAGAGTGCAATAGCCTTACCAGAGTCCATTAAAGCCGCAATATCATTTTGGATTTTAAGGAGTGGAATGTAATTTCCAGTAAGTAGATTGGATAACATTGGAGAACCCTTTACTATTAATGTAACTATTTAACTGTTTAGCCACTACTTTTTTCGATCAGTTTGGATATGAAACTAAGATTGGACACCAGTCTGTAATTTTTCATAAGATTTCTATCTAGGCTAGAGTTTTTAGAAGCGGGGTGACACAGGTGGTTTTGACGCAGTTTGGGACACCCCCTTCTTTGAGCGAGTAATATATGATATTGGTAATTGGAGTGACTAGGATGTCCACACACTCTTGTAGCTAGTGAAGTTTGTAACGGGTCCAGATCACAATTTGGTAGGAGAAGAATTTATGATTTTGAGGAGATAAGCAGATATATATATAGATTAAAGTTTCCAGTTGGATATTATCATGAAAAGAATAAATCTGAATCCAGTGTAAACCTTTTTTTCAAGTGTTAATGCTCTAAAACGGACAAGCAAAACCCACATTTTTACTTTAACCAAGCCTTACCATATTCCGTTTTCTAGGTGCCGCCGTTTTCTATGGTTTTGTAGAGGATATTTCGTTTGGTATAATGTAAGCCTGAACAACATCGGGTATGACGTAGGCGTGTGGTTATTTGGTGAGCGAAATTATAAGGTAACAGCAACAGCACCCAAGGTGTACAACGTTACTTTGGAGTAATTTTGTTACTATGGCAGACATAACAAATTTGTTCAAAGCTACAATCAAAACTGTGAAGGCACGGCAGAAAGCACAGGGATTTGTTTATCCAGTAGATAAAAGCATCTTGGGCGGAAAGCATAAGACAGAATTTAAAGTCACTTCAACAGAAGTGGTATGCAAAAACTGTTTTCCGTTGTACACGGGTTGTAGTTATTCTATGAATGTCATAATACTGTATGTGCATTCGGTTTAGAAAGCTGTCTAGCAATACGTTGGCTATCAATGTGAAATTTATGGAATTTTTGTTTAATTGGTCATTATTTGTGCTCAAATTGTTTATAGCAGTGGTTATTTAGTGATGTTGGAGCCCAACTTAGGAGTCAGCCCATCTTAAGATGGGCTATAGCCCAACTTAGGATCCTAAGTTGGGTAGCCTATCTTAAGATGGGCTAAGCCCATCTTAAGATGGGCTAGAGCAGATTAGCCCAACTTAGTAAACTCAGGAAATGATTTTAAAACTAAAATTTAATATTAACCAGCTATTTTAATATTAATTTATTAAGTCACACTCCAATGGTGGTTTTAATCATGAAATTGAATATAACTATGCTAGTTTATTTAAATACTTATATTTCAATTATACAGTAGTTTTAATGATTTTAAAACTAAAATTTAATATTAACCAGCTATTTTAATATTAATTTATTAAGTCACACTCCAATGGTGGTTTTAATCATGAAATTGAATATAACTATGCTAGTTTATTTAAATACTTATATTTCAATTATACAGTATATATTTGTGAAATATTATTTAAAATTTGTTGTGCTTATCTCATCTGAAGATTTGGGAACAGGTATTAGCCCAACTTATAATTTGCACACAGAATTTTTTTTTGAAATTTAAATATTTACTTATTTTTCTACTTAAATGTTACTTCTTTTCTTTACCTCATTATGCAGTGATAGTATTAATGTTAATTCTCTTTTTGTTTCAAGACATTGCCTCAGTTAATCTGACAATTGGTGGGTCAGTAGGTCATAAGGTATCTATTATTCAACCATTGCTTTCAACTTGATTTGTTTCACTTGTGGGGAGTGATTAGGCAACTGGATTAGATTGTGATATATCTATTGTTTCAACATTCCTTTTAAGTTGATTTGTTTGACTATGTGTGTGGATTTGGTAACTGGATTAGTCTTAGAATTACCCCTCATAGGTTTGATAGAATTAAGCCTCAATATATTTAGAGATTACTTTGATGTTGATTTGTTTCACTTTATGATTTGGGGTATTCCCTATTGTGTACTTCACCCACCCCAAGGAAACAAATCAACATCAATAGAATGTTGAAACAATAGGCACAAATCCAATTAAGAAATCATTGCAATGAAAGACAATGAAATCGACATCAAATAAATATTTCAATGCTTTCAAGGCTCAGGAAACACAATTCATTTTAGTTTTTGCAATTAAATACTTTTTGTTGAGGTTAGATAAGGTGAACATATTTATATAAAATAAAAAAGAAGTACAAATTATTTCTGTACAAGGGTCAGTTAAGTTTATCAATGTTAATGTAATCTTTTTTATGAAAAAATAATTTACTTGCAAATAGTTTATATTATATTCAACATAAAAATCATTCTTGAATTTTATTATCTTAAGTTGGGCTGATATGCTCTAGCCCATCTTAAGATGGGCTAGCCCATCTTAAGATAGGCTACCCAACTTAGGATCCTAAGTTGGGCTATGGCCCATCTTAAGATGGGCTGACTCCTAAGTTGGGCTCCAACAGTGATATCGGTCTGGCATACCCGATGGCTGCATGTGTATCCTTGATGGATGGGTTTTCGATATGACAACGTAAATGGAGAATGATGAGTATCCAAACGTATGTAACCAAAATGATCAGAAATATAATAAAATTAAATCCACGAAGTCATGATTCAGTGTGACTGCATATTCATTCTTAAATATTGTAAAAACGTCTAAAAATGAGACTGAGTTTATAGTGTAAGTGATTGAAAACGTGAATATATCGAAAACCCGTACATTGGCTATATACAAGATCTATATCACTTAGAAATCATGGACAACTCAGACCTTTGACAACTCGGCCCCGCCAACTTGGACCCATTTTGATGCAAACTGTGCCTCTTCTTACACTTATCCCCACCTAGATGTGGTTACTTCGGCTCTACTTTACTTGCGTGTAGAGCCGTGGCACGACCTCACATAAAACTGGAGATTTGCATAAAACACATATTTCATACAGTTACATGCAACTGTTCCCACAACTATTTTGTTACATTCCTTCAGTATGTTCACAATTAAAAACTATGAACAGTGATACCTAGATTATTAAAATCCATCCATAAATTTATAAAGATTTTTATATCAAGTTGAATTTCTGAAAGAATGGGGCCGAATTTGGATTTACATGCAACTCGTGACAACGGCATCTCATGACCAACAACTCATACACAAACATTTAATAAGAATAAACATTATTACATGGGATTTTCTAGCAATATTTTGCTTTTAATAAATAGAAATGCTGCTTGAAAAGTGATTATTTTATGTAAGAACGTCTGTGTAGTTAAAGGTCTAAAAGATAAAATACTTCAAATTTTCACACTTCCATGGGGTTTCCTAGCAATATTGTAGTGAAATGTACCGGTGACAGGAGACTCTATGGACACTGGAGTGTTAGTTCGACCCATCTGGAATCCAGGCAGTCATTTAAATACGTTGTAGAGCAGTACATATGACAACGTCTGCAGAAAGCACCCAAATCTTTAGAACACAAACAACACTCGGAGAATACTAAAATGCATACTCCACCACAGATGCCCGTAATTCCCAGAAATCCCGGAAATCTGTGATTCACTACAATATTATAAAATATGCAAATTAGAAAACATGAAAAGACAGAACTTCATCGGGTATCCTAGCAATATTTTAACAATTTGCAAATTAGAAAACGTGAGGAGACAACTCCGTGGGGTATCCTAGCAATATTTTAAAATCAAAATATGCAAATTAGAAAACGTGAGGTCATGGAATTCCATGGGGGGGTTTCCTAGAACTATTATAAAATAAGTTATGTAAATTAGAAAACATGAGGAAACAGAACAGTGAGAACACTGTGGGGTTTCCCAGCAGTATTTGAGAATAAAATCTATAATATGGTCCAAACGTCTATAGAATACCTGTTGGGCAAAAATAGGGGGTCGAACCATCTTTAAAAAATTTTATCTTGGGTACGAGTTGTTGGTCACGAGCTGCCATGGTTACGAGATGCTCGTATCCCCAAATTTGCATAGATGGGTCCAAGTTGGCGGGGGCTGATCGAGTTGGTGAAAGGCCGAGTTGACCAGTTTCCACTGGTAGCATACCCAATGGCTATGTACATTACATAAATATCACTGCTAACGTATCCAAATTTCCATCACTTCTTCTTCAGCTCTTTTCTGACCGTTATTATCAAAATGTAACAATTTAATAACCAAGTTATTCTGTCTACGAACGGAGCTATTTCACAGTACAATCCTATACCAAGCCCAATAATTTTATCCAGTGAATGATCCTTGGACCATTTCTGACTACTCGAAAAATTTCCTTAAAACGTAATTCACATTGCCTTAGGTACAGACCTGTTGAGTATGCTGTAACTGGTTTTGTCCCAGTTTAGGGTGCCAGTGTGACCAAATTTTCTTGTGGTGGTTTAGTGTTTTATCAGCCCATCAAGCAAGTATTAAATGTGTGTTTTAATGAAAGTTTTTTTTAATTTATATGCAAATTTGGTTACAACAAACCAGTTGCTATTGCTTAACTTTGATGGATGTATTGATAGTTGTTGAAAAACAATAATTCTTATTCTGTTTTAATGGCAAAAATAAATAAACACATAATTGGCCAAAATTACAAATAAGGTTGAAAATATGATTACTTGCCATAATTACCTTTTTGCACTGACAATAAACACACATGAGTGTCAAAAAGGCTGCTTGTAGCAATAGCAACTCCATCAAGTCTGATCTAGGTGCATATTTTCATGTATCAATTGTATTTATGTACTTCTGCTATTATTATTGATACATGTATCCATGTTAAATGTGAAAGACCAGAGCAAATTGGTTCATTAGGATTGAAATAAATGAATTTGAAATGCTAGTATATTATTTTTATGTGATATTAACAAGTAGCAAATTGATTCCTTAGCAATTGACACAAACACAATCTTAAGTGATGTTTTTAATCTGCCCTATATTTTAATATTTTCATCTTCGAAATATCCATGTAGCTCTATTCTGTATTTTTCAAATGTATATAAAATTCCATTCAGTAAATGCATCTTACATGGAAAATATATTTGAAAAATGTTTACAACTATCAGACATTTTTTAAACATGAAAACTCCACAGATCATCATGTAAGAGATGGCCACATCATCTTTACAAAAAGAGGCAACTGGTCAAATGGCGAACCATCAAGTGTGATATTTTGAAATGGTGCACAGTGCTGAAATGGCCCATAACATAAACAACAAGACAAAAAGTGTTTCAGTCTACATGATCAAGCTGCATACCCATCGAAGACCCACTGGAATTTATGAAAGTCTGCCAACAGGAAGAAATTCTGAATCAGATACATCATAAAGCTGGCCTAGAACAGACAGCCACTTATCTAAGTACTAACATTGCCCATTTTGAAAAGTAATGAAAAAATAGCACGAGCCTGCCTAGATATTGTATTTAATAAATGTTAGGTAAAGAGACATTTGAGTCAAAACAGAAGATATAACAAAGCTGGCATTATTATTGAGTACTTCCCCAGATGTATAAACATTGGTGAAGGCATTTGCACACATAAGTGACAGTTATGCAGTGGGTTGATTTATGATATGGGTTGATTTTTTAGTAATTGTTTGGTGCATGCATGGCGCACTGTTGGACCACAAGATGACAAATATCCAAGTAATTTGTGTGTAATAACGACCCAGTAAGCATTACTAATGGTTGCAAACATTTGATTGCAAAGGTTTCATTTAGATTCCAAAATGATGGGTACAAAACCCATTTATAATAGAACGTCATTTCTGAAACGTTAATGACAGATGTTTGCAAAATGGTACAGATGAAACATTTAAAATAGTTCAATATTGACTTTCATGAATTGTGGCATAGCGTGAGTACCCATCTCTTCACTGAAGTTTAGCAGCAGTGAGTTAGGTTACTACTTGGATGGGTGGCCGTCTGAGTTCTAGTTCAGGTATGGGATGTATAGTTCAACCTGTAAAGAGAAACCACTTGGGGAAAATTCCAAAAGTGGTTGCTCTTCGCAGGTGGTTGCTCCTCGCAGGTTCGGTTATGATCATCACGGGTATGAGTAATTTATACTTAAAGACATATCTCTATGTAAACATGTTTATTATTTCATGTACAACTACTGATTTTATTAATATACAAGTAAAAACTACATATATTATAATCACTTTTACAAATACAAATACAATCATGTATATACATCTTGAATTAACATTTTGTGCAAAGTTTTGTCTTTTAAAAAAGTCCTTGATTGATCCTTGCTTTGTTTTGCTTGACAAAACCATCTGTTTTCATTTTACAGTCAAATGCTTGTACAGAATATCACAGGCCTCTTTAAAGTCTTTTAAGAGTGAAATTAGGAGTTTCTTTTAAAACAATTGAGGAAAATATATATCTATTAAAAATAACAGTGGTGACTACTTACGTCAAATACATGGATATATGATTATTGGGCAAAGTTATTCTAAATTCCTTAATTGTAACACAAAGTGGAATTTTTGGGATGAAAACGGTAGTTGCTCTTCACAGGTTCAGAGCTCCTGTGGGACATAAAAGGAGTGGTAGCAGGTTGCAGGTGGCGGTTGCTCTTCGCTGGTTCAAATTAGTGTAAAATACCTTGGTGGTTCTCCAGGGTGGTTGCTCCTTGCAGATGGTTGCTTGAATTTTTTTTGTCACCAGACTTTCATAAATTCTAGTTCACTACTTGTGTCTGTGATGACTTTGCAGCTTGCACATGTAGACCAAAACACTCTTCGTCCTTGTTGTGTAAACATTTGGTAAATGTTTTCAGTAAAAACTGTTTTAGAGAGAATGTTTATAATTTTTTTTTAAATGTTACCATGTCAACGAAATCCTTGGAAATGTTTAATAACCCCAGAGATAGGGTTTTAAAACATTTTCTAAATTTTTCAACCTTTTAAAAAAGTTTCTAATGTTTATAGGAATATATATGTGTATAATTTTAGTAATATCGAGTTTCATTTAATGTTTCAACTTCAGAATTAATTATTTAATGATGTTTATAAAAATTCATAAAATAAACAGTTTTTTAATTCAGTTATGTTAATAAAATGTAGAGTTGCAGTTGGTTTTAATTATCAACAACCAGTTTGTTGATTTCAGCTAATAACTGATTATTAACAGATTTTTAAATTGTGAAAAATTTCCTGAAAAACTACCAGTGAAGCACACAGCTTCATCAGTTTAGTAAATCTGTATTATACTTTTTGCTAATAACAGCTAAGAAGGTTAACATAATGTGTTATTCCATCAGATTTCTAGTCATTTATAATCTCAAAGAATATACTATTTAATGTTTAAATGAAAAATTACATAAATATTTATATTAAATGTTAACGATTGTTAACAGTCATAACCAGTTGCTGGTTTTTATAACAAAACCAGCTAGCAACCAGATAAAGTGGTTTTCTATTTACAACCTGAAAAATCAATTTCATTATTTATACTTCAAGCACAAAATATTGATAAAAATATTTAGAGAAAAACATGCTTTGCAGAGGAAATACACTGTTCATATGTTTCATTTGTTCATATGGACCATTGCATTGTGAATTTACAGTAACAGGTCTTACGTATTATCAGACAGATAGCAATGTCAAGATTTGGTGGGGTTTTTTTTATCGCCACTTTCAAATTGGATTAGAGCTGTCTTTCCTTTGAAAATTTTGATGATTTAGTTTGGTTACTTAAGGTCTTACTGAGTCTGTATTTTTTTTGTGTTAATCATTTTTAGGTGGACCATATCACTAAATTAAGAGATTTCTTGCTAGAACATCGAAAAGATTATATCAATGCCAGTGGGTGAGTTGTTTTGAGTTGTGTCCTTAAAAAATGAAGTGTCTGACTAAAGTTTACTTTTTTTGAGGCAATATAAAGCTTGGAGTATTTAAAGGGAAAGATATTAGTTCAGTTAAAAGTGTTTTAAACACAAAAATTTAAAAGAAAACATAGACATCGGACATTATATGCTGATATATGTCACAGCATAATAATTAACTTGTAACTGAATATGTTGAAATGTAAAAATATTAATGCATTGTGAAACTGATTTATAATTACAATAGTAGTGTGTGTTAATTTAGAACTATCCACATGTTGATAACATCTTTTTAATGACGAAATACTTAATGCGACAGGGCATTGCTACAAGAAAATGGAAGACTAGCAGACTCTGATCGAGACAGGATAGATAATGATGCTGAAAAGTTTATGAAAGTCTGCCATGAAGCTATCAAAAATTTTAAGACACAAGGTAAAATAATGTTCAAAGCAATGACCCAAAGCAGTGTTAAGTGGATTACATTGTCACATTTTGATACAAAAGCTACAGTTCTTTCATTCGTGGAAATCATTGTCATATAAATGTAATTGTCCTGATTCATCAAGATTTAAAGCTACAGATTTCAGCTGTATGTTTTTCTTGATTTGTCACATAATGAAGAAACAAAACCATTTTTAAACAAAAAATTTGTGTTGTCAAAATTTGTCTCTGGGTAGTCAAAAATCTAGAAATTTATTTCAGTGAGTATAATTTGTTGAAGTAATGAAAATTGTTTCCTGGTGATATTATAATTATGGTGTTTACTTCTTGATGTAATATTAAAACCTGATTGCCGTTGAAATTTAATTCTTGTTAATTTTTTCAAAATTAAAAATGAATGCATTTTATTCTAGTTGACATCCACTTATAATGCAGTATTCAGCTCAGTTTGACCATTTTAATTCAGAGGCTTTTGTATATTTTATTCGGTTTGATGTATTATTTTTAGCCCAGAGAGATAAAGTTTTACCCCAGGTGAGACAACATAGAGATGCTGTGATTGGGCTGATACAAGGGTACCTGAAAGGTTTGCCCTTCTGTTTACTTAAAAATAGGTTAAAAATGCCATATTGAAAGGCAGGTGCTTTCAAATTATATGACAGCTGGAGCTCTTGATCTTCTTGAGTTAAAAATTTTCAGATGTTTCGTTTAAGACTCAGAAAGAGTAGTGATGTCATTTTTGAAATATATTATAATCTACAAGTAATAATTAAGCGGCCCGTCAGGGACGCTTATTTGTTTTCACCGAAGTTCGACTGATCGCCGCCGCTGCCGGATTATGGTCTCCCTTGAATAACTTCTTAGCCTTTCAAATATTTCTTCCCTTCTTATCTTTCTTTAAAACTATAGGGGCGGGAAAAATTTTTGAGATACTTTGCGCAGACCTTAAGCTTTACTTAAGGTAACCTTAAGCATACCTCCAAAACACCTCGTCATTGCGTTTCGGAAAAAACCACACACACCTGTGCTATAAAATTTATCGGGTACATTCTAGACCAAATTTCCAAGGTCGGAAAGGATTTTCTTATCAATTGGACCATAGATGCCTGAATGAGAGGCGTTTTATTTTCGTAAATTTTTTCAAAATGGGTACTTGGTCTGTATCTCAAAAACGGTCAGGATTTCGGTGTTTTGTTGGAATAACTTATTCAGCTACTTTTTGATAATCTTTCACATGCCGAAGTTTTAGCCCTGTATCTGCAATTTTAAGGTCACCATAATGTCAAAAAACGGGGTTTTAGCCCTCCAGTTCACTTAGTTTTTCACTTTTTTCAACCAAACTTGGCACATATATTAAGATTTTCCAAAGGAATATCCTGACTTTATGGTGACCTTAAACTCAAAATGTTAATGGACATTTGGCCTGCTTAAAGTCATCAAATTGGAGTAAAATGCTCTGGCTCCTTTCTTTTTCCATTTTTTATATCGAAATTATCACTGGTATTAAACTAGATAAAAATAATACTTATGGTCACCTTAAACTCTCAGTATGAATGGAGTTGTAGCCACCTTAAAGTGAAATAAGGGGGTTTTCAGCCTCCAAGTATCTTATTGTTCGACTGACCTCAGTTAAACTTTGCACCTTATAAAGGATGGAAAACCAAAGGGTTATCCTGACTTTAAGGTGACCTTAAACTGTTAATATAATTTTGGCCCCCCTAAAGTCATAACATTTGAATAAAGCCATCAGCTAAACTTTGTACACTTATAAAGGATAACAAAAGGGACATTCTCATTTTATGGTCACCTTAAAGTCGCAATATGGATGAAGTTATGGTCACCTTGCAGTGAAATTATGGAGTTTTTAATCTCCAGCTATCGTATTGTTCAGCAGAGCTCGGTTAAATTTGTACACTTTTAAAGATGACATTAGGGACATTCTTATTTTCTTTCCACCTTGGAGTTCCAATACAAGTACAGTCATGGCCATCTTGACGTGAAAATGAGGATTTTCAGCCCCTAACTGATTTACTGTTCAGTAACATCAGTTTAACTTGACATTGATTATACTAAAGTAAGATTTTGTATAACATTTCACTTAAAATTCCTGTATTTAAGAGGCTTTGGCCATCTTAACATGATAAATATATACTTCTTGCTCCCTCCTCATTTATTTTAACACTTTTTAAAACCACACCTGGCATATGTATGCTTAAAAATATTTATGCTGTCTGGCAAACCTAATCTCTTAGTGTTTATGAAGTTATGACATCTTCAAAGAAAAAAATGAGCTATTTATGATGCACTGATGTGGTTATTAACATATTGCAACTGATCAGTGTTCACATAATATAAATTCCCAATTTTAGGCAGATTAAAAAAAAAACACATTCTTCTGATTCCATTCATTTGGAAATGTGGGGATATAACTTTTCCTTTTTGGGAAAAAAAGCTTCAATTGATTCAACTTTTGTTTTGTAGAAGGAGTTGATGATCTAGCTACTTGTTCACATAGACTATATAAATTCGTCAAATGTATACACCTGACTTCTTTTACAATATAAGATGCTTGAAAAAAAAACACTTTCTCATAAACAGTTTTTCTTGTACAGCATTTTATGTATCTCCAGCTGAGTGGAAATGAATGACTTGTCCTTTTCTTCTTCCTTCCCAACTCTGTTGTGTGATATCTATCAAAAGGCACATTCATGGAAAATCTTTCTATGCAGAAAGAACCCCCCCAACTCCCCTTTAGTGCACACAAAAAGCAAGTGGAAAAAAGAATGGCCTCAGTGGGGGAAGTGGGGGGGTTCATGGAGGGAGATGATAGATAGAGATATATATATGTGTGTGTGAAGCAAAAGTGGAACAAAAAAAGGTGGAATATTTATGCTGTTCTTTTGGGGTACGGACACTTCGTACCGGGAGATTTCGTACCGGTACATTTTGTACTGGGACATTTCGTACCCAGCCTAGGACATTTCGTACCCAAATATTTTAAAAGGGAAACAACACATCCAGATAACATTTTATTAAAACATATATGTAACATAAAGATTGAAAACGTATATGGACTTCATAATATGCACATATCAACTTCAAAGCACAAGAATAGAGTAATGAATCATAAACTTCCAAGCACTACTATAGAGTAATGCACCATCACACAAATATATGACTTATAAGCACTAATTTAAAAGGAATATACAAGTAAACAAGAAGAAGCTAAGCTAACATTTATTTACAGAATTCAATGAAAAAAGTAGTACAAAGCAGAATGAGATTGTAGTAAAGTGCATTATGCCAGCCTTATTTTATGTCCAATTGCTCTCAAGAATTCGATCATAGTTTTGTCACCACTAGCTCTTTGCTGGGACAAATACTGCAGCCTTTCCTGCAGATCTTTGGTCTGTCTTTTCACCCTCCCAGCAGAGCTTTATGCCACCTCTTGTAGTTCTAATAACTTCCATGATTTCAATTTATGGTGTTCTACACTGGCTTGCATCCCTATATATACACTTACTGCCTGCTTAATTGAACTGCTCAGGATATACTTTGAATTTGAATAAAATCCATTCTTAAAACCTACTCCTGAGTATATTTTAAAGGGCCAGACAAATCTTTGACGTCTGTGACATAATCCAATAACCCCACAGTTCAAAGGGAAACAGTTACCCCCTATTTCCATTGATGTGTACAGGTAATCTTAATTACAATCAAGAAATAAGAAATCTAAAAGGGGGATTAACTGTGTGTAATTTTTCTCTTAGTAAGTATATGTAATTAATTTTACTACAAAGAGCTGGGTTTTGTAATTAAACTTTGGATTGAACTTAATAACAGTGTTTATTTTAGTTAAAAATAAAAATACTGGGCCCCTTTTTTCCCCTTTTCCAAAAACTGTGGGCCCCTTTTTTCCTGGGCCCCTTTTTTCATTAGTTTTCATATTCAAGAAATGTAGAATCAAAATGCACACAAATGGGGCTTGAATTGTGTGACAAAGCATATAATCACTTCTATTCTAGTGTCAGATTAACCTGAATTGTTTAAAAACATGTTTGGCTAAATAATACTTATTCTGTTTGACAAGAGTTCCAGTTTTACATCCTCATATCTAATTTGTTATATTTGGGATTACAGTGACTATTGTTCCATAGTGAAAGGCTTTGCTTGGGCTATTAGTCAAACTAATTGAGGGATTTGACATCCTCTTCATGATTAATATTAGAATTGTTTAAATTTTATATTTGAAAAGTAATTTTCGAATGATAATTGGCATTTTTAAGTTTTGGGTACGAAATGTCCTAGGTTGGGTACGAATTGTCCGGTACGAATTTTTCTGGTACGAAATGTCCCGGTACGAAGTGTCCGGGTACGAAATGTCCTACACCCGTTCTTTTGAATGTATATTGTTTTCTTTTCTTTTACTTTCTTCCATTTCACTTAGACTTCTACATTTAATTAATTTTAGCTCAAGTGGGAAATGAATTTTTGAAACTTTAATGCATTCAAATTCCTGAAGTGATGCACTAAATCACTTATAACTTGAAAAGTATTGCGTTCACAGCATTTTCTTAAAATATGTTATTAGGCTACTTTTTCCACAGCTACACCAGGTCCAGTAACTTGTTTGGTCTTAATTTTGTGCATTATTGAAGTGTGGAATGGATCATGATCTCCTACTCTTATTCCTAAGCCTAGATTTTTAATTTCAGTTGCTAAATCATTCATAAATATTGCAATATATAAACTCATACTTTTCTTTTCCAATAAATCCAGTAACATTTTTCTAGCACTATAGCTTGACTTGTTTGTAACTTGATTTTTCTTGTAAGCAATAACTCTGAAGCAAAATCAGTAACTTTTGAACAAAAAGTCTAACACACTTTGGTTCACTGGATTTTATTAGTGGTTTTGTTAAGTTTTTAGTTGAAGCACAACCAGTAATTTTAAACAATAGTTCTTAAGCATCTTAGTCCACTGCATTCAATTAGTGTTTTATACTTAAGTCTGATACTAATGACATTTTGAACATAGCGTAGTTCTGTGGTCAGTGTACCCTTTCACTTGAGACCTCTTCTCTGAGAACATTACCAAAGAATGTAGGACATACAGAATCCGGGAAAAAAATGCCTCCTGGACAAAATGCCTCACAGAAAAAAAATGCCTCCTGGAAAAAATGCCTCCTAGAAAGAATGCCTCTTGGATATTTTGTGACTAGGAAAAAAAGGCTCCCGAGAAAAAAAAGTTATTTCAACTTGTAAACTGTTACATATGAAACCTATAACGTATAATATCAAAAACATGTTAATTTCAGATATGTACAGTCAAAACCAGAATGTACAATAACGTGAAGTACAAATTACAAATATCTTCTTGAAAGGGTATCCCTTCAGCTGTACTCTGGAGTCAGTTTAAAAGCAGGATTTATGGCTGTGAGGTTTCTTGATGAAATAGTTGTGGCCTTTATGGCTTACAATATGCATTCTTATCAAATTACAACATAGGTTATCCCCTCTGTAAGGAGTTGATCGCAGTTAGATGCATTAGGAGGGGCAGAAATGTAATTACAAGAAAAACACGACACCTGTCATAATGGAAACCAGGGATGAGCAGCCAGCCAAAAGAGTGAGAATCACCAGCAAAACCTTACAAGAGAAACTTACATACCTTTGTACAGCTAAGCAAAATGGGTAAAAGACTGTATTTTTGACAGGCATTGGCGACTATAAGACTCAAGTGGAAAAAATGAAGATGCCTCTGAAGTTGTAATGTGAACCTGTAGTGTTATAATACTTGAAAGAACTTTTTTTTCTTAGGAGGTATTTTTCCTGGTCACAAAATATTCAGGAGGCATTCATTCTAGGAGGTATATTTCCTAGGAGGCATATTTTCTAGGAGGCATTTTTTCCAGGAGGCATTTTTTCCGCGCATCGGACATACATTCTTTTGAGAAGTATATTTCACACCTACAATTTCTCTTCTGCCAAGCTGTGGTCGTTCCTTCATTTGTTAAATATGGTAACATACACAATGCAATAAACTTTACATATTCTATTCCTTGTGATGCATATCTTCACATCTTTTACGGCTTACTTCACACTTTTTCATCAGGGCCGCTTCGTTTTTGTCAGCAAAAACTTTTTTCTAGTTTATGATTTGTTTATTCCATAACTCTCACTATTTTCACAAAAGAAGGAAGCGATAGAGGAAATTTAAGATAGAAGCTGAAATTCCACTACATGCGACTTAGCATCATCAGCAGTCATTTTTTGTATGCATAATGTAGAATTAATTTGTACCCAAAATTGATCAAATAAATTTAAAATACTAAAACTTTGCTGTGAGGCTTCCTTATTTATTAAAAATTCAAAGTTATTTTCTGTATTTTAGCTGTTTGTAATATCTACAGTGAGCAGAGGGCCATCAGAGTGAAACGGGTGGTGGACAGGAAACGCATGTAAGGGACCAAAGTAAAATATGCCAAAATTTCTGTAATAAACAATTGGGTGCAATGTATTTTTCAAAAGTGGGAAGTTTATAAGAACATAAAGCACTGGTATAAGATTTTTAACACAAGTACCTCACAGTGTTCAATTAATCTCACTCTCTAGTATTTTGGGGGGGGCTTTCTTATGCTGGGTGTCAGCAGTAACAAATCTTGGCTGTATAAAGAGGAGAAATGTAGACCATTTTCTAGATCTTGTTCTTTAAGGTGTTAGGTGCTTTTCACTTATTTAAACCAGGCTTAACAGTAGGTTTCTCACTTTCAACTGTAAGCCCATAAAAGACTGAGGTTATTGTTGTCACCTTTGCCATCTTTCAATAGGCTTATTTGATTGCAAAAATTTGAGGAGTTTTTGCTTTCATTGTTGAGTTATGTTTGTATGGTAACTCTCAGTGTTTCTACAATTTTTCTGTCCAATACATGACTTGTATACTTGGTATTAAGTATAACAGGCAGCATGTTTTTCATTAGGTACCTTATGTTCAGGAATTTTACTGAAAACATTCCTCAGTGGTAAAACCCAATAGAATACACATAATGCCTTGTACATACAAATAGCGTGAGTTGTTGCTGCAAGCTGAAGTACTGGACAGTTTTTTTCAATACAAGATAATGTACGTCGTGCTGAGATTTGTAACTGGACAAAGTCTGGCACAGACTTTTACTGTGGTAACACTTTTTCAAATATTATTTTGTTATTTTTAAAAACAAATTTTGTGTTGGTGGTACTAGCAAATACTACTGTGAAATTGTTCAGAATTCTTGGTTTAATGTTTGGTATCTTTATAAGCTAGCCAACTGTGATCCAGTTCAATCCAACTGTGATCCAGTTCAATCATTAAACCAACACTTTCAAAACCAGTAAAAATACAGAAATCTACCATATTAACTTGTCACTAAAAAACATCCATAGATACTATGGGAGAAGGTCACCATATTCTCAATAAAATGTAACTTTTATTAGTCAGGTGAAAATACATAGACTCTTGGACCATGTTGTTGAATGTTTTTCGGAATTTGACTTTCAGATGTTTGAACTAGATTTAATTTTCAGGGCATTCAACGAGTGAAGTTAGTCTATCAAACTTCTAAAAACATCGTCCCAGCATTACAAGTCAATGGCTTTCACCAACTTTTCATAAAAATAGTCATACCCACAAATATTGGAGTTTACAAGATTTAAGACAACATATTGTAGTAATATTGCGATAACGCTTTTCAGATATGCTCGAAGGTGAAGTCTGAAAATATGGTACAATTTATCAATCATCAAGTGGAATTCTACAAAAAGCTATGCAAAGTAAACTGTTTTATTTTGAAATTTTACTGAATATACTATTTGTATTTCTGAAATGTTGAAAGAAGTAGAATATTTACATTAGATATGACAAGACTATGAATGATTTTGTTGAGAGGGAAGCATAAAATACACTCTACAGTCTTCCCATTCCAAACAGCATCAGTTTTGGCGCAGAATATTATTTTAAAATCATTCATGAAAAACAATAAACTACCATATTGGTCACAAATATGACCAGTTTGCAGATTCAAACCCAGCCATAGTTCACAGGTCATATGCAATAGGTCAATCTCAAGGTCAACTCTAATGTGGCCCTGTGTCAGGGTCAAAGGTCATGTCTGAGGTTTGCGATGCCAAGACACAGAAATATACATATTGGGAGATTTTATTATACATGTTAGTACACAAGAAGGCTCAGAGCCTTTAAAATTTACATTTAGGAAATTTTAAAAGCCCCAAGCCCAGCTAGAAGTTAGTAGGAATGACACAGGCAAATGTAGAGGGGATGATAGAAGGGGCCTGAGATGCATTTTGTTATCAAATGCTAGGGTGGCCCCTGATCGTCAAAAAGTATGAAAACCATGGGGTCTCAGTGGGATGTTGATCTGGGATACGACTTTCTTGAGTGCATCCTTAACATGAGTGTCAATAACCTGCCCATAGGGCAAAAAACTATTGGCAAAAAGGGGGGCTGAGGGTGGGAGAATTCTGGAAGCCAAGAGGGCCCTAAGGGCCTTGACTGGACATAAAAAGTGATTTTGAATGGTTGGGAGTTGTACTGTGTGGTGGGATCTGTGATGCTGAAGAGTTTTAGTCCACTTAGTGACCATATGGACCCCTGGGGGCCCAAATATAATATCTTGTCTGGTGAAATGATAGTTGGGATCAAATTTAGAGGCACTGTGAGGGGCAATGTTGGACATGCGGAAGAATCCATAGAATGCTGTAAGGAAGATGGCCCTGTATAAGATTGGGTCAGCTAAACTATCGCATGCCAGTGAAATTCTATACAATGTATGGACATCAAAAACACCCCTAGGGGTGGGGGAGAATTTGAAATTGATTGAAATGCTGCGCAGGAACCTAGCAATGGCCTCGTGTGCCATAAACTCAGTTCATACCATAAAACTGGGCCTGAGCATGGACTGATGATATGTAATTTCTGATGACCTTGGGAGAAATTGCATTTTCATGTAAGTATTGCAAAAATGCCAAAATGTTATGCAAAGATATCTCAATAGGGAGTGCCATATACACTAGAAATGCTATGAATGTTCTAAAGTGGGTGGAGTGAGCTGATCTGGTGGAGGATCTGTAAGCCACCTCTATCTGAGACCATGCCGCCTTCAGGAGTCTCCTTGAAGCAGAGGATGACCCTGAAATTATATATGAAGGAGAAGGTTAAGATACTGCTCAGGTATTCGCCTCCATTGGTAATTATTCTGCAAATGCTGAAAGAGAGAATTGTTAATTGGTTTATCCGAATAGATTCTAGAAAGAAGATCGTCTATGTCATTTTTGCTACCAGCTATAAGCTGCACCTGAAGGTCGATATCATACGTAGCCATCAGAAGCCATACATTGCGTATGCAAGCTGCCAAGAAAGAGTCCTTAGTTTTGCTGGTCTGAACTACTTGTACTACAGCTAAATTATCACAAAAGAGCTTCACAGCCGAATGAGCCCAATCAGTGGCCCATAATCTAAGGGCCACTACCACATTCAACATTTCAAGGTGCACAATTTTGAGAGTCTTGCCAATAATGGGTGAAACGTACACTTGTTGGCCCCATACTCCACCCAGGCCAGTCAAGCAGGCATCAATGTATAGTGTTCTGTTTTCTGGGATTTCAGGCTTATCTATGTACGTGACCCCATTGAACTTTGGCAAAAAAATAAAAAACCATTGCAAATCTCTGTGAAACTCTTCAGTGAGGGGGATTCTCTTTGCACCATGATTGTCTCTAAATAACTTTAACATTCTATAAAAAAAGATCCGGGAAGGCCTGACACACTTATGAAGATAGAGGAGTTTATCTAATAGTGATTGAAAGCCCCTCTTGGTGAGGCATTTCTTATCTTTAATTTGCCCACATTCTATGTGTATGGCTGCCAACTTCTCCTGGTCAGTACTCAAGATATTTGATTCAAGGTCAATGTTGATACCCAAGCAAGTAATAGCTTTAGCAAGAGGCGTTCTCTTATCTGAATTCATGGGGAGACCGAGTCTAACAAGCAAGTCCGACAAGTGATGAAAAGCAGTGTCCGCTGCCTCTTCTGAAGTGACCAGTATGTAGTCATCGATATATGGGAACCTCTTGTAGCCCTCGGCTTGCATGAAATGCGCAATTGCGTCAGAGACAAGCTAGAATGCAGCCGCCCCGATTGACCAGGAGGAAAAGATAGGTCAAGAATAACCCTATGTTTACTGTTATTGTCCTTAGGCCGGGTCAGAAGGGGGGAGCAGTGAACCAGATGCTTATCTTCGTCCCTAACTGCACCCAAAATGGCCCCAAGATCCCTTTCCTTATCCAGGTACTGAGTGACTGCTCCTGGGTACTGTAAGGCTGAGTAATGGTTTGTAACCTCGCCTCCACCTAACTTCTTACCCTTTGTGATGGACAAGGGGAAACCAAACTTTAAGTACTGTATAAGTCTGGTATCAGGATAGTTTTCTTCCCAAGCTTCAATATTAAGACCACTTTTAATCGGGATTCTGGCCTGCTTATAGTTCGATGTACCAGTTTCATTCACAATATGTGCAATTTCTAACAATTCTTGAACATTAGATAGGGCCACAGGCTCCCTATCTGGTCCTATGAATTCAAAACATGTAGATTGATGGACCAAATTGGCCCCTATTCTTGCATTTAAAGTTGAAATCTACCCCATCACCCAAATGACACGACTTATCACAAATGACGGAAGTGGAAGGAACGACGTCGTCAGCATGCTGATTTTCAGCAAGACCATTGACAATATGCAGCTTTTCATCAGGAGGTAAATAACCATTGCTTTGCAACACCCTCCTTGGAGCTGTGTCCATAACTTTTTCTTGTATTATAATTAACTCATCAATCACATTTTGCAAATATTCAGTGTATGGTAAACCATAATAATGCTGAAAATGACATTCTTTCATAAAATCATCATTAGCTACTCTCGACTCCTACAACACATCTTCTGAATGTATTTCATAATCAAAAATAACAGGAACATCACTAGCATGCAGTGGTATAACACATGAATACAAAATTTCTAAATACCCATTTTATTGCGTTAATACATCCTATCCAATGGACAAATGCTTATCCGGTCGGCGCGGACCGGCCCGCCAAACGTCAGAAAAAGACGTCCTGTGTCTCCACCGGCCAAGCCGGTCCAGTACTGTGCACTCGCCAGGTGGCGTGTAGTACTTCCTTCCTGTCTAGACAGAGTGACGTCATAGCATCTTTTTCGTTTGGCGCATGTACTGTGTACACGAATTTTTTCAGTGAACTTATTTCTAATTTGTTCATCAATATTATTCAGAGTGTGTTTTTATAACTTGGTAATTTTGTGCAAGAGATATTATAGATCATTTTGGTGTAAATTTCAATTCGGATCGTCATGTCTTCGCCCAGTCAGAAGCATGGAAGTTGTGGACACATAATGGCTAGCTTTGACAGCCATAATTTCTGCGCACTTTGCAGGGAGAAGGGTAAGGGCACAGATCCGTGTATCAATAAAAATGACTGTAACTCTTGCAATTTGCTCACGGAAGAACAACGTTTACAGTTGTCTACGCCTTCGTATAGGCTCAAAAAGGAAAAGAGGGATCTTAAGAAATCTGATACACCCAAACAGGACTCATCCAGTTCCTCTCTCATAGACCCGTACTCTGTTACGGTAGTGGGAGCTGTGGACGCCCAAGGGACCTTACAGTCCCCTGGTTCGAGTTCAGGAAAAGCACAGAAAACTGATTCCTCATCAAAACCAAAGGATTTAAAACCTAAAGCAGAAAAGATTTCTAAATCGACTTCTAAGTCTCACAAGCCTTCAGTTGATTCCAAGATCGACGACCTGGACCAAAAGTGGGCCGATAGATTTAATAGATTAGAAGCTCTGCTTTTAGCCAAGACTCTGGATAAACCAGACCCAGCTTTTACCTCTGTCAAGGTCGCTCCCACACACTCGCCTCCAGCTAGCTCAGCCATATCAGATCAACCCTTCATTAGACCTTCCGGTTCTGCTTCAGGGACAGATGCTTCAGGTACCGACCTCGCTTCTCAGAGTCAGGTTACCGACCAGTCTGTCAGACCGGACACTCTTCAACACACTTCAGATTTGACTGGTTCCTTACAGACTGTTTCCAAGTCGACCAGCAAGTCGCAAAAGAGTAGATCTTCTACCGACCGACTAGCAGATCAGGCTGGTACTGCATCACCAGCTCCTCAGCAAGTACCTAGCAGGTCGTCTTCGGTTCCGGCTAGAAGACTCAGCACTTCCTCTATGGATACTGACACCGACTCCGACCTTTCTGATCGCCCCCCTGTGGACATTTTTGTCGAAGAGGGAGAACTATCAGATCAGGAACTTGAAGCCGCTTCTGCCGACCCCGACCAAACCCTCTCCGAAGAGCAAACATACAGGGAGACCATGAGTGGTATTAGGTCTTTCATGGGGTGGACCCACATTCCTGAAGTGGATACGGCAGCGTCAACCGCGGATGACAACCCCTTCGCGGGCCCCAAATCACAGCCTTCAGGGAAGGTCTCAGTTTCAATGCCAACCGACGAGTGGCTCTGTAGTAAGATGGGTAAACTTAATCTGACTCTTACGGAGGGTTACCCTTCGCGAAGTTCAGAGGCTGGGGGTCTTCTCAAGGACCAATTTGTGCGTCCGCCCAGATCACAAGCTAAGTGGTATAGCTTTACACCAAATCAAGAGAAGCCCGGACAGGATACCGGCAGGACTGTTTCCACTTGGTCTACTGACGCTTCCAAGATAAACAGTACCTACAGCCGAATAGCCAAGGCAGCTGGCATTGCATCTACCCCACCAGCCTCACGTCAAATCTCTCAAGATAGCCTACGTAGGTGGGAGAAGTCTGCCCGCGAAGCCTCTACCATTTGCAACCAAGCGGCAGCCTTCAACCGGTGTCTTTACAAAGTTCAAGACTCTATGCAATCCCAACTAAAAGTGATTAAAACAGACTTTAGTAAAGGAAAGTCGTCATCAAAAGTTTCACAGGCTGCTGATGAGTTACAGTTCCTCATGAATTTCAATTCCAGCATTACCCAGTCTATGGCCAAGACGTTAGAGCACCTCACGGACTTTGTTTTTGTTACCGTTGCTAATACCACCCTGGCCAGAAGAGATTCTTATCTATCTCACCTCAAGTTGGGAATCAAGCCGGACACCTTTGCTGCCCTGCGTACAGGACCACTTCATATTCCTACACTGTTCCCAGATTCAGCACTTAAGCAGGCAGAACAAGATATCGCCAACTTCGAAAGCAAGGGACAACCCCAGTCTGGGAAGAAAGGTCGCTTTCACCCTTATGAGCGTCAGGACAAGCGTTCAGATTTCAGAAAGCCAGACCGCCCTGCTTGGAAAAATATTGGGAACAGGGGACAGCACAAGAGGGGTAAGGCCAAAGCCTCCTACTACTCATCGCGACCAGCCAAGGGCCAGCAGTCCTATAAATGACAATCATTGTGTACAGGGTTTACAGGAAGGACTGCTGGCCGGGAGCAAGACTGTGTCACAGGAACTGTTAACAGACTCTGTAAATTATGGTGTTGTAAAAGTTGTACATTCTGCGCCCGGGCCTTCGCAAAAGAAAGAAGTAAGCCCCGGGTTGGCAGCCTGTCAAAAATCAAAGAGTCACAAATTAAAGTATGTGAACAGTGCTTCTTGTGTCATTTCATTATCTTGTGTTCAGTCTGTAACAAATGCCCCAAATGCTGTGCAAAATCCACCTGTAGGGGCCCGTCTCCAAAACTTTTGGCAAACTTGGCTAGGTCTAGGGGCCAGTCCGGCAGTGGTTCAAATCTTGAGGGAGGGTTACACCCTCCCCTTCCGGACCCGACCAAATCTCACAAGGTTCCCTACAGTCGTAAGCTGTTATGTCAATCCCCACAGGAACTGCTACCTGTTGGAGGCATTACATCAGCTTATGGACAAACATGCAATAGAACTTGTCCTCAACCAAACATCCCTGGGGTTTTTCAACCGACTCTTCCTAGTCCCAAAACCCAACAACAAATGGCGGCCAATACTGGATTTGAGCAAACTAAATATTTTCCTCAAGGTAGGAAAATTCAAAATGGAGACACCAGAAACCATCAGAACATCCCTCCAAAAACGGGAGTGGGTCACCTCGGTGGACTTCAAGGACGCCTACTTCCACATACCAATACAGGAACAATCGAGGAAGTACCTCCGTTTTCATATTCAGGGCCGGACTTACCAATTCAAAGCTCTGCCTTTTGGTCTGTCCACAGCGCCCATGGAGTTCACTGTGTTAGCAAAGGAAGTTAAACTGATGGCTATGCACAAGGGTATAAGGATCCACCAGTACCTAGACGACTGGTTGGTGAGAGCCGGATCCCAACAAGTTTGTCTCCAACACACCCAGACTCTGGTCAAAATGTGCCAGGAACTCGGCTGGCTGGTAAATATGGAGAAATCAGAACTGGAACCCAAACAGATTTTCGATTTTGTAGGTTACCAGTTCGACCTCCGAACCGGCCGGGTCAGACCGACCATGGACCGGTGGCAAAGCCTTCAGGTCAAAATACAAACACTATTGCTGCGGCCGGCCTGTCCGGTCCGTCAGTTTATGTCACTGATAGGTTTACTAACAGCCACAGAAAAACAGGTTCACCTAGGCCGACTACACATGAGACCCATACAGTGGCATCTCAAAAACAACTGGAGGGTCCCGGAATCTTTAGAAAAGATCATCCCTCTACCCAGGTCCCTGCACCCTCACCTGCAATGGTGGTTAGACGAAAGCAATGTGCTACAAGGCCAACCATTACACCCAGTAGAACATGCTCTACAGATCTTTACAGACGCATCAAAAGAAGGGTGGGGCGCTCACTTAAACGAGCGCACTGCAAGGGGCTCGTGGTCGGTTCCGGAAAGCAAACTGCACATAAACTATCTAGAGTTAAAAGCAGTCTTTCTAGCTCTCAAAGAGTTCCAAGGACTATGTACAGGCAAGATAGTTCTAGTGGCATCCGACAACACTACGGTAGTGGCTTATATAAACAAAGAAGGAGGTATGAGGTCGGGCCCTCTATGTGCCCTACTGTGGAGGATCCTGACCTGGTGTTCCCAGAAACAAGTGACGTTAAAAGCCCGTCACATTCCGGGCCACCTGAATGTGATAGCGGACAAGCTATCCAGACTAGGTCAGACCATACAGACAGAGTGGTCCCTCCTTCTGGAGGTATTTTTAAGCATATGCAAGAGGTGGCACCAGCCTCAAGTAGATCTGTTTGCCACAAGATTCAACCACAAACTTCCTCAGTTTGTCTCTCCAGTCCCGGACCCCCTGGCTGTAGCAGTGGATGCTCTCACTCTGCCATGGGAGGACCTGGATGCATATGCCTTTCCACCGACCTCCATCTTGGGCAAAGTAGTGGAGAAGCTACTGGACTCCCGGTACCAGAGAGTTATTCTGATTGCTCCCGGGTGGCCCAACATGCCCTGGTTCTGGGACTTGGTGACCATGTCCAGCCAAATTCCCCTCAGCCTACCAAACCTGCCCAATCTCTTGACACAGCCGTTCAACCAGATCCCTCACAGGAATCTGACAAACCTGAATCTCCATGCATGGCTCCTAGAGCCACAGCAATCAAGGAACAGGGTTTCTCTAAGGCAGTGGCAGCAAGAATTGAGGCTCCTCAAAGAAAATCAACCAGATCAGTCTATGAGGCAAAGTGGACCATTTTTACAAAGTGGTGCATCACTAATCAGGTGGACTTCGGGTCACCACCTATAAAGTCAGTGGCTGACTTCCTTCTGTACCTCTTTGAGGTCAAGAAACTTCAGCCCAGCACCATTGATGGATACAGGTCTGCCATTGCTGATAAACTGGGTAACACCACAGTCAATATCAGCAAAGATGATAATCTCACCCGTCTCTTAGATAGTTTTCACAGAGACAGACCCAAAGGGCGGAGGGGTATACCCTCCTGGAACCTTTCTCTGGTCTTGCACCAGTTAACAAAGGCTCCCTTTGAACCTCTTAAGGAAGCTTCAATGAAACATCTGACCTTCAAAACTGTCTTCCTTCTGGCCCTGGGTTCGGGCAAGAGAAGAAGTGAGATACATGCATGGCAGCATAAGAACATCAGACACCAGTCGGACTGGTCTAAGGTGTCCCTGTTTCCGTCCCCCAGCTTTCTTTCCAAGAACCAGCTGGCCAAAGAGGGCCCGGAGAGTGTAGCCCCAGTGGTCATACCAGCCCTGGCTCCTACTCTGGATAGATCCCTCAAGTCTGACAGAACTCTTTGTCCGGTTCGAGCCTTGCGCTACTATTTGGACAGGACTTCAGACTTCAGGCAGGGCAAGGAGTTAGTTTTTGTCTCCTTCAAGAAAGGTTTCGACAAGGACATCTCACCTGCCACTATCTCCTCATGGATCAAACAGACTGTGATCCTATGCTATGAGCTCTCCGACCAACAGGCCCACACCCTACATCAAGTCAAAGCTCATGATGTAAGGGCCTTTGCTGCTTCTAAGGCCTTCCAGTCGGGAGTTTCCTTGGAGCAGATCCTAGCAGCCTGCCACTGGAAATCTCATAATACCTTCACTCAATTCTATCTGAAGGATGTGGCCTGGGCTGATTCAGAGCTCTACCATCTCGGTCCGGTTGTGGCTGCTCAGCAGATCCACCAAGGGACTAGTACCTAGAGGAGACCTGTACATTTCTAATTAGTTGTACATTTCTGTATATATTGCACATATAGTTAAAAAAAAAAAAAAAAAATCTGGATGTACTTCCTTCGGGAGAATTTCTCTAGAGGACTGAACTCATCCCTCTCTTCCCCTACCTCAGAGCAGGTCTGTTAAAAAAGGGGGAGGGGGGGGCGCAAGGTCGACTGACGGTTCAATACCTGGTAACCGGATGATGATATTCGACCTTAGCCTTAAGGGTTATCGACCTCAGGTCTTCCCAGGCTTTAAAGGAGACTATTATTATTTTTGCTATGAGTTCGAACCTAGTCCCTAGTAACTTACCCGCCGACCAAGCGGTAGTTATTCAGCATTTGTCCATTGGATAGGATGTATTAACGCAATAAAATTGCAAATTTAATAGGTAAATTAAATTTTTATAAGTTAATACCCTATCCAATGGACACACAAGACCCTCCCTCCGACCCCGCTATCAGTCTACTAGGGGTCTAATAGGTTTAGACACGAAAAAGATGCTATGACGTCACTCTGTCTAGACAGGAAGGAAGTACTACACGCCACCTGGCGAGTGCACAGTACTGGACCGGCTTGGCCGGTGGAGACACAGGACGTCTTTTTCTGACGTTTGGCGGGCCGGTCCGCGCCGACCGGATAAGCATTTGTCCATTGGATAGGGTATTAACTTATAAAAATTTAATTTACCTATTAAATTTGCAAATTGGTGGTTCAATACAAGTATAAAACAACACCTTCTGGTCATAGTGATCAACGTACATAAAATAAAAACCATTATTGTCCCTCCCTCTTCTCGACCTTTTGAATGAATACAAGAAATATAGAACTCCCTCTGTAGTGATCAATGAATTGTCGATTCATAAATTGAATCAAATATTGTTCACCAGCATGCAAATATTGACAGCCATCCTGAAATTGATTGGCGTCAGATTGATTGTACATAATGTCAGTTTCCACTTGCCCGACTGTGGGGTCAAAATTGACAAAAATTTCATGTTCATCATATAACATAAAGTTATTACAACCAGATACATGATTGTCAGACTGTGATAATTGGTTAACATGATTTTGAAATTTATGATGGTACACGTCTCTGTCCTGAATATAAAAAGCATTATTATCATAATTTTGACAACCAAAACGAAAATTACACTTATCACTTTCACTCATAGTTATTATTTCTTTAGGTAAGAGCTGAACTCCATCCCCTGTGTCAGCCAACCCTTCACCTTTGTCCCTAAGTGGTCGACCATGCCCCTAATTATATCCCCAGACGAAAGTCGGGGATATATTGGATTCAGGTCCGTCGCGCCGCCGCCGCCGCCGCCGCCGCCGTAGAAATTTCCTTGTGGACGCGATAACTCAAAAACAAATTAATATTTTTTTTTCAAACTTGGTACACATGTTAAGGGTGCCCAAAGGAAGATCCCTATTTTAAGGTGATCTTAAACTCCCAGTAAAAAAGAACTTATGGCCACCTTAAGGTCAGAAATTGGACTTTTGGCCACTTAGAGCCCTGTAGGTCACAAACTATGATGCTCAGCTGGCTGAAATTTTACCTGACAACACATTAATATGTTCTTAGTACATGTGCCGAAAATCACGACTTTAAGTTGAGGAGAAAATTGTGTTTGAGGCCCATAAATACCCCCACTTGGGGATTTTTTGCTATACTTTTCACATATTTTGCCCTATAATTTGGAAGTGGTAATTCTGATGAGTCTCAAACTGCGCTAGGTATAACTTTGATATGTAATCCTTGTCTGTAGAAAATTTTAGGGCTGTAGGTTTACCCAAAGGGGTCGACTTAAGGTCTCAAAAGTGCCCACAGAGACCCAGTTTATGCACTTTTTGCCACTTTCAAGCACTGTAGCTTTCAAACTATGTCTCTCATCTAAGTTAAATATCATCTGGGAATATATCTATGTGTTTTCTTATATGTGCCCCAACATTTAGGCCTTTAATAGACAGTTAACCTGTGTATCAGGACCATAAACACCCACCCGAGTGACCCTTATAAGACATTTTTCACATCTTTTTCCCTGTAACTTGGAAATGGTAAGTCTGAGAAGTTTCAAACTGTATTAGATATATATTCTGTGTGTAATCTTAGTATGTAACAGATTTTAAGTCTGAAGCTTTAATTTTGAAGGTCAAATTGAGGTCTCTAAAAGGCTCCCAAAGACCCAATATTTGGACTTTTTGCTACTTTTAAGCCCTGTGACTGTCAAACTATGTGACTGATAGAGCTCAAATCCTATCTGGGAAGATATTAGTATGTTATTTATATATGTGCCAAAAATTAAGGCTTTAAGAAGACATTTAACCTGTGTATGAGGACCATAAATCCCCACCCGAGTGACCATTTTTAGACATTTTTCACATATTTTGCCCTGTAACTTGGAAATGGTAAGTCTAAGAAGTTTCAAACTGTATTAGATGCATATTCTATGTGTAATCTTAGTATGTGACAAATTTTAAGTCTGAGGCTTTAATTTGAAGGCCACATTTAGGTCTCTAGAAGGCCCCATAAAGACCCAGTATTTGGACTTTTTGCCAATTTTAAGGCCTGTGACTGTTAAACTATGTGACTGATAGAGCTGAAATCTCATCTGGGAATACATTATTATGTTCTTTTTACATGTGCCAAAAATCAAGGCTTCAAGTAGACATTTAACCTGTGTATGAGGACCTTAAACACCCACCTGAGTGACCCTTTTAAGACATTTTTCACATATTTTGCTCTGTAACTTGGAAATGGTAAGTTTCAAACTTTATTAGATACATATTCTATGTGTAATCTTAGTATGTAACAAATTTTAAGTCTGAAACTTTAATTTGAAAGCCACATCGAGATCTCTAAAAGGCCCACAGAGACCCAATATTTGGACTTTTTACCACCTTTAAGCCCTGTGACTGTTAAACTATGTGATTGATGGAGCTGAAATCCCATCTGGGAATGCATTATTATGTCCTTTTTACATATGCCGAAAATCAAGGTTTTTAGTAGACATTTAACCTGTGTATGAGGGCCATAGACACTCGCCCAAGTGCCTTTTTGGACATTTTTTCCGTATTTTGCCCTGTTATTTGGAAATGCTTAGTGTGACAAGTCTTAAACTGTATTATATATAATTTTTGTTTGTTATGTATGTCCCCCAAAAAGTTTCATATCTGTTGTTTAATTGCTAAGGTCTCTTTAACAATTGTAAAATGCCCACAGAAACCCAATTTATGGACATTATGCCACTTTAAAGCCCAGTAACTGTCAAACTATGTGGGTTATAGAGCTGAAATCTTTGGATTTTTAAAAGGAAATGCCTGTCTATTTAAATTTTGAATATTAATAATGTTATGGCTATCTTAGTCTTTTAAGAACTTATTTTTGTGTGTTATACCTCTGCTTGCTGAGTTTTTAACTTTTTAAAATGAAACTGGTTAAACATATTCAAGTAGACAAAATGGACACTTTAAGTGAGCTTTAAGTCCCAATATTAATGAAATTATATCCTTATGTAGTAAAACTAGGGGATTTTTAACCCTCAACTAGCCCAGTTTTATTCAACTTGCCTCAGTTAATTTTGACACAGCTCCTACAGTTATGAACTCATTTCAGTTGATAATCACATACTTAAAATTCTCAATTCTTTTTGTATTTGAGTACCCCTTTTATATAGATTGTTTGTTTACCATTTATGCATCCCCCACCCGGATTCCCCCCACCCACCTCTGGGACCTCCAGCTATATTGAGTGACACTAAATAAACAAAGGTATTTAATGATATCAGATGAGAAACAAAGAACTCAATGGGGTTGCAGATCTTGTGTAATAGTGAGAGAGGTGTGGAGAAGGGGAGAGGGGTGGGGGTGGGAGGTGGTGGGCTTCATTACATATAACACAAAGGGGAGTCAGAACTGAGATTGTGTCACATATTTAGGTTGCATATATATGGACCACATATATAGGTATAGAGGAAGTGAATAACTGAAAACAATTTGCAAATTCTAAAAATAATATAATAAAATAATAATATAAATAATTTTTTTTTAAATAATATTTTATTTGTGAACAAATATAGAAACAGATATGCGCTTTTGGGATTATGAATTTTAGAATGGACATTGAATCATCAATCATTTAAATACTTTGAAGGAAGATTGAAAAGTATGATGAGTTGAGTTAAAAATAATATTTTATTTGTCAACAAATATAGAATCAGATATGCTCTTTTGGGATTATTATTTTAGAATGGACATTCAATCATCAATCATTTAAATACTTTGAAAATAGGTTTAGAGTTATCATTGCAGGAAGATTGAAAATATAATTTGAGTTATGTATTCGGCGTCTGGGGATACACCATCTTTCTTGGAAGATATAAACAGAGTAGATTGATGTGCTGAAGTTCATATAATAATGGGTAATTATGTTTTAAAAAATTCCCGATCAAAACCTGTGGCGTGAGTGATGACCTGTCTGGGGATATGTTGGCGCCGAGTTGGCCCAATCTAGTTATTGTTAGAATTCTGTTGCCTATTTGTCCCTCTGGATTTGGTGTTGCACTTAATCTCTGGATGTGTAGCTGACCTGCCCTGGCAGTTACAATAGCTGCAGAAATGCGAGTACTGCCCATGGTGCCCATCATGAGAGCAAGAACTGTCATTGTAGAATTTGCATATCTTCTTGAATTGTTGGGGCTGGGCTGATGTTTGTGCGTTGGCCATGGATATTTGGGAAGAACTTAGCCTATTGATTGCCCATTGGGTGGCATTTCCCCATGCCAAAGTGCCCTCCTCCACCTCGTGCATCGAAGATGCCCAAGCATTCCTAACTGAGGCCAGGGGAGGGATGTAGCATCCCGCATAGAGTAAATGACTGGAAGCAAGGCTTGCTTGACCAGGAAGGGGTCAGAGATGTTATGAATGTTGGTGAGCTGCCCAACAACCCATTGAGGCATTGTCAATTCGTCATATAATGCCCGTTTCTTGCCCACATTGCCTTGAAAACCCTCATTGGGCCAACGTAGATGAACTGGTGTGTTAACTGTATCTACTGCATTATACCTTCCAGACTTCTTGACAGTCTTACCTTGAAGCGAATCTGCTTTAGCCCGTGCTTCGTAAGATACCAGTACATCGTTCACGGCCTCAGCTACTGTTGGAATGCGGCGAAGGTTGTCCATTGTGGGTAACACAGCATCCCGAGTCATCTCCTGACCTTGATGAACCAAGCGAACGCGGTCAGCTGCCTCCACAGCGTGATGCTGGTGTCCCAACAGATTATCTGTAACCGTTGAGGACGGGCTCCTAGTCGCAGCTTGATGGTTGAGGCCCGCTTGTGGAGAGGTTTGTAGGTCACCTCTTTGAAAGTTGACAGCATGGGGCCCCTGGCCTAGTGGGGTAGAGGTGAATGATCTCTGCTCAACTCTATCCAGTCTTTGTGAGAGTATTTTATTGGAATTGTCCAACTTATGTAGCATGGCCAAGATAGCGTCATTATTTGATGCCTCAGATGACACTGTAGCTTGTGATGAAGTTGGCTTGCTACTTACAGTTCTTGAAGCTTTCAAATAAGAACCACTCTGGTCCACTGTCCTCGTCTTATGACGCTTTTGGGGTGAAGTTTTCGCTCTGGCAGATGCAGTAACCTTCTTTCTGGTCATTGCTGGTAATTTTTTGGAACTAGGCATCCTTGCACACTAGTTATGTTAAAATAGTAATCCTAAAAGCTAAAATCTGTTACACATAAAACCTTTGCTAATAAAAATTTTTCTGTTTCATCCGTATGCATTGGCGGCAAATATCATTGTGCCCCAACATTTGGAGGGAAATCACTGAACTATGAACCATATTATGCAGAGGTCAAAGGTCAATGCCTCATAGCGAGGCTAGTTCAAGATACCCCAAAGATTAAGGTCCAAAACAAACTGCCTCAGCAGGCCCCTAACATGACCGTGCTGCCAACAGGGTTGTTTATGTTATTTTCAAATCCTCAGTTGAACCAAGTTTTAAATTTAACCAAATGTGAATATGAACTACAAAACACCAGGGCTGGTTTTAGTGGTAATTTTCACACTTGCTTCTTCATTACTCTCCTCTGTGAAGTATACTCTTCTGCGATAAACTTAAAAAATAGATCATTTTCTTTCGGAATATCACTGGAAAACTCATCCTACATAATCAGTAGGTGATCATCAACAAAGTATTGAAAGTTAACCAGAAAAAAAGTACTCTTTTTATCTATTTGTGATCTAGACGCATGTACTCCTTTTTTGATTCTTTAACAAGTACTTGAAGTACTCTCTGACAAACAAGGTAGTGAAAAAAATTTAAACGTGCCTTTCAGCAATAATAATCGGGTAAAAGTTAAATTTAGCACATATATTACTCCAACTTGTAACTTTAGAATTGTTTTTATATGTGACAACATAAGTGGCCTTAATCAAGTAACTTCAATTCTCATATTACTTTCAGTATTAATTCGTTGAACAAAATTAAAGAAGTAAGAAGTTTCTGATGTACAATAATTGCTTGGTGTTTATGTATCTTGATTTTTTAAAACATATTCATGCTTTGTTTATCAATGTAGAAAAAAAACATCCTGTAATAACACCACCTTTACTAACAAAATGTTGTATCTGCTTGAATGATGACAGAGCAAGACTAGAACCGGGAGGTAAAAGGGCCAGAACAGACCGTACTTTTGTGTCAAACCTGGAAAAGCGGGAAAACAGCAATGAAACCCTGGAACCCAGAGAATCGATGTCAGGTTAGTACTTATAATGGCCAGTGGTTAAAAGGTAACTTTATTATCTTTTTGAGGAAAAGCAATTTAAATGAACACAAAGTGAGCAAATGTTGATATTACAAGTGAAATAGTTACATAAATTTCACATTGTTTTTTAACCTCCAAGTATTGCTATTTTTTATCCAATATTGCAAATGGAGAATTATTACTTTTATAATGTGTTTGACTTTTTGTGTCAGCTGACTTTGCTGATACATTGCCGTTAATGCAGTTATAAACTAATATTCCATCGTCAGTGGTAAATTATGCAAAACTATAGTACAATTCGCTGTTTGATCCACGAAGGGGAAGCCCGAGTTATTCTTGAGTGCTGATCAGATTATAATTCTACATAAAGTCAGCAAAGTCATGGAGTATTACTATTCTGATTTAATATATGTAAAATATTATTTAAATTTACTCCTGAATGACAATTTCCATGTGAACAGTAATTGGACAGAGTTTATAGGGAATTTTTTATCGAAGTTTTACCATTTGACCAATCAGATTCACTGACAGCCATGTCGTATAAAAATGCACTTTTGGGGGTTTTTGTGATAACAAATTACTGGTATTGATAACGGTCAAGACCCTTGTTCACAACAACCACAAGTATCAGGTTAAAACCTGTATGTGATTGCTATGTTGCCTGCTTATACAATCACTATGTTGTCTTGTACATGATTGCTATGTTGTCCTTGTATGTGATTTGATTGGCATGTTGTCTCTGTCTTAACAGAAAGATATGTTTTTATCACATTTGAGCTAGATTGAAGTAAGTTTCCATTGTTATGTCTCATCTTGTTCAGCCAGAATTGTTTAAACAAAAGATCATTCCAGAGATTTATGAAAGCCCAATCAGTGATTGCAATACACAGATATATTGTGGAAATTTGCTGGAACCAAATAGTTCTAGTCATGTAGAGTCTACTCTATATATTCTGCCAGTTGTGTGTATTTTTGTATGATATTAAAAGTGTTTTTTTTCTGTGTGTTAAATGATTCAGGTCAATGTATCATGTAGTAGAGTGTGATGTTTATACACTCAATCCGTGTGTCAGATCACAGTTTACTGTGTCAGTAACAGTGTGCATTGTTCCTGTGTATGTACTCTACTGTCACTGACTAGTTTTAATGTGGACATAACTTCTTTCTGTGTATTATGTCACAGTTTGCTGTCCACTTCTTGTGTTTACAATCAAATGTATTTTTCCTGACAAGTATGCATGTACATTCCCAGTACTGTGTGTCTGTGTATTGAGATGCTTGTGTATAAATATACATTGTACATGTTAATTGAGGCACTTCTTTCTGTGTATCAGATCAGAGTTTACCATCCACTTCACATCAGACTGCCAACTCACATTATTCTTATGAAGACTCAGATGAGGAATTAGAGATGACCCCTGAAGAACATCAACAGGTCAAGATTGAGATACTAGATAGGTTTATTGAAATGTTTTTTCGTAACTCACACTTTTGTAAGGTTTATTAACCATTAGCTGCTTACAATGACAGGAATACTTAACCACAGTGTTTTGTCATGAAACAGGACATCTCATATGGATTAAATTGTATTATGCTCGACCTTTTCTCTCCCTTGATATTAAAAATTTGGCTGTCTTCTTTTTTGTTGTTGTGCCTTAGAGTCTGCTTACTGAAGTGGAGGTTGTTTGTAAGATTTCCAATTTCAAGACCACAGAGTCTAATAGACTGCCAATTGTAGTTAGGTCATGCACATTCCTGTCTTCTTTATAGAAATAGACAACGACGAGCGAGGGGTTATAGGCGATTTTGCAACGATTAGCGATATTAGGATCACGAAGGCGAAGCCTGAGTGATTCTAATGCGGTAATCGTTGTAAAATCGCCTATAACCCCGAGCTCGGAGTTGTCTATTTCTATTCTAACATGACATTTTAGAAGATCTTATAAAAATTAGTTTTGAAGCTATTTTGTAGAAAAATATACAAATATTCTATAAAATTTTGTTTATCGACGGGTGCATTTGAATTATTGGAAGAGCCACAAAATAAGATAGCCCTTTGCTTTGTTAAACGTAATTAAACTTTAGGAGATTCATGTCAATATATTTTATTTAAAATGTAACAATCCCTGAATATCGTATTTACTATCATATATCTATTTCATGAAAAAAAATCCAAGCTGTTACTTCAAGTTTTCTTTTTGCAGAGCAGCATTGTGAGCGATAAAATAGACCTCATGAGGTTATGCGGGGTTTTACAGAGCAATTTTTCGTGTCTTAGCCAATCAGAATCGCGGACACAGCCGTGTCATGTTAGAATATAAAATAAACTAAACACTAATCACATAACTACCGCACTTTGTATAAAACATCATGGATATTTTTAAATCTAAATACAAATGACGAAATAAAAAGCAGAATAAAGCATGTATTTGCTAGAAACCAATTCCAGAATTGCTTTGTACACACAGTTGACTCTTTTTTGTGCACATTCAACGCACAAAAATTGACTGTTTCTTGTCCTCCTTGCACATATCAGTGTATATGACATTTTGTTACATTTGTTGCAGATGGCAGTGGAGAACCAGCAGTTGTATGAAGAGATGAACAGTGTTGTAGATGAAGTCAAGTGAGTACAGTCTTTCTAGAGGCGTTGTCTTCACACGAAAGGGATGGGATAATTGTTCTACTGAGCTTGATTTTGAAATTACTGTCATGATAACACAGTCACCTGTCACCTCAGTCTTTGTGGGTTCAAACCTCACGTGTTAGAGATGTGACTTCATGTGGGACTGTGTTATTAGCAGCTCACCATTACCTAGTGGTTCACAGTACTATGATCTTCACTTGTTGTGATGATGTGAGAGGCGTTATGTTACAGGTAAAGCCCAAAGAAATCAGATTGTGTCTAGCCGAACTAGCAAAGGGTTGGTATCAAAGATCTGTAGATTGGGAGGCTACCAATATAAAAACCATTCCAATTCCAGGATTCCGAAAATGAAGAGCTTTAGTACACCCCAGTCAAATAGACCACTGATAGGAAGTGAAACTTATGAAACCAAAACCAAGCAGTTTCCCCTCAATGAAATTGCCATAAAGGGCCCAAAATATACAAAAATATGTGATAAAATTTTTAATTTCTGCAGATTTAGGGTTAGTGTCTACCATTTTAAGTTTTCCCTGAATTCTATGTGTTGAGAAGCAAGATGGTGGTTTTAATATGTGATAATATTTCGATAAAAGGCTCTTGATTCCGACATACCGGCGCTACCAATCGATACCTTATCTAATCTAGCATGCATATCGTGTAAAGTTGAACTCTTGTCAAGTCAAATCTCAAGGGACCACATAAACTCTTCTACTTGACCAAATAACAGGAAAAAAAGGTACTCTCAAGGACTTTTAACTTCTACTTAAGAGACTTCTACCAGAGTCTACATAAAAGGGGTTCAAGTGTTTACTGTAAGTTTGGTGTTGTCATTTAACACTGTTGTCAGAGTTTTATAAATATTTCTCACTTTGCCAGGTTATGTAGGTGTCAGGCGGCTGTTGTCAGTGTTTTATAAATATTTCTCACTTTGCCAGGTTATGTAGGTGTCAGGCCTTGTAATTCACCACAAAACCTAATGTCCATATGTTTGATATTTCAGACAAATAGAAGGCAGAGTGGTAGAAATATCAAGGTTACAAGAAATATTTGGAGAAAAAGTCTTAGAACAGGTAAGACTGGAAGCCAGTTAACAAATATTTGTTATGTGTGCCCCAGTTGTATTATTCAAACAAAAACTGACAAAAGAAACAACAAATAGTTACTATATTTCAGTTGCCTGTAAAACTGAAGCTCATGAAGATTAACAATATAATACTCGTGCTTCACACTCGTATAATATTGTTATCTTCATTCGTGATATATTTTTTCTGTATATGTCATTCTGGAAGTTTTCCTATTGTATGCCAGATTTTGTTATTTGTGATAATTAAGCGTCCCTAAGGTCATATGTAAGTAATGAAAGGCAAAACATGGTTTTGCAATTGAAACTAGTCGACGCATACGAAGTTACATAAACTCTCAATCTGGTTCCAAGTATATGAATAGTAAGTCTAGTAGTCTGACTTGTAGAAATAGACTATCAGTTTCCTCAGTTCATCCTAGAAGACCATAGACAGTCAGGATTTTGTCATGGCTGCACCAGTGGAGTGGAACAGACTCCCACTTAATGTTAGATCCCAACAGACCATTTCCCAATGGTCGGACCAGTACTGAATGTGGAAACAGGTTTTCGGGGCTTAGAAACCAAATGAATTTTGGGATTTTGAATGCCTGCACTGATATGGTGAAAAGTTATCGCTAGTGTAAATGAGCCACGATTGAAACAAGATATATGTATTCATGAAATATTTTGGAGCTTATAGACGTCATTTACAATTAATATAAGGTCAAAAAGTGAGAAATTAATATGTTTTTGATTGTCTTGACAAAATATTAACTTGTAAAAAGCTTTATACAATGATGTTTTAAATCACTGGTACTTAAATATTCTTTGCGGATTTCGTCATTTCTACCCAAATCAAATGAAATGTGGTATACCGGTTTAATGTTCACACCACTACCAATTCCAGTTGAAGGAACCAACCCAAGACTTACCTGTTTAGACTAGCATACCCACCAGCATAGTCATCCTCCCCTGGCAGGTGCTTACTAAAATCATTAAATGAAACCCAGTTTCAGTTAGCATTTGAATGCCTAAATGAAATTGGTACCTGGTTCAAAAGGTTTCACATATCCACAAACTCTTTCCAGTCCTCATTCCTAATTACTAGTATACTGAACTATTTGTATCATTTTATGTAAACATCACTTGAATAGTATCCATTGGTGAGATGCTTGATCTGCTTGATACTTCTGTTGGTTATGTCATCAAGTCTTCACTTCAACCAGCTTATTTTTTGTCGTAGCTTCATCTTTATTTCTATGTCATTGTCATTTCATGTATAATGAAAAGGGTAATTGTATTTTAACACATTTATACTTTGTTAAAACATTGTTTGTTAATTAATTTAAAATGCACTATATTAATGTATAATTCAGAAACTAAAACTATAACAGCTGTGTTTCATTTACTTCCACAAAATACGTTACTGAAGACACCAAATTGACCGTTGCTTAATCAATTGTTATCTATTCCTTCTGCCGCACTGTTTTGTCATCAGCCCAGGTCCTGTAGTTATTCAGCACCTAAATCTCATTGGTCCACCTACATCTTTGCACTCAATACCTATCAGCAGTTACTATATTTTATAAGCTGTGTACTGTTGTCCTGAAATTTCAGGAAAAGGACATTGACAGAATAGCTGAAACAGTTGTGGGCACAACAGAAAATATAAAGGATGCCAATGAAGAGATCAGAGAAGTAAGTTATTTTATTGCGTTAATACATCCTATCCAATGGACAATAGCTTATCCGGTCGGCGCGGACCGGCCCGCCAAACGTCAGAAAAAGACGTCCTGTGTCTCCACCGGCTAGGCCGGCCCAGTACTGTGCACTCGCTAGATGGCGTGTCGTACTTCCTTCCTGTCTAGACAGAGTGACGTCATAGCATCTTTTTCGTTTGGCGCATGACTGTGCACTTGGTTTTTTATTCAGCAAAGAATTATCAGCGTTTATGTTAGAATTTCTTATCATCTCCAGTTTTATTTGTTATCATCATCTTCTAGAACTATCATGTCGTCCCCAGGACAACGCAGAGGGAGTTGTGGCCACGCAATGGCGAACTTTGACTCTCATGCTTTTTGTGCAAGATGTCGTGAGAAGGGTTAGGGGTCTGATGACTGTGTTAAAAATCCCCAGTCCACGGATTGTAAAATTTGCAACGCCTTCTCTGAAGAACAACGCCTTCAGCTTGCCACTCCCTCATATCGCATTAAAAAAGAAAAGAGAGAAGCAAAAAAACTGGAAGCAACTCCAGTCAAAGACAGTGAGGAACTTGTAGATCCTTCAAATGTGTCCGTTATTGGGCCTGTAGAAAAGCAAGCTATTTCACCTAAAGAGCCCCCACCAGACAAGAAAACCAAAAAGGACACAAAGAAGATTGCTAAACGGGAAAAATCTCCCTCTGCTTCTACATCTAAAGCTTCTCAGGGTTCTACAGACGACAAGATAGCCACGTTAGACTCTAAATGGGCGGAACGGTTCAACCGGCTGGAGGCCCTTCTTTTGGCCAGAAATATGGAACCTAACTTCTCTGCTGACGTGAAAGTCACTCCGGCCCGTTCACCTCCAGCTTCTGTTACTCACTCTTCTGAACCCTTCATCCGACCTTCCTCTTCAACTACGCTTCCTGGAACTGGCTCCTCTGCCAAAAGGCATCAGCCGACCAGTAAAGCTATGATCAGTCAACAGTCTTCAACGACGACCAAGTTTCCTGGTACGGGCTCCTCTGCTATTAAGCATCAGCCGGCCAGTCAAACTAAAACCAGCCGACCTGCTTCCTCAAAAGGCTCCTCTGCTCTTACGCACCAGCCTTCCAGTCAAACCAAGACTGACCGACCAAATGTACCACCGGATACTATCTCCGACCCGTCTTCCCACCAGAGCTCTCACCGACCTGCCTTCACCGACCGGCCTACTCCATCTGACACAACAGATTCTGCTTCACCAGTTCTACACAGATCTCGTCAGGACAGTGTCTCAAGTTTTTCATCAGAGGCCGGTAGTGATCTGTCAGACAGACCCCCCCTTGACTTGTATGCTGAGGAAGGAGAGCTATCTGAAGATCCGGAACTCTCTGTTATGGATCAAGATCAGCCGGTATCAGAAGAACAGACCTACCGGGACACCATGCAGGGTATTCGCTCTTATATGGGCTGGACCCATATCCCTGAAGTTGACAGTTCTGCCACTACAGCCGAAGATAACCCCTTTGCTGGGCCCAAAACTGTTACTCCAGGTAAAGTCTCTGTCAAAATGCCCACAGAAGAATGGCTGTGCAAGAAACTCTCCAAGCTCAACTTAAGTTTGTCGGAAGGGTACCCTTCCAGAGGTTCTGAAGCCGGAGGTCTGGCCAAGGACGTTTTTCTCAGGCCACCACGCTCCCAAACTAAGTGGTATGGACTACATACCGACCAGAAAGCAGAACCCTCTAAAGTTTCAACATGGCATACCGACTCTGTGAAGCTTAACAGCAGCTACAGCCGCATAGCAAGGTATACGGGACTTGGTTCTACCCCTCCTGCTTCCCGCAGAATTTCACAAGAAACTTTAAGAAGGTGGGAAAGGTCGGCCAGAGAGGCATCCATTGTATGCAATCAGAGTGCTAGCTTCAATCGCTGCCTGGTTAAGGTCCAGCAGAGCATGAAAGATCAACTCAAGGTTTTGAAATCTGAACAGAAGGGCAAAGGTTCAGCCAAAGTTTCACCAGCTGTTGAAGAATTACAATATTTATTGGACTTCAATGCCAGCATCTCTCAGGCGGCAGCAAAGTCTATGGAACATTTGTCCGAATTCGTATTCATCACCATGGGAAATCTCACTTTAGTCCGCCGGGATGCGTACCTCAGCCATCTCAGAACTGGCATAAAACAGGACACCCTCACAGCTCTGCGAACGGCACCTCTTCACATCTCCACCCTCTTCCCTGATACCACAATTAAGCGGGCCGAAGAGGAGATAGCCCAGTTTGAAGCTAAAAGCCACTCTGCTTCCAGACACAGCAAGGGTCTTTATCACCCTTATGAACGGGCAGAAAAGAAGTCCGGAAACAATAAGGACTCAAGACAAGAAAAACCGGCCTGGAAAACTATTGGGAAAAAGCAGTACAGGAAAGGCAAGGGTCGGCCTACCTCTTACTCTTCAAGACCTGCCAAGGGCCAGCAGTCATACAAATGACAGTTACAGTTTAAGCAAGCTCCCTATACGACTGCTGGCCGGGAGCCCACATCACCAACAGACAAGAGACTTTTTAAATGTAAAAGTTCATGTTGCTCATTCTGTCACTACTGCGCCCGGGCAATCGCAAAAGAAAGATTTAAGTCCCGGGCCAGCAGTTTGTACTACCAAAGATTACAAATTAAAATCTGTGAAAAGTGCTTTGTGTGTCACTCAATTGTCTCTTGCCACTTCTGTCTCCAATGTACCAAATGTTGCCCAAAGTCCTCCTGTAGGGGCCAGACTTCAAAACTTTTGGGAAACTTGGCTAGACCTGGGGGCCGGACCCAAAACAATCCAAAACTTGAGGGAAGGTTATACCCTCCCCTTCCGGAACCGACCCAAACTCACAAGATTTCCGACAGTCATAAGTTGTTATGCCAATCCCCACAGGAACAGCTACCTGTTGGAGGCATTGCATCAGCTTATAGACAAAAATGCAATAGAGCTGGTCCAAAACCCAACTTCTCTGGGGTTTTTCAACAGACTTTTCCTAGTTCCCAAACCCAACAACAAATGGAGGCCCATTTTGGATCTGAGCAAACTAAACCTCTTCCTCAAAGTGGAGAAATTCAAGATGGAAACACCGGAAACCATCAGAACTTCCCTCCAACAAGGGGAGTGGGTCACCTCAGTACTCTTCAAAGATGCCTACTTCCACATACCAATACAGGAACAATCCAGGAAATACCTCAGATTTCATATCCAGGGCCGGAACTACCAATTCAAGGCACTGCCCTTCGGCCTGTCCACAGCTCCAATGGAGTTTACAGTAGTGGCAAAAGAGGTGAAACTAATGGCCTCACACAAGGGTATAAGGATCCACCAGTACCTAGACGACTGGTTGGTCAGAGCCAGATCCCACCAAACCTGTATCCATCACACTCAAATTCTGGTCAAGATGTGCCAGGATCTGGGCTGGCTGGTGAACTTAGAAAAATCAGAACTGGAGCCCAAACAAGTCTTCAACTTCGTAGGCTACCAGTTCGACCTCAGGTCCGGCCGGGTCAGACCGACACCGGACTGTTGGCAAAGTCTTCAAAGAAAAATACAAACACTGCTGTTACTACCGGCCTGTCCGGTCCGACAGTTCATGTCCTTGATAGGCCTGTTAACTGCCACAGAGAAACAAGTTCACCTAGGCCGGTTACACATGAGACCCATACAGTGGCATCTCAAGAACAATTGGAGGGTACCGGAATCTCTAGAGAAGGTCATCCCTCTACCCAGATCCCTGCACCCACACTTACAATGGTGGCTAAAAGAAAGCAATGTGCTTCAAGGTCAACCGTTACACCCCATAAAGCATGCTCTGCAAATTTTTACAGACGCATCAAAAGAAGGGTGGGGCGCTCACTTAAACGAGCCCACTGCAAGGGGGTCCTGGTCAGTGCCGGAAAGCAAGCTGCACATAAATCATCTGGAACTAAAAGCAGTTCATTTGGCTTTGAAAGAGTTCCAGGACCTATGCACCAACCAAATAGTCCTAGTGGCCACAGACAATACCACAGTAGTGGCTTACATAAACAAAGAAGGAGGCATGAAGTCGGGCCCTCTCTGTGCCCTACTGTGGAGAATCTTGACCTGGTGTTCCCAGCGACAAGTAACTCTCAAAGCCCGACATATCCCTGGCCGACTAAATGTGATAGCAGACAAGCTATCCAGGCTAAATCAAACCATCCAAACTAGTGTTCTCAATATTTCCAGTTATGTGGGACCGGGTGGGTAGTAATTTTAACGGGTGGGTACCTGGGTACTCGTTCCGATGGGCGATAATAGGTATTAGAACATAAATCTCCACATTTACAAACCCTAAACTCACATAAAGCACGGGATCCAACCCATTTGCTTTATTCCTTGCATCTGCCAAGCTTTTTATTTAATAAATGACAAAATAATCATGTATATTAGGATAATATTGTTTTTTGTTTCACTCGTTGGTGCATTCAAAACATCAGGAGACGGAAGAAATGTTCATAAAAGACTTTTGTAGATTCAAAACACAGTTGTTTATGCCATAAAATGGAGTCACATGACCAAAAAGTCAAACATTAAACAAAGCTCGAATGTAGTTTCGGAATCGCAACTTTTATTTTTTTCTAAGAGCAATAAGTTAATTTTACTGAATAAAAGTTCTAAAATACTGTGTGAAAACACTGAAGTTTTATTTATTAAGTAGAACATGTCACTATATGGACAATATACAGCAATTTATGTTGTCGGAATTAGATAATTGTTTTAACATGCTGACGAATTTCAAAGCGTTCCTGCATTTAGCAATGTATAAACAACCAAAATAAAAGATAAATGACACTATAAATGGTGTAAAAGGTGAGAAAACAATATTATTGTACAAATTAACTGAACAGTTTCCTTTTGAAGTGACTTTATGTAGATAGTTGGGACATATCGGGACTCGGTCGGCCACCATGGGCAATATTGGAAGCACTTAAGCTTAGATGAGGGTACTCGGGTATGTGATTTTGGATTCGGGTAGATATTCAAAGTTCGGGTACCCGGATATCCGGATACCCGTTGAGATCACTAATCCAAACAGAATGGTCCCTCCTTCCGGATGTTTTCCAAAGATTATGCAGCAAATGGCACCGGCCTCAGATAGACCTATTTGCCACGAGGTTCAACCACAAGTTACCTCTGTTTGTCTCTCCAGTACCGGACACCCTGGCTGTAGCAGTGGATGCACTCACTCTGCCATGGGAGGATCTGGACGCATACGCCTTCCCACCGACCGCCATATTGGGCAAAGTGGTGGAGAAGCTACTGGACTCCCCTTGCAAGAGATTCATTCTGATTGCTCCGGGTTGGCCCAACATGCCTTGGTTTTGGGACTTGGTGACCATGTCCAGCCAGGTCCCTCTCAGCCTGCCCAACCTGCCCAATCTGTTGACACAGCCCTTCAATCAGATCCCTCACAGAAATCTGACAAATCTAAATCTCCATGCCTGGCTCCTAGAGCCACAAAAATCAAAGAGCAGGGCTTCTCTGAGGCAGTGGCAGCAAGAATTGAGGCTCCTCAAAGAAAATCAACCAGATCAGTCTATGAGGCAAAGTGGACCATTTTTAAAAAGTGGTGCGTCACTAATCAGGTGGACTTCAGGTCACCACCTGTAAAGTCTGTGGCTGACTTCCTAATGTACCTCTTTGAGATTAAGAAGCTGCAGCCCAGTACCATTGATGGCTACAGGTCTGCCATTTCTGATAAGCTAGGTGATACAACAGTTAATATGAGCAAAGATGGTAATCTCACCCGTCTCTTGGACAGTTTCCACAGAGATAGACCCAAAGGGCGGAGGGGAGTACCCTCCTGGAACCTTTCCCTGGTGCTGCACCAGCTAACAAAGGCTCCATTCGAACCTCTTAGGGAGGCATCTTTGAAGCATGTGACCTTCAACACTGTTTTCCTTTTGGCCCTGGGTTCGGGTAAAAGAAGGAGTGAGATCCATGCATGGCTGCACAAGAACATCAGACACCAGTCCAATTGGTCTAAGGTGTCCCTGGTTCCATCTCCCAGCTTCCTTTCCAAGAATCAGCTGGCCAAAGAGGGTCCAGAGAGTGTAGCCCCAGTGGTCATACCAGCCCTGGCTCCTACCCTGGACAGATCCCTCAAATCTGACAGGTCTCTTTGTCCGATCAGAGCCTTGCGCTACTATCTGGACAGGACATCAGACAGGGTAAAGAATTGGTCTTTGTCTCCTTCAAGAAAGGCTTCGACAAGGACATCTCCCCTGCTACCATCTCCTCTTGGATCAAACAAACTGTGATCCTCTGTTACGAGCTCTCAGATCATCAAGCCCATACCCTACATCAAGTTAAAGCTCATGATGTTCGGGCTTTTGCTGCTTCTAAGGCCTTCCAATCGGGAGTTTCCTTGGATCAGATCTTATCAGCCTGCCACTGGAAATCCCACAATACCTTCACGCAGTTCTACCTGAAGGATTTGGCTTGGGCTGATTCAGAGCTTTTTCATCTTGGTCCTGTGGTGGCTGCCCAACAGATCCACCAACAGACCACTACCTAGAGGAGATTTGTACATTTGTAAATATAGTTAAGAATAATTCAACAAAAAAAAAAAAATCTTCTCAGATGTGCTTCCTTCGGGAGACTTGCCTTTGGGACTGAACTCATCCCTCTCCTCCCTTACCTCAGAGTAGGTCTGATAATTAAAAAAGGGGGGGGATACGGTATCAAGGTCGTTTCTGACGGTTAAACCCTATAACCGGATGATGATATTCGACCACAGCCTTTATGGGTTACCGACCTCAAGGTCTGCCCAGGCTTACAAGGTACCTATCTTCACTGCTGAGTATGAGTTCAATTTGATCCCTAGTAACTTACCCGCCAACCAAACAGTAGTTATTCAGCTATTGTCCATTGGATAGGATGTATTAACGCAATAAAATTGCAAATTTAATAAGTAAATTAAATTTTTATAAGTTAATACCCTATCCAATGGACACACAAGGCCCTCCCACCGACCCCGCTATCAGTTCACTAGGGGTCTAATAAGTTTAGACAACGAAAAAGATGCTATGACGTCACTCTGTCTAGACAGGAAGGAAGTACGACACGCCATCTAGCGAGTGCACAGTACTGGGCCGGCCTAGCCGGTGGAGACACAGGACGTCTTTTTCTGACGTTTGGCGGGCCGGTCCGCGCCGACCGGATAAGCTATTGTCCATTGGATAGGGTATTAACTTATAAAAATTTAATTTACTTATTAAATTTGCAATTTTATGCACATGTTATGAGAGATTGCACAATAAGATGCAACTGTGTTCATATACATTATCCAATCTAATTATACAATGCTTAATCCCTGTACCAGCAGATTCTGGTAATTAAATATCTTGATTCTATGAGATTGGCAATTGATCCTGCATAGGAAAGACACAGAGATGAAGTGGTACATTATATTGTCACCTTGTAGGTGTCTGCTTTAACAACAACAAAATTGTATTAGCTGTTGGTACTGTTAAACATCCCTATCCCTTTAAAAATGTTCTCTTCAGGTTTGTAATTTTATCACTTTTTCATGTTGCATAATATGATTGTTTTGGGGTTTTTTTTTCGTTAACGTGATGCACACATCAATGAAATTGAGATAATATTTTTCTATTTTCAGGCAATGAAAAATAATGCAGGACTGAGAGTGTGGATTCTGTTCTTTTTGATTGTGCTCTCATTATCACTACTGTTTTTGGACTGGTATAATCCTTAGTAAGAACTCTTTTAAATACCTATTTAGTCATTTCTATAGTAATTCAAGTCTTTGGAAGAAGCATATTTCTTCCAAAGTTTTAATAAGCACTTTGTATATTTTCCAGTGTATTTAACTTTGTGGAACTTTTCATTCAAATTATTAGATGCTGTCTGGTAAGAAGGCCAACATCATGTTACAAATAAAACCAGAAATAATAGATACAGTAGAACCTCAGTTATCTGAACCCATTGGGGACATACAGTTGGGTCGGATAACAATATATTTTCCTCTAGTGCTGTGAAATCACTTCGAATATCGGGTTTGATGTTTGGTATCTGTATAAGCTAGCGAACTTCGGTCTAGTTCGATCATCGAAACATTTTCAAAACCAGTTAAAACGCAGAAATCTCACATAAAATCTTGTCACTTTATTGAAAATGTAGCAAAAATGTAAAATCCATAAAATTTAAAATAAATTCCGCCATATTTTCAACAAAAGAAACAAGTTTTATAGATTGGCGAAAATAGGATCCATTGGATGTGGTGTGATATTGGGGATTTCTAAACGTTTTGCAAAGTCTGAATTTCAGACGTTTGAACCGAACTCCGAAATCGGTGCAGTAAACGAGCGAACTATCGAACTTCTTCAAACATTGTCGCAGCACTATTTTCTTCGCATTTGTTTTTGGTTAGAATAGAATGGGGACCCGTTCATTAAAAACTTAAGCTAACTATCAGCTTGGATTCCTTTCATTAGCACCTTCATAATATAAAAAGGTCCCACAGATTTCTGATATTTACTTTATATGGAAGGGATTTCTGTTTATCAGAGTACTTCCCGAATGACATATACAGAAAAACTATATCACGAATGAAAATGACAATATGATATGAGTGTGTAGCACCAGTATTATAGTGTTAATCTTCATGAGTGATATTTTTTTCTGTATATGTCTGATGAGGGATGTTTTACTTTTATTATCCACCAGTTTGTATGATTTACGGGTTAAATAGCATGATTATTTAATGAGAGAATGTGAAAAGGCTGTCAAAAAGCACAGGCAATCGTTTGAATATAAAAACTTCAATCTTTAACTTGCAATTTCTCAAGTATTTCTGCATGGATTTTTATGTAATTCACATGAGCAGAAGTGCTGTAAGAATACCTTTCTAATGATATATTAAACATATTTGTAAGTTATAAACTTTCCGATATATTGTTGAAAATAACCAAGGTCATTTACACTCATTATCTACAGTACCGAGCGCTGGTGTACGCTAAAAAAATACATCCCAGTCTGTATTTCCCCGTATTTAGGGCAAATACGTCGCGTGATGGATAATAAAAGCTATTTTTGTACTTGAAAAAGTCAGGCACAATTAAGTCACCCAAAATAACAGTTGCAGATTGCAAATCTGGTTCAGGGAAAATTACACTAAATCACTTTATAATATTCAGGTAGTTGTATGTATTTGTACTCTTTGTAATAATTAGAATCTGTCCATTAAAAGATAATAATTTGGAGATATGATTCATGATTTTGCTCAGTTAAATAAACTAGTAGTTTCAAATCCAAATTTTTTGGTAGTTCAATGGATTTTTTTAATGAAGTGCCTGCCTTTCTGTTTGTTTTGTAAAGTAACATTTATTGCCTATTGATGTCATAAGTTTATTATCTAGATTATCCATATTGTTAATATTGTAATATTGGCATAAACCAGTAAATAGTGTGAAGATAAGTTTGACACTGACTATATTTGTACTTAAAATAAAGGCCCAGTAAAGGTGATAAACATTTTTCATAACAATATGTTATAGTACATATTTGTTTATGGGCAAAAGTAAAGAAAAATATAAGAAATAGAACTGTATCAGTAAATAACAAAATTGCATAATCTATCCATGGAATAAAATGTAACACAGTATTTGTTATCATTCATGATCACTATGTACAACACCAAATTTAAAATTCTACATTAATTATATATTTTGTGTTTGCTGAAATATACCCAACACATATGTTAAAAATTTCGCAAATGAAGTGACTTATAAACCCCAAGGGGCGGGTGTTAAATTATCACTTGTCTGTGTAAAAAGTTAAAATATAACACATGTCACTATAATAAAGAAATAAACTAAAACTAAAATATGAAAATATTATGTATCTAAAGTGTATGCCAATGTATGTAGGCATTTTGAGACTTGAGAGAAATTAACGATACAAGGTTCTCCAGGAAACAAGTGACCCAGAGACATAAGTTGATTTAAAGAAGTTTTATTCAGTCAGGCGACATTTATTAACAAGTTTATATCAAGTCTTCTTGCATGATCAAATATACAATGAAACGAGTAAGATGGAACTATATAAACTGTTTCAAGAAATGTTTAGATTTGGCAACCTCATGTGCTTGGCTGCCTTAAATATATACATATTTTAAGCACCAATTAGATTATTTGTACCATTTAAAAAGACGTCAGCAGAAATATTCTTGTTAAAGGTACTTAAAAAGTACTCAACAGATATCCACCATGTGTCTGTGTTATTAAGCTGCTTTTTATCTCCCGCCCGGCTCGCCGGAGGGAGATCATAATTTGCACCATGTGCGTGTGTACGTGCGTGCGTGCGTGCGTGCGTGTGTCACGCAGTTTTCTCTGAAACTACTACAGTTACACATTTTTGGTAAATCACAAGTCCTAATGAATTTTTTTGCTCTTCAATATTTTTTGGGTTTGGTGAACTTTGGCCCACTTTTGAGTGAGTAATAGCTATTTTAGCTAATATAATTGTATGGCTTATAACTCTGAAACTATTGCATTTACAGTATTTTGTTCTAATATGTTGTTCAGCTACTTTCTCCACAGCTACAACATGGTCAGTAGTTTGGAAGTGTATCTCCATAGCTAGGTGAGTAATAGCTACTTTGTCAATTTTTAATTATAACCATAATGAGTAAATGGCTTATATCTTCATAAGTATTGCAGCTACACAATTTTGTTCCAATATGTTGTTCAGCTACTTTCTCCACAGCTACAACATGGTCAGTAGTTTGCAAGTGTATCTCCATAGCTAAGTGAGTTATAGCTACTTTTTCAATTTTTAATGATAACCATAATGAGTAAATGGCTTATATCTTCGAAAGTATTGCAGCTACACAATTTTGTTCCAATATGTTGTTCGGCTACTTTCTCCTCTGCTACAACATGGTCAGTAGTTTGGAAGTGTATCTCCGTAGCTAAGTGAGTAATAGCTACTTTTTCAGTTTTTAATGATAACCATAATGAGTAAATGGCTTATATCTTCAAAAGTATTGCAGCTACACAATTTTGTTCCAATATGTTGTTCAGCTACTTTCTCCACTGCTACAACATGGCCAGTAGTTTGGAAGTGTATCTCTATAGCTAAGTGAGTAATAGCTACTTTTTCAATTTTTAATGATAACCATAATGAGTAAATTGCTTATATCTTCAAAAGTATTGCAGCTACACAATTTCTCTCAAATATGTTGTTCATGTACTTTTTTGTGAACTGTAACATATTTAAGTTTCACAACTGTTGCTCAATGTACAAGTGAGTAATGGCTACTTTATTGCTACTTTTAGTGAAAATGTGAAAAATCAGAAATATCTCTCAAACTGTGAGATATAGAGCAATTTCGAGCAAATTTTTGACCCACAGGGTACTACTAGAGTATCCTATTGCTAAGGGGGAAAAAGTTTGGTGAACTTTGGCCTACTTTTGAGTGAGTAATAGCGCTTTTACCTAATATAATTATATGACTTATAACTGTCAATGAGTAAATGGCTTATATCTTCATAAGTATTGCAGCTACACAATTTTGTTCCAATATGATGTTCAGCTACTTTCTCAACAGCTACAACATGGTCAGTAATTTGGAAGTGTATCTCCATAGCTAAGTGAGTAATAGCTACTTTTTCAATTTTTAATGATAACCATAATGAGTAAATGGCTTATATCTTCAAAAGTATTGCAGCTACACAATTTCTCTCAAATATGTTGTTCATGTACTTTTTTGTGAACTGTAACATATTTAAGTTTCACAACTGTTGCTCGATGTACAAGTGAGTAATGGCTACTTTATTGCTACTTTTAGTGAAAATGTGAAAAATCAGAAATATCTCTCAAACCGTAAGCTATAGAGCAATTTCGAGCAAATTTTTGACCCACAGGGTAGTACTAGAGTATCCTATTGCTAAGGGGGGAAAGGTTTGGTGAACTTTGGCCTACTTTTGAGTGAGTAATAGCGCTTTTACCTAATATAATTATATGACTTTTAACTGTCAATGAGTAAATGGCTTATATCTTCAAAAGTATTGCAGCTACACAATTTTGTTCCAATATGATGTTCAGCTACTTTCTCCACAGCTACAACATGGTCAGTAATTTGGAAGTGTATCTCCATAGCTAAGTGAGTAATAGCTACTTTTTCAATTTTTAATGATAACCATAATGAGTAAATGGCTTATATCTTCAAAAGTATTGCAGCTACACAATTTCTCTCAAATATGTTGTTCATGTACTTTTTTGTGAACTGTAACATATTTAAGTTTCACAACTGTTGCTCAATGTACAAGTGAGTAATGGCTACTTTATTGCTACTTTTAGTGAAAATGTGAAAAATCAGAAATATCTCTCAAACTGTAAGAGATAGAGAAATTTCGAGCAAATTTTTGAACCACAGGGTAGTACTAGAGTATCCTATGCTAAGGGGAAAATGGTTTGGTGAACTTTGGCCTACTTACTCACCTCCTCAAAATGAGTAAATGCGAATTATCTCTAAAAGTATTGCAGGTAGCCATTTTTTCTCAAATAACTCATTCACCTACTTTTGGGAGAGCTTTCACTTGGTTAAGTTTCAGATGCGTAGCTAGTTACTCACCTACTCAAAATGAGTAAATGTGAATTCTCTCTAAAAGTATTGCAGATAGCCAATTTTTCTCAAATAACTCATTCACCTACTTTTGGGAGAGCTTTCACTTGGTGAAGTGTCAGACCTGTAGCTAATTTCTCACCTACTCAAAATGAGTAAATGCTAAATATCTCGAAAAGTATTGCAGATATCCAATTTTTCTCAAATAACTCATTCATTTACTTTTGGAAGAGCTTTCACATGGTGAAGTTTCAGACCCATAGCTAATTACTCGCCTACTCAAAATGAGTAAATGCGAATTATCTCTAAAAGTATTGCAGATGGCCAATTTTTCTCAAATAACTCATTCATATACTTTTGGAAGAGCTTTCACATGGTGAAGTTTCAGACCCATAGCCAATTACTCACCTACTCAAAATGAGTAAATGCGAATTATCTCTAAAAGTATAGAATATAGCCAATTTTTCTCAAATAACTCATTCACCTACTTTTGGGAGAGCTTTCACTTGGTGAAGTGTCAGACCTGTAGCTAATTTCTCACCTACTCAAAATGAGTAAATGCTAAATATCTCGAAAAGTATTGCAGATAGCCAATTTTTCTCAAATAACTCATTCATTTACTTTTGGAAGAGCTTTCACATGGTGAAGTTTCAGACCCATAGCTAATTACTCGCCTACTCAAAATGAGTAAATGCGAATTATCTCTAAAAGTATTGCAGATAGCCAATTTTTCTCAAATAACTCATTCATCTACTTTTGGAAGAGCTTTCACATGGTGAAGTTTCAGACCCGTAGCTAATTACTCACCTACTCAAAATGAGTAAATGCGAATTCTCTCTAAAAGTATTGGAGATAGCCAATTTTTCTCAAATAACTCATTCACCTACTTTTGGGAGAGCTTTCGCTTGGTGAAGTTTCAGACCCGTAGCTAATTACTCACCTACTCAAAATGAGTAAATGTGAATTATCTCTAAAAGTATTGCAGATAGCCAATTTTTCTCAAATAACTCATTCATCTACTTTTGGAAGAGCTTTCACTTGGTGAAGTTTCAGACCCGTAGCTAATTACTCACCTACTCAAAATGAGTAAATGCTAATTATCTGTAAAAGTATTGCAGATAGCCAATTTTTCTCAAATAACTCATTCATCTACTTTTGGGACAGCTTTCACTTGGTGAAGTGTGAGACCTGTAGCTAATTTCTCACCTACTCAAAATGAGTAAATGTTAAATATCTCTAAAAGTATTGCAGATAGCCATTTTTTCTCAAATAACTCATTCATTTACTTTTGGAAGAGCTTTCACATGGTGAAGTTTCAGACCCATAGCTAATTACTCACCTACTCAAAATGAGTAAATGTGAATTATCTCTAAAAGTATTGCAGATAGCCAATTTTTCTCAAATAACTCATTCACCTACTTTTGGGAGAGCTTTCACTCCGTGAAGTTTCAGACCCATAGCTAATTACTCACCTACTCAAAATGAGTAAATGAGAATTATCTCTAAAAGTATTGCAGATAGCCAATTTTTCTCAAATAACTCATTCATCTACTTTTGAAAGAGCTTTCACATGGTGAAGTTTCAGACTCGTAGGTAATTACTCACCTACTCAAAATGAGTAAATGCGAATTATCTCTAAAAGTATTGCAGATAGCCAATTTTTGTCAAATAACTCATTCATCTACTTTTGGAAGAGCTTTCACATGGTGAAGTTTCAGACCCATAGCTAATTACTCACCTACTCAAAATGAGTAAATGCGAATTATCTCTAAAAGTATTGCAGATAGCCAATTTTTCTCAAATAACTCATTCACCTACTTTTGGGAGAGCTTTCACTTGGTGAAGTTTCAGACCCGTAGCTAATTACTCACCTACTCAAAATGAGTAAATGCTAATTATCTCTAAAAGTATTGCAGATAGCCAATTTTTCTCAAATAACTCATTCATCTACTTTTGGAAGAGCTTTCACATGGTGAAGTTTCAGACCCATAGCTAATTACTCACCTACTCAAAATGAGTAAATGCGAATTTTCTCTAAAAGTATTGCAGATAGCCAATTTTTCTCAAATAACTCATTCACCTACTTTTGGAAGAGCTTTCACATTGTGAAGTTTCAGACCCATAGCTACTTACTCGCCTACTCAAAATGAGTAAATGCTAATTATGTCTAAAAGTATTGCGGATAGCCAATTTTTCTCAAATAACTCATTCATATACTTTTGGAAGAGCTTTCACATGGTGAAGTTTCAGACCCATAGCTAATTACTCACCTACTCAAAATGAGTAAATGCTAATTATCTCTAAAAGTATTGCAGATAGCCAATTTTTCTCAAATAACTCATTCACCTACTTTTGGAAGAGCTTTCACTTGGTGAAGTTTCAGACCCGTAGCTAATTACTCACCTACTCAAAATGAGTAAATGCTAATTATCTCTAAAAGTATTGCAGATAGCCATTTTTTGTCAAATTAATCATTCACCTACTTTTGGGAGAGCTGTCACTTGGTGAAGTTTCAGACCCATAGCTAATTACTCACCTACTCAAAATGAGTAAATGCGAATTATCTCTAAAAGTATTGCAGATAGCCAATTTTTCTCAAATAACTCATTCACCTACTTTTGGCAGAGCTTTCACTTGGTGAAGTTTCAGACCTATAGCTAATTACTCACCTACTGAAAATGAGTAAATGTGAATTATCTCTAAAAGTATTGCAGATAGCCAATTTTTCTCAAATAACTCATTCACCTACTTTTGGGAGAGCTTTCACTTGGTGAAGTTTCAGACCCATAGCTAATTACTCACCTACTCAAAATGAGTAAATGCGAATTTTCTCTAAAAGTATTGCAGATAGCCAATTTTTCTCAAATAACTCATTCACCTACTTTTGGAAGAGCTTTCACATTGTGAAGTTTCAGACCCATAGCTACTTACTCGCCTACTCAAAATGAGTAAATGCTAATTATGTCTAAAAGTATTGCAGATAGCCAATTTTTCTCAAATAACTCATTCATATACTTTTGGAAGAGCTTTCACATGGTGAAGTTTCAGACCCATAGCTAATTACTCACCTACTCAAAATGAGTAAATGCTAATTATCTCTAAAAGTATTGCAGATAGCCAATTTTTCTCAAATAACTCATTCACCTACTTTTGGAAGAGCTTTCACTTGGTGAAGTTTCAGACCCGTAGCTAATTACTCACCTACTCAAAATGAGTAAATGCTAATTATCTCTAAAAGTATTGCAGATAGCCATTTTTTCTCAAATAACTCATTCATTTACTTTTGGAAGAGCTTTCACTCCGTGAAGTTTCAGACCCATAGCTAATTACTCGCCTACTCAAAATGAGTAAATGTGAATTATCTCTAAAAGTATTGCAGATAGCCAATTTTTCTCAAATAACTCATTCACCTACTTTTGGGAGAGCTTTCACTCCGTGAAGTTTCAGACCCATAGCTAATTACTCACCTACTCAAAATGAGTAAATGAGAATTATCTGTAAAAGTATTGCAGATAGCCAATTTTTCTCAAATAACTCATTCATCTACTTTTGAAAGAGCTTTCACATGGTGAAGTTTCAGACTCGTAGGTAATTACTCACCTACTCAAAATGAGTAAATGCTAATTATCTCTAAAAGTATTGTGGGTACCCAATTTTTATCAAATAACTCATTCATCTACTTTTGGAAGAGCTTTCACATGGTGAAGTTCCAAACCTGTAGGTAATTACTCACCTACTCAAAATGAGTAAATGCGAATTATCTCTAAAAGTATTGCAGATAGCCAGTATTTTTCAAATAACTCACTTCACCTATATTTTGGGAGAACTTTCAATCAGTGAATTTTCAGATCCATATCTAATTACTCACCTACTCAAAATGAGTAATTGCCTATTATCACAAAAAGTATTGCAGATAGCCAGTATTTCTCAAATAACTCATTCACCTACATATTGGAGATATTTCACATGCTAAAGTTTTTTTATGAATTATTAAAATAATTTTTAATGCATTAAAATTAATGAAATCATGCACTAAATCGATTATAACTTGAAAAGTATTGTATTTAGAGCATTTTGTTAAAATATGTTATTCACCTACTTTTTCCCACAGCAACAACATGGTGAGTAACTTGGGTGTCTGTCTCAATAGATAAGTGAGTAATAGCTACTTTTGGATTTTTCACTAACTTCCATCATGAGTGAAATCACTTGTAACTTGAAAACTATTGCATTTAGACCTTCGGGGTAGTACAAAAGTGTCCTATGCAAAGGGGAAAGATTTCAATTTTCGCCACTTTTGGCGGCCTTCTTGGATTTTAGCGGAAAAAAATGAAAAAGTGTGAATATCTCGAAAACCATAAGAGATAGAGCAATTTCGAGCGAATTTTTGACCTGCACGGTAGTACAAGAATGTCCTGTGCAAAGGGGTAAAATATCAATTTTCGCCACTTTTGGCGGCCTTTTTGGATTTTTGCGGAAAATAGAAAAGTGTCAATATCTCGAAAACCGTAAGAGATAGAGCGATTTTGAGCAAATTTTTGACCTGCAGGGTGGTACAAGAGTCTCCTGTGCAAAGGGGGAAAATTTCAATTTTCGCCACTTTTGGCGGCCATCTTACATTTTTTGCGGAAAATGAAAAAGTGTCAATATCTCGAAAACCGTAACAGATCGAGCGATTTCGAGCGATTTTTTGACCCGCAGGGTGATACAAGAGTGTCCTGTCCAAAGGGGAAAAATTTCATTTTTCGCCACTTTCGGCGGCCATCTTGGATTTTTGCTGAAAATGGAAAAGTGTCAATATCTCGAAAAGCATAACAGATAGAGCGGTTTCAAGCGAATTTTCGACCTGCAGGATGGTACAACAGTGTCCTATGCAAAGGGGAAAAATTTCAATGTAGTATTTCTTCCCCTGCGGTACTCGGCGGGAGATACATACCGCGGCAGTGGTCTTGTTATCTCAGGAGAACTTCTTTCCTGTTTCAAGATGGCCACAATAAATTAATAGCAATGGTATAAACCTAGTCCAGAATGGTCTTCTACACTTCAGATAAAAAAGTTTCAATAAGATGATGCTGGTGCCTGAGGAACATGTAACAAATATTTGGTGTCTGTCTGAATGTAATTCCTGCTGTTTAAGCGGATTTTTAACCCAACTTTTGGTTTTGATAACGGTAAAATAATATGAGGTGCTGTATTCCAAACAGGATCAGCTGTATAAGTACTGGATAAAATAGGTCAGAAAGAAGACCAGAAAGCAGTGACGTGAAGTTGCCACATAATGTTCAGAGTAAAAGGGACTGAGACTTGATAAAGATTTGGTAAAAATCTGTGGCCATTTTTCATGTGGCACTGAGAAAAAATTTCCGTCAGTTGCCACCCAAATGGAAGAAAGAATGATACCAGCCATAATCTTTACATGTTCTGGAGTTCTCGCAAAGTACAGTTAGATTTTTATACAAACAGGATAAATAGATTAAAGCTCAGAGTCAGTCATTGTATGACCTTATTCTTGGATAGGATATAAAACCAAAAATTAGATAAAATTTCAAGAATTAAATGTTACCTTCAACAGGATATTTGAAGAATAACACACGACTATCGTGGGTTATGCAGGGTTTTACAACGAATAACAACATTAGTAACACGAACGCGCAGCCTGAGTGTTTCTAATGAGCTATGAGTTGTAAAACCATGCATAACCCCATGCTGGGAGTGTGTTACTGTGATTCTATCATGACATTTTATATTTGGTTACTGTTTTGTGGAAGATATATAGTGCATATTCTTCATAATTTGAGTTTTAAAAAGTGAAGTGAGATTATCACCCAACTATGTAAAACTAGGCGTGAGTTTATGCTCAGTTTTACAAATGGTGATTGGCCAATCAGAATCGCGGACACAAGCATGTCATGTTAGAATTCCTATTTAGTAATGCAGAAAAAGCAGTTACAATACATTTGGAAGCATGTCATAAGATGCTCTTGCTGCTGAAGTCAAAGGTACATATGCTATTCTTGCAGTGTGTTGCATTTGAGATTCTTAAAGTATTGTGGTTATCACATTTGAACTACTTTTCTGTCACTTCTGAGGTTGTGGGTTCAAATACACAGCTCCAGTCAATTTGTGGGAAATTTGGTTAATTTTATTGTAATTGGAATTTTTATAAATAAAAATACTTACATAATCCCAACAGAAGCTTACGTGACCTACCGTTCGGTCAAGGACACAGACAATGTGTCTCGCCATTTTTTTTTACTGAAAGTACACACGTAAACCCCAGCGGGCACCTGCTGGAGGTTATATCTCCACTGTAAGTTGTCATTCTAATTTTGACCCTACCCCTCAGAAGATGGTAGAGGGGAGGAGGGTGGGACTCTCCCTGTTGGGATTATGTAAGTATTTTTATTTATAAAAATTCCAATTACAATAAAATTAACCAATTTTATTGCATAAAAACGTACTTACATAATCCCAACAGAAGCTTGAATGCAGCCCTGAGGTCCATGGGGGGTAGACTTCTGAGGACTGTCAAGTCCTATAGGAGAGTTCTTTAGGTATACAGATACAAAAAAATGCATACACAATATGTTATACTACAAACACTGTAATATACTACATATATGAATACTAGTATCATTATTACTGTCATAGTCAATACAAGTACTGTTAAAGTAAAAAGTAATTGTAATAAAGTAGCTGTAAAGTACTCACCCACTTATGAAAGCAGCATGCTGTACTGTACATCAAATAATATGTATGAAACCCTCCACCTTGTCTATACAGTAGTGCAGGGGTCAAAGGTCAGCTGTGCCCAGTTGAATAAAACTCCAACAGTCAGAGTGCAGCTGTCCCTCAAGCCAAGCAGCCATAACATGAAGACTTATCCATATTTTTGTTCCACAATCAAAGTCCTAGTACATTCCAGTCCAAATCCATATATCCTGAAAACATAAAGACTGATTATATTATTAAGTCTCAATTGTTCACTACATGCTGTGCAGACACAATGGGACCTAACTTAAAGATATCATCATTTTCCCAGCAAATATCCTTCAAATAAAAGTTTGTAAAGGTATTGTGGGATTTCCAGTAACAGGAGCTCAAGACCTGCTCTAAGGAGATACCTCCTTTAAATGCAAGTGATGCAGCCATAGCTCTAACATCATGAGCTCTAACCTGAGTGACCTGTTGATCAGCCGTATCTGAAGACTGATAGCAAGTTTGAATGGTGTGTTTGATCCACTGGGAAATGGTTATTCTTGTGATATCCTTAGAATAACCCTCCCTAAGGGATACAAAGAGCAGGGCCTTGCCCTTTCTCATGGATTTGGTCTTCTCTAAATAGACCTTGAGGGCCCTAACTGGACAAAGTGACTTGTCCTCCACCAGTGAGCTGTCCAACATGATAGTAAGGGCTGGTATCACTACTGGCTTAATGGAATCAGGGCCATCCGAAGCCAATTGGTTTTTAGCCAGGAAGGACGGAGAAGGAGAGACAGTAACTTCTGACCAATTTCTCCTTGAAGAGACAGAAGAGTGAGTCCATGCATGTATCTCACTCCTTCTTTTTCCTGAGGCTAAAGCCAACAGGAACACTGTCTTGTAAGTTAGCCACTTCAAAGGAGCCTCTGACAAAGGCTCAAAGGGAGGTTTTGTCAAACCTAAGAGGACCAATGAGAGGTCCCATGTAGGTATGGACCTATTTGGTTTAGGTCTATCCCTGGTGAAGCTGGCAATAAGTCTATTCAGTTCTAGACTTTTTGAAATGAATTCACCCTGTGAACCCAAAGCATCAGCAATTGCTGTTCTGTAACCAGTGATTGTAGCTGGTTTGAGATTTTTGACTGTGAACAGGTAGTTTAAAAATTCTGCTACCTGGGGAACAGCTGTTGAGGTGATGTCCACCTTATTCTCTGTGCACCATTGCCCATAAATGGTCCACCTTGATTGATAGACTTTTCTTGAGGATTCCCTCTGAGGTGCCTTAATTCTTTCTGCCACCTCAGATGAGAATCTTCCAGAATTGGATTCCTGGAATCCAGAAGCCACACATGTAGATTCAGGTACTCCACGTTGTTGTGGAACCTGTTGGAACGTGGCTGCTTCAGAAGTGTCTTCCAGTGAGGGAGCTGTAGGGGTACCCTGGTCGAGAGATCCACCAGATCCCAAAACCATGGCATCCCTGGCCACCCTGGAGCCAGTACTATCATCCTGCATGGGTATGTTATTATTTTTTGAATTACTTGTGGCAGGATGGCTACTGGACAGAAGACATAGCCGTCTAGGCCTTCCCAACAGATATTCAATGCATCTATTTTCCAAGCCTTTCTGTCTGGGACAGGAGATACATAAATTGGAAGTTTGTAATTTAGATGAGTTGCAAATAGGTCTACCATTGGTGTGTGCCAAACTTTGCAAATTTGGTTGAATATCTGTTGGTGAAGTGACCACTCCGTCTGTATGACCTTGTCCCTTCGTGATAGAGAGTCTGCTATGACATTTAGGGATCCAGGTACGTGTCTTGCCCTTATCTGGATTCTTCTGGAATTTGTGAATGCCAGAATTCTCCAGATAAGAGCACACATTTCTATGGAATGTGTGCCTCCTTCTTTGTTCAGATAAGATACTACTGTACTGTTGTCTGAACAAATGAGCACCGTTTGACCTTGTAAGTGTTCCTGAAAGCCCTTTAGGGCTAGAAGAACAGCTTTTAGCTCCAATACATTGATGTGGAGTTGGGCTTCCTTGTTTGACCAGAGACCACTTAACACTATCTCGTTTAAGTGAGCTCCCCAGCCTTTTTGTGAGGCATCTGTAAACACCAGTGTGTTGTGTACCTGAGGATGGATAGGAGCACCTGCCATGAGATTTTTGATATCCTCCCACCACTTTAGGTGCTTCAGGAAATTTCCTGTTACTGGAATCCTTATGTCCAACGACTGGGGAAACTTCCAGTGCGACTTTAGGTACCACTGGAAAGGTCTCATGTGTAACCTTCCTAGTGGCACTGTTTTTTCCAAGGAAGCTAAAGTCCCTATGAGCGACATGAGCTTTCTTGGAGTCAAGACTAATGACTTTCTGATGGAAACAGTCTGAGCGTTTAGCCGATCGAGTTTCTTCTGGGTTGGGAACACTAGACCCCTCTGAAGGTCGAAATGATAGCCCAGAAAATCCAGTTTTTGCGTGGGTATCAATTCCGATTTTTGAAAATTGATAAGCCAGCCTAGTTCTTGGACCAATTGAACTAACTTTTCCGAATCTTTGAGACATTGATCTTTTGATGGTGACCGAAGAAGCCAGTCGTCCAGATATTGATGGATTCTGAGGTTCCTGGCTTGAGCTATGAGTTTGACCTCTTTGACAATGCGAGTGAACTCTAGGGGAGCTGTCGCGACACCAAAAGGAAGAGCTTGAAACTGAAAAACCCCTTTTTTGGTCTGAAATCTCAGATATTTTTGGGATTGTGGATGTATTGGAACATGGAAATAAGCGTCTGTGAGGCCTATCGAGATGACCCACTCCCCTTTTCGAATCGATTTCCTGATAGATTCGGCTGTTTCCATCTTGAATGTCGGTACATGTAAATGAAGGTTTAACATACTTAGATCTATTACGGGTCGCCAACGATTCATGGGTTTTGGAACCAGAAAAAGTCTGCTGTAATATCCCAGAGTAGTGAGCTTTTTGACAGGAACTATCGCCTTTTTTGTAAGCATGGCCTGAACTGCCTCTTGGAGGGCGCCATCTTTGTTTTTGTTGTGATATTCGCTCAAAATGAGCGGAATTTTCGACAATTTTGGAAGAAACTTGAAGTCTAGGCGATAGCCATGTTGCAGTAAACTTACTACTCTGGGATGGGCGTGGTTTTTTGACCATACCTGCCAAAAAGTCCACAATCTTGCCCCTGGGAAGTCATTTCCTCTTTCCACCTCTGCCTCCTCGCGATGCGCGCGCAGAGAAGTGGCCATAGGTTGAATTTTGCTGCGTTCGTTTGTCACGAAACGACCTGTTACCTTCCTGTGAGGGCTTTGGATGTGAAGATCTCCCGAAATCGAAATTCTTCACAGAGTCTCTGTACGACTTGGAATCAGATTCCTTCATTATTGACAATCTTTTGATCATGTTATCCTCAACCTGGGATAAAATATCCGAGTTGAAGACCTCCTGTTGGTCAAAATGATCTGTACGCAAGCTTGCCAAGTCCTTAGGACCTAATTTTGAGCTGCAGTCCTTCAATAAGCTGTCTTTCCTTGCAAGGAGCATATTGCATGCCAGAGTCATATTCTGCTTGAGGACTGTATCCAGAGCTATTTCTAAGGAAGATGTGACAGAAGCCTGGAGTTGAGAGTATTTGATCATGAGATCTGCTGATTCCCTGATGGTTTCCAGATCTTCTGAACATTTGATCTCAGTAGCTAACTCCTGGATCCTATTGTTGAGTTCCTCAATAGCCATTTTAAACCATACAACATGGCCCAGGATTTGAACATTTTCTCTGCAAACTGTCTCCTGTACAATAAACTGCTTGGAAGGTACAGAGATTGAAGATGACAAAGACTTTACTTTAGCTATGTTGAAGTATGAGTCAGGAAGTTTAGGAGCTTTCAGAGGAGTATTTTGAGGCCAAAAACTGTCCCTGAGATAGAGATTCAGAGCTAGACTTGTCTTTTACTGTTGTTCCAGAGGCCTTTCTGTATCTATAGTCCCACATGGACTGTATATCTTGAACAGGAGGTAACGCCAAATTCTGTTTTCTGACCACCTGCTTAGAAGGTTTCTTAGAGAATGCAGAGGGAGCCACAAGGCACTCTACTTGTGGTACCTCTAAATCCAACAGATTCCTGATGGCATTGAGCATTTCCACATAGGAAGGATCTAATTCCTGGGAATGAGTGTCTGAATCACCCTGAGGAGACCTGGATCTATGGCGTTTCGTAGCAGGTACAGATGATTCCTCATCAGATAATTCCCCCTCTGAGGGGACTGGTCTGCTCTGGGAGGCAGGGGCACACATACCCTGCTCCTGAGAGTGTGGAAGAGTTGTTTTGGAGGTTGAAGGTTTATCCCTGCGCTTAAACTCCTCAAATTGAGAAGCCAGGGAAGATAACTGAGAATTCATAGCCTTTAACATCTCCTGAAGAGATGAATCAGGAGTAGAAGTGGAGGAAGTTGAGGACTTTGAAGGCGTTGGCTCATCCAACAGCGAGTCATCAAACTTGTCAGAAACTTTAGTTTTTGAAGATTTCTTTCTATGAGGAATTTTCAAAGCACCAGCACAAATAGTACAGTCACTTTCCTTACCAATCACACACTTATCCTTCCCTTTCTTGTCGTTTCTGCATTTTAAACAGGCCTGATGGTTGTCCCAAGGCAACATATCACCTGCACAAATGGAGCATTTCCTTTGTTTTTCGGACATGGTAAAAAATCTTTGAAGATCTGAAAAGAACGCGTGTGTACTTGACGGCGGTCAAAATAAGAATGACAACTTACAGTGGAGATATAACCTCCAGCAGGTGCCCGCTGGGGTTTACGTGTGTACTTTCAGTAAAAAAAAATGGCGAGACACATTGTCTGTGTCCTTGACCGAACGGTAGGTCACGTAAGCTTCTGTTGGGATTATGTAAGTACGTTTTTATGCAATAAAAATGGAGTCTTACCACAGTATAACCTCAGATGCTGAATGGTGTATGATCCAACTTAATATATAGTGAAAGACTTGAAAGATTCAAAATCCTTGGCTAAATATTTGCTTAATTTGTCCTGGTCATAATTTAAACTGCATAAGATCACTGCCATCAATATTTTCTAGTACTAGTCCATGTTTCAGAAAGTTCATATGTATTGGAGTTACAAATCAGAGTTCTTTTTCAGCAGTTTTAAGCTGTAGCCATAGAAATACCTTTCTGTACACATACATATGACAATACTTTATTGACAACAACATACAAAGTTTATTTATGTGTCTCCATCTTTGACACTTTTTGTCTATATATAAAATCTTAAGTAAACAAGTATTTTTTTGTTCTAGTTTAAATTAAACTAGTATTTAAGCTTGTTTTGTTTATTTAACATGAATCATATATGTAGTTTATACAAAGAAAATAATTAAATGGAGATTTTGAAACAGATTCAGAGTCTCTATTGTTTCGGTGATAAAAAAAATTAGTTATATATTCAGTTCACATGCTTTCTTTTAAATCCACAGGCGAAAACTACACAGATTTATTATTTTCAGAGTCCAAAATCTTTCATGTGATGGTTGATTTTGAAGGTAATCAAGTGTCACTGAACACTTGCACAGATATGGTTTATAATACACATGCTGAAAATCTTATATTTTTAGCCAACATTTATTTTCAAGTTCAGTGTCAATATATTTTCAAATTTGAAAAACCTGCCATTAAAGTAATACAGAACCTGACTGACTTGCAATACCTTAAATATTCTGAAAAAATGAACCAACAAATTAGATTTACAAAAAATGAACCAACAAATTAGATTTACAAAAAATTTTGTGACAAAACCATTATTTTTGGTAAATAGAACTTTAGTTCTGGTTAAATTTAAACATTTTGTGAAAAAAATCTATTATTTTACCTTTTCGATAAACAGAGTGCGTAGTACTCAAATTTTTCCTAAATCCCTTTGTAGCGCTAACTCGTGAAAATTCTTTTTTAGTTTACTATGAATGTCAAACTCACTGTGATGCAGGCATTTCAGAGAAAGGGGGTTATAGTACATGACAGAAGTTCTATCACAGGTGTTTTTGTAAAGTCACAAAATATCTATACATTATACATGCAAGACAATATGACTTTAATAAAGTGTATATCAGCGCAGTGTCACAAGAAACCAAAGAAAGACATGTATAAGAAAAATCATCTAAAAATAGCATCTACTTATAAATCCACCTTTTCTGGGTCCAACAAAATCACATCTAAAAATAGCATCAGCTTGTAAAGCCAACTTGTCCAGGTCAAAATATAACCTATGTGCAACTAAAACAATGCATACTTAAAAACTCTCAAGAACACCTTCCAAGTGAAAGAGATATGTCAGGACAAGCTCAGGAACTCATAAAAATATTACAATTTATTAAATATAAATAATCTAAAAAATTATATTTTATGCACGTAAATAAAATTGTTTTTAAAAGCATCCAATAATGCACAGACTATGTATGTGGTTAAAATTGTAGACAATAACAGTTCAAGATCTGTTTTTTAAACATCTAAACGAACCGGTTTCTTGGTTTGTACATCTTCTTCAAGTTGATTTGGTTGAGCAAATATTTTCACAAATTCTGAAACATAAAATAAAGATGGCAACTTACTAACATGGCGAGTGAGTTTTGCACGGAATAAGACTGTTAAGAAATGTGGAGAGTTCTCAACAATCTGCAAAATTGAACTAAAGTTCACATAAGACAAAGCTTTGTAATGTTTCAATTCTGTGTTTATCTATTAATTTTGGTTATTACTTTATCCAATTTTCTGACGAAATAAAGGTCTCTGTGATCTATCATATAGTGTTATTAAAATGAAGTACATAACTTAGTCTCCTGCTTTGCAGACACAATATCTTCTCCACAATGGGGAATTTGGTGCACTAGGTTAACAAAATTGGTGCTCAAAAGCAAACTGATAGATGGTCTAGGTCAGCAACCAGGATAGTGTGTTTGACCATAGGGAAATAACAAGTGGGAAAGCTTCAGTTGAAAATATGAGTCTTAAGATGTTTCTTAAAGGATTAACAGAGGGACTATTTCTTATGTGGAAAGGAAGAGTTCCAGAGGGCTGGGGTATAATGGCTAAATGGGTTTAAAAATGTTTGTGTGATTTCTGAACCTTACAAAGAAGGGATATGAAGGAGCTTACGTTTTGGGCTACTGTGTCTGGTATTTCTGGATGAGGTGTATGGGTGGATTACTTCATTAAGGTAGGCTGGTTGGTTGTGTTTCAGAATTTTTATGCGATGAGGCCTATTTCAAATTGTACCCTGTATTTAACTGGAAGCCAATAAAGTTTTTTTTTTTCATTGGGGGTGATATGGGACTACTTTAAATAACTAGTGACAACCCTGCACAGTGAGTTTTGGATGTGCAGAAATCTTCTGTACTCAAAATCTGTGAGTGATGCAAACAGGGAATTGCAGTAGTTCAATCGACTGCTCACTAATGCATTTGCCAGAATGATGTATAAAGGTCTGAGAGAGAACTAATTCTATAGACGGAACACCACACCGAGGTTCCTGATGATTTTTGCTGGTGAAACCCGATTTCCAAGAATGTTGATTGTTTTCCATAATAGAATATCTACATTCAATGATGTTATGACTGGTCTATGAAATAAAATTTATAAAAGAATTTGTGCCCCTTTTCTCCCTTTACAAAAACTGTCCCCCTTTTTCTATGTCCCTTTTTTCCTGTGCCCCTTTTTGCACTCTTTTTAACATACAAATAAAAAAAACTGACAACTTAAGAATACTTTATATTATTTAGTTTAATTCTACAGAAAATGCTTGAGATTATGTATAGCAAGGATAAAATAGCAGAATCATATCACTTGATCTTTAAATATTTACAATTACATGTATGGGTCCCATATTCATTCACTTTTAGAATGAGTTGTAAGATTTCAAAAATAGCATCAGAGATGCCCGTACCCCACAGCCTGGGGAAATAGTTTCCATCACCATGAGATATAGAAGTAGTGAAACAGTACAAATATCTGGATACTTTTAGAGCAGTGTCAGTTATATAAAGCTCCAACTAACGTTTGAGTAGAGAAAATAACATCTAAGAGAAAGAAAATGTATGTAAAGTAAAATTGTTAAAACAAGACAAGGGCAAATCAATGTCACACCATGATGTTGCACACCTACACCCTCTTACTAATGTCCCTACCAAATATCAACTTCCTTGACCTTTTGGTTTCTGAGATATAGCCCAAACAAGATTTTATAGGTCAAGGTCACTACGGCAAGGTCAGAGAATTGTGGTATACATTGAAAATCCATGGATTGAAAGTCCCTGGATATTTTCAAATACAAATACACAACTTTACTTGATATTTTTATTTCCTTCTGTTTATAAATGCATTACTAGTAATCTCTAGTTGTAAACTTGGCAAGTTCTCAGAATTCCTTTCAGTTTCTGTGAGGGTTTGTTTTCACCATAATATTCCTATGTGAGGATGAAATTTCTTTTGTAGAAATGTACATTGATACAAGTAATATATAAATATACTTTATTACATAAAGTGCCAATTAATCAGTAACCATGCTTTTTCCAAGCACATGCCATTTCTTGCTCAATCTATTGCCTCAAATTGGCACATGAACAATGTGCCAATCAGCTTACAGCTAACAAATTGCCACTTTAATACCAGCGTTTGATTTCACTGCTTACTTGTTGTTTGTGCTAGTTTGAGACCTGTGCCAAGTAAACAAACCAAGTAGTATATTGTGGGGAATTTTATCATGCCTGCAGATATATGGGATGTGAAGCCAATTTATCAGAAACTAAAAAAGCACTTCTAGAGTACAGACCTCAGAAATTCTGGAATTTTCTCTGTATCCAAAATATGTCCCAAATCTTTCTTACAATATAATCACATTAGGCCAGGTCCCACATGATCAATTACACGAACATCTGCTTGTTACTTTTGGAGTTATGTCAATCAGAAAGCAAAGTCATGGAAAATACATTAAAAATGATCCCTTTAAAAATTCCGAATAGCTTCATATCCAGAATATGATCCAGATCTTTCCCCAAATTTAACCACGTCTTCCCTTAATCAGGCCCTACCTGCATATAAAATTTCAGAAAGATCCATTCATTCATTACAAACACGTACAAACAGACAAACACATCCAAAATATAACCTGCTGGTGGAGGTAATTAACTCGGAATGCCTTACCATTGTAGTCCAGTAGACTGTTACCATCAAGGTCTAACTCTTCCAGCAGGTCATTTATTTCAGACATTGTTATCCCTGTATTTGGGCCGCAGGCGAATTCAAACATGCTTCTGCAAAACAAAAATTAATATAATATTAATTCATATGCATATAATCAAAACATTTATGAACCAACATTGTTAAGAATATCCTCAAAGGTGTCAATAAAACAACTTACTTTCATCGAGACTTCCCTTCTTTGCTCAAGTTTGTCTTTTGCAAATACCTCTGTTATCTTTTTAACCTTTAGTGTTTTATTGGATATATATGTTGGTATTTACAAATATTATGCACTAATCGATGGTTTCTCTTAAAATGATATTTATAGGATTTTCCTATTCATAGCAATAATCATCAATAATATACAAAAATCTACAAACAAAAGTAACATGAATACAATTATATGTTAAAAGAAGTTTAAGTTTCAAAAAACTGTTTCCTCTTCATATTGTCATTGTTTTCATGTTCGTGGTACCCACATTCAGAAACAATATCTCAGTATAATTCTGTCTTGCAAAAAATATACCAATTATTAGGATAAAATCAAGAAATATTGCATACAAATGAACTACACAAAGAGCTAGTAACTAACTGTACCCGTTAACTCTGGGTATGTGCTCCTTAATCAAATATTGATTTCACCAGATGTTGTGTATTTGTAAAATCTTTGGGTTTTACCAGAGAATCCATAATTACCTCTGACAAGGATGTTGTGTTGTTTTTATGATCTGCATTTTCCTGTTTGCAAAATAACTTTAAAGGTTATCACTTGATTTTGATGAATTTTTCAGGAAATGTCGACAATGGCACAAGGAAAGGATGATTCGATTTTGTTGGTAATCTGGATCAGCCTGTGGATCCAGGAATTTTTAATTGACTATTTATCATTCCACTCCTAAGTTATATTGAAGGTGCTGGGCCTTGGCAGAGGTATGCGCTCCCCGAGTGCTTTTGTTTATATAATTATGTCTCTTCAAATTTTTTATTTTGTTTTCCCCAAGGTAAGTTCAAGAAGTTAACTGAGAGCTAGACAGACAGCCATTGTTGAAAACATAGCTCAACATCCTTGGAAAGGTAGTAAGTACATGTATCTAACACTGAGCAGCAAATTTCTGTAGATGGCAGACCAATGAAATTTACCCTCCAACCAGTTCAATATCCCCTGTGCAAGTACAGTGTAACATAATGGTTTGTAGCTTTAACAGAACTGAAAATTATAATGTCGCTGACATATCTTGTCACTTCGTCTTATTATAAAATCAAATTAGGCCTTACTTGAGTTCTGAGGGGTCAATGAAGCCATTTCCATCTTTGTCAAACATCCTGAAAATTTGTAGGATCTCGTCTTCTGTATCATGAATTTCCATTTTCTGAACCATGGCATAGATGAACTCATCTTCACTCAGTCTACTTGAACCTTGATAGAAGACAGTAGTGTTATTTAGTTTCATATGCAGTAAAAATGGGAAATTTGCCATATTATGTGAAATTTACCACTATGGCCACTCTGGAAGAGTAGAAAAATAACAAAAGAGCCCATTTTACATCAGGAGAGATCAGAGGCCTTGTGTAGTCACAAATTACAAGTGTGTAAAGAATGTCCTACAAATTAAAGAAATGGAAAGGTGATTCCTAAATGCATTCCACATACTGTGGCGAATTTTACATATGTCTTGATCTATGACTTGATTATTAGGACTCTCACCACAGAAACAATATAATTTGTATTTTTAGCAAGTAACATGTTAAGCAGTTGAATGTTGTAAGATTTGTTACCATAATGATACAATGCTTGCTAATCAGGTATTTCAGAACACACACATTGCTTCAGATTTATCTAATTGGGTCATAAAAAGACTCCAAGAACTTTCATCAGTATGTTTTAATAGATCTATACACCAGTGAACATTAAAAACATTTTTAAATGGTTTAAACGTTTACAAAACGTTTTCAAAACTTATTTAAACCATATCTTATGGTTTTCTAAACGTTTCCAAGTAAACCTTTACACTGTAATGTTTAAAAAACGTTTTATAAACATTCCCTAAACAAACATTTTTACTGAAAATGTTTAATAAACGTTTCTAGAATAACTTAAGAAGGTAGATTTGACTGGAAACGTTTTTAAAACCTTTATAAAATAGCTGAAGAAATGAAGGTTTGGCTGGAAATGTTTTTCAAACATTCATCGTGAAATGTTCGATAAACAGTAGACATATAAAAATGTTTAAACAACATTGTTTGTCAAATGTTTTTTAAACATTCCATCAAAAACTTGCCCCTACTTAAAGCAGTCAAAATCCAGGTACACCAGATAAAGGAGGTTTATATCCAACAACAGTAGCACCCGGGATACCCACACCACACAGCTTTGAATGAAAGAGATCACATGGTGAAGCAAGGTTTAGCCGAATGTAGCATAAAGATGAAGCCAAATGGAAATACATTTAAGTTAAGCAGTAATCTGCCTAAGCCTGGAACATTGTGTCTGATTGACTCCCAGATATAGTTGAGAGAAAAATTTTAGGCACGGTGGCCTAAATAACAAAATCATTGTATTACACACTTGATCCAACAAACCAATATCTACACTATAATATTCGGACTATATAAAATCCCGGTATCTGTGGCTTGTCATGACCAGTTACGACTTGTCGGTTGGGCTCTGTAGTTTATCGGAATACTTTCACGTCTGATTGTGCAGAAAAACATCCCGACCCCAATCAGGTCGGGATCTGGATCCAGACAAGCCAGGATGTACTATATTTTTCCAGCACCTTTCTCTGGATATTTGTCCCCGATCCTCAACTCAGGTCAGTTAGGGTCGGCTCCAGTGGAATAACAACTTTAAATAAACTGCAAAAGCAATGATAGTATCAGCTTTCTATGCCCCACACTTTCCAAGACATAGCTTGCACAAAGTGGCAGCACCAAGTTACAAATCTCATCAAATTGAGGCTACGTATCAAGGTCCAGCCGAAACCTCACCTTCCTGTTGTACAAATACATTACCTGGCCAAGGTTTATATCAAATATGAACTGCCTTGAGTTTAGATTAAGGTCAGATGACCGGATTAAAAAATTGTGCTAAGTCTCAAATCTGAGTTGATCTGTTTCATCAAATGTAGGAAATTTCAGAGACATAAGATTTTGGTCTCGGTTGACATTCACTGAAAGTCTCACGCCGAATTTTGGGTTAAGTTTTGGTTTTATATAAAACGACTACCAGCTAGTACGTGTTTTTTTTTTTACAATCCCACAAGCTGTTGATTGATTTTTCTTCTTTCTTGATGTCTTTTGTGAATATCAACTGAACTAAAAACCTCAATACTTTAGATTTGAGTCAAGGTGGTGAAAGATACATCAACTACCAACCTGCCCACAGCTTAGCGGAATGAAATGTTTTATACAAAATCAACGTTGAATTCATCACAATACCAAGGATAACATACATGATAAGGCCGTAACTGTTTTAACTCCAAATTAAATACTGTCCCCAGTTAAGTATAGGGTAAAATTTAAAATTGGCCTTGTCATATAAAATATTCTAAAACACGGCCAACCAGCCTACCTAAGTGAATAAATTCACCCCTACACCTCTTCTAGAAATACCAGATGCACCAGCCCTAAACTTAAGTTCCTTCATATCCCCATCGTTGGCCGCAGAGTACACAAATCCCACAACTTTTTTTCCAATTAATTCTGCCATTATGCACCTGCGCTTTGGAACTGTTTCCCCTTCCAAATAAGAAATAGCCCTTCTGTCACTTCCTTCAGGAAATATCTGAAAACCCCTTGTTTCCCCACTTAGTTCCTTCCCTTTGGTCACAACCATAACTCCAGACTACCGACCTTGACCGCCACTTGACTATCCTAATGCTTAATATTTTTGTTAACTGTGCGCACTGACTTCCTCATTGCGGCTAAGATATTGTGCCTGCAAAGCAGTAGATTTGATAAGATAAATTTGTACTGTCAGCTTGTAAATAACGAAAAGGAATCAATGTCCATGGTTGAGTTTATAAAGCCTTATAAGCACCAAAAGTTAAACAGAAACAAGCCATTGGAATTCCCTGTGTGATCTCACAAGACAAATTTGAAATCAGAACTACATTGGTGAAGTAATTATATTAACCTTGAGATCTGCCCCCATATTTTCCATTTGACCCCCTTAATTTGATGTCCGGCAAACAGAAATGCATTCTCCACAGTTGGTTAATACTAGTGTGTATTCTGTCTATAACCAGGGGCCAGTCTTGCAATACATGAGCAATTTCTCACCGTCAGTATCGTGTTTGTAGATCATCTCATGGATTTCTGACTCACTGGGGTTCATGCCCAATGCTCTCTGGACTTGCAGAATATCTGGAGCACCAAGTCGTCCATCCTTTGATTTGGTCTTTTTTAGAACGTTACCAAAGACCTTCCGTAGATCTGTTAAATAAATTTAAAAAACACACACACAATAAAGAAATAAAGAATAAAGGTGTCCATATTACTGTATTTCAATACCCTGTCGTAGGGTTTTTAATGATATGTCATAAACATTTCCAGATGCAGAATTATAAACTTATTCAGCATAAGCAAGACGACAATAAAATACAAACTAAATGTTTTATTTATTTTAAGGAATCTGTTTTGTGGTTATTCTAACTTAATTTTTACAATTTTATTTTTTGATAACATACGCTATTTTATGGGGTTGGCGCAAATATATAAACAATTTGAACTGGTGAACACCAATGTTTTGCATTCATATAAATTCTAATTTACAAAAGTATTTTGTGAATATTATACATATCTTAAATACATTTTGGGAAAAAATATAGAGAAAATCCCAAACATGACAGACACGTACATCATAAAATACATCATACTATAAAATAGACTCACTGTCTGTGTAACTCCGAACTTGATCAGCAAGCTGTATAAATTGAAGAAAAATATATACTATGTAATAGAAGTATTGTTAATACAGATGTCATTACTAGTTATTCATTCACAAACTTGGTACATTGTGCAATACAAATTAGCTTTTAAGCTTTCAAAGTTTACCCGTTAATACTACAGTTATTTTACTGGCACTAATTATATGAAAAGAGTTTAACTACAGAGAAAAGTTGAGTTCTTACATTCCTGTCAACAAGCCCACAATGAAACCCATAAGTCGCTTTAAGCCCAATGAAAACCCATGACCTCAGGAGTGGTGAGACCTGAGTGATCCCATGTCTAATATATTAATTGTGCCCCCTGATTCAACAATTGTAACAGAATCTGTTACAACAACCTGCTCAGATAAATTGTCGTAATGTCAGGTTAACTTTTTTATAATCTACGATATAATATCAAACAGGAGCGTAGCTTTTGTGTAAACAAGTACGCCTAGGCATATCATTTTGTTGGTAGAATCATATGTGAGTAAAACACACACCCCATTTACTTGAACCACAACATTTTAAAAAATCAGGCCATAGTCCGTACCTAATAAAAAGTCCCAGCTTCTTCCCTGTCAATTAACTGGAAACCATGTCATTGAAAAATGTATTACTATATGTTCTGTTGTGACCCAGGTGTGAAATTGTCCATTTCGTGAAATGGACAATGAAATTTCATGAAATGGACACCCCAACTGTCCATTTCACTTTATTCCCAATTTATAATGATATGTGTATGAAATATCTTATACTAAGTTAGTTAATAAGTTATAAATATTTGAAATAAAAGTGTCAATTATGTAAATTTCTTTAATGATTCAGTGCCTGTCACAGTCAAACATGATAATGTGGACAAGTAAAAAACAACAATGAGATCTACATTTGCAGTTAGTGTAATAGTGTAGTGTAAATAAAGTACCAATGTGGCTTAGTATTAAAGCTCTTAATGTTATAAAATAGATGTTGTAGCTTAGTCTCAGCTAGATGCTGTCTCAAATTCTTATATTTTCAATACATGTAAATACAAATGTTAACAAATACTTAACTAATATTGTTGCTTACTTGTAGTAGGATCATATTAGATTTTATAAGAAAATCTTAAAGGAATTCAAATAACCTGCACATCGCCAGTACATGAGTAGACTTTAGGTTAAAGTACAACCATTTATGTATTCTAATACTATGTTTCAATACTATGTTTCAATTTTTTTCACTGTGAATGAGAATAAAAATTCCGTACATTTAGTTGTCCCTTTCATGAAATGGACAGTTGGGTTGTGATGGAAATGGAGACTTTGGAGCTACTGTTGCTTTATTTCATTAAGTTGATGTATTTCAAAATTAAGCGCTTTGAAACATTATAAATAATATGGACTAATAATAATAAATTTGAAATCGTCGTAAAATTTAGAATGATATCAAGAAAACATATAACAGCTATTGTAAATTTAACTCTATCCCTAGATGTAAATTTCAAAGCATGTGTTCCTACCAAAATATTAACATTTAATATTGTGTCTCATAAACCTCGCTGCTCTGGATGTTATCATATATATGTAATTTACAAGTGACACAAAAGATGAAATAGCTTTATCTATACTGTGAACCTCTATTGTCTGAAAATGCTGGGGGAGTTGGATAACTGGCCAAACAATAGAAGGTTCACAAAAAAACAAGAGACCTTTTGGTATAAACTGTGGCCTAGCGGGTAACACACTTGTCTAGGAACTCAGAAAACGTGGGTTCAAACCCAGGTACAGGCAGATACATAGTGGTTCGGATGACCACTTAAAATGGCGGTCCTCTGTCATTGGGTCCTATCCCCAGTGGCAGGCTAAAGAACCTCAAGGACGTTGATAAATGGTCATTCTTGAGCCTCTATCTTCCAGTTAGGGGAATGTCAGTTACTTGTGAGTTGGGGCTGCACCTGTGCAGTCAGATGGGTTAAAATAGCGCTTTGAGTCCTATAGTATATGGAGATATTGCGCTGAGTATAAAGACACAATATACAATATAAGAATAAGTTAATTCAAATTTGGGAGAGTGGAAATGAGTTCATAAAACTGAATATTTGGACCTCAGAAGGCCAGAGCAATAAAGGCTACATGATGCCTAACTAAATACTAGAAATATTCAAATATTTTGGTATTCATTTGTTTAAAAGAAAAACTCATTTCTTGAAAGTGTAATCTAAATGTTAATCACCGTATCATCACTTACCTCACCATTCATTATCGTTTCCATTCCTTTTTCTGCCATTTTTTTCTGTTTAAATGGCTAAAAATAATCAAACCACAAAAATAGCAGTTTATTGGAGATTAAGCATACTAACCTGTGTCTCAACAAGCAAAAAGTTAAGTTTAAACTACGCTACAGTACCTTGCAAAATACCACAAAACAAGGTCTGTGATTTTTCTCTGTTCATAAAGATACCATTTACCCCCTAGTTTCCTTAAATGTGAGACAGGGCTCATAATTTACATATATTTATTCTTAGAATTAATCAAGGTTCTTCAAGGTCCTTTGTGTCTAGTGGTTAGCAAGTCATGCATCCAGTAATAGGATCTCGTGTTTCTGTGGGTTCAGCTTCCTTCCAGTGGCAATGCTGAAGGCCTATCTTAATATAGCCCTGTCTATTGAACAGGGTATAAAACCCAAAACACTAGCCATTATCTTTGCATTACTCTTATTCTCATAATTGTCAATTAAGACAGCCATTTGGGGAAGTATTTTAGAAAATTCTTAGAATAAGAATGATTGTAAGAACCTGTTTAAATATGAACCCAGATCTATTTATGACACATGTAGGTTAATATTATCATTATATAATTTTGAAGTGGAATTCTTTTCCGGTCCAAAAGTATTTTGAGTTGGATACATTATGTCAAGGACTTGAGGCACTTGTAAAATGATCTTTCTGTTAATTAAATACAGGTTTCCATCTTTGATCTCAAACTCAGCCAAGGGTTCAAATATAATACAACTGCACCACTGTCACGACTTACTGTAAGACCTAGCTGATATTTTGTAAACCCCGGATGGTGATTCATTTAATCCCCTCAGAAACGGTAGTAATACTGACAAATCACATGGTCTGTACCAAGTGAAATGACCCAAAAACATCAGTCTTACAATCTGCCCTTTCATAAAGATCACTCGCAACACTGAGGCCCAACATCTCTTGTCAAGTAATCAGGGGAATCTTACAACTAATGTTCTCTTTGAATGCCTTACAGAGTAGTTGCAGAAACCTAAAATAATTCGTAACTGCCTCACAACCGAAAAGATTGATCCTGGGTACACAAGACAGCTGATTCACAAAGATTTTTAATCAAGTTCAATATTTTAGCTAGACTTCTGCGATTATTGTGATTCTGATATAGACTTTAGAACTGAAAATATAAATTGTATGGCCAAAAAGATTAGGCTCGGGATTAGATTATTGGGTATTTGGGAGGCAAACTCGTGACAGTGGAACAGGGTTATAAAATATCCTATTGACCTAACCTTACAAACTGTAAACCCAGTGGTCTTAAGCTTCTCTTACAACCCATTGTATGTTTGTACACACGTACGTGTGCTGCAAATATTGTTGAAAAATATGAGCATAGACTGGTAGTGAGGCAGCAGAGATTTGCACGTGCAAATAAGGTGTATTGTCAAAACAAATGTGTCATAACTTCAATATCCAAGAACAGACTGCGACTAGCTACAGGCCGCACAGTGGGTTTATATAGATGCAAGGTAAACATGAGTGTATGATACAGCACCTGCAAACCCTGAAAGTAAATAGGAAACACCTGCAACACTAGCAAGGAAAACGCACGCGTCCAGCCTTTTGTATATTATCCTTGAGACATGCATGCATTTGTAACTTATACTGCGTGCACACAGAGAATAATATGCATGCCCATTTTCATTGCGGGGTCTCTGTGGCCCTGATATTTTGTTATAAAATCGCACATGTACCTTGAGTGTCCCTTTTCAAACTCGCCGATTTTTCTGTAACCAGGACATACGTGCACATAGGGTTTGATGTAAGAGAGGCTTTAGTCATTGCTCATTGAACATATATATGAACATATGTTGACTAATTTTAAAATGGATTACTAGTTCACTTGTTTTAAAACTCTCATTATCTAGAATTTATTTCAATAGAGGTAGCCTGAAAAAACAGAAGTCTGCAGTAAAATTTTAGGAACCATAAATGAAAGTTTTAGATTCATTAGATACTCCAAACAACCCAAACTTAAGTAGAGTTTTGTAAGGTAAAACTGTTGCAGTTCATTTTAAAAACAAATTTAAGCACACTGGCATCAGCTTTCAAGTGCATTTTGCAATGATTCATCAATACGTGTGAACTGCAATAAGAGCCCATATGACAGAATCAAGTTCCAAAAACAAGTATTAATCAAAATTTCAAACACTAACTAAGAAGGTAAAAGGTTTTTAAAAAAAAGTTTTCCAAGTGTTTATTTCAACATAGTTTACAGAGAGCACCACTGTAGGAGCTGATCCAGGGAACACTCTGAAATGTTAAAAAAGGAACACTTAAGTGTTCACAAAAAAGGAACTAGAACACCCCAGTTGTTTGGCCCTGTGTCAAAGTATTAAACGATAATGCACAACTAAAAACACAAAGTACAAACAGTATTGCAAGAATTTACAACTTATCGACATGCTACTACAGTTATAGAGAAGAGTATTAATTGTCACATCCTGTAGCCGCCAATAATTAAATCTGGACTATCATTGTATATTTGTATCTATTCCACACATTTGTTAATGTCGCAATAATAATAATAACCTCTAGAAATTCTGTGGTCTTCAGTTTAGACTTACTGCCCTTTTGGCTAAATACTGAGTAAGTTGAAATTTTCACCAGGCATTAAGTTTAGTTATTTTAGATAATGAGACTGGATAATGAAAATTAATTCCCAGTGAAATTTTAAATCATTAATATCTGAAGTAGAAATTAGCCATTACAGTAGTGAAAACAGGTTCTGCTGAATTTCTAATAAAATGCAGAAATGGTAAAATTATCTTCTAGTTAAAATTTGCACTTATACGGTAATATAATTCATTTTCCGAACTTGGCCATGACTTTTTAACAAATACCAGTACAGTGTGGTGCTAAAAATTCAAAAGGTAGAATTCTACATAAATCTACCTACTTGATTAAAGTTGTCCTGGGTATACACTGCAGTTAACCAAAAATATTATGAGCACATACCTTCCTGATTAAATTATCTTAAGTATGTACTGTTGTTAACTCTAAAAATATTATGTGTTGTCCAAACTGCCACAAACTGTAGATTTCTAATGTCTCATTATTTGCTAAAATCCACCTTGTTACTGCCCATTGGCACTGGAAACTCTGAAAGTTTTATCCAACTAATTGACGGTTTGTGACAGAAATGTAAAGATATCATGTGTGAAGAAAGTTGGTGAAAAGAACTATGGTTAAAAAACCCTTTCTGTTTTGTATGGTAGCCTATAACAGCCACAACCCTCATATATTAACGTATTTCACAATTTTCAAACGTATAAAGTTAATTGGGCTTAAACTAAAACAACACAAATCGGTGGAAATACTTAAAATATACATAAATGTCATCAGTGACCTTGCAGTTTGCCATTTAATTCCCGGCTGTCACCTCTGTGTGGATTCCACTCACACAAGTGGCAAGGCCAAGAACCTGCCCCAGTTGACCCTAACTGTTGAACTTTAAAAATCCTTACTTTAAACTTTTGTATGTACACATTTCAATGTATTCCACATATATTCAGTGACACCATACTTCGTATGCAAATATAAGATCACTTTGTGCACGTCCTTTCAATAAATCTAATAATGAAATGGGCTTTGCAACCCAAATATGGAAAATTACATCACATAGTCAGTTGCATGTAAATTGATTTTCAAGATGTTTTCTTTACAAACAAACTATCTAATGTTGATAGCTAAATGAATACATGTGAGCCCTTGACATTTGAAAGAATGTGCCCAAATACTAGTGCTTGTGTTTCCCCAATTAAATCACACATTGTGAAAAGAAACCTACTTTTCACCTGAAACATGTACAAACACTGTGTGTTACAATGATGATGAAAAGTGGTGCACAGAAAAAAAATCCTTAATTAACAGTATGTATAGTTGTATAGTTTTGAAGTAAAAATACTGTAAATAAATCCATGCGGTGTTGGCCCATTTCAACATACTTCCAGGCCCGTATTCACAAAAGGTCTTAGCCAGAGCTTAGGCTTAAAGTTGAGACTTTTAACTTTTGGAGAAAAAATGGCTAAGACTTTTGTCTTAGTCTTAGTAGTATTCACAAAGAAGTTAGGACCAGTCTTAGGCTTAAATAAGGGCTTAACTTTAAGACTGGTAGGTAGGAGGCTTAAACAGTTCTTTAATATGGAACATGCATCGACAAATGCCCACTTTAAAGTTCATTTGTGTACTGTATGTATTGATATTCTCAAAACGTGGCACATGTAAGGTCAAACCAACGGCCACCTGTACTATTGATCCATTAACCGATCAAGTTTAAAAATAAAAAAATCAATGTTTCACATCAATGTAAACAAAACAAATATTGTAGTGAGCATCACAAGTTGGATTTAAAATCAATAATCAGTATGGATAAATATTGGTAAATTATACAGTAAAAATTTTATTAATTTTTAGTTCAGATATGCACAATTTGCTGCATAAAATTGAGAAACAATGTTCAAATGCTTTAATATATTTCGGTACTGTAATTTTTTTTCTTAAGCGCACAAAATGAAAGAAAAATGACAGTTACACATAAAGTTTAATATTTAGAAATGACACACACTTTGCGGTGATGTCACCCCAAAAACATTTCTTAAACAACTTAAAATGTGCCAGGTATGTTTTGAAAACAGTTTACTTTACATTCCCCCACCCCCAAGAACTACTTAATCTACTGACAAAGATTTTATAACTGGTAACATTAAAAACTAACAGGTGAGAATAAGGTTGACCTCCAAGGTCAAAGTGAGGTGAAAGGTCACAGCCCAAGGCCAAACCCTGGTTCTAGACATTAGCAATTTATAATCTCCACACCACACAGATGTTAATCACCACAAATCCAAGATCTTAGCCAATTTTTTTCCCTTAAAGGTCAATGAAAGGTCAAACTAAAGTCTCAAGGTCAAACCCGAGTCCAGGTAACAGCAAAAATTATAATCTCCCAACAAATTATAATCTCCCACAGAGAAGCCAAATTATGCCATGTACAATAGGATTCAAACCATGATGATGGAAAGACTCGTGCTTACTGCAATGACCTCCAGCAAGGTCAGACCAAAGTATTTGAACAGCCATACAGCACAGGATCGCAAGATCTCCTAAGCATTTACATTAAGGCAAGCCCCAGCAATAGCTGGGGCAAGCAGCAAGTCAAGCTGAAGGCAAACACGCGATACCAGGTCAAATACTCCAAAGGTCAGCCTCAAGGTCAAGGTCAAAAGATGCACATGCAGAATCCATTCAACACAATGAACACCCAGCAATGGGTTTTTAACATTTATTAAATTATTTAATTTATATTTATATGAACTGGAATACACAACACTGAAAAGTTTTGTAAAGACAACATGTATACATTGTATCAATAAGAAAGACCGTAGAAGGGCCAACTATAATGCACTCTTAGAATTCTTTGGCACAAAGCCAGTGGGTAACCCACAATAGAGAAATTTACATAATTTAATGCTTTTGACCATGAAAATATTTATCTAATGGCAACTGCCAAATTCTTTGGCATAAAGCCAGTGGGATAACCCACAACAAAGAAATGTACATAATTTAATGCATTTTACCATAAAAAGGTTATATAATGCCAACTGCAACCTTTTTAACCTAATTGTTACAGAAGTCAGGGCCAAGACCAGTAACATGGTAAGACACAGCAATATACCTATGGAAGGAAAGGTTTATAAAAGAAACCTAGGTACACTGCAAGGCAGTGAGGGGAGAAACCCCAATTTTCTTACTTAATTTTTGCCAAAAGACATAGAATGAATTATTTAAGAAATTTACATCAGAAAGGCTCACCCAAACACCCATCAAGATTGTAGGTGCTGTTGGAAAGCATGTAAGAGGGGGAAGAGGAGAACTGTGTATCAGAAGAGATATATCTGTAAACACAATCTGAGGACCAGGTACCCTGGTCTTTTATGGCCTGGACAGGGACTCCATGGTTATACGCCCAGGAGGCCCCAGATCTCCTAAAAGTGTGAAATGTATACTTTTTCTGATCCCACCCCAAAGCTGTGAGAACTCTCTTGAGATGTTTTCTAACAATGGAGTCTGTTAAAGGCAGGTACTGGCCCTGCCTGGGGATAGAGAACAATGGATCATTTTCGGTACCAGGAATTTTTTGCAGCATGTTTTTTAAACTCCCAAATGGGCACAAAGGTGAGTGGGGAATTTTTGGTATGGTGACATATTTCACTTTATCCCTAAGCTGATTTGTCTTGGACCATTTTAAGATTACAACAGCAGAGGTATCCCCAAAAATGACATCTCCTCTGGCCAAATGTCTGGATGGATCAAAACCCCTGAAAGAATGGGGAACTATGTTGGAAAGGCGCAGAAAGGAGTAGAAGGCGAAAAGATACAATGCAGCAAAAATGTGTGAAAATTCAAATTTTTGACATTGTGTAACAATGTATGTAAGCATATCCACTGAGAAGACAGGATTCGATTTGATGGCAAGAGGTCTATTAATTTGGAGGGATTTTACAAACATTTGAATTTTTTGATCCCTGAAAATATGAGTTGGTAAGTCATAAATGATGAAAAAGGCTCTGACCCCAGCAAGATAGTTGGAAATGTTAGAAGGGGTTGCATGATTGGAGTGTAGGTACTCCATGAAAGCTAACAAAACATAGATGTTTACCTTATCCAGGGACAGCCCAGAAGCCACCAGGAAGCCAAGAAAATCTGAAAACATTCTGCTATATGTTCTTTGAGTTGCAGGTCGAAAGGAATGGAGCAACCGGGAGCACGCACCGGTGGCCAACTGGACTGTCCCAGGAGACAAATCTGAAACTAGATAGTAACATTTAAACATGTTAAATCTATATGAGTGGGTATCCAAGCTACATTAGGAACATAAGTAGTTAATGCATTCCAAGATTTTATATCAAATTTGTATCTAGACAACAAATCAGCAATAACATTCTGTTTTCCTGGGATATGTTCAATGTGAATGGATATATTGAATATTGCACATAAGAGCCACACATTCCTGGCACAAGTGGCCAGAATGCTATCCTTAGTCTTACCTGAGGTTAGTACTTCAACTACTGCCATGTTATCACATTTTATACGTAATTTTTTGTTACTCCATTGAGTAGCCCAAACTTTGAGTGCAACCACAATATTCAACATCTCTAGATGTACAATAGAATATTGGTGAAAATCCTTGGGAATAGGGAGGGAATAACATTGGTTTTCAAAAATGCCCCCCATGCCAGTAAGGCAGGCATCCAGGTGAAGCTCAGCCTGGATGGGTCTAGGGTCATAATAAACAACCCCATTGAACTGCTTCAAAAATGTACAGAACCAATTAAGATCTCTGAAAAATTCAGCTGAAAGGGGAGCAATTCTGTGTGGTCCCATGGATCTTAAAAATTCGAGCATACGATTCAGGAATACTCTAGCTGGTTTAACACACTTAGATATAAAAAGCAATGACCCCATCAAAGATTGTAACTGTCGTTTTGAACAAGATTTTTTGTTCAGCCACTCACGACACATGGCAGTGATACTTTGTAATTTTTCAGGAGGTACAGACATGGTACGACTCTTGGAATCGACCAAAATACCTAGACATATCATGGAAGTTGTAGGGGGGACTAACTTCTTTATGTTGATATCCAGGCCTAATTTCGGCAAAAGTTGCAATAAAAATTGATAGGCTGGATATATTTTTGATGGTAGATCACAATATATTAGATCATCCACATAATTAAAGAGATTGTTAAAATCATGTTTTCTCATGATATAACGGATGCTATCGGTCACTTTTTCAAAGAAAATTGATCCATGTCTGTATCCGAATGGTACCGATTGATCGATAAAATATGCATCTTGTTTGAGACCTAATAAGTCAATATCTCCAGGATCAACCTTTAGCTGCCGAAAAGCCCTGCTAATATCCACCTTAAACATAAGGGAACCCGGTCCCAGTTCATTTAATTTTTGTACAATGTCATCAACCGATGGATAATGCAATAAAAATTTTGAACCTAGGTACTCATCTCTGAGAACACCATCATTGACTGAATAGGACTCTGGCCAACTAAGGTCAACAATGGTACGCCTAACTTTTGATTCAGTTTTGTCTCTGGTCATGAAAGGCGAAATATGCAAGTCTGTTGGTTTACTTGCAAAGGGACCTAGCATTGCTCCATGTTTAAGTTCCTCTGTGATGTAAGTTTGGACATCAGAAGAAAAATTTTTTGCAGAAGCATGATTTTCTTCAGTAGACATAAGCGGAGCATTCCTGTCGAAATCGAGAGGGAAACCATATTCCAGTAGATCCACCAATTGCTTATTCCAAAAATCTTGCAAGTAAAACCTCCAATTTTCAATGTTTAATCTGGAATCCACTGGAATACGGCAACCCCAAAAATTTGGACAGCCCGACTGCTTGACAAGTTGATGGGCCAGTAAAGGGTCATAGGCTTGTTTATTATCAGTATTTCTCCCACTATACAATAACAAAGGAGACAGGGGAATGAAACCAAAAGGTTCTTGCATTTGATTTTTACAAGCCTGATAATCCTCACACGCCTTGACCTGGGGAATAGTACTCTGGTCTACTTTCTTTTTGACCAACAGCGTGTCAAATTTGTCATTTTTGTCAATTCTGGTGCAAGAATTTTTGTGATCATTTTCCCAAGTACCCTGAACTGCAAAACTACAGGTATCAGCTAAGGATTGATTGATATCTTCTATACTATCATCAAAATCACTTTCTAGATCAGCTAATGAATCAAATCTATTATAACATTGAACTGAATCATCAGGGGAAACATCACTCATCAAATTTTTTACCAACCTGCTTTTTCCTGCGCCTTTGAAATGAGTGGTCTGTCTTTTACCTAAGACCTCCTTGACCAGTTCAGGAGGCTCGCGTTGTTGGCTCCTCTCCTGAACAGCCACCAGAGGACTATTTTTACATTTCTGTGACATCAAGACATTATTTTTGACCACATCTGCAAAGGTTAAACTTGGAACAACAGGTTTAAACATGGTACTGTCATGAAACCATTTTTCCATGTATTTCTATGGGCTGCAATTTCATTAGCATAATTGACAGTATTTAACACAGAATGATATGCATATCTACAAGAACAATGACTAGAATTTTTTCTATCAGGAGTTCTGTCCTGGACATAATCAGGCTGTAACTGAGCTGTATTGACCATGCCCAGGGTTATTCGTTTTTTTGCCCGTTTTTGTTTGCAGTCCAGGGCACTATGGGCATTGACCTTACCATCTTGTGCAAAGCATGAACTACATATGTGGCGATAAAACACCCCTTTTGTTTCATGATTCTTGTTAAAATTACAAGAATTGTCATTGTAGTAGACACAGGGCATTGATTTTACAGATTTTTGAGAATTCTGACCTTTTCGAAATTTTTGAGATGCAGAACCAGCTTGAGTTGGAACAACATGACGTTGAGCATTTGCTCTCCTGATTCTATCAATTTTGTCAGTTTCTGACCAACTGGTAACTTCACCTTGCTCCATGCGACATAATAACACAGCATGGCTAGCTTTTGCTGCCTGCCACGAGAAATCATTTGAATCATCTAATAAAGCAATCAAATAATCAAGCATGTGACTTTTGACAATTTGGCAACTTTCTTCTTTCATAATCCGGCAAAAACCTGCCATCCATTGAGTTATATTTAACTGGTTATAGGTGATTCTGTCTTTTGTGTTACCAGCTAGGACATATTCATGGGGCCATTTGACACGTTCTTTGACAAAAATATCAACCGCCCCACCCCTTTGACTTTTAATTTTTTGATCCGTACCTCGTTTATCAATGCCTGATAACTCCCTGAGCCTATCTTGGATCTGATCCTGAATAGATCTATCATTTCGAAGAGTATGTAAACTAGGCATATTGCTAACTTCCTCAGCAGAGGAAGGCTTGAGACTTGAACTAGCAGTATGCTTCTTTTTTGTCAATTTTTTAGCCTTAGGCTTGGCAGGAGAAGCCGCTTTACTTTCAATAACAGTTAACCTCTTACCAATCGCATCCAGTTGAGACAGAATTTGTTGGTTGATCAGTGCTTGATCCGGAAATTTTTCTCCTCTCTGATCCGACATTTTTGATGTACTAGCTACTGGGAGTTGAGTAGAATCTTTAAAATGTTTTCTGTGTCTGACAACAGGAGATTCTTCAATGTCCGATTCAGAATAAACAACACCACTGATATTTAACCCAATATTGTTGTCAGTACTAGTACTCTCAGTATCAGACCCGGTTTTTGAACCCGAAACCTGACCCGGTATTGGCTGAGAGGCAAATTCATTTAAAAATGCACTGTCATTCTCCAACTGAATTTGAACGGGGATCTCAACCTTTTTGCATAAATTGTAAGGGTTACCTGCCATTCTGTGCTTCTGTTTCGCTGCCATTAAAGCTGTGTAGATGAGAACAGTAGTTGTTGAATAATAAAGAAGAAATAAATTCAGAAAGAAAAAATATTTAAAAGCTAAAAACAAATTTTCTAAAAATAAATGTTTCTCCTTCAACTGCCAGTTCAAATCTGACACTATAACCTTCAAACACACATGGTTCTACAGCTTGACCAATCAGAAACGGCCAAGTGACCACTGTCCACTCTCACCATAGGGGTGATCAAAAATTAGGGGTGAAGGAATGATTAAGGTTGGCACCTAAATGCCAACCCGCAAAAACCACTTATAATATTAGTATTATTCCTGATTTGCATATTTCCTTTTTCTAACAACTACATATTCTTCAGTACATCTTTTATGTGTACAAATAATGTCACTTGGCAATCAAAAACCACTGTGGTTATACGACAGTTAAGATTAAGCCCTAGGCTTAAGTCTAAGACAAAAGTCTCTAAATCACCTTTTGCAAATACGGTTTTAAGAAAAAACTTAGCTGAGACAAAAGTCTTAATTTTAAGACTGGATTTAAGCCTAAGACCTGGCTAAGTCTAAGACCTTTCATGAATACAGGCCCTGTACATTAATATGCAAGACTGACTGTACAAAGAAGTACTAAACAAGTGATGTATTTCGCTGAAAAAAGCCATCATACTTACACAATTAATGGTACATTAAGTTTCACATTTATCACTCAGTTGTTTGTTTTTTTTTTGTTGTTTTTTTTTGTGTGTGTGTTTTTGTGTGTGTGTGTGTGTGTTAATGCTTCGCTTCCTTTTAAAACTGAATTTTGACAGTCAAGTCTGTTTCTTAGAACTAAGACATTTTATGAAAATGCAAAACCCCATTAAAACGAGGTTTTTCTGTCAGACTAACAGTATTTGGTTAACTTGCTGAATTAAAATAAAGTTTGTTTTTGTTTCCAAATGTTCAGTGGTTTAAAATACATAATTAATCAGCTGGTGTACGTAAATTATCTCCATCCTTAAAATCTTCCCTTGTGACCTCTAAAGGTCAAACACAATATATGTTGAAAGCAATACTAAATGTTTAATATGCTTGCACGAATGGTTAACTGTTTGAATCTGTAACTTGTTATAGATTGATTAATTAAAGCAGTATGTAGATTCTACCAGTTGGATAAGACTCTGTATTGTGAAGCACTGGATGTCTGTAAGCAGCTGCGAACTTTTTCACTTATGGTCAGGGCTAAGATTTGAACCAATAGTCTCAAAGCAAGATACCGGTAAGTGGCTAATTATGTGATGTTAGGGTGATGCAGATGCTGCAGGTTCCTGATGGTAGGCGTTTTTTTTATCTAATCGACCTTTCATAAGGATATGTATCAAGAAAATATCATGTAAACACATACAACATATATTGTTTGTAATATCCTATTTTTCTGGTCTATTTGGTGGTTTTGGTCCAATTTTCTGTGACGTGTATTGCTTGAACTTAGACTTGAAAGGTTGAGAGAATCTAACATCTACTGGCCACCCTGAATCTAGATATACGGTTTGATAGCCGTTACCTGTGGTAAGGTGACTGCCCAGCAGGCAAATTACGTTGGAATGACGTTGAAACAATGTCATGCACTGATGTTGTTTCAACGTTGTAAATTCATGTAGATGTGTTAGTTGTATCAACGTAATGTCATGATATTGTTACAATGTCAGAACATTACGGTTTTCCAACGTAACAGTCCCACGTTGTAGCAACGTCATATTCTGACATTGTAACACCGTAACAGTTGGACGGTGTAGCAACGTCATAGTGTTACATTGTTAATATGTCCTGTTTCAATTTTGTTACAACATTAAATATGTTGTTAGAACTACCACTTTCATATGCCTTTACGACAGACACAATGTAAGTTTATGAAATGCCTTTAATGCATTTCCAACTTGTTCGGTCTGGCCAAGGAAAAAATGAAGTAATATATTAAAGTAAGATTCCTACTTTAGAGAACTGATGTGAAAACACTTGCAAAATATACATCTTAAATTATGGGGTGATATAAAATGAAACACTGAATTAAAGTAAAATCATGTTTATTGGACAGATTCCTATAATTACATTCAATACAAGGAGTTTTATTTAATTATTTAATTGGTAAAAAATAGCAGAGAATTCCATACCCCACAGCCTGAGGCAATAGTTTTTGACACCATGAGATACAGAAGAAGTGAAACAGTACAAAGATCACCATATTTTCAGAGCAAATAGCATCAGTTATGTAAAGGACCAAATAATGTTTAATTAGAGACAGTATGTAAAAATGTAAAGAAGAAGAAATATGTAAAGATATAAAGTATTAAAAACAAGACAATGAAATAGCAAGATTACATTATCAATTAGTAAAGTAAAAATTATGAAGATGTGAAATTTACTTATTGAAGTATAGCTGTCAATGAAAATTGCACTGTTAAGTAAAGGTAATGATCACTGGTGCGGCAATCCATATATTGTCATAAGAGAAATATATCCCAAATATGGCAGGTGAACATACTTTGGCAGAGCCAAGATTGAAGGTCACACCATATTACATACCTACATCCCCGTCTCTACCAAGTATCCACCTTCTACACCTTACGGTTTCCAAGATATAGCCGACAAGATTTTAAAGGTCAAGGTCACTACAGCAAAGTTGAAGATCAAATGAATGTCATACCAAGATGTTGCACACGTACAGCCATGACCAATGTCCCTTCCAAGTATCAACATCCTTCAACTTATGGTTTCCAAGATATAGCCCAGACCAGATTTTCAAACTCAAGGTCACTACAGCAAGGTCAAAGATCAAATCAAGGTCACACCATGATATTGCACACCTACATCCCTAACCAATGTCCCTAAGAAGTATCAACTTCCTACACCTTATGGTATCTGAGATATAGTATAGATAAGATTTTCAAACTCAAGGTCACTATGGCTGGGCTTAAGGTCAAATCAAGGTCACATCATGAAGTTGCACACCTGCACCCCTCCAACCAAACTACCGAGTGTCAATGTCTTGCACCTCACAGTTTCTGAGATACAGCCTGGACAAGATTTTCCCACCGCCCACCCACACATCTGGATACTATAGGTGAAAACAATACCTGCACAACCCTTTAATGCTGTGGGATAAAACACCTTTCACAGACTGTAGGGAGGTCATGACCAGCTAAATAATCAACAATGGTTAGAATAGTGCTATATATCAGTTTCATATTTTAAAGTATGAATAATCACTCTGTGCACTAAAATATGGAAGAAAGGGCTGAATCAAATATGTCCATAATGTCACATAAAATATATGAGTTAAAATCCAAAAACAACCACATTTTCTGTACTGTTTATGTATTCACGTAAAACCGAAAATACCATACACTTCTTATACCGCCCACTTCTTGTATGCACAAAATGCATCAGAAGTTGCAGGAAAATGGTAAATTTAATGACTTTTACAGATTATGGACATATATTTTTAATTTATTTTATATATTTATCAGTGTCGACGTGAATAGTACTAGCCGTTTAGCTGGCATGAAATATTTGGAGTCTTGCTGTCCCTAACTGACTGATACTCATAAATGCTGGTTTTAACACAGAGTTTGACAAGCACCACAAAATGTCTTCACAATGTTTGAGAGACCAATAAAGCAAAACTTTTAATGTAATCCACAACCATGTATATAATTCCTGCATTTATTTGACTGTGTTCAGAATCTAAATTGACTTTCATGTGATGATGCAGACAGTGTGTGTTTACATGTTTCACATATTCTCATGATCTCCACATATTTCAGTTATAGCAATGAAGTTTTTTGGGCGCTCGTCAAGCTGGGCATATAGATCTGCAGTCAAACTGGCCAATTTCCACCCACCCACAATAAAAGATAGGAACCAGAAGCTGTGTGAGAGCAATAAACATTACATGTAAACAAATGGTGGAATTTAAAACAGCAAGAAATTTGAAAATTTTAATTACTTAAATGTAGCTTTTATAAGCTACAAGCTTACCATGTGGAACTGAATGCTTACTCGGGTGGCTGCAGACACCTCGGCCAACATGGATGCTTAATCTGGTTCACTATTTGACCATTTTAAGGGTTTAAAATATATAAATTAACCACAGAAGTGTATTTAAAGTTGTAAAATATGATAAAAATACTCATCTGATCTGTGAATTGTCACAAAATAAGATTTTATGTTATAAAATAAAGAAACTGATACTAGTTTCAGTATCCAACAATACATATATCCATATAAAATTAAATCTCTTTCCTTGCAATAAAAAGCACTGATTCCATATTGGCAGCCAACTCGAAAGAGGAAGCAGAAGGCTGCGTCACTACTGGGGTCACCTCAATTCCAAGGCATCTCGCCACTTTTATGCGTCCATTGTTCTTGGATGTTGACCGAGGTGCCTGCAGCCACCCGAGTAAGTATTCAGTTCCACATGGTAAGCTATTGTAGCACAATAAAAGCTACATTTTGAAAATTGCATTAATGTGAAATTTGTCTAGAATTCACTTGCCAAAGGGTTTGAATAGATTTAAAAGCTGTCTTGTCCACAAGACATTTTACCCACATTGGCAAATGTCCATTTTTATCATTGTATTTAGGTCTACAAATGACTTATTTACGTCCTCCACCACCAACACGATCTGGAGCATATTTAAGAAAAGCTTGTAGAGCAGTTTCTACATCACTGTCATTGCAGTCAACACTTCTCTGGACATTAGCTGTAAAACATAAAAAAAGATAGAATTAAAGAGATCATTAAATAAAACCCTCATCACTAAAGCCTTGACAATCTTTTGTGATTATTACTTTTGAAGTATGGCTTAACCCTTTTGCTACTGAAGGAACATTATTCCGCTGGACTGTAGCCATATGACGTCATATCACATCAGAAACAAGTTTAAAGTAAGATATTAACTCACTACCTTATGCACTTCATTTGCGGTATTTTGCAGCATATTTTATTAGGAATTGATGAAATGTCGGATGAGGAAACTCCAGGGAATCCCCAAAATAAATATAACCACGAGTAAACAATATGCAGGTATATGCGATAAATATGACAGAAACCCGTTAAAATAGGTGAAAATGATAAAATTATTTAAAATATAGTATAACTTCCAAATAAAATACTTAAACAATCGTTTTAATACTGATACACCAAAGAAAACGTATAGCAGTATACTTAAGGAAAAGAAGAAATCAATATTGATACCTTGTAATACACATTAACGTCGACTGCTGGTCGTCATAGATGGTAGCGAAAGGGTTAAGTCAAATGGAACAAACGACATGCAGTGATAGTGATAGAGGAGATTTTATCTTTCACTATACAGGTTTATATAAACAAAATACTATTTCAGTACACCATGGTACTAACTTGTTACCACAATTTACTATTTCATTATCATAAAATACCTCCAGACTTACATGCATGAAAAATAATTGAATCTATTCAGTAAAAATTCATTTCTTCAGTTTAAATTACCAGACAAGTACTTTTTGAAGGGTATGGCTACTTAATGTAAAAACTGCTGCCAGAGATCTGTAATTCACAAAATAACTACACTAAAAATAGCTGAATAAAGGACTGAATAAAAAATGCCATATATTGGCCACAGGATCAGTATATACCCTTAAAATTGCTATCACTGAGTTTTATTGAGACTTCAAGGTTACCACAAAATGGACATTTCATAAGGTCCAAGTACACCTGTATACCAAATATGAACCGAATCCAGTCACAGTTTTGGAAGTTACAAACTCTTGGAAGGGTCATATGTCCCACATGGATCAAATCTAGTGATTAACTGCTTAACATATTATTATATCCCCAGAAGTCAGGAATATACTGGTCTAACTTCTGTTACGCCTGCACCGCTGTAAGTTTTGACTTGTGTGCACAAAAGCTCAAAAAAAACTTTCACGAATTTCATTCATACTTGGCACACCATGTATTTGGGTCAGGAGAGGAACCCTACTTTAAGGTGACCTAAAACACCCAACTGTGTAAAATCTGAAGTTTGTGCAGCTTTAATTTAAGGCCACCTTTAAGGTCTCTAAAATGCCCACAGAGACTCAATTTGTGGACTTTTTACCACTTTTAAGCCCTATAGTTGTCACACTATATGGCTCACAGGGCCGAAATTTCATTTGGGATTATATTAATGTTCTTTTTTACATGTGCCAAAAAACAAGGCTTTAACTAGTAGACATTTAATTTATGTTGGTTTTATGACATTTTTTCTTATAATAACTAGGGATGTGTTTGTGGCACAAGGATCACAGTTTCGAGAGCATTTTATCGATATACCATAACCATACATCTTGATTTTCAGTAGATAAAATAAGGAGACGACTTAAAATATGAGATAATTATATTAAGACTCAGTGTTTGAAACTCACGCTAGTCTGTCGGCCCGAGACCACCATCTATGGAGATGGTCCAGTAACTCTTCAGAGTTTGTGGCCGGTCGGTCTACCAAGTGTTTGAAGCAAGGAATTACGACGTATGAACGTTTAAAAATTAAATTATATTAGAACCAGCTAGAAAATGGGAAGTATTTAATCAAATATTTAACAACAAATCCAATTTCTTGTATTATCACCCATCGGAAACATAGTTTATGAAAGACGCGATTTGATTGGTCAACCTCGAAATCTGCTGGCCAATGGGATTCCTTGACTTAAACCATCAACACCGATCGTTTTTTCTGATTGAACCCTTGGAAATCACGTCACAATGTTAGTTCTTTGAAAAGGATGATTGAACTAACATATCTGTGATACATGGGAAGAGATATCCAATTTTAAATATTCAGTATAAAATAACCAGTTATTGAATTGACTTCAAATCTGAATGCATAAATGCATAAAAGAACTAGCACTGTCCTATCTAGTACTTTTTTACAAAATAGTATTAAGTTGTGGGTTTGTTGAGATACAGCACATTGAACTTGAGTAAATTTTTATGTTTTACAGAATGTAAATTGACAACATATTCATTTATTTTAGATGCATTTTTAACATATACATTTTCCATGGTCAGAAATGAAATTGACCAAAGTTCACATAAAATCAAAATTTAAAACCCAAAATAATATTTTTAAACTGCATTATCTCTCTTAGAGGAAATCTGGCAAAGCTTTTTTGTGTTTTTTTTTTGGAGGGGGAGGGGTGTTATTCCACCTAATGATTCATAATATAATCCCTGGTGATTTATACTGATCAATGATCAGCTTGAACTGATTGAACATGGAATCCTAGTTTCAAAAATCTCAACTGTTGATTTAATAGTAATAATTCAATGAAATGTTGAGATTCATTGGCAGGCAATATTCAGTAGCCAGCACAAATTTTTAGTTGGATTTTATGTATACTGATGTTGAAGTTCAACATTCCTGATTCTAACAGCGCAAAATTTTTTATTTGTGACCACACAATAATTTTTATGTTTAGTCATGTTACATTTTACTTTCCTTTTGTTGCATTTTATGTAAAATCTGAACATTTACAGCTTCATGCAGCTTGCCAAACAGTCTGTGTCAAAATCTCAGACATTTGAAATTGCACTGGATTTTTAACAACTAAATATCGGACCAGGAACTTTTCATTTGGGCCATTAAGTTTTTCAAGTTACTGGCCCATTGGACCAAGAACTATTTTGGCTAAGCCGTGAACACTGTTAAGACACCAATCAGAATAAATTATTTTACCCCCATATTTTTCGTCACATTTTGTTTGAGAGGAACTGCCATGTTTTGTTTGCATGAACTTCACTCCTTGTTAGTGGGCCTTTTCAATTAGGTTTATGCATGTACTCCACTTTTTGAAATAAAAAATATGCAACCAATGAATCCCAAATAATAAAAAATAGCATCAGAGATGCCCATACCCCACAGCCTAGGGAAATATTTTTAATACCATGAGATATAAAAGTACTGTATCAGTACAAAGTTCAGGATACTTTCGGAGCACTGTCAGTTATATAAAGGTCCAAACAATGTTTAAATAGAGAAAATAATGTAAAGATGAAGTATTAAAACAAGACAATTCAATAACAAGATGACAGTATTAATCAGTAAACTAAACATTACGACACTCTTTATCTACATTTGGCATGGCCAAATTATGGTTTGGATGTTGTGAATATTACCATGCATACAGAAGTGGTAATACATCCAATGAATGCTTATGTGTGGTGTTGGAGCAAAATCTGTGGCTCACTTGATGAAATTCCATCTGTTACAATGGGAAGTTGTAAAAGTAAAATTCTTAATGAATTCTAATATGACTTTAACAGTGCTTAATCTGCATCAAAAGACAGACCCAAAGGTGCAACTAAGATTTTATAGGTCAAGGTCACTACAAGGTCAAACCAAGGTCATACCATGATGCTGTACACCTACAACCCCTAATTACCAATGTCCCTACCAAGCATCAACTTCCTACACCTTACGGTTTCTGCGATATAACCCGGACAAGATTTTATAGGTCAAGGTTACTACGGCAAGGTCAAAGGTCAAATCAAGGTCACACCATGACGTTGCACACCTACAACCCCTAACCAATGTCTATACTAAGTATCAACTTTCTACACCTTACGGTTTCCGAGATATAGCCCGGACAAGATTTTCAAACTCAAGGTCACTACGGCAAGGTCAAATCAAGGTGTGACCATGACGTTGCACACCTACACATCCTAACCAATGTCCCTATCAAGTATAAACTTCCTACACCTTACGGTTTGAGATACAGCCCGGACAAACTTTTTCCCTCCCGCCCATCCGGACACCTTGGGTGAAAACAATACCCAATGTGGGGTAAAAACTTGCATAGCATTTTTTTACCTTTTATGACTCTGTACAACTGTGTGTACTGAAATCCCATTTTCCCTCTTTTTCCTTTCATATTAAACCTACTCATTAATTCATTTGTCATGAGCCTGCAATGAAATACATATTTTTCCATTGTTTACAATGCAAACTATAAGTCATGTTTTCTAACATTACTACCAATATGTAATATTTAAAAAAATTATAATTCTGAATTATTATAATACTTGTCAATACTAATAATAGGTTAACTTTTTTCACAGGTAATAATATATATTATTATTGGCAATTCTATAATTAAACATTAATTAATGTGAATCATTTGGTTCAATATTGCTAAGAATGTGGTAGTAGAAGTGTTATCTTAATGCCATATTGAATTTTTTTGAAGTGTAAAAGCTATTAAGAGAACAAATATAAACATAACCTGTTCAGGATTCTTTTAACACAGTCTTTTGTCCCAAAGCCTCCAATTTTTGATAAGCATGAAATCTGAATATTGAAAAATAAACAAAAAGAAACATTCAAAACATGTTTAAAACAGTTATGTTGCAAGCATTAAATGAGTTCACATCATAAAAGAAAAAGTTCCACATCTTATTACAAACTGAACATTCAAAATGCAAATAAAGTCACTACTTGGAATGAATTATACAAATATAATTTGAGAACTCAATTTCGGAAAATAGTGCCACATGTTTAGTTACATCAAGAATGTATTTGTGCATCAAACCACATCTAAATATGGTCCATATTTTCACTATTCTCTAGTGGGTGGACGATTAGACGTGGTTACCTCGGCTCTACTTACTTGTGTGTAGAGCCGTGGCACGACCCAACATAAAACTAGAGATTTGCATAAAACACAAATACCATAAAAATTATACACACAACTGTTCCCACAACTATTTTGTTACATTAATCTCAACAGTCAGTCAACATGCAAACATAGTTGACAAAAAAATAAGTTATACAGTGTTGATTCTAGAAATTTTGATATATGGGGACACTTCCCCCCCATGTCCGAAAAATGTGGGGGCTTGGTCAATAAAAATGGGAACTTATACATCCGCCAAAGAGGGATTAATTTCAGAAGCATTTGTCTGTCTGTATGTTTGTTAGCAGGATTACACAAATGCTACTGTATGGATCTTCATAAAAAACAGAAGATGGAAACTGATCCAACTTAGATCACAATAAATTATGTTACTTATCTGGATCAGTGCTTGGATAAAAAAAATATCAAAGACCTGGGGCCATATTCTACAACAATACTTTTCTAGCAATATTTTTCAAAATAGAAGCGCCTCGATGAAAGATCAAATGCTTTAATCTGGGGAACTCATGGCCATAGCACCCAAGTCATTAATATTCATGAGATGATATGAGGTCATAGATTTCCATTAGGGTTTTCTAGCAATATTTTATAAAATAGAACCCTCAACAAAGATCTAACACTTTAAACTTGAGAACTCAGGGCCATAGCTCCCAACTCATTAATATTTATGAGAAGATATGAGGTAACACACATGCTGTATGAACTGGTTCAACAGTATTGTTGTTAGTATCTGACGTTTGCATCATCCACTTTTAAACTGTAGTATCCGTTTTGTTTTCATATAAAATAACATTTTTCACTGAAAAAGACCAAATATAGCCTTCAAGATGATAAAATTAAAGGATTCTCGTGAAATGATCGGTGCCCCTCCATTTTGTGAACATGCGGGATCGCGTTTTCTACCGAACGCACTGAATATACCGAATTGCGGGCTAGTACTAAAACTTGCAAGATATCGCGTATCCCGCGCTCTAGAAGCATCACTGATTATATTTCCTCATTTTCAATACTTTTTAGACCATTTCTCCAAAAATTTGAAAATGCTCTTTGGTTATAAAAGCTGTATAAAATAGCATATATATTATACACATATTGTATATGTTGTGTCATTAGCTTAATATCAACTGCTTTTAAATATATCAAACCATTTTGAGTCATTTTATCAAGTTTTATTCAACAGAAAATTATTTTTTGCAAATCTCTAGTTTTATGTTGGGTAGTGCCACGGCTCTGCACGCAAGTAAAGTTCAATCGCAGTTGGTCATTAACGTTTTCTAATGATCGACTATTCAGCTTAAATCTTACCTTTCGTAATTTATCTCAATATCCACATATTTTTTCATATATTTTATGCATTTTTACTTAATAAATCAACACATTTGTTATGGCTTTCAAGTTTGTTTATGTCTGCCGCCATATTTACAGGAAGTGGGTGTTTTTGGTAGATTCTAAACTGTTTTTTTTACCGGATGGGCCTTTACTTTATCCCGGAAAGTGCTTCATGATACATTGACCAACAATGGAGTAAAATAATCGATTGGGGGTAGATCATTGGTCGGAAAAATGGATGAATAATCGACCCTGAAAGTTGGAGGCAATTCCCAACACTAATATTCTCATTATTGCATTGGTGGCAATTCAGGGCAAAAATGATTCAAGGTATCTATATTAACAGTTTTTAGTTACATAGATGTTCCTAATCTTTAATTTTGAGATTTCTATTGTAGCTATCAAATCATAACATATTAGTAATATACCAATTCTTCTTTCTTCTCTGACTGCTGCAACTCTTCTTCTAATTTTTGGAACTGCAACAAGGTAGACAGTTGCTCAATGCTGAAGGATGGATTACTGGGCTCATATTTCTTCCCCATATCTTTCACAAGATTCCTTATATCCACCAGCAGCTGCAGGACACGTTTCTGAAACTTTGTGAGATAGTAAAATACAAATAGAGATTGCCATGTAGTAGATCACCGGATGGTACATTGTGATATGCAACATACAGTGACATGGAAGGATTGAAAGTGTGATTGCAAGTGCCGTTTTTACTTCATCATGCCAAAAATATGATCAATTGTAAATCTATGTGGTGTTCACCTTTCCATCAAATTAATTGAGGGGTTTCAAGTTATGAGTCAGGTTAAAATTTTTTTGAATAACACGACAAACTAGAATTAATGTTATCACTAGAGGGTGGAATCGCCTCAATTTTCATGGTCAAATAATTATTGATCCATTTTTCTAAACGGTAATTGAGCCAGAATAGATTATTTTGGTCTGCTTTTAGTTACTATAGCATCAAAAACTTTCCTTGATGAAGCATATGTCAATCTGGTAAGAATAATGGTGTTACCTACATATAGAATCTATCATAAGTACCCATTTCCTGTAAACATGTTAGTAGATATTAGTGGATAAATCATTTGGATGTGTGGACATTGATATTGAAAATAAAATTAGCCATCTAAATCGAAATGAAGATCCATACTTTTTAAGGTTGTTATGATACATTTTGGTGTGTTTTCATTTTTTGATTCATTTTTCTGTGCCCATTTTGGTGTGTTTTTGGCTTTTTGACTCATTTGTTTGTGCCCTTAGTACAATTTGAGAACATGTCTGATAAATTTATAACCAAAAAGGAAGAGGCTTTACGGCCCAACAAAAGAACTGGCAACCAGGAACTTTGGCAGAACTGGGGAAAGAAACATTTTGAATTCATTACATCTTCAAAGTACTTTTTCAAAGCACTTGCATTATTATTTTGTTACTTTTGGTACTATCTACAGTAACTTCAGTCAAGTTTTATCATCCTTAGTAAGATACTTAAAAGTCCTATGACACAAACACCAAAGTTATCAGAAGTACATGCAATTGTAACAAGCTATAAATATAAATGACATTTAAACTACAAGGTAGGTGCCACAGTGGCACTGTGGTAACGCGCCTGCCGCCACTGAGGTCTGTGGTTCAAAGGCCAGACCCTATGTGGGAAAGTTGGTAGTTGCTTACAGATGGTCGGCAGTATACAGTACCTTGACTAACTGTATGTACTGGCTTCCTCTGCCTATTCAGTGTTGAAAGTGAAGTTAAAACCCAAATAAATTAAACTAAAAGGTAAAACTGAAATGAAACACCATACTGACTGATAGGCTGATGGCTTGTCAAACCAATTTCTTGACATATATTTTCATTATGTGGGACAGTGGGACTAGGTTTAGCCCTAAATTTCTGAACATATCTTGTAAATTGTGTTGAATAAAACTCTTTGATTTTCATTGTGCAATTTTCTTTATTTTTAAGTTTGAAAACTGGGCCAGTAAATTTTCCACTGGCCAGCAACTATTTTGTACGAGTCGTGAACACTGCTAACCCAAGTTTGAGATAGTTTAAATCTTTTCTCTTAGTTCTTTTAGGAAGTGATGCAAGACTGCAGTATATAGTTTTGTTGGGCATTTTGGCCACTACAAAAACTGGTTTGGGTTACTATCATTCATGCTGGGATGGATAGAGAAAATGTTTACATTTATATGAATCAAGTACAAAATCAACTATCCAGTCTTTACCACTACTGCGGAGGTCTGTGCTCATAAGATAATATAAATGTGAATAATAATGAGAGAGGAAAAGAAGGATCTGGATTTGATGCAATCCCAAAAACGTCTTGATTACGAGCATGATCAGAACAATGTGAAGCATGTGGAGTTTGTTGTGTGAAAGCAGATGCTGCTGTGTTTGGTGTTGCTCTAGCTACATCTTGGTTAGTATGTGGAGTGCCACCAGTGAAACGAGATGTTCCCCTTCTTGGTGTGGCTACATCTTGGTTAGTATGTGGAGTGTGACCAGTGAAAAGTGATGTTCCCCTGCTTGGTGTGGCTACATCTTGGTTAGTACGTGGAGTGTGATCAGTGAAAAGTGATGTTCCCCTGCTTGGTGTGGCTACATCTTGGTTAGTACGTGGAGTGTGATCAGTGAAAAGTGATGTTCCCCTGCTTGGTGTGGCTACATCTTGGTTAGTACTTGGAGTGTGATCAGTGAAAAGTGATGTTCCCCTGCTTGGTGTGGCTACATCTTGGTTAGTACATGGAGTGTGATCAGTGAAAAGTGATGCTCCCCTGCTTGGTGTGGCTACTTCTTGGTTAGTGTGTGGAGTGTTATCAGCAAAAAGTGATGTTCCCCTGCTTGGTGTGGCTACATCTTGGTTAGTACGTGGAGTTTGATCAGTGAAAAGTGATGTTCCCCTGTTTGGTGTGGCTACTTCTTGGTTAGTGTGTGGAGTGTGATCAGTGAAAAGTGATGTTCCCCTGCTTGGTGTGGCTACATTTTGGTTAGTGGGTGGGGTGTGACCAGTGAAAAGTGATGTTGCCCTGCTTGGTGTAGCTACATCTTGGTTAGTACGTGGAGTTTGATCAGTGAAAAGTGATGCTCCCCTGCTTGGTGTGGCTACTTCTTGGTTAGTGTGTCGAGTGTGATCAGTGAAAAGTGATGTTCTCCTGTTTGGTGTGGCTACATCTTGGTTAGAATGTGGAATTTGATCAGTGAAAAGTGATGTTCCCCTCCTTGGTGTGGCTACATCTTGGTTAGTACATGAAGTGTGACCAGAGAAAAGTGATGTTCCCATCCTTAGTGCAGCTGTATCTTCAAATTCAGTATGTGCAGTTTGGCCATTAAGAAGTGACATCTCCCCACTTGGTGCACTTGGAATAGTTGCATTACCTAACAAAAAAATTTGCAAATGATCAAATCTAGAATTCTTGCATTTCATTTCTTATTTAAGGATAATGGCTATAAAAATGTTAATGTATGTTCAGATGGATATGAATTATGGGTGAAAGGAATGGACCGAGAGATGACAGACTGAAAAATGGAAATTTTCTTGATCAGAATAAAAGTATTTTTACAATTAACAGACTTGAAATGAAACACTATGCAAAATTAAATGAAATATAAAGGACCCTGCCAATTTTACAGTATATTAGTACTAGTTTACAAAAATAATTCCTAACCAAAGAGTAGCAAAAACAGCTTATTTTACAAAAAAGCCAATTTCACAATTCCTTCCTAATTAAGGTGATAATTTTAAAGATGCAGTGGTCAATGTGTACATTTCTTTATCCTGGTTTCACGATGGTGGCAAATTAATGGCAATAACATTTGCAATAACTGAAGACAGATTCAAAGTTAAAGACTTTATGAGCCTTTTACTTCCCATCAGATACAAAATCACTTCAGTTGCAATATATTTAATCTATCAGGTATTAGACTATATCAGTCATATAACTGCAATAATAATGAAACTAAATTTAAAATTATGGCACACAAAGTAAAATGTTTAAATGTGGTAATCCCATGTTCATATTCACAGTATTACTTTAATATGTACAAGGCATTTGGATTTGAGGTTTCAGTGACTTTACTGCATTACTGGCTATAAGGGAGTATTTCAACATAAAACGTACTGATTAAACATCCTGAATTGCATCTCCTCTCATCTGTTTCATCATCAGTATCCGAATTGTCAACAACTGAGCCTACATATTGAAAAATTATTAAAAATTTAAAAGAATTGATGTAGGAGATACTAAATTGTAATAGGCATTAACAGATGGACTTTATGGTTATATGAAGAACCTATTTGCCATTGACAAGTAAGTGTGTTCTAATAAAGAATATTTTTAGATGGATTTTAAAGAAACAGTCAAACCTTTCCCGTTTTTACTTAATAGGGGTACGACTGAGTCATCAATGAATGGTGAACAAGCCAAATTTCATGAAAATTTGATCCCAATTTTAACAGTGGAGTGCTTGCATATATGTATACACTACTATTCAACTGGTTACATTTTTAGGTAATAAAATACTCCTGACACAAAGTACTAAACTTTGCATACTAAAGTTTACGAGGGCTTGATGTGGAATCAAAATTTCATTCGCAACCTCAATTACCTTTACTGATCACACCCCTACAATTGAATTATATATATCATGTACTACACACAGCTGGTTTCGTAATTGTGTTATTTCCAAAACTGGATCCTGTAACTCTCAATATATGAAGCAAATATGAGCTAATCATAAGTAGTTATGATACCCCAAAAATGGCCCCAACAAAATAATAAACTTTTAATCCTAGGTGAAAATGGGGTAAAATATCCCCCTGACTTGTCATGCCTTAAATTCTGTTTGCCACAGAGGTATACTTGCAGTATAATCAGAGTGTTTTACATTCATACAGCAATAGAGAAAATAGCATTGGAGATACGTGTACCCCAGAGAAATAGTTGTCAATACCATGCAATATAGAAAAAGTGAAACAGTACAAAGCTCAGGAGACTTTCTGAGTAAACAGTGTCAGAAAATAACATTTGAGAGACAAAATGTATGTAAAGATAAAGTATTACTACAAGACAATTCAATAGCAAGATTAAACCATTTTAGGCATTTAACTAAAAACTATGAAGCTGTAAAATTTATTAATTGAAGTATTAGGTACAAGTACATAATAAGCTTCACCAGTCCATATATCTTTGTAAAAAGAGAAATATGTCTCACATATGGCAGGTGAACATGCTGTTGCAGAGCCATGGTGAAAGGTCACACCATGATTTAGCATTCCTACACTTCCCAACCAATGACAAATCCAAGAATCAACTTCCTTCATCTTACACTTTTTGAGACATAGCCCGGACAAGATTTTGAGATCAAGGTTACTACAGCTAGGTCAAAGGTCAAATCAAGGTCACACTATGTTGTTGCAAATATACCTACACCCCCAATCAATGTCCCTACCACGTATCAACATTTTACACTGCTTAACAGTTTCTGAGGCACTTTTAAAGTCCGCTATGTGGGTTACTTCGGCACTCCGTGGATGACCTTGAGTTAGGAGCTTCAAAGTCAAATGTGTGCAAGGTTGTAGAGGACATGTATATGTGTCATACATATCACCTATGAAGAGATTCAACCTTCTACCTATGAGGAACAGGCAGTAGAAAAATGTAGATTATTTTCAAAGAAATGCCCGTGGCGGCCATCTTGTTTTTCAGAATGAGGCTATTTTCCTTCCCAGAGAAACTTACCCCCCAATGAAGATATCCTGCAAATTTGGTGAACCTAGCTGCTGTTGTTTTCCTCTTCGAGCGTTAACGCCGAAAATCTCTCTACGCGCGGCGGCGTAGTGAACGCTAAACCAAAGTATCCACCGGATGCTTCCGGTGGATACAATAAGTCATATGGGTGGTAGGATCTGAATGAAGTGTGTGCAGAACATAGCACTTTTATTTAATGACATTTAATGCATGTGTACATAACCATAATTTTTCCTTACAATCACAGATGGCAGCACTAGTTTTATTTAGTCACTTTTATCTCTGATCTCCTCCGGAAGTTGAGCCAGACTTCAAAATCATAATATACTGATACAGAAATGTGGAATGAAAGGATGTTGCACAAGGTCTAGTTTATGTCATAAGAGGAGGGGGGAGGAGGTGTGCAGAATTTATCCTTTTTATTAGTTAAAAGCAGTCTAGCTTAAGGCTCAAATTTGCATATATTTTTAAAAATTTATTTGTTTGGGGTTTTACGTCGCTTTCAACACTGTACAGGTCATATCACAACGGGTAGTTGGAAGGGCAGAGGAAACCAGTACATACAGTTCATCAGGGTTCTGTACTGTAAACACAACAGGTTGTTTAGGTATGTCTGCCCCCCCTCTAATGACCCAGTCTGGGTTGATATACATTTGTGGGAAAAAGTAGCAATAAAATGTGGGGGAAATTATTAAATTTCCTAGCCTGGCCTTCCAGGCTGTCTGAACCATAATGTAAACATGAAATATTTTTGCCACAACGCACACTGTATTAGAGGTGTTTCTAGTAGGGGCGTCACGACTAACCGAATAATCGACAACGGTTAGAATAGTGATATTTTCTGGTTTTATATTTTAAAGTAAGAATAATTGCTTAATGTAGTAAAAGATGGCAGAAGGTCTGAATCCATCAAATATATCCATATTGTCACATAAAATAAGTTAAATTCCGAAAACAGCCACGTTTTCTGTACTGTTTATGCATTCACGTAAAGCCGGAAGTACCATACATCTCTTATATCGCTCACTTCCTGTCTGAAATAAATGAAGCAAAAGTCGCAGGAAAACAGCAAATTTATTCATTTTTACAGGTTATATACATATATTTTCATTTTATTTCACATATTTATCGTTTTCAGTGCTTTTTACAAGATGAAACTTAAGATCTTTGGATGTTATTTTAATTCGACGGTTATTCGGTGTCGACACGAATAGTACTTACGATTACGAAGGATATTATGTACAGATCGAGTTTAACAATTGTGTCTTTGTGTCTTTTTTGTGTGTTATTGTGTGAAAATTATTTAAATTTTAAAGTTTCTGAAATAGCCAACAGAAAGCATGAAAACTAGGTCAGTAACCCTGTGACATATAACCTTTGACATTCAGAATTAAATTAATAAAACAAATATTTTTCAGCAGTTTGGTTGATATTTTCCTCATAATTCGGCATAAACAATGCGTAAAGTATTTTATAGTTGCGGAAAACTTAATTCAGATATGTTTTATCATATCATTTATTGATATTTTTTATTAAGATTACTAGTGCAGCTGACATAATGGATGAGAACATTATGAAAAATACTTGCATAAATACTTACATAAATACTTACAGTATAATGCAATCAAACAGTTGTGTATTATACATGCAAACGCCTGTGGCAAGGCTATATAAATTCCCTGTCTGTTTAGTATAAATAAGCTGTAAATATTGTGAGAGAAGTCTTGAAGTGAGTTTTAAATAGACCCAATGCCTTCTATTTTGTGGTTGTCAGATTACATCATAACCTTTTCTCTTGTGTGGAGTCGGTCAGTACACAAAATACCTATGACTGTTTTTAGTCGAATCTTTGATTTGAGTTATGTACTGAGTTGCGGCCACGATTTTAAATTGGCCATTTAAGCCCTTAAATACCAAATTCTGCATAATATTTCTTCACATATCTGTACATTAAGGTGTATATTATACACTCTGCCATTTTGAAGATTTTTAATGCCTTTATTAAGTTATATTTTATGAAGTAAAAAGCATGTCTGGCACTTCGTCTGGCTTTCTCCAAGGACCCGTATGTCCTAGAACCTATTGTATTTCCATTGTGATTTTCTACTCGAACGAGTCTTTTTTAACGGTTTCGTCTGCTGGTTTCTAGAGGTGAAACCCCAATTAATTTATTCGTCTGCAGGGTTAACCACGCAGTCACTGTTAATGTAAAATTGCTGTCTGCGCATCTACGTGTACTCAATTATTTGTCAAACAAATAAACCGCAAAGAAATTAATGAATGAAGTGACGTCACGGTAGTACTACACATTTGTTATTCAGCCAATCAGAATCGAGAGCACGTCTGGCAGAGACAATGAAAATATTTAAACTCCGTAGTTCTACATTCAACCACTAGAAGGCGCTTTTGTATGTCCTAGAAGTTATCACGATGGGGTTTCTAACAACATTTTACAAATATATAATCCAGCAATATTTTACTGTCACCGCCCCTCACTCTGTCTTCTCGCAATATTTAAAACAAATAAAATATCAAATGCTGGTAGTTGTACACCCACAGAGTGATGAAAACGTGAGGCTACAATGGTGTTTCTAACAACATTTTACAAATATATAATCCAGCAATATTTTACTGTCACCACCCCTCACTCTGTCTTCTCGCAATATTTAAAACAAAATATCAAATGCTGGTAGTTGTACACACACAGAATGATGAAAACGTGAGGCTACAATGGGGTTTCTAACAATATTTTAAATATATATAATCCAGCAATATTTTACTGTCACCGCACCTCACTCTGTCTTCTCGCAATATTTAAAACAAATGCTGGTAGTTGTACACCCACAGAGTGATGAAAACGTGAGGCTACAATGGTGTTTCTAACAATATTTTACAAATATATATAATCCAGCAATATTTTACTGTCACCGCACCTCACTCTGTCTTGCGGGCGATAATACTAAGTTTACAGATTTCAACACCCACTGCTGTCCCAAGATTCGACGCTGTGGTTGGCAAAAAGCCAAAAGCCAACCACTTCGCCCTAGTTTTTTATTCTGTCGGGAGCAAAACAAGCCTATCGGCGGATTTGAAATCCAACTTATCAAAAAACGACCGCCTTATCAGAATTTATGGTCACGGTGTGTCAAGTTACAATGGGGAACGTAACCCATTATTTTTACGGCCCGACAAAAGTGGTTTATAACACAGGGGCCGATTTCACGAACAGACTTAAGCCTGGTTTTGGGCTTAAGTTTAAGACTTTGGTCTTAAATTCTGTCAAAAATGTGCTACGTCAGCAGGCTTAGACTTAGTGGATTTCACAAAAGGGCTAAGTCCATGGATTTGCTAAGTCAGTGGACTTAGATTTAAGTCTGGTTGGTAGTGGGCTTAAATTTTGTAAAGAGGGCTTAAATATGGCTGCCATAAACTTTCTCCACTTCAAAAAGGGCTGTAAATAAAGTATAATTACACAGAACACCTTACTGAAGTAGTCTTTAGGAAGTTTATGTGTGGCAACAAGGTTTTCCATTTCAAAACAGCACTTATCCTTAGATAAAATGCATCAAATGAAGGATATAAAAGGTCACATGACACAGAAAACCACTGTGGTTATATGATGAACTTGGACTTAGCTAAGTCACCTTTGTGAAATCTATTTTAAGTCCCACACCTAGCTAAGACCAAAGTCTTAGATTTAAGTCCCTGACTTAGCCAATAAAGGGACTTAGTTTAAGTCCTTTAGTGAAACCGGCCCCAGGAATGATTTTTTCAGGGATGTATATTTCTAAGGCTTAAAGTCACAAATTATTGAGGAGAATGTATTTGCTGGTTCTGTAATATGTTGAATAAGGCAAATAAAGTTCTGCAATAAAATGTTCTTGTTTTTTAAAGTTATACTGTATATGTACACATATAAACGGCAAATAACCACAATAAATGTGAAATAAATACGTTTCTGGACACCTAAAACAGAGCACATACCTTCCTGTTGTGACACAATTGGCATACAAAAAGAAAAGCAACAGCAGTTTTTTACACACTATTCCAAACAAAAATGTCTCACACAAATTTTGAATGAATTAGATTTTCATTTAATTTGGGCATTTATTTGCAGAGATGAAACACAGAGAAACATAACATTTTATGTTTTCATTTTTTCATCACTATTTCACGTTACACTCATTTAAAATTTCAAGAAACCACTATTTAAAATTGTAAATCATTCAGATTAATCTGTATGCTTTTGGAAGCTTGTGTATGTATTTAGATCTTTATTTAGAACAACATGGTTTATATATTGTGTCACAGTACATGAGCCTCTCCCTTCTCTCTCAGCCAAATTTATAGCCTCTCACAAGTAACTAAGGCGTAGTTATACAAAATGTGCTATTTTTAATTTTGGCTTCCTATATCCTATATCTTAGTGTATATGTCTCTAAATAAAAACAAAGTTTCCTTACATGTTCTTCTATATTTTTATAAGTAAACTACTCCATTTCCATTTTTACATCTTATGTTCCATCAGTGAGAATTATATTTCACATGGACAGATACTCTTTCAATGTAAGAAGGGCCTTGACTAATGTAAACAAAGCTTTGTAAATTATTGTTATACTTACAAAACTTTTATCAGAATATTATAACACTAGATAAATTTATTATATTTTGATAATTAAGGTGATACAAATATAGATTTAGTGTGGATAAAATATATGCTTTACTGTAAGTAAGCAGAAAGGCTATATATACATGCAGTGCATGTTTTAATAATGTGGGATCATTTTCTCAGTGCAGAAAAGACAGGGACACACAGTGGTAAACTGGTAAGATCTACAAGACCATTATTGATTTTTCCAAGTGGATCCTACATATATAAAATCAAGACGTCAATGTTTACAAAACCTAGTACTATATGCAGTGTTTCATATTGCTCTTTTCCAACCGCTGAAAGAAAATGACATAAATATCCCTCTCGTAAAATAATAGTCCCTGCATAGCAACAGTGACTCTGTGTGCTGCACCATCTTGCAGGCGTTACGTAAACAAATTATACGAGAAAGAAAAAAATGCTAAGCATAAGCAACGTCAGTGTAAATATATATAATACATATGCCATCCAAGTCTATATATAAAACAGATACATATAACAACAAATAAAACCACTTTCGTCGGGCCGTAAATATAATGCGTTACGTTGATAGCCCCTTAACAGGGAGAAAGAAAAAAAATGCTAAGCATAAGCAACGTCAGTGTAAATATATATAATATATATGCCATCCAAGTCTATATATAAAACAGATACATATAACAACAAATAAATCATAAGATGGAAAATATATTTACCTGATATTTGGCGATTTTCAATAGTAACACCTCCCTCCAAAGAATTCTATTTCCAAAATGGCAGATGCATGCCTTCCTGTTGTCTATATATGATGTCATCATAACGTCAATATGACGTCTTTCAAAAACGTCAAACTGACATCTTATTGTGATGTTGCAAAGACATACAAGACGTCGCAACGTAATTTCAACACATTTTAAACGTCATAACTACGTCAGATGCCGGCTGGGTGTGGGTGATGGCAAGTCTGCAACTTTCGACCATTGATTACCTTACATTGGTTATGATGACCTTTGTGATCCTTAGCCTAACCTTATTCAGTAGCTCTGCATACATTTGTGGGTACATTTTAAAACGTCTCTAATTTCTAACATATTTTCTCTTATTTTTTTAAAAACAAAACCTGAAAGGTGTTTCAGAAAATTAAATACTGAAGAATTTGTTTAATTTGTAAGACAGAAGATATTGAAGATGAGACCCATTTTCTCTGTAAATGTAATGCATATAACATTATGTTATATGTTCAAAATTTTCGAAGAATGTCTAATGAAGATTAACCAAACATTCAAGACCAGATCTGAATGTCCCAGCCGGCATCTGACGTAGTTATGAAGTTTAAAATGTGTTGAAATTACGTTGCGACGTCTTGTATGTCTTTGCAACATCACAATAAGATGTCAGTTTGACGTTTTTGAAAGACGTCATATTGACGTTATGATGACATCATATATAGACAACAGGAAGGCATGCATCTGCCATTTTGGAAATAGAATTCTTTGGAGGGAGGTGTTACTATTGAAAATCGCCAAATATCAGGTAAATATATTTTCCATCTTATGATTTATTTGTTGTTATATGTATCTGTTTTATATATAGACTTGGATGGCATATGTATTATATATATTTACACTGACGTTGCTTATGCTTAGCATTTTTTTCTTTCTCATATAATTTGTTTACGTAACGCCTGCAAGATGGTGCAGCACACAGAGTCACTGTTGCTATGCAGGGACTATTATTTTACGAGAGGGATATTTATGTCATTTTCTTTCAGCGGTTGGAAAAGATCAATATGAAACACTGCATATAGTACTAGGTTTTGTAAACATTGACGTCTTGATTCTATATATGTAGGATCCACTTGGAAAAATCAATAATGGTCTTGTAGATCTTACCAGTTTACCACTGTGTGTCCCTGTCTTTTCTGCACTGAGAAAATGATCCCACATTATTAAAACATGCACTGCATGTATATATAGCCTTTCTGCTTACTTACAGTAAAGCATATATTTTATCCACACTAAATCTATATTTGTATCACCTTAATTATCAAAATATAATAAATTTATCTAGTGTTATAATATTCTGATAAAAGTTTTGTAAGTATAACAATAATTTACAAAGCTTTGTTTACATTAGTCAAGGCCCTTCTTACATTGAAAGAGTATCTGTCCATGTGAAATATAATTCTCACTGATGAAACATAAGATGTAAAAATGGAAATGGAGTAGTTTACTTATAAAAATATAGAAGAACATGTAAGGAAACTTTGTTTTTATTTAGAGACATATACACTAAGATATAGGATATAGGAAGCCAAAATTAAAAATAGCACATTTTGTATAACTACGCCTTAGTTACTTGTGAGAGGCTATAAATTTGGCTGAGAGAGAAGGGAGAGGCTCATGTACTGTGACACAATATATAAACCATGTTGTTCTAAATAAAGATCTAAATACATACACAAGCTTCCAAAAGCATACAGATTAATCTGAATGATTTACAATTTTAAATAGTGGTTTCTTGAAATTTTAAATGAGTGTAACGTGAAATAGTGATGAAAAAATGAAAACATAAAATGTTATGTTTCTCTGTGTTTCATCTCTGCAAATAAATGCCCAAATTAAATGAAAATCTAATTCATTCAAAATTTGTGTGAGACATTTTTCTTTGGAATAGTGTGTAAAAAACTGCTGTTGCTTTTCTTTTTGTATGCCAATTGTGTCACAACAGGAAGGTATGTGCTCTGTTTTAGGTGTCCAGAAACGTATTTATTTCACATTTATTGTGGTTATTTGCCGTTTATATGTGTACATATACAGTATAACTTTAAAAAACAAGAACATTTTATTGCAGAACTTTATTTGCCTTATTCAACATATTACAGAACCAGCAAATACATTCTCCTCAATAATTTGTGACTTTAAGCCTTAGAAATATACATCCCTGAAAAAATCATTCCTGGGGCCGGTTTCACTAAAGGACTTAAACTAAGTCCCTTTATTGGCTAAGTCAGGGACTTAAATCTAAGACTTTGGTCTTAGCTAGGTGTGGGACTTAAAATAGATTTCACAAAGGTGACTTAGCTAAGTCCAAGTTCATCATATAACCACAGTGGTTTTCTGTGTCATGTGACCTTTTATATCCTTCATTTGATGCATTTTATCTAAGGATAAGTGCTGTTTTGAAATGGAAAACCTTGTTGCCACACATAAACTTCCTAAAGACTACTTCAGTAAGGTGTTTTGTGTAATTATACTTTATTTACAGCCCTTTCAAATTTTGAAGTGGAGAAAGTTTATGGCAGCCATATTTAAGCCCTCTTTACAAAATTTAAGCCCACTGCCAACCACTACCAACCAGAAATCTAAGTCCACTGACTTAGCAAATCCATGGACTTAGCCCTTTTGTGAAATCCACTAAGTCTAAGCCTGCTGACGTAGCACATTTTTGACAGAATTTAAGACCAAAGTCTTAAACTTAAGCCCAAAACCAGGCTTAAGTCTGTTCGTGAAATCGGCCCCTGTGTTATAAACCACTTTTGTCGGGCCGTAAAAATAATGGGTTACGTTCTCCATTGTAACTTGACACACCGTGACCATAAATTCTGATAAGGCGGTCATTTTTTGATAAGTTGGATTTCAAATCCGCCGATAGGCTTGTTTTGCTCCCGACAGAATAAAAAACTAGGGCGATGTGGTTGGCTTTTGGCTTTTTGCCAACCACAGCGTTGAATCTTGGGACAGCAGTGGATGTTGAAATCTGTAAACTTAGTATTATCGCCCGCAAGACAGAGTGAGGTGCGGTGACAGTAAAATATTGCTGGATTATATATATTTGTAAAATATTGTTAGAAACACCATTGTAGCCTCACGTTTTCATCACTCTGTGGGTGTACAACTACCAGCATTTGTTTTAAATATTGCGAGAAGACAGAGTGAGGTGCAGTGACAATAAAATATTGCTGGATTATATATATTTAAAATATTGTTAGAAACGCCATTGTAGCCTCACGTTTTCATCATTCTGTGGGTGTACAACTACCAGCATTTGATATTTTGTTTTAAATATTGCGAGAAGACAGAGTGAGGGGCGGTGACAGTAAAATATTGCTGGATTATATATTTGTAAAATGTTGTTAGAAACCCCATCGTGATAACTTCTAGGACATACAAAAGCGCCTTCTAGTGGTTGAATGTAGAACTACGGAGTTTGAATATTTTCATTGTCTCTGCCAGACGTGCTCTCGATTCTGATTGGCTGAATAACAAATGTGTAGTACTACCGTGACGTCACTTCATTCATTAATTTCTTTGAGGTTTATTTGTTTGACAAATAATTGAGTACACGTAGATGCGCAGACAGCAATTTTACATTAACAGTGACTGCGTGGTTAACCCTGCAGACGAATAAATTAATTGGGGTTTCACCTCTAGAAACCAGCAGACGAAACCGTTAAAAAAGACTCGTTCGAGTAGAAAATCACAATGGAAATACAATAGGTTCTAGGACATACGGGTCCTTGGAGAAAGCCAGACGAAGTGCCAGACATGCTTTTTACTTCATAAAATATAACTTAATAAAGGCATTAAAAATCTTCAAAATGGCAGAGTGTATAATATACACCTTAATGTACAGATATGTGAAGAAATATTATGCAGAATTTGGTATTTAAGGGCTTAAACGGCCAATTTAAAATCGTGGCCGCAACTCAGTACATAACTCGAATCAAAGATTCGACTAAAAACAGTCACAGGTATTTTTTTGTATGTGTACTGACCGACTCCACACAAGAGAAAAGGTTATGATGTAATCTGACAACCACAAAATAGAAGGCATTGGGTCTATTTAAAACTCACCTCAAGACTTCTCTCACAATATTTACAGCTTATTTATACTAAACAGACAGGGAATTTATATAGCCTTGCCACAGGCGTTTGCATGTATAATACACAACTGTTTGATTGCATTATACTGTAAGTATTTATGTAAGTATTTATGCAAGTATTTTTCATAATGTTCTCATCCATTATGTCAGCTGCACTAGTAATCTTAATAAAAAATATCAATAAATGATATGATAAAACATATCTGAATTAAGTTTTCCGCAACTATAAAATACTTTACGCATTGTTTATGCCGAATTATGAGGAAAATATCAACCAAACTGCTGAAAAATATTTGTTTTATTAATTTAATTCTGAATGTCAAAGGTTATATGTCACAGGGTTACTGACCTAGTTTTCATGCTTTCTGTTGGCTATTTCAGAAACTTTAAAATTTAAATAATTTTCACACAATAACACACAAAAAAGACACAAAGACACAATTGTTAAACTCGATCTGTACATAATATCCTTCGTAATCGTAAGTACTATTCGTGTCGACACCGAATAACCGTCGAATTAAAATAACATCCAAAGATCTTAAGTTTCATCTTGTAAAAAGCACTGAAAACGATAAATATGTGAAATAAAATGAAAATATATGTATATAACCTGTAAAAATGAATAAATTTGCTGTTTTCCTGCGACTTTTGCTTCACTTATTTCAGACAGGAAGTGAGCGATATAAGAGATGTATGGTACTTCCGGCTTTACGTGAATGCATAAACAGTACAGAAAACGTGGCTGTTTTATTTTATGTGACAATATGGATATATTTGATGGATTCAGACCTTCTGCCATCTTTTACTACATTAAGCGATTATTCTTACTTTAAAATATGAAACCAGAAAATATCACTATTCTAACTGTTGTCGATTATTCGGTTAGTCGTGACGCCCCTACTAGAAACACCTCTAATACAGTGTGCATTGTGGCAAAAATATTTCATGTTTACATTATGGTTCAGACAGCCTGGAAGGCCAGGCTAGGAAATTTAATAATTTCCCCCACATTTTATTGCTACTTTTTCCCACAAATGTATATCAACCCAGACTGGGTCATTAGAGGGGGGGCAGACATACCTAAACAACCTGTTGTGTTTACAGTACAGAACCCTGATGAACTGTATGTACTGGTTTCCTCTGCCCTTCCAACTACCCGTTGTGATATGACCTGTACAGTGTTGAAAGCGACGTAAAACCCCAAATAAATAAATTTTTAAAAATATATGCAAATTTGAGCCTTAAGCTAGACTGCTTTTAACTAACAAAAAGGATAAATTCTGCACACCTCCTCCCCCCTCCTCTTATGACATAAACTAGACCTTGTGCAACATCCTTTCATTCCACATTTCTGTATCAGTATATTATGATTTTGAAGTCTGGCTCAACTTCCGGAGGAAATCAGAGATAAAAGTGACTAAATAAAACTAGTGCTGCCATCTGTGATTGTAAGGAAAAATTATGGTTATGTACACATGCATTAAATGTCATTAAATAAAAGTGCTATGTTCTGCACACACTTCATTCAGATCCTACCACCCATATGACTTATTGTATCCACCGGAAGCATCCGGTGGATACTTTGGTTTAGCATTCGCTACGCCGCCGCGCGTAGAGAGATTTTCGGCGTTAACGCTCGAAGAGGAAAACAACAGCAGCTAGGTTCACCAAATTTGCAGGATATCTTCATTGGGGGGTAAGTTTCTCTGGGAAGGAAAATCTCCTCATTCTGAAAAACAAGATGGCCACCACGGGCATTTCTTTGAATCTCTTCATAGGTGATATGTATGACACATATACATGTCCTCTACAACCTTGCACACATTTGACTTTGAAGCTCCTAACTCAAGGTCATCCACGGAGTGCCGAAGTAACCCACATAGCGGACTTTAAAAGTGCCTCAGAAACTGTTAAGTAGTGTAAAATGTTGATACGTGGTAGGGACATTGATTGGGGGGTGTAGGTATATTTGCAACAACATAGTGTGACCTTGATTTGACCTTTGACCTAGCTGTAGTAACCTTGATCTCAAAATCTTGTCCGGGCTATGTCTCAAAAAGTGTAAGATGAAGGAAGTTGATTCTTGGATTTGTCATTGGTTGGGAAGTGTAGGAATGCTAAATCATGGTGTGACCTTTCACCATGGCTCTGCAACAGCATGTTCACCTGCCATATGTGAGACATATTTCTCTTTTTACAAAGATATATGGACTGGTGAAGCTTATTATGTACTTGTACCTAATACTTCAATTAATAAATTTTACAGCTTCATAGTTTTTAGTTAAATGCCTAAAATGGTTTAATCTTGCTATTGAATTGTCTTGCAGTAATACTTTATCTTTACATACATTTTGTCTCTCAAATGTTATTTTCTGACACTGTTTACTCAGAAAGTCTCCTGAGCTTTGTACTGTTTCACTTTTTCTATATTGCATGGTATTGACAACTATTTCTCTGGGGTACACGTATCTCCAATGCTATTTTTTCTATTGCTGTATGAATGTAAAACACTCTGATTATACTGCAAGTATACCTCTGTGGCAAACAGAATTTAAGGCATGACAAGTCAGGGGGATATTTTACCCCATTTTCACCTAGGATTAAAAGTTTATTATTTTGTTGGGGCCATTTTTGGGGTATCATAACTACTTATGATTAGCTCATATTTGCTTCATATATTGAGAGTTACAGGATCCAGTTTTGGAAATAACACAATTACGAAACCAGCTGTGTGTAGTACATGATATATATGATTCAATTGTAGGGGTGTGATCAGTAAAGGTAATTGAGGTTGCGAATGAAATTTTGACTCCACATCAAGCCCTCGTAAACTTTAGTATGCAAAGTTTAGTACTTTGTGTCAGGAGTATTTTATTACCTAAAAATGTAACCAGTTGAATAGTAGTGTATACATATATGCAAGCACTCCACTGTTAAAATTGGGATCAAATTTTCATGAAATTTGGCTTGTTCACCATTCATTGATGACTCAGTCGTACCCCTATTACGTAAAAACGGGAAAGGTTTGACTGTTTCTTTAAAATCCATCTAAAAATATTCTTTATTAGAACACACTTACTTGTCAATGGCAAATAGGTTCTTCATATAACCATAAAGTCCATCTGTTAATGCCTATTACAATTTAGTATCTCCTACATCAATTCTTTTAAATTTTTAATAATTTTTCAATATGTAGGCTCAGTTGTTGACAATTCGGATACTGATGATGAAACAGATGAGAGGAGATGCAATTCAGGATGTTTAATCAGTACGTTTTATGTTGAAATACTCCCTTATAGCCAGTAATGCAGTAAAGTCACTGAAACCTCAAATCCAAATGCCTTGTACATATTAAAGTAATACTGTGAATATGAACATGGGATTACCACATTTAAACATTTTACTTTTTGTGCCATAATTTTAAATTTAGTTTCATTATTATTGCAGTTATATGACTGATATAGTCTAATACCTGATAGATTAAATATATTGCAACTGAAGTGATTTTGTATCTGATGGGAAGTAAAAGGCTCATAAAGTCTTTAACTTTGAATCTGTCTTCAGTTATTGCAAATGTTATTGTTATTAATTTGCCACCATCGTGAAACCAGGATAAAGAAATGTACACATTGACCACTGCATCTTTAAAATTATCACCTTAATTAGGGAGGAATTGTGAAATTGGCTTTTTTGTAAAATAAGCTGTTTTTGCTACTCTTTGGTTAGGAATTATTTTTGTAAACTAGTACTAATATACTGTAAAATTGGCAGGGTCCTTTATATTTCATTTAATTTTGCATAGTGTTTCATTTCAAGTCTGTTAATTGTAAAAATACTTTTATTCTGATCAAGAAAATTTCCATTTTTCAGTCTGTCATCTCTCGGTCCATTCCTATCACCCATAATTCATATCCATCTGAACATACATTAACATTTTTATAGCCATTATCCTTAAATAAGAAATAAAATGCAAGAATTCTAGATTTGATCATTTGCAAATTTTTTTGTTAGGTAATGCAACTATTCCAAGTGCACCAAGTGGGGAGATGTCACTTTTTAATGGCCAAACTGCATATACTGAATTTGAAGATACAGCTGCACTAAGGATGGGAACATCACTTTTCTCTGGTCACACTTCATGTACTAACCAAGATGTAGCCACACCAAGGAGGGGAACATCACTTTTCACTGATCAAATTCCACATTCTAACCAAGATGTAGCCACACCAAACAGGGGAACATCACTTTTCACTGATCAAATTCCACGTTCTAACCAAGATGTAGCCACACCAAGCAGGGGAACATCACTTTTCACTGGTCACACTCCACGTACTAACCAAGATGTAGCCACACCAAACAGGGGAACATCTCGTTTCACTGGTCACACTCCATGTAGTAACCAAGAAGTAGCCACACCAAACAGGGGAGCATCACTTTTCTCTGATCACACTCCATGTACTAACCAAGATGTAGCCACATCAAACAGGGGAACATCACTTTCCACTGGTCACACTCAACACACTAACTATGATGTAGCAACATCAAACAGGGAAACATCTTGTTTCACTGATCAAACAACAAGTACTAACCAAGATGTAGCCACACCAAGCAGGGGAACATCACTTTTTGCTGATCACACTCCACACACTAACCAAGATGTAGCCACACCAAACAGGGGAACACCACTTTTCACTGATCAAACTCCAAGTACTAACCAAGGTGTAGCCACACCAAGCAGGGGAACATCACTTTTCACTGATCACACTCCACACACTAACCAAGAAGTAGCCACACCAAACAGGGGAACATCACTTTTCACTGATCAAACTCCAAGTACTAACCAAGATGTAGCCACACCAAGCAGGGGAACATCACTTTTCACTGATCACACTCGACACACTAACCAAGATGTAGCCACACCAAGCAGGGGAACATCACTTTTCACTGATCACACTCCACGTACTAACCAAGATGTAGCCACACCAAACAGGGGAACATCTCGTTTCACTGGTCACACTCCATGTAGTAACCAAGAAGTAGCCACACCAAACAGGGGAGCATCACTTTTCTCTGATCACACTCCATGTACTAACCAAGATGTAGCCACATCAAACAGGGGAACATCACTTTCCACTGGTCACACTCAACACACTAACCATGATGTAGCAACATCAAACAGGGAAACATCTTGTTTCACTGATCAAACAACAAGTACTAACCAAGATGTAGCCACACCAAGCAGGGGAACATCACTTTTTGCTGATCACACTCAACACACTAACCAAGATGTAGCCACACCAAACAGGGGAACATCACTTTTCACTGATCAAACTCCAAGTACTAACCAAGATGTAGCCACACCAAGCAGGGGAACATCACTTTTCACTGATCACACTCCACACACTAACCAAGAAGTAGCCACACCAAACAGGGGAACATCACTTTTCACTGATCAAACTCCAAGTACTAACCAAGATGTAGCCACACCAAGCAGGGGAACATCACTTTTCACTGATCACACTCGACACACTAACCAAGAAGTAGCCACACCAAGCAGGGGAGCATCACTTTTCACTGATCAAACTCCACGTACTAACCAAGATGTAGCTACACCAAGCAGGGCAACATCACTTTTCACTGGTCACACCCCACCCACTAACCAAAATGTAGCCACACCAAGCAGGGGAACATCACTTTTCACTGATCACACGCCACACACTAACCAAGAAGTAGCCACACCAAACAGGGGAACATCACTTTTCACTGATCAAACTCCACGTACTAACCAAGATGTAGCCACACCAAGCAGGGGAACATCACTTTTTGCTGATAACACTCCACACACTAACCAAGAAGTAGCCACACCAAGGAGGGGAGCATCACTTTTCACTGATCACACTCCATGTACTAACCAAGATGTAGCCACACCAAGCAGGGGAACATCACTTTTCACTGATCACACTCCATGTACTAACCAAGATGTAGCCACACCAAGCAGGGGAACATCACTTTTCACTGGTCACACTCCACATACTAACCAAGATGTAGCCACACCAAGAAGGGGAACATCTCGTTTTACTGGTGGCACTCCACATACTAACCAAGATGTAGCTAGAGCAACACCAAACACAGCAGCATCTGCTTTCACACAACAAACTCCACATGCTTCACATTGTTCTGATCATGCTCGTAATCAAGACGTTTTTGGGATTGCATCAAATCCAGATCCTCCTTTTCCTTCACACCTTACACGTGTATAAGGTAGTGAGTTAATATCTTACTTTAAACTTGTTTCTGATGTGATATGACGTCATATGGCTACAGTCCAGCGGGATAATGTTCCTTCAGTAGCAAAAGGGTTAAGCCATACTTCAAAAGTAATAATCACAAAAGATTGTCAAGGCTTTAGTGATGAGGGTTTTATTTAATGATCTCTTTAATTCTATCTTTTTTATTTTTTTACAGCTAGTGTCCAGAGAAGTGTTGACTGCAATGACAGTGATGTAGAAACTGCTCTTCTTAAATATGCTCCAGATCGTGTTGGTGGTGGAGGACGTAAATAAGTCATTTGTAGACCTAAATACAATGATAAAAATGGACATTTGCCAATGTGGGTAAAATGTCTTGTGGACAAGACAGCTTTTAAATCTATTCAAACCCTTTGGCAAGTGAATTCTAGACAAATTTCACATTAATGCAATTTTCAAAATGTAGCTTTTATTGTGCTACAATAGCTTACCATGTGGAACTGAATACTTACTCGGGTGGCTGCAGGCACCTTGGCCAAGATCCAAGAAAAATGGACGTATAAAAGTGGCGAGATGCCTTGGAATCGAGGTGACCCCAGTAGTGACGCAGCCTTCTGCTTCCTCTTTCGAGTTGGCTGCCAATATGGAATCAATGCTTTTTATTGCAAGGAAAGAGATTTAATTTTATATGGATATATGTATTGTTGGATACTGAAACTAGTATCAGTTTCTTTATTTTATAACATAAAATCTTATTTTGTGACAATTCACAGATCAGATGAGTATTTTTATCATATTTTACAACTTTAAATACACTTCTGTGGTTAATTTATATATTTTAAACCCTTAAAATGGTCAAATAGTGAACCAGATTATGCATCCATGTTGGCCGAGGTGCCTGCAGCCACCCGAGTAAGCATTCAGTTCCACATGGTAAGCTTGTAGCTTATAAAAGCTACATTTAAGTAATTAAAATTTTCAAATTTCTTGCTGTTTTAAATTCCACCATTTGTTTACATGTAATGTTTATTGCTCTCACACAGCTTCTGGTTCCTATCTTTTATTGTGGGTGGGTGGAAATTGGCCAGTTTGACTGCAGATCTATGTGCCCAGCTTGACGAGCGCCCAAAAAACTTCATTGCTATAACTGAAATATGTGGAGATCATGAGAAAATGTGAAACATGTAAACACACACTGTCTGCATCATCACATGAAAGTCAATTTAGATTCTGAACACAGTCAAATAAATGCAGGAATTATATACATGGTTGTGGATTACATTAAAAGTTCTGCTTTATTGGTCTCTCAAACATTGTGAAGACATTTTGTGGTGCTTGTCAAACTCTGTGTTAAAACCAGCATTTATGAGTATCAGTCAGTTAGGGACAGCAAGACTCCAAATATTTCATGCCAGCTAAACGGCTAGTACTATTCACGTCGACACTGATAAATATATAAAATAAATTAAAAATATATGTCCATAATCTGTAAAAGTCATTAAATTTACCATTTTCCTGCAACTTCTGATGCATTTTGTGCATACAAGAAGTGGGCGGTATAAGAAGTGTATGGTATTTTCGGTTTTACGTGAATACATAAACAGTACAGAAAATGTGGTTGTTTTTGGATTTTAACTCATATATTTTATGTGACATTATGGACATATTTGATTCAGCCCTTTCTTCCATATTTTAGTGCACAGAGTGATTATTCATACTTTAAAATATGAAACTGATATATAGCACTATTCTAACCATTGTTGATTATTTAGCTGGTCATGACCTCCCTACAGTCTGTGAAAGGTGTTTTATCCCACAGCATTAAAGGGTTGTGCAGGTATTGTTTTCACCTATAGTATCCAGATGTGTGGGTGGGCGGTGGGAAAATCTTGTCCAGGCTGTATCTCAGAAACTGTGAGGTGCAAGACATTGACACTCGGTAGTTTGGTTGGAGGGGTGCAGGTGTGCAACTTCATGATGTGACCTTGATTTGACCTTAAGCCCAGCCATAGTGACCTTGAGTTTGAAAATCTTATCTATACTATATCTCAGATACCATAAGGTGTAGGAAGTTGATACTTCTTAGGGACATTGGTTAGGGATGTAGGTGTGCAATATCATGGTGTGACCTTGATTTGATCTTTGACCTTGCTGTAGTGACCTCGAGTTTGAAAATCTGGTCTGGGCTATATCTTGGAAACCATAAGTTGAAGGATGTTGATACTTGGAAGGGACATTGGTCATGGCTGTACATGTGCAACATCTTGGTATGACATTCATTTGATCTTCAACTTTGCTGTAGTGACCTTGACCTTTAAAATCTTGTCAGCTATATCTTGGAAACCGTAAGGTGTAGAAGGTGGATACTTGGTAGAGACGGGGATGTAGGTATGTAATATGGTGTGACCTTCAATCTTGGCTCTGCCAAAGTATGTTCACCTGCCATATTTGGGATATATTTCTCTTATGACAATATATGGATTGCCGCACCAGTGATCATTACCTTTACTTAACAGTGCAATTTTCATTGACAGCTATACTTCAATAAGTAAATTTCACATCTTCATAATTTTTACTTTACTAATTGATAATGTAATCTTGCTATTTCATTGTCTTGTTTTTAATACTTTATATCTTTACATATTTCTTCTTCTTTACATTTTTACATACTGTCTCTAATTAAACATTATTTGGTCCTTTACATAACTGATGCTATTTGCTCTGAAAATATGGTGATCTTTGTACTGTTTCACTTCTTCTGTATCTCATGGTGTCAAAAACTATTGCCTCAGGCTGTGGGGTATGGAATTCTCTGCTATTTTTTACCAATTAAATAATTAAATAAAACTCCTTGTATTGAATGTAATTATAGGAATCTGTCCAATAAACATGATTTTACTTTAATTCAGTGTTTCATTTTATATCACCCCATAATTTAAGATGTATATTTTGCAAGTGTTTTCACATCAGTTCTCTAAAGTAGGAATCTTACTTTAATATATTACTTCATTTTTTCCTTGGCCAGACCGAACAAGTTGGAAATGCATTAAAGGCATTTCATAAACTTACATTGTGTCTGTCGTAAAGGCATATGAAAGTGGTAGTTCTAACAACATATTTAATGTTGTAACAAAATTGAAACAGGACATATTAACCATGTAACACTATGACGTTGCTACACCGTCCAACTGTTACGGTGTTACAATGTCAGAATATGACGTTGCTACAACGTGGGACTGTTACGTTGGAAAACCGTAATGTTCTGACGTTGTAACAATATCATGACATTACGTTGATACAACTAACACATCTACATGAATTTATAACGTTGAAACAACATCAGTGCATGACATTGTTTCAACGTCATTCCAACGTAATTTGCCTGCTGGGTTGTTCATTGACAGAGATATATACATCATTCACGTATGCATTTTAACACCACCACCACCCCCCACCAATGAAGGAACCGTATACACAGCCACCCAACCAATATCTTGGTTTATGTTTTTACATCCCTCTCCAGCAAGCCACATAAAGACACAAATAATGTTTATGTCTATCAGTAAAACAGTTTTTCCATGACTGATTCAATCAATAATACTTTGGGTGGCTGTTATCAGTATATATACCTGATATACTGTATCAATATACAGTATATCAGGTCTGAAAATCAATGTGTAAAAAAAGCTGTAGTTTTTATATACATCGCAGTGCGTTGAGAATAAATGCAACGCAAGGCAATATACGCAACGCAGACAGTGAGTCCAGTGACTGTCATTTACATTAAAAGCTTTTCTGGCATATACGCATACGCAAGTCTAGTGGGTTTTAAGCTTTAAACAGATTCTAAAACTAACATACAATTCAACACTAACATACATGTAAACTTTATTCCTTGAATGAAAAACAAATTACAAACTTGCAATAAATGTATAAGCACTTTACATGTCTTAAAAAGCCAATTATTCAGGCAATTGAAAATTACATCAAACACAATTGTCACAGGAAGACCAACCAACTGGAAAGGATTAGTGAGGAGAGCTCTTCCCTAGAGCCTTTACTGGATATTACACAAAGGAAAAAAACCTTTTTGTTATCTTTATTGTTACACAATTTCCAGTTGAATATCAAACAGTTATATCTTTAAATACTAGCAAAACACTGCAAGTTTTTTTTTAGAAATTAACACTTCAAAGCTAAATCATACGATTTCAGTGTTTTTAAATATTGTTCTATGGATTGGAGACTGAATTTTTTTACTATTATCTTATAGTCAGTTTCAAGAGCTGTAATTGTAAAATTTATAACTAAACTGGATTTTGAAACATACCAATTTATAAACTATAAATAATTTATCCATTTTTATCTGAACTTAAATTTATCCCATTTATCCCTTTTTTATCCCATGCCGTCAACCTGTTTTTTAAAGACGTGCTTTTTTATCAGGACATGTGATTATCTTCTGTATTTCATGATCTCTTAGTGCAAATATGGTACTTATGTCCCTAATGCCTGGAGCTAAGCCAATGTCAAAACACATTTTCAACACTTTAATGGATGGGAAATCAGTGGAAAAGCCAATGTATATATGGAACCCTTGTTTTTCATTCAAGTTATTCTGATACATATATTCTAGTTGACTCTTCAGATGTTTCTCAAAATCTTTCAAGCAATTCCCTCTGTAGCTTATGAAGACGACCAGACCAACCTTTGTTTTACACCTGGTGTGCAAACTCATTCCAATTATATCTCCAGAGTTCTGTGAATGACTGCTAAAGCCAACAACTTTCTGGTCATACGCTAAGTGCTCAATGTTATAGTCAGTTACTTTATGAGGCTGGTAGTGTAGACATATGTAACTGTCCAGTAAATCTTTCCTTTCCCTCATGGTATGCTGAAGTTCTGAGCCCTGGAGTTGTTTGACCCCTTTCTGGTATCCTCCTGTTACAATCACTTGATTTGAATCAAGTGCTCTTCTGTTCAGTTCTTCACCAGTTTGAAGCAAAACCATAGACTGAAAAATCAACACATCTGTAGAAAGTAATTTTTTATTGGATACATATATGATAAAATAATATTTTTTGTTTGTTTTAGCAGATTCTGTTACGAGCAATATAGGGCCAAATGAATATGATATTTTGGAGTTCCATTTCAGCATTGCAATGTTGATAACACGTAAAGTGAAAAAAACATTTCTTCCACCAACACTTGCCAAAAGTGATATTGCACAGCAAAGGCCTGATAGCTTATATTACTTGGCATGTAAAACCACAGGCTGGTAGTTTAGAAATATGTAACTACCCAGTAAATCTTTCCTTTCCCTCATGGCATGTTGTAGTTCTGAGCCCTGAAGTTGTTTGAAATCTTGTGATCCCCCTGATACAATAATTTGATTTATATCCAGTGCTCTTTTGTTCAGTTCTTCACCAGTTTGAAGCAAAACCATATACTGAAAGATCACATCTGTAGAAGTTAATTTTACTGGATACATATATGATGAAATAATATTTTTTGTTTATTTTAGCAGATTCTGTTACAAGCAATATAAGTTCAAATGAAAATCATATTTTTGGATTTCTCTTTCAGCATGTGATGTTGATAACATATGAAGTGAAAAAATATCTATTCAGTGAACACTTGCCAAAAGTGATATGGCACAGCAATGGTCTGATAGCTTATGTTACTTGCCATTTTGAAACCATTGGCCATTTTGAAAGGGTCATTGACATTTTAAAATAACCAGTTGTAAAACAACTTGAAACCCCTTATACTAATTAACAAAGATTTGGCCTTGACAGTGCAGGAAGCATTAGCCCTCTAGTAAGTGGAGAAGGCATTGCCGGTCTGGCCAAAGGAGACTAAGGATGTCTTTTCTGACGTTTGGCAGACCAGCTCACACCAGGCATATAGCATTAGTCTGTTAGGTAAGATATTAACTTGTAAAAATTTGATTTACTTGTTAAATTTTCTATTATTTATTATGAAGCATACCAGATAGTCAGAAGACTGTATGTATCTTATATACTACTTGAACTTACATAAGAATATTCTATTACTAAACTTCTTATTTTCACAGATATTAATTTCACATGAATTTGGCTTTTGCTTCTTTAAGCTACTTGTCGGTAGAAAAAGCTATGATGGCTATTTACCTCATATTGAAGAATATCACAGTGTTTAGCCAGTTTAATAAGTCGACTATACTCATGTGCATTCACCCAGGCACCAGCTAGAACATCTCAAACTGATGGGAAGCGATGCTTGATATCAAAAGCACAGATTTTTACTAGAAATGTAAAACATAGCCATACATTGTAATGATCCAATACTGTCCCAAGTCTATATATCTACAAAATACCAAATGCTTAGTCTACTAAGTTTACTCTAAAGGCAAATAAAATTGATCTTTTACATTTTTGAGGTCAGAATTGATATTTATCCCCTCATGTCAGGTAAAAGGTAAAGTACTTCTGTTTTTTTTTCTTTTTATGGCTACTGGGGGTTTGAAATATATAAAAATAACTGACAGATGATGTTGTGCAGGGTTATGTGTAATCTTTTAATATATATTTTAATTATTATTGTTTATTGGTATTTAAAATGAAAATAGCTCATATGAAGAAAGGGACTGTATATCTTGTAAAAAGTCAACATTTAATGTTACCCCTCCATCCAAAATCTAAACAAATCATTTTTGCTTACACTGGTTAAGTGTATTCAAACTCCTGAAAAATCAAGCACAACTGCCTTGATGTGGTATTTTGTTCTCTTCAAAAGCCCACAATGAAGAGCTTCAAGGATAAATTTCTGGAGGTTGTTTCAACAGATAAACGTTGACTTGTGTTTCCTACATTAACCTAAAAGACGAGTAAGCTTCTTATTCATGAGAAGAGGGTATACAAAAAATATATTAAGTTACCTTCTTAATGTCACTACTGACCTTCATATTGCCTAAATGGGAGAATAGGATTCTGGTCCTCACCAATATATATATAGTGGATGTTAATAATGTTGATTACCTTAGGGAGACTTTAAAAAGAGCAATTGATTTCATGTAATAAACTCCAAGTCAACCACTAAATATTAAGGTACATTGAGAAACATGACCTAATAAAGCAATTACACTGACAAGTATTTTCAACAGAAAGTTCTAATTTGGGTTTGAAAATGCAGAAAAAAAGACTGTCATTTGTAAGATTGATAATTACACGAATCACCTAGTACCACCACTTTCATTGGGGTCAACAAGTTGAAATATTTGTTACAAAATGATTAGTAATATCTGTTAAACAAAACTTTGTACACAGATTTTATATTGGTTGTATAATAATGAACTGGATAGTTTATTTATGTATTGAGGTAATATTTTAGTGTTTATTTCAGAAAATATAAAAATTTAATCTAATCTTATCTGCTGCTTTGCAGGGGCAATATCTTCCCCACTAAGGGGAACTCAGTGTGCCAGTAAACAAAATCATTTATCGTATGGAGAATCAAGGTGCGTTCAAGGTCATATATAACTGCTTGCATCGCATTGCATGGGTGCTTTTGCAGAATACATTCAAGAAAAGGGTGTTTTTATGTGCAATTCAAATGAAGTTTGCCATATGACAAACACATATGAATATTGGTAGACAACATTCCAACCCTACAAATGAGGGGCAGATACAGTTATCCTAAATCTTATTTTCAACAAGATATTTCCAACTTTAAATAATAAAATTGTAAATATATATCTTTTTGGGTCAAAAAAGGTCTCAAAACTTCTTTGTTTCATACCATTTACAAGATGTTCTTGATTTTAGCTTGAATGAAGATAACTCAAAAACTTTAACTTTCCATCTGGGTCACAGTTTTCTGATATGGACATATTTTTTAAAGAGATTCTTGATTATAAGAGACATGCAACACTCTATATAAAAATTGGTGAATTATATTGTAATTGGAATTTTTATTTTAAAAAGTGCTTACATAATCCAAACAATTGCTTCTGTGATCTGCCATTCAGTCAAGGACACAGAAAATGTATCTTGGCATGTTTTGAACATCTGGCTATAGATATGTTGTGTTAGTGGATGCTGAACAGATCACAGGATACAGATATTTTGTGATATTGTATGCTGAACAGATCTAAGGATACAGATGTTGTGAGTAGGTGGATGCTGAATGGATCGCAGGACACATTGCTGGATATTGTGGACAACCTTATCTGTTAATTATGTGGATATGGCCATGGTCAGGTCATATTGGATTTATCATTGCATTATTGTTTCAGTCAGAGACCATCAGCTAACCAGTCTGGCATTTGATCACTTCAGTCTTACCTGTGCTGCTGTGTGTTTGAACCCTGCTTATGATAATATTATCCTGCCCATATATGATCTTTACTGTTGACAAAGAATAAAACACTCCAACTTCCACTCTTGACACATAATTTAATGGTCATAGAAAAGGTCACATTTCTAGAATATCCTAGTATTTTATGGATTTGTTATGGTAATGTTGTTGAAGTTAGATTAAACCAAAAGCACATCTGGTGAACAATATATCACACAAGTGAAAGTTTTTTCATACCTATAATGAATTAATAACACAAAGATTCAAAAATAACAACATAAATATCCATTTTGTGCTGCAAAACTATTAATATTAATACAGTAATGAGTGGCAACATGTGTTGTTACCAAGAATTATATGCCTTAAAAATTGGGATGAACACAATATCCCACAGAGTTTTTTCACCCAAATCAATTTCATCCAAATTTTGGAAAGGTAGTCTTTTTGCCTATATCTGTAAGGTAGGACTTTTGCCTTTTTTAAATCAAATAAAACAGATTATGAAACTAACATATCATTCAACACTGATACACATGCAAACTTTATTCCCTGGATGAAAAATAAATTATACCCTAGCAATAGATATACAGTGGAACCTCAATTATCCAAACATACTGGGAGACATACAATTGGGTCAGAAAAGCAAGGGGTTTGCATAGGTGAAATTGAGTCATGTTTGGCTGAAATCTGGGCTAGTGTGGTCGATAATCAGAGAATTTTAGGTTTTAGCAGAAAAATGGGAATGCGACATTATATCACAGTATAATATACCTTTCCATAGGCCACGCCCACTTCCTGGTTTATCATATTTTTGTCATACCTTGACGGACAAACAAATGGCGAAAATGGCGGGAAATGAAACGTAAACATTGAGTAATTTAAGATATACAAAAAAAGACATGTATTATATATGATTGGATGGAGGATATAATAAGAAATTATATAACAAAGTATATCTATTTTATTGTGACAAAAATTAGAAAATAAATAAATAAGTAATATATTGATCAAAACAAATCCTCGTGCATTGCAGTAAAATGTAAACACTGGCAGCTTGGGGACATATATATACAGTTCAGACATTTTAAAGTAGGTAGGATTGATGATATATATTTTTTATCAAATTACACTTTGCTTTCATTTTGTTCCATTATCAGAAAGCAATAATATTTACAAATATGTCCCTAAAAATGGCCACGTTTTTCTAATTCAAAATGGCGCCGATGAAAATCGGAGGAAGTGATTGGTTGTTGCTATTGTAGTAAACAGGATATTTGCCGATTTGCGGTATTTTGATTGACACCGTGGAAAGGTCTATTTGATAACTAACCAGTTTTTACAGTTTTCTCATTGCTCCCCTGTCGTTTTAAAGCATTAACTACACTTTAAAGTAACTTTATTCAACATGGATTATGCGGGCTTGAGTTGTTTGTGTTCGCTTTGGTATATGCATCAAAAACATTTAATTGTTGATAAATGTCATCATATATTTGTCAATTGAAAAACTCCAGGAGAGATAAATTGTAAAACCCCAAGCAAACATGCCTTCAGTGACTGGGTATATTCAGATGATAATGCATTGTTGACGTTTTTTTCTTTTAATACACGTCAGTCTGTGAACTGAGCTACTCCATGAGAATATAAGCTGCAAACCCAATCGAACACACATTCAGTGATTGGCGCCTTATCAAAGAAGATGTGTAGATCCCTCTCCAATTAAAACAATGGTATTAAAGATCAAAGAAGTTAGGTGTTTCTGAGAACAATGCATTTTTGAAAGCACTAGAATAGTTTCCGAGAATGTGTAATATACTGTATTATCGCTCAGGCTAGACCACACTTAACGTAGGATACTTAATCCAGATATTCGGATGATAGATAGCCTGATAATCAAGGTTTTACTGCATAAGGACTTTGAATGCATTACAAAGTCAATTGCTCAGGCAACTGAAAACTAGGTGAAACACAAGGGGCACAGGAAAACCAACCAACTCAAAAGGATTAGTCAGGAGAACTTTTCTCTAGAGCCAGGAAAAACCTTTGTTATCTTTATTGTTACACAATTTCCAGTTGAATATCAAATAGTGATAATTTTAAATACTAGTAAAAACTCTTCAAGTTTTCTTTTAGAAATTAACACCTTAAAGCCAAATCATACTATTTAAGTGTTTTCAAATATTGTTCTATGCAGTGAAGTGTTTTCAAATATTGTTCTATGCAGTGAAGTCTGGATTTTTTTACTATTATGTTATGGTCAGTTTCATCAGCTGTAATTGTAAATTTATAACTAAACTGGATTTTGAAATGTACTTATATCTTGTAAACTATTAATAATTTATCAGTTTTTATCTTAAAACTTTAATTCTTATGTAAAAAAATGATTTTCAGTAAAACGTCCGTTTCTTTTAAATTTAGGCAAAACTGACTTTCGGAGAAATGATTTGGACAAAGATGACCCCGTTAAAATGAAAATAACCGTATTTAAAATTGTATATTTTCATCCCATGCCATCAAGCTGTTTTCAAAGATGTGCTTTTTTAGTGGGACATGTGATTACCTTCTGTATTTCATGACCTCTTACTGCAAATACAACACCTATATCCATAATGCCTGGAGCTAAGCCAATATCAAAACACATTGTTAACACTTTACTATATGGAAAATCAGTGGAAAAGTCAATGTATATAAGGAACCCTTGTTTTTCATTCAACTTATTCTGATGCATATATTTTAGATGACTCTTCACATGTTTCTCAAAATCTTTCAAGCAATTCCCTCTGTAGCTTATGAAGACCAGCAGACCAACCTTTGATTTACAGCTGGTGTGTAAACTGATTCCAATTATATCTCCAGAGTTCTGTGAATGACTGCTAAAGCCTACAACTTTCTGGTCATACACTAAATACTTAATCTTATGGTCAGTTACTTTATGAGGCTGGTAGTTTAGAAATATGTAACTGCCCAGTAAATCTTTCCTTTCCCTCATGGCATGTTGTAGTTCTGAGCCCTGAAGTTGTTTGAAATCTTGTGATCACCCTGATACAATAATTTGATTTATATCCAGTGCTCTTTTGTTCAGTGCTTCACCAGTTTGAAGCAAAACCATATACATCTGTAGAAGTTAATTTTACTGGATACATATATGATGAAATAATATTTTTTGTTTATTTTAGCAGATTCTGTTACAAGCAATATAAGTTCAAATGAAAATCATATTTTTGGGAGTTCTCTTTCAGCATGTGATGTTGATAACATATGAAGTGAAAAAATATCTATTCAGTGAACACTTGCCAAAAGTGATATGGCACAGCAATGGTCTGATAGCTTATGTTACTTGCCATTTTGAAACCATTGGCCATTTTGAAAGGGTCATTGCCATTTTAAAATTACCAGGATTTTAAACAACCTGAAACCCATTATACTAATTAACAAAGATTTGGCCTTGGTTAAACCATAATATATCATGAAACATACCAGATAGCCAGAAGACTGTATATATCTCATACACTACTTGAACTTACAGTTGAATATTCTATTATTAAACTTCTTATTTTTACATGGATTTTAATTTCACAGAAATTTGCCCATTGCTTTTTTAAGCTACTTGTTTGTATAAAAACAATGATGGCTATTTACCTCATATTGAAGAATATCACAGGCTTTGGCCAGTGTAATAAGTCGACTATACTCATATGCATTCACCCAGGTGCTAGCTAGAGGATCTTGAACTGATGGGAAGGATTGCTTGATATCAAAAGCACAGATTTTTACTAGAAATGCAAAACATAGCCATACATTGTAATGATCTAATACTGTCCCAAGTCTATATATCTACAAAATACCAAATAGAAAGTCCACTAAGTGTACTTTAGTGTCACATAAAATTGACCTTTCACATCTTTGAGGTCATAATTTATATTTTATCCCCTTATTTTAGGTAAAAACCTAAAGAAAGTAGCTCTATCTTTTTATGACTACTTGTGGTTTGAAATATACAAAAACAACTGACAGATCATGTTGCACAGGGTTATATGCAATCTTTTAATTAATTTTAATTATCATTGTTTATTCATATTTTAAATGAAAATAACTCGAAGGAAAAAATGGAGTGCAAAGCTTTTTATAAGTCAGCATTAAATGTTACAATTCCATCCCAAAATCTAAACAGATCCTTTTCGCGTACACCTGTTAGGTGAATTCAAACTTTTGAAAGACCAAGGACAGCTGCCTTGATGTGGTATATTGTGCTCTTTAAAAAGACCAAGAATGAAGAGCTTCAAAGACAAATTTCTGGAAGTTGATTCAACAGGTAAACATTGACGTGTATTTCCTACATTAACCAAAATAAGAGTAAGCCTCTTATTCATAAGAAGAGGGTTTAGAAAAAAAATGTTACAAGTTACCTTATCAATGTCACTACTGACTTCTAAACTGAATAGGAGCATACAGTCCCCAGTCCCTCCAAAACACAACACCACACTGAGGGTTTTATGAGTTTATTTTATATATACAACATATGTAAATACATAAAATACATTTTTGTATTGAGGTAATGTATTTTAGTTTTGTTTATTTCAGAAAATATTAAAATATAACTCCTTGTAGCACATGGCATGGGTGCTTTTATAGGATATATTCAAGAAAAGAGTGTTTGCATTGTTTATATCAATGTTTCTTGTTTTCAACTTTTTCATTTTAAAATAACAGATTTTTTCACCATTTTTCCTTAAAAACAAATAAATAAATTAATTAAATTTGATGAAACTTTTTCAGAATGTAACTTTTTTATTAATTAAATCTTATCATAGCTACTGTAGGAAATTCTAATTGAAACTTAGTAGGGCAGTAATAAATTATTAATTAAGGTGAGTGATTCCAGTTTTGTAAATTGTATGTCTCATGCTTAAACATACACTGGCAAAGAAAATAAGGTTTATAAACAAAGTTATAAACAAGAGATCTAATCCCCAGTTTGTTTGAGAATGAGACCTAACTTAGTACACGCACAAAATAGCCTAATCCTTTTTGATATTAGGGCAGTTTGACAGTGACATAAGTATAATAACCATAGGTATATTACCCTAGTAGAGGCAGATAGGGGTGGGGGATTGGATGGGGTGTGGACAGGGATAAAAAGCCCCATGACAAAGGTTTTAAACTCAGAAAAGGAGGGGCTTGCACCCTCCATGCCCCTCTAAATCTGCCTCTGATATGCAATTCAAATAAAGCTTGTCATATGCCATAGGTTGTCCAGGCTGACTGATCAACAACATTCTGACCCTACAAACAAGGGCCAGATACAGTTTATCTTAGTCTTATTTTTCAACAAGATATTCCAAACTTAAAATTAATAAATTGTAACTATGTGTTTTCTTGTTTAAATAAATAATAAATAAATAATAGTTTATTGCTAAGCCAGTAAAACATAATGATACAATTGGCATAGTATGTAAAAAATAGATTACTATATACGTCTGATATGTATAACAGTTATGAGTATCTACATCTTACCTTTTTGGTTTTAGCTTATTTTTGAAAGGGAAGTGGCAGAAGCAAATATTGCTTATACAAATGCCAATCCCCACTTACAGTACTTTTCACCAATTACAATTTTAATTTAATATTACTGTTCTTTACAGTTTAATAGTCTAATTAATTCATGACATTATTTCCTCAAAATGTTAAGATATATTTAATAATGTTGTTTTAACATGCTTGACAACTCACCATTTAACCCATTCCATAATTTAACCCCATAAACTGAAACACATTTATATTTTAAGCTTGTTCTCAGATATTTATAATTAAATTTTCCATACTGTCTTGTACAATAACAATTATCATTAATCTGAAACATATCCTGTATATTTTTGGTAGCAAGTTATGTTTTGCCTTGAACATTACAACAAGTATATTGAAATCCACAATATCTTTTAGTTTTAATAACTTACATTTTTTACAAAGAGGGGCTGTATGTGCTTTGTAGTTACATTTACATATCATGTTGACTACCCTCTTTTGCAATATTACCACTTTTTTATCAGATACTTACTGGTATTTCCCTAAACCTGACAACAATAATTTATGTAACATAATATTAAAGAATTATATAATGTTTTAAGGCATCACTGTTGAGAAAATTTTTACTTTCTTTATAATCGATATAGTTTTACTTAATGAGACACATGAAAACTCCAATTCAATTTTTCATTGACTATGACTCCCAAAAACTTTGCTGTTGACACTCTTTCAATGGTGTGATAATTAAATTTGATAATTTCTGTGGAGTTGTTATTTTTCTTTCCAAAGCCATACAATTAGTTTCTGTAACATTTAATGATAATTAATTTAATGAAAACCACATATTTAACTTTTCTAATTCACTTGTAATTACTTGACATATTTCCTTCAAATTAGACCCAGTACAAAAACTGTTAGTGTCATCTGCAAAAAGTATGAATTTAAGTACATTTGAAGTATTGCATATATCATTTATATATAGTATAAATAACTTTGCTCCCAAAATTGAACCCTGGGGAACCCCACATACAACTTCCTGTAAATACGAATCTGTGTGATTAAAGTGTACACATTGTTTTCTATGATCTAAGTAAGGTTTTAGCCAATTCAATGGTACTCCTCTAATCCCATAATATTCTAGTTTCTTTATTAACAAGGAATGATCAATAGTATCAAATGCCTTCTTTAAATCTATGAACACACCCACTGTAAATCTCTTATTGTCTAATTCCCCTTTGTTAAATTTTCCACCAAATCAATCAATGCTAATGCAGTGGACATGTTTGATCTGAAGTCATATTGACTGTCACTTAAAATATTACAACTTTCTATAACATTATCTAACCTGGTATAAAAACTTTTTTCTAGAACTTTTGAAAACTGTGGTAAAAGTGACACTGGTCTATAATTGCTAAATTCACTGTTATCCCCAGTTTTAAATAGTGGTATAATTATAGCTATTTTCATGTTATCAGGAAATATACCTATTCTTAACGATAAGTTATAAATATGCGGAAATGGGTGAACGATGCAATGAAACACGTTTTAACCATACACATACTAATAGCATTTACATCTGCAGAGGACTTACTATGAAAATTATTTACAACTTTACACAGTTCATTCTGAGTAACATCATTAATAAACATTGATTTGTCATTTGTACTCTTCATGTAATCAAAAATATGGGATTTACTTGATGGTGACTTAATTCTACTGGCCAGACTGGACCCCACATTCACAAAAAATTCATTGAAACCATTAGCTATGTCTAATTTATTAGTATATTAGTAAGTATTTTCCCATTTCTTTGGAATTGATCAGGGTACACATTACCAAGATTCATTTTAATTAACCCATTAAGTGTAGCCCATGTGAGTTTTAAGTTACTTTTATGGTTTTGCAGTAGGTTATTGTAATAATCTTTTTCTGCTTTCCTAAGTATACCTGTTAATTTATTTTTGTACCTTTTATATTTTACTTCAGTTACTCTGTTTTTATGTTTCAAAAAGTTTCTATACAATACATTATTTTTACATGCATTTCTGAGCCCATTTGTAAACCAGGGCTTTGCCATGTTATACTTTACCATATTTCATACTTGTTTCAAAAAGGACCTCAAATCTTCTTTGTTGCATACCATTTACAAGATATTCTTGGTTTAGCTTGCATGAAGATAACTCAAAAACTTTAACTTTCCATTTGGGTCACATTTTTACTGATATAAAAATATTTTTGAAAGAGATTTTGAACTTATTTTGATGATTAGAGACATGCAACAGTCTATATCTAAATTGGTAGTATATGGTAATTGGAATTTATGAGGCACGCGTAAAAAAGTGATCTCTTGAAGTGCCAACCTCACTAGAGCTCGTGTTTAAATAGTACTTACATAATCCAAACAATTGCTTGCATGACCTGCCAAACAGTCAAGTACACAGAAAATGTGTCTTGGCATGTTTTGAAGTTCCCAATGGGGAAAACCAGTGGGCACCTGATTTTATACTTCACGTGCAAGTTGTTGGAGGGTCTTTCTTTGAATCATTTTTTTTCTTAATAAAATATAAATTTTTCTTTATAAAAATTCCAATTACATCATAATTAACTAAACCCATTTAATCCGTAAATTAAATATTTGTAAGTTAATATCCCACCCAAGGGACATATTGTATACTATATATGAATATATGGCGTGGCCAGTCCCACAAATGACAGAAAAAGCCGTCCTGTGTTTCCACTGGCAGGATCGGTCACAGAGTGTGCATTCGCTAGGTGGCGCATCATACTTCCTTCCTCTCTACACAGGTTGATGTCATCATGTCTTTTTCATTGCTTAAACCCATTAAGAGCCCTAGTAAGCTGATAGTGGGGTCGGTTGGTAGGGCCTTTCCTGTTCATTGGAAAGATCCACCATCATAGTTTCCTGGTAGTTGGCTTCTTCAGACAACTCCTGGTCAAAGTCTTCTTCTCTAAGGGTTTCCCTGTCTGATAGCTCGTCCTGTTCTTCACTAGTACCAGCAGGGGAGCCTGGCTCATAGTGTGGGTCATCATCTGAGTTCATCTCAGAGTGAGCTGGCACACCAGTAGCAGTAACAGCAACAGTCGTCTCACTGGTGAGGGACTGGTATACTGGTCTAACTTCCTCACTACTGGTACCGGTAGGCTGGGAGTGCAGCACAGATGTGGCAATGGGAGCCTCAACAAGCTGGGTGGCAACTCTCGTACCAGGAGCCTCAACATTTTAAATTTGATCCGAAACCTAACAGGCAACCAGTGGAGCTGATGCAGGTGAACCGATATAGAATCATGTTTCTTGACATTCAAAACTATCCTGGCAGCCCAATTTTGTATTTTATTGCGTTAATACATCCTATCCAATGGACAATAGCTTATCCGGTCGGCGCAGACCGGCCCGCCAAACGCCAGAAAAAGACGTCCTGTGTTACCACCGGCAGGTCGGTCCGTAGTACTTGTGCACTCGCCAGATGGCGTGTCGTACTTCCTTCCTGTCTAGACAGAGTGACGTCATAGCATCTTTTTCGTTTGGCGCGTGCTTGTGCACAAGGGAAAATTTTCTCATCAGTTTTTTGGTGAATTTATTAAGTTCTTGAAGGACTTTCTTTTCTTTGAGTATTTTATTTTACTGCTACATACTCATAGCACACTATGTCGTCCCCTGGACAAAAAAGGGGCAGTTGTGGTCACGCCATGGCGGGGTTTGATGGACATGCCTTTTGCGCCCGCTGTAGGGAGAAGGGAAAGGGTGAGGAACCCTGTATTTCTAACAAAGACACTACGGAATGTAAGTTCTGCAATCTTTTTTCTCCAGAGCAACGGGCTCAGCTTGCAACTCCCTCTTACAAACTCAAGAAGGAGAAACGGGAGGCCAAGCGCGTGGATAACCCCACACCCACTGAGGACATTGCCCTAGTAGATCCTGCTAGCGTCTCCGTTATAGGGGCTGTGGGTGGAGCCGCTTCTTCTCATTCACCATCAGTTCCGCCTGAAAAGAAACCCAAGAAGGACAAACCTAAGGCTAAGAAAGCTGCCTCTTCTAGTACGGATGACAGGTTTTCAGCACTGGATGCTAAGTGGTCTGAACGTTTTAACAGGCTGGAGGCCTTGTTGCTGGCTCGATCTGTGGAACCTTCCTTCTCTGCGGATGTCAGGGTTACCCCTGTACACTCACCACCAGCCACTGTCTCTAAGGACTCAGAGCCTTTCTTTCAGCCTTCTCACCGACCTGTGGACCCTATTGCTAAGCGCACTGGCCCAGACTCTGATGCTGCTTCGCAGCTGTCGGCCGGCAAGCTTCCTCCAGGTTCTTCTTCTACACGCACTGGCCCAGACATTACTGCCACCAAGCAGCAGTCGGCCGGCAAGCCTAAGTCAGATCTCCCTTCCAAGACTTCATCAGGGCGCACTGGTCCAGACGTCGCTTCTAGTAAGCATAAGTCGACCGGCAAGCCACACACCGACCTTCAACGACAGGCTGCATCGTCGGGACAGAAATCTGTCAGATCAACTTCCGACCGACCTCACACCGACCGACCCTCATCTGCAGGTCTCACTGGTTCGGAGTCACCTACCCTCCTTAAGTCGTCTGGCAAGGACAGCATATCCAGTGGAGAGTCGGATGCGGAGAGCAGTTTTTCAGACACGCCCCCCCTGGAACTTTTTGTTGAAGAGGGCGAGCTCTCTGATGAGCATGAATTAACCGAACAGGACTTACCAACGTCGGAAGAACAGACATATAGAGAGACTATGCGAGGGATACGTTCCTTTATGGGGTGGTCACATGTACCAGACGTAGATAGTTCCAACCCGTCTGATGACAACCCTTTTGCTGGCCCCAAGGCACCGGCTCCTAGTAAGATCTCAGTCCATATGCCGACGGAAGACTGGCTCTGCAAGAAACTTAGCAAACTGAATCTTACCTTGGTTGAGGGATACCCCTCCCGTACTGCAGAGGCCGGTAGTCTACCTATGGATCAATTCTTGAGGCCACCACGCCCTCAGTCGAAATGGTACGGGCTTTATTCAGAACAACCGGCTGATCCGACCAAAGTCACTTCTTGGAGTACGGGACATTCTAAACTTAACACCAGTTTTGGTCGGATAGCTAGAAAGGCGGCTTTGGCATCAACACCACCAGCCTCACGCAGAATCTCCCAGGATACACTCCGGAGGTGGGAAAGGACTACTAGGGAAGCTTCTGTAGTGTGCAATCAGGCCGCTAGCTTTAACCGCTGCCTTTTCAAGGTGCAGGCCGACATGCAGTCACAGCTTAGGACAGTCCGTAGTGAAGGCAAGGGAAAAGGGTCAGCCAAAGTTTCGGAAGCCACAGAGGAGTTGCAGTTTCTGATGGAGTTTAACTCCAGTATCACCCAGGCTGCCGCTAAGGCGATGGAACACTTGTCAGAATTTGTATTTTTTACCATGGGTAATCTTACTCTGGCTAGGAGAGACTCTTATCTCAACCATTTGAAGAATGGTATCAAGCCGGACACGTTTGCTGCTCTCAGGACTGGCCCTCTGCACATCAGTACTCTTTTCCCAGAGTCAGCTATCAAACGGGCCGAAGAGGAGATCTCACATTATGATAACAAAAGCCAGCCGACAGCTACATCCTCACGAGGGAAGGCATGTTTTCACCCGTATGAGAGACAGGATAAGAAACAGGAGGGTCGGTCGGACAACAAGCAGGATAGACCCGCATGGAAAAACATCAACCGAAGGCAGTTTAGACGACCTAAAGGCAAGGGTGCTAACTTCTCTTCACGTTCTGCCAAGGGCCAGCAGCCGTATAAATGACAATCACTGTTACAACAGGACACGGCTGCTGGCCGGGAGCACCTCCACAGAACTGACTTTGAACTCAAATTTAAATGTAAACTTGCATGTTGTCTCATTTGTTCCTTCTGCACACGGGCCTCCGCAAAAGAAAGGACTAAGTCCCGGCGTGTCAGACTGTCAGTTGAAAAAAGATCTATTAAATTCTGTGAAAGGTGTTTCTTGTGTCACTCAATTGTCTTGTGTGAATCCTGTAACAAATGTCCAAAATGCTGCACAAAATCTGCCTGTAGGGGCCAGGCTTCAAAACTTTTGGCAAACTTGGCTGGATCTAGGGGCCGGTCCGAAAATAGTTCAAATCCTGAGAGAGGGTTACACCCTTCCCTTTCGGATCCGGCCACATCTTACAAGGTCTCCGACGGTCATAAGCCGTTATGTAGATCCCCACAGGAACAGCTACCTGTTGGAGGCATTGCATCAGCTTATAGACAAGAATGCAATAGAATTGGTCCACAATCAAACATCTCTAGGGTTTTTCAACCGACTTTTTCTGGTGCCCAAGCCCAACAACAAGTGGAGGCCTATACTGGACCTAAGCAAACTCAATCTTTTCCTCAAGGTGGAAAAATTCAAAATGGAGACACCGGAAACCATCAGAACATCCCTCCAGCAAGGGGAGTGGGTAACCTCAGTAGACTTCAAGGATGCCTACTTCCACATACCAATACAGGCTCAATCCAGGAAATATCTCAGATTTCATGTCCAGGGCCGGACATACCAGTTCAAGGCGTTACCCTTTGGCCTGTCCACAGCGCCCATGGAGTTCACTGTATTAGTAAAGGAGGTGAAATTGATGGCCATACGCACGGGTATAAGAATCCACCAGTACCTAGACGACTGGTTGGTGAGAGCCAGATCCCAAGAAACTTGTCTCCGACATACCCAAATCCTCGTCAAAATGTGCCAGGATCTAGGTTGGCTGGTAAATTTAGAGAAATCAGAGCTGGAACCCAAACAGGTCTTCGACTTCGTAGGTTACCAGTTCGATCTCAGATCCGGCCGGGTCAGACCGACCCCGGACCGGTGGCAAAGCCTTCAGGACAAGATACAAGCACTCCTTGTATTACCGGCCTGTCCGGTCCGACAATTCATGTCCCTCATAGGCCTGCTGACAGCCACGGAAAAACAGGTTCACCTCGGCCGGCTGCACATGAGACCCATACAGTGGCATCTCAAAAACAGTTGGCGGGTACCAGAAACTCTAGAGAAGATTATCCCTCTTCCAAGATCCCTGCACCCTCACTTACAATGGTGGCTAGAGGAAGACAATGTACTTCAAGGTCAACCATTACACCCAGTAAGACATGCTCTGCAAATATTTACAGACGCATCAAAAGAAGGGTGGGGCGCTCACTTAGGCGAGTTCACTGCAAGAGGGTCCTGGTCGGTGCCGGAAACCAAGCTGCACATAAATTATCTGGAACTCAAAGCGGTGTTCCTAGCTCTCAAAGAGTTCCAAGACCTCTGTGCAGGCAAGATAGTGTTAGTGGCAACCGACAACACTACAGTAGTCGCTTACATAAACAAGGAAGGAGGCATGAGGTCGGGCCCACTGTGTGCTCTACTGTGGAGAATCTTGACCTGGTGTTCCCAGCGACAAGTGACTCTAAAAGCCCGACACATCCCCGGCCATTTAAATGTGATAGCAGACAAGCTATCCAGGCTGGGTCAGACCATTCAAACAGAGTGGTCCCTCCTTCCAGAAGTTTTTCAACAAATATGCAAGCGATGGCACCTCCCTCGAATAGACCTGTTTGCCACGAGGTTCAACCACAAGTTACCTCAGTTTGTGTCTCCAGTACCGGACTCCCTGGCTGTAGCAGTGGATGCACTCACTCTGCCATGGGAGGACCTGGATGCATACGCCTTCCCACCGACCGCCATATTGGGCAAAGTGGTGGAGAAACTATTGGACTCCCCGTGCAAGAGACTCATTCTGATTGCCCCGGGGTGGCCCAACATGCCTTGGTTTTGGGACTTGGTGAACATGTCCAGCCAGGTCCCCCTCAGCCTACCCAACCTGCCCAATCTGCTAACACAGCCCTTCAATCAGATCCCTCACTGACAAATCTAAATCTCCATGCCTGGCTCCTAGAGCCACAAAGATCAAAGAACAGGGCTTCTCTGAGGCAGTGGCAGCAAGGATTGAGGCTCCTCAAAGAAGATCAACCAGATCAGTCTATGAGGCAAAGTGGACCATTTTTACAAAGTGGTGCGTCACTAATCAGGTGGACTTCAGGTCTCCACCTGTAAAGTCGGTGGTTGATTTCCTAATGTACCTTTTTGAGGTTACAGCCCAGCACCATTGACGGATACAGGTCTGCCATTGCTGATAAACTAGGTGATACCTCGGTTAATATCAGCAAAGATGATAATCTCACTCGTCTCTTGGACAGTTTCCATAGAGACAGACCCAGAGGGCGGAGGGGAATACCCTCCTGGAACCTTTCCCTGGTCCTACACCAGCTGACAAAGGCTCCCTTTGAACCTCTTAGAGAGGCATCTCTGAAGCTTTTGACCTTCAAAACTGTCTTCCTTTTGGCCCTAGGCTCTGGCAAAAGAAAGAGTGAGATTCATGCATGGCAGCATAAGAACATCAGACACCAGTCGGACTGGTCTAAGGTGTCTCTGTTTCCATCTCCCAGCTTTCTCTCCAAGAACCAGCTGGCCAAAGAGGGTCCAGAGAGTGTAGCCCCAGTGGTCATACCAGCCCTGGCTCCTACCCTGGATAGATCCCTCAAGTCTGATAGATCTCTTTGTCCAGTCAGAGCTTTGCGCTACTATTTGGACAGGACTTCAGACAGTAGGCAGGACAAAGAATTAGTTTTTGTCTCCTTTAAGAAAGGCTTCGACAAGGACATCTCGCCTGCCACTATCTCCTCATGGATCAAGCAAACTGTGATCCTATGCTATGAGCTCTCTGATCACTAGGCCCACACCCTACATCAAGTCAAAGCTCATGATGTAAGGGCCTTTGCTGCTTCTAAGGCCTTCCAGTCGGGAGTCTCCTTGGAGCAGATCTTATCAGCCTGCCACTGGAAATCTCATAATACCTACACACAATTCTATCTGAAAGATGTGGCTTGGGCGGACTCAGAGCTCTACCATCTTGGACCGGTTGTGGCTGCTCAGCAGATCCACCAACAGACTGGTACCTAGAGGAGATTTGTACATATGTAAATAGTTGTACATATTTGTATAGATGTTGCACATATAGTTAAGGAGTAAAAAAAAAAAAAAAAATTCTCTGGACGTGCTTCCTCCGGGAGGTTGAATTCTAAGGGACTGAACTCATCCCTCTCTTCCCCTACCTCAGAGCAGGTCTGAAAAAAAAAAAAAAAAAAAAAAAGGGGGGGGGCAAGGTCGACTGACGGTTCCATTCCGGATAACCGGATGATGATATTCGACCATAGCCTTAAGGGTTATTGACTTCAAGGTCTAACCAGGCTTTAAAAGAAGGGAATTATCATTATTTCTAACATGAGTTCACAATTTTAGTCCCTAGTAACTTACCCGCCATCCAAGCGGTAGTTATTCAGCTATTGTCCATTGGATAGGATGTATTAACGCAATAAAATTGCAAATTTAATAAGTAAATTAAATTTTTATAAGTTAATACCCTATCCAATGGACGCGCAAGACCCTCCCACCGACCCCGCTTTCAGCTTACTAGGGGTCTAATAGGTTTAGACAACGAAAAAGATGCTATGACGTCACTCTGTCTAGACAGGAAGGAAGTACGACACGCCATCTGGCGAGTGCACAAGTACTACAGACCGACCTGCCGGTGGTAACACAGGACGTCTTTTTCTGGCGTTTGGCGGGCCGGTCTGCGCCGACCGGATAAGCTATTGTCCATTGGATAGGGTATTAACTTATAAAAATTTAATTTACTTATTAAATTTGCAACTTTCTGCAACTTATGGATAAGATATTGTGGGGGTTCAGCTAGGAGAGAGTTACAATAGTCTAATCTGGAAGATGTGAGTGACTGTACTATTGTGTGTGCAGCAGACTTAGTTAGGTAAGGTCTTATTTGAATGATGGACCTTAGGTGACCATAACAGGATCTGCATGTGGCATTTACTTGTTCCTTAAGTGATAGGTCTTGGTCAATGATTACCCCAAGGTTTCTGACACTTGTGCTTGGCTTTATATCAATACCAACCACATTTAATGAGTCAATAATGACTTTGGAGTGCTGTCTTCCAGTGCCAGCAATTAAGAACTCTGTCTTTTCTTCATTTAGCTTGAGCCGGTTATTAGACATCCAGTTGCTTATTTCAGATGTACACAAATGGAGTTGTTCTGCAGTTTGTTTTTGGTTTTCAAAATTACTTGGGTCAATTGATTTGTAAAGCTGTGTGTCATCAGCATACATGTGGAAAAGTATGTGAAACATTCTGATGATGATACCAAGAGGTAATGTATATTTGCAGTAGAGATCAGGCCCAAGACCTGATCCCTGAGGCACACAGCATTCTAGAACCTTTTTATGAGATTCACAGTCACCAACAACTATTGATTGAGTTCTTCCTGTTAAATAAGTTCTAAACCAGTCTAAAGCTTTGTCTTCAATTCGAAACATTTTCTCAAGTCGGTGCAGCAAAATACAATGATCAACAGTGTCAAATGCAGCTGATAAATCTAGAAAACCCATAAGTATCACTTTTTGATTATCTGCTTCCAATAGAAGGTCGTTCATGATTTGATCAGAGCAGTCTCAGTGCTGTGGTGGCATCTGTATGCTGATTGTAGATTTTCGCAGAGATTATGACTGTTTGTGTGGTCCAGTAATTGGATTGAGACTGCTTTTTCAATCATCTTGGACAGAAAAGGCAAGTTAGATACTGGCCTAAAATTTTTGAAAGTAGGATCCACATCTGTCTTTTTTGGCAGAGGGGTAACAACTGCATGTTTGAACCCCTCTGGCATTTCACCTTGTATGAGTGACATGTTTATTACTTTGCTAATACTGGGTAACAGTAATTCAATACAGTCCTTCAGCTGTCATACTGCCCTGTGGTGCCTGGAGGTAACATTGTTACATATAAGGGCACTCTGCCAACATGTCTTAGAAAGGGAACAAGGTTGTCTGTGGCTACTTCTGGGCCCGTATTCACGAAAGGTCTTAGACTGAGCCAGGTCTTAGGCTTAAATTCAGTCTTAAAGTTAAGACTTTTGTCTCAGCTAAGCTTTGTCTTAAAACCGTATTCACAAAGGATGACTTAGCTAAGTCCAAGATGATCAAATAACCACAGTGGTTTTCTGTGTCATGTGATCTTTCTTTTTTATTCAAACTATACTATTGGTGACATATATCCTTCATTTAATGCATTTTATCTAAGGAAAAGTGCTGTTTTGAAATGGAAAACCTTGTTACCACATATAAACTTCCAAAGACTGCTTTAGTGAGATGTTCTGTATAATTATACTTTATTTACAGCCATTTCAAATTTTGAAGTGGAGAAAAGTTTATGGCGGCCATATTTAAGTCCTCTTTACAAAATTTAAGCCCACTACTAACCAGTCTTAAAGTTGAGCCCTTGGCTAAGCCTAAGACCAGTCTTAAATTCTTTGTGAATACCACTAAGCCTAAGACAAAAGTCTTAGCAGGTTTTGGGCAGAAACCTGAGACAAAAGTCTCAACTTTAAGCCTAAGCCCTGGCTAAGACCTTTCGTGAATACGGGCCCTGAATTCTTTTGTTTCTTTACCATATAAAGATGTTGAATAATTAATTTTTCTGTGTATTGCAGAGAGGATTTGGTAAGTACTGATGTATTTTGTGCAAAACTGGAATAATCTGTTTATATATCCTGGGAAACCCCATATTCCTAAAAATGTATTGTGTATTCCTTCCCGGAATTGTAAACATATTTCTACAACCTCTATGATTTGCAGTTAATAAAGGGTTGAAAATTGGCAACAGTTCAGTGAAGAGTCGGTGTGCTATAAGAACTGCTATACTGTATTATTTACATTTTGTGGTGATCTCTTATTGGAGTGAACTGGATATAATGTGTGAATATACCAGAGTGGATTTGCTGTATTTTGGATATTGATCTTATCTTGATATAGTGTGGATCTACCAGAGTGGATTTGTTTTACTTTTATATTATTTATATCAGTCCTGCTGCTTTTGTGCAGTGACATTTCCCTAAACCCAAGTCCCATCTCTTTTGGTGTTGTTGATCTATCAGAAATAAGGGACCCAGTATAAGGGACCATACACTCTGTCTACTTGACAATTATAGTTTTCTATGGTCCATCACTCCTGTTGGGTTTACATTGTATCATAGACTCCGTGCTAATGGCCTCCATGGTGAAGTTGGCGTTTTTGTCAATGAAAATAACAAGTTCAAAACTTTTAATAGTCCTACCTATACATCTTTCGAAAACATTATTTTTGCTATTGGCCCTTCTGCGAGACATTTTATGTAACCTAGTGTTGATCAGTTTTGTAATAATGTTTCTAATGCCACTTGTCACCATGTGTATTATTTATTATAAGCCTTGTAAAGGCTAGGTTATTGATAGCGATATTTTATTTTGGTAACTACAATAAATCAGGCTAGGCTATTTGTGCACTTAATAAATATCATGTGTAGGTACTTTGTGACATGTTTATTTAGTAATCAACTTTGTAGGAAGTATTTGTACTTGTACTTGTAAAAGGGATTTGCGTTTTGGGTGTTTGTGGAAACAAATCCAGTTTTAGGAGATTGGATTACAGTTTTTGGTTGTGGTAAGTTAATATTTTATATGAATTTTCAGTGAGAATTAAATATTTTGCATAGATCTTGTGTGGACCTGATTTTGTGTAATCTTGGTGGTCAATTCTGTGCAGTATGTTTGTGATATTATTATTATTATAAATGGTTATCTTCAGTTGTAAAGTTTAAATACTTACTGGTGGATGATAATAGGGTTATTTTCGCCTGTAGAATTATCTGATTGACTTAAATTTTACCGATAGTTTTACTACAGTGTTGCTATACTGTTATATAACTGACAATATTGTTCAGAAACTTACACGTTTCATTCAATCATTGCTGTAGGAACTGGGAATTGGTGAATTCAGGAGAGTGTGATTTGGAGTGTTGGGTGCAGGGTGAGTTTTATATGGGGTAAATGTTAAACTATTAGTGTTATATTTCATATTGGTAGTATGTGATAAATGCTCTTGTAAATCAGATTTGTCTTATTGTAGATTTAATAACTAGTTGTATACTGTTGTATGCTGTTTTGTATTAAAATTTGAGTAATTGAACATATATAAAGGTTGTAGTAAGTGAGACGGTGTAATATCAACTATTGTTGAATGTAGGAAGTTATTTAGTGGCAGTCCTCCTGAATGTCAGGTGTATTTTTTCAGGGTTTTGTTTATTATTATGGCAAATAAAGTGTGAAAAGAACCAGCAGTCTCTTTGTTACATTTATGACAGCATGTGTTTATTGACCTCCTGGCTCATGTTCTGATGCATTCTTTGACAAATTTTTCAATCTCTTTGAGTACCTGTCCTCCGTTAGTTTCTCATTTTGTGTGTTTGGTCGATTTCAATATTCATGTTGATACTACTTCCAGTGATAGTGTTAAATTTCTGAATTGTCTGGATTCATGCAATAACACTTCGCACGTTCACAAACCAACCCATCTTCATGGACACATACTTGACCTCATCATTAGTCCCTCTGCACTTAAGTCAAAAACAGTTTCCTTTCAGAGGTAACACAGGATAAATATGCAAAGTTTGATGAGTGGTCTTACTAACTGTTCCTTTGTGCAAATCTTGGCAGTACTATAAGTGCCCTTTATGAGCAATACACAAGGGATTTAAGGGGCATGCTTGACAAACATGCTCCTACGGTCTCCAGAACTTTTACCAAAGGTGCTGCAGGTTGGCTTTCTGACTCTTACTTGCAGGACAAAGCTCTCAGACATCCATTTGAATGGATCTGGCACAAAGATAAGTACACAAAAACGGGCTAGACTCACCAGGAAATCCAGCTATTACAGAAACCCTATCACGGGTTTTATGCTCTACACTACACTCTGTTCCTGAAAAGGTACTTCTTTCTCATGTCTCTCAGATGGATGTTTTCAACTGTTTTGTAACTTTTTCTCAGATAAACTAAGAAGAATAGGAATTCTTTTTAAACACTCACTACTTCACTCTTCATACTCGCCCGATTTACTGAAAATTTGACCTCTTTAAATCTGTTTCTGAGGATGATGTCAAAAGTATTTACCAATTCACTAAAATCTTGCCTGCTAGATCCATGGCTTACTTTTCTAATTAAGGAGTGCTTGGATATTCTCTTGCCCTAAATTACTAAGCTTGTCCAATGTTCCCTATCTGAAGGTATTGTCCTGGATGGTTTCAAAAAAGGTGTTGTCTCTTTACTGATTAAAAATGCCTCACTACCATGTGATGTATTAAACACTACCAACCTGTGTCTGGCTTGAGCTTCATCTCTAAACTCGTTGACCATCTAGTGGCTTCTCAGATAAATGATCTTGTCACTTCCAATGGACTTGAAAATATTAGTCAGTCAACCTATAAGCATAGTCTCTCAACCAAAACTGCACTGTTGTCTATTAAAAATGAAATCCATCTTGCTAGAGATTAAGCTACTGCTGTTGTTCTCTTGGACCAGTCAATAGTCTCCAACACCATTCATAATGGTATGCTCATCAAATGTCTGAGTTTCTGGTTTGGTGTTGGAGTTGTGGTTATAAACAGGTTCAAGTCATACCTCTGTGACTGCTATCAGTGCATCAAGATTGGTTCTGTTTTATCTGATGCTAAAAAGCTATTGTATGTTTTGGCCCAGGGCTCTATCTTAGGGTCAATCCTGTTCTCATTATACACTACTCCCTTCAGCTTCAAGTTATTCAAAATCATCCTGACATATGTTTCCACTTTATGCAAATGACGCAGTTATATGTTCATCGTACACACAACATGTCACTCAGGCCTTTAGTAGGATAAAAAACTGCTTAGATGTCAAAAATTCTCTTCCCGAAAATTAGTTTAAGCTAAATCAAGATATGATAGAATTTATTTTGTCTGCAAATATTCCCAGTTAATATACTTGGTAACCTACTTTCACCTGCTGGTAATTAGGAACCTGGGTATCTGGTTTGATTATGAGTTTTCCTTCTCTTGCCATGTCAGGAACATCTGTAAGGCTTGTGTTGATCATATCAGGGATCTAAAGCAACTCAGAGGGTATCTTACATGTAAAGCTGCTCTTCTGGCTGCAAATGTCTTGGCTGGAGGTGATCTTTACTGTAATTCCTTGTTTAGAAGTCTCTCTGCTCTTGATTCCTTGTTGAGAAGTCTCTTTGCTCTTGATCTTTGCAGACTCCAATGTCTTCAAAACAGCCTTGCTAGAATTGTGGCTAATACAATCAAGTACTCACATATCACTCCTGTAAGAAATAGTCTTCATTGGTTGCTTATCATGCAATGTTCTGTCTTCAAGACGACCCTATTGGTGTACAAGTTTCTACATAGTGGTTATCCAAAATAATTTGAACCTTTCTTTAAACACAGACACAGTGTGTAGAGAACACACAGAAGTCAATCTGATGGTGTGCTGCTTGAGGTCCGGCATTTTACATCCATATACAAGTATAAAAAGCATTTTGGCCTCTGCTTTGCTTATGATGTTCCAATGATTTGAAATGATTTGCCTGATGATGTACACTCAGCCAAATCACTGTCTTCATTCAGGAAGAAGCTGAAAACTTATCTCTTTGCAAAAGCCTAGCCACACTTGTTTCTATTTTTCTCCCTGGTCCCGACCCTGCAATGTTTCTGATTTAATTATTATGATCTCTGATTTCTGACATTTTGCGTCTTAGGGCTGTCAATACACAAAGATTAAGTGCTATATATGTACTATTAGAATTAGAATTTAATCTTTGAGCAGACTGCATATTTTGCAGACATTTAGAACATCTGGATATAGATATTTTGTATTAGTCGATGCTGAACAGATGCCAGAATACAGGCATTTTGTGACAGTGGATACTGAACGGATCACAGGACACATTATTGGATACAGATGACAATTACATGGATAGGGCAGTGGTCAGGTCAGACTGGGTTTATCATTGACTATTGTTTAAATTAGAGACCCCTGCTTATGATAACATTATCATGCCCAGATATGATCTTTGCTCTTGAGAGACTTCAACTGTTGACACACAATAAAAGGTCATAGCAAAGATCACATTTCTAAAATATACTAGTATTTTATGGATCTGTTATGGTAATGATGTTGAAGTTTGATTAAAGAAAAGAGCATATGTGGTGAACCATATATCATTCAAGTAAAGTTTTATTCCTAATAATAATGATTAAAACACCACAAAGCTTCAATAACATAGCAATTTGTGATGCAAAAGATTAATATTAAATACAGTAACAAGTGACAACATGTGTTGTCACTATGCATCAAAAATTGGGATGAACATAATATCGCCCAGAGTATTTTCCCTCGAATCAAATAATCCTACTTTTGGAAAAGTAGTCTTTTTCTTCTATGTAAAGTGTAAAATAAAGCAGATTAAGAAACTAACATATTATTCATCGCTGATATACATATAAACTTTATTCCCTGAATAAAAAAAACAAATTACTCCATTGCAATAAATATATAAGGTTCACGGGTGTACATATAATTACACCATTGCAATAAATATATAACACCATCATTAGCTTAAGCATTTTGAAAGTATTAAAAAGCCAATTACTTAATAAGATAAGAAAATAAGATCAAACACAATTGCCACAGGAAGACCATTCAAACACAATTGTCACAGGAAGACCATTCAACTAGAATGAATTAGTGAGGATTAATTTGCAAGTTAAAGCAAGAAAACTTTTTCCAAGAGTCTTTACTGGATATTAAACAAAGGAAAAAACCTTTCTCTTATCTTATTGTTACACGATTTCCAGTTGAATATCGAAAAGTCATATCTTTAGATACAAGTGAAAAGGCTGGAAGTTTTTTTTTTTAGGAATTAATACTTTAAAGCCAAATCATACTATTTAAGTGTTCTATGGAGTGGAGTCCAGAATTTTTTACTAAAATCTTATTGTTAGTTTCGTCAACTGTAAATGTATAATTTATACTTAAACTGAATTTTGAAACATACTAAAATGTTATAAACTATTAATAATATTTCAGGTTTATCTGAACTTTAATTCTTTAATATTTTGAACAAAATGTCTCTTTTTAAAAAAATTTAGGCAAACCTGAATTTGGGAGAAATCATGTGGATAAAGATGACCCCTAAAAACAAAATTGACTGTTTTCAAAATTGTATATTTTCATCCAATGGTGTCAACCTGTTTTTAAAGACGTGCTTTTTCAGCAGGATGTGTGATTATCTTCTTTGTTTCATGACCTCTAACTACAAATACAGCACCTATGTCCCTAATGCCTGGAGCTAAGCCAATATCAAAACACATTTTCAACACTTTACCATATGGAAAATCAGTGGAAAAGCCGATGTACATATGGAACCCTTGTTTTTCATTCAACTGATTCTGATGCACATATTCTAGATGACTCTTCAGATGTTTCTCAAAATCTTTCAAGCAATTCCCTCTGTAGCTTATGAAGACCACAAGACCAACCTTTGTTTTACAGCTGGTGTGAAAACTCATTCCAATTATATCTCCAGAGTTCTGTGAATGACTGCTAAAGCCTATAACTTTCTGGTCATAGACTAAATGCTTAATGTTATAGTCAGTTATTTTATAAGGCTGGTAGTTTAGAACTATGTAACTGCCCAGTAAATCTTTCCTTTCCCCCATGGCATGCTGTAATTCTGATCCCTGGAGTTGTTCAACCCCTTCCTGGTATCTCCCTGATACAATCATTTGATTTGAATACAATGCTCTACTGTTCAGTTCTTCACCGGTTTGAAGCAAAACCATAGACTGAAAGATCAACACATCTGTAGAAGGTAATTTTTTACTTGATACATATATGATAAATAATATTTCTGTTTGTTTTAGCAGATTCAGTTACAAGCAATATAGTGTCAAATGAAAATGAAATGAGTTCTCTTTCAGCATGTAATGTTGATAACACATAAAGTCAAAAAATATCTCTACCTCCAACACTTGCCAAAAGTGATATGGCACAGCAAAGGCTTGATAGCTTATGTTACTTTCTGTTTTGAAACCACTAGCCATCTTAAAAAGGGTCATTGCTGTATAGATATTACTAGAGATTTGGCCTTGGTTAAAGCATAAGTTATCATGAAACATACCAGATAGTCAGATAGACTGTATGTATCCCATACACTACTTGAACTTACATTAGAATATTCTATCATTAAACTTCTTATTTTCACATAGATATTAATTTCACATAATTTTGGCCATTGCTTCTTTAAGCTATATGTTTGTATAAAAATGATGGCTATTTACCTCATATTGAAGAATATCATTGCGGTTGGCCATTTTAATAAGTCGACTATACTCATATGGATTCACCCAGGTGCTACCTAGAACATCTTGAACTGATGGGAAGCGTTGCTTGATATCAAAAGCACAGATTTTTGCTAGAAATGTAAAACATAGCCATACATTGTAATGATCAAATACTGTGCCAAGTCTGTATATCGATAATATACCAAACGCTAAGTCCACTAAGTTTACTCTAGAGGCAAATAAACTTGACCTTGCACATTTTTAGGTCAGAATTGATATTTTATCCCCTCATTTGAGGTAAAAAGTACTTCTGTTTTCTTTTGTAGCTATTAGAGGTTTAAAATATATTAAAAAAACAACTGACAGACTATGTTGTGCAGGGGTCTGTGTAATATTTTAATATATTTTTAACTATTATTATTTATTGGTATTTTTAATGAAATTAACTGAAAGTGCATTTAATGTTATCCCTCGGTCCAACATATAAACTTTAACTTTCCATTTGGGTCACATTTTTCTGATATGAAAATACATTTGAAAAAGATTTGGAACTGGTTCTAAATTATTAGAGGCATGCAAAAGTCCATATCTAAATTAGTGAATTATATTGTAATTGGAATTTTTATTAATAATAAGACCAAAAGGGGGCACCTGATTTTATACCTGATGTGCAAGTTGTCATTTTGAAAATTTTTTACCCAACCCCTCAGAAGATTTTAGAGGAGAGGTGGGAAGGTCTTTTTTTCGTTTGGATTATGGAGTATTTTTCTTAATAAAAATTCTAATTACATCAAAATTTACCAATTTCATTGCACAAAAACATACGTAATCCAAATTTTTCCTATGCAAAAAGTCTGAATTTTCAAGTGATCATGTTTCTTTTAAGTTGGAAATACCAGGCCCCTTTGCAGATTGAAGTGATAGCCCAGAAAATCTAGATATTGAGCAGGTACGAGTTCGGATTTGTTGAAATTAATGAGCCAGTTCAGGTGTTGTACTAATTTGACTGCTTTTTGAGAATCTATGAGATATTTCTCTTTTGAAGGTGATCAAAGAAGCCAGTTATCTAGATATTGATGAATTCTGAGGTTTCTGGCTAGACCTATAAGCATTGCTTCTTCGACATTTTATTAAAGTTGAGAGAACCTGTGGCAACACCAAGAGGAAAAGCTCAAAATTGGAAGACCACTTTTTTCGGTTTAAAGTCTCAGATAATTCTGTGATTGAGGGTGAATTGGCACATAAAAACAGGCTATTGTCTATTGATATTACCTATTTCCCTTGTAGAATCAACTTCCTGATCAACTTTCCAAAGTTGGTTTATTTAAATAACTGTTATTTTTTCATGGGTTTTGGAACCAGACATCATCTGAGTATAGAAGGTTTTCTTGGATCGACTATTGCCATTTTTGAAAACATGGCCTGAACTGCCTTATGGAGGGCGCCATCTTTGTTTACATTGTGGTATTCATTCAAAATGAGTGAACTTTTTTATCTATCTACTCTGGGATGAGCCTTGTTTTTTAACCAAACCTTACAAAAACTGGCAAACAAGCTCCCAGACAGTCACTCCTCTTCCACCTTGTGATGCGTGTGCAAAGTAGTAATAATAGCAGCATTTGTTATTACTCCAAGTAATTTAAATAAGGTTTGGATGACTACATTTAACCATGTTTCTACAGAATGACATGTGTATTTTTATTTTTCTTCTTAATTTTAATAAATTTTTGTACCCTTTCTCTTGTGGCGAAAGTTGCCTCCACTATTATTCTGTATTCTTCTTCTAACTCATGCAATATTTAACATATTACACACCTGGAGTAAACCACATAGAACCCCATTTTCTCATTATTTGATAAATATTCTTCATGTTTCGAAGTATCCTTGATGATCTATATACTTTCCACCATTTTATATTCACAAAACATTACAGTAACCTTTTTTCATTGATTTAAGTATTTTTTCTCTCAATACTTTATGCTGACTATGTTTAAATAAGACTAAGCATAAATATCCTCTTTTCTTAAAGATTATAGCTTAGAATTAGGACCAGAGGATTTAGCAAACTAGGTACAAGTCCTTTTGGTCATCAAGACGTCGGTGATTCAAGTTCCATTATTAAAGATTCTGACTCCTTAAAACCCTATAACGAAAGCTCCAGATTTCGATTTTGGGAGATATTAGTCCAAAAAAAGTTCTCTTCTTGACAAAAGAATGCAGTGTTGATGTGTAGCTTAATAAGTGAACATCACTGGTGCAGCATAACAATGATACTCCAGCATAAAGCACTTTTTACACTGTTTCTATGAAAGGATATGTCACCAATTTAGTATCAGGTTATAGAAAAAAATGACATAGTAAAGTGTGAGATTGTGGTTCTATAAACCTTTTAAAAAACTTTCTGAGATATTAAGTCTAAAATCTGGATAAGTATGGATAAATGGTACGAAAATAAAGGATCTATAACAGATAAGTGGACAGTCATCATAGCAACATCATTGCTCATTGCAGGTGGTGGCATTGCAATGTTGTTTTGAACATATTTCAGTAGTCCTACAAACGCTGAACATGCGAGTATGTGTAATTTACTGATACCCCCTTTATTGATGAAATATCAGGTGGAACATTTTTGATGAAATTATTGAATTATTTGCAATACTGTTTGTTGACCAAAAAGATTACTATTACTTGGTGATGTTGACTTCCACATTAACAAAATGCCATGATCAGAAGCTCTGATGATATTTTGCTTGAAAAACCAAAGGTTGATAATTTTATCTCGGATCATGCAACAGTCAGATGACACCATCAATCTTTTTTAAATATGATAAAAGATATTTTGTTGTACCCAAGCTGGGACAGTTCACACCAGTGTCTGTTTAGGATATCCAAAAAAAATAGTTTTGAAGTCACCACCCAAGTCATGTAAGTAGTATAAAGGGGGGCATTATAGCAATCCAAAGTTATCCTGAGGTGCGGTTTTGAGCTCCTAAAATTGGGGTTTCCAATTAAAATCAACAGGGTTGGTTATCCTCAGGTTCAGTTATTTAGGAGCAATCTGAAGATAACCAAGAGTGCGCATCCGCGTGCAAAAGATTAGGCGAGAGCGCATGCGTGCGCAAAAAATTAGGACAGAGCGCATATGTGGGGTAAATTTTAGAGGGCGCATGCAAAAATCTTTTGCATGCGCACTCTTGGTTAACCTCAGGATGCTCATTTTTGATTTTAATTGGAAACCCCATTTTTAGGGGCTCAAAACTGCTCCTCAGGTTAACTTTGGATTGCTATAATGCGTGCATGCACTCTCCACTACAATTAAAATCAACAGGAGTGGTTAATCTCAGGATCGAACAAAAATGAGTGATCCTGTGATTAACCAGAGTGTGCATGCACGTGCAAAACTGTAGTGGAGAGCACATGCACACACTGAGGGGAAGAGGGTGCATGCGCGTGCTGTTTATTAAGGTGCATATGTGTGTGTTGTGTATGACCTTGTGCATGCACGACTTGTTTAATTGACCTTTTGCATCAACGTCACTATATGATGTCAGGATGACGTTTTCAGTGAACAACATCCATTTTGGACGGCAAAACACAGATTATTGGCGCTGTACTTTGACAAAAAATTAAACTTACGCCATTTAAAATCATATATTTGAGTTCAGTAAAAAGAGAAATAATTCTAAACATATTTCCTTAATGAAGGCACAGCTTTTAAAAATATATTATTTTGTCTTTAATTATTATTTTGATATTTTATAGGAACTTTTGTCAGTTTTTCCTTGCGAACGAAAAACACTTACACTGAACATTTTCATCAAAAATACACAATTTTAAATTCTTATTTCTCTTACATTTGTCCTTTTTTTGTTCTGTAAAAAGTATATTGATGGGAAGAAAATCAACAATTTGGTAAAATGAAAATAAGGAATTCTTCTATGTCCTAACATTTTTATATTTGCCTGTACTTAGGGCACACATTACAGAAAAACAGATATTTTGCATTTTACTACAAGTTTAATGCTCTATATCTTGACAATTCTGCATTCTAATGTTATTCTTGAAACAGTATCAGATAGACTAGTGCTTGTACTTTTATATGTGCAATTTTAAAGTCAATAAGATGCATATTTATTTTATAATTCATTTTTGAAAAAAGGTATCTCTTCCAACATATCCTGTCTGTTTTACACAGACATGTTCTGTAAAAAGTATATTGATGGGAAGGAAATCAACAATTTGGTAAAATGAAAATAAGGAATTCTTCTATGTCCTAACATTTTTATATTTGCCTGTACTTAGGGCACACATTACAGAAAAACAGATATTTTGCATTTTACTACAAGTTTAATGCTCTATATCTCGACAATTCTGCATTCTAATGTTATTCTTGAAACAGTATCAGATAGACTAGTGCCTGTACTTTTATATGTGCAATTTTAAAGTCAATAAGATGCATATTTATTTTATAATTCATTTTTGAAAAAGGTATCTCTTCCAACATATCCTGTCTGTTTTACACAGACATGTTCGTTCAAGCGTGATGTTTTGCCATCCAAATGATGACGCATAACATTGTGACGTAAGATGTAAAAGGTCAATAGACTTTGTAAACTTGTAGTAAACTTGTAGTTTTACATCTGATATTATGGGCATGTGTTGAAACTAAAATAATATCTTTTGTACATTTTGACTTGATATTCCGTACATATAGTGCCTTACCATGAATACACATAAATTCTTACTCAAGAAAGTGCATTGAAATGTAAAATTTGTGTGGAGAAAGAAGTGCAAAGTGAACCCGGTTATTTTTGTTTTATCCAGCTCATTAAAAAGAAAGAAAACATTAAAAAGTTTAAAGTTTATTATTATTTTCTTTGACAATAATATCGTTCTTCATCTTCTAATATATTTGCTCTCAGTCTCATGTTATCCGGTGTTTCCTGCCTGAAATCAATGAACAGATAGCTATATGGTCCCAGGGTCATCACTCGTTCATACACCTGTACAAGGTATTCTGGATCTTTGGGGTACATCTGTCTTGCTAAATATTGAATCTGGCTGGCATCCCTAGGATTCTTAAACAGCACCATGTAGTGTGTGTTCAGACTGATAGTCCTCTGGAATCTACTTAGGTGAAACACATTCTGGGTCACTGCAATGACGGATATATTTTTATGATGACTCCCTGTGGTAAAGAGGTCAGCCACTCCACTGTCCAAGCTGTCCATCATGTCATATAACACCAGAAGACAAGATTCCAGTTCTTCAACATCTGGTAAGCCTTGTTGGAATTCCACATATTTCATTGTGGTGTAAAGAGGTTGCCATTGGGAATAGCACCACACTATTCTGTGTGCATTAGACTAGACAGTAAATGGATGAATCAGCTTAGATAGGGCAACAGTGATGCAAGAACCATCTTGGTGGTGCATAGGCTTTGGATGATGCACTGGTATTTCAGGTGGCATCTTCTCATGGACATTTTTTATGTCTTTTCAAATTATCTCTTTGAGAAAAGGACTTGCCACAGTCAGGACACTGAGACATCTTTTCATATCAGTGTCTTATTGGGAAATGAATTTGTTTAAAATTTTCTGCTATTTATATTTTTCTTCCTCCTCTATCCCTCCTCCTGATATTGATCCTCACCCTCATTCTCACTCATTTTTCCTCCTCTTCCTCCTATTATTACCCTTGAACCTCATTCTCACTCCTCCTATTATTACCCTTGACCCTCATTCTCACTCCATCCCCTCCTCCTCCTCCTCCTCCTCCTCCTCCTAATATTACCCTTGACCCTCATTCTCACTCCTCCTCCTATTATTACCCTTGACCCTCATTCTCACTCCATCCCCTCCTCGTCCTCCTCCTATTATTACCCTTGACCCTCATTCTCACTCCATCCCCTCCTCCTCCTCCCGCTGCATAAATAAAACACTTTTACTGTATAAACATATTTATTGTCTGACAATAATGCCTTGACTAAAAACATAGGTACAATAAATATTGATTAACTTGAATATTAATTTTATAAATGTACAAGACAATATAATGGTTTGGAACAACTAATTTTAATGCGTAACAAAATTTAAAGCAATTGAAATAATTTATTTGTGATTCATCAGTAGAAGACCATTTATCATTTCATCAAGACCATGTATCATTTATCATCATTTTATCATTTATCATTTATTATTTATTTATCATTATTATTTATTTATTATTTTTATTATTTATCATTTATTTTTATCATTTATTATTTATCATTTTATTATTTATTATCATTTTTATTATTTATTTTGATCATTTATCATCATGTATCATTTCATCAAGACTATTTATCATTTTCATCAAAACCATTTATCATTTCATCAAGTCCATTCATCATTCATCATTTCATCAAGACCATTTTCACCAAGACCATTAATCATTTCATCAGTATTTGTTCCACAAAGTTTTAATCTGGTCATCACTGTATTTCTCCATCCTGTTGACAGTCATCTCCATGCTGCAGCCAGCAAAGATGTGGAGAGCAAATAATGCACAGTAATGTCCACAGGCCAGTGGTAATCCATAAGAGTCAAAGTACAGACCCTCACCTTGGTCATTGATGCTGAGTGCCACCCAGTGGGTTCCTTCATTGTGAGAGCAGTCTGTGTTGCAAATAAAGACACATTTTTCTGTTGGACTTCTCAGCTCATTTCTGGCAAAAACTCTGGTGTCCCATTCCGGTGGCTTGAAGGTATTTAACACTTTTTCCAATTCAAATGTATTCATCAGTTCAGAACTCTACAGGGTAAAGTCAGTCACAACAGATCTGTACTGGTCAATTTCAATGGTATTTTCAAATTCTCCATACACGACAATGTTCACAGTTTCTGTCAATTCTTTTTTGAAGTGCACCTCGAGTGACACTGTGCCAGTCTTCCTCAAATTCACATATCCCCCACCCTCTTCCAAATCAGGTGACAAATCAAAGCAGACCAGGGTATATCCCTTTTTATACTCCTCCCTATCTATGTGATTCCCTTCATCTTGATACATGGATCCCATGCCAGAGAAGAGAGTCATGTAGCAATTCATGTAGTCTCCAGTCTCAAAATCAGGTTAAAGCGCCTTACCAGGAACGGATGTGCCACCCACACTCAGTGCGATATGGTCCATATCAAAATGTTCAAACTGGAACAGGTTAGTTTGGTACGTTCCATTGATACCACTGTTGCTGACAAAACATATGACAATACGTTTTGGAATTTGACCCAAATACAAATTTTCTTCTGCATGACTTCTTGTGCCTGAACTGACTGTGCACGTCTTACATTCACCTCGGGTGATGGGATACTTGGCTGTTCCCATTTCTAAGGCCTTTGCGTGACCTGCCTGGATGACTGAATTCACTTGAACTTTTCTGATCATCATCTTAACACTATCCAATTTCACTTTAAATACGGTATTACCCAGTAAACATTACAAACGTTTATAAACGTTTATAAACCTAACTAGCAACGGTTTAGATTAGGTTTAAAATGATGGGTCCCTAAACATTTATACATAAACATTTATAAACGTTTATACACGTGTTGAAAATCTGGAGAAATATTTCTGTAAGTATATCTTGCTGTATCACTGTTGTTTGAATCCATCATTACATTCTAAGCAGATATATAGAAGTATGTAATTTGATAATATTATATACTTTTATATCTCTACTTAGAATGTAATGATGGCTTCAAATAACAGTGATACAGCAAGATATCGTAACAGAAATATTTCTCAAGTTTCTGTCAAAATGGCTGTGCTGATGTCATTATCCCAAATGAAAGTGAGGTTAAGATATTCTTCACTCTTTGTAAACGTTTAAAAACATTTATAAACGTTTATGCATAAACGTTTATAAACGTTTATATATAAATGTTTATAAATGTTTATATATAAACATTTAAAAACATTTATAAACCAAACTAATGTCGCTGAAACGTTTATAAACCCATAATGTTGAATAATTGTCAATATTTAGGTTTATATTTGGTTTAAAAAACGTTTATAGGTTTACTAAACGTTTATAAACGTTTATAAACCTTTGCTATGTTTACTGGGTATCCGTTGGGCTGACTATGGCGAACTTATCCTTGCTTCTGGTTAGACGCAACTTGATGGGTGTGTAATTGAGTATGTAGCGATCTTGGAACATGAGGTCCAGGTGCAGTTTTCCCATCATATCTATCAAGTGACTTTCACGGGCAAGCTCCTTTCTTTTGGTATATCCCTTATTGTGTTGGTCAAGAGAAAAGTTATTCGTGTCTTTGTACCACATTGATGCCGTGAGTTGACTTTGTTTGCTCTCAGTCCCAAAACTGAGGAGTGTTTCTATGTATGCTTTGTAAGGATAGGTGTTATTGGAGGTGGTGACTAAAGTGTCTTTTAGGGTCATGTCTATCTGACTAAACAAAGCATGCAGCAAAAAATTTACCGGGGCAACATCTTCTCCGTCAACATTGACAATTTTAGCCTTGACTTGAATGAAGCTGTTTTTCAAATCTATGTACGCTGAATCAGTCAATTTTAAATTCAGTGGTGTCATCACTGTCCTTGACTGCTGTAATTGGTCCATATTCTACCCATCTCCCTTCTTCAACACTGGTTTGAGTGAGTGGCACACCAAATAAATCCAATTCACTTTTAACACACTCGCATGACAGTGGGTGAATCAGAGGCATGTTTAAGAGTATATATCTTTTCGTTTTTTCCTGGAAGGTCCTCCTCTTTTGACTGCTCTCAATGAAATGATGCACTTTCTTTGGTTGCTGTTCCTTTTATTATCTCCCAAGTAATCTTGTGCCAGTTCAACACCTGCTTTTAGAGTTCTGTCCCAAAGATTTTCCCAGTGCAATGGCACCTTTCTTCAACAGGGGAGCAGCCACTCCTACAAAACCCCGAAACAGGCTTCCCAAACTGTGACTTCTTTGATATCGCAAACCTTGAAATCCTGGTAATCCACTTCCTGCTTGACTCGTGTAATACTGCTTGTATGCTTGACAGGTAGAATGGTCGCAGCAGTAATCCTGGTGCTTCATTTTTGACGAAGGTAAAGCCTTACAAATGACTTCCCACCAACAAATGGAATAATTTCACCCATATCCCCCTTTACATTGATTTCAACAGCTCCAAAAATCTTTCTCATCACTGGATAGTAGAATACTTTACTATAGGAGGTGGTGACAATGGGTCCCTTTTGGATGGGTGCAATTTTCAGCAGGGGCACCTTGGCATTTTCCACGGCTACAGGTTCAATTAAATCACAATAGATGTACAAGTTGTGTATGCCATCTTCAATGTCAGCTGGATACTTTGATTTTCTATCTCCAGCTGAAAATGGGCCTGTCATGACAAATCCTAACATGTCACTCAATCTCTTGGAAAGATACAAGTCAAGTGCTAACTCCTCTGATGAGTCATTTGTTTCAATTTTAAGTCTCATTTTTTTCTCGTCATTTAATTTTTTTATTTAAGATTTTGATCAATTCCCCTATATCAGCATAAATACCCTCAGGAATGAGTATGGTTGTATTCCCAACATGCACAACGTGAGCATGCGTGAAAGATTAATTACAGGAGCTCTCCTAAAACAGACACTATTCAACCCTTACATTTTAATTTGGATTGCACAAAAATGTCCACATCAACGCTCCTGTGACAATCCAAAAATGCTTAAACGGGTAGCTACATGAGTGCTTCTAAAACTGATGCTCCCAAGACTATCCTGCCTGTACATTTTAATAGTCACTGCTCCTAAATGAGCTCATGAGCGCTCCTGTACCAAACAATACGCACATGTGAACAAACCAAATCAACAATGTGCGCATGCGCAACCTAATAAACAGCACGCGCATGCACCTTCTTCCCCTGTGCATGCCCTCTCCACTGCACTTGTGCACGCGCATGCACACTCTGGTTAATCACAGGATCACTCATTTTTGTTCGATCCTGAGATTAACCACTCCTGTTGATTTTAATTGTAGTGGAGAGCACATGCGCCCATTATAGCAATGCAAAGTTAACCTGAGAGCTCCTAAAAATGGGTTTTCCAATTAAAATCAATGGGGCAGGTTAACCTGAGGAGCACGCAAAAATGAGCATCCTGAGGTTAACCAAGAGTGTGCGTGCAAAAGATTTTTGCACGTGCACGTGCCCTCTAAAATTTACCCCGCGCATGCGCTCTGTCCTAATCTTTTGCACGGGTATGCGCACTCTTGGTTATCCTCAGGTTGCTCCTAAATAACTGAACCTGAGGATAACCAACCCTGTTGATTTTAATTAGAAACCCCAATTTTAGGAGCTCAAAACCGCACCTCAGGATAACTTTGGATTGCTATAATGCCCCCCTTTATACTACTCATGTATGTTAGATCCTATACCTATCTCACTACTTAAAGAATGTAAGTCTGAATTGATGTCAATTATTACTTAAGTAGGTTGCCTGTCCATTGAAACTGGTGAAATGTCAAAAGGCTTTAAACATGCTGTTATTAATCTGCTTCTCAAAAAGAAGGGCATAGAGCTTATGTACCAGGTTGTATCACAGCAGTTAAGTCTTAATGTCACTGCCAGTAACTTATATGAACAATATCAGTCTGCATATAGAAGACAGCATAACACAGAAACTGCGTTGTTGAATGAATGATTTATTGGTATTTCAGTGTAACATACTAAATTACTTATGTTTTTTTCTTTCTTTTTCTTTCCCTTGTACTGTTATATAGATAAAAAATGTATTTAAAAAACTTGGTATATTTGGTATATTTGTATATATACAATATTGGTGAATAAATTTCTTTAAAAATTGATTTTGCTATGGTAGTGTGCGAGAGCTATTTCCTGTGAGATGGTGATTGAGGACTGCAACTGCTAAACTTAATGAGTTCTGTAGACTATTTAGTCATGTCAATGTCATCAGTCTTTTAATATCATCTTAAGGCCCTGAATCCTGTTATTCAACTCTTCTTAAGCCGTCTTAAACCAGACTACATGACTTAATATCTGAACATTTCTCTGCACAAAATCTCCTGGATAAGCTGTTATTTATCAGGCACAGATATGGAAGAAGAAAGTGTGGTGCCTGAAGCCTTCCTATACTTGTAGTTCTACATAGTTTGGATGTCCTGTACCTGTGGAAGGGTTAAATTCTGCTTTCTTACCACTTGTTTTGAAAGTTTGTTTGGAAAAACCAATAGGGGCAACCAGACCCTAGACATCTGTAACCTCCAACCCTAGCAATCCTCTAATAGCTGACAACATTTTCACAATGAAGGATCTAGCTCCTGACCTCTAGAATCTGGATCACCTTGAGGAGAAAGGGATCTGTGTCTCTTTTCCGATGGCTGATCTGCATCCGGAGAAAGCTCCCCATAAGATACATCATTCCTGGGCTGAGACACAGGGACACTCATAAGACAGGTCTCTCTTTCTTTCAGAGGTCTTCTGATCCTGGCATTTAAATTCTTCAAACTTGGAAGACAAAGAAGCAATTTGTGTATTCATGGACTTGAATTAAGCCTGGAGAGAAGAGTGCAAGTGCACACAGAGCATTCAGATTCATTTCCTGAACGTACACATTTATCTTTTCTTTTCTTGTCACTTCTACATTTTAAAAACAAGCTAAGGGATGATCCCAGGGTAACCTTGCCAAGGAAGAACCAGGGTATTTTTTTAGATTTTTGTTTTATCCCATGATGATTAAGAGACTAGAGAACATGATCTGAACTTTACAGCAGTCAAAACTTGCACGCGAAGTATAAACTCCAGCAGATGCCTGCTGGGTTCCCCATTGAGAACTTAAAAGTATGGCAAGAAAACAATTTGTGTGTCCTTGACCGAAAAGCATGTCCATGATTGTTTAGATTATGTAAGTACATTTTATGCAATAAAATTTTGAAATGTAAACTTTTTCTTGATTTTTTTAGACTACAGGTACTTTTAAAACTATAAAAGATCATATTCAACACTTTCGGGACCACTTATCCAAAGTTCAAATTTTCGTACTCAATGTTGTGGTACTCAAGAATTACATGAATACAAAGAAGCAATTGAAGCCATTTCTGGGAAAGAACTCTTTTTTACTTTTACTTTTGTTTACATGTTTTTTTTCTAATTCATGAAACTGTTTATAAAATCTTTTCCATATTCTAAGCCTTGTTTTTACAACAAGGAACAGTGCCCTGAAGTTAAACATCCTTAAAGTAATTTTAAAAGAATAAAATCAGTATACCAAATTCATGATAGTATCCTTTCTTCATATATTTTGCCTTGATTCGTGCAGCCTGGGAAAGAACTGTCCTGTCACCATCTACAACTGACAGCACTGTAAAACCAACCTAAAACAAAACAATGACATATTTTACGTTTTATCTTATCATTACAACGGGTTACTTGAATTTCAAATGTCTAAAAATATGGCCCCAACACAATTAACTCTATTCCACAAGGCCTCATTAAGATGAGAGCCACATTCAGTCTAAGGCTGTCCTTACTTTTCTCCCTCCTTTAATAAATGTAGATTTTACACAAAGCCCCCCCCCCCCTCCTTGATTGGAACTCTTAAAAAAATTATAAGGAAAGCAATGACCTATCTGGCTTAAATTTTAGTAGAAATGTCATTTGAGTAGTTTTTTGTAGTATAGTCTAAAGCTGAAGTTTTCATGATTTAATTGTAAAAAAAAACTATTTTCATAAAAACATTTATTGTATATGTATTCTATGTTAACGTAAAGAAAATAAAGTTTTCTCCGGAACAGTATTTTTTCAATTGTTTATTTTTCCTCATTTTTGTCATATGCGTCTAGAATTTTATGAAATATACCGAGGTGGTGGCACTAAACGTATCAGAAATATGGTTCACAAAAGGGAGTATTCAGTTGCACATTAGGATATGTGTAAGTGTAAAATGTCTTCGTATAAAACAACACACAGCCTAACATCCAATCAGGAATTGATCAGGAGTAGATCGCATAGCAATCGCAATCAATATTGATCAATTTTAATTAGGGGTAGGTTTACAATCCATTTTCAAGAGATCAACAGTGCTATTAACTCCCATAAACCAAAGCTTCAATCAATTAAAGTCATAGCTTTTGTGTGCTAATTTGACAACACAAAAAAACAGACATCATAAATGCCATCTAAATTTTAAGGTCCGAATCTTGTTTTTCATATTTAATGCACTGTTTCCACTGGAACCGACAGGCCAGTAACTATGCATTTTTAGAGGGTCGGGACCAATGTTTACATGGTTTGTTAGGGTCGGTTGCAAGTTACCGGCCTGTCGGGGAGAGTCGGTGAAATATCAAACATGTTTGATATTTCTACGACCGTTGCCGACCCTTGTATCCGACCGTAATTTCAGCCCCCTAGCAACAGGCCTGTCGGTTAACTTAACGGCCTGTCGGTTACACTTCCCGGCTTGTTGGTTAATTAAACAGGCCTGTCTGTAACAAGTATCTGGCTTGTCCCAAATATGGACTTCCAGACTGTATGTGATGACTCACCAACCGTACGGGAAGTGTTACAGTACAGTTGCTAACTTTAGCCGGCCTGTCTGTAAGTGTTCCCGACAGGCCTGTAAAGCCGGGAAATGTAACAGACAGGCCGGCAATATTTTTGCGTCTTAAGGCCTGTCGGCTTCAAAGTCTGTGGGTATAAAAAGGCAAGTCAGTAGACAATGTGCGTATATTTGGGCTTGACTTGTCGAGAGACAACTTGGTGTGCAGCTTTGATTTTAGGTTTTTATTTTTTGGAAATTAGTTTAAGTACTGAGCTAAGCTGGACTGGTTGGGAGTGAAATCTGTTCTGTGAGGTTTCACTTTTATTTTAAGTTTTTGTTTTTTAAAACAAGCTGTACAATTGATTGATTGATCATCATGCGAAATGGCAGAAGGAGAAAGATTGAAGTACCAACTGGAGACACTCAACCACAGTTTGAGATACAGCTGAGGATATAGAGAAAAGGAGGAGGGAGAGAGAGGAGAGGCAGGAGAGAGAGAGAGCAGGAGAGGGACAGAGAGAGGATGGAGAGAAAGGAGGGAAGAGAGCCTGTAAAGAGTAGAGAAGAGAGTGCGAACTGATACGTATACTGATGTAGAATCAACTCAATCCAGACAGAAGAAGGGCCAGATGAAGTCCATTTTCCTGAGTGATTCAGACGAAGAAGCCATCGTGGAGTTCGTTAAACAGTATGAGAAACTTTATGACAAGACCAACGACAGTTTCAAAGACACATAGAAGAAGGAAAGACTTTGGGAGCAGCTAGTAGCTACCAAAAACTTGCCCGTCAAGACTGTGAAGAAGTGGTTCGACACTCAACGTACCAGATATGGCATGCTCACTCAGAGTCAGGACAAGCAGCTGAGAAGGGCAGAGAACGTCAGACATGGCTGAAGGACAGTTTCAGTTTTCTACGAGGTCACATCAGAAGGAAGGGAGTTTCCAAGTCTTCTGCATTCAAGTCACCCCAGAGGCCCTCTGCAGCCGCAGCTTCAGCTTCAGTTCCAGATACATTCAGGGACACAGAATCTGAGATGGAAATCAGCATTGCATCAGATGTTACTCATCAGCCTTCGAGCACCAGTCCCAAGCGACGACAGCCTCCAGTCGTGACTACCACGTCTGCAGATCCAGTCTTAGATCAGTTCCAGCAGATGAGGTCAATGATTTCCACATTTCTGGGTGCACGTCAGGACCCACTCCAAGTCCAAGACAGTCGTTCTGCAACTATCTCCTCTCTCAGATTGAACATCTTGAAGAAAGGTACTTTTTAACCTTCAGGAATGAGACAGTGAAGCTTCTCAGTGAAATACAGTACAAGGCCAAAGAACGCAAGAGACAGGTCACCAAAAGTCAAGAGGTCACCACATATCAACTTCCAGAAGCATCAAAGTCCACAGCAGGATGGGAATACGTACTCACCATACCGGAAACTCAACCAGTATCCATTCCAGTTGTGCAGCCTCAACAGACTACCACAGGACAGCCTGTTACAGTTAATTCGAAAGTACAGCAACCATCAGGGCCTCCATCATCGTCAGCACAGCCAACTTCATACGTTGTTGTGGATGACCAACAGCCTGGGACTTCCAGACAGATGATTTTCAACCCACCTTCAGTTGCACCTTCACAACAGGAGGAGAGTCAGCACAACACTTCTGGATTATCCAGTCTCTTCGCAGCTATTCCCAGTGTGCTCACATATCAACAGATGGACACACCACAGCCATTTTCACCCTCTCAACTTCAACCAGCACCGTCACAAGTGCCATCTTCCACTCGTCGTGAACATTCAAGACCTCTCAGCCAGTCCAGCCAGTAGAGTCAAAGTCAGCCCAAATCAGCGGATTATCCCACACAAGTCGCACCAAACCCAGCCCTTTTTAGGGCCACCCGAATCGTCCAAAAACAATTATTAAGCTACATGTTTGTGCCCAAAAACAGAAAAAGCACACCGTCCAACACTTACACCTCCCCACAGTATTGAAAAAAATTGTGTGAATGAATGTGTGAATGTTAATCAAATCTAAATAAACTTTCCCCACAAATATAAATAAACTTCCAACACAAAATACCAGAAAAAAAAGTTCCCCTTTAAAAAAATCATCCCCTAAGAAATCAAAGTAAAACCACCACCCAAACAAAACAAAATTTAAATCTCCCCACCCCAAAAAAACAAAGATGTGGACTCAAACCCACAACCCCCCCCCTTCCCCCCAAAAAAAAAGTTTTGGACTCAAACCCACAACCCCCCCAAAAAAAGTTGTAGACTCAAACCCACGTCCCCCAAAAACCAAGATGTGGACTCAAACCCATGTCCCTCATAAACCAAGATCCAGACTAAAACCCACATCCCTGTCTCCCAAAACCCCACTTTAAATAAAAAGCCACATCCACACTGACACACCAGCAAACATGAGGCCTAACAAAATTTACAAAAATGTGAGTGGCAATGGATTGATAAACTGGAAAAAAAATTATTTAACTGGGACTGCAAAGCTTGTATAATTTTGTTTGGCAAATTTCCTAGCATTTTTTTTAATTCTTGTGAATTCTTTGCAGGAAATATTTCAAGATATTTATTTGGAAATTTTTTTTAATACCACTTTGGAAATAATTTTTTTCAGAGAATAAAGCCAGGTCATGTTTAGGTGGGATTGCAACTTTGTTGAGTGAGGACCTGGCTTGAATCTGTAAGTGATTTAATTTACATTTTTCAAGTGAGTGTGGGATGGGTTGGTATTTGTGATGAGGAATATTTTTGGTGAAATTGAATTTGAATTAAATAGTTGGAAATTTGGGGAGGCAACACTTTGCGAAATAAAAGTTCTTGGATTATTTGGGTAGTCCTTGAAAAGACTGATATATGACAGCATGTTCTCCCCTCCATCTTCTTAAACTCTGTCCTCCCGCCCAGCCAGCGCCCCCACGTGATTGAAGTAGTCTTTCAGTAGGTCTTGTTGATGTTTGGCCTCCCTCTATGGGCTCTTGATGTCCCTGTTCCCCCTGGTCCCCTTCTTGTGGTTGTATGTTGTCAGCTTGAGTGGGTGGTCTGTCTGCTGCCCCCTGATGGCTTCTCAGCATGTTATGTAGTACCACACATGTTAACACAATGTCTCTCACAATGTCTGGCCTCTGCTCCATGGTGGTCAACAGCATCCTGAATCTCTTGACAAGTATACCAAATGAGTTCTCGACCACCCTCCTCCCCCTGCATATCCTGTAGTTGGCTATTCTCTCTTCTCTGATCAGTTGGCGTCTACTGTAAGGCTTGACCAGCCATGGCATCAGGGCAAAGGCATCATCCCCCAGCATGAAGTAGTGTAGATTTGGCCCCCCAGGTCCAAGTGGTTCAGGTGGTGGTAGTCCCAAGGTTCCATTCTCAAATTTTCTTTTCAGTTTGCTGCGGTTGAAAATCTGCGCATCAGATGATGACCCACTGGCCCCCGCGTTGACCCACAGGAACTTGTAATCTGCATCGACAAAAGCCAAAAGTACCAGGTAGAAGTAGCCCTTGTAGTTGAAATATTCACTGCCTGACTTCTTGGGCTTTTTGATAGCAATGTGTTTTCCATCTAATGCACCGACTGCATGGGGGACATTCCATCTGTTTCTAAATCTTTCTTCAATTTTCTTCCAGTCTTCAGGATCAGTGGAGCACAACAGATATTCTTGTTGAAATTCCTTCAAAATGTCTTTGCAGACCTGGGGGACAAACTTGCAGATGGTTGATCTTCCAACCGATTGATCTTTCATCCTCCAGTGGTATTGCAGTGAGGTGTAGCTTTCCCCTGTGAATAAGTGTCTCAAAGTAACTGCCAGTTTCAACCCGACTTCCAGTGGCTTCCTGAAGTTGGTGATTGACTTCCTGAGGCGGGGGGTGATTCTTTCTTCAATCAGATCAAAAAATGCTGGCTCCATCCTGGTGAAATTTCTGTAGCCTGGTATGTCAGTAGTCCAAGTATGTTGGCTTGTCCAAGAGTTTTCTGTAGCAACCTCTCTCCTCTCTCGGTAGTATCCAGGGCAGGACCCATGGATTCTGTGGCTTCCTTCTCTTTCTGGGTGGTGGGGGTGGGGGTGGGGGTGAAGGTGATGCTGGCTGGGCAGGTGCTGGGTTCTGCTGTCTTCTGTGTCTTGAGAATATCAAGTACAATAAAAAATTAAACTCAATAAAAACCCCAAAAACCCTCAATTGATCTATCAGTTGCTCTTGATGTGTTCCTGTCATCTTTGAAGTGTGAAATGAATGGCATATCACAGGAGAGGGGGGTTTATATAGTGTGATATGGATCCTGATTCTGGATCCCGACCTACAAAGACAATCAGTCCTGTCAGGAAGGGTCGGGAACATGCTCCAGCCCGTCTATTTGTCTTTACGGCTTGTCTGGTACAGTGTGATCTATAACAATTAAGCAAAAAACTGTCCAATTTTGAACATCCAACAATATGAATATATAGAGTAAGAAAAAAATATTTGAGAACGATATTCAGACGCCTCAGAACAATGTGGCGGCCAACAAGAAGAAGGAAGTCTCACTGTATTTCACTATCGGGGTCACCTCAGTGTTGAAATCATTGGACCAGTATTATATGTCTATTTTTCTTGGACGTTGGCCAGATGCTGCGGCCATCCAAGATAGCATTCAGTTCCACATGGTAAGCTATTGTAGCACAATAAAATGGAAAATTATACTTAATACCGAATAATATACTTATACTTAATTGCCGAAAGTTTAAAGTTTTTTGTCATCACTTTGGCCCCCATTGTCTCACCTAAACTGGCATGATCCATTCTAACAAAGGCACATGTTGCCGATGACAGCTGTTCATTGTTCCCTTCCCTTGAAATGTATGACTAAATATAGTTGTTCTCACACATAACTGGAGAAATAAACATCAGATCAGGGGCTTTATTTAACACACAAGGTGCATGTGGTCTGTGACTCCTTCATCCTCAGATATGATCCTGACCAGATATAACTTGTGACCCCATAAGTGTTTTTTATTATTTTTATTAATATCTGCATGCATAACTCAAACAGTATTCTCCAAATCGGGGATACGTTTTCACAATGTGGGGTCTACCTGTGGCATGGTCATGAAAGTTACTACGGATCTGGACCAATAGTCCTGATATGGATCGAAAACCCAGAATTATTTTGGTGTTCTAGCACTATTTTTATCAGTTTTAATGTATATAAACAATTTGTGTATAGATGCAAATAACTAATGCAAAATTTAAATAATAGCAACCCAAGAGTGCATACCTCCACCAAGATATGTCTGATTGTATTTCAAAGTGAAACAATATTAAGTAAATAGAAAAATCCAGATTTTTGATGAATTTTTTTGTATCCAGGCAGTGATCGGGATCACTCTGAAAATTTAGTTTGATCTAAGTTAGGCTCATCTTCCCAATTTGTCATGAAGATCTGACAATTAATAGAGTAATCCTGTTAAAAACATACACAAAAAAACCAACAAACGGTCGTGAATTTTATACATTCTTCGAGGAGGTAATAAAAATAATGTTGTAATAATATACATACCACATCTCCATCGATTTCCAAGACATAAGGCACAGATTTGGCATCATTAAAATATTGATGATAAAGTTCTGGTAAATAATCTGTGCCTTCATTAACATTGTCATTGATGTTCATCACATGTTCATAATCGGCCATTGTAGCACATCTGACAAGTTTATTACCTGACTTCTGAATTAAAGCCATTGCTGTACAAATAGTATACAGTTATATTAAGCTTCTAAATGGTTTGTATTCTGGAAAGTATTATGGAAAGAGTTCGATACAGAAAAGCTTCACCGGCATAGGCAAATAAACAAGACTTTGGTTTACAACCTGAATATATTATCCAGACCAAGTGACTACCACTTGAACTGATATGTTTGTAACGAAGTGGCTTTAAATAATGACAACTGTATGCAATTATATCATTCACCTTTGGAACCAAAAGAAGATCATAATGAGATACACATGTCAGTGTCATGCATAACTTTATTACTAAAATGTTACCAACTCATTTTATACTGTCTTATTCATTTGTGACATATTATCTTGTATTTAGTATTTGGGATGTTTCCTCTTTATATATGACATATACAGGACAGTTTGATAAAGAAAAGATGGTCGTGTGAACTGAATATGTGGATCACCCAGTGTCCAGAAGCTCACACTGAATGGAGATCATATTAGGCTTAAATATATTTCAAATTAGTGTATAGATCAAATGTAACTGACCATCATATCTCATAGTATGGAACCTCCTTAGCTGAACATGAACCACAAAAGAAAATACACTGGCCCAAAGGTTGATTGTTAGCTCTTAAAGCACACCTATGGTCATAAGTTTGGCCCAAGCGACATAGCGAGGAATAAATTAAAGTCCTTACAGTTTAAAAGCTCACATGAAGAAATAGAAAAGTCTTGTTATCTTTTCAAATATTTCAAACAAGCATGGCATTTATTTATTTTAGGGACATCACTTTTAAATATGTTTTAACAATAAAATGATATATTACTTTGCTGAATGTCTTCATCTTAAATTAAACAAAGTGTGGTATGGCTTATACCATTATCTCCCTGGCATTAGTAATTCAAGCAAAATATATCACAGACACGTAATTTTATACACACCCTATTCACATTTTTTGGATAGAGTGACCAGATTCACCACTCTCTAGGTTTGGCACTTTGTCGTTTTTTTTGTCATGTCCCCCCCTCCCCTAGTTGTTTTGCTCCTAAACACTGGCACCTACTACAAATCGTCCCTGTCTTTTTTTATTTTGAGTTCTGACTGGTTCTTTAATTGGTTTGTATTGAATGATCCTGCTACACATCTTATCTTCTTGAATATTATATTACTTTCTGTACAGTCATATTTTATATTCAAACGGTTACCAAATATTTGAGAAAAAATCGGGGGAAATTCCAGTAACTCGACCTGAATCCAGATCCAAATCAAATATGACCCAGGCCTGAAGTGTAGTTTTTGTCGGTGAGGTTAAGTGATATAGATATGTTAATCCATATTTGTTAGCTTTCCTGACTCATTTAGTGTGTAATGTTTCGAAAGAGAATCAGTTATGCACAAGTCTGGATTCTGACCCTAACAATGCATGATAAAACATTTACATTAACATAATCAGTTTCATAAACAGGTTATATCTGAATCAAATTTACATTTACAATTTAACAAACCATCAGTGCCTGTAAACGGGCTCTGTGACAGCTGACTATGTGTTATGAGTTTCAGAGTAAAACCTAAAGCAGAAAAGGACACAAAAAGTGCCGTGCAAAAAGAAATCAGAAGTAAAATACAAAGTTATCTGTGAAGGTGTAAAAGGTAGGTGAAAAACATATTTAAACAAATTACTAAAATGCAAAAGGTTTTAAGTATCAACTGATTTACTCAGCAGTGAGAATCTCAAAATAGCTTTTTGCTCAGCTATGCCATGAGCTACACTCATGCATTTTCACTATGTTATAGCTGAAATAGTGAATAACATATTTAAATAAAATTCTCCAAAACTAATAGTTTTCAAGTTACGACTGATTTAATCAACAGTGAAAACTTGAAAGTAGCTATTGCTCATCTATGCAATGTTAGTTTGTTATAGCAGACCCAAACGTAGATAAATACTGTTTTTAAAAAAAACATACTGTAAATGCAATAATTTCCAAGTTACAACTGATTTACACAACAGTGAAAACCTGAAAGTAGCTATTACATGGCTATGTAATGAGCTAAAGGTATTACTTAGCTATGTGATGAGCTACATGCAACTTTACTATGTCATAGCTGATCCATTTCCACAAAAATCCAAGACCGCTGTCAGAATTAAATTTTTTTCTAGAGGTAATAGTCCTTACTACCCAGGGTTCCCAAAATTTAATGGGTGGATGGTCCGTCTGTCCATCCATCCATCCGAGTATTGAAATTTTCACACTTTGTTTGGGGGTAACTCACTTGTAATGGCTCTGGGGAACAAATGAACGAACAGATCTGCATGGCTTGAACAGTTTTTTTATCCTTGATAGATAAGGTATCTTTTTTAAAAAAACATCATGTCTCTGCACCTTGTAGTTTTGGAGAAGCTGTTCACGTGGACATACGCCCACACAGCAGAGTGATGCCATAGAAGAGCTGACATAAATTCACTTTCTTTTTTTGTGCAAGATGTATAACAAGAAAAATTTCTCAGTTAAATTTATTTTTAATTATCTTTGGTGACTGAAGTCACTGTTTAGTTGAAAATTATGAAACCTAATTTAAATCAAATTTAAAACCTATAGGTATGTATATCATACAATTATTTCATAAAAAATATTATTAAATTATTAAATCCCATATTCCATTTTATTCCAGTACCCCACATTATTATTTCCATTAAATTATTGTGATTCAACTATATTTAAACTCTTGATCTGACATTGCTGCCAAAACTTGTTCCTCCAAATATCTTTCAAGTTAGTACCTTGGTAACTGAGTTATCTTTTTAGTTTTGTGTGCACCGTGCTTTAACATATCACTGAGTGTGTTGGGGTGACACCTTAAGTGACAGCCGTCTCAGAGATTCTTGTTCAGTGATCTAAAATCTCATTGATCACCTTTGACTTAAAATGTCTTCTACTTACCCCCTTCTCTTACACAATCTAACTTTAAATTATAAAAGCAAAGAGACAGCACGCTTTTTAAAGAAATTTTAACTTAAATGTTTGTCCCCAAACCCACCCTTAAATTCCAGGATACTTCTTCGGGCTGGCATCAGGGTGCCAGCAAGTTCATTCCTTTAGTGACCTTAAACAAGTATTTGACACTGTAAAACATGTCACTCTGTAGATTTTGTTATCTGCTATGTCACTGACTATTTAATCCGTTTCCTCTCAAACCACGAGGCAATCTTTCATTTGCATTCTAGAATTGGAAGGGGTAGCACTGAATTTAAAAATTTCATTTTTTCAATTGCCGAAGTGTTTAGTTTTACTAGTTTTATTATTTTAACAAAGTAGTTTAGTTGTTTACACTCATGATAATTGGACATAGAACAAGGAAAAAGATATAATTTGTGTTCTAGGAAGAATGATAGTGTGCAGATGCCGATACAGCTGCAGTAGTGTAATGATTCTGAGTTCATGACCCAGCTGCTGGGAGCTAGTGGTCACACTTTAGTCCAGTAGATGAGTAATGAAAATCTGTCAGATAGTAAGCTTAACATAAGTGCACTTATTGACGGATCTGACAGTAATGATGCGAGCATACATGAAAGATCTTATGATAAATTCGGGTCAGAGGGCCCCAGTACTTCTGCAAAAAGTACTTCAGATATTGATTCTCAAGCTTTGGTTAATAAAACTAACTTAGATCAGCTTACAGCTATAAGCAAGCGACTTGATAAATTAGAACAATCAAAATGTCAAACAGTCTCCAAAAAAACAAGACCAAAAGCAGAACTACTGGTACCCAACAAAAAGGTGGTGCAAAAGTACCTAAAGTACACACTAAAAATTATCCTAGTGTGTCACTGCCGAATACCCCTTCTCTTGATATGCAAGATTCTGTTGAGTTCCCTTCATAGCAAAACATAAGGCAGAAATCACATATTCAAGATTAAGTACAGAAAAGAATTAAAGAAGTACAAGAATTAGCAAACACAGGTAGTAACACTAAGGTCAAATCCCAACGTGGAGGTGAGGTCGATATATACATTAAACATAGAACAAAGTGGCCTCATGAGTACGTGCTAGCTGGTACAACCAAAGAAAGGGTCAGTTATGGCCAGCTGACCATGGGGCAATGGATAGATGGCATTTGCCACATTATGAGAGAGGAAATTTTTTTTAAAAAATATGGATGCTATGCTAGACTATTTAAATTCTTTAGTAGATGACGTGAATTATTTTTCTTGCTCTGTGGAAAAGGCCAGCCATGCAGTGCTCCTATGTCGCATGGAACAGGGCATGATCTCAGATTATAATCAAACAGATATGCTTGATAGGGTTAGAAGAGCACATGTTCAATGACACATACTCACTAGTAACAAAAATAATCAAACTGTCAAGAAAACTAAACCGAGTAAGATAATGCCCTGTACTTTTTTCAATCAAGGTACTAGTACACAGCAGTAATCATGAAACCAAAGGGGTGCTTTACAAGCACATATGTGCTTCCTGTTTCACAAAAAAATGGCAAAGCCTTTACTCATGCAGAGATAGATTTTCAAAATAAAACTAGGCAGGCAAAAAATGAATAAAACTGAGCGTTGGTCAGCCTTTATTTAAAAAAACTAGAACTAGGATATTTTGTAATACAAAATTTTTAAGATCACAGATCACAAATGAAAGTGTGGCTACAAAAAATGTCTGGTCTCAATGATTTCACCATCAGAGAGCTTTTTTCTAATGTGTGATGGCAGGAATTACACTCAGGTTACAAAGTCATTACAAAATCTTTATGACAATCAAAGGGTTTGCACTATCAATGCTTATGAGGCTCACATCACATTGTCTGACAAAAAGAATGCAAATGCAAAAAAAAATTCACTTGCAATATTAACACAAAGTAAACCTCAGAGCAAGGTCATTTTGTCCAAAGCATCCGTGATCAGAGAGATAATGGATCTAAAGTAATGTCCTCAAAGATTTCCCTGAAAAAATTTGAAGTTCCTTTACAGAATACATTTCAAAGTTTGTGTATTGAGAAGTGACCTTCTGAAAGTGAACACATTTCACAGGCTGTTTGGGGCTGATACCTTAGCAAAGGTTTGTGATGTAGTCCCTCATGTAAAGTTGATCAAAGCTGATAATAACACAGGTCATATCAAAGATCAAAACTCCACAACATAACATAGATATGGCAGGCCCTGTAATGAAAAGTGCTACTCATAATCAACTTAATGAAATTTTGATATATGAAAGGGACTCTGCAGTGGTGAACACAAATGGTCAGATGCCTAGTGATAAAAAAACTAGACGGGAAAAATATTCCCCCTGAAATTTGGCAGCTAAGGTTTACTTCAGGGGATTATAGGGTTTGTATTGCGTAGAATGGGGATAAGTATGGCTTTGTCACACTATCAGACTTAAAGTATACAATGGACCACAAAAAGAATGGCAAAAAGTACCAAATATTCTAGATACACACAAACTGATTAGGGACAGGGGGGTTCCAAATTTTTTAAATTGTCGAATTCCAGCGAATACCAGACTGAAGCCAGATAAGTGAGGACATTAATTAAACAGCTATTCGGACTGGCAATTGCCAGATTTATTACAATTTGGCTTCCCTCTACATTTTAGTAGAGAGGCTAAATTAACATCTTCAGATTATAACCACGTGTCAACTGTTAGTTGTACTGAACATGTTGAGCAGTATTTATTAGAAGAACTTGAATATGGAGCTATATATGGCCCATTTGAGAGCCTACCATTTCCAGTTCATGTTTCTCCCTTAATGACAAGAGAGAAACATAATTCCACTGATCTCTTAAGGAATTCGACATAAGAACCTATTCCTGGATGTATCTATGCAATTTGGATTCAGGCACAGATCCAGGTTTTTTAGAGATGTTCAGACGCGATCAAGTTTATTATGGCACAAGCTGATCATAACGGCCTCATGAATTATATAGATTATCTTATATATATATATATATTGATTTACCGTCTGAAATATACATTTCTTATGAATATTTGTTGTTTTTCCTTCAGTAGCTTGGACTAGACATTAGTAACAAGAAATTGGTTCCTCCCTCTACGTCTGTAGTGTGCTTAGGGATTAACATGGACATTATGAATAGAACCATGTCCATTCCACCTCAAAAATTAACAGAAATCAAGCAGACTTGCAAAAATTGAACCACAAAACCATGTGTACAAAAATCAATTTCAATCTCTGCTAGGATCCTTATCATACATAACAAAATGTATCAAGCCAATCAGTTTTTTTTTCTAAACACAATGCTGCAGATTCTTAGAGATAACACTAATACTACCCGCTTTAGACTGCCACAATCTTTTTATAAGGATTTAAATTGGTTTAAAACTTTCTTAGACCAATATAATGGCATAACATTCTATGATAATAAGAATATCTGATTTTCTGTACATCTTGATGCTTCTTTAGAAGGTTTTGGTGATTGTCATAATAACATGGTATGTCCCCTTCCTCTTCCTCAAACATTTAAGCAATTTCATATAACCAAACTTGAGATGCTTAATGTCGTGGTTGATCTAAAAGTGTGGTCTAATATTTGGGAAAACAAGCGCATCCTTATACAATGCGACAACCAGGCAGTAGTCAAAGTCTTAAATTTAGGAGGGACAAAAGATATGTTCTTGGCTAACTGTGCCCACAATATCTAGTTGATAACAGTATTCAATTAAAGCTTATTCATGTCCCAGGTCAGCATAACCAAATGCGGATCTGCTCTCCAGATGGACTATCTCTTATCAACCTGAGCAAAAACTGAGGTGATTACTATGAAATTTCTTCTGGGTGAATACGCACATAAACTTAACTGCATTGAATTCTGATATTTAATTTATTTCCAGATTTTCCTTGGGCTACTGCTCAGCTCGCCACCAGAGCGTATCTGGTTATTCTCTGCTTTTAGACCGGCCACGTATACAAATTGCTTGTGAATGTTCCTGGCATTCCTGGTGGCTGCTGACTTAAACCAGTTCACAGGTAAACCATATACTTCTCTTGGAACATTTATTCCAAAATGGCCTGTCAGCTTCTGACATAGCAAGCCATTCAACTATAATTTGAGCTTTCTTCATATTGCATGATCTTAATATTACTTGTTTTCAGAATGAGCAATTCTAACAGTTTATGAAAGCCACTATAATCAACAAACCATTCAAACGAAAGAATATGGTCTTTATTGATCCACACAGATTGCTATCTGTCATTCAAATCTGTGAGAACCTCAAATTTTCTATTGTCTTTCTATTCGAATATATTACCCCATTTAATGTCAAAATTCTATCTGACTAGACGGTTGGTATCTTATCACAGGTGAACTGTCAGCTACCATTCTCACCAAATGGTCCAAAACAATACAAGACAGACTAGACAGCTGTTGGTATCTTATCACAGGTGAACTGTCAGCTACCATTCTCATCAAATGGTCCAAAACAATACAAGACAGAAACAAAATAGTTACCATTCCATTGTCTTGGCTTGGTACTTCTCCCATCTGTCTCATTGCAGGTTTGAAGTTTTAGGATCCCCAGGTCTCATGGAGCAGTTCCTCTGACAGATTTTGGGATGCTAGAAGGCACCTTAATGATATTTTCAACCTTCTGTCTTTTGACCCCTCTTTGACCTTTCATGATTTTCATAGAACTGGCCTTCCAACATGGGGTCTTACTGCAAGATATCATGCTCCATGAGACCTGAAAATCTGATGCCGTCTGGTCTTATAAAATTGTACCCCTTCTCTCTCTTCTTCAGTCTCTTCTGCCTTCCAAGCACACCTACATATTTGATTTGGCTGTTTGGTGATTTTCAGTAACCTACAGACAGACAAACCAACCCCACATCTTTCTTTATTGGGTTAATACTCTAGAATTAACTTTTAGACCCAGTTTTCCATCTAAATTTTAATCAGTTCCATACCTACAGTCTTTGGGATTTGATTTTTAAAACACTCGGCAATTCATTGGGTCCTGTTAACTCACTGGTCAACTTCCTCACCTACCCTTTTAAAAATGTCATTGATCAGGGAAATGTTATCTTTTACTTTGGTTTGTGTCTCATTCAGTTCACCACTACATTTCCCTTCCACGAAATTCATACTTGTACTTTAAATATTGTGTCTACATTTATTTCTTCATAATAATTCTTCATTTTGTTCCAACATATCATGTTATTTCTGGTTTGTTCACCAGTTAGTTGACCCTGGGTTAGGCTTATGACATTATACACACTGCTCATTGCATATTAATCCTTGTAATTATAACAACATTGATTATAATATGATGGCCATATGATCTACTGATAACATTACATATATCACTCATGGCTTGTTATAGTTTGTACAGTTATAACAACTTTGATTATAATGTCATAATCTATGATGTAACACTGTGCAATAAACACAGACTTATTGTACTTACTTTATATCTTTCAATATTTTTAGTAGAATTAAATTTATATATTATTCCCACTTGCTGTCTTTTATTTTGCAATTCAGGGTCCCCTGGAGAATGTGCCTTTGCTTTGTTTTTCAGCACATCAACAGCTGCAACCAACAACCAAGACTACCATCCAAGGTGAATTGCTACAATAAGGCTACCACCAAAAGTGCTTTGCTACAGTTACTGCACATCACACACAGCCACAGCTGAACCACTGTGAAGTGCCAAGGCCAAAATGTCATTATGCTATCCAGTTGCTCTCTGTCGGTGTGTTGAAGTGAAATGCCACAAGGTCATGGGTTCAATCCAGGGTTAATCTAAGAGGTCAAAGGTAATGTGAAGGTGAAATTATAGATGCTTGTTGGGAAAAATATTTATTTACACGTTAGTAAAATCAATTAAAGCTTTAAAATATTACTCAGTAAGATTTTAAAAGCCCCAATGGGGTATAATAACTAGAATACCATTGGTTGCACAGCATACTGTGGTGAGATACATAAGATACCATAGTGGTTATATGACTAGAATACCATTGGTTACACAATCATACTATAATGAAGCACATAAAAATACCTTTGTGGTTAAAACAAAGTTAAATAAGCACATGATGTTAATAAACAACTGGTTTATCATAGTCATGAGATGGTCAAAGATAGTCAAGTCTGGTCAGTCAGTCATAATTTGATAGAGGGAGCCCAGGTCTGCTGGGTCCAGTCTCATGGGGGTAAGCCACCGCCATGTGCCTATCCTCAAGGATCTGGCAAATGGTCAAGTTTAACCCTAATATCTGGAAGAGCCACATCAATCCGAAGAGACCTCCCCCCAGGTGGGTTATGCCCGAGGGGGTCCTGCTCAACCATGAAACCGAAAGCTAGGTTGCCCTGGGGTCAAAGACGGTAGGGGGTTACCTGGGTCTGCCAGGCCCTGCCTAATTACACTATTTTCATGCAAGATCAAGCCTGCTGAATGTGCTTTGCTTTGAGAGGAGGGTAACCACAATGGCTTCCAGTTTGAATGTGACCCTATGCTATGTTACTGGGGATATAGGGCGCCCTTGCTTCTGATTGGTGGGTCAAGGGTCAACAGTTGAGAATGAGACTATAAGGTTAGTTATGAGCAGTTTAAGGTCGCCAGCAACTAATAAGGCAGGCCCCTCACTGGACCATGCCTCGCACAGTTGCTCTCTGTTGGTGTGTTGAAGTGAAATGCCACAAGGTCATGGGTTCAATCCAGGGTTAATCTAAGAGGTCGAAGGTCATGTGAAGGTGAAATTATAGATGCTTGTTGGGAAAATATTTATTTAAACATTAGTAAAATGAATTAAAGCTTTAAAATATTACTCAGTAAGATTTTAAAAGCCCCAAGCCCAGCTAGAAAAAGGTAGGGATGATGCAAGCAAATCTGGAGGGAACAATAGAGGGAGCCTGTGAGGCATTTTCCAAGTGTGTCCATACAGAGGAACTTTTCCAGAGGCCATGGGCCATAATATCCTGGAGTTGAACGTTGTTGTCAAAGGCCAAGTTCACCCCAGATCGCCTGAATGTGTGGAAGCCATGGCCTTTCAATGGAATGTTATTATGCACTAGAATCCTTTTCAATGCATCTCATACATGAGTATCAATGACCTGTGAGTGTGGTCTAAAATTGTTTGCAAATAAGGGAGCTGAGGGTGGGAGTGACCTTGATTGAAGGAGGGATTTAAGAGCCCTAACTGAACATAAGAAGTGGTTCTGAATAGTAGGTAACTGAATCCAATGGTGAGCTTTGTGATGTTGAAGAGTTTTTGTCCATTTTATCAGTAGGTGAACTCCAGGTGGGGCAAATATGAGGTCCTGCAGTAAGAAATGGTGATTGTAGTCAAGTTTCCCAACACTGTGGGGGGCAATGTTTCAGATTCTAAGAAAACCAAAGAAGGCTGTAAGGGAAGATGGCCCTAAACAGGATGGGATCAGATAAGATGTCACAGGAAACTGAGATGTGATACAATGTACGAATATAAAAAATGCCCCTAGGAGTAGGGTTGAATTTTGAATTGATATTGATGCTGCATATGTACCTGGTAACAGCAGGGTGAGAGATGGCCATTGTGTCCCAGCTATAAAGCTTGGCCTTAGCTTGGATGGAGGAAAGGTATGTTGAAATGACATGTGGAGACAGTGCACTCTGGTATAAGTACTCCATAAAAGCAATAGTATTTTGAACTGATATTGTCAAAGGAAGGTCCATGAAGATTAAAAATGCAACAAATGTCTTGAAATGAAGAGAGTGAGCCGCCTCAGTGGAAGGTCTGCATGCAGTAGTAATCCTATCCCATGCTTTTTGTAGTAGGGAACTGGAGGTGGCAGATGAACCTGAAATTATATATTATAATTTAAGTTAAAGAATTGTATGGGAATCCTATGCCATGTACAAGTACTTTTAAGCCCTTCAAGTAAAGTTTGGTCAAGAGGTTTGTCTGAATAAAGTTGGGATAATAACTCTGCCTTATTGTTACAAACTCCCTGAATATGGTCAGTTTCAATCTGAATGTCATGGATAGCAGCTATTAACCAAATATTTCTCATACAAAGGGCCAACATGTTGTCTCTTGTCTTACCAGTTGTGACCACTTAGACCACAGCCAAGTTGTCGCAATAAAATTTTACTGTGGAATGAGCCCATTTTTGGGACCAAAGTTTGAGGGCTATGACTAGATTGAGCATTTCAAGATGCACAATTTTTAAATCCAACCCGTACAAGTCAAAGATGGGGGTTACGTACACCTCCTGGTTCCAGATGCCTCCTAGTCCAGTCAAAGATGCATCTATCTGTAATGAATCAAAATTTTCTGGCTTTTTGATGTATGTTATACCATTGAATAAGGGTAAGAAGGCCAGAAACCAATTAAGGTCTTTGTGAAATTCTAAGGTCAAGGTTATCTTTCTGGTTGAGGAATTCTCTCTAAAAAGTGCCAACATTCTGTTAATGAATGTACGAGCTGGACGTGCACATTTATGGACGTACAGTAACTTGCCAGGAGTGATTGGAAGGCTGTCTTAGTAAGTTGACGCTTGCTACTGGTTGTAAGACATTCTGCATGAATGCTATGTAGCTTTTCAGGGTGGATACTTAAAGTGTTGGCATCTAGATCAATCTGTATTCCCAAACAAGTCAGTTTGCGACAAGGAGAAGTTTGCTTATCAGGGTTGCTAGGCAACCCCAAGTCAGTCAAAAGTGACATCAGGTGTTGAAAATATTGTTCAGAGTGTTGTTTTGGTGAGACCAGGATGTAATCGTCTATACAGGCGAACATTTTTGCCTCTGCTTTGCTCATTATGTACATGACGGCCTCACTGATGCGCTGAAATGACCTACTGCCATGGATTCAGACGAACGCGACCGAGACGTCAATGAAGATGTCATCCTGCCATTTTATGCCCAATTTGATGGCGTCAGCTGGATCCACACGCAGATTGCGAAAAGCTCGTGCCACGTCCATCTTGGCAATAGTAACATCGTCACCATGGTCACATAATTCTTGTACAATGTCATCAATAGAAGGAAATTTCAATAAAAATTTTGAAGTATCAAAAGCAAGCTTATCTACTTGATCATTTAGAGATAAGCCCTGTGGGTAAGAGAGATCAAGGATAACCCTACGCTTATCTAGGTCCTTTGGCCTAGTCAAGAGTGGAGAACAATGTATCACTGAATGCTTAGGATTATTCCCCATGTCTCTGATAGGTCCTAATATGGCCCCATGGGACCTTTCTTTTGCTAGATATTCCTCAATAGCAGCTGGATGTTGCAATGCAGAGAAATGATTTTTAACTTGTTGATTTCTTAACAATTCCGGATTCTTGATGGACAAAAGAAAACCGTATTGCAAATATTGGATCAGCTTCTGATCCGGGTAATCACCTAAGTATTTCTTCCAGGATTCTATATTCAGACCAGATTTGATAGGAATCCTGACCTGCTTGTAATTTGGAAGACCTGAATGCCTGATGATCTCTGCTATTCGTAAATATTGGTTTGTACTTGATATGCTCTCAGTGGCCCTATCAGGGCCAATGAATGTGAAGTCGGTTGGTTCTATGGCAATATAATCTCTAGTTTTCGCAGGGTTATTTACATCTTTGCATACTTTATGGTTTGGTTCAGAATCTAAAGGATTAAGTGGTGTAACCCTGTTAACTATTGGTTTTCCACTTGTGTCAACCTTCACACTGTCAGATTGTAAATCAATCAATCAAGTGTTCAATCATCTTGTCCATATAACCTTCATATGTGATACCGTATCTAGCACAATAATTCCAGTCCTGAATGTAGTTATCATAGGCAGTCCTGGCCTGGAGTTTTTCAACACAATTATATTCAATTACTTGAAATGCAACATGTAATTGTAGCTTAGAAAGAGTCCAAAGGGGGCCAGCATGGGAATAGAGGGATTCGTGTAAAGTCATATGGCCTGTGAAGCAACAGTTCTTCAAAAAATAATAGCCAGGGGGCTTTTGTTGAGAGTTTTTGTGTAGGTACACATAATAAGTGTCAGAATTGTCTGAACAATCGTGATAAAAGACATTTGTAATGTCGCAGGTACACAAAATTACATTATGTGGTTCAGTGGGGCGAGGGTTAGTTCCCCCACATGCGACTACTGATGCTTAACTGTAAACTCGAGAGTTAGTATGCTGGCACTGTTTGGATTCGATCATTGGATCATTATGATCCTGTTGACAAGGTATGCAGTTGTTAACACAGGTATCATTCAAGTTATTAACATATACATTACATAAAGTCTGATAATACAACTCTGAACTATGTACAACATTGTCTGTTACTGACTCATTTTCAGTTATAACAACACCATCGCCTTCAGGCAACACTTCAGGTATTGCAGGAATTGATTTCAACATGGTTTTCATTTAATACACAATTCTAAAATTTCTTGAAGTTTTTACTATTATGTCCTTTGGTACTCCTTTCTGACTTAAGTCCAAGTGGCCTGGCATTGTCCTAGGTACTGCTTTGCTGTGCCCTAATGTTTAACCTGTGTTTAGTGTTACACTTGCTTTCTTGATGATTAAACTGCTTTCCTTGCCTATGACAGTATGAACAAATATGTGAGAACACCCCATGGTGGCCCTCATGTGAACAGGATGACTCATTGTAATATTTGCAAGGTCTTTTAGCTACTGAGGTTGAAATTTGGGTCTACGACTGGGCCATTGCTATCTGGGAGGCACGGTTAATAGCCCATTGGGTCGATTCAGCCCAAGAGAGATTGCCCTCCTCTACCTGGTGCATTCAGGACGCCCAGGCAGCCCTGACTGCTGGCCAGGGTAGTGAAACTGCATCCCTCATGACGAGAGTCATCTGTAGTATTGCCTGCTTTACCTGAACCGGATCAGACATGGCATAGATGTTGGTGAGCTGGCCAGCGACCCACTGTGGAAGGAACAACTCATCATATGTGAGGCGTTTCCTTCCAATGGAATCATGGAAGCCCTCATTTGGCCACCTAAAGTGAGGTTGCACTGTTATCATGTCATGAGTATTATAGCGACCAGACCTTTTCTGCTTACCTTGTGTAATATCTGAGTGAGCACGGGCTTCATATGATGCCAACAAGTTGTTCACAGCGTCGGATACAGTGGGATTGGATCTGAGGACCTGTAGACTCGGCATGACGGCGTCACAACGATCCTGATGTAAAGTGCAAGTTGGTATGAGATTTCATATGAGCTGACTGTGGTCCATGCAGGCTGCTTGACCTTGCTTGCTGGTGACGCCCATGATTATGAGAAGCCAGTGTGACCTGCCCCCGGTCCTGACTGGGTCCTGGGAATTCTGACGGGTCCACCCCTGTGTCCACAGCCTCCATGGGATTCAAATTTGCTGTAGGAGAAGCGAGATGTGAGGAGTATGATAGTGGGTCGGGAATGTGTGACCTGGGGTTTAAGGGTGTTGCATCCCTCATGACTGATTGCTCTATCCTATCCATACGTCGGGCTAGAGCAGCATTTGAATCTCTAATCTCTTGAAGCATTAACATAACAGCGTCATTGTTTGACAGTGCTGAAGTACCAGGTTGTTCAAGGGTATTTACAGTACTTACAGTGTTCCTCTCACTAGCCCTTTCCAAGTAGGATCCATCAACATTTGAAGACTTTCCTTTCTTTGTCTTCTTAACCGAAGTTCTGGCTCTGGCTGGCGCCATCACTCTCTTCCTTTCATGGGGTAACATCTTCTTAGTCGATGGCATTGTAAATTTAACTAAAATCCACTAAAATAACATAAATCTTTGTGTGAAAATTTCCATGTAACCACAATGGCTTCCAGTTTGAATGTGCTATGTTACTGGGGATATAGGGCGCCCTTGCTTCTGATTGGTGGGACAAGGGTTAACAGTTGAGAATGAGGATATAGGGGTTGGTTATAAGCAGTTTAAGGTCGCCAGCAACTGATAAGGCAGGCCCCTCACTGGGCCATGCCTCGCACACTGAGCCCCTGCACACTGAGCTGACGGCACACAGCTACTTGGGTAGTAGTCTGGTCTGTTTATAATAGAAGCACTCATACTCAGTGACACTGAGGAGTCGGCCTCCTGTTGTGCTCTGCTCCTGTTGTATCAAGATATCAACTTTATCACCTGACAGAAACCCTTAAAGCCTGTCAGTGCTTTTGTAAATATAGGAGTGAAATTACAGTGTGTTATCAACAACAACCTGTTTACCTCGAGAATGACGATAGTATATGTAACACATTCCCTCTCCCTGAGAGTCAATTTATTCTGGTTATGTATATGACAGGCATACTCCAAGCAAACGGAAGCAAGCAGGCACCTAGTGGCAAAATACAAGATCTCAATCATCAGTGTCAAAGTATTAACTAGTCAAGAAGTTAAAAGGTAAACGCAAGTCTTAATTCCTCCTCTGGCTTCAGCTGTGTATCCAGATTAATGCCCTTGTTCCACCAAAGGATTAAGCCCCGATCCTGTCGGCGACCCTTAATCGTGGACAGTCGGTGAAAAAAAAACAAAAATGGGCGGGAAACCTGGATCGGTTTCAAAGTCTGGGATTAAGTACAGATCGTCCTTAGGAAGCCCCAGGACGCCTCAGGCGGCCCCAGACAGTCCCTAACTGGTCTGGGACTAAGAACCGACTAAGCCATTTTTCTGGTCAGTTTGAACCACGATCCTGTCGTAGACAAACCGACTGGGTCCCAGGACGCCTCAGGCCTCCTGGGACTAAGCCCCGACTAACCCACGATTAAGTCCCGACCCCACAAGATGTCCTGAGGCGTCCCCAGGGGTCCCCAGACTGAGATAGCCGATTCTTGTTTTGCAATGGGACTAAGGGTCGCAGGAGGCCTGGGACTAAGGTACTAAGGGTCGGGGACTAAGGGTCGGCGACTAAGGGTCGCAGGCAGCCTGGGACAACATAGGACTGTATAAATTTGGTCTGAGGAGGCCTGGGGAAGCCTGGGGCTGGACATTTTGTTTATGGCGGGAAAAAATAATCGGTTCGGGTCGGGAGAAATATCAAACATGTTTGATTTTTCACACGGCCTCAACCGACCACAACCGACCCTTACAGGACGCCTGGGACTAAGCAAATATTTCAAACCGACCCCCAAAACCCTTAGTCGGGAGCCTTAGTCGTGTGGTGGAACACCCACATAAGCCTCCATCATCCCCTACTGGCCACAGAACTCAAATACAACAATGGTGTATTGTATAATATACATTATATTAGCAGTCTTAAATATTTCAACTAGTTTACCATACATTTCATCATTTTATTTTGACTTTCAACTCTGACCCAACTAGCTGGCACACATCGTCCACAGTCTCACTAGGGCCATTCCAGACTGAGTTAGGGTGGGTTGTATTGCTCAACCCTGTAAATAGTAAAGTCACCTACTAGCTGGGGCCAGGTTGTATATTATGTTTTTTTTTTATTTTAATCAACTGGTCACCATAAAACTGCTTATTTAACCTTTTATTAGTTTATCTTATTATATTGTGTGCATGTGTTTGCTATCAATGAGCTTCCGTATATTGCTTTGGGGATTGCTAATTTACTATCTTACAGTGCAACCAGCAACCGAGAATAAGTAAAGTGCACAAAATATAACAATTTGCACAAAATATAACATTTTACGCAAAATATAATGTCATTCTAATTATAATGCACTCTTATATAAATATAACTTTCTATATGACCTTATATAGTCACATTATGACATAACACCCGTGGGAAATCTTTTAAATCATGAAAATATTAAATTCTAGTTACTGTATTACTCTTTTTATTAACTTTCATCTAAAACTCAAAATACAGTAATTATTCATTCACTCGGTTAAAGTTAATCCTAAACTTAAACTTTAACTATAGTTAAGATCTTGGCTTCAGTGATGGTACTTTTTGCAATTAAATTCAGCCAAATCTTAAACTAAAGTAGTAATTAGCTACTTAACCTTAGGTAATCTTAACTTAAACTGTTAATAACAGTAATGATCACCTTCGCTTCAGTAATAGTACATAAAAGCTAAAGTGACCTTACTTTGTATGTAATTTGTTAGAAAGTGTACAATGTACAAACATCAGTGAGCTAGTTGTTAATATCGAATAATCTAACATACTCCAAATTATGTCTTTAGCAAGCAAGGCCTGTGAGGAGCTTGTTGTTTCAGTTGGACCATACCTTAAACTAGTCTTCTACTTATTCCTCGCTTATTATGCCAACCACTGCTAACTAACCAGGAGCCAATCATATTGGTGGTCACACACCATTGACCACGTTTGAACTAGTGGGGCTTCACTTTGTTCCACGTTTTCGAAGGAATAACATTAAATTTACCTACCACCACTTCCCTGGTACATGAGAGAATTTTGTTTGGGAGCCCAGTGGGCTGTATTGCTCAGCCATTGGCTGCATCTCCTTGGTCTGGAGGTATCCCTAGGAATTGATGTGGACCTTGGACAGAATTGGGATAGGTAGAGCCAGGCTGACCCTGGTACCCCCTCTCGATTTGACCCTTATTTTATAACACATTTTGTTATATAAATATCATTTGCAAAAGAGATTTGTAACGGTTGATAAAAATCATAATACTTACATAATAAAGTGTTTGGAATTTTTTGCAACAGAGTAGACCTACAGTTCTTTAGGTTAGATTTTGGGTTTATAACAAAGCTTTGACCTACTGTTGCCACACAGTCAAGAAGAAATATGTAAAATGGCCTCATGAAAAGGATCATTGTGGAAACAAAGGCTTATAGAAGTAATGCATTGTGATATAAAAGACTCTACTTTAAGGAAATGAAAAAAAACATTGCGTATAAGGTCAAGGTCGGGGTTTTACATCCTGTTCAACAGCCAGGATCATATCGGGATAAACACTGACAAAACATTTTAACTTGTACATGTTCCATCACCTGTCAGGTTTAATCAAACAGCAATCAGTAATAATGTAAAACTCTGTGAAATTTATGCTTTTTATTTTATTCATTGATGTAAATCTGGCTTTATGTACATATACAAATTTTACAATTATTCTTTAAAAGGATGAAAACACAACCTTTATGGAAATAGGAAAAGATCATACAGTACATTGTATTTTAAGAAAAAAATATTTACATATTCAGTAAATATGGTGCAAATTTGTATATCACTTATATAAAATATTCAATGTTTTCGGCTATGCATATATCCTTTTTAATGTGCGTGGAATTGTGTGGGTAGCAAGTGAGGTGCTACCTAATTCAGTGGCTTCCCTCGAAGAATTTTCTTGGTTCTTGTGACCTGTATTGTCATTGGTCACCTTTGTCCTGTTTAATAATGTAAAACTCCCGCCAAGGGTGGCCATATTCATTATAAATTTTGCAATCAAGCTGGCAACACGCCATTTTTAAAACAAAAGCTTAAAATATTTTGTGTTTAATTCTATTGGGAACTTGTTGGTTTCAGAAGCACTGAAACCATCAAGTTTCAGTGTTTTCCAGAGCCAGTTCAGTTACAGTGCGGGACTCACCCATGCATGGATTAAGCTGTATACCTGTGTGGCTGTGGACGACTGATTTATCACTCTTTTGAGTCATGCTTGTATAGCTCACTTGTGGAGCGCAGGCTGAGGGCTGTTTTTATTTTTATTTTACATTTTACACATTTTAAATTTTTAGTACAACTTTTACCCTCAGTCTATAATATGTGCACATATCAAAGGAGCTGTAAATTTTTTGTGTGCAGAAAAATGCCTAGAAAAGTCTTCGACTGTACAAAGTGTGGTGGGCGCATGAAAGGCCCATAAACTCAAAATGTAAAGTAGTTACAGAGATGTACACTACCTCTAGTAACGAAAATATAATGAATGTACCAGACTCAAATGTTCTCATTTTACAAGAACTTAAAAATTTGAGTAGCCGCATGATGGTTATGGAACAGAAAGTCAACGACAAAGATTCATATATGACGTCACCCAGCGTCAAATCTAGCGTCAGCAACCCTCAAGAGGAAGATGATGAGTATGTGCTGCCTTCCATCTCTACCCTCAAGCAGTCCAAGCAGATTCAGAAGCAAGTTGATGACAGGGTGAAGCAGCTCGAGGCAATGAATGAGCAAGGCAAGTTTAAGTCCCAAAGGGGGGGGGGAATGAAACTGTATATGTCAAAAAAGAGGTACCCTGGCCCCATAACTATGTCCTAGGGGAGTCTAAGAAATCTAGGGTTTCCTATGACGCTCTAACTCTAAGTCAGTGGATCGCTGGCTTTAGCCAAATCATAAGGGAAGAAACTTGTACTGACACTAGGAACCATATGTTAGATTACTTAACTGATCTGATGGAGGACAGCCATGACTTCGGGTGGCAGGCAGCCAAGGGAAGTCATGCTGTCCTCCTATGTAGAATACACGATTTGCGAGTTTCGATCTGCGCATGTGCAATGGTAGTTGTTATCTTCCGCTTCTACTTCCTGGTGGAGTAAACAAACGTTTCAGGATATAGACATTCACGTGATGGAATTTTATGATTTCTGAATGTTTTCCATACATATTTTTGTTGAGCTCTCATCAAAAGTTTGTTCTGAATTTATTTGGGGTAAATAAACGTTTTTGTGGCTTAAGTCATGATATTTAGTTTATATTTAAGTAAAATCATCTATTATCGCCCAGTGTATATGCAGTACGTATGTATATACTGTATATATATGTATATATGTGGCAGGGGTTATAAAATGTTGAATAACTTTGGCATTTATCGATCAATTTTGGCCAAATAAAGACCACAAGAAAGTACATTTCCAAGGCTTTCTAAATATAAAAGTTTAACGGATATAAGTTCAACAACTGATTTTTGAGTAATTTTTTTTAAAAGCTTAAATGTCAGATTTCAACATATATAAATTACTTTAACATGAGATGGAAACATGGATCCACTACATGGGGCGACAGCGATTGGGCCGTGACAGCGATTGGGCCGTTTTTACTAAAATACTTTTCACAATATATAAGGTGAAATTTTAAACTTTAAAATCAACTTGTTATGAAAGATCAGTGCATTATACAGTTTTAGTTTATTTTATTTCACTAATAAACGTTTTTGAGAATAAAAACTATTCAATCTAAAAATAGTACATGTAGGGATTTCCCCAAAACTTCCATAATGACATCATCCTGGCAACAGTGGCTATGGTAACTTTTTTATTCATGTTAAAAATACTCAGTGGAGAAACCAACTTTAAATTTTGAATATTTTTAAAATTAAAATATTCCAGCTGCATTAATTACAATAATACTTCATCCACAAATCAGAAGGAAATCACAAACTATTTTGATAATTTTTTTTTATTTATTACAAAGTCTTTGTTCTATTTTTCAATTGTGTTTTTAATAACTGCAGCTGTATTTGCCAGTGTAGGTGATTTGTGATAGATGTTAGCTTTAAAATGATATACTATTTGTAAAAATCAAGCAAGAAATAAGAATTTCATAATTCATTTTACTGATTCTCTTTTTGTACTGCAAAACCTTCTGATGATGGGGTTAGCATAGCCTGGTCTATTTTTAGCTACCCATGTCATTGAAATTTTTAAGTTTTATTTTTATGTAAAACCCCTTTTTTGAGATAAAAAATCGATAGAAATGTATGCTATATATTAAAAATGTAGACAGATTGAAAAAAAATCATATTTATATTGTGTTATATTAGGGGCCCAATTGCTGTCGCATTTTCAATAATTTTCTCATTTTGCATTATTCAAAAAAAAAGTTCTGTTAAACTGATAAAATATTTATTTTTGTTTTAGTTACTGGTTTATTTTATAAATATATTTGTTAGACGACTTTATATATGTTTTCTTATCCAACACCTTGTAACTACGAATCACGGCTTATAAAACTTGTCTTCGGTGGCCCAATTGCTGTCGCCCCGTGTACTGTAAATCGATTATGCCTTTGCAGGTATGCATGAAAAAAAAAATTATAATTTTTTGAGATGCAGAACTATTTTTTGGAAATTGTTTATCTATTCTTATAAAAAATTAAGTGTTACCTCAGACTGAGAGGCCTGGGTTTGATTCCCAGTGATGTGTAAATCAAGACATCATAGCTTAGTGATAGAGCACTCAGTCTGGGTGTATGCAAATGGAAGCAAAATAAATATTAAGTTAAATCTACATTGACTTTACACCTTGCCATATTAATTATACAGCTGTATTTTCTTACCTTTTTACATCATGATTATGTACATAACATAAATACAAGACAATACATGAAGCTGTACAATGTATTCAAGTGTAAGTGTCTATAGAAATGGCACAGTTAAGTAAACCTACATATGTGGCCCAGAAAAGATTTTAAAGGTCAAGGTCACTGCAGCATGGTGAAAGGTCAAATCAAAGTCCTACCAAGATGTTGTACACCTGCACTCCCTAACTAATAGGTGACAACTTTTGTATTGTCAATTTATAATAAAAATATTGTTTGTATGTCTAAAATTGATAAATAATGAGTTAAAAATTGTGGGCTCACTGAAATCTCATTGTTAGACACACACTTATGAATAAATTTTTACTAATTTTCCCAAAATCCTTTATTATTGCTGACTTGAACTATCTTCAACCAAAACCACTGATAGGCCACTGGTGGCAAATTCTACAGACATGAAGATTGGTTCAAAAGCCACCATTGGCCCAATGGTGACAAACTGCTAATTGTACAAGCAAAAGCCACCGGTGGGCCAAAGTGGCCCAACGGTGGCAAAATCTGCCGACCATACGCTGGTGAGCCACCAGTAGAATGTTATCTGGGATGTATCTACCCATACTAGTCCAAATACATAAGACAGTCCCCCACAAAAAAAAATACACTCAAAAACACATAGAACTAAAAAAATACAAGTTCGACAGTACAAATGCAAAATAATCCACAAAATTTTTAAAGTAAAATCCCTCCAGTAAAGTACTTCAGTGCATTTTGGTCCTTATTCCAAATAATTTAGTAAACAGAAAAACTTAGTCAAAAAAGTGAAGTAGTAAATAATGTGGCCCCCCAAAAAAAGATAAATAATACATTTGCCCGCCCCTCACATAAAAAAGAACTTACTTTAAAATCATTACAGATTTGTGGGTGGTCATGTAATATGTAAAGACCATGGGTTTGAACCAAATAAATAATATCTCCAAATTTTATCTTGCAGCCTTTGTAATATCAAGTTATGATGAATTTTTGTCTAGTCCAACATGTAACTTGGTGCTTTTTAACACACAACACCATGTTGCTCTTTGTGCATGATATTAGACTTCAATATCAGAATTCAGGGAAACACGTGTTCCCTGGGCCATAGTATTGCATGCTTTTTAGCAAGTATTTTTTCTATTTTTTAACAAAACATCTAATCACCTCTAAAAATATTAATATGCATGAAAACATTAAAAAAAATTTCGAGTTTTTTATTTGTTAAGTGGTGGTTCACATTCTAGATTTAACTAATATTTAATTGGCTCGCAATTGCAAACACCCAGACTGAGTGCTCTATCACTGAGCTATGATGTCTTGATTTACACATCACTGGGAATCAAACCCAGGCCTCTTAGTCTGAGGTTGCACTTAGTATTTTTTTTTTAATAAGGATAAAAATTTCCACTGACTTTTATATCTTAAAAACTGTTCTTAATTTCTCTAAGCTATGTAACAAATGCGCACAAACTGTAAGTTCTAGTAACACAGAGACAATATCTGAAAGGTCAAGGTTGCTATGGCCTGACCTCAGGTGGGATTAAATGTACATGGATTAAATATATAGTCAACAAAAATGTTGCTCATGAATATTCATATCTGTATCTGATTTCCTAAATTACCTTCCAAAAGACTTTACAAGAGTATAATAGATAAGCAGATAATAGGGAATTTTGGCGAAATTGACCTATATATGACCTCAGGGTCTGTGGTTTGAAATTAATTTTTAAACTGCGATTTCTCATCCATTTCTTTTGATTTTGATGCAGCAAAAAACGAGCAGAAGCTCTGTAAACATACCTCTCTATTGATGTATGCAACACATTTGTAGGTTTCAGAAATATCAAAGAAATATTGGCACTTGTTAATAGTACTAATTTGACAAGAGGCAGTGGGCGAAAATAGGAGATATTATACTAAAAATGCAGCATATAATTTTCATAAATTCCATAGTGTATACAGAACGAATTTATATAATTTATTCCTCCATTTCCAGTAATAATTTTAATAATATATATGTGTTAATGTGGAGTCTCCACTGAAATTGATTTTCGCTACTTCCTGGTTCTTCTGTCGCAGACGTTTTTTGTTTACTCTCCCTAATTAAATATTCAAAATGGCGGACGAAACTCGCAAATCGTGTATGGAAGATGGTAAAGTGGCCTGGGATGAAACAAGTAAAATAGATTGAATAAGACGAGCACATGCTCAAAGAATGACCACTGGTCACTCACAAAATTCTCAAAACAAAAAATTTGAACGTAAGGACAAGCCTGTACCTTGCAAACTTTATCAGAAAGATACATGTTCCCACAATAAGGACCATGAAACCAGTGGCCAGCTTTACTTACATGTTTGTAGTTACTGCTACTCCCAGGGCAAGTCCTTCACCCACACCAACACTAACTGTAAATCTCGTGCAAAAAACGTGCAAAGTACAGGTTACAGTAGTACAAATGACAGTACAATCTTTGTAAGAACTAGGATATTTTTTAATACTCAGAAATATACCCAAGGTACTGCAAACTGGAAAATTGACTATAATCGTGTGTCAAAAACATATGCTGATATTGTCAAGAGCAAAAGCTCTCAGGTTTACAGTAATGGTAATGTAACCAAAGCAAACAATATCGCACAAGGTGTCAATTTGTCTGTCAATACAAAAGATACACAAAGTCGTGTGCATACACATAAAACAAAACAAGGTGTCAATACACAGGGTGATGACTTATATGATGTTAATATTGGCAATATCCCTCACGTGTTGCCTGTGAAAGGTCATTATCAGAAGGTAAAAACACAACAGTTTGGCAGTTAAGAATGACAAGTTACAGAAGTCGTCATCTGGTGTCATACAAAGCAACTCTATCACTAGCAGTCGCATGAAAAGTGTCAAAAAAGGTAAAATTCCGGTCAACTCTGGTGATTTTGACTTTGCTACTTTTAACAAATTCTCTGTGCTGAGTAACGACAAAAGTGATGAAATGGCAGCAGTTGCCCATGACAGTAGTGCGACTGCTAGTGAAGCAGTCTCACATAACAAGGTGAGTCAGGAAAATGACGATAATTGTAGAAAAGTGAGTGATAGCGTCGATTCATGCGTCGTTCACACTTCTCCAGTCATTGATGACAAATACAACTTACAGCTTGCATTTCGACCACGTCATAGGGCAACTATTGCCTCAGCTACCAATGTCCAGACTTTTAAAGCCTGGGACAGTCAGACACATGATAAGTTTGGCTTTATTCCACTAGGGGATTTAATGCTCCCGGTCAAAAATTGCAAAAGAAAGAGTCAAAAATCAATTTTAAAAATTCATGATCAAGTCCATGAATCAGGCAATTTTAACTTTATGCATGCACAGATCCAAATCAAGTCTCAGCTGAATGCTGATGCCTGGGATAAGTACTTACATAACTATTGGGACAAGCAACTGGGTTACCTTATTCGCTATGGTTTCCCTCTCGACTTTGACCACAATGTATCCCTGGTCAACAACGAATGTAACCATAAATCAGCTACTGACTTTAAGGAAGACATTGAAATGTACTTACAAGAAGAAAAGGGTTTTGGAGCAGCTATTTTAGGCCCCTTCAAGGAACCACCACTCAAAAGCTTACATATTTCACCGTTCATGACATGGGAAAAAGCAAATTCTAACCACAGGAGGGTCATTATAGATATAAGTTTTCCCCTGACCATTCAATCAATGCTGGGGTCACTCCAGATGTTTACCTAGGCACCCCCTTCCTATTAACACTCCCAACTATAGATGATATCACTAGCAAGATCATAAAACTTGGCAAAGGGTCACTTCTTTACAAGATAGATGTCTCCAGGGCCTTTAGGCATGTCAAGATGGATCCCAAAGACTTTTTCCTGTTAGGCCTAAGGCTCCAGGACTACTTTATAGACACCTGCCTGCCGTTTGGCTCTAGGTATGGTTCGGCCATATTTCAATGCCTCAGCGATGCTGTGCGTCACTTTATGCATCAGAAAGGTCACCAGGTCACAAATTACATTAATGACGTCATTGGGCACACCACAGTAAGCCAGGCAGGCCCATCCTTCCAAATTCTAAAAGATGTATTGCTAGAATTAGGGCTCACCCTCAGTGACAAGAAAATGGTTCCCCCCACCACCAAATGTGTTTGCCTAGGGATTGAACTCGACACTGAGACATTCACAGCTGCAATTCCACCAGATAAGCTCGAAAAAATCTCAAAAATGTGCCTCCAATGGCAAGACAAAGTCAAATGTAAAAAATGTGAACTACAGTCGTTGTTGGGCAGTCTCCTTTACATTTCAAAGTGTGTCCATTCATCTAGACCATTTCTTAACAGAATGCTCGACTTGCTTAGGGCCTCGCACAAGCATGAATTAGTCACACTCAATGTTGACTTCAAAAGGGACTTGAATTGGTTTTGCGAATTCCTGGCAGTCTTCAATGGCTCTGCCTTCTTTAAGCATGACCCCATTCAGGGCGAGATCGAGGTAGACGCTTCTTTGGAGGGCTTAGGGGCTATTTACAACAACCAAGTGTATGCTGTCCCCCTTCCCAAAGGGTACATGAATATGGATATAGCTCAGTTAGAAATGCTCAACATACTCCTGGCCCTAAGGTTTTGGGCGTCCCAATGGGCCACCAAAACCATCTTGGTCCATTGTGATAATGAAGCAGTGGTCACAATTCTTAAATCTGGCAAAACAAAAGACCCAACCCTGGCTGCCATATGTCGCAATATTAGCATGGAGACAGCCAAGGCTGATATCAGACTAAACAAAGTACACATACCAGGCAAGCTTAATGTCCTAGCAGATTCCCTATCCAGATTTCACACATCTCAAGCTTACAGAGACAAGGTCCACCAGTGGCTCCCCCGGGCTACCTGGTTATTCCCCCCTTGCCATAGCTTGCTTATTAACTGGCAAATTTGATTTTATTCTGCAGGTCACCAGCCTCACTTCCAGAAAGTACTTGCATCAGCTTCACGTCGCCTGGGTGGGGCCTTCAGGAAATCTACGTCAAAGGCTTACTCTCAAATGTTTAGAACCTTCATTGCATTTTGCATATTCTTCACAATTGATATTCATCACCTTAACACAGACCACAGCCTGGCTTTTCTTGAGTTTCTGGTCTTCAATCAGCTGTCCCAGGCTAGTATAAACAATTATCTTTCTGCAATAAAAACCATGCTTCAGTTATATGGTCTTCCATCTTTAGCTTTCAGAGACCACAGAATATCCTACTTTACCAAAGCCTTAAAGCTGCAGGCCCCTCTGCGAGTATCCCTCAAATCTATAATTGACATTCCCTTGCTTCATGATATAGTCACTGCCTGCAACTCCATGTATATGGGTCAGATTTATGAGGCTTGCTTCCTCACTTCCTTCTTCACATTTCTAAGGATTTCTAATTTAGTTCCCCACACCCTTTCGTCCTTCAATCCTCTGGAACAGCTTGCCAGGGCCAACATTTTCTTTGGTCCCCCTGGGGCCCACATCCTAGTTAAATGGACTAAGACTCTCCAATCTCGCAATGCAGTCAAAATTCTAAAAATTCCCTCACTAGGTCGCTCACCACTGTGCCCAGTTACTGCCCTGAAAGTCATCCTGGCCATTACCCCTGGTTCCACCAATTCTCCTCTCTTCCAAGTTAAGAAGAATGGCAAATGGTACCCACTCACCGATTCCAGGTTGAGGAAAAACTTGTCCATTATTCTGGCCAGGTTGGGCATGGCCAAGTCCAACATCACCTTTCACTCTTTCTGATGTTCAGGTGCCACCCTGGCCTTCAACTCCAGTGTCCCCTTGCAAGACATCCAAGGCCATGGCACCTGGACGTCGGACTGTGTCTGGTCCTACATCACACAAGACCACAATGCCTCTCAGGTAGTAGCCCATACCTTTGCCTCTCTACTGAGGTCCTAGGTTCTAACTACTTCTACTTGGTGGTTTGGGCTCTTTATCTCAAGATTAAAAATCAAAATATACATAGTTTGTAACTAATCTGTAATTCACTTGTACTTGTCACTTCAAATACTAGTGAAAACTTCAAATATTAAACCTGATGTAAATCACAGAATTTAGTCAGCTTTAACTGGTACACAGGAACTACCTGTAGTATTGTAATTTAATTTAGGGTCACCTTAACTCTCATGGTGACCTCATTTTACTCAGAATTCAGTTACCTTGAGCTTGTACACAGGCCGTGCCTGTACCATAACATTTAAGTTAGGGTTACCTCAAACCTTATGGTGACCTCATCTTATTTTACACTAAGGCCATCTTAAACTCATTGCGTAACTTAAATATTGTATAGCCATGTAAAAGTTTGTATCTGACATGTGTAAATTATTGTATCCACCTGTTAAGGTGGCCTTAGTTTATGATCAAATCCAATCTCAGTTAAAGTCTGTATGTAAATACTACTAGTACTATTAGAACCTAACATAGAATAAACTAATTTTATTCCCATCTTGGGTGTGTTATTTGTAAATATCATCTCATCTTCGGAGGGGGGCACTGTTATATAACTGTTAAAAACTGTTAAAACGACCTGGTGAAGAACATGCCATTATTTTACCTTAAGTCCTGACAACTTACATTTAAATTTCTCTCTACATTACAAATACTGCCTTTTACAACCAAAGCCAAACACTGTCTTAGCAGAGTTGCTATTTTTTAAACATAAAATCACAGATGTGCTTTTTCAGTTGGACACATGATATTCTTGTACGCTACAAGGTCTCTTAACACCAGTACACTAGCTATGTCTCTAATTCCTGGAACTAAGCCAATATCAAAACACATTTTTAACACTTTACTGTATGGGAAATCTGATGAAAAGTCAGCACAAATATGAAACCCTTGTTTTTTATTCAGCCCACTGTGATACACATAATCTACATTACTCTTCAGATGTTTCTCGAAATCCTTCAAGGAATTACCTCTGTAGCATATGAAGACCACAAGACCAACCTTTGTTTTACAACTGGTGTGCAAACTCATTCCAACAACATTTTCAGAATTCTGTGAATGACTGGCAAAGCCAACAATTTTCTGGCTATACACTAAGTGGTTTATGTTATAGTCAGTCACTTTATGAGGCTGGTACTTCAGATATATGTAATTGCCCAATAACTCTCTGTTGTCCCTCATGACATGCTGTAGTCCAGAGTCTTCCAGATGTTTGATCCCATCTGGGTATTCATCTGTGCCTTGACATGCATTGAACGCTCTTCTATTCAGCTCATCCCCAGTTTGAAGTGAAACCAATGACTGAAAGATTAACACATCTTTACATTTTGATAGTTTAATGAATAAACTGTTCATTAAATAATTTTTTTTAAATTTTTTGAAGGATTTATTGCAAGAAATATCTGGTTAAATGAAAATGACATTCAGTAATTCTCTGTCAATGTCTGATATTTATGCACCATAAAAGTTTTTTTTTTTTGTCAAAATGTGTTCAGTAGTAAGATAATTCAACAGGGGAGCTGGACAAATTCTGGACCAATTCGGCCCTCGGCAAATCGGCCACCTAAAAAAAGTCGGCCCTGGGCAAATCGGCCCCCTAAAAAAATCTGCCCTGGGCAAATCGGCCCCAATTTAAAACGTCTGTAATTAGAACTTATTTATAGACCTGCAGAGAGCATATGACTGGGTTGATAAAGATATTTCTTCAGGGTTATTAAACAGAATAATAAGGGGTCCTTTCCAACAGAAACTGTATGCCTTAATTGAAATGGTATGAAATTTATTTTTTATAATCAGGCTCTTATTAAAATAATGGGCGGATAAATATGCATTACAATGTTATCACCATAATACCAATTGTCTATGTGTTTGACTAAGTGCAATTAACACATGTCAAAGATGTCAAGATACTGGAATAAATCCCTTTGTAACCTATGTGCAACAAAACTTTTTTATGTTAGAATTATGAAAAGTACAAGTACATTGTCTGCACAGCCTCGGCTGATGGGATTATAACTTTAGTGATCTTTGGTATTAAAAGCTGGACATTAAAAGCTGATTGTTCCTTTTGATGTACATGCAGAGGATTTTTTCATCTCCCCCAGTGGGCATCAAAGAGAACAATGAGAGAACTCTTATTATTATTATTAATATTATATTTTAAATAGTTAATATTTTGTCTATTGTAGATACATAAAACTCACAAGTAAATATCACTAGTAAATACCATTGATCAGCAGTTAAAATGACCGCAATATTCTTATTTCTGGTCAGATCTTAAAAAATATTCACCACATATGTTCAGTATAATGAAGGCTTGCATAGCAAATTTGATCTCTTTGTATCGACTGGATGTGTACTGGCCTTCACGTCTCTTGTATTTGAGAGAAATTATGATATTTTCCTGCAAGTATAATGTTAGAAAAAGAATATTATCATCAAAACTTAACATGTCCGGAAAATGGCATGTTGACGAATCATAGACAAATAGCCCTATAGATATAGATAAAAAAGTGTACATATGATTTATGCATTTTTTTCACAATTTCACAGCACCCAAGATATGGGGGCTACAGTTTGGGATACGACAGTTCTTCAAAATGAGAATAGATTTATTCCTTACAAGTATTATAACATACAAACACATACCACAGGACACAGCGTAGACAACACATCAGATTGCTATTCATGGTATTCAAAGTAATAACATTTTTCTTTTAAAACTTTAGTCTGTATTTGTAGATACAGACTACAGATTGTCCAAGGCAAGCGGCGATGGCTGTGATGTCTTTTTATATGTAAAAAATAGGTTCGGTGTTCGGTAGGACCGTAACGGACGCGTAAATTTTAACAACATTTACAATTGATGGAAATTACCAAATAATCTGGGCTTTTAGTCGTACTTTTTCTATCATTACTGCTTTCCATGATATACCTTTAGTTATTTATCCTTTTTATATTGTTTTGAATGCTTTTAACTGCACAACAGTTGTCCTAGTTCATATTGCGGGTATCATCGCCCACTACCGGGAGTTACTCGGTGCTGTTTGGTTGTGTTTTATATTTTTTGAATATTCTGCTAGTGGATATTACGGGCATTACTGTCCTTTACCGGGATTTACTCAGTCATTTTTGGTTGTGGTTTGTACTTTTTTGTCCTTAATGTTGTTGCTGTCAATTTTTGCATGTTTCCATTTCGTCTGTGGTTTGTAATTCCTTATGATGCGGACTGTTACACTCCTTCTTTGTATTGTTGGCCTCTCTGTACATTACCATAAGAGTCAAAACAGAATTCAGACTAGGTGCGATGTCGGCCTGCATGGACGTAAATATGATGGACCCACTACCAAATCCATTTTGTTCATTTATGTCAGGACACACAGAGTCACTTTTTGTGAAAAGGCATCTTTCAGGCAGCTTGCTCTGGTTCTATTGTCGGGTGATGTCGCTCTAAATCCTGGGCCATTGAAGTTTGGGTTTGCTAACTGCCGGTCCATTAGGAATAAAGGTCCAATTCTCTGTGATGAAATCCAAACTGGAAATTTTGATGTTTTTGGTCTCACCGAGACCCATATTAAAGCTCTAGACACACCCTCATTTTTAAATGAGTTAACGCCTGTAGATTTTTTCCTTGTTCACACCAATAGAGAAAACAAACGTGGTGGCGGTGTTGGCTTTTTTATTAAATCTGCTCTTGATTTTAAAACCATTCATTCCCCTGAGTTCTCCTCCTTTGAAAATCACACCGTCTGTCTCACTCTTGATGGGCGTCGCTTGTTTCTTGGGGTCATTTACCGGCCCCCTGCCTCATCTGTAGTAAAATTTTTTGAAGATTTTCTGTCATATGTGGGGTTTTTGTCTTCCTTATCCCCCTCCTTTGTCATTTGTGGTGATTTTAATCTTCATGTTGACATTATGTCTCCAACAGTCTCTGAATTTAAATCAGTCATGGATTCTTGCTGTCTGTCCCAATACATTGATTTTCCAACTCACCTTCATGGTCATACCTTAGATTTGTTGATGGCTCCATCTGAGTTCTCTGCAATTTCTGATGTGAAAGGTTCAGGCTTCATTAGTGATCACAAAATTATCTCTTGTGTGGTTGACTTTCCATCTTTGGATACACCAATTCAGAAAGTTGTTACCTTCCGTCAGTACCATAAATTGAATATTGATAAATTCAGAAGTGACCTCCTGACTATTCCGTTTGTTAGCTCACCATCTGATGACATAGATTTATTGCATGAACAGTACATGTCTGGTTTGTCTGGCCTTCTAGATATTCATGCACCAGTGAAGACTAAACAGCTCATCAAACCAGCCTCAAGCTGGATAACTGATGAGTATAGAACTGCCAAGTGCATGAGAAGGCAGTTTGAGCGTGCCTGGAGAAGAGACAAATCCCCTGAAAATCGTTCCCGTCTTCGACGGCAGATAAACAGATGTAACCACATCCTAAATAGAAACAAGGGGTGTTTCTATCGTGATCTAGTCAGTGAAAATTGCGGTGATAGCAAGAGGTTATGGCATGCACTAAACAGAACATTGAGTCAGTCAAATTCTACTGTCCTCCCATCCTTTGATGATGAAAAAGCTTTAGCTGACAGATTTGGTTCGTTTTTCATTGATAAAATTAAAAAGATTCGAGACACCTTTAAATACACCCGATCTCAGGTTCTTCATCCAGACAAGGAGCCGCCGACTTTCTGTTCCTTTCAAGCTGTCACTGAGACTGAAGTCCTTAAGTTTATCAAGGAATCCCCTTGCTCCCTTGATCCATGCCCCACTCACATTGTGAAACAATGTATTGACATTCTTCTCCCTTCATTGACTAAACTAGTTAACTTGTCCCTCAAAAACGGCATTTTCCCTAATCCTTTCAAACAGGCTATTGTCACTCCCCTCCTCAAAAAGTCCACCCTTTCAAAAGAGGATTTGAAGAGCTACCGACCAGTGTCCGGTCTTAGCTTCTTGTCAAAATTGGTCGAGCGAATTGTGGCTGCCCAAATTAGATCTCATATGGATTCTCATGATCTTGGTAATACTTTCCAGTCAGCCTACAAGGTGGGGCACTCGACAGAAACTGCCTTGTTGTGCATCAAAAATGAGATTCACTTATCTCTGTCCAAGGGCATGCCTACAGCACTAGTGCTACTCGACCTGTCTGCGGCATTTGATACTATCGATCATGACACACTCCTATCCTGTCTGTCGTCTAGATTTGGTTTTGCTGGATCGGCATTAAAATGGTTTAGATCCTATCTCCAGGATCGTTTTCAGTCAGTCAAGATTGGTTCTAGTCTTTCGAATCTGTTCAAATTGAAGTTTGGAGTCCCCCAAGGTTCTGTCTTAGGTCCCCTTCTGTTTTCCCTCTACACAACACCTCTTGGTCAAGTCATCAGAAAATATACCGGAGTCCGTTACCACTTCTATGCGGACGACACTCAGTTGTTCATTCACTTATCCCCTGATGATAGTCTCAAGTCTTTTGACCGTCTTAAATCATGTTTGAATGATATTCAGGTCTGGATGTCTGAAAACAAACTCAAGCTAAATCCTGATAAAACAGAATTCATAGTCTTCGGTGCCAAAGACAGACACAAATGGCTCAGTGACTCACTACCTGTCAATATCCTGGGTAATTGCCTCTCTCCCACAGATGTTGTACGCAATCTGGGTGTTCTGTTTGATGCAAAGTTTTGTTTCACCAATCACGTAAATTCTGTTATCAAATCCTGCTTTATCAGCCTCAGGGACCTTCATCGTATCAGGAGGTTTCTTTCTGTGGATACATCAGTGGTGATTGCAAATGCTCTGGTCAGTAGTCGTTTGGATTATTGCAACTCTCTTTTTCGCAGTTTGTCATCCCGAAATACTACAAGGCTCCAATATGTTCAAAATGCGCTTGCACGGTTTGTCACTGGTGCTTCAAAGTACACTCACATTACATCCACCCTTAGGACACTCCATTGGCTACCCGTTAGACAACGTATTATCTTCAAAACCCTAGTTTTGGTCTATAAGTACCTCACCACTGGCCAGCCTAAGTATTTTGCACCATATCTCCCCTTGTACAAATCTGCCGTGAATACAAGACGTTCCAATCCCAAAAATTTGTTCCTTCTGGTTCCCTCTTACGGTCCTTCCATCCATAAATCAAAGGTCCATTTTAACAATAGTTTCTCATATGATGCCCCTAAGTTATGGAATGATCTTCCATATGATATACGCAGTGCTCCAAATCTCTCCAGTTTCAAAAGTCGACTCAAAACCTACCTATTTCAGAAATCATTCCCACCATAGCTTCTTACTACCGAACACCGGACCGCCTCCCTGGCAACGACTCGGAACATGTCTAATGTCTCATGATTTATGCCTTACGGATTGGATGGTGTGCCTTAGAATCCGTTGATACGGAGATTAAGCACCTGGACAACTGATTGATTGATTGATTGTATTTACAATCGTAATGTATCTCATCTTTGTATCTCATTATCAGCTCCATACATATAAAACAAAAAAAAACAGCAAAAAAGTTGCATGTTCGATTTTAGTGTATAGTAATCAGAGGCTGCATTCACAAAAGGTCTTAACCAAATCCTATTGGGGTGTTCCACTAGAGCCAACCCTATAACCGACTCTAGGGTCAGTTGCAAAAGTCAGGGATTGGGGACGCAAATCCAGAAAAATGACATAGTACATCCTGGCTTATCTGGATCAAGATCTTAACCTGACTTGGGATCGGGATGATTTTCTCCATGACAAGACGGGAAACTACCAGGACAAGCTGTAAACCATTAACAGACAAGCCATATCAAGCCCCAACAAGTCATACTGACGAACAGACAGGACTGGAACATTTTCTCGACTCATCCCGACTGGACTGATTAATTTCTGAAGTTGGGATTGAGAGTCAGGATCAAACCAACATTATATAAACCCCTTCTGGCTGCTGTAAATCATCATTTGTCACTACAAAGATGCCAGCTACACATCAGAGGGACTTCCTACAGAAGCTTAGGGTACTTTTGTTTTTATTGCATTCAATATTTTAATTCTCATCATGCTTTGCAGACAGGAAATGAGACATTGGAAACCAGGAGCAGAACCTTCCCTACACCCAGCACCACAGCCAACCTCCTGACAATAACACCGAGACATCTGGCAACAGGAGAGAACTGCCTTGCAGTATCACTGGCTGGTTGGCCAAACCACCATCTGTAAATGCGTCCCCTAGGTCTGCCAAGATATCATTGCTGAATCCCAGGACAAATATTTGTGCTGCCCTACTGACTCTAAAAGCTGGGAAAAGGTAGAAGAGAAGTTCAGAATCAGGTGTAATTGTCCCCCATGCTGTAGGGGCAATAGACAGGAAGCATATAGCCATGACGAAATCTGGGAATGACTATTACAAACTGGGAATGATTATTACAACTTCTTTTCCTTGGTGCTGCTAGCCCTGGTTGATACAGAATACAGATTCCTCTAGGTCAATGTGGGATCAAATGGCTCTTCAACATACGCTCAGATTTTTAACAGAAGGAATTTGAGGGAGACAATCGAGGATGTCACCTTGGGACTTCCACCACCTGAACAACGGGGGGGGGGGGGGGAGGCCTTTGCTCTGATGCCATGGATGGTGAAACCCTGCATCAGACGACAACTCACAATGGAGGATTGAATAGCCAAATACCTGATCTCCAGAGGTAGAAGGGTGGTGGAGAATGCATTTGGAATATTAGTGAGCAGATTCAGGGTACTACTGGGCACCATGGAGCAAAGGCCAAAGGTTATCAGAGACATTGCTTTTACATGTGTGATGTTGCACAACAGACCAAGGACACACCAGAGCGGAGTAGACAGGGCTCAAAACCAAAATAAATGATCTAGCAGCCTTACAAAATGAACAGGTGGTGTATGTGCCAGATGCCAACTACAAGAATTCTTCGAGGGAGGACAAACGTCAGCAAGATTTACTAAAAGATTACTTCAATCACTTTGGGGCATTGGCTGTTCAGGACAGTATCAAAAATGTATGCACCAAATAGCCTGGGGACAGAAGAAGCTGGCATCTATCAATCCTTTTCAGGACTACCCAATTATTCCAAGAACCTTTATTTAATCTTTTGTTGCTCATATTTCCAACAAATTTCCTATCCTATCTATGTCAAATCTCCTTAAAAGTCTAAGTGTTTTCATTTTTTGGAGTGGGCCAAAGTTTCATTTGTTTTGCCCCATTTTAGTGTGAAAGTAAGTGGTCTTGAAGGCCCAGGTTGCTGCTCATCAACAACTATGAAGGAAGTTGGCTGCCCTCTGGGTTGCTACTGCCCTTTGGTTTCCACTTGGCTCTGTTGAGGTGGTTGGGTGACCTGGCTTGCTAGCATCTGAGTCTCTGGGGTGGCTAAGTTGTATTCGCTTGCAGCTGGAGCTGGTTGCTGTGACTCAGTCTGTGGCAAAAATGTTGAAGCTGCACTTCAGCTCTTAGAAAGTGTCTGTTGCTGGGGCTGATGGCTCCTTTCCTCTGCACTACTCTGAAAGTCTCTATCCTCTAAGGTCTCCATCTCAGATGCCAGGTAGTTGCACAAGGCTGTTCTGCTGGTCTCCTGCCTTGGCCCAAGAAATTATGAGCATGGTTTTCATCTGTGCAAACTGGTCCATGACCTGCTGGTTGACCAAAGAACACTGGGAAACTGCACTAGGCTTGTAACTGAAGGCTGTATTGTGGTGTTTGATTGCGTGCTGGTCTCCATACTCTCCATGTAAGATGAACCTCTGGAGATGTTGTGTGCTGAGGCAGAGGATGCACTGACTCCTTGGACTTGAAGGCTGGAGATTCGCTGAGTCCCTTTCATCTGATATGCATCTTCAAAAAGTTAAATTTATCCTGAATTCAGTTCTGCCTCTCTGTCATTTCTTTTGAAGCCTGGCCAGACTAGGACTGCTTGTGTTTGCCATATCAAGTCCTTTCGGGTTCAAACCAAGTCTTGCACACTATGACACACATCTTGCAGCTGTTGGTGAACCTCTGTCAAAGGCATTATTTCCTGGCCTTGCCCTAAAAATGTTCATTGGTTCCTTCACAAAGTCCGCAATAGCCTTCTCATCTGAGTCCATTGAGTAGATGTTTGTCATGTGTCCCTTCTTGTACCTTGAGTGCAATTGAAATGTGCCCGTCTCTCTTCCACCTTCTGTATCCATTTCTGTGTCACTTTTGTCTGACTCCTCTGTTGAGTGTATAGTTTCCACCCTCCTGAGTTTTTCCCTCCGTTTCTGTTCCTCTTCCTCCTTTTCTCTTGTCTCCCTCTCCTCCCTCCCCCTCTGTATATCAGCAGCTGTATCCCCAACTCAAACTCTGTAGGTGTATCTGTGGAGACTTCTATCTTCCTGACTCTTCTGCCCTTTTCAAGACCCATTTTGCTTTGTAAAAGCTGCATTTGTAAAAAAAAAAAATCTTAACCACAAGTCAGCCCAACTTGTATCTCAACAATAAACCCTAGTTAATTTGTAAAAAAACAAAAGCCTTATCTTAAACACTGTCAGAAGTAATCCATCAGATGCCAGATTCCAAATGATGTATTGCTCAAACCAACTCACCTTATATAGTCATAGATTTCATAGCTGACAAGCTGTTGGTTGGTAAATGGAGCTGGATTGTCCTACACAGTTCCTGGCTTGTCTGTTGATGTAACTGCCTTGACGTTTTCTTATTACGGCTTGGCATGATGTGTTCCCTGCTTGTCCTACTAAACTGTTACTGATTCTATGGTTGATGACTTGGGGAGTGTCCAAGTCAGGTCAGTAATGTTTATGATAGGCTGGTTTTCTTTCAAGTATGGTTGGTCGGTGTGTACAGCCTGTCGGGAGGTGGTGTTCAGGTACTTAACCAAGACAGGCTAGGAAGTTCTTCCAGACAAGATCGTTATAGTATTGGACAAGACAGGAAGTGTGTCGAACATGCTGTAGAGACCCAAGACAGGATGGTTACCAGGTGGGGTGAGTCTGGATACAGAGTCGTGGAGGGTCAGTGAAAATTCAAACATGTTTTGATATTTTGCCGATTCACCGCAACAAACCAGGAAACTACAACTGATCATAACCATGTAAACATTGCTCCCGACCCTCAAAAAATCCAAAGTTGCAGACAAGTCCGCTCCAGTGGAACACCCCCATGAGGCTTAAGGTGGCTATATTTGTATACAGAAGTTAAGCCTACAAATTAGCTTAACCCTTTTGTGACTAAGACCCCAGGTATATTACACCACTTCAAACTTCATTGTTGTGTTGTGTTTTACAGGTTACAACTTAAACTAAAGGATTAACAAAACACACCGACTTAACTGCTTAGGTTCACCTCTCTACGAAAAAAGATGGTACTGTAACAGTATGTATTTTTCCATACTTGAATCGATATTATATTTCTCATTTTATTGATTGCATATGCTGGTTCCTCAGATTTAATTATTATATACTTGAACCATATATGCCTTTATACCTTCATTAAATGCTTTTTTTTCTTTTTGTTTTTGATACCTTGTATTATTCTTGCAGAAAAAAACATGTGCTAAAAGAAATCAATACAAACTTGTCGTAGGCAAAAAGTTATTATGCTTGCTATTTACATCACGCTGAAGTATATCTGAGGTCCTGACCAATTTTTCAAGTAGACTGTACTGAAATGGATAGACCCACACGCCTGACAGAATATCTTGAATTGATGGGAATCGTCGTTTGATATCAAAAGTACAGATTTTCCCTAGAAATACAAAAACATTGAAATTTTCTTTACAAAATGCCGTTCCAGGCCTAAATATGTGCAAACAGAAAGTGTTTATTGCACACCTGGACAAAAGACTTGGACACCAGAAGTGGTTAAAATGACCCTCTCTCAATTTCTGAAAGAAGCAATTTAAGGGTATATGGTGAGAGCAACTGCCTTTACGACACGTCTTTCCTCTTTCTGTGACTATGTTTAAATCACGTGAATGGGTGAGTCATTAAAAGTAATCCAGGAAATGATTTCCCTTGTCACATCACCTCACTGTTCATAGATAATATCTCAAATTACAATGCATTCCTTGAGATGTCAAAGTGTTGTCATGTATGAGGTCTTATGTGAGTGATGTCTGTCTACTATAATCATCGTAAATATGGAGTTCACATATATTAATGGACCTGTCACCGTTTCGTCAAACAGACTCCTCAGATGCATGGATGGTGGATTGATGGAATATGGCATATAGTGGGGGTTTATGTGGTGGATTTATTGGGATTGGGTTTGTACACAGAATGATTTTCAAGGCAGTTATTCTTCACCCTAAGTACAATTGGTGGGTACTTTCCACTCTGCTTTGGTGTAGACCACGCTTATGAAAACAGTTGTCAGGGGTCATGCATGAATTCTGATTATGTTAGAACAGCTCTGTCCGGATGCCTGTGACCTGGTTTCCTGGGCTTTACACCTCATCCTCTGGGATGGCAATGAACATAGTGTAAAAAACATATCTACTTCCTACCGAATATATACAAAAAATAATAAGAAAATAAACTTTGTTTTTATTTAAAACTTTTGGAATTAACCAAACTACTCAGTCCGAAACCTCTAATTTATCTGAAAGCCCCTCTCTTGTGCCTCAAGGAACTGTGTACTTCTGAAATCCTCAAACCAATGCAGTCCCCCAGCTTTCGTCCAGGGATACAATAATGCAATCAAAGGTTCTGGATATGTAAAGCTTATCTTTCCAACATAGTACAACTTATGGAAAAGGGGATATTTTACATAGAGAAAAATTTCTCTACATTGCTCCATCTCTTTTTATTTGCAAGATAAGGTCGATTTTTTAATCCGGAAAAACATTGGACAATTTGCTTGAATGAATGGAACTCAGAACTTAACTCAGAAACGGTGGTGACTACTACTTCTAAATACTCCATACAGTTTGCGGGATTTAAAAGCAGGATATTTTATTCTAAAAGATAGAGCAATTTTCAACTTATTTGTGAACCTGTAAGGCATTCAATAGTTTTTGGACTCATTTTCATTTTCTCAATAATGCTAATACTCATTATGACAAATTTTGATAATTTTAATGCTGGACAGACTTTTGTGTCTTTAGTATATTTTTCGAAGAGTAATTAAGAATATATTTTACAACTCCAAAATTGCTGCCTGGTAGCACTGGTTTTTTGTGCACATTATTTTAAATTCCTAAAACCTTCAAACTAATTTTGTCTTTTGATAATCTAAAGTATATTTTTTTTAATCTTTCAAAGCAGTGAAGTTTTTTTATTAACAATAATAAAAGATTTGACTCCTATCACAAGCATAAACACTGATAAAATATTTTAAATAGAAATTCATGTACCAAATTCTAGAAAATGTCCTTGGTTCAAATGCTTTTCCTTCATTCGTGCAGCCTGGGAAAGAACTGTCGTGTCACTATCTACAACTGACAGCACTAGAAAAGCAACCTGAAACAACATAGTTATATATTTTGGTTTCATCTTTCATAACAATAAATCAGCGGACTTAAATGAATTTACGTTCCCAGAAATATAGCCCTTTTACAAACTAGATACTGCATCTCAACACTGTAAAAAATATCTGCTCAATGGGCAGAGAAGACGCACACGTGAATTCCTAGATATGTCGATATCTTTTAACCCTAAATTAGATATCACAGGTAAGCTCTGACATCACTAGAAGATTTGCAGCCTATGATTACCTACAAGTAGTTTGCAATTCTATACCTAACAATAAGGCAGGTGTATATGACTTTTTTTGGTATGAAGAGCTTGACACATGAGGCAAAAGTTAGAAGACCAAAGAACTCAATGCCAAAGCACAGGATATCAATCCTTCATGTCTTTTCAAGATCCATTGCAAATTCAAAAGGTATTCAAGATGTACTTCCATAACTACAAGTTGACATATGCCAAGATATGGGTAAACATGGTCTTGGTTTCACCTAGATTTTCACTTTTTCAATCAAACTTAAGGGGATTGGTTTGATTGAAGTTTGATTGAAAAAGTGAAAATCTAGGTGAAATGGGGGTTTAATCCCTTTTGACTTTAAGGTAGCCAAAACTTCTTTAATATGAAAAGTTTAAGAGAGATGAAGTTTTATCAGAAAATTTTTGTTTTTGAGTAATTGCATACATAAGGAATAAGTTATTACACACATAAGGAAATTTCTACAGTGGCTGCAGTAACCTGATGCACCAGAATTCATTTTAGCTAGTGGCTTTTGTCAGGGAATATAACAATATGACAGTACTTAGAATAAATAACATGTAAAAAAGGGTCTACTAGTTGATACTAGCTCTACAACTGAAACAATTGATAAAAACCCTGCAAGTGAAATACCTATGGGCAGGAATACTAACAGTTTGAAAAGTTCTAACTGATTCAAACCCACAAAACCGATGTGTTGCTCAGTTGTTAACTGAAGAATCATTCAACCAACAGGAATTATATAATATGCTCTGTTCTTATAACATTAAATAACTTCATGAATTTCATTCTTTGGACACTTTATATTCTCTTCCACATTCTTTTTCTGATAATTTATAATTGATCTGTACTGGTCTTTAATAATACAAAAAATAGTGCATGTAAATAAATTTATTTGGAATAATTAGAATTTTCAATAGCAAATATCCCATAAAAAGTAAAATAAAAATGTTGTAATAATATACATACCACATCATTGTCAATTTCCAAGACATACGCCACGGATTTGGCATCATTAAGATAGTGATGATAAAGTTCTGGTAAATAGTCTGTGCCTTCATAAACATTGTCATTGATGTTCATCACATGTTGATAATCAGCTATCCTAGCATATCGAACCACTTTATTTCCTAATTTATGAATAAGTGACATACCTGTAACTAAATGCTAACTATACAATTATAGAAAGCGTCCCAAGAATTTTTTCTATTCTGGTAAAGTAATGAGTTCCAAAACTGTACAGTGTGTCCAAGACAGCAAACTAACTAGTATGCATTCATAATGCTGCAGAAAGACTTTTAAAATAACCCACAGATGCCCCGACTAACTAATATAGAAAAATATTCATCTGTTTATCATTATGGACACTATTTGCATTTTTATCTCTAACCTTCAGAACAAAGTAAAACTATGATGACATGTCGTATACAAGTTGATTTTTTTTTAGTTGCAACATTTACACACTTTGCGCCTGCACAAGTTGTTATCTTTACATTTTTATCAGCTAGGCGATGATTTTCAATGATTTGCTTTACCATATTACAATAACCATATTACGGAGCCCAGAAAGAGACATGGGACTGTTTTGCTATTGTTTTATCTCTTTGCCTCAACTTTCAATGTTTTTAATGTTTTACATCACCCTGTTACATAGTTCATGAAGGAACAGAGAACTGTTTTGTTATTATTTTTTAAGCGCGAGCCTTGAAAGAGCTCACGCTTCTACAGATCACTTTTTTTTTGTTTCCAGACTTTCATCAGCTGTGGCACAGCATGACGAGTATTTGTCTGCTCACTCAAGTTAAGCAGCAATGGACTACGTTAGTACATGTATGGGTGACCGTCTGAGTAATAGACCAGCTGTGGGATGTTTCTGACTTGGAATTTCTGTGTGTCCCCAGATTTTCATAAAATCTAGTGCACTACTCGTGTCTCTGATGGCTTTGCGCTCGCACTGGGGGGACCAAAACACCTTTTGACCTTGTTATCTCTTCTTCCCACACCTTTTTCTTTCATTCCCACGGGTTAGAAAGTCATCCCCACAAGGTGCTATATCATTACCACAAGGTACTAAGTCGTCATAACGTGATGCTAACTTGTTAAAATGAGATACTGAGTAGTGGAAACAAGAAAATAAATTGTGGTTATTATGTGGTTATCACAAGAGAGTATTATGTGGTTAAAACAAAAGAGTAAATCCTTTATTTTCACATTTATTACCACCCCTTACTAAGTCATTATCACCTCTCAATAACACATTTACACGACTTATTAAGTTGTTCCTACCATTTCATTTTCTGTTATCACCATTTCATAACACGTTTTTACAACTTATCAATTCCGTACAGCCACTTATTAAGTCATACAGGCCACTTACTAACTCATTTTCACCACTTACTTAGTTGTTTCCACCACTTCGTTAGCCGTTTCCCATAACATATTAAGTCATTATCAAGTTAAAATGTCATTACCAAAACATATTATACTGTTCCCTCAAGTTGTTACCATATAGCTTAGTAAACCTGTGTTGACAAAAATTATTTCATTGCCTAACCTCCATTGGTGTTACAAAAATTTACCCATTTAAAGAATTCAGTATGACAGAAGAATATTCTCAATTAAAACTTTACTTTAAGTTGGCATGACTCAGTAACTCGTGGAAATTACTTAGTATCTTGTAGAAAAACAACTTACTATATTGTGGGAACAGCTTGCTATATCGTTTTAATAAGATAAAAAATAAAGGAAAACAGTTCTATGTCCTTTTCTGGGATCTGTAGGGAATGAGACAGTGAGTGGTGTTTATAGTAAGATAGTAATTCATGGGAACGACTTAGTATCTTCTAGTAACGACTTGCTAGCTTGTGGGAACGACTTGGCATCTTGTGAAAATTACTTGCTATCCGGTGTTTATGACTTGCTAACTTATGACAACAACTTGCTAACTCATGGGAATGACACAAAAATATAAGGAAACAGCTCTCTGTCCCTTCCTGGGCTCCGTACCAAGTACATAAAATCATCATAAATTTTTTGCCGCAAAAACTGGTTGACTGTGTGTGTGTGTGTGTGTGTGACTATCAGTTCCCAACACCCACCAGATTAATTTAAAGTTTGATCTTTAAGAGGACATAGTTCAAATGCAGTGAATTACAAGAGAGCATATTCAAAGAAGCATTGCGGGTAATATTATTTTTATTATCTTTAACATTTTCAATGACACTAATATTATTCACAATCCAGATTACAGTTTAAGTCAATGCTAAAACTGGCATAGGGTCACCGTAGTTAAAGGGCAATGGAAACATGCACTTAACTTAAAGTAGTTATCCAAATCGAATAACCAAATGATTTAGAAGAAAAAGTACGAAGTGGATGAAGGTACGGTGACCCTATGCCAGTGTAAACTTAACTTGGTGGATACTTAAACTGATAAATTTCAACGTAATTACTTATAAAAGTGAAGAAATAACTAAAAACACCCCCAACCAATAGGCTAGATGGAGGAAAGCTTGTTTCTAAACATGTCAGCCACCTGCTCACCACAATGAACTGAATCAGTAATATACCTCCACACACAATCCGATGTCCAGGTGCCGTGTCTCTGGATATTCTGTAGAGTCACATCATTATTGAAAGCAAATGTGGCACCTGAACTTCGGAATGAGTGGAAGGTGAAGCCAGCACCAGCCAGACCCAATCTATCAAATATAAGATTAAGGTGCCTTCTGACCCTAGCATCAGTTAGAGGAACCCAACTATCAGTCACTTTGTACTGAAAAAGAGCCTCTAGGGGTGAGGAGGAGGAGCCAGATATCTTAGGAACAGTAATCAGTTTAACATCCTTGTCATACTGCATAGTTTTAGACCATTTGACTAATACTACAATTTTACCTGACTTAAATATAACATCACTTTGGGCTAACTGCCTCAAAGGTGAAAATGAAGCCATTGAATGGGGAACCAAGTTAGACATTCTAAGAAATGAGAAGAATGCCAACAAGTACAGGGCTTGAAAACTTGGCCCATATACGTAAAGTTACACTGCTCAACCACTTTAAGCAACAAAAGAATATCAATGATTTTCTTCAGTTTCACATTCATTCAGACCAAAAATATTAAAATTTGCCCTAATGGCTAAGTGATAATTTGCCATAAGGGAGGGCTTGACCCTGTAGTGACTTAAACATTCCAGAAAACACAGAAGGTTAAATACAGTCACCTGAAATATGTCCCATTCCATAAAAATGACAAATGCCAGGAAGGTCTTGAAGAGAGTAGCATACGCCCTCTTTGTGGACTTACAGAAAGCATTGCAGATTCTGGATGTGGCAAGGGCTGTAATGCCCCTGTTCCACTAAAGGATTAAGCCCCGATTTTGTCGGCGACCCTTAATCATGGACAGTCGGTGGAAAAAAAGATAAAATGGGTGGGAATACTGAATCAGTATTGAAGTCTAGGATTAAGTACAGATCGTCCTTAGGAAGCCCCAGGACGCCTCAGGCGGCCCCAGACAGTCCCTAACTGGTCTGGGACTAAGAACTGACTAAGCCAGTTTTCTGGTCGGTTTCAACCACGATCCTGTCGTACACATACCGACTGGGTCCCAGGACGCCTCAGGCCTCCTGGGACTAAGAGCCGACTAACCCACGATTAACTCCCGGCGTCCTCAGGCCTCCTCAGTCTTCCCCAGACCAGGATCGCCGATTCTTGTTTTGAAGAAAAGCTGGATTTTCTGGGTATATATATATATAAAATTCGTAATCTAATCACCATTGCTTTTCTAGGAACACAGCAGGATGCCACCTTTTAATGGAAGACAGATTCAACAAGAACTTAGGGCTTTTTTGGTTTTTATTCAGTTACAAATAATCATGTATTTCCTATTCCTACCTCGACTACAGCAACCACCACCACCACCACCAGCCATACAGAGACCTAGAAGAAGGTACAACATGTGGGTCAGGCCATGGCTACTACAGAGAGAGGAGAGAGGGGCCTACCACAACATTATGGCTGATCTGTATGCAACAGACATTCCAGGATTCACCAATTACATGAGGATGACCCCAGAATTCTTTGCAATGATAAAGACCAGACTGGAACCACGTCTAGCCAGGCAGGCCACCAACTACAGAGCTCCAATAAGTGTTCGGGAGAAGTTAGCCCTCACCATCAGATATCTGGCCACTGAAGAGTCCTACACATCACTATCCTGTCAGTTCAGGGTTGGAAGATCCACCATTTCCAAGTTTTTACCAGAGGTCTGCAGGTCCATCCAGGATGAGTTCACCAGAGAGTACCTCAAATGTCCTACTACTCCAGATGAGTGGAAAGAACTGGAGAGGGAATTCAGGATCAGGTGGAATGTTCCTCATGCCCTGGGAGCCCTGGATGGGAAGCATGTGGCCCTGAAGAAACCCAAGAACACTGGAGCCCTGTACCACAACTACAAGGGGTTCTTTTCCATTGTGATGTTGGCCCTGGTAGATGGGCAGTACAAGTTTAGATGGGTGGATGCTGGTACAGCTGGATCTTGCTCAGATGCCCAGATATTTAATGCCTCTCAGCTGAAGAGGAGGATTGAAGATGGCAGGATAGGCTTCCCTGACCCAGCTCCTATAACCCAGGGTGGTAGAGATGTCCCCTACTTCATCCTGGCAGATGATGCGTTTGCCCTGAAGACCTGGCTCATGAAACCCTATGACAGAAGGATGTTAACAAGAGAGGAAAGGATTGCCAACTACAGAATATCAAGGGGCAGGAGAGTTGTTGAGAACGCTTTTGGCTTTGGAGTGATGAGGACCACCATTGAACTACCCCCAGAAACAGTCAGAGAAGTGGTATTCACCTGTGTGGTTCTGCACAACATACTGAGAAGCCAGTATCAAGGTCAACATGGTGGTCAGCAGCCTGGGGAGGATGATGATGATGATGATGATGTGCCTGGTGATTGTGGATTGATTGGTGGTCCTGCTGGTGGAGGCCAAGACAGAAACCCTGCTAGAGAAGCCAAAAGACAGAGGGATTACCTGAAGGACTACTTCAATAATGAGGGAGCAGTGGCCTGGCAAGATGGCAGAATATAAGTCCTGTTGCAGTAACCAGTCCTTTTCAGGACTAACTATAACAGTCCTTTTCAGGACTAACAAACAGTCCTTTTCAGGACTACCAATTATTCCAAAAACAATTAATGAGCTATGCTTGCTTCAGACAAACCCCATGCCAAACATAACTTTTACAGACAGACAAACCCCATGCCAAACATAACTTGTACATACTGACAAACAGACAAACCCCATGCCAAACATAACCTGTTCAGACGGACAAACAGACAAACCCCATGTCAAACATAACTTGTACAGACAGACAAACAGACAAACCCCATGCCAAACATAACTTGTACAGACGGACAAACAGACAAACCCCATGCCAAACATAACTTGTACAGACGGACAAACAGACAAACCCCATGCCAAACATAACTTGTACAGATGGACAAACAGACAAACCCCATGCCAAACATAACTTGTACAGACGGATAAACAGACAAACCCCATGCCAAACATAACTTGTACAGATGGACAAACAGACAAACCCCATGCCAAACATAACTTGTACAGATGGACAAACAGACAAACCCCATGCTAAACATAACTTGTACAGATGGACAAACAGACAAACCCCATGCTAAACATAACTCTCAAATCTTTAAAAACTACACCCAAAGTTTGCCTTAAATTTAGAATCAATTATACACAAATAACTGAAAGTAAGAGAGAATTTTTATGATATCTGTCAAAATATTACAAATGCCCCAATAAAATCAGTTTCCTTGCTTAAAAAATATTATAAAATATCATCACCCAAATGGATGTGTTGAGGGTGCAGTTCATGTGTTTGTGGAATCTTTTGGGGGGGGATAATTCTGTTTCCAAATTTGTGTGTCAGTTCCTTGGTTGGTGGTTATGTTTACTAGTGGGTTTGTCTGTTTTTGGGTTGGTGGCTATGAGATAGCCAAAAATCTTTATCTCTAGGGATGGTGTGAGTGTTGGACTTTTTTTTACAAAGTTAAAACAATCCCATGGATTTTAAGTTACAAATGAGCATATTATTGGCCATAATTGGAGTTCATTTATCAATATTTTTTATATGTGGCCTTCTTTTTGTTAAGTGTATTACCACGGGGTTTTTTTCTTGTGATAAGTATTTGTACTGTTGTTTTTTTTTTGTTTTGGGAGGGGAATTGGAATAACTTGCAGCTGCATAATTGTTTTGGGAAGATTTGGTGGCTCTGAAAAGGGCCTGGCAAGTCTAAGACCCGCCCTGACTGGATGGCTACTGAGGAGCCTGCTGCTGTTGAGGCGGTGCTGAAGTGGTGATAGTAAAGAGCTGCTGCTGCGGTTGCTGCTGCTGAGGCTGCTCGACGATCTGTGTTGATGTTAGATCTGGGAGCTGGCTTAATATTCCACTTAGGTTGTGTCTGCTCCCTTCGTCCTGTACAGTTCGGACTGATGTAGGGTTACCGAAGCCAATGGGACTTGGTGTACAGTACACAAAAGTGCTGCCAGCTGCTGCTTGAGTGGAACTAGACGCCTGTGGAGTGGTTGTTGGCAGTAGCCCGACCCTCTGGGACTCCGTGGTAATAATGGCTGATCTTCTGGACAGTGACTGACGTCTACGGTTGCTCTTAATACTTTCAATGTCTCTAAATATCATACCCTTTAGGTCTTCAAATTCTTCTTGGCTCATCTTTTCGGCCTCTGATGCCACGTAGTCAAAGAAGGGCTGCCTGTCTGACTTCTGCTGCAGAAAACCTGAGATCAATGTCCTCATCTGGTCAAAGTGCTCGAGAATCTTGGAGTCTGTTGAAACGGGTGTAGATGTAAGGATGGACTGACTCCTCTCCCTCAGGACACTGGACTCAAGGTGTTCTGTATCAGTAGTAGAGCCACAAGATTCGTCCTGCTTGCTGGTATTTGGACTGGCCTCAAACCCTGAACTTCTGTTGGCCCCCTTTCGTCTGATGTGGGTTTTAAGGAAACCCATCTGTTGGTAGACCCAGGACTGTCTCTTGATCATCTCCCTCGTTCGCTGGGATTTGAACCAACGTCTGACATCAAAGGGCTGGAGCTTTAGTTCTGCAGATATTTCTGCCCAGAGAGCCTCTCTTCTGTTCCTGTCATGGAATCGTGGATGTTCCTTGTCATACAGTTCTGGGTGCTGCTTTACAAATTCCACAATGGAAATTTCCTGACTGTCAGTAAAAGTTGCACACACCCTGGCTCTCTTGGCTGATGAATGGCACTCTATATCTTCTTCACACCTCTCTTCTTCTTCTACAGCTTCCTCAATAGCTTCTGGATGTTCCTCAATCTCCTCCTCCTCTCTCCTCTCAATCCCTTCCTCTGCAACTTCAATCCTTTCCTGTTCTTCACTTTCCTTCTCCCTCTCATCCATCTTTTTCCTTCCTGTCTTCCCTCCTTTCTCTTTCCTCATAATCCAGTTGACAAAATAATAAAGAAATAGTAAAATGTGTCTCCTTACTGTGAAATTTGCCTTAAGCTCAAGTATTATATAATATTTAAAAAAACTGAAAACCCCTACAAAACAGTGACACACGTCTCTCAGTAGCCAAACAGTCAGTAACAATGAGAATCTGTGCACGGTCACTTATATAGTCCCAGACCTCCTCATTGCCTCGTTTTAATTTCAGATGTGCGGAAAAGAGTCAGTTCTTAATCGGTTGTTAGTCCCAGGCCTCCTGGGGCATCCTCAGACCATCGCAGACTAAATTTGTGTTGTCCCAGGCGGCCTGAGAACACCGGCTTGGATCAGTTAGGGTCGGTTACCCTTAGTCGGGGCTTAGCCCCAGACCTTGATTTTTGGGTCCCAGGACACCGCAGACGGTGTGAGGCTTCCGGGGACTAATAGAACCAATTCACTTTCACACGCAGGAAATTCATACGCATCATATACGAGTCGGGTACTAACAACCGGCCTCCTGGGACTAAGCTAAAATATTTATATGCATGTTATTACCACACCATAATATGAAAATATATTATTAACTAATTCTATAAGGAAGAGCATATAGCATTTTCAATGGTTAAGTTTGCAGTTATAGTACCAATATTCTACTGGTGTCAAGTTGAAATGTATAAATTGCTCCAGTAATAAACGAAAGAATATACAAGAAATTGTCATTAAACGGTTAGACACAAATCACAACAAAGAGATATATAAATGTGGCGTTCTAAGTTGTATGTGGGTATAACTAGATAGCTCAGCAACATGTAATACATACTACTTGAATCATATAGTATTGCAATAAATTCAAATGTAATGTAAATATCGTTAATGGGAGATACCGTATGTTAAGTCTCATCATGGTCAAATATATTACTCTTATAGACTGAAGTAGCAAATTCATTTTGAATTTTATCAAACATATAATTGCTTTGTTGAACCATTTTAAGGAAGTTATAAAACATAAAAATTTTACTGTAAAGTAGCCAAACTTATTCCAAACAATTGAAGTTGTATAAGTGAATCTGTACTATTAGCATTTTAAAAGAATCAGAGCCCGAGTACTAACAAAGGGATGTATAGTCGTAGCACCTGTATATTTTCCTGGCACACATATAAGACTTGAATTAGTAAGATTAATGGATACCACAGCTGTAAGCTGCATGTTACAAAGAATGTTACAGTACTACAATAGCCCAATAGTAATGATTGCATTAATGACAAGGAATTTTCTATACACAACAAAATTAAAGTATATATTAATGACAGATGAGTTAAACATGTAACTTTTAAGTAAATATACACAAAATAGCATAGCCACAAGTACATAACGTAGCAACATTAATTTGTTCTTTTAATTTTTTTTCTGGTTGCTTCATTCAGTAAATTTCATGTAATTAAGGCATATTCTCCCGGTCCTTGGTGTCCCAGACATAATCCTCTCTCTCACTGACATGGATATCCAATTTTTTTTTCTTGTCAAAATTCAAAGGCACTCCACCATGTAGTGCTACCCTTGGGGGGGCTCCACCGGGATCGGTTCAGGATAGGCAATAACGACATAATGCACAGAAAAAGTCAGAATATTCCTTCACTTGATTTTATTATTATTAATTTATCCATGTCCCAACTGGTGGACAGTTATTTTACATGTCTTACACGAGAGACACCAAGAGAGTGAGTGGGTGTGTGTGTGAGAGCACAGCTCCCGTAGGCTGGTTCTGTGCACTCATCCGGCCCTTGATCACATCATTCTTTTCTCAGCCAAAAATTAAGTTAGCCTAGCCTTTCAAAGTCGCCATCGAGCCACTGCAGTTTTCTTGGGTCATAATAAAGCGTATTGCGTCAGATAAACGCTGGAAGATGGAAGACCCGTGCTTGAATCCAAAAGGCAAAGAAAAGTCCAGAAAGTAGTCCCCCCCAATGAAGACCCAGCAGATCCAGTCACCAGGGTCAATAGGAACATGGCGAAAAGCCCCACTGATGTCTACCTTAAAAATTTCACAACCTTTGCCCAATGTCAAGACTTCATTAACAATATTGTCAACAAGATGGATAACTCAATATAAAATCAACACCCAAATATTTTTCAGGAGTAACACCAGCATTTACAGATTCCCCAATGGGCCAACTTAAATCAATGATAACCCTTCTATTAAGCGAATTCGATTTTTCACGGGTCATGAAAGGACTGACATGGAGATTATCAATAGGAGGGGCTTTAAAGGGGCCCAACATAGCTTTATAATTTCTTCCTTGAGATATGTATCCACATGATCCGGATAGCTAGTGGCACTTTTATGATTAATTTTGTCCGAGGTAAGATGTATATTTCTGTCAAAATCCAAAGGAAAGCGATATTTTATGAGCAATGGCAACTGCCAGTCCCAATATTCTGTGAGGTATTTACCCCATATGTCATAATTAAGTTTTGAAGCCACAGGAATCTGTAGACCCCTGAAATTATGCCTCCTGTCAAGTCTGAGTAATTTATGCAATTGCAATATATCCTTGCACACAGAACCCTGATTTCTATCCATAACTCGGCTTCCTAACCCATAAATAGGAATAAAGCCGAAAGCAGGGCTATTCTGTCGCATACATAATGCATTACCATCAGATTTCTTTGCAATTTGCATCTTAATATCTTTAAGGGAGGTATTAAGTTCCAAAGCATATTTGTCACTGGCTGCGTTCGCAGCACTACAACAGCAACTGGCTTTTAAACGCAATTGGCTAGTCTGCTCATTCAACGGAACACCCCCTTTTTTGTCTCGACTAGAAATAGATGTTGAATTTTCATTGGCAATATGGGTCAAAGGATTTAAGTTTTTAACGCCCGGGGATTTACAACTGTTATGGCCCCTTTGCACAGGATTTGTACTCGACACACAACCAGTGAAATTGTTCTTACCTTCAAGCACCACCTTTCGACCATTTCTATCATTCACCCAGGTGTTATCCTGACACCTACTGACAGTTGGAATTTCAACATTATGATCATACAGACCAGTATTAACCTCGTCCAACAACCTTGCAAACCTATTTTCATGTACAAAGCTATTGTCAGACACTTGGCAATCATATGTATTAGGTTGCATACTATTATCATATGAAGCATATTGGTACGTAGCCTGGCCTTCCAGGCTGTCTGAATCATGATGCAAACATGAAAATATTTTTGCCATAATGCACTCTGTATTTAGAGGCCTTTCTAGTCTGGGAGACAGCCTGGAAATGTTTGCAGAGAAAGAGCTAGTTTTGTATCTCTCTCCTCACTGAGGAGGGGAATGTTGGGCCTTGATTGACAGCTCACTATCTGGCCAGAGTGGAGTAGCCCCTGCTGTGTGTGGATGCTGTGCTGATGGACTACACAAGTATATTCAGTACTTGGACACATAAAACTCCCTTTTTCATTCCAGTTAGCTCTAGTTTTATTTGTGGTTTCCATTCAAAGTTACTGTTTACAGCATAGTTGGACTTTCTCCAAACCTATGTCCCTTACAAATTAATTTTAGTTTCAGTAATTTACAAAATGGATTTGGAAATAAAATGTGCTTTATCCATGGTTAAAAAACAAGGGATGGATTTAAAGGATTTTCAAAAGAGAGTTATAAATACTTATGCATCTGGTAAAGATTGTTTTTGTGTTGCTCCAACAGGAAGTGGGAAAAGTTTAACCTTTGTATTAGCTCCATTTATTTTTGATTACAAACTGGAAACACAAAATTCAATTGCATTAATTGTTCAACCATTAGTGGCCTTGATGAAAGAGCAAGTGAAAAAGTTGGATGATATTTCCGTCCCTGCCATATATTTGGGAGATAAAGATGATGTGACATGATAAAATTATGGCCAACAATTGTAAATTTATAATTGGTGCTCCAGAATCACTTCTTCATGACAAATTTACAACTTTGCTGAGGAATTGGCGTGACAATATTTCTGTTATTTCCATTGATGAAAGCCATTGCATCAAATCCATGTAAGTATAACTTTTTAAATTAATAATTTTGAAACTAATAATTTCTGCTTTCACAGGTTATGTGGTTCATATCTTGTAATGAATGACTGATTTTATGACTTAAATCCGATAATATGCATCTGTCTACATTTCTCATTTTCATGAATTTTTAATCCATATGTAATTACTGCATCAAGATGAATGGGTAAATGCATCTCCTGTTGTTTTAATGTCAATGTGAAATTATGCTAATCTAAGATGGAAATTTTAAAATTTGCCGGTACTCTGTTTATTTTGCTGTTATTGTGTTGCCACCATAACTCAAATTTAAAAGGTCTTGGGGAGAAACAGGAGATGGAGAAAAGCGCTCACTTTGAAAGTTCTCAGGAAAAAAGCCCTCAGGAGGAAATCCTTTGAAAAATCCCTAGTGTTGTGAACGATAAACCGGTATGCAGATTTTTGTTCGTTTGTGGCAGAAATAACGAAATGCGCAAAGAATATTTGGGAACCGGTTATTGAAAACGTCCTCATTTTAGGCTTTCTAATGGCTGATACTTTATCAAAATGACAAAAAATATACATAATTTGTGAAATATGTCACATTTTTACTTTATATTGAGCAAAAATCATATTTACGTACCTATATATTTCTCGCGAAAGCCATTTCCAGTTTTAAGTTCTGCCTCATGTACGGCGTGCGAATAATTTTACTGCACACTAGCAAGCATACGAAATACCGGATTTCATTCATTTCAAAGCCCCGATAACCGGTTTTGATTTCTGGAAATGGTCCCACCATTAAAAATCCCCCTTTTCATAGTTTTGCAGCCAGTGGAGGAAAGCCCTCACACTATTTAGAGTTTGTGGATAAAAGCCCTCATTTCCCCAAGAAGCCCTTACATTTACCCTGGAATAAGTTTGGTTTAAATTTTAGTTTCAGTTATTTCAGTTGGCATTCACATGTTAAGTATGACCAATGACATTACAGCTTTTGATTAGTTAGGGTTTTTCTCCTCGATTCATGTGTTGTTGTGTCCATGAAACTGTAATTATAAAAATTGTAACAAAATAATATTATTGTATCACTTTTGATAGGGGCCATGCACGAAAGAGAGAAGACAGGCCTTTCAGAGTTGACTATGGTGATCTAGGGATGCTACGATCTATTTTGCCAGGTAATAACAGTAAGACATTATATTTTTAAATAGTCATATGATATAAAAACTATATGAATATGAGAGGACTACAGAATCCATGACCGACTTGCAAGCTTTAGAATGAGTTGTGAACCATTATGAGGAATGGCGAATTCGATAAATATGTGACAGTTTTGAAATGTTTGAAATTGCTATAGAAATTTGTTTGTTTGATATTAAATTTCTCTGTACAGCAGACTATTTCTATTGTATTTTTAGGCAGGTTGTGTGTAACCAACCCGCCTATTAGATTGATGTGTCCGACGTCCGTCTGTTCATCCACATTTTTCATTTCCGGACTCTAACTCGAAAACGGTTTGTCCAATTGAAATCAAACTTGACAGGGAGATAGATCACCGTCATAGCTAGGTTCCTTTTGAAATTGGTGTAATTCCATCTGTTTGTTTGTCCGTTTTTGTCTGTTTGTCTTTCCATCCATCTGTCCGTCCACATTTTTATTTCTGGACTCTAACTCAAAAACCGTTTGTCCAATCAAATTCAAACTTGACAGGGAGATAGATCACCATCTTAGCTAGGTTCCTTTCAAAATTTGTGTAATTCCGTCTGTTCATTTGTCCGTTTTTTGTCCATCTGTCTGTCCATCCACATTTTTTGTTTCCGGACTCTAACTCGAAAATGGTTTGTCCAATTGAATTCAAACTTGACAGGGAGATAGATCACCATCATAGCTAGGTTCCTTTCGAAATTGGTGTAATTCGGTCTGTTCGTTTATAGCATAGATACAATTATATAACCTAGAATACAAGTTTTAAGTTTCTTAGCACGTCTAACACATTCACCTTAACTGGGTAACCTAACATTTCTTTCCTTGTTTCTAAATGTAATTACAGCAGTCGCTAACCTTGTTGCTGCCTGCACAACCCGCCTTTTGGGGCATCTTTGACCCTCTTGTTACTATTTGTGCATTAAAAACTGTTTTAATGTACAGATTACAAATGCAATGTGACTTTTGTCTTAACTTTTTAGGTGTACCAGTGGTCACATTGACAGCAACTGCAACATATGACATAAGAGAAACAATTATCAGTGAGATGTCTATGGTGGACTGTGAATTTGTTGTTACTGACTGCAACGAGATAAATATTAAATACTCTGTTTTGACAGTTACAAATGATATTGAAGTGAATTTTACTTGGCTTGTGGAGGAACTAAAAAGCAAGGGAGTTGAAACGCAAAGGGTGATAATATTCTGCCACTCAAGGAAACAGTGCTCTGACCTGTACAGCTTCTTTAGAAATAGTCTTGGATCCGACAGTTACAAAACATGTCAACACATTGCAACAGATGAAGGTAACTGTTTGTTTGGGATGTATCATTTGACAAAACTTGAAAAGCAAAAGCTTGAAATAGAATCATCATTCCGAAATCCAAGGGGAATAATACGGGTCTTATTCTGCACTTCATCTTTTGGTATGGGGGTTGATGTCAAAGGTTGTTCTTTGTGCATACATTTTGGACCCCCTGCCACATTGGATGCCAACTGGTAGAATAGGTAGAGAAGGGGAACCCAGTCATGCCATAATGCTTAAGTATAAAGGTTGTTACAAAGGTCTGAAGGTGGATGAGGACATGAAAGCCTTTTGTGAAACAACATCTTGTAGGCGTGATCTTCTCGTGGGTGTTATAGAAAATGAAACAGTGCCACAACAAATAAAGCATACATGTTGTGATAATTGCTCAAAATCTTGTACCTGCCTCTGTCAGTGTCAGTGTGATAAATGTACATGTGCTTCAACTTGCCCAAATCAGGGCGTCTTAAAAAGTACTGCAGAGGCACACATTGCTCATAGTAATTCAGAGTACCAGTCACAGAGTCAAGGTTTAAAGAAGCTGGTCTATACTATCACTGAAGCTTAAAGGGATATATTTAAATCAAGACTTTTGGACTACAGACAGAGCTTGTTGAATGATGAGGAAAAACAGCAAGTTCTGACCCACCCTGACTTTACAACTGGTTTCAGTTTATATTTGGTTACTTTACTGGTAGAAAATATGGACTACTTGGAAAGTGTTGACTCTCTCATTAGAGACTATCCTATCTTCAGCATAAGCCATGCCCAAAAAATTATGGAAATTTTACAGCAAATATCACCAGAAACTGCCGAATAAGATGAAAATGATCAGGATGGGCCATCAAACAACAAATTGAGTGACAATTCACAGACTTCAGAAGATGATTTGTCTGATGCTGATTCAACATCACATTTTATTTAAAGTGTACGTTGATTTCTCGGATGATTCAGACCTGGATTATAGTGATCTTGAAGAAATTGAGATTAATTTCTAAATAAAATATATTAAAAAGGAAATGACATGTATATTATATTTGTTAAACAAGCTATACATTTTGGGAACAAACTATTTAAATTTCAAAGTAATGCAAGATGCCCACATAAAAAAGGCTACAAATATAGAGAATGTGACATTGACTTAAACATAATTGTTTTTAAGAGAACTTTATTCAATGAATGCGATTTACCCAAAAGCTTCTTTGCAATGTGCAAGTTATTATGCAGTCATTGTAAATGCCTTTGATGATGAAATAAAATTACATGTTTTTATTTCACTGGTTGTGATTATGTTTTAAATCAGGAGATTCATTAACAGATTTTACATGCATAGACTCAAATTTTAATTTTTAAGAAATACACTCTTTATCAAACAATATTTCATTTGTTGTTTTAATTTGTTCGGTATAAACTAGTAACAAGTGTTGACACCATTATACCTTGTTTCCACTTTATCTTTACCACAAGATATACACTCTTTATCAAACTATGTTTCATTTGTTGTTTCATTTGTTTGTTATAAACTAACAACAAGTGTTGATGCTATTATACCTTGTTTTCACTTTACGACTTCTTTGCCAACTTAAAATTTTTAAAACCAAAAATTTAGGTTATGAGGCTGTAGGGAGGGCGTCAGTAAAAAGTTTTTGGTGTTTTTAGAAACATACAGCATTCTTGATATTATGATGGAGAGACAAAATATACCAAAAAAACATGAGCTAACATGTTGGCAAGATTTAAATTTTTATTTGCTTTACATCGTGTTCAACAGCCATGGTCATATTGTGACAGGTAGTTTCTAAGGGTGGAGGAACCAGTGCATACGAGTTGGTCAAGATTCTACACTCTGAACCACCAGACATTGACAAGTAACTACCAACTTGCCAACATGAAGCACTCCCAGGCCGAGATTCGAACTGGCTTTCTCAGAGATTAAAGGCAAACACTCTAGCCACTACCACCACAAAGCCCCTTTCTGGTTGGCAAAAGGATCATGAAATAGAAACGTGGTTTATTGTGAACAGTCTATAGTTTGTAGTAGTGGCGACCTTTGAAACCTGAAATACATTTTTAGCCACTTTTGTAGGTCTTTGAAGTTCAATGCATTGAGAGGATTTGCATTCATTTGTGGGAATTGTCTGTGTGATCTTCCAAATATCTGCTGGAATACGTTTTTCCCATGAAGTGCCTGTATCAATGTCAAAACATCATCAGCAGTGTCTACTTCAGTGTGTTTGCCAGAAGGCTTGTGAAATTTTAGTTCACGATCAAACTGTCGAACAATGGTTTCAGTGACATTTGTACATTTACTCAGTCGCTGGAGAGTTTTATCTGTCAGTTCACCTCAAAAAGTTGAAACATTGAGTTTCAAAGGTCTGCTACAGTGTTCCATGTACAAATCTATTGGTATGTTAGAACCTTTTGTTCCTTTTGTGTTGACAAAACGATTCCACAAGACATCATGTGCCACACGTGGTGACAGGAGTGCATTTACCTGTGCAACAGATTCCAACAGGCCTAAGGCATATTTATGAAATCCTGCTTCCTTGCAATACAAATACATGTATTTGTAACACAAGATCACCTGTGGCCCATTTCCGAATTTGATACCATTATCTAATGCAAATTTTAAAGCTGATAATGTAAGGGAAACACGGCTGTAGTTGTACACATAATCCGTGTCTGGTTGACCTACATTTGGATGAATTTTGGTCATGTGGGCATCTAAGTATAGAAGTCTTGCATAACCCTTGCCACAGATAGAACATTTGTGAAGTGGAGTGTCTGACTGGAGGTCATTTCGATGACTGCTCTCATGCTTAAGCAGAGCTGACTTGTTTTTGTAGACCTTGTCACAGTACTTGCACGAAAAGGAACTGCTTTGTGTTACACAATTTGGAGGATTCAAAACTTCCTGTCTTATAAATGTTAATACTGCATCTCGAGCACAAGTCTCATTTCTTGAACTCTCCTCACTGAAAATTGAAGGGACCTCTGCATCAGTGCCATTCATTTTGAAGAAGTGTAGGGCTCCTGCTACAAAATAAGCCTCTCCATACTTTTTGCAAGAGGTCTGAAGCCGCAAAGAAATTATCATGTGGATTTTTCGTAACATTCCGTGCTTTTATTTCATTGCGTGCATGATACAAAGTACCAACATCAGCCCCTGATTTAGTGTCAAACAAATAGTGCCACATAACCTTATGCCATTCTGCCTGGGCATGAAAGTCTGAAATGGCCGAAATAAATCCTTCCAGTCTTTTACTTGGGGAACCTGCATTCTGAACTTCTTCTTGTGCAGCTTTTTGCCTTTCAAAGCCAATATAATCGGCAAAGGCAACAACTTTGAGTAGCTGACATTGAATTTCAGAGGAATGTCCAGGCACATACTTTTCATGTAGCACTTGAAATAGTTTCTGAACCTCATCAGTTCTCTTCTGGTGTATGTTGTAGCACCCCAGATGAACAACTTCAGACTTACTTGCCATTTCTTGTTCATGCTCATGAAGTGTATGATCAGGAAATAATTTTCACAAAAATTGCAAACTCGGAATGTGTTTTGCCCAAACATGTGCAATAATTGGACACAGGTACTCTTCAAACTTTGCATTATCAGAAGTTGATGGCAGGAATTCATTTAACTGTATTTCAGAAATATCCTTGGTAGGACAGCAATAGCATTAGTTTTGTGAATACTTTTTGTCTGCCTAGTTGGAGTTATGTGTCTTGGTTTGATGTCCCAGTCAACATTGTCTGATGCTATGACAAATCCAGGTCAAGTACCATCATACATGTCAGTTTTCCATTGCAGTAAATCAAAATCAAATCCCTCGGAAAATGAATCCACTGTACTGTTAGTGACTGGATAGCTAAGGCAATCAAAAGTATGGGAAAGACGCATGAACCCTGTCTTTTTCAATCCACCTTTTTTCAAAATTATTGAGTTGATTTTCTTGAGTGCTGACATATTTTCAGTATGAATACTCAACAGTTTGGCACCAGCTGAAAGCATTCCAGGATGACTTGATGTTGTAATCTTATGCTTATTTCTCTCCTGGGCAGAATTAAAAACAGTGGCCTGCAGTATCTTTAATAAGAGAGGGGCACGCAATATCAATTCTTGTTCAAATGCCTTCCATGAAAAACAGGACAAATCATCCTTGCTTATTTTTCTTAAGATACTTGGATTAGAAACTGCACACAAGCCTTACACTTCCTTGTTGATTTCAGAACATATGACTTGAATCACCTGATCACGAGCTAGTTCATCATCCAGTAGATGCTGTATTGTTGATAGTGGGCAAAGATTATACCTGTGGTCCGACTGGATTGAAAAGACAGTGTGTTATAAATATAAGAAAATATTGTTATTCCTTGTAATAAAATTTCCATGCAAATTTGCATTTCAAATTTTCAATTGTCTTCTTAAAGAAATGTCTCATGGCAAAACTTTGTCCTAAAAAATCTGGTAGAACAAATTCAAGCAGCAATTACCAACTGTTTTATAACATAATAAACTCAGTAGTTATTCACAAACTAACTTTTTCATTGCTTTTACTTTTTGTTTTAACGTTGGGCCATATTCCAGGATGTGCAGAAAAAGCCTTTTGGGAAATAATGTGTTGTGGAAATAATGTCTTGTCGAAAAATGACTATTTACGAAAGTCTTTCTATCCATTCTGTCAAAACACACAAGGCATTCTTTCCCCAAAGCATTTTGTCCATGAGGGATTATATACACAAAACATTTTTTCCTGAATTCTAATCACGACATCCCTGAAAATTTATTCATTGTTTCTTTATAAGGTTTCTGATATGTTCATAAAAGGTTATCTAAACTTGTATGTATTTTACATTTAGGTTATGTCATACACACAGATAGAGAAAGAGATGAGCAAAAAGTAACCTACTAAATACGTATTAATTTACTTACCAAAAAGGTTGAAGTATTGTTCTCTTTTTCAAAATTTAGTGGCACAACATCTAGACTATTCTCTAATGAAGAAAACGTTTTTTTCTTTTTGCTTGATGATACAGATACCCCTGATCTGTTGGATGGACTTGAAATTCCAGGCTCACACCTCTTCTCAACACTTGTTCTGTATTTGGATTTCACATATCTTTCATAATTTGCAAAATCTTCCCTTATTTTCTTTGTTTTGGCAATAACTGTTCTAACCCTGCCAGAGCAGTATTTACAAATTATTGTCAAGTTGTTAATATCAACAGTTATCCCTAATACTTCCTCAAGTTCAATTAAATAGGTAGTCTTTTTGTTTTCTTTAAACAATCTTCTCCTATCACTTGGTCTCAAATATTCCTTTTGACAAAGGACACATAAAGTGTGCTTTGTACTTGGTGTAATATTTACTCTATTACAAATCTTGGTGGGAGTCTGATAAGGTGTCTCCATTATATCTCATTTTTACCAATAATTACTAATTACATCAATACTTGCTACTCCAGTATGTTAATAAACAAGAAAAATATATAACATAAGACACCAGAATTAAGAGTAACCTTCAAATAAAATGAAGTGTTTCAAAGTTGGGGTTTTACGTCCCGTTCAACAGCCAGGGTCATATTGGGACAGGTCCTCAGAATTGCCACTTGTGGGACTCGAACCCACAGAGGTGACAGCCTATGATTAGATGCCAAACTTGCTAACCACTAGGCCACTGAGGACCTCCATGAAGTGTTTCAGTACCCTCAGCACATTAGGGAAGGAAACAAGAAAAACAGAGGGGCATATGTGACAGCTTTTTATCCAGTATATTACATTACAAACTGCTAATTAAAAAGAAAAACATAGAACAAAAGAAACCAAGAGTAAGAGTAACCAGTAAATCAAGTGTTTCAGTACCTTCAGCAGATAAGGAAACATAAGGGAAAAACGAATAGAGGGGCATATGTGGCAGCTTTTTATCAGCTGGAGATACATCCTTGTAAACACTGCAAAACTGTTTTATAGCATAATAAACTCAGTAGTTATTCACAAACTAACTTTTTCATTGCTTTTACTTTTTGTTTTAAAGTTGGGCCATATTCCAGGATGTGCAGAAAAAACCTTTTGGGAAATAATGTGTTGTGGAAATAATGTCTTGTCGAAAAATGACTATTTACGAAAGTCTTTCTATCCATTCTGTCAAAACACACAAGGCATTCTTTCCCCAAAGCATTTTGTCCATGAGGGATTATATACACAAAACATTTTTTCCTGAATTCTAATCACGACATCCCTGAAAATTTATTCATTGTTTCTTTATAAGGTTTCTGATATTTTCATAAAAAGTTATCCAAACTTGTATGTATTTTACATTTAGGTTATGTCATACACACAGATAGAGAAAGAGATGAGCAAAAAAGTAACCTACTAAATACGTATTAATTTACTTACCAAAAAGGTTGAAGTATTGTTCTCTTTTTCAAAATTTAGTGGCACAACATCTAGACTATTCTCTAATGAAGAAAACATTTTTTTCTTTTTGCTTGATGATACAGATACCCCTGATCTGTTGGATGGACTTGAAATTCCAGGCTCACACCTCTTCTCAACACTTGTTCTGTATTTGGATTTCACATATCTTTCATAATTTGCAAAATCTTCCCTTATTTTCTTTGTTTTGGCAATAACTGTTCTAACCCTGCCAGAGCAGTATTTACAAATTATTGTCAAGTTGTTAATATCAACAGTTATCCCTAATACTTCCTCAAGTTCAATTAAATAGGTAGTCTTTTTGTTTTCTTTAAACAATCTTCTCCTATCACTTGGTCTCAAATATTCCTTTTGACAAAGGACACATAAAGTGTGCTTTGTACTTGGTGTAATATTCACTCTATTACAAATCTTGGTGGGAGTCTGATAAGGTGTTTCCATTATATCTCATTTTTACCAATAATTACTAATTACATCAATACTTGCTACTCCAGTATGTTAATAAACAAGAAAAATATATAACATAAGACACCAGAATTAAGAGTAACCTTCAAATAAAATGAAGTGTTTCAGTACCCTCAGCACATTAGGGAAGGAAACAAGAAAAACAGAGGGGCATATGTGACAGCTTTTTATCCAGTATATTGTAGCAGATAAGGAAACATAAGGGAAAAAAGAATAGAGGGGCATATGTGGCAGCTTTTTATCAGCTGGAGATACATCCTTGTAAACACTACAAAAGTTTGGATCCTGTGGTGAATGGATGGGGGATAGGAGGGGCTAAATAGTGAGGAGGGGTAGGGGGGAATGCAAACATTACAAGGCGTTCTTCTCAGCAAGGTAGGCTAAGTAAGTGTATGAGAACATTATGAAAAATACTTATAATGCAGTCAAACAGTTGTGTCTATATTATATGTACAAACGCCTGTGGCAAGGCTAATTGGTGGGTGACCTTCTTTGTATTGAAATACAAACCAGTTTTAGAACAAGAGGGATCACCATACTGTACTGCATTTTGGCCCTTGGCAATTTTGCCTCCTTGTGGAGTTGCACTACTGACAGTATTTTTAGTTACCTGTCCCCTGCACTCCAGTTGCTGGCTGGTACTTCTATTTACACTTTGCAACATTTGGCTTTTAACAAGATCAGAATATGATACATTATCAGTACTACGTCTACATACAGATTTCAATCTATACTGAACAAATATACTGTTCATCCAACAGATTATATGTATAAAGTTAGAGTTATAAAAGTATCTTGTTTGAAAACAAAAGTTAAACCACTTTTATCGTAAACCACTGCATCCCTGCAGTGGTTACCTAGTTTTTTGTATTTTGTTTTTGAATACAAGACATACTGCCATGGGCACCTTCACATACTTCACACACGTGCCTATAGAACTGACCAGCAGATCTGTGACTACTTTGAAACTTACAGGTACCTTCCTGAAAGTACTTACAAATAAGACCATTCTTACTTGCCATAGATTTTGACTTTTTTACCAAAAGAACGAGTGGCAGAATTCTGAGGAGTGATATGTCTCTGGGCATGAGCCCTACGAATGCGATCAATCTTGTCGGTGTCTGCCCGATTTAACCTGTCCCCTTCCATGTTGGTGAGCAAAATTGCATGGGACGCCTTAGGAAATCAATTGAAGGGACCACACTCTCAGAATTTGTCTCTACCGTAGCGTTACTGAGGGCCACCGTACTACCAGCATTTTTTACAGAGGAATTAGAAGTACTCTGACCTGCTTGTGAGTTGCCCTGTTCCAGTGCTGCTTCCGACCGCTGCACCCTCTTGTCCATTGAATCCATTTTCTCCCCCAATTGCTGTAACTGCAGCAGAATCTGTTCGGATAACCGGATGTCGGATGAAGGGGGTGCAGCGACTTCCACATCAGTGGAAAGGGACTCACCTTGGTCTTTAATCTGGCACTTCTTGCCCACCGGATGCACATGCTGTAAAGAACAATTGAAGCAATGATAAACTTTCGGCATTGTGAGTGACTGAGCAATAAAACAGTTAACAACTAAAATGTAAAATAAAATCGAGTATAAAATAAACTCAGTTCAAATTTATGTAAACAATCCGAATTTTTCAAAGAGTGTGGCCCCAATTCTTCACAAAGGTAGGCTTTTATAGTGGTCAGCAATGAAGCATGACCACCCACAATGCAACAACTGGTCTGGTGTCAGAACTGAAGCCGTTGACCAGTACTGGTCACCAACCCAGTGTATCACACAATGACTTGTACGTGTAAGTGTGACTCCTTGACATTCAGGTGTTTAAAGTGGAACTTTATTCAATATGTCAGGGGTCTCAAGTGCAGATAGGCCTTCCTAAGTCTAGTTACATAAATGAGGAAAATTGTAATCACAGCCTATCAAATGCTTCACCGAAAACAGATGATACTGTCCTTTTTATCGCAGGGTCAACACAAGGAGACTGCCATTGCGCATTGATTTGTGAAAAGATGGACATATCTGTTTGATTTAGTTTATGTGATCTGAATGTTTGAATAATTTATGTCAACTACTAATTCTGAATAAAAATAAGAAAAGTGGTGTCGTTTCCAGGACAGTTATTACTTTTTGACATGGTGTGAATCCATTTCAACTACTAACTGAAAAAAACATGGTGTCTTTTGTGAGAATGAAAGCCACACAAAGGAGTTTCACTTCTAATCTACCCCCTCAGTACCGCCAACGGTGCTTCAACTTCATCCATGTCCAACCAAGTGTATGATAATCATACTGCACCAGTCATTAGTGGGTCATCTACTTTACTCAGATGTCAAATACACAACGTCAACCTAAGGTCACACAACGACTCTAGTCATTAATGGACAAGCTTACAAGTAGACTTGATGCATTAGAGGCTAGTAGTAATATTAATGAGACTATTGCGTCTGTTTTAACGAGTTACTCAGCAAAAACTTGTTGCAGAATGCGAAAAGCCAAAAAGCCCAATAATCCAGTAATGCAATAGTCTGTACAGAGGGAGTCCTACCACATATTTCAGGACTTGTCAGTAGGAGTACCGGTAGCCAGTACCCTCAGGGACATCCATTGGTTTATGTGGCCACATGCATCACATAATTTAATACAGCCAACATTGAGTGTGTCTCAAAAGATAAATTTTGATAAATATCCATTCTCATATCAGGTCAGTGGTAGTTCACAACCACACATGGAACATCCAGTAAATAATATTAACATTTGCCAAGATGGTCAGCAAACCAGCCATTTTGGAGCTGAAAGGACCTCCCTTTGAACACAGGGAGCTCATAGGACAGTTACTATGCTTAACCATTTATTTATTGCTGGTGCTTAACAACAGCTGCTCTGTAACCACGTACAGGTTTCTTTTTAAAGAAAGGTGATAATAATGTAGTCCTTGCCAATAGTTAAAATGGTAAAGGTCTTGATGCTTGCAATTTGAATAGGGGCATCCTCACAAGGCAAGTTATTCACACGTTACCACGCCTGCTTCAGGTATACCAGTACCTTGTCAACACCAGTCACCATTTACTCTGGTCAACCCAACCGTTGCATGCCCTGGGATGAAGCCAGTCACTTTAGAAACACACATGGCACCAACGAACTTCAGCAAGAAACATCTTTACAAGATTTGAGACAATCCATGAGTTCAAAAGAGCAAACTGTTGAAATATTAGTACTGCTTAGCCAGTGAAGCTACATCAGACCCCTTAGGTAATACTTTAAGTGTCATTTCCAGGAAAGTGCTTTATGGCAAAGGTGTGCTGAGGCCTCAGATAAGGGGGTAGTTAAATGGCCTCAGAACTATGTGCTGGTAGATCGGATTCAAAACCATATCACTTATATGGGACCAAGAATATGTCAGTATGATGTTAGTCTCTTTAGAGGACCCGAGTTTACATGAATATGCTAAATCTCAATAACCTGATCCTGGACTCATCAGACTGGCTGGTCAGCTGCAAAGTTGCATTCACCATTCTTCTGTGTAAGATGGAGAACAACAAACTAACATGGCATGATAGTGAGAACATCATCAAGGTCAAGCACACCTTTGCTCAATGGATCGTCCTCCAGAATAAAAAATAACCAGCCTCACCAGGCAAGAACCCCACCCCTCAGGTACAACTAAATGGGCAACAAAATTGAGATTTGGGAAAATCTTAGGAACAACTTCAGTTGTAAGAAGTATACAGAATCCATGATATGTTGTGAGATGTAAGATTGCCAGGCCATGATTTCTTACAAGTTGTTTTCATATATTGAAGTCCTAGAACCAATTTTAAGGGAAATATAAGGCCCCTTTAGCAGGATGACCCTACATGACCTTGCAGCAGGGGTCAAAGGTCAGATTTGACACTTGCAAAAGATTTGCAGACCATGATTTCCAAGAAGTAGTTTTCTCATTTCAAACCCCCTAATACCAATGTTAAGGGAGATTTTAGTGCTTTTTGACATGCCCCCCACTTGACATAAACGATGTGATATGGCAGCCACTTTGTTTTCAAAACAAGGCTCTCAGGCAAGCTTTCCTTACCATTTACATTTTGTACAAATCTGACACAGATAGCTGCAATATTTTCAATTTTAGAACATCAATTATTTTTCAACAATCAGCTATGGTGGCCATGTTTTTTTAAATGAGTACCATTTTTTTACAGACATGTTTTCACAACCATAAACACTCTTTGCAAATTTGGTGAAAATATCTTCAAAACTGGATGAGATATAAAGCTTGATTTTAAAATGTGACAAATGCACACATGCATACACACACGCATGCACAGAAGGTGTTTCATAGTAACCTAAACCCAGCCTTGGCCGGCGGGAGATAAAAGTGCAACTGTAGTAACATCTGTTTAACAGCACCCCTTTTTCAATTAAAAAATTTAAGACCAAAATGTATTTAAGGCATTGCCATGGCAACAGGTGTTGTCAGATACCATCCCAAACCTACTCAGTTGTAGACCCTGTTTTGGTTAACACATCATGAAAATTTGGTGAAAACACAGGCATTGCTTTAGGCTGTGGAAATGTTAAAACCCAAAATTATTCATGCCATGGCAACAGGTGTTGCTGGATACCCCCAAAAACCTAATCAGCTTTAGACCCTCATGGGGTAAACATACCCTGAAAATTTGGTGAACATCCCTACATGGGTTTAGGCCTGTGGAACACCCAAAAACTTTAAGACCGCAAAATCTTAAAGTGTTGCCATGGCAACGGTTATTACCAGATACCTGTCAAAACCTAAATAGCTCTAGATCTTCTTGGGTAAACATACCCTGACAGTCCCCCCACCCTAGGAAGTCAGAAAGCAACACTCTGTGGAGGTAATTGGTTTTATTATTATTATACACAAAATGTTACACAAGCTGTATACATGTTAACTAGTTATATTTACAGTCCCAGCAACAATACACAATTACTGCCATAATCATCAATAAATACAAACATGTAAAAGAGCGGTAAAGAATTACATCAATAATAAAGAATTACATCACCAGTATTAATTCAAGCAAATACAGATACATAATTTAGATGATTAGTTATCACAACACAAAACTTCTACCCCAGGGCTGATGCAGAAGCTGTGAGTGGATTTGAACCCACAACCTAGATGACTGGTTAATCACTAGGACCAACCCGTGAACCACTAAGGCTAAGTCATTGCATAATATGAAATAATCAGCCCCAAGATAAGGTGTACATTTAAGTATGTATATAACATAAAACATGTATATATATAAAACCCACTAAGACCAATTAAGATCAAAAATTAAAAGAGCTTAAAAACAAGGGAGGGAGGGAGCGAGGGGAATTTAATTTTCATGTCCATCCACCCAGTTCACAAACTTAAATTCAAGTAGAAGGAAAACACACTCTTTGGAGGGCAACAGTGATTAATATTAGTCATGTTTGTGTAGATAATCATGATGAATCAGGGCAAAATTGATAAGTGAATAGTGTCCAAATGATTATACCATAATTTATGTTTTTCAAATGTCTTCGAGTTGTCAACAGATAAAAATTATTAGATTTATGTATGTCCCTTGTGTGTACAAACTCAGACAGTCCATGTCAATTATGTATGTTTAAACTAAATGTCTCAAAGAAGAAGCATGTGAAAATATTCTTAACTGGTTGTTATATTATAAGATAGGCATATGAGAATTAGAAGGCCAGGTAGATTTCTGTAGCCCCATTTTGCCAAATATGTTTCACAACCCACTGAGTACATTGGTTTCATACCTTTGACAGAGTTGCTTAAAAGAGAAAGTTTAATGGTGTAATAAAAACTTGAAAAATGTTTTAGCAACTGAAATTCCTTGTCCCTACTTATTTCAGCACTGACTGCTAGAAAAATACACAGTGGAGTACTGAGACAGTTGCCTTGATTCGAACCTTTATTGCGTGATATGGATGGAGAGATATGTTTGAAGCAAATGACTTATGAATTATAACAGGGCATTCGACCTGGTTGGTCATAAGGTCAAAGGTCAATGTAGGTGGAGATACAGAGAGAATAAATTGGGAAATTTTTATCTACACGTCTTAGTAAAATTGTATAATGAAGGTTTAAAATATTACTTGGTAAGATTTTAAAATCCCCAATAGGCTGCAACAGACTAGCAGTACCATTGGTTAAAGAAATACTCACACCAAGGTGAAATATAATGAAATAACATCTGGTTACATAATGACCCTTAGAGGGTAATTAAATATGCAATAGTTACTGCTCATAGCATACAGTAGTGTCACAGTTTTAAGGAAATATTACAGTCTGGTCCAGTCAGCGTCAAAGATGATAATGGGAGTCCAGGTCAGTTGGGTCCGGTTAGTGTCAAAGTTGATAGGAGAGCCCAGGCCAGCCAGGTCCAGCTTGCTGTGGGAAGCTATTTCCCCAAACTAAGCAATGGGCCATATCTACAGATCTCCCTAAAGGTGGGTAAGGTTTGAAGAAGTCCTGCTCATTATTAAAAAAAAATTAACCCCAAATCATGGAAGAGCCGCATCAATCCGCCTCCAGATGGGTATAAACTGACTAAGACAATCCTAAGTCTGTGAAAATAAAGTCATGTAATAATGCAGATTAAGTTATTAACCTGCTCGTTTTGCTTTAAGAAGATGGAAGTGTTTGAATTTTTTACATGTTTTTACAATGGCCGCCAATTTGAAAGTGACCCCTATGCTATGCTAGTGGCTAAATTGGGGTGGCCTAATTTCTTATTGGTAAGGCAGGGTCATTGTTTCAGATGGAGGCTATAATGGCAGAACTGATAATCTTAAGGTACACAGTAACTGACAGGGCAGGCCCCCTAACTGGGCCATGCCAACTGAATTTAGTACATAAAGCAGTCCCTAACGCCAGAATGTTTGTAAACAGTTCTTTGAATTGTATGTATTTACGTTGCAAGTAAACTTTTAGTGTATATACTTATTTGTTATGGAGTCCTCATCCCTGCAACTGTGGTTCTGTGTGCTTTACTCAGAAAAATGTATTCACTAAACTCTATTGCTGTATTGTCTTGCAGATATGTCCTGTGTGTTCAGGGAAAAATAAAAGATATGAAAAATTCATTTCCACTGAGTTTTATCAAGCCTAGTTTTGCAAAGCTTTTTATTGAATAATTTTTCTCATCCATATTTTTAATATTATGCACCATCAACTAAAATATTCATTTCAACAAACAACAGGAGAAATAACCACAGCTAGTGCACAAATTATGTAATTATGTAAATATGAATATTTCTTTAACATATGAATCATTTTATAATTATATAATTATTTTAACATAATGTGAAACATAAAACAATAACAAAATGTAAATTCATTAATCTAAATTCAGGTAAAAAAAGTCAAATAAATTAGACACCCAGACAAAAACAGTTTTATTTAGACTAAAACATCTACAATATCAGTAGTATAAAGGGGGGCATTATAGCAATCCATTGAGCTCCTAAATGAGCTCCTAGGAGCCAATTAAAATCAACAGAGTGGTTAACCTCAGGAGGTTATTGGTTAACCTCAGGAGTACTCCCAGGGTTAACTTGAGCTCCTAAGATGGGGTTTTCCAATTAAAATCAACGGGGTGGTTAACCTCAGGAGTGATCAGATATGAGGCTCCCGAGATTAACCAGAGTGCGCATGCGCGTGCAAAAGATTAGGGGAGTGCGCATGCGCGTGCAAAAGATTAGGGTAGAGTTCAAATTTTAGAGAGTGCGCATGCGCGTGCAAAAGTTTAGCGGAGAGTGCATGCGCGTACTGTTTATTAAGACGTTGCTTACAGTATAAAAAGATCTTGCTTTAAAACATAGGTACATTTGTTAAAGAGAATCCAGCAGATCATTTCATTCCACTCTTAAATCTTTGATTTTATTTGTAGTTCACGTCTTGGTGTTATTTCTTCAAAAATGAACAGGCAATGTCAATACTGTTTTAAAGTGTTTTCTTGTGCTTACAACAAAAAAAGACATGAAAAAATATGTCTTGAATTGCAGGCTAAAAATAGATTGCATTGTTACATTTGTGGTAAAGGGTTTGTGAGTGTACAAAAAAGGTTGAAACATGAAAATCAGTGTGTGAATGTAGGGGCAAATCTTTTGCAAGATTTAAAAAAATTTCAATGCGAAAAGTGTCATCACACGTTTGCTTCAAAGCAAAAGTGGAAGCAGCATTCTTGTATAGTCAAAACAAATGACAACATTGAGGTCATCGAGAAAAACAAATGTGAAACTTGTTCAAAGACATTTTCATCTGTTTTTAATAAAAAAAGACACGAAAAAGTATGTTCTACAGCTAAAACTAAGGGTGAACAAGCAAAGGAAATAAAAGAAAAAGTATCATCTGCAACAAATGGCGAGCCATCCGATGGTGTTACTGCAGTGAACACCAAAAAACGTAAAAGAAGCGATGAAGAAATTTTACCTAAAAGGAGAAAATGTCGTCATTGTGACGTTATATTTGAGGGACGTCACGAATTGCACTTGCATCAAAACACGCAGCATGGTGGTGCTCTTCAGAACAGGCCTTGGCATCAAGAGGCTCAATTAGACGAACCTCCCTGGGGTGATCCGGTGAGAGACGAACCTTTGAGGCAGATTTATGAAGGAAATCAAAACGTTATATTAGCCGATGCTAAAATCGACAAAGGACGAAAAGTGATTTACAATTTACCCACGAATAATTTGAGGGACGGTGTAGATAAAATTTGGTGGAAATTGGATGAGATTTTTACGGATCAAAACGGTGCCTTTAAAATCAATCTTTCTTTAGGTCTTATTTTAAGGAATATGGAAACTGGAGAATACAGATATTTTGCACCTCACGTAAACGACTCTCTGTTTCCCTCACCTTTTCTGATTGGAAGTAGAAAATATTTGAGAATATTTCAGAATAAAATTCGACGTTTGGATCCTTTGGAATATATGAATAATTTGAGACCCAACAGCAAATGGAGACCTTTCATGATCACGAATGTGAGATTTGACGTCACTCCGACGAATTTTCCTCTGGGAAAAGGTGCGTTACCCGATTATGTCAAGCAAAAGCGCAGCATTGTGAGTATGGAAGTGGATTCGCATAACAAACCGTATAAAGATGATCATTGTTTTTTTCGGTGTTTGGCTTATCATCGAAATCGAGTTCAGGAGAAAGCAAACCTGTTGCAGACGTGGGAAGAATTTTCGGGGTAAAAAAACCGTGGAATTAGCAGATATGCCAGATTTGGAAAAGTGTTTTTGCCTAAACTTGCACGTGTACGAACTACAACCGGATGATACCGTGATTCCTTTATTTATATCCAGGTCTCCGTTTGAAAATGACATGTATTTAAATCGATACAAAACTCATTTAAGTTACATAAAAGATTTTCACAGTTATGCTAGAAAATTCACTTGTGTGGCCTGTCAAAAGATGTTTCATAAAGCTTATAAGTGGCGCAGACACATGAAGCAGTGCAAAGGTTTAACCAAATGGGAATATCCGGGGACATTTTATGCACCCTCAGAGACCATGTTTGATCAAATAAAAAGCTGTGGAATTTCGGTTCAAGATGCATTTTTTCCTTGGTTTATCGTGTATGACTTTGAAGTAATTTTACAAAAAGAACCTTGCAGAGTATCGGATAAATTAAAATGGGAAGCCCGACACGTCCCTATCAGTGTCAGTGTCTGTAGTAATGTGGAAGGTTTTAGGGAACCTCGGTGTTTTGTGCAAGATGACTTGAAAAAACTTTTAAAAGACATGTTAAACTACATGACTGAGATAGGACAAGAAATCTGTGAATTAGCTCACCTTAAATGGAGACATATTTTAGAACAAATCAAGGAAGTTTCCATCAGGGAAAAATTTGAAACTTATTTGCAAGAAATCCCCGCTTTGGGTTTTAATTCGGGGAAATATGACATGAATTTAATGAAAACAGAAATTGTGCAACTTTTAGAACTCGAAAAGAAAAGCAATTATTTCATCATAAAGAAAAACAATAGTTACATGTGTTTAAGTGACAAAAATTTTCGTTTTTTAGACATTTCTAACTTTTTAGCTCCCGGGTGCAGTTACTCCAAGTTTCTGAAAGCTTTTCAAATAGCTGAAAGTAAATTTTATTTTCCTTACGAATGGTTTGATGATAAAGCAAAACTAAACTGGACACATTTACCTCCTGCCGATGCTTTTTATTCCAGTTTAAAAGTTCAAAACACTTTGGGTGAAACGGAAACGGACATTGCCAAAAATTATGCTTTTGTTCAAAAAGTATGGAAAGAAGAAAATATGCGTACTTTTCAAGATTTTTTAATGTATTACAACAATTTGGATGTGGGTCCCTTTGTCAAAGCCGTTGAAAAAATGCATGTGTTTTACAGGGACAATGGCATTGATTATTTGAAAGAAACTATTTCTGTACCCGGGATTGCCAGAAAAATGATGTTTCAGCAGTCTAAAGAAGAGTTATTTCTGCTGTGTGGAAAAAAGGATCAAGATCTGTACAAAACGGTGAAAAAAAATATCATTGGTGGAGCTTCCATTATATTTTGTCGACATCATAAAGTGAACGAAACTCTGATTCGCGGAAAAAAAGTGTGCAAAAATATCATCGGCTATGACTTTGTAAAGAAAAAAGAATAGGCAAATATTTTTGTGACGGTTTTGACAGTGAGAACAATGTGGTGTATGAAATGGACGGATGTTTTTTTCACGGGCACAGGTGTCACTTAACGGAAAACGCTTGGAAATCGAGGCCTAAATTGATGGAAAAAAGAGAAAAAAAAACAAGGGAAAAAGAACAGTATTTAAAAATAAATGGTTACAGAGTGGAAAAAATAAGGGAATGTGACTACGTCAAACATTTAAGACCCTGTTTAAATTATGACAAATATTTACCCCCTTATTATCAAAAGCATAAGGGTTCACTCAGTGTTAAAACGATATTGAAAGATATTCAGCAAGAATCTTTGTTTGGAATGGTGGAAGTGGACCTAGAAGTACCAAATCATTTATATGATTATTTCTGTGAAATGTTGCCTTTATTTTGCACCTGTTTTATTCCTTTTGACGCGATGGGGGAATACACTCAGAAGCAAATTGAGGAACTGAATTTAGGAAAGCATCCTCGCAAATTGTTGGTGGGTGGCATGAAAGCCAAAAGGCTTTTGCTGTTATCCCCTTTATTAAAGTGGTACTTAGACCACGGTTTGATTGTCACACAGGTGTATCAAGTCATTGAATTTTCTCCAATGTCTTGTTTTAAACAATTTCACGATAAAGTGAGTGATGCCAGAAGAGCTGGTGATGTTCACGAAGATCAAAGTATTATAGCAGATACAATGAAATTAATTGGAAACAGTGGATTTGGTTCTATGATTATGGATCAGGAAAAACATCAAAAAGTCATTTATGTGAGAGGGGATAAAGATATTCAGATGAAAGTCAATGATCCCCATTTTAAGAAACTGACAGAATTTTCAGAAGACTTTTGTGAAGTGGAAATGTCCAAGTCAAAACAGATTTTGAACTTACCCATTCAAATAGGTTACAGTATTTTACAGTACGCAAAATTGAAAATGTTGGAGTGGTATTACGACTGTTTAGACTATTACGTGGAAAGAAGTGATTTTGAATATATTGAAATGGATACGGACAGCGCCTACTTTGCCATGTCTGGAAATACACTGGCCGACATTGTCAAACCGCATTTGAAAGAAGAGTTTTTACATAAAATATTTAAATCTTGTCATTTAAAGGAAGTGATCCCCAATCCTTACTGGTTCCCCAGAGAATGCTGTGAAAAACACAGGGCTTACGACAAACGTCAGGCTGGTTTATTTAAGATTGAAAAGGATCACGGACAAGAAATGGTGGCTCTTTGCTCTAAAACTTACGTGTTAGAAGACAGGGATGGATTTTGCAAAACTGCTTTAAAGGGTTTAAATAAAGCTGATATTGAAAATCCTTTGGAAAAGTGCAAAGAAGTTTTACATACGGGTAAAACTGATGTGGGAATAAATAAAGGTTTTCGTGTCAGAGATAACACTTTATTTACTTATGAACAATGTCGAGCCGGTATTGGAAATTTTTATTGTAAAAGAGAATTGGTGGATGATGTGCACACCAAACCTTTAGATATAGTCTTGTGTCCCTGGGAAGAACACCAATGTACAGAAATTACAGACAATATTTTATCTCCTGTTTACCCTTTTTGTTTGTTTATTTGGGGTTTTACGTCGCTTTCAACACTGTACAGGTCATATCACGACGGGTAGTTGGAAGGGCAGAGGAAACCAGTACATAGAGTTCGCTAGGGTTGTGTACTGTAAACTGCCGACCAACGGCAAGCAACTACCAGCTTTCCCACTTACGGCCATGACGGGGATCGAACCCCGGCCGCAGAGGTGGGAGGCGAGAGTGTTACCACTCTGCCACCGTGGCCCCTTGTTTACCCTTTTAGTTTTAGTGTGGGGTCTAAAGATTTTCAAAATATTTACGCATACTGTCAGACTTTAAAACGTCTGTCTGTTTTTGATCAAAATTATTTAGTTAAGTTGATTTTAAAGAAAAGATGGCAGACAGATGAGACCTTTAAAAACTGTTTAAAACAGCAAAAAAACAAAACCTTTGTATGGGTGCACGAAGATATATTTTGGGGATGTGGATTAAAGAGTTTTATTTAAGGTCACTGAGTTGAAACATATGCCAGGAGCCAATCAGTGGGGAGAACTTTTGAGTGAATTGCTTTGTAAAACGGTTTATACAAAGAATTTTGAAAAAAAAATCTTGATTTAATTTCTTTAAAGTGAGCAAGATTTTATTCCACATCCCTTCCAAATTTATTTTGTTTGGAGCCAGAGGTCCAGACAAAACCAATTCAACATGAAACAACATGTTTGAATCTCCACCTTTTAAAATTGAATCATCATGGCAATTGTAACAATTGAAAATACGCCGGTATTTTTGCAGTCAATGCGCATAAATAGATGCCTTTCTCAGCAGAAGGGATCATTCAGTTGCAAGGTCACAAAGGAGACACATGGATAATTGGTGTGAAAAGTCTTTGGTCAAATACTCCTGTCAGATGATCATACTTGCTATTGTAATCATAGCATCTGTTGTGAATTTGTCATTAAACCAGGACGAAAAGGGTATTTGGCTACCATTGCTGTGTTCATCTTTGGGCTATATATTGCCAAATCCCAGTATAAAAAAAGAAAGAATGAATAAGCTTTTAAGTTCGATTTTCTTTGATCCCTCACACTCCGCAAGCTTTTCGGGTCCTCAGAAACTGTATGACGCTGCAGTCAAACAAGACAGCACTGTGACCCTCAATGGCGTAAAAAGTTGGTTGAGTGGAGAGGAGACATACACATTTCACAAACCATCAAGAAAGAAATTTAAAAGAAATAAAGTCATTGTCGGGACGATTGATCAGCAGTGGGATGTCGACTTGATGGACATGACGAAAATTGCAAAATACAACGATGGTTATCATTTCATTCTTTTAGCTGTAGACATTTTTTCACGTTATGTATGGACGGTGCCACTCAGGGATAAATCTGGAAATGAAGTTGTTCGTGGGTTCACAAAAATTTTTAAAGAAAGAGTACCCGAAGTTGTGCGTTCAGACAAAGGAACAGAATTTTTAGGACACAAAGTTCAGAATTTATTCAAATCGCACTTGATCCATCACTTTGTGACCCAAAATGAAGTGAAGGCCAATTATGCTGAACGGGCTATTAAAACCATCAAAGGAAAAATATACAAGTACTTTACATATAAACAGTCTTACCGTTATATTGATGCACTGCAAGACTTTACTCGGGCTTACAACTCAAGTGTACACCGATCCATTAAAATGGCACCAGCACAGGTCACAATGAACAGCTTGAATTCAGAAGGAATAAAGAATGAAGAAAGAATGAAAAAGACCACTTTTAAGTTTAAAGTTGGGGACTTTGTCAGGATCTCACGTGCCAGAAAGACGTTCACAAGGGAGTATGATCAGAGGTGGAGTGGTGAACTGTTCCAAATAGTCAACCGAGATGGGACACAGAGGTAGCCCACATACAAAATCAAAGACTATGCCGGGGAGTCCATTGATGGAACATTTTATGAAGAAGAGCTGCAGAAGGTCACTCCCAATGAGTATTATAAGGTTGAAAAAATTTTGAAAAGTCGCAAAATTAAAGGTCGCCCCAAAGAGGTCTTGGTGAGGTGGTTACATTGGCCTCCAAAGTATGATTCTTGGATACCAGCCACAGACATCACCAGCTTTTATAAATAGAAGGTTTTCTAAACCTGTGTTGACATTTCAATGTGAGCAGTCATGGTGAAAACATGTCTGTCGTTAAAAAGAACAAATACGTGTTAAGGATTTTAGCTGAAGGTGACCCCAAAGCAATAAAGTACATCATTCGTGGTGCGGACAGACCACTCATTCACTGTTTTGTAGATTGTGCTCACAATATTCTAGAGGGGAATATTCCTCTTGGGCTGAAAGAAAAGAAAAGACTGGCAAAGTATAAAGAACAATTGCGAACATTAAGGAAAAAGAATACCTCTGACAGAAAAAAGAAACAGATTTTGCAAAAGGGTGGATTCCTGCCTGCTTTATTGGCTCCTATTTTAGGAACTGTTATTCCTCCACTTGCCAAGAAACTGGTAGGGCTTTTCACTCGGCGATGAATAAATTTATAGAAAAGATTGTTGTGCCCAAGTCATTCTTGATCACCAGAGACTGTGCACCAGTGGGAAGAGATGCCACAGCTACTGCTATGGCCAGATTAGAAAAGGATATGAGTGGACTGTTAGAAGACCCCGTATTGGAACCAACTGAAAAAATGAAGCTGTACAATCAGTCGATGAATCGTCTGCTGACTTATGATCGAAAGCAAGACCCCGAACCTGGGGATCCTTTTCCAGATCCTGTGGTCCTTGTGGAAGACCCTAAAGAAGATTTGGAAAATGACTTGACCATCACTCTGCCACCTTCTCTGAGGAGTAAAGGTCAGCACCTGTATCAAAAGTTAAAAGGGACTTTACAATGGAATGACAAAGGCGAAATTTTAACAGAAGACGATCGACCCATTAGTGGATCACACATCACAGATTTGATTAACACGGCTATTCGGACACAGAGAAAAATAAGAAAACTCCCAACTGGTTGGGGATATTTTAATCAAAAGTTACAAGAGGCTAACATTCCGGAGAGGTTATTGGGTCGTGGTCCCCAGTTTCAACCACAAGAGGAGGTGTGGAAACCCGAACCAAAATCTGAACCAGATTCTGAACCAGAACCAGAATCTGAACCAGAATCTGAACCGGAATTGGAATGGAAACCAAAGATTCCAAGAAAAAAGTACAAATGGGAGAGTACATAAAAGGGAAAGCATCCTTAGATTTCCTTCAGTATGACGAGAGAGACAGACCATGAAAGACTTTTATCTCTATTTACCAAGCAATACAAAGCACACGGGTAATACTCCCGGAGAGTTTATTGTACCACTGGCTCAACCTTATGAACTGGTTGGTGAATGGGAAGTGGGACTGATGGAAATTCAATATGCAAGAACGTGGTATAATGTCCCTTCAGATCAATTTATTCAAGTTGGGAATACAACCATACTCATTCCTGAGGGTATTTATGCTGATATAGGGGAATTGATCAAAATCTTAAATAAAAAAATTAAATGGGGCCTTGATGGAAACCCACCTGTCACTGTCGAATTCAATACCATTGAGACAACGCAAAAAACGAGACTTAAAATCGAAACAAATGACGCATCAGAGGAGTTAGCACCTGACTTGTATCTTTCCAAGAGATTGAGTGACATGTTAGGATTTGTCATGACAGGCCCATTTTCAGCTGGAGATAGAAAATCAAAGTATCCGGCTGACATTGAAGATGGCATACACAACTTGTACGTCTATTGTGATTTAATTGAACCTGTAGCCGTGGGAAATGCCAAGGTGCCCCTCCTGAGAATTGTACCCATCCAAAAGGGACCCATTGTCACCACCTCCTACAGTAAAGTATTCTACTATCCAGTGATGAGAAAGATTTTTGGAGCTGTTGAAATCAATATAAAGGGGGATACGGGTGAAATTATTCCATTTGTTGGTGGGAAGTCATTCGTAACGCTTCACTTTCGTAAAAAATGAAGCATAAGGATTACTGCTGCGACGATTCTACCCGTAAAGCATACGAGCAGTATTACACGAGTCAAGCAGGAAGTGGATTACCAGGATTTCAAGGTTTGCGATATCAAAGAGGTCACGGTTTGGGAAGCCTGTTTCGGGGTCTTGTAGGAGTGGGTGCTCCCCTGTTGAAAAAAGGTGCCATTGCACTGGCAAAATCCTTGGGACAGAAAGCTCTCAAAGCACGAGTTGAACTGGCACAAGATTACTTGGGAGATAATAAAAGGAACAGCAACCAAAGAAAGCGTGTCATTTCATCAAGAGCAGTCAAAAGAGGAGGACCTTCCAGGAAAAAAAGAAAAGATATTTACTCTTAAACATGCCTCTGATTCACCCGCTGTCATGCGAGTGCGTCAAAAGTGAATTGGATTTGTTTGGTGTGCCACTCACTCAAACCAGTGTTGAAGAAGGGAGATGGGTAGAATATGGACCAATTACAGCAGTCAAGGACAGTGATGACACCATTGAATTTAAAATTGCTCAGACTAACTCAGAGTACATAGATTTGAAAAACAGCTTCATTCGAGTCAAGGCTAAAGTTGTGGATGCTGACGGAGAGATATTGGGTGCCACTGCAGATGTCGCCCCGGTAAATTTTTGGCTGCATGCTTTGTTTAGTCAGATTGACATGACCCTGAAAGACACTTTAGTCACCACCTCCAATAACACCTATCCTTACAAAGCGTACATAGAAACAGTCCTCAGTTTTGGGACTGAGAGCAAACAAAGTCAACTCACGGCATCGATGTGGTACAAAGACACAAATAATTTTTCTCTTGACCAGCACAATGAGGGATATGTCAAAAGAAAGGAGCTTGCCCGTGGAAGTCACTTGATAGATATGATGGGAAAACTGCACCTGGACCTCATGTTCCAAGATCGCTACATACTCAATCACACACCCATCAAGTTGCGTCTAACCAGAAGCAAGGATAAGTTTGCCATAGTGAGTCCAACGGATAATACCGTATTTAGAGTGAAACTGGACAGTGTTAAGATGATGATCAGAAAAGTTCAAGTGAATTCAGTCATCCAGGCGGCTCACGCAAAGGCCTTAGAAATGGGAACAGCCAAGTACCCCATCACCCGAGGTGAATGTAAGACGTACACAGTCAGTTCAGGCACAAGAAGTCATGCAGAAGAAAATTTGTATTCGGGTCAAATTCCAAAACGCATTGTCATAGGTTTTGTCAGAAACAGTGGCTTCAATGGAACGTACCAAACTAACCCGTTCCAGTTTGAACATTTTGATATGGACCATATCGCACTGAATGTGGGTGGCACATCCGTTCCTGGTAAGGCACTTCAACCTGATTTTGAGACTGGAGACTACATGAATTGCTATATGACTCTCTTCTCTGGCATGGGATCCGTGTATCAAGATGAAGGGAACCACATAGATAGGGAGGAGTATAAAAAGGGATATACCTTGATCTGCTTTGACTTGTCACCTGATCTGGAAGAGGGTGGAGGATATGTGAATTTGAGAAAGACTGGCACAGTGTCACTCGAGGTGCACTTCAAAAAAGAATTGACAGAAACGGTGAACATTGTCGTGTATGGAGAATTTGAAAATACTATTGAAATTGACCAGTACAGATCCGTTGTTACCGACTTTACCCTGTAGAGTTCTGAACTGATGAATACATTTGAATTGGAAAAAGTGTTAAATACCTTCAAGCCACCGGAATGGGACACCGGAGTTTTTGCCAGAAATGAGCTGAGAAGTCCAACAGAAAAATGTGTCTTTATTTGCAACACAGACTGCTCTCACAATAAAGGAACCCACTGGGTGGCACTCAGCATCAATGACCAAGGTGAGGGTCTGTACTTTGACTCTTATGGATTACCACCTGTCTTCAAAGAATTCAGCACATTTTTTGAAGGTCATATTTGCACTTACAATGATGTTCAACTGCAAAGACCTTTCTCACTGGCCTGTGGACATTACTGTGCATTATTTGCTCTCCACACCTTTGCTGGCTGCAGCATGGAGACGACTGTCAACAGGATGGAGAAATACAGTGATGACCAGATTGAAAACTTTGTAGAACAAATACTGATGAAATGATGAATGGTCTTGGTGAAAATGGTCTTGATGAAATGATGAATGGTCTTGATGAAATAATAAATGGTCTTGATGAAATGATAAATGATGATAAATGATCAAAATGAATAACCAAAAAATTATAATAAATAATAAAAGGTTAAATAATAAATGATAATAAAAATAATAAGTAAATAATAAATTATAAATGGTCCTGATGAAATGATAAATGGTGAATGGTCTTGATGAAATGATAAATGGTCTTCTACTGATGAATCATAAATAAATTATTTCAATTGGTTTAACTTTTGTTGTGCTTTAAAATTAGTTGTTCGAAACCATTATATTGTCTTGCACATTTATAAAATTAATATTTAAGCTAATTAATTGTACATATTGTACCTATATTTTTAGTCAAGGCATTATTGTTAGACAATAAATATGTTTATACAGTAAAAGTGTTTTATTTATGCAGTGAGAGGAGGAGGGGATGGAGTGAGAATGAGGGGCAAGGGTAATATTAGGAGGAGGAGGAGGAGGAGGAGGGAATGGAGTGAGAATAAGGATCAAGGGTAATATCAGGAGGAGGAGGAGGGATTTAGTGAGAATGAGGGTCAAGGGTAATATTAGGAGGAGGAGGAAAAATGAGAATGAGGGTCAAGGGTAATATTAGGAGGAGGAGGAGGAGGAGGGAATATGAGTAAAAAGAATGATCAGGGGTAATATCAGGAGGAGGAGAAAAATATAAATAGCAGTAAGTTTTACAAACAAGGTCATTTTCCACTAAAACACTGATCTGAAAAGATGTCTCAGTGTCCTGACTGTGGCAAGTCCTTTTCTCGAAGAGATAATTTGAAAAGACACATAAAAAATGTCCATGAGAAGATGCCACCTGAAATGCCAGTGCATCATCCAAAACCTATGCACCACCAAGATGGTTCCTGCATCACTGTTGCCCTACCTAAGCTGATTCATCCATTTACTTGTCTAGTGGCTGGCCCGACAGGAAGTGGAAAAACATCATTTCTGAAAAAGCTACTGGAACTGAAACATGAAAAGATATATCAATGCCCACAAAGAATAGTGTGGTGCTATTCCCAATGGCAACCTCTTTACACCACCATGGAAAATGTGGAATTCCAACAAGGCTTACCAGATGTGGAAGAACTGGAATCTTGCCTTCTGGTGTTAGATGACATGATGGACAGTTTGGAGAGTGGAGTGGCTGACCTCTTTACCAAAGGGAGTCATCACAAAAATATATCCGTCATTGCAGTGACCCAGAATGTGTTTCACCAAAGTAGATTCCAGAGGACTATCAGTTTGAACACACACTACATGGTGCTGTTTAAGAATCCCAGAGATGCCAGTCAGATTCAATATTTAGAAAGACAGGTGTACCCCAAAGATCCAGAATACCTTGTACAGGTGTATGAACGAGTGATGACCCTGGGACCATATAGCTATCTGTTCATTGATTTCAGGCAGGAAACACCGGATAACATGAGACTGAGAGCAAATATATTAGAAGATGAAGAACGATATTACTGTCAAAGAAAAAAATAATAAACTTTAAACTTTTTAATGTTTTCTTTCTTTTCAATGAGTTGGATAAAACGAAAATAGCTGGGTTCACTTTGCACTTCTTTTTCCACACAAATTTTACATTTCAATGCGCTTTCTTGAGTAAGACTTTATGTGCATTCATGGTTAGTCACAGGAGGCACTATATAACAAGTCGTGCATGCACAAGGTCATGCGCAAGACACACATGTGCATCCTAATAAGCAGTACGTGCATGCACTCTCCGCTAAACTTTTGCACGCGCATGCGCACTCTCTAAAATTTAAACTCTACCCTAATCTTTTGCACGCGCATGCGCACTCCCCTAATCTTTTGCACGCGCATGCGCCCTCTGGTTAATCTCGGGAGCCTCATATCTGATCACTCCTGAGGTTAACCACCCCGTTGATTTTAATTGGAAAACCCCATCTTAGGAGCTCAAGTTAACCCTGGGAGTACTCCTGAGGTTAACCAATAACCTCCTGAGGTTAACCACTCTGTTGATTTTAATTGGCTCCTAGGAGCTCATTTAGGAGCTCAATGGATTGCTATAATGCCCCCCTTTATACTACTAATATCACAATTACTTCAACAGCAAATATTTGAAAAAGAAACAGACGAACATTTTTGACCTTGTTAGGCGTGATATCGGACTACTATTGATCTGATTGGCTGTGTATGGTAAACTTTTAAATTTTTTTTATAAAAATTTGATTTTAGTAATATAACCAAACAAAAAGGGATGAGTTTTTACACTACATTTTTTAATCCAAATGAACTGTGTTGCTATCAACGACACATCTGTGAAAATAGTTGCAGTAGTGACTGATAACTAATATTAAACATGTCAACAATTCACAATTTTTGCAATTCTATTCAGTATAAATTATTTATTTACCATAAGTGGTTCTGAAAGGACCATCAGACACTTTTAAACCGACAGACATCCATGTGTAAATAAGCAATGGAGATTCCAACTTCACATTGAAACGTCATTGATTCAGTACTCATTAAAGTTCCACAGCACCGAATGACCCGAATTTTTATTATTATTTATTTTTGACTGATATGGTATTCATGAAATGTTAAATATTTTTTAATGTTACTATTTTCACAAATTACACTTTTTGTCTCAAATTAAGTGAATTTTAGTGGATATTTAGTACAATTAGTAAAGCTTTCCTTATGCTAGAACTATATTCACTTGTACTGTTCTTTTATTTTTTTTGTTAAGTTTGGTGTGGAATATAATACTACAAAGCCATAGTAAAATTAATGAAATACAGAAATACAAATTACAAACTGTTATATATACTCCTTTCTTACTTCAGCTAGTTAAATTACACTAAATCTGAGACATTATGGGTCAACTGCTTGTTTCAACAAAAAAATCATAAGTAACCCCCCATGTTCTGGATATAAAACATCTGGATGAAGTTATTTTCAAACTTTGATGAAATGATTGCCCTTAACATCAGTTATAGATCTTACAATATATAAATCAAAGTTCTTGATATATATATATATTCAGAATTTTCTATGCATTATTATATATGTAAAGAGTTTCATTTAATTTTCACTTATAATGTTAAATTTCACACTAATACCCCTTTCACACTACAGGCGGTATCACCCTCGGAAATTCACATTTGGTGTAACATCCCTGTTCTTGAATCATAGTCTGACGTCCAAAGTTTTTAAATATTTGAAATTCCCACCTCTGATTTCCAGACAATTTTGCTTGTGCGCATATGAATTTCTTTTGACAGTAACCAAAATTGTGGTCCACGGTGTACATAAGGTTGTGATTCAGTCGTCTTTCAGTTCGTCCGATAGCTACCGAAGTTGAGTTGAGGTTAATACAGGTTGCTTGTCAGTGACCAACATTTGTAGTACTGCAGTCCCCAAGGGCCCCCTCCCAACAACAGTGAGACACACTGGAGGGTTAATTGTTTATTACACATTTCACTTCATGATCATCAATAATTATAATACAACTAATCTATAATCTATATACACTTACGTGTTATATAAAATTATGTACATAAACCGTGGTTATTATAAATCACAGTTAGATTGCAACATCACATTTAACTTTGTACGTTAAAGTTACGTATAACATATAGTGAAATTTATATGAAAATAAAATACACAACATTCGAAAAACATAATGAATTAGTTTGCTCATAACATAAAATACTAAAACATAATTGTGGTATATACTGTATATTCCCATTTAACCACACTGACTGTGTGCATGATGACTGGTAACATTGAACATCAGTGTGCCCATTATGCAAATTACTGAGGGCACAAAAGACAGCCAATCAAAGAGTCAGAACCTGAATGAATAATATCTTAAATACGTTTACGAATGTGTATGTGTCAGTAAAATATAAATTATTCAAGAGTTATTGTATGCCATTATATGGCCGTGTTTTATGGGACTTTGATTCTATAAATATTAACCAATTCTATGTAACTTGAAGAAAAGCAACAAGAAGACTGTTTAATCTTTCAAATAGAACTCATAGTAGATACATTCACTTAATATGCAACGATGTGCCAGTGAAAGTACAATTATACAAAAGATTTAACAAATGTATGTACACCTTGTTGAATAATGGTAACCCTTCTGTAAAACTTGTGGGTAAACTTGTAACTTCAGGAAGTAATTCAAATGTTACTAAAAACATTAATGTTATATCTAGAGATTTAAAACTCTGATGTGCTTGCATCACCATGTGCATTTACAAAGTATGTACAAAGTTATGTGACCTCTTGTAACAGTGTTGAGGATAATATAGTATGTGGAAATATATGTGATCTAATGTATATAAGAGAGAGAAAGATGTTGTTCCAATGAAATAAATGAAATGTTAGAGTACTTATGCACTTCTTAATCTCTTCTATATATTTAAACTATTGTAACTGTATATATGTTCAAAGTATACCTTTGTGTATAAATAAATATTTCACTGGTTACCTATTGAAAACCATGTTAAATACATTCTCCTTGTGTTGAAAACAACTGAACAGACTCAACGTCTACAACAATCTATCGTCACTGTTTCAATATCTAGAGCAGCCTAATACATGGGGGAATATCTTTGAATTCCCTAATAAACCAAGAAAATTGGCTGACTACTGACTTCACTTTCCATAAAATCAGAAAAAAACTATTTGACATATTCCATGACATATTGAGACTATAATTAGAATTTTGGAACCACCTACCCAGAAAAAGTGAACATACCATCAAACACAGTCTTGAAGTTTGACCCAGAGAATGCATGATATAGTATAGAGCTTCCAAGTTTCCAACCGGAGTAAAAGTCTAAAACTTATTACCCGTGAATTCCGGTAAACTGTGCTATCCGGAACAATGGTCCCGGGGAATGCTGGTGTTATGACACCAGTGCGAATTTTTGTGCACCTGCAATGTGGTGCACATGACCTAGGGAACCTATCAGATGTTCACATAAGCTCTTTCTCATTCTTTGTTGGAACCAGTCCCTCAAGCCAGTGGGCTGTCTGGCAAAGCAGGGAGAACTGTGCTGCAATGAAGGCACCAAATGGTAGGAACCTACTGTTAGGTCTCATCCAGCAAGATTCTAGAGGTAGTACTTGGTGAAGGTGTTATGTGATTTCCAATGGCAGGCTTGCGTAATTTGGTCCATGGAAACCCCATAGAAGGCCTTTGACACCACAAACGTTCCTTGATATGGCCAATTTGTAAGAGATAAACAATAACTGAATACCCACTCTGGAGTCGTTGGTTCAGTCCAGATAATAACTATTGAGGGTCCTGATAGAGCAGAGTAGAATATCAGTATCTTGAGGGCCTTGATTACACTGCAAGGCTGGTATGACCACTAGCTGGAGATATATATTGTGGTCCTTTTGTGAGCTGATATTTGGCATTGAAGGAAGGGGATGGGGATAGTTGGACTGCCCAGGCATAATAGTCCATCAAGAGTCTCACTAATCCTCTTCCCTGAGGCTACGAGGCCTCTGCTATTTCCGAGAGTGTGGTTTACGATAGGTATACAAATTGTATTGATAAAAAATCCACGATCAAGGCTATAGTTTATGGTAGGTTTAAGATGGGTTTAGGATCTCTTCCCGATGTATGAGATATTTTCCCGATAGCTTCCTGATTGGCATTGTCATTGCCTCAATGACTTAAGATGTAACAGATAGATTTGACGTCACTATAAGATGGAAAAGATTGTTGTTTGACTGTAAGATAGGTTTGAGATGGCTGTAAGATTAAAAAGATGACAATATGATTTTTTTTAAGATGTACAAAATCAGAAAGGATTATCTTAAGGCAGTTGGAAATTCTCATAAACTGTTCCCAATGGACTCCCAAGTGCTCTACTTGTAAACCTATCGATAAGTTCCATATTTTCTTTACAGGATGTGTGTACGATGGCTTTAAGATCATTAAGATGTATAAGATTCAGTTCCCTGATACTTCAAATTTGCCTGTCGGGAACAGGGTTTACAATATATCACAGAAATGGAACAGCCCCATAAGGGTAACAGGAAAACAGTCTTCCAGGTGAGGTGTTTGAGAGCTGCCTCCTCCTGAGTTTCAAAAGGATGCTGGTTGAGTCTTTCTAGCACAGGGGCAGATTCCACCTAGGTAAGGTCCCTGAACGCTTAGGTTTATCCCTGTAGAAACTAGACATTAGTCTGGTATTCCCAAATGTGCCTGCAATAGCTGTTCTCTAACATTCAATGGTTGAAGTGCAATCATTAAAAAATATCAGAAGAAACTGCATATGTCACTTAGGCCCCAGTTACACTTCCACGGATCGGCCCCCGGATCTCGCTAGGATCTGTGACCTCGTCCTTAATGCAGGTGTTCCACTGGAGCTGACCCTGTAACCAACCCTATGGTTGCAACAGTCGTAGAGTCGTGAGAAAAAGCGCGGGAAAATAATGGGTCGGTTATGAAATCCCCGACAGGACAGTATAGTTACAGACAGGCCGTAATGACCTTCCCGACAAGATGTAGGGTTGGGGACATTTTTTACACGGCCAGTCATAGAAGTACTACGACAAGCCCTAAACAGACAAGCCGGATCACAAACAGACAAGCCGTAAAGACAAATAGACAAGCTGGGAACATGTTCCCGACCCTTCCCGATAGGACTGATTGTTTTTGTGGGTCAGGATCCAGAATCAGGATCCATATCACACTATATAAACCCCCCCTCTCCTGTGATATGCCATTCATTTCACACCTCAAAGATGACAGGAACACATCAAGAGCAACTGATAGATCACTTGAGGGTCTTTTTGGTTTTTATTGAGTTTAATTTTTATTGTACATGATATAAGACACAGTAGACAGCAGAACCCAGCACCTGCCCAGCCAGCATCACCATCTCCCCCACTGCCAGCACCCAGAAGGAGAAGGAAGCCACAGAATCCATAGGTCCTGCCCTGGATACTGCAGAGAGAGGAGAGAGGTTGCTACAGAACACTCTTGGACGAGTTAATCACTACTGACATACCAGGCTACAGGAATTTCACCAGAATGGAGCCAGCATTTTTTTATTTGATTGAAGAAATAATCACCCCCTCACCTCAGGAAGTCAATCACCAACTTCAGGAAGCCACTGGAATTCGGGTTGAAACTGGCAGTTACTTTGAGACACTTATCCACAGGGGAAAGCTACACCTCACTGCAATACCACTGGAGCGTTGGAAGAACGACCATCTGCAAATTTGTCCCCCAGGTCTGCAAAGCCATTTTGAAAGAATTTCAACAAGAGTATCTGGTGTGACCCACTGATCCTGAAGATTGGAAGAAAATTGAAGAAAGATTTAGAAACAGATGGAATGTCCCCCATGCAGTTGGTGCCTTAGATGGAAAACAAATTGTTATCAAGAAGCCGAAGAAGTCAGGCAGTAAATATTTCAACTACAAGGGCTACTTCTCTCTGGTACTTTTGGCTTTAGTCCATGCAGATTACTGTGGGTCAACACAGGGGCCAGTGGGTCATCATCTGATGCACAGATTTTCAACCACAGCAAAATGAAAAGAAGAATTGAGAACGGAACCTTGGGACTACCACCGCCTGAACCACTTCTAAATCTACACTACTTCCTGCTGGGGGACGACGCCTTCGCCCTGATGCCTTGGCTGGTCAAGCCTTACAGTAGGTGCCAACTGACTAGAGAAGAGAGAATAGCCAACTACAGGATATTCAGGGGGAGGAGGGTGGTCGAGAACTCATTTGGTACACTTGTCAAGAGATTCAGGGTGCTGTTAACCACCATGGAGCAGAGGCCAAAAGTTGTGAGAGACATTGTGTTAACATGTGTGGTACTACATAACATGCAGAGAAGCCATCAGGGGGCAGCAGACAGACCACCCATTCCAGCTGATGACATACAACCACCACAGGCAGACCAGGGGGAACAGGGAAAGCATGAGAACTTAAGAAACCCATCGAGGGAGGCCAAACATCAATGAGACCTACTGAAAGACTACTTTAATCACGTGGGGGCGCTGGCTGGGCAGGAGGACAGAGTTTAAGAAGACTGGGGGGAGAACATGCTTTTCAGGACTACCCAAATAATCCAAGAACTTTTATTTAGCAAAGTGTCGCCTCCCAAAAAATAGCCCAACTTTCCAACAAATTAATTCAAATTCAGTTTCACCAAATACATTCCCCATCACAAACACCAACACAAATCCATCCCAAACTCAGTTCACAAAATATAAATTTCAGCACTGAACCCAGGTCCTCAATTTACAAAGTTGACATCCCACCCCATCATAACCTGGGTTAATTCTCAAAAAAAAAATTACAAAACAAGTGGAAAAAAAATTTTCCAATAAATACATGAAACTATTTTATGGCAAGAATTAAAAATTGCTGGGAAATTTGCAAGACAAAATTATACAGGTTTGCAGTCCCAGTTTAATATTTTTTTATTCAGTTTGTCAGTCCATTGCCACTCATGTTTGTATATTTTGTTAGGGCCCATGTTTGTTTGTCATTTCAAGTTGGGTTTTGGGAGGGACGTGGGTTTGAGTCTGTATCTCGATTTTGGGGGACTTGGGTTTGAGTCTATATCTTGATTTTGGGGGACTTGGGTTTGAGTCTGCATCTTGAATTTGTAGGACGTGGGTTTGAGTCTGGATTTTGTTGTTTTTTGGGGGGTGGGGATTGTTTATTTAAAATTGGGTTTTGTTTGGGGGTGGGGTTGGTTTTACTTTGAGTTCTTAGGGGATTATTTTTTCTTAAGGGAATTTTCTTTGTTAATTTTTTTTTGTTTTTGTTTTTTGGTGGAACTTTACTGATATTTGTTTAACATTCACTCATTCATTCACACTATTTTTTTCATGTTCTATGGGGAGGTGTAAGTGTTGGACGGTGTGCTTTTTATGTTTTTGGGCACAGACGTGTAGCTTGTTAATTGTTTTTGGACGATTCGGGTGGCCCTGAGAAGAGCCGCGTTTGGTGTGACTTGTGCGGGCTAATCCGTTGATTTGGGCTGACTATGCTGGCTGGACTGGCTGGGAGGTCTTGACTGTTCCTGATGAGTGGAAGATGGCACTGGTGACAGTGCTGCTTGAAGTTGAGAGGGTGAAAATGGCTGTGGTGTGTCCATCTGCTGATACGTAAGCACACTAGGAATCGCTGCAAAGAGACTGGATAATCCAGAAGTGTTGTGCTGACTTTCCTCCTGTTGTGAAGGTGCAACTGAAGGTGGGTTGAAAAGCATCTGTCTGGAAGTCCCAGGCTGTTGGTCATCCACAACTATGTAAGAAGTTGATTGTGCTGACGCTGATGAAGGCCTTGGCGGTTGCTGTACTTTGGCAATTACTGTAACAGGTTCTCCTGTGGCTGTCTGTGTAGGCTGCACAACTGGAATGGAGACTGGTTGAGTTTCCGGTATGGTGAGTATGTATTCACGTCATGTTGTGGCCTGTGATGCTTCTGGAAGTTGATATGTGGTGACCTCTTGACTTTTGGTGACCTGTCTCTTTCATTCTTCGGCCTTGTACTTATTTCATTGAGAAGGTTTTTAATCTCAGAGTCAAGATAGTTGCAGAATGACTGTCTAGGACTTGGAGTGGGGTCCTGACGTGCACCCAGAAATGTGGAAATCATCAACCTCATCTGCTGGAACTAATCTAAGACTGGATCTGCAGACATGGTGGCAGTCGCGACTGGAGGCTGTCGTCGCTTGGGACTGGTGCTCGAAGGCTGATGAGTAACATCTGATGCAATGCTGATTTCCAACTCAGACTCTGTGTCCTTGGATGTATCTGGAACTGAAGCTGAGGCTGTGGCTGCAGAAGGCCTTTGGGATGACTTGAATGCAGAAGACTTGGAAACTCCCTTCCTTCTGATGTGACCCCGTAGAAAACTGAAACTGTCCTTCAGCCATGTCTGACATTATGTGCTCTTCTCAGCTCCTACATTGAGTATCGATCCACTTCTTCACAATCTTTCTTCTGCTTGTCTTTGAAACTGTCGTTGGTCTTGTCATACAGTTCCTCGTGCTGTTTAATGAACTCCACAACATGATGGCTTCTTCATCTGAATCACTCAGGAAAATGGACTTCATCTGGCCCTTCTTCTGTCTGGATTGAGTTGATTCTACATCAGTATCCGTGTCAGTTCACACTCTCTTCTCTCCTCCTTCTCCACTCTCTCCTGTTCAATCCTCTCCCTCATCCCTCTCCTCTCTTTCCCTCCTTCTTCTTTCTATATCCGTAGCTGCATCTCCTAACTCAAACTGTGGTTGAGTGTCAGTTGGTACTTCAATCTTTCTCCTTTTGCCCCTTGGCATGCTGATCAATCAATCAATTGTACAGCTTGTTTTAAAAAACAAAAACTTAAAATAAAAGTGAAACCTCACAGAACAGATTTCATTCCCAACCAGTCCAGCCTAGCTCAAAACTTAAGCTAATTTCCAGAAAATAAAAAACCTAAAAGAAAAGCTGCACACCAGTTGTCTCTCGACAAGTTAAAGCCCAAATATATGTAGATTGTCTACCGACTCACCTAGATTGTCTTCCAACAGGCCGTAAGATGCAAAAATATTGTTGGCCTGTCTGTTACAGTTCCCCACTTACAGTTCTGTTAGTGTTACAGGCCTGTCTGTTGTTGTTTATGGCTTGTCTGTTTCAGTTTAAGACCTGTCGGTTAGAAATTTTCCCTACTCTAGGACCCAGTCTGTTAAAGTTACCGACTGAACTGTAAACTTTACAGGCCAGTCGGGAACACTTACAGACAGGCCGGCTAAAGTTACCGACTGTACTGTAACACTTCCCGCACGGTCGGTGAGTCATCACGTACAGTCTGGAAGTCTATATTTGGAACAATTCAGATACTTGTTACAGACAGGCCTGTTTGATTAACCGACAAGCCGGGAAGTGTAACCGACAGGCCATTAAGTTAACTGACAGGCCGGTTGCTAGGGGGCTGAAATTAGGGTTGGATACAAGGGTCGGCAATACTTGCATAATGTCCGTAATGTCCTTATGGTATCCGCCACAGATGCGGTGTGTCAACAAGGATGTTACGGAAAAAACAAACTGCTTGATTTTTTTCGTAAAGTTTTTGTGGATCTTATCTGTAATAGATATTTGTAACTCGTCCCTAACATCCCTATACCCATCTGAGATGTCCTTGTGGCATCCCAAACATCCTTGACTCTGCGCCAATGAAGGCTCTGAAAGTTTCCACGGATATCCCTGGAGGCTACAAGGACACTTACAGATGTACTGGAAGAAGGTCACGGAAATGAAATTTTTGTGTGGATATGTACAGATACACGGATATGTCCTTGGTAAATAGGAATGGGCTTTATGGATGAAAAGGATGCCTCAAGGACAATAAGAACAGGGTTTATGGATAGATTTGTGGTTTCCCACGCTCTTTGGGAGGTTACGGAAAGACTCTTTCTCACAGACGAGAGCACTTAAGGCCACTTAGCTTGGCTTTTGCTCATATAAATTTTGCATTTCGATGAGGATACATCAATATCATATTTGAGGATATATTTTGCTGGCATATTTAATCAAAATTATTGAGATTTTTTTTTTGGAAAGGAAATTTGGTGAATATTTTTGTAAAACGCCACCAAAGAAAAAGGACAAAGAGGAAAAGCAGTCATGAGGAGGCGAGGATGTACACCCAGGCCCAGGCCAGGAGTCTATAGGTGGGCAAGTTGACTTGTATACCAGAGACTCAACAGAGCCAGCATTCAGCTGGGGTGGAGGAGTTGGTGGTAGGAGAGGAGGATCCTCTGGATATGTCGGATACAGAACAGGGTGACATTGCACTTGAGACACAGCAGGATTCAGATGCAAATGATGAGGACATTTCTGACACACAGGATACACAAGCCACACAGGCTGCTGGGGGCACCGAAAGGCAAGGTCAAAAGCAAGGGCAAGTCAAGGACCAAGGAAGGACAAGATGTAACAGAAATTAGTTGACTTTTTGCGTGATAATGAAATTCTCTACAACAACCATTTAATGGACTACAAGGATAAGTCAAAGAGGAAGGCTATGTAGGATAAGTTTTGCTCTGAAAACAACATGGACAAAGATGCCTGCTAAAGATGGCTTCAGAGCCAGCACACACTCTTCGGAAAGGTCACCCACATGTAGTCTGGCCAGGGGGAAACACAGCTGACAGAGAGGCAGACCATTTTGCCTTTCTCAGGGACCACATTGTGCACCATCTTACAGCAAAACGTGAATTCAGGGTTCCCAGGGGATCTGCTTCCCAAGCCACTGCAGCAGCGGGCTCAGCATCCAGATGGGAAATCGTGCGCATGGAACCGTTCCAGGATACTTCTCGTCCAGAATCCACTGATGACCCAGCAGACCTGTCCAACCTGAATACACAACCCCTACTCCTAGATTGTGTGGGGTCAGTGTGACCTCAAGCTATGCAGAATCCGACCAACTTCACTCGGCTCTTGCAGAATCTCAGAGGGGGAAAACAGACTTAAAAGACATTGTGGTTAAAAAGCTGAAGGATGACAAGCCTGAAAACCCAAGACTGGGATTCTCTGACTTTCTAAAGGTGGAGGTGGTACATCTAACAAGCGACTCATATGACGAGTTTCAACAAGAGACATTCAACTTAGTGATGAGACTTAAACATAGGGAGAAGCAGCAGCAAATGCCCCAACAGGCAATTATGACGAGTATGGCCCAGACTGCCACATACAGCCAGGCCTCGACCTCGCACTAGTATCATATGATTTACACCCCGATGCAGGCCCCACAGTAGCAGATGCAACAGACATTCACGAACATACCACAAGCACTTCCACAACAGCAGCATTTCCAGCATTCACAGCAGCACTTTCAACAGACATTTATGCAGGCACAAGCACCAGCTCAACAGCTGATCCACGGCCAGGCTCCACAGCAAAGCATGCAGCCATAGCAGCATGTCAGTGATGGCAGCACCACAGCAGCCGATGCAGCAGCAGCAGCCAATACAACCACATCAGCCAATAGAGGATTCCATACAGTCATAGCAGCCAATACAGCAGCAGCCCATACAGCAGCTCGCAACCATGTCTACATCACATGTCACCATATAGCATCATCAACAAACTGTTCAAAGTTCACAACAGCAGCCCACACAACAACACAGCCAACAAACATCACAGCAGCTAGCTTCACAGAGACCAAGTTCCTCCCAGCTGCCAGCCATGTTGCCACCAGTTACAACCACAGACACTAGACGCCAAAGCAGCCCACTACTTACCAGTACACCAACCGGATTCATCCTCTCACCACCAATGAATCCACCTACAGACAGCCAGTACATCAGCAACATGTCACAAGAGTTTTGCCGTTGCTATCCAAAAAAAATAAATAAAGAATGCCCCATACCACACTCCCACCAAACACCAAAAAAGAAAAAAAAAAGAAATAACCCAATAAATCTCCCAAAGACATAATATTTCAACCCAAATTAATTCCCCTATCAAACATAATAACTGTTATTTAATCAAACATGAAAACAAAAAATAAAAATTAATAAAAGGCCCCACCCACACACAACAAATGATATAATAGTTTGAAATACAGGGTAACTTTTAAAACAAAAAGGCCCTCCTCTCAACAAAAAAAAAAAGAAAAAAAATTAAATTATTAAATAAAGAAAAAAAAGATAAAAAACCGATGCTGCTGTCCTCTATTTTGTACCTCAAATCACAGTGCTTGAAAATCTGAGCATCTGAGCTTGACTCGGCTGCCCCCATGTCCACCCAGAGGAACTTGTAGACTCCATCCACCAAGGCCAGGAGTACTATAGAGTGAAAGCTCTTGTAGTTGTAGTAGAGGCTGCCTCCCCATTGTTGACATCTGAATGCAATGTGCATTCCATCCAGGGCACCCAGGGCATGCAGGATGTTCCACCTCCGGCGGAAGATGGACTCAACCTCCAACCAGTCCTCTGACATTGTGGGGCACATCATCACCTGATCTCGATAGGCCGTGATGATAGCATCGCAGACCTCAGGCACAAACTTGTTGATGACCGACCTGGCTACCCTGAAGGCAAACTGCAGGGTGGGGTAGCTCTCTCTACTGGCCAGGTATCTGAGGGTGACTGCCAACTTGAGTCCTGGACTCAGGGGCTCTCTCATCCAGGTCCTCTCCCTCTGGAGCTCAGGAGTGAGTCTCTGCTCCAGCTCTTGAAACAGCTTAGGTGGCATCCGAATAAAATTTTGGTATGCCAGAGGGTCATCTAACTTTTACATTTGCATCAGTCAGGTGTACTGACCCTCTTCTTCATGCTCTGCCTGTGTTAGCCATGGCCTGACCCAATATCTTCTGTGTCTTCTCTGTCTTACTTGCAGACCCCATCTCCTTCTCAGTCTCTCTATTATAGCTGAAGTGATGAGTAACTGCCTCTCCATTTCTAAGAGTAAGAGTTGAAGTTGTATAATATTTTTGTCCTCTCTGTTCATATTAGCAATAAAATTCTATCTGGCTAGTGACCTGACCCTTACCCCTTTTATAGCCATTGGGATCCAGGTATCCAGTGGTCACTAGCTCCCAGTGGGACACCTGCAATGTTATCATCAAACTCCCTTATCGATAAGCTGACATCCACAAGAACAATTATGGTCCTTAAACCCCATCCGCGAGTGTCCACAAGGTCCGTAAACCCCATCCGGGATGTCCTTGAGAAGTCCTGGGGGATCCCTGTGTAGTCCTGGTGCATCCTAGAGTGTTTCTGCTGCACTGCGGGTGGTCACAGACATGTATCCGCGGGTGATCCGCAAGCGACGAAACACGTCCCTAACATCCTTGTGGGCATCCTTATTATCCATAGAGTTTTCCGTAGCACGTCCTTAATCCACTCACTTTTCGAAAAATTCCCCAAAAAAACACTTGAGCTGCAGGAGATCCTTGTCAGTTACCATATATGGAACTGTGGTCTATATCCATGGCAGATCCTTGAATGTGCAACTGCTGCTTCATAGAGGGATTCCTGAAGTCCACCTGTTAAAGCACCTCTGTGCACCATCTTCGGAAAATGGGCCATTTTGATGTGTAGATGGCCCTAGTTGAGAGTCTTTGAGGAGCAGCAAATTTTTCTGCCACTTCTGCAGTGAACCCATGTTGTTGGAGTGCTCATCTTCTAGATACCATGCATGGATGTTCAGGGATGTTGGGTTGGTGTACTAATGGTTGTTCAGTAGTTGTTTGAGTGGTGTGTGTATGGGCGGTAGCTGTCTTGGTATGTCCGGCAACATCTCCACCAGGTCCCAAAACCACATTTTTGATTGAAGTTTTTGTACAACCTTGGGCAGCAGGGCAGTGGGAGGGAAAACATATGCAACCATGTTTTTCCATGGGATGTTCAGGGCATCTACTGCCCAAGCCTGGGGATCTGAAATCGAGATCCAGAGATGAAATTTCTTATTCAGGTTAATGTGAACAGGTCCCCTTGGGGACTCTCTCAAAATTTTGGAACTTTGACGAACTGTGAAGAGAGGGACCACTCTGTTGATTGGATCCGATTCCTACTGGACAGGCTATCTGCTATAACATTGAACTAAGTGTGTGCCTTGCTCTGAGTGTCACATAGTTCTGATAGCATCAGGTAGGAATTCTCCACATTAAGGCACAGAGTTCTGTTAATCCTGTGCTGCCCTGTTTGCTAGTAGGCCACCACTGAAGCATTGTCTGAGGTAATGAGGACTTGAACGTTTGGGCAACTTTTCTTGAAGACTTGCAGAGCCAGAGGAAACCAGAATTTCTAGTAGGTTGATGTGTAGATGCTTTTCCGTATCAGGTATCAGATATTTCCAGTGAGTCTCCAGATATCATTAAAAAGGTCTCCTATGCATCCTGTCGATTTCACAGTCTTCTCCGTTGATGTAAGCAATCCAGTGGTAGATATAAGAGTCCTTGGATTCATAAAGGAGCTTGCGAAGAGACAATGAACATCTCCTGAAGTTTGATCAACTTCATACAGAGGTTGGGGCTCTCATTTAGATCAAGACTCACAAAAAAGGCTACATGTCCTAGAACTGAAGGCAGTAATTTTTGGCCTTAAAATGTTTCAGAATTCTGTTTCAGTGCCAAAATCAGGGAGGAACCCACTCAGTGGAGATGTGTGCTCTTCTGTGGAGAATCATGACTTGGTGCCATCATTCCAAAATATTATTATGTGTCAGACACATTCCAGAGTGCTTATATGTGATGTCCAAAATATTGTCCAAGTTAACTCACATCTACTCAACAGAATGGTCACTGCACTCTCAGGTGTTTAAGTAAATCAGTCAAAATTGGTTCACTCCTCGTGTAGACCTATTTGTCACTCGTCTGAGCCACAAAGTTCCAATATATGTATCCACAGTTCCAGACCAACAGGCATGGAAAAAGATCCTCTGAACATAAACTGGTCGGGTCTCATAGCATACGCTTACCCTGCCACTGCTCTCCTTCACAGGTTGATCCAGAAATCCGAAGCTGGCCAGGGTATGCCCTGACTTTGGGACCTTGTGCAGCTCTCAACAGAAATCCCAATCCAAACACCAATGTCAAAGACACTCCTCAAGCAGTCTCACAACCAAGTGTTTCACCACAACCCACAATATGCTTGGCTTCTAGGAGCTCCAAGAACAAGGTTTCTCTGTGGAAGTGGCAGCGAGAAATACTGCTCCTCAAAGAATATCAACAAGGACAATCTACCAAACAGAGTGGGCCCTATTTGAAAAATGGTGTAGAGAGAATTCGGTGGACTCTCACCTTCTGTAAAACTAGTCTCAGACTTATTTGTGTGCCTGTTTGAGGATCTCAATAGATGTCCATCAACCACTGATGGCTATAGAAACTCTAATTTTGACTGCTTGGGCCTAGTAGGGCTCCACATTTCTCTAAGTGCTGAGCTCAACAGGTTGCTCGCCAGCTTTCATGGGGATAGACCCAAAAGTTCCCGGAACCTACCCCAATGGAACCTCTCCGTTGTTTTAAATGAGCTCACTAAAGCTCTGGCCTCTAGCAAGCGCTACAGCAAAATCCACACCTGGGTTACAAAGTGTCAAATTTAAGCCAATGGGAAAAGGTAGCTTTGTTCCCCTCTTCAGGTTTCATAGCCAAAAACCAGCTAGTAAGAGAAGGTTCCCAAAGTGCATCCCAGTGGCTTGGGGAGCTTATTCCACTTTGTGGGAGCAGCTAATGCGAAACTGCGTAACCCGGAGCCTTTTTTTTTGTACCCTGTTGAAGCAAACTATAATTGCATGTTACAAACGGCTCAACAAGCTAAGAGCATGAGAGCCTTCACGTCTTCTAAAGCCTTTTACGATGGGGTTTTGGTGGACCAATCACTCAAGCTTGTCACTAGAAGGCACATAACACCCTCCCAAATTTTTATCTAAAACAGCTATATGTTTCCCATCAGAATAGTCGTTCCCGGGAAAAACAAAGGGAGGGCTCAACCTCTTGAGCTAAGCCTTCCATAGATTAATGACCCAGGGACATCAGCTACCACAGACATCTGGTAAGGGTGTCCTATTACTGCCTTTTGTGTTATTAGTCTATACTTGATCATGTTTGTTCCTGTAGGTGACCAACATATAATATTAGTAACTTCTGTTTATGACTATCATTTAAGTTTTTGGCTTTTACGGTGCCAGGTTCAAGCTTTTGTACTTTAATTGGGACTCAAGACTGGTACTCTGATACTAATAACATACAGGAAAAATTACAAGAAAAATTCACATAATACTTCCAGTCTCAGCTGTAATCCCTCCGCCTAGCAGTTAGATTCAGCACTTAGTTCCAGATGGTAAGCTGTTGCGAGATTTTAATTCAAACAATATCTTGAGAGATAACAGATCACATCTGTTTATTTTTAGGTGTGGAAGAAAAAAGTGCAAATGCATTGATCAGATTCTACCCTATAAATCACTGATGTTCTGCAAGCAATTACCAATTTGCACACTTTAGGTAGGGACTAAGATTTCAAACCTGAGAAGCAAAGTGTGCCACCAATTAACGCCAACATAGCCCTTCCATCTGATGTTGAAAGTGGATAATTTTAAGGGTCAAATTTGATATTTTGGTTGGGTCACCTTTGCAAACAAATGAACACATTTTAGGCATATATAAATGTATGTGATGTATTCCAACAAACAACTCCAAACTATACTGATAGCACTTATTTATGTCAGTTTTGAATCACACACATTCTCTGTACATGGCACAATATAGACTTGCTCACAAGTCTTTGCATTGAGTTTTTTGGGGGAGATGATGAATGAGTGCATTTTACCACAGTCTGGATTTTACACTATTACTGGAACTTCCTTCTAGAGGGCAATGCTCTCAGAGAATCATAGTGTACTAAGGAAGGACCTTGCACAAGGTCTAGGTACAATGTGGCAAGTAAGATGCATTGGCCTGATTTGTCATTCTCTGAATACGAGTTACAATAAAACTGAACTATTCATCTGAAAGACTAAGCCGTTATTCAAACACATATCATACTTGGATCTATCTTTGTAAACTACCCAAAGAGAAAGTGGGGTAAAGGGGGCAGGGATATCTGTTCACCTGATAAAACAAAGGTATCAGTAACAACATAATATTTGTGGTATATATTTTTTTAAGTTTTTTATGATTGATTTGATGCTAAGCATTTTAAAAGATAAGTTTGTGAATAAGAAGAATAATGCTTTGACTCTGCGATGAGTCTGACTGTTCTAGATGTCAAAAAAAAAAACACTTTGAAACAGGATGTAATTATATATAAACTTTATTTGGTTTCAAAAGATTTATCTTAAGTTATATGTATATTTATTTCATCAATATAATTACACAATAAATAGAAAAACAAAATACAATTTACATAAAGTTAAAACATGTTCAAACAGTAACACTGATCTTTCATGTCTACAACCTATAATAGACTAATTAAATTTTTTTTTTAAATATTCATTTAAATCCTTAAAAATTTGACCTATAACATAAAGTTTTTGTAAATGTTTTTATATCCTTCAAATATTACCAATAAGGTAAAGTTTAAATAAAACTTCAGTTTTTTCTCTTACAGTTTTTGTTTATACAAACTGTTTCACACGACAAAATTTTTTGGTTTTTTTCTCTAACAAAGAACTAAACACATTGTGACACATGACCCACAGAAACCTTTTACATAAATTACAAAGTTTTCAATTTACTGACACACAACAAAAACACCCTTTATTTACAAAAACACAAAACATAGAACTATTAGTTTTTCTTTTACACAAATATTTCTTAAATAACGATTTACATATAGGTTTCTTAAAAGAATAGCAATGTTTTATCACAGATTTTAAAGATATAATACTACCTGTAAACATTTATTGCAAACATAAAACTTTGTCAATGACAAAATAACTGTTTCAAGTTTGACTTTGCCAAAGAATACGTACATAAACATGAGAAAGCTAAAACAGATGTGAGATTTTTCACACTTAAATTAGTGGTTTTGTCTTTATTTATTTTTAATTTCAAATACTTGTCAATATCATTTTATTCTTCACAGTGACAAATATATTCCAATGCTTACACAAGAACAAAAAACACTTTTAAACTTATATAATTTATAATACACAATCATATCTACCTCAATTCACACCCATTTCAGTACTTTCAGGTTTTGTCAAACAGTTTGATAAAAAAAATCATATTTTACCCATAAAGAGTAATACGCATTTTTAACCATTCTATTGGTGATACAAGAGTAAAATTTTCCTGTGAGGGATATATAAACCCCCATTGAAGGACAAATTACTCTTGTGCATATTGATTTGTCCAGGCAGTTTTATTGCAATTGTGCAATAGAGATTTGAGACAAATAAGAGACAATAACATAATACATAACAGTTGTATAACAGGTTGCCTAGAGGTTGTAACATGAGAGTTGACACACACAGTTGTTAATGTTGGATGTTGTTTTTACAAAGCATTGACCTGTACATATTCTACACTGCCAGTGCTGCATGGTCGAGATGTGCGGGCTGAAAAATACATGAAAATAACATGTATAATTGAATTAAAATGTCAATGCAAGTTTATCTATGAAAATATATATACAGAAATATACATATAGATATAAAATCAATAGTATCACAAATTATAACCTGTTTGGCTTCAGTGTTTACTTTTACCTCATATTTACCTCAAAACTGATAGAACATTCATTAAGATATTCGCTTTTGCATTGGGTATGCAACATACATAATAACAACTTTCACCTTTTAACACTGAACATTTTTCATCTGGATATACTCTATTTTTACAAGTTCATGGGCTAGGGGCTACGGCTGCCTACATTTTCCGTCACTGTGCTGCTTTTACAAACAGGATAAGACAATTGTCAGACACAAAAGCTCAGTATATAGCTGGGATATTTCTTTTTGAGTATACTAAATTTAAAGCATCAGGGTTCAAGGTGTCATAAAATGAATTTTTTATTCATCAAAAGTACAGCAAACTACTAATGGAATTCAATTACAAAACTGATCCCCAAAAAAGGCATTACTTTTTGAGGCCTAAGTGTGTGATTTTAGTAATTTCTGCACAAAGATGTATAAAAATAAATACGTGTTTAAAATGCTTTACTGTGTGTTTACATATATGCAATTTACTGGTTGTGGTTCTTTTCTCCAATCCGGTTCCAAAAAAAAAATAATAATAATAATACATACAAAACCGCAATATTGTCAAGCATGTTTGACCAATACTTATTATGTTATGTGTGAGATGTGTTGTTTTCCATTGCAAAAATTGTGGTGAAGATTTGTTTGCAAGGAAACACAATAATGCATATCGTGCTCCCGAATCTCAAAAAAATGGACAACAGCATGCAAAAACATTACACCGTTATTGCTGAAATCTTGGCCAAATTGCCTCCTGCTGTGACTCCTTAATATTTTTCAAACAGTGTACTTAAGAAGGCCAATCATTCAGACATGTAACTGTAGTCTTATGTAACTGTTAAAATAAACACCTCAATGGGAAAGGCAATGATAAATTCATGTAACTCTGAAAAGCAAGAAATATTATATGATTCTATAAATTCTTCACAATTCTGATTTTAAACTGAGAAATTTGTAAATATATTAATTCATGGCCGAGGATATGAAAATTTTAAATTGATGAACCATATACAACACTGCTTGATAGCTTGATTAATAAAATAACAGTACATATTTTGCTATTTTTATGAAAATGTTAGAATTAAAAAAAGACATATATCACACTGTCAAAGTCTGCATACCACGCACAAAAAAAAATTCAAATCCACCATTTGTGAAATTTAAATCCTAAAGATATTAGTCTTAATTAAAGAATCTACCTGTAAGAAACCTGAACAAAACCATTTCAAAAAAGATTATCACTTCTAAAACAAGAGAATCCACCACATGGACATTCCAAAAGAAGGATCAATTAAATTTAATTTTTAGTTTTACAGTTTTCTGTATATTTTAAACATCAAGATATCAAAAATTTGCAGAGGTTTTTAGGTTTTGATTATGGGAGAAGAACAAATCCAAAATGACATGCTCTTAACAGTTTATGAAAACAATAGTATGAAACTACTGACTAGCTGCTTGAAGTGCTCAACATGGCAAACATGGTAAATATAAGATGATCCTATACTAATAAGTAATAATTAGTTTTACTATTATTATTATCACACGATTTCTATTTGTTTTATTATTGTATAACTATTATTTTTGTACTTGCATTTATATATATGGACTTTGTGTTTGCAATAAATATTATATATATAAAAATAACTTCTGTGAGCGTTTAAACTCTATGTAAAATCTGTAATATGCATGCACTTTCAGAATACAATATATTCCAGTGAAAACAAGTAAAAATATTAAACTCAAACAAAAGAATAATCATTGGAGATTAAATAAATATACTGAATAGACAGACACTATGTAAACCAGCTACATCACACAAAAAGAGAGAAAAATGTTTGATAATAAGAGAAATTTAAATACCAAAATTGAAAAAAAACATGGAATTTTATCAAATATTATAAAATATGAAATCACTCAGGAGTTTTATAACTGCAAGATACCTCAAAAACTAAAATAAAAATTACATGTTAAAATCAAACATCACAAGGCCAAACTGTATGTAAAAAAAACATAAAACTACAAACACACTTTCAGTGACATTGCTTTGAGTTGTAACCTTTTTGTAATTATATCCCACTATTAATTGGTATCAATACATATCTGAACAAATAGTTTTCATAATGTGCTGCTGTTTGAACACTTTTACTTCCATTTCATCAACTACTAGAATTTATCAAAAACTTCAAATTTAATTTTTGCAATGACTTCAGTCAGATCCATCTAAAGGTAACATTCTGTTCCAATGATTAGATTTAACAATTTCATCAATATTAACATTCAATAAAAGCACAAAAAGGTCACAACATTGTCACACTGGGCACCAGTGAGTTTTCTTACATCAGTATTGACTAAATCATTGAGGATCAGCTAGAAAACAGAACAACATGTACGATAGAACAGATGAAGTTGGTGATTTTCTCTTTATTTTTTGGAAAAGGAAATAATTATAACATTTTTTTATCATACACAAATAAATGGAATAATATTAAGTAAAAATTACAAATTAAATTGATTTGTTAAGCTGTAAGCACTTATTAGACACTGAAACATAAAGAAGTTAATTATAGTTACTAAAAATGCAGTTGAAATTTATATGACTAAATGCTTCGCATGCAAATCATGATCATATATAAACTATCCAAACAAATTATTTACACCAATATATCTCTGAATATCAAAACATTACTCCAGCCTATATTTCACTTCAATTTTTTTGCCACTGCAACAAAAATAAGAAATTTCTATTCTATTTTATCTACAAACCAACAAACATGATTTTAACTGTCACGTTTAATTAAGTTTATTACCAACAACTGAGAATGTAGTTACCTTAAATTTCGAAATATGATAATTTACAAACATGTAATAAAATAATATGCAAGTCTAACCCCCTTTCACCTGGTATCACGAAAAAGTTTTTTGGGTGTATTTCAACTCAAATTATAATGCAAGATCTCCGGCCCTATCCTGACAGTTTTCTAAATCTACTAGCTTCTTGCCAGTAAGCAATTTTAAAACAATTAAGATTTATCTTTATGCTAAAAATATTATTTATATTTGGATTCCTCAATTGCCTAGAGGTTGACTCTGTCCTTTGTGAATTTAAATTCCACTCATGATACCAAGTGGAAAATACTGATGCTCTGTCTTGACAAGTCCCCAGGTATTAAATGGGACACAGAAGCTTCCATTTAATGCTTTTACATTTGGTTGACATTTTGTACCTACTGACCTAGTGCCGGGGAACCACTTTGACAAGCGCTGGGTACTTTTTCCGGAGATGTTGTGGCTGGGATCGGGGCCTCTGCACCCGACCTTCTCAAGTCACTGGTAGGGGTGGGCATTTTCTCCTCCTCTAGTAAATGAGTGGCCTGGGGAGGCCCTGGGAGAGTGATAGGAGCCTTGGCCTGAAGTAATGGTGAATTATATGGTTGTAGTAATCATGGCTATTTGTTAAGACATTATAAGTTCTTGTATTTACCCTTTTGTTACTGTATAACACATATCTAAATACCAGCAATAAACATGTTAAATTAGCCACTGGAGGCCATCCCTTAAAATTAAGACATAAAAAGTAACATTCACAGATATCCTACAAGAGATAAGATACACCGTATAAATTATAAAAAAAAATCACAAATTCTAAGAAAACGCTCCTATTAAAAGAAACTAAGGCACTTTTCTCCCTGCTTTTCATATGACAAACAGACATATCAGCAGAAAAGAGAAATAGCATCTTGGTTATTTTCTTCACGGGCTTTTCGTTTTGGATACCAGTTTATTAGTATGACACCTGTAAATCCTTGTGTTAGTAAATAAATGGATAAGCACACATACTGCTGAAGTAAATTGAAACATTTCATTCACCACATTAAAATTACTGTGATTACTTAAAATGTCTGTACACACTAAGATACATTTTAACACAATGTTTAACCCATGAAGGACCACCTCATTTTCAGAAATCTCTTCTATCTGAAAAAGTATCATCTGAATAGATTACACAAACTGGAACTTTTCTATAATAATTTCCCACTGAAATTTTATATCAGTCTGTATTAATCTCTTAAGTGGAAACTAACTCTTTGAAAATTGCATTTCTTAAAATTTGAAAATTTGAAAATCAGGGAACTTTTCTTGTGGCTAATATTTCCATTTATGCACCAAATTTATTTATGCAAAAATAGTGTCCTTTTGGTTTAGAATAAATTATTGATTTGATTTTCTGATCATCCTATATCTCAAATACATTGTACATATATTCTCTCGATCCTCATGTGTCCAAATCAAAGAGGTTTCAATGGATTCTGGTACACAGAGATAGCAGAGACAGATGAGCTGAACCCCTTTAAGTAGAGCAAATATTAGGGCTCCAGATTGCATTTTCTTATGATTTACTGTACCAAAAAAACCTGGTTCAATAGATGTATTTTTCTAAAGCCTTGAGTTTCATCCTAACAAGGTTTAAGTGTACGACAAGCATAATGCAACAACAGTCCATTCCTGAAAGACAGAAGAAGAAAGAAGCTGATAACATTAAAACATCATTATATTCCAACAACAGAATGCACATCATAAGTCATCTCAGCCAGAACCACAGTAAAGTGTAAATTTTCAGGTTAAATTGTGTAACATGGGCTCCAAATTGTAAAATACCGAATGTGTTTAAATGATGTATGAATAAAAAGCAATTATCTGGCTTACCAGATTAACTATGGTGACATGAACATCTGAGCAAAACCAGGAAACTGACTTTACAAAAAATTCTGCTGCACTGGCTTAAATGTTAACCTGAGTTGGAATAATATAGGGTTATCCATTTAAAAATCAATACACAAATGTATATCCAAATACAAAAAGCATGAACATATTTACAAGCACTTGGCTCATCAAAGTAATACATGACTCAGTATTTCATGACTTCATATGATCGACATATAAAATTGTAAAGAATTATAAAATACATAGTTCAGTGTTCATAATAAAAAAAAAAAACCTCTTCTAATACAATGTCACAACTAAATCCTAATATCTAAATATTTCATGACAGATTCATATTATCAGCTCTCTCAATACTATGTGTAGTTCAAGTTTATCCTGAGGTTTTGTTTGCACTTTTTTCGTCACAAATACTGATCATACACTACCATATCCCACATACAAAAATTTACTGCTTTCAACTTTCAAGAAAACAGTAACACAAGAAGATTGTAAATTAACATGTTCATAGAGACACAACAAATATATTTTCTTCAAATTCTAAAAAAGTAATAATTTTCAGTAAATTTCCTTCTAAAACAAGTCTGTTTATCAACTTAACATAATATTTATGAGTGCTTGAAATATTTGGCACTAATTTAACCCCAGCTCTGTGACAAAAGCAGACAACTTTCATAATAAAGCAGTTTATTTTCTGACACAAACAAATATCATCAAATTCTGAGAATGAAGGAAAATTTTACTGAAACAATCAAGGTAGGATTATACACAAAGAAACAAGCATGCAGGTACATAGAAAAACATCAAACTTTCACCAGTGGTGTTCATCATGTACCTTGATCCCAGCTAAAACCAGCATACTTAGTGTTATACTGAGCGCCAGTATCCATGGGTGGAGAATAGACCCTGGAGACAGGATAATGTGTCTTAGGGTACAACCTATGGGAGTCCTCTTCCTGGATAAAATCTGGATCTATGGTGACATGGTGATAGCTGCGATGTCGGGAGGAGCTGCTTAATGGTTGAGCTTTCATAGGAGTTGGGTTTGTGACACCATTCTTCCGCAATCTTAACTGTTTGTTGTGATATGAATATGTTCATTCAAATTACAGTAAAATTAATGGCGCATTGAAATGCTCAATGACTGACACACCCTTCCTCCCAACCAAAGCAAATTATATACATAAATAATTTTTACACCAACGCAACCAACTTTGCTTTACATGAAACATAACTATGAGGAAAGATAGGCAGAGCTCTAAAATTACATTTTCGTGGCACAGGATATATGTGTTCATTACACCACACTTAAAATGCACGGAATATATGTCCTTCACGACTCAGGTACCAGTGCCAAGTTTTAAAGGCACCCTGATCTATTTCAGCTTCAAAGAAATATGACTGGGAACTGAGCCAGTACACCCATTGCAACTTCCAATAAAAAAAGTAGCATCAGAGATGCCCATACCCCACAGCCTGGGAAAATGGTCTTGATATATAGAAGAAGTGAAACAATACAAAGATCAGCAGACTCTCAGAACATTGTAAGTTTTGTAAAGATGCAGGAAAAATAACACCGAAGAGACAGAAAATGTAATATAATTAAAGACAAAGTATTAAAACAACACAATTCAATTGCAATATGGCAGTATTAATTAGTAACTAAAACTTATTAACCTTTAAAATCAGGTGCAGCAATCCATATTTCTTTATTATAGGAGCAATATGTCTCAAATATTTTAGCAGAAAACATTTTGGCAGAGCCAAAATCAAAGGCCACCCATGGTCATACCATGCACATCTACACTTTCCAACCAATGGTCCTTTCAAGTATCAATTTCTTACATCAAAATGTAGCAATTTTAAAGTAAAATATTGCAGAATATTGGGTTTAAGATGCTAGAAACAAATATATTTGTATACATATATAACATTTTAAAAAGGTAAGCTGTAATTGTCATTTTTATTCACCGGCTTGAGTGTGATATCACACTTTTCTGTGCACTACAGTGTTGTATGGTATAGCCCGGTATTCTCGCAAGGTATTGTGGGATACATTTAAAATGTTTATAAGGACCTGGATCTGGAGATTTACAGAGTTTATTTGATTGCTTGATGACTGTTAGCAAAAGAACAAACAAATGGTTTGAACCTTGATAAACTTAATTGTTCAAATTGCACTAGTTATATTTCACTGGATTTAATCTGGACAATTATTAGAAGGATTCACTGCCAAAGAAAGTGATTATTTTATTCTTTACAATTACGTTATGGTTGATTTTCAGTAAATTATATTGGCTTTGAAGTGGCCTTCACCTCATGATTCCTTATCTGGTCACTTACTACTTGCTTTTTAATGGGGATAACTGTGTAGTAAAATTTGTAATAAAGGGATCATAAGTTTTAAAACACATTGATAGATAAATTATAATTAATCTAGGTGATTATACATTCACGTCTTTACTTTAGTGAACCTGCGTATTTTATTGTAAAATATATTATTGGCCAATTTTAATATTGGTGTGTCTGATTTAGTTAATAAACTATATTACTGATTTTAACTTATATTTTTCTGTTGTAAACTGAATACTAAATTGGTATGGGAGTTCGTTTGATACCAAGCTTCATTGTTAGTGGCTTTTATTTGAAGCCTATTGAGCCTGATATTTCAGTTCAACGCGAGACTGATAGTGAAATATCATATTTTGAACTGGCCACAATAATCTCACCACTGACCTGACTGAAGGTAGCCACACATACTTTTACGGTTTCCGAGATATAGCCCGGACAAGGTTTTAAAGTTCAAGGTCACTGTAGCAAAGTCAAAGGACAAATCAAGGTCACACCATGACAATGCACACCTACACCCCCTGACCAATATTCCTAATAAATATAAATTTCCTACACCTTGCAGTTTCTGAGAAAAAGCCAGGACAAAATTTTAAAGGTCAAGTTCACTACAGCAAGGTCAAACGTCAAATGAAGATCACACCATGACATTGCACAGCTAGATGCCCTAACCAATAACAGTTTCCTATACCTTACGGTTTCCGAGATATTGCCCGGGCAAGATTTTCAAACCAAGGTCACTACGGCAAGGTCAAAGGTCAAATCAGGGTCACACCATGATGTTGCACACCTACACCCTCTAACCAATGTCCCTACCATATATCAACTTCATACACCTTACAGTTTCTGAGAAATAGCCTGGACAAAATTTTAAAGTTCAAGGTTACTACGACATGGTCAAAGGTCAAATCAAGGTCACAGCATGTCACTGCAGACTTATACTTCTTAACCAATGTCCCTACCAAGTATCAACTTCCTACACCTTATGCCTTCCCTACCAAGTATCAACTTCCTTCACCTTATGGTCTCTGCAACATACGCCGGACATGATTTTCAAACTCAAGGCCACTACGGCAAGGTCAAATCAAAGTCATACTATAACACTGCACACCTAGAACTAATATCCCTGCAAAGTATCAACTTCCTACACCTTACGGTTTCTGAGACACGGCCGGACAAACTTTTTTGCCATCATAAACCCACCCAACTGGACGTAATGGGTGAAACAAATACCTGCACGGCCCTTAAAGGCTGTGGGGTGAAAATGCATACATAACTGAACTGGGATGTGCTTTTTCATAACTTTTTCAGGGCAAAATGGCTTAATATTGATAGAATACAATAAAATACTGTGAAATATTTTTACAATTAAATATTTTGGTAAACTTGTTTTAAACTAGTGAACATGTGAGGAAACTGGTCATGGTCACACACAAAATGTATCGCAGTGAGATCAGTAAATAGGTTTCTGGTTTACCATTTTATACACTATGAAAACCCTACAGATCACCAATGGTAATAGATGCAAAAGTAATAGTAATAGTAGTAGTAATAGATTTAAAATTTTCAAATGTAATAGTAATAGCAATAGATTGAATATTTTCAAATGTAATAGTAATAGTAATAGATTGGCTGTAATAGATTACAAGTCTGATCACCATACATAAAAAATTATACATACCAGTAAATTATGTATTACTAAGGGTTGATATGGCCATGCCAGAGGCCAGTGCTAAACTGGTGCACCCACTAAATGTGCCGACTTGAAGTGCTTGACAGCATAATAATAATAGGAGAAAATTCTTACCAAACTACTAAGTAAAAGATAGCTTAACTTTATATTTCCCACAGTGGATTATGTCTTATTATTAAATATTTACCCCCTTCAGTTGTCTTTGCTCATTTTTTACTGCTCCTGTCATAACCTTTTTTGCATCTAATAAATGTCTTCTTAGCTTATCTTCAGAGCCATCCCTTCTAGCAGTTACCACTGTAGCACAATTTCCTACAGAACAAACTTTTAATTTTTAGAAACTTATATCTTTATCATAACTGATTATCTTCAACAAAAGCTTTCTCAAAATTGCAAATATGTGTTTACTATAAGAGTATAAGTATGAAATCATTATTGACTACATTGTCAAATCATTACTGAATACATTGTATTTAATTTACACAAAGTATAAAAATACATTTTTGCCAAAATGAATTTGTTACATATATTAATTAATTTATTTTGATTAATCAAGTTTCTATGACTGTTAAAACATTTGTAGTGACTTTACCTTATATTATTTATTAATCAAATGGAATAAATCAAGTGAGTTTCAAAGAATAAGTGTATTCAGATATACTGAATATAGTATAGTCTCATTTCAATGGCTATTTACTGAAGTATAATATACTTTCTAATACAAACCTGGAATTTGCTTTGGAAAATCCCAAGTACCAATAAAATCTCCCCATGGATTTTTTGCTGATCTAGGATACCCATCTAAAATGTGACCTCTGTCACTTGCTGTAATCTCAGTAAACCCTTCCTGTGGCTTTGGTACAGTCTTTAAAAAAAAAACAATTAAAAGAAACTTGAGTCTTTGAGTGTACACAGTTTTGGACTATTATTAAGTTTAATAAAAATATTTCTTTTTCATCAATATCTTTTTTGAAAATCCCAATATGTACTGATCTGCAACGTTGTTAAAAATTATGCTTTAAGTTTTTTTACAACCATGAAAACGCCATGGATCACCATATATTATACATAAATATTTTGTTACTTTCAGAGGCAACTGTTTTTTAGCTTGAATATAAAGCATCACTGGATTCATTTAAACTTTCAACGGTTTTGCTTATTCCACTGTCACTTTTAAGTATGATTAAAAGTGAATAAAAAGTAACTTTACAATTAATACTCACTCCTTTCCGTTGCTTTGGCACTTCCCAATTCTGAAGTCTGGGAGGTATGAAGGCATCTTCATACTGGAAATTGACAGAATTACCACTAAATTAAACCAAAAGTATACATTTCTGTAATTATCAGTGAGCCCATGAGAAATAAAACTTCAAAAACAGTCCACAAATTAAGTATGATTGTTGTACCTATTTCCAGTTTTTTTTTCTGTAGTGGTGGTGGACCAATTCACACCCGGGTACCAATTCACGCCCACCCTAAATTTATCCAAAACAATCACAGTTAAACAATAAATTACAAATGTAAATGACCCATTTGAGGATTTTCTATGATGTGGTAAACATATTCTCCATGAGAAATTATAAATCTTCATAAAAACTGAGGGTGGGCCTGAATTGGTACCCGAGCGTGAATTGGTCCACCACTAGGGCTGTAATCATTAGTGATTTCTGTAGATCGAGGATCGCCTGTTAGATGCGAGTTGAACTCGAGTAAATGACACAAATATAAATAAAATAACAATGTCCAAATACTGTCAAGGGATCCACCATTACGTAATTGTGTTTAGTACCATTTTATTGCAAGGAAATATATTTTGTTGCAGGTTAAATTGTGCAGATATGTATGAGCACTTTATGGAAGAGCCACGTAAATAAGGGAAATAAAAAACCGACCATTGCTCATCGATTTTTAGGTCTTTATGGTTAAATAAATTGCAAAAGAGCTACTTTGTAACAAGATTAGTATACCATTATTTCTTTAAGATCTTTTGGTATAAAACAGTGTGCTAGCTATCCGCATCCGTGAAGAACAAATTTTTTCCTTCCTAATGACGGACACGGGTGAGTTCACTGTTTCATACCAAATGATCTAGGGTATCACGGGTACGGACAATAACGGACACGGTTACGGGTGAAGAAAAAAGGACAGGTGAAGTTCCTACTTAAGTCATGCTTGTTGCTCAAACAGTTACTGAGTACTGTGATCTCACTTGTCAAACGCTTTGAGACTTTATTATGATTCAAAAAAGACTTGGATTACATATGTTTAATCATATGTATCTTATTGGTGTCCTTTTAATAAAGGTAGAGGATATTTACCCAACGGCTGTGTACACTAGATCGGTTTGACTGCTAGCGTACCCAACGGTTGTGTACGCAAGATGTATTTGACCACTATAGCGTAGCCAACGGTTGGGTACGCAAGATTTATATCAGTGCTAGTGTGCCCAACGGCTGTGTACATACACTACTGGCATACCCAACTACCCTGCACCCCAGGCATTGAACCCTATGTTCCCAAAGGCTGTGTACACTAGGTCAGTTTCACTGCTAGCATAGCCAATGGTTGGGTACGCTAACAGGGATATCGGTCTATCGTACCCAACGGCTGTGTACGCAAGATTTATATCAGTGCTAGTTTGCCCAACAGCTGTGTATATACACTACTGGCATACCCAATTACCCTGCACCCAAGGCACTGAACCCTATCATGTCCCCAATGGCTGTGTACACTAGATTAGTTTCACTGCTGATGTAGCCAATGGTTGGGTACGCAAGATGTATTACACTGCTAGTGTTCCCAACGGTTGTGTATGCTAGCAGGGATATCAGTGTCAGTCTAGCGTACCCAATGGTTGTGTACGTAAGATCTATTTCACTGCTAGCGTACCCAATGGTTGTGAACGCTAGCAGTGATATCAGTGTCAGTCTAGCGTACCCAATGGTTGTGTACGTAAGATCTATTTCACTGCTAGCGTACCCAATGGTTGTGAACGCTAGCAGTGATATTGGTCTAGCATACCCAACGGTTGTGTACGCAAGATTTATATTGCAGCTAGCCTACCCAATGGCTGTGTACATACACTACTGGCATACCCAACTACCCTGCACTCAAGGCAGTGAACCCTATGTTCCCAATGGTTGTGCACCCTAGGTCAATAGCTTTCTTAGCATACCCAACAGTTGTGTATGCAAGATCTATTTCACTGCTAGCCTACCAAATGGTTGTGTACGTTAGCAGTGATATGGGTCTAGCTTACCCAAAGACTGTGTATGGAAGACCCATATCACTGCTAGCATACCCAACAGCTGTGTATGTACACTAACGGTATACCCAACTATCCTGCAATCAAAGCAGTGAACCCTTTGTTCCCAATGGTTGTGCACCCTACATCAATAGCATTGTTAGTGTACCCAACTGTTGTGTACACAAGATGTCTTTCACTGCTAGTGTACCCAACGGTTGTGCACTCTAACAGTGATATCGGTCTAGCCTACCCAATGGTTGTGTACACAAGATCTATATCACTGCTAGCATACCCAACGGCTGTGTATGTACACTAATGGCATATGCAACTCTCCTGCATCCGGTTAAAGCACTAAGTTCTGTTTTCCCAATGATTATGTACCCTAGATTAACGTCATTGATATTTTCTTTTGTTAGTGTAACCAAAAGCTGTTTAAGGTACTAGCATACCCAACTACCCTGTAACCAAGGCAGTAAACTCTGTGTTCCCAATGGTTTTGCACCCAAGATCAGTATCATTGCTGGCATACCCAGTGGCTGTGTACACAAGATCCATATCACTGCTAGCGTACCCAGCAGTTGTGATATTGGTCTAGTGTACCCAGTGGTTGTGCACACAAGATCTATATCGCTGCTAGTGTACCCAACAACTCCAAATTTTTTACAGCCTGCCCAATTTCTCATTACCCAAGGTAGTATGCACTCAATGGTTGTGCACTCGATATCAGTACCCTTCATAGCGTACTCAACAGGTCTGTATCCAAGGTATTGTGAAGTAATTAGTTTTTAAGGAATTTTTTTGAGTAGTCAGAAATGGGCCAAGGACCACTCTCTGAATTAAACTTATTCAGCTTATTGTTACATTTTAACAAAGTTAATTTAAGGAAGAAGTGATTAAAATATGGGTACACTAGCACTGATCTTGTGTACATAGCCGTTGGGTACGCTAGCGATGATATAAATCTTGTATACACAGCTACGCTAGACCAATATCACAACTAGCATACACAGCCGTTGGGTAAATAACCACTCCGATTAAATAAAGTATCGTGATAAAACTGGTGCAACCGACACACGTAGTGTATGTGAACGTTTTAATTGTCTTTTGCTACTCCAAAAGTGAATCATGAAAACAATTCATATAAAGACGAAATTTACCTGGTTGGCGTGAAAATTTGTAGCCATAATGTTAAAAGGTATAGAACCACAGGTTGCAACAGCACAGTAGTTTTTAGAAAACTGTTTCCTGATGTAGGGAAACCCGGAAGTTTACATTGGATCGTCACGGCAACGGAAATAACGCGAGAAATTTCAGAACGAGAGCAAGTATTCTTATCCAATCAAAACTGCTTTTACGAAATTTAGTTTACACGTTTCTGCGGGCCTGGTACATGTGTTGAAGAGGGAGGGGAAGGTCGGAAGTAAACATAAAAACTGAAAATGACATTCTTCCATTTTGGTAACTGTGTGGCATTGGCGTTCGTGCCATACTACATAGTATATAGATGTTCAAACCTGTAAGCTCTTCTTATTGATAACAATTCACGAAAATATCCATGGTTTTATGGACACCTGGTCCCGTTTCAAAGTGGGCTCACTGTACTGTAGTGGTGGTGGACCAGTTCACGCCCGGGTACCAATTCACGCCCACCCTCAATTTTCTTGAAGATTTATGATTTTTCATAGAGAAGATGTTTACCACATCATAGATAATCATCAAATTGATCATATACATTTGTAACTTATTGTTTAACTGTGATTATTTTGGATAAATTTAGGGGTGGGCGTGAATTGGTACCCGGGCGTGAACTGGTCCACCACCACTACTGCTTCCCTGCATAAGTTGGCCGCGGGTCGTAAGTTGGCCGCCATCATCATATTTGAAATTTCTATAAATCTAAAGGCCTGTATCATTCTTTTTTTTTTTTTTTTTTTTTTTTTTTTTTTTTTTTTTTTTCACCACTTTGATATATTTTATTCACCCTTTTTTCACAAAGTATTTTCCACAGATCCCGGGAGGGCGAGGGTAGCCAACCCCCCATCGGGTCTTTTGTATTTGGTATTACATATATAGATAAAACAGTAGGTAAAACCACATGAGTTTACCAAGTTTTTAGTATCTTCATTACAGCAAATTTTTTGATCATTTGATTCACATTAGACACATCCAACATGTTGGATTTTGCCCTTTGTACTTTACTGGTTGTACAATTACTACCTCTCTGGTCAAATTTCAAAAATATTTGTACTACATTTCCAGATACATTTACATACATATTTATATATTTATACCACTCTGAACATCCAGAAATATCTCTCTTGGGATTGAATATAATGATATTACTTTCTTGCTATTGCATTACTGTATAGGTTAGTTGATTATATAGTGTTCTATTATCTGCCATTGTTTGTCGAAAAGTTCCTCTTTGTGTGTTAATTTAGACAAGAATTGTTGTTCATTATAAATATTTTTTAAATGTAATCGCATCCCTTGGAAGTTTGGACTTCTCTTTTTCTTTGCGCAGTCAAATAAGTAATGCTTTGCAATTAAATAAAGAATATTATGTGATCGTTGTTTCTTATTCAGTTCACCTAGTAGTATGTGTTCTGGTTTTATGCTAACATTTTCCATTCGGTTTTTAGAGCTATAATTCCTTATATCCTCCCATAGTTTGTTTGCATGAGTACATGTAACAAAAAGGTGTTCTATGCTTTCTTCTGATTGTTGGCATAATCTACATATATTGCTATCACAATTACCCATTTTTTTTCTTAGCGATAATGTTCCAAGTATCCTATGTATGATTCGGTATTGAAGCCATACAAGGTTGTTATCTTTTATTGTGTTAAAGCATATTTTAAAAATTTTTGGCCAATCCTTCTCCGTTATTACTACATTTAGTTTTTCATCCCACTTTTTAGATAGATTTTGATTTTGGCCTTTATCTTCATATGCTAGCACTATACGGAATTTCTTTGTTCCTTTTAAATGAGTCCTTAAGGCCAATGCATTTGATGGGTATATTGGCCCATATCTTGTTTTTTTTTCCTTCCCTATATAAGGTTTTACACACCTGTGAACTCTCATATATTCCAAAAAATTTGGTTTAATATTATAATTTGACTCTATTTCAGCTTTCGACATTAGGCCTCCATTGAGGTTCATAATGTCTGACACAAAAGATACTCCTTTTTGCCACCAGTTGGGTAGGAAAAGTTCATGTTTAGAAATATTAGGGTTGAACCATAAGGGAACAGACTCCTTATCCTCTGGCGAAAGATTTGAGTTATACTTATTTAAATATTCAACCCATGTATTTAAAACACCATTCCAGAATGGGTTTTTGGTCTGACTTGCCCTTTTTTTTGCCCATAGAGATCCAAAACATATCAGTTTCTCTTTAGAAGGGGTCGAGTATGTGCTGACCTTTTTCCACATAGGATTTTGGTCACCTACGAGTCTTTTGATCCAATTAATTTGAAGCCCTTTTATGAAACTCATTAGGTCTATCATTTCTAGACCCCCGTCTTCTTTATTTTGTACTAATTTTCTTCTACTGATTTTGTCTGGTTTTCCATCCCATACAAAACTAAACATGATTTTTGTGATTTGTTTCACTAAGTTATCTGGGGGAGGTGGTAGCGATTGGAAGAGATGAACAAATTTTGACAGAATAATAGTTTTTAAAACTATTATTTTTCCTATTGGAGATAATATTCTTTTCTTCCATGAATTAATAACTTTAGATACCCTTTGTAGAAGGGGCTCATAATTTTTTGTTGGTATGTCATCTAGGTTTGTTGAAAATGTTATACCTAACAGTTTAAATTCTGTTTGTCCCCAAGAGAGAGTTGTGTTCTTACAAAGTTTCGCTTTTGTGTGTTTTTTTTTTCCGAACCATATTAGTTCTGATTTATCCTTATTCATTTTTAACCCAGAGTAGGTGCCAAAGATTTCTATTATGTTGAGGGTGTTTTGGAGTGAGCCCTCCGTGCCATCTAGAAAGATAGTAGTGTCGTCAGCAAATTGTATTATCTTTACTTCGTCATTGCCTAATTTTATTCCTTTGACTAGTTTATTTTGGTCAATCATAACTGTAAGAAAGAAAGAACAGATGATGAAGAGGTAAGGAGCTATAGGGTCACCTTGTCTACAACCTCTGCCAATCTGAATTGGGTCTGAGAGGTAACCACATTGAAGAACGGATGCGTAAACTTCTTTGTTTAGGGTATTAATCCACCTTATAAAACCGGTGCCGAAGCCTAATATTTTTAGACATTCATTTAAAAAGCTCCATGATATTGAGTCAAAGGCTTTTTCAAAGTCCACCAGAAGGAGTAGCCCTGGGATATTTTCTTTTTCTGCATAGTACATTATATCGTAGACTAGGCGTGTACAGTCGCTTATATTTCTACCTTTTAAAAATCCTGTTTGATTATTTGGTATGATTTTTTCCAAAATCGGTTTTAATCTATTCGCTATTGCTGCAGATGCAATTTTGTACACGACTGACAGCAATGTTATTGGACGCCAGTTTTTGATGAATTCTCTTGGCTTTTGCCCTTTTGGCAAGCAAGTAATCAGACCGTGCCTTAATGTTGTAGAGAGAATTCCGTTATCGTAACTTTCATTTAATGCATGCAATATAATATATTTGAGCTTTGCCCAAAAGGTCTTGTAGAATTCCGATGGGAAACCGTCTATACCTGGGGATTTTTCATTCTTCATGCGCAATAAAGCTTCACTTATTTCTGTTAACATTAGTTTTCCTTCTAGCTTTTCCATATCTGATTCATTTAACTGCGGCAAACTGTAGTTTTCTATAGCGCTTCTCAAGTTTAATTCTTTATTTTGACTATTCTGTTGGGCGAATAGTTTTTCGTAGAAGTTTTTAATCTCTTTTAGTATTAATTTCTGATCGTAAATATTAGTTCCATTTTCGACTTTTAATTTCTTTATTGTTTTTTCTGTAAAATTATATTTTTCTAAATTGCAGAAAAATTTAGATGCTCGTTCTCCATCTTTTAACCAGTTTGCCCTGGATCTAATTCTGACACCATTCATTTTGTCTTCTCTTAGTTTTTCTAATTCATTTCTTTTATTTTCAAGGTTTAAATCAATAATATTATTTACTTCTAGTTCTGCTATTTCATTGATCAATTCCTCCTCTTTCTTTAACCGTTTTTTTTTCTTAATTGTTGAGTATTTTATTGTTTCACCTCTTAATCTGAGTAATATTACTTCTAGAAGTAGACTGTAGCTAATGTTGTCATTAGGTCTCATGACACTGTCATTAGTTGCCATATTGTATCTAGATGTTTCGTCATCTATTGCTTTATTCATTTGTATTAGATATTCTTTATCTTTTAGAATGGAACAGTTAAGTTTCCAGATCCCCTTTCCTCTTATGAAATTACAAAAGGTTATGTCGAGTTCTAAGATAGAATGATCAGACCTGTATCCTGGTTTGATATCACAACTATTTATGATGTCTAACAGTGGGGTCGAAGCGATAAAGTAGTCTAAGCGTGCTTGTTTGATTGGGTTTTTCCTTCTCCAGGTATATCTTCTTTTTTCGGGATTTAGATTTCTGTATACATCACATAAATTTTGTTTTTCAATTATTTCTAATAGTTCTTTTCTTGCTCCTGGGTTATTTATGTGTTTGTAATTATCACAGTCTAATCTGGGGTCTAGTGTAAGATTTAGATCTCCGCTCAATAGTATATAATCTGTTTCTGCTGAAGTGATATAATTCTCTACAGTTCGGAAGTATTGCGGGGTGTCAACATTTGGGGCATATGCATTTATTATCCGCAAACTTGTATCATTGAGTTTTAAATCGATTAATAGTAGGTTCCCCTCGTTATTTGCAAGTATATTTGATACTGTATACTCGAAATTTGGAGTAATTAGGATAGCAACCCCTCTTGAGTTGGTTTTACAACCATTTATAAAACAATCTCCTTTCCAGATATTTTTTAGGTTACCTATATCTCGCTCCACCCAATGAGTTTCTTGCAAACATAGAATATTCCCTCCCATATTTTCCAAATAGTTTAGTACATCAGTCCTTTTAGCCATATCTCTCAAACCTTGACAATTTGCTGACAACACCTTTATTACATTTTCCACATTGGTTTTATTTTAACTGGCTCACCCCTTTTTTCCTCCTGAATCTTTACATTAAGGTAACATTCCCGCCTCTCTGATTTACATGTTTCTGTTCTGTATAGTGTTAACATCAGTGGTATACCTTTATTACAATGATCAAGTGAAAATAACTCAACAACAAAACACAAACATATGTACATTATAAAGGAGAAGAAAAATAACAAAATAGTAGGAACAATAAAGTCACCGTCATGGAAGAGATTTGGAAAGATAGGTATCCAGACAGTTTAGCCGCATTGTTTAAACTTCTTTTGGAAAGATAGGTATTCTGACAGTTTAGCCGCATTATTTAAACATCTTCTGTCGCACATTTATTTAACAGTTTGACAAAAACAACTATTCCTATTAAGCTAATTTTGTACTATTGAGTGGTAAACATACTAGATTACCCATAGATTGTCCACCTAGTTACTTCTAATAATTACTGCATCTATGCTCCATGGAAGTTTGCCATTTTTGGCTTCAGACAATCAACTTATAAATTATCAGTACTTCACTGACAAACTAATTATTTCTGCTTCTCTGCCTCAATTAATTGGCACTGTTACCTTTTGGGAATCCCACTGCAAGTTATCATAACTTCAGTGACAAGATTCTGGTTATAAACTGTAATGTCCAGTTTGATATAGTTTTGCAGTATAATCTAACAATTGGTTAATACGTATTACAGAGCTGCATCAGTGTATTGGTATACTGAGTGTAGAAGCTAAACTGAGTTCTTGATAATGGTTATACTTCAACCACATAATTGTATCTAATATGTTAATCCCGGATAATCAGTAGTAGTATTAGTACAGTTGTAAAAATAGCGGTCAAACCATATTACAACTCGAATTCATATTAGTGGTTATAACCAAACCACCCAATTACATTCAGATGTATTACTCACAGATAGGTAACAGTAACATTAAAGTAACAGTATCAGACAATTGTACATAGTGCAAACCATATTACAAACCGAATTCATATCGGAGGTTATGCCTTAACCACCGGTATTCAACGGTATTCAACAGTATAATCAACCACACAATTTTATACAATATACGAACCATGGATAATCAACAGTAACATTAATAAGCTGAAAACTAGCTGTTAGACCATATTGCAAATTGAATTCGTATTAGTGGATATATCTTGACCATACAATTATACCTAATACATTAATTACGGATAGTCATCAATAGCATTAATAACCGTGGTTATATCTGTCTTGAACAACTGTGCATACTGAATTGCCTAAAGATAGTCAACAGTAACAACTAGTTACATTGTTGTATTAGCTAGTTAAGAAGACACGTATTGTTTATACCAAGGAAGTTTGGCATTGTTACCTTCAGAGAATCCCAATGAAAGTTGTCATTTTTTCAGGGACAAGATTCCATTTCTATACTAAGAACCGCACTGTTGTACTTAATAAATAAATAAATAAACCACCGATAATCAACAATAACATTAGTGGCATTGAGAGAATCCCACTGCAAGTTATCATTACTTCAGTTGCAGGATTCTGATTCTAAAAGTAATGTCTAATTTGACAAAGTTTTGCAGTATACTCTAACTGTTGGTTAAAATGTATTACAGAGCTGCATCAGTGTATTGGTACACTGGGAGTAGAAGTTAAAACTGAGTTCTTGATAGTGGTTATAATTCAACCATATTGTTGTATCTAATATGTTAATCCCGGATAATTAGTATTAGTATTAGTACAACTGTAAGGTAGTGGTCAAACCATAATACAACTCGAATTTAGCTCGCTATAACCAAACCACCCAGTTACACTCCGATAAATTTATCACAGATAGGTAACAATAGCATTAAAGTAACAGTATCAGACAACTGTAGATAGTGCATAGCATAGAAATAGTCAGCAATAACCTTGATAAGCTGGAAAGTGGTGGTTAAACCATATTACAAGCCGAATTCATATCGGTGGTTATACCTTAACCAACGGTATTCAACGGTATTCAACAGTATCATCAACCACACAATTTTATACAGTATACATACTTTATTATATTAGCCAGTCAAGTAAACACGTGTTGTTTGTATCAAAGAAGTTTGGCATTGTCACCTTCAGAGAATCCCACTGCAAGTTATCAATACTTCAGTGACAAGATTCCGGTTCTAAGCTAAAATATCCTATTTGAAACAATTTTTGGGATATATATTCAACGTGTTATAACTAATTACGTCCCATATGTTAGCAGTTTAAATTAACAAGTATTGCTTCTAAGCATCAAAGCAATTTGGGACTGTTGCATTCGAAAAATCCCACTGCAAGTTGTCATTATTTCTGTGGCAGGTTTTAGGATTCTAGTCTTGAATTATATCCAGAATGACACAATTTTATAATATGCTCAAGATATTGTTTAATTGTATTACAGGACTGCACTACAGAGCTGCACTGATATACTGGTACAATGCGAGCTGTGTTTATACCCAATTCATAAGTGGTTATAACCAGACCGCACCATTGTATCTAATATATAAAACCATTGATGGTCAACAATAACGTTATTAGCGTTGAGAGAATCCCACTGCAAGTTATCATTACTTCAGTTGCAAGATTCTGATTTAAACTGAAATACACAGTTTAACACAATTTTATACTACCGCACAATTGTATCTAATATATAAAACCATTGATGGTCAACAATAACATTATTAGCGTTGAGAGAATCCCACTGCAAGTTATCATTACTTCAGTTGCAAGATTCTGATTTAAACTGAAATACACAGTTTAACACAATTTTATACTACCGCACAATTGTATCTAATATATAAAACCATTGATGGTCAACAATAACATTATTAGCGTTGAGAGAATCCCACTGCAAGTTATCATTACTTCAGTTGCAAGATTCTGATTTAAACTGAAATACACAGTTTAACCCAATTTTATACTACCGCACAATTGTATCTAATATATAAAACCATTGATGGTCAACAATAACATTATTAGCATTGAGAGAATCCCACTGCAAGTTATCATTACTTCAGTTGCAAGATTCTGATTTAAACTGAAATACACAGTTTAACACAATTTTATACTACATTTATAAAACACATTGTGGATAGGAAATACTGGTTCAAAAAGTGTTACTTTCATTATTGGACCTGTATCACACAGTAGTATCTAATCTATTTACATCGGTATTATGATTAACCCATGTATTAGGGTTGTACTGATACGTGTTCTGATCCATATTGCCACATAGTTTGACCTTATATATCCGGGAGACTGGATTTACTCTGTTTAACGATTATGAAAGCGGTCAAGAATAGTGTTGATTATATCTAGTACCTATTTTAGCACTCCTTTAAGACATTTATCTATTTTTTCGCAAAAGAATGTCCTCAAGACTACAGCACCTTTATCTGAAAGATGAAGGCCATCTCGGTCGAACAGTTCAGATTTAAGATTTTTGTTTTCATCAAAGAAAGGTTTATAAGAGGGTATAAAAAAAACATTTGGCTGGTCATTGAACCTTCTCAGAATCTGATTATAACTGATGCGCACAAGATGGCGACGATTATGGTCCCACTGTCTAGGGATAATTGAAGACACTAGAATTACAGCTTCTTTATTTATTGACTTAATTAGGTCAACGAGTTCTTGAAAGCTATTCTTGAAGTCTACTGCATTACCTAGTGCTGGTGGTGGGTTCAACCTACTCAGTTGGGTTTCATAGGTTTCTTTCGTAATGACTGAATTGATAAGCTTTATCATTCTTGAATGGTCTATTATAATAAGATTTATTATAACTACCACTTTTAAAACCTGTGCAACCACACATTAGTCTGTTTGATACATTGAAATGAGTAGCGACCAACTTACGACACACGGCCAACTTATGCAGGGAAGCAGTACAGTACAGTAATCTCGAGTACGGATACAGTTATTACAGTACAAATTCGGCCGACATACTGCTTGAACCCCGCCAACTCTCGCCCATTCCGATTCAAACTCCGCCCCTTTTCTAGAACCCATTCTCGGGAAGTTTTTTTTTTATTCCCTATACTGTAGTGGCATTCTACCAGTAAACGCCCAGGCTGAAGCTAATATATTGATTTTAAATTATATTAACATCTTTATTTTTATTGCATAAAAACGTACTTACATAATCCCAACAGAAGCTTACGTGACCTACCGTTCGGTCAAGGACACAGACAATGTGTCTCGCCATTTTTTTCTCTCTTAATGTACACACGTAAACCCCAGCGGGCACCTGCTGGAGGTTATATCTCCACTGTAAGTTGTCATTCTTATTTTGACCGCCGTCAAGTACACACGCGTTCTTTTCGGATCTTCAAAGATTTTTTACCAAGTCCGAAAAACAAAGGAAATGCTCCATTTGTGCAGGTGATATGTTGCCTTGGGACAACCATCAGGCCTGTTTAAAATGCAGAAACGACAAGAAAGGGAAGGATAAGTGTGTGATTGGTAAGGAAAGTGACTGTACTATTTGTGCTGGTGCTTTGAAAATTCCTCATAGAAAGAAATCTTCAAAAACTAAAGTTTCTGACAAGTTTGATGATTCGCTGTTGGATGAGCCAACTCCTTCAAAGTCCTCAACTTCCTCCACTTCTTCTCCTGATTCATCTCTTCAGGAGATGTTAAAGGCTATGAATTCTCAGTAATCTTCCCTGGCTTCTCAATTTGAGGAGTTCAAGCGCAGGGATAAACCTTCAGCTTCCAAAACAACTCTTCCACACTCTCAGGAGCAGGGTATGTGTGCCCCTGCCTCCCAGAGCAGACCAGTCCCCTCAGAGGGGGAATTATCTGATGAGGAATCATCTTTACCTGCTACGAAACGCCATAGATCCAGGTCTCCTCAGGGTGATTCAGACACTCATTCCCAGGAATTAGATCCTTCCTATGTGGAAATGCTCAATGCCATCAGGAATCTGTTGGATTTAGAGGTACCACAAGTAGAGTGCCTTGTGGCTCCCTCTGCATTCTCTAAGAAACCTTCAAAGCAGGTGGTCAGAAAACAGAATTTGGCTTTACCTCCTGTTCAAGATATACAGTCCATGTGGGACTATAGATTCAGAAAGGCCTCTGGAACAACAGTAAAAGACAAGTCCAGCTCTGAATCTCTATCTCAGGGACAGTTTTTGGCCTTTGAGAGGCCTGACATGATTTATTACACCACCTCTCCTCAAAATACTCCTCTGAAAGCTCCTAAACTTCCTGACTCATACTTCAACATAGCTAAAGTAAAGTCTTTGTCATCTTCAATCTCTGTACCTTCCAAGCAGTTTATTGTACAGGAGACAGTTTGCAGAGAAAATGTTCAAATCCTGGGCCATGTTGTATGGTTTAAAATGGCTATTGAGGAGCTCAACAATAGGATCCAGGAGTTAGCTACTGAGATCAAATGTTCAGAAGATCTGGAAACCATCAGGGAATCAGCAGATCTCATGATCAAATACTCTCAACTCCAGGCTTCTGTCACATCTTCCTTAGAAATAGCTCTGGATACAGTCCTCAAGCAGAATATGACTCTGGCCTGCAATATGCTACTTGCAAGGAGAGACAGCTTATTGAAGGACTGCAGCTCAAAATTAGGTCCTAAGGACTTGGCAAACTTGCGTACTGATCATTTTGACCAGCAGGAGGTGTTTAATTCAGATATCCTATCCCAGGTTGAGGATAACATGATCAAGAGACTCTCCATTATGAAGGATTCTGAGCCCAAGTCCTACAGAGAGTCTGTCAAGAGTTTCGATTTCGGGAAGTCTTCACATCCAAAATCTCAGGAGAATACCAGGTCGTTTCGTGACAAACGAACGCAGCAAAATTCAACCTATGGCCACTTCTCTGTGCGCGCATCGCGAGGAGGCAGAGGTGGAAAGAGGAAATGACTTCCCAGGGGCAAGATTGCGGACTTTTTGGCAGGTATGGTCAAAAAACCACGCCCATCCCAGAGTAGTAAGATCACTGCAACATGGCTATCGCCTAGATTTCAAGTTTCTTCCAAAATTGTCGAAAATTCCGCTCATTTTGAGCGAATATCACAACAAAAACAAAGATGGCGCCCTCCAAGAGGCAGTTCAGGCCATGCTTACAAAAAAGGCGATAGTTCCTGTCAAAAAACTCACTACTCTGGGATATTACAGCAGACTTTTTCTGGTTCCAAAACCCATGAATCGTTGGCGACCAGTAATAGATCTAAGTATGTTAAACCTTCATTTGCATGTACCAACATTCAAGATGGAAACAGCCGAATCTATCAGGAAATCGATTCGAAAAGGGGAGTGGGTCATCTCGATAGACCTCACAGACGCTTATTTCCATGTTCCAATTCATCCACAATCTCAAAAATATCTGAGATTTCAGACCAAAAAAGGGGTTTTTCAGTTTCAAGCTCTTCCTTTTGGTGTCGCGACAGCTCCCCTAGAGTTCACTCGCATTGTCAAAGAGGTCAAACTCATAGCTCAAGCCAGGAACCTCAGAATCCATCAATATCTGGACGACTGGCTTCTTCGATCACCATCAAAAGATCAATGTCTCAAAGATTCGGAAAAGTTAGTTCAGTTGGTGCAAGAACTAGGCTGGATTATCAATTTTCAAAAATCGGAATTGATACCCACGCAAAAACTGGATTTTCTGGGCTATCATTTCGACCTTCAGAGGGGTCTAGTGTTCCCAACCCAGAAGAAACTCGATCGGCTAAACGCTCAGACTGTTTCCATCAGAAAGTCATTAGTCTTGACTCCAAGAAAGCTCATGTCGCTCATAGGGACTTTAGCTTCCTTGGAAAAAACAGTGCCACTAGGAAGGTTACACATGAGACCTTTCCAGTGGTACCTAAAGTCGCACTGGAAGTTTCCCCAGTCATTGGACATAAGGATTCCGGTAACAGGAAATTTCCTGAAGCACCTAAAGTGGTGGGAGGATATCAAAAATCTCATGGCAGGTGCTCCTATCCATCCTCAGGTACACAACACACTGGTGTTTACAGATGCCTCACAAAAAGACTGGGGAGCTCACTTAAACGAGATAGTGTTAAGTGGTCTCTGGTCAAACAAGGAAGCCCAGCTCCACATCAATGTATTGGAGCTAAAAGCTGTTCTTCTAGCCCTAAAGGGCTTTCAGGAACACTTACAAGGTCAAACAGTGCTCATTTGTTCAGACAACAGCACAGTAGTAGCTTATCTGAACAAAGAAGGAGGCACACATTCCATAGAAATGTGTGCTCTTATCTGGAGAATTCTTGCATTCACAAATTCCAGAAAAATCCAGATAAGGGCAAGACACGTACCTGGATCCCTAAACGTCATAGCAGACTCTCTATCACGAAGGGACAAGGTCATACAGACGGAGTGGTCACTTCACCAACAGATATTCAACCAAATTTGCAAAGTTTGGCACACACCAATGGTAGATCTTTTTGCAACTCATCTAAATTACAAACTTCCAATTTATGTATCTCCTGTCCCAGACAGAAAGGCTTGGAAAATAGATGCATTGAATATCTGTTGGGAAGGCCTAGACGGCTATGTCTTCTGTCCAGTAGCCATCCTGCCACAAGTAATTCAAAAAATAATAACATACCCATGCAGGATGATAGTACTGGCTCCAGGGTGGCCAGGGATGCCGTGGTTCTGGGATCTGGTGGATCTCTCGACCAGGGTACCTCTACAGCTCCCTCATTGGAAGACATTACTGAAACAACCACATTCCAACAGGTTCCACAACAACGTGGAGTACCTGAATCTACATGTGTGGCTTTTGGATTCCAGGAATCCAATTCTGGAAGATTCTCATCTGAGGTGACAGAAAGAATTAAGGCACCTCAGAGGGAATCCTCAAGAAAAGTCTACCAATCAAGGTGGACCATTTATGGGCAATGGTGCACAGAGAATAAGGTGGACATCACCTCAACAGCTGTTCCCCAGGTAGCAGAATTTTTAAACTACCTGTTCACAGTCAAAAATCTAAAACCAGCTACAATCACTGGTTACAGAACAGCAATTGCTGATGCTTTGGGTTCACAGGGTGAATTCATTTCAAAAAGTCTAGAACTGAATAGACTTATTGCCAGCTTCACCAGGGATAGACCTAAACCAAATAGGTCCATACCTACATAGGACCTCTCATTGGTCCTCTTAGGTTTGACAAAACCTCCCTTTGAGCCTTTGTCAGAGGCTCCTTTGAAGTGGCTAACTTACAAGACAGTGTTCCTGTTGGCTTTAGCCTCAGGAAAAAGAAGGAGTGAGATACATGCTTGGACTCACTCTTCTGTCTCTTCAAGGAGAAATTGGTCAGAAGTTACTGTCTCTCCTTCTCCGGCCTTCCTGGCTAAAAACCAATTGGCTTCGGATGGCCCTGATTCCATTAAGCCAGTAGTGATACCAGCCCTTACTACCATGTTGGACAGCTCACTGGTGGAGGACAAGTCACTTTGTCCAGTTAGGGCCCTCAAGGTCTATTTAGAGAAGACCAAATCCATGAGAAAGGGCAAGGCCCTGCTCTTTGTATCCCTTAGGGAGGGTTATTCTAAGGATATCACAAGAATAACCATTTCCCAGTGGATTAAACATACCATTCAAACTTGCTATCAGTCTTCAGATACGGCTGATCAACAGGTCACTCAGGTTAGAGCTCATGATGTTAGAGCTATGGCTGCATCACTTGCATTTAAAGGAGGTATCTCCTTAGATCACGTCTTGAGCTCCTGTTACTGGAAATCCCACAATACCTTTACAAACTTTTATTTGAAGGATATTTGCTGGGAAAATGATGATATCTTTAAGTTAGGTCCCATTGTGTCTGCACAGCATGTAGTGAACAATTGAGACTTAATAATATAATCAGTCTTTATGTTTTCAGGATGTATGGATTTGGACTGGAATGTACTAGGACTTTGATTTGTGGAACAAGAATATGAATAAGACTTCATATTATGGCTGCTTGGCTTGAGGGACAGCTGCACTCTGACTGTTGGAGTTTTATTCAACTGGGCACAGCTGACCTTTGACCCCTGCACTACTGTATAGACAAGGTGGAGGGTTTCATACATATTATTTGATGTACAGTACAGCATGCTGCTTTCATAAGTGGGTGAGTACTTTACAGCTACTTTATTACAATTATTTTTCACTTTAACAGTACTTGTATTGACTATGACAGTAATAATGATACTAGTATTCATATATGTAGTATATTACAGTGTTTGTAGTATAACATATTGTGTATGCATTTTTTTGTATCTGTATACCTAAAGAACTCTCCTATAGCACTTGACAGTCCTCAGAAGTCTACCCACCATGGACCTCAGGGCTGCATTCAAGCTTCTGTTGGGATTATGTAAGTACGTTTTTATGCAATAAAATTGGTTAATTTTATTGTAATTGGAATTTTTATAAATAAAAATACTTACATAATCCCAACAGGGAGAGTCCCACCCTCCTCCCCTCTACCATCTTCTGAGAGGTAGGGTCAAAATTAGAATGACAACTTACAGTGGAGATATAACCTCCAGCAGGTGCCCGCTGGGGTTTACGTGTGTACATTAAGAGAGAAAAAAATGGCGAGACACATTGTCTGTGTCCTTGACCGAACGGTAGGTCACGTAAGCTTCTGTTGGGATTATGTAAGTATTTTTATTTATAAAAATTCCAATTACAATAAAATTAACCAAATTTTATTCTGTTAACAACAGATTGTCAAATAATATAAACTGCAATTTTTAACTGAGGCACATGTTTTATTTTTTTCAAAGCTTTCTATTTTCATAATGTAGCTCTATTATCGGCCGTTTCTACTGCAAAACGGAAATACCAATCAACGCCCATTTTGTAGTTAAATAGAAGCATTTGTCCTTGACCTCCAACAAAGAAATAGTAGGCGGGCGTTCACTGGTAGAAAGCCACTAGTGGTGGTGCACCAATTCACGCCCATGTACCTATTCACACCCACCCTCAATTTTCTTAAATATTTGTTATTTTTCATAGAAAAGATGTTGACCACAGCATAGATAATTATCAAATTAATCATATACATTGTTAATTTATTGTGTAACTGATTGTTTTGGAGAAATTTTGGAGTGGGCGTGAATAGGTACACAGGCGTGAACTGCTCCACCACCACTAGATTGACTGAAACATTCTTTAAAAATTGATCCAACTGGTGATGGGCCAATTCACGCCCACCCTCAGTTTTCCAAAGATTTATGCTTTTTCAAAGAAAATAGGTTTACCACATCATAGATGATTATAAAAATTGATCATGTACATTGGTAATTTATTGTGTAACATGCAGTAATTGTCTTCAATTAATTTGGGGTGGGCATGAATTGGGCCACCACCACTAAAAATTGAAATGGTTCTGGAATCCTTCCCGTGCACACATACTATTATATGAATGATGACATGCATTTCTACAATCATTAATAATGAATTTCTCACTCTACATGTCAGTCAAACACTTTGGCCATGGTTTTGCATTTGATGCTCCCTTGACGTGGTTACCTCAGCTCTACTTTACTTGTGTGGTGCTGCGGCATGACCACACACAGAACTGGAGATTTGCATAAAACACAAATATGTAAACAGTAAACACAACTGTTCCCACAACTCCCAAGATCTGGAATGCTCTTCCTAATGATGTACGCCGTGTACTACCTGTTGCATCCTTCAGCAGAAAGTGAAAAAACATGCCTGGTCAATATTTGTATTTACTTTTATTAAAAATTTAAGAATATGAGATAACATCTAGGTGAAACTAGCTACAAGTTATATTTTATGAAATAAAGAGCTTTTAATACTAAACTACATTGGTAGTTTATTTACATTACTAATTGCAAGTGTTGAAATCACTGTTATTTACTTGTCCACATTATGGTAAGATATATGGCTGTAACATGCACTGAATTAACCCTTAGATCTAATCCTCAAAAGGTTGGCTACAATCCTCAGACCTCATTAAAAGAAAGCCTCACCACTGGTAAATTTGATTTAATTGTAATAAGCCCACTTCTTTTTGTAACCTTTTGGATGGCTTCAGCCTTTTTAAATTAACAGTTACTTTTAATAACCCTTAGATCTAATTTTCAATGGGTAGGCTATAAATAATTAATTAGATCTAATCTTTAAAGGAAAGCCTTTTAAAACAAGATTAGTGCACAAAAGAAATAAAGTTGTATTATATTTCTATTAAGCAAAAGTTAAAAAATAATATACCTGGTTTAAATATGCTTTTAAAAGTGTAAATGTAATTTTAAATAGTTATTCCCAATAAAAGTATGCTTTACATAATTGACACTTTTATTTCAAATATTTATAACGATTTTACTATAAATTAACTTAGTGTAAAATATTTTATATACATATCATTAATGTAAGGGAAAAAGTTGATAACTTAAACCAAAACATGGGCCATGAATGAAAGTTTAACTTTCATATATAATTTTGCCCATTTCATGAAATGTATAGCAAAATATATGTGGATTTGTCCATTTCACGAAATGGACAATTTCACACCTGGGTCACAACATATACATGACAACCTATTGAACAAGTTATATTTTTTTAGATAATAAAACGTAAATAACATAGTTTACTTTAAGGCTGACACAATTACCGATACTAACTAATGGTGGCATCGTTTGCAAAATCAATACTGGTTACCGGTTAAAAATGTGACATATTTCATTGTGTGCAATGATGCAATGGATTGGAAATGATACCAACCAAAATTGTCAAGACTCACAGATAGGAATTAACTATATTTAGGAATTCCAAATCCTCCACCCAGTCTGGCATCAACATATTTGTGTAAGCTTTATGGTTCTCTCAACTTCTCTGAATGGTATCCTTACCCAGGTGACATTTTTTCCCTATATCATTAGGTTTGTTGGACTTTGTTCTAATAAAATCTTACAAAGAAGACAAAAAGATCTTGCTAACCTTTTGAATCGGGTTCATGTTAACAGAAATATTAATCTAAGCCTTTTCTCATAGACCTTAGCCACGTAGTACTTGTGTTTTCTTCCTTGGACAAACAAAAGAATTCGTACCAAGAAAAATCAATGGACAGTTATTGTTGTTATTTTGTATTGTATTTATCAATTAATATTGTTTACTATTGTACTTGTATTACTATGGAATAAATAAAAAAAAAAAAAAAAAAAAAACTAAAAAAAAAAAAAAAAAAAAGATCTTGCTAGATTTTATTGTTGTAATGTTTTTCCAAATAAGTAAATATTCACACAAATGTGGGGATGGCACTCCAACACAATTTCTTTTCAGTATACCATCTTGAAAAAAATTATTCTGATTCCAGCATTTTGTAGCCTTTCAGTCACCCTTTTGGATCAGCTGAAAGTCAATGCATCACAACACAGTACATTCCCAGATTGGAAATGGTGAAGTAAAACATACTGAGAAACTGAAAATATTGAAACTGGAAGTTTTTCTCACAAGTTGCCCACACACATCTCAAGAGACTGTTCTGTTCTTTTGTGAATCTCACAGATAAAATAGCATCTGTCTTGAGTGGTCATTAATTGCCGTTTTCAGATACCTTTTGAATAATTCTAGCTAAACAATCTTTCAAAGATTTTGCTATTCCTCCATTCGTTAAATTTCTTTTGCGATGAATTTCTCTTTTTAACAAAAACTAAGAAGAAGTCATAGGAACTAAGATCTACTTAGATTGACATTCAAATGAAAAAAAATCTAGTAAATCTCGGAAATCATTGGTTAAATTATGGAAAAGGACTATAAAAGGAAAATCTCATTTTAATTATTGGAGCGAATGAACTTTACACAAGTTATTCAGCGATCTTTTCCAAACTTTTATTTACAAAAAGGTGTTTGAAAGATTCTGAAAATAAAATATTTTGCAGTTCACTGTGTATTTTATCCTCTGAACCATCAAAGTTCACTTCTTCCTAACTGATTTTTGTTTTTGTATACTTTCAGACTGTATCTTTACTTCACTATTCATAAACCTATAAGTAACTAAACAAAAAGTATTTACAAATTACTGAAGTTGATGTAACTATCCTCTTAGACGCTGATGTCCACAGAGAGATAGTCTAGTGACATATGCCTTTCATCCCTCCCTACCACTACCATCACTGCATAATTCCTGGTAACACAACTTTTATCTATCTTTAAAGGTACTATTGTTTATCTTTATTTAGATCAGAGTACAGCGCCTTTTGGAAATGTGTCCAGGCAGGTGGTGCCTATCTGTTTACACAACTCTGCAAGATGTTGTTACTGGCTACATTTTTTCCTATGTCGGAGGTTCCCTCAGGAGGGTTTGATGTCATAGGGGTAAGAAACTAAACTGTTATCAGATAAAAATATACATTTAGCTATTCACATGATCCCTCAAATGCATAATATTCTGACAGCTTTTATTGTTTATATATAGACCTCATGTGGGAAAGCTTGCCTGCCGTTGGTCAGCAGTTTACAGTACAGAGCCTTGACCAACTGTATATACTAGTTTCCTCTGCCCTGCCAACTGCCCATCACAATATAATGATAAGATTCTAGGCCTGACGTAAAACACTAAATAAACATTCAGATTAATTAATTAGAGGTATTTAAGTATATTGATTAGTAATAAATAGTTTTATCAATCAAATAAAGTGTTAATGTTGATGCTAGTTGGTACTGAAAAATTCTTGGGTGCCAACTCGACAGAATGTTAAAAGCATTAAAAAATGCTCTTTGTATTCCTCTAGTAGAGTCTTGCCCCTGAATCTAATAAATATTAAAGCGGAATAACGTTTTAAATTAATGGAAATACATACTCTGTTCTCAGACTGGTTTTTTCAGTGAAATTTCCCTATTGTCTAAAATTTCAAATGAATTGTCTGTACTTTTTTTTCCTGTTTCTTAAGATTTGACTTAATAGTTTTCAACTGTACATAAGTTATATTTGCTGCTTATACAGCAGAATTTGATAACTATGTTTGCAGGAATTTCTCAAATCCACAGTTGACCTGGCAGATTTAGTGGGATTGCATTTAGTCATGACCAAAGTGGCAGGCAAAGGCCAACTCAAGTTCATGATTGCAGGAATGGGTTGGGCAACAGCGGAACTAGTGATGACAAGGTAAGAATTGTCATATGTAAAGAGTAAGGAAAGAGAAATTTGATGTTGAAGACTTTGAGGTAACCCCATTTTCTCCTTATTAGGGAGATTAACATCAAATTTGTGATTGTGGTGTAAATTTTTGTTTATTTAAAGTTTGAAGAATTTGTTCAGTGTTGCTTCTTATTTTCATGTTTTAAAATGTTGGCACATTTTTTTTTTTTGAAAGTAGTAATTCAGAAAAGTATGACTCTTATTTGAACACAAGGCTATCTTTTACTTGAAACAGGTAATATCTACACATTTTGTTTTCACAAAATCAATATTTTGCAATACAGCAATTAGTTTTGATACGTGTACAGTATTTAGTATCTTTTACAGATTTCTGCCATTGTGGGTTGGAGCTCGAGGTATTGAATTTGACTGGAAATACATTCAGATGAGCCTTGATTCTAACATAAATCTAGTAAGTATTGAATTAAGAGCTTGCATCAAAATCCTGTCGGTCATGCATATGTTAACACAACTTCTTTAATTTTGTTGAATTTTTGCGGTTTGTATTTTACTTTATTCTTAGTTTTAAATAAATGAAACACCTGGCCAGGTTTTTTATCATAACTGTTTAGAAGACCCCTGAAATTTTAATGAATTTCTTCATTTTTGTATAAGAGGTTCTGAGCACAAGGTTAAATCAAAACAAGATACATGTGGAGAATCAGTGTGGTCTGTCTTGTTTATTTTTATAAGTGAGTGGTTTGTGATATTATATATAATGTTGTATTTTCCACAGGTCCAGCATATATCAACGGCGACTTTAGTGTGGTTGTACAGCCGTCATGACATGAACAAATCTCTGGTGCCAGTGGTGGTCACACTGATGGGTCTTTCTTGCTATAGACCTCTTATCACTGAGTAAGTATCAGAAGTAAATACTTGAAAGACGTTAAGAATGTGGCTACCACATTGTACTGGAAATCCCACATCTAAAGTAAAACCACATCAAAACCGGTGTGTCTATTGGCAGATATGCTTGAGATCAGTTATATATTCTGAGGATGTAACCTGAGATTGCCTCTTATAATCCAGGTGCTAAAATGTTGTTCCATAGGTTATTAAGCATGTCTTGAGATTGTCATAGCTTTAAATTTAATTCTGATATGGCAATAGCAGTGGTCAAGTCAAATCAGTTAATATCTGGTTTAAAATAATTTGGATAAGACTCATAAAAAAAAATAGGTAATATTTTATGGTATTTTATATATTAGTCCTGCCCTGCTGAGTGAATAAATTTAATCAGTTTTGCTGTTACTTCATGGTTTCCCGTGCAGAGTGATGGCCAACGTGTGTGCGCTAGTTTGCGCCATCATTACAGCTGTATACATGTGTGAGTGCAGTGTGAAGCCTGAATATGTAGTAGAAGGGCACCGGTCTCTCCTCTGGGATTCTGACTTGAATCCAGCTTATGACAACGTGTGGAAAATGCTGTCCTTATAAAATCCAAAAACCCAACCTTCTCATTATTATACCTGAATAAAATGAAATTTTACCTTGTATATTTTGATGTTTGTATTGCAGGATTCTGATTCATGCTGTAGGACTAGGTTCATGGACTCTTCTATTTACAAAAGCTCTCTTCACTGGCTGTGTGGGACTTCTAGCCATGCAGATCTATCTGGCTTTATCAGTAGAGGTCAACTCACACCATTAGCTCATAATAGGGTGCAGTAGGATCTGAGACAAGGTGTAAAAATCATCCTGAGAATGTGCAAGGCAGTCAGAGTTGTGTCTGAATTTAAATAATTGAATAAAGAAAGTCAAATGTTTATAGTGATCCTGTCGGAAATGTATCTTGAGTAAAATATTTTGACTTTTAAAGCATGCACAATGGTTGTCGCTATCACTTAGAGAGTCCTTAACATTCATGTTTGGCATTTTTGTAACACCAACTCAAAATAGGACCTCCTCTGATTTTGAGTAAGAAGCAGCTTTCAGTCAAAATGATGAATTAATTTATTTCAAGTGACAAAGATAAAAACTAAAATGTTGATTAAAAATGATGAATTATGTGCAAAATATACCTTGGCTACATATTTTGATTTCATGCTATGCACATGGTAATTAAGATGGGAAATTTTATTCTTTGTAACTTAGGTTACAAACACCTTGATGGGTCTTGCAGACCTTTTGTTTTTATGATGCATACCTCACAAAAAATACGGAAACTCAAGTTTTATAAAGAATAAATTAGAATATGTATTACTTTTCCTTCTTTTTACGGAGTATAAATACAAGCCATACACATTAGTATGTGTTGTTACAAAACCATATGTTGAATTAATTAAAACTACTTGTAGGCTTGTACTCTGATCAGTGATGTAATAATATGGTATCTATAATAAGAGTTGCTCAGCGTGAACTGGATCATGTGCTCTAAAATTTTATAAATGTACAATGCATGAATCATGTTTTTCCCATAAATATTTATACAAAATATATTCAGTGTTAAATACTGAAATGTGTTCAAACTGGTGTCAACTGCAACGCATTGATATGTTTAATGTTGTATTTCTATAATGAAATTATCAGATGTAAAATTATCTTGTCAAAAATCAAATGCGTTTTTACTGTAATCGATTTATGAGTAGAATTTCTATTTTCAATCAAATAAACTGTTATAATACCAGAAATTAACAGCATTTTGTATTTATAATTTTATATTTCCTCACAAATGTGTCTGTGGACTTAAAGTCACAATGTTAGAGCTTTTGAGGTCTTTGTTAGAAGACTTCAGTAAATTAACACTAAATTTAGATAAAAGCTGTATTTACAATCTGTTAACGTTTGTTTGTATCTCTAACTTTGTGTGAATATTGTTCACATGCAATCTTTGGCTAGTAACCTTGTTTGAACAGGGTTGCCGACAATGTTGTTTTATGGTGTGATATTTGGAAGGATACTTAGTTTTCAATAGTTAATTTATAACTAAATGTTTTTTAGTTTCATTCTCAATTTTTATAAGATTTTGAAGGCTCTAATGTTCTTCATGTGGATTTTGCAAGATTTGCAGTGAGAACCCATTTCACATAAACACCCTGACTGATGCACCACAACTGTTGACAAAATATTTGAAAGAATACAGGAGGCTTCCCTCCTATCCCTACAGGTTGTGTGACTATAAGCCCAGTCTTAAGTGGCAAACTTTGTGGTTGCTTGTCAATGCGCAGAAGTTTGTAGTGCAGAATCTTGATCAACAAGTATGCACTGATTTCATCCACCTTTATAACAAACCATTGTGTTAAGAACTGTCAATAGAAATAAACCAAGGTTGTCGTTTGTAAAAGTTCTTGCATCTTACTTATATTGATCTTACTGGTAAGGCTTGCCCACATGGATTTGAAATCTACAATCTCAAAGAGAAATTATCTGACTTGGCAAATCTTATGTCTTCCTCCTCATTGAGTTTAGAGTTTATCGATTTGATCATGTAGATCAAGTGTAACCTCAATTTGTGTTTTATGTCTGAGATCCGCTGTCTTTACATGTGTGAAACACTTGTATAGTGCATAAGTATAGAGTTTTGTGTGATGACGCAGTGTTAATGGATGAATCTGGAACACTCTTTATCAGCACAATATGTGAAATATGCTATAGGAATGATGATGTGTATTTATGATCTACAGTTTCACTAATACTTGTGTTCAAGTGCTTTGTTCCATTTGACCAGTAGGGTTTATAATATCTAGCAAAAGAAAATAAAGTTTAAATCATGAGGAAATCTGAAATTTTGTTTCATATGATCCATATGACCGATGTTCAGTCAGTCACGTCACTTTAGTTGGCATGGCCCTCAATGACAGTCAATTCATGTTATCGCACAGAAAAATTGAATTTGAGATCAAGATAGTTAAATATGTGAAAAATAAGTTTACCTAGCACGTTTGATTTTATCAATATTAAGACTTCCTCAATGTTATATATTTGTGTCCACCGGAGGCATCCGGTGGATACTTTGGTTTAGCGTTCGCTACGCCGCCGCCGCGCGTAGAGAGATTTCTCTGGGAAGGAAATTACCCTCATTCTGAAAAACAAGATGGCTTTGTAGAAGGTTGAATTCTTCATGGGTGATATGTATAACAGATATATATGTCCCTTACAACCTTGCAGACATTTGACCTTCAAGCTCTTAATTCAAGGTCATCCACGGAGTGCCAAAGTAACCCACATAGCAGACTTTAAAAGTGTTTATATCTCCCTTATTATTGGTCCTAGAGGTTTGCAATATGAAACCAACTTATAGGAAATCATGTGCTGCAAATCTTTTGATGTGGTCAGATTTGACCTTGGACCCCTCCTTCAAGGTCAAACAAGGATAGCCAAAGTTAAAAGTGCTTATAACTTGCTTATTATTGGTCCAGGACACTTGGGATGGTAAACCAACCTATAGGAAATCATGAACTGGGAATCTTCTGTTGTGGTCGGATTTGACCTTGGGCCCCTCCTTCAATGTCAAACGAGGATAGCCAAAGTTAAAAGTGGTTATAACTTGTTTATTATTGGTCCAAGACACTTGGGATGGTAAACTAACCTATAGGAAATCATGAACTGGGAATCTTCTGGTGTGGTCGGATTTGACCTTGGGCCCCTCCTTCAAGGTCAAACAAGGATAGCCAAAGTTAAAAGTGCTTATAACTCACTTATTATTGGTTCAAGACGTTTGGGATGGTAAACCAACCTATAGGAAATCATGAACTGGGAATCTTCTGGTATGGTCGGATTTGACCTTGGGCCCCTCCTTCAAGGTCAAACCAAGGATAGCCAAACTTAAAAGTGCTTATAACTCGCTTATTATTGGTCCTAGAGGTTTGGGATGGTAAACCAACATATAGGAAATCATGGGCTGGGAATCTTCTGGTGTGGACGGATTTAACCTTGGGCCCCTCCTTCAAGGTCAAACGAGGATAGCCAAAGGTAAAAGTGCTTATAACTTGCTTATTATTGGTCCTAGACGTTTGGGATGGTAAACTAACCTATAGGAAATCATGGGCTGGGAATCTTTTGGTGTGGTCAGATTTGACCTTTGGCCCCTCCTTCAAGGTCAAATGAGGATAGCCAAACTTAAGTGTTTATAACTTGCTTATTATTGGTCCTACAGGTTTGGGATGGTAACACATCCTATAGGAAATCATGGACTGGGAATTTTTTGGTGTGTTCAGATTTGACCTCGGACCCCACCTTCAAGGTCAAACAAAGGTAGGCAAAGTTAAAAGTGTTTATAACTCGCTTATTATTGGTCCTATAGGTTTGGGATGGTAAACCAACATATAGGAAATCATGGACTGGAATGTTTTGGTGTGGTCGGATTTGACCTTGGACCCCTCCTTCAAGGTCAGATGAGGATAGCCAAACTTAAAAGTACTTGTAACTCACTTATTATTGATCCTAGAGGTTTACAATGCGAAACCAACTCATACGAAATCTTGGGCTAGGAATCTTCTATGTTAGATTTGACCTTTGGCCCCTGCTTCAAGGTCAAATGATGGTTAACTGGCTTTGGTGAGTTGACTTCCGGTGGATACAAATTTGCATTGGTTCTCTGATGCGTAGGTCTAGTTTTTATGTGAAATCTATGTTTAAGTAGCCATAACTTCCTTATTTCTGGTCCAATTTCTATAATTTTTTCACCATTATGTTCAGTTTAATGAGGTGTATTCTGTGACACAGAATTACCCATAATATAGTCCAGAATAATAAATTCATTTATTTTTTTACAAGAAAAAATTCAAACATTTTTGTGGGGCAAACTACTACTCGACATATCCAGATGCCATTAACACATGCCAGAGTAAATGTCCCAAGGTAAAACAAATGATTTACTCAATGATGGACACACATCTCTGAAGAGTGGCTATAACAGAGTACATCACAAAAATACTCTTCAGTAGCACATCATACAGTAGGTGAAGTTCACAATGGAACCACAGATTCTAAACTTCTGTATGATGTACTGAATAGCTGAACATCTTTTTACCAAAGGCAAAAAAAGCTACTGAGATAGGCATTTTATTGCGTTAATACATCCTATCCAATGGACAATAGCTTATCCGGTCGGCGCGGACCGGCCCGCCAAACGTCAGAAAAAGACGTCCTGTGTCTCCACCGGCTAGGCCGGCCCAGTGCTGTGCACTCGCCAGATGGCGTGTAGTACTTCCTTCCTGTCTAGACAGAGTGACGTCATAGCATCTTTTTCGTTTGGCGCATGTGTTGTGTACACGAAATTTCTGAGTTGAAATATATTTTGAGATTTATTAAAGTTGTTCTTCAGAGTGTGCTTTTAAATTTTATCATTGTGTTCAAGAGTGTGTATAGATCATTTTGATTTGGTTTTTGGTTACGGATCGTCATGTCTTCCCCTTCACAGAAGCATGGAAGTTGTGGTCACATCATGGCTAGCTTCGACAGCCATTGTTTCTGCGCACGTTGCAGAGAAAAGGGTAAGGGGTCAGATCCGTGCGTTGCCAAGAAGGATTGTAACTCTTGTAACATTTTGTCTGAGGAACAACGTTTACAGTTGTCCACTCCCTCGTACAGATTAAAGAAGGAGAAAAGAGACCTTAAGAAATCTGCGGATACGCCTAAACAGGACTCTACCAGTTCCTCTCTCATAGACCTGTCCTCTGTGACAGTAGTGGGAGCTGTGGACGACCAGGGGATTTTGCAGTCCCCGGGTGCCAGTTCTGAAAAGAAGAAGAAACCTAATCCTTCTGAAAAGACTAAAGCTCATTCTTCAAAAGATTCCAAGCCGGCTTCTGACAAAGCCTCTAAGTCGCTTCCCAAGTCTCACAGATCCTCACCGGACACAAGGATCGATGAGTTAGACCAGAAATGGTCTGATCGGTTTAACAGACTAGAGGCGCTTTTGTTAGCCAAATCCTTGGATAGAGAACCGACCTTTGCTACAGTGAAAGTCACCCCAGCACACTCACCTCCTTCAGGTTCGGCTATATCATCCAAACCTTTTATCAGACCTCAAGATACAGAGTTGTCGGCTACCGACCTCGTCTCTCAGAGACCGGATACCGACCAACCACAACCTTCAGCTGCCCCTCAGCTATCTTCAGATTTGCCTGGTGTTTGTCAGACTGTATCCAAGTCGACCAGCAAATCGTCAAGGGCAAAGGTTCCCACCGACCAGCGTTCAGATGTGGCTGGTACCGACTCCCCATTGTCACAACAGGTACCCAGCAGAGCATCTTCAATACCGGCAAGGAAAACCAGTGTGTCTTCCACAGATACCGACTCCGACTCCGACCTGTCTGACCGTCCGCCTGTGGACATATTTGTTGAAGAGGGAGAGCTCTCTGACCTGGATCACGAAGCCTCTGTTAATGACCCAGATCTGACCCTCTCAGAGGAACAGAATTACAGAGAAACGATGAGTGGGATCAGATCGTTCATGGGGTGGAACCACATCCCAGAAATTGACACTGCCGCTTCCAAGTCGGAGGATAATCCGTTTGCTGGCCCTAAAGCCCAGCCCACAGGAAAGGTTTCGGTCACAATGCCCACGGATGAGTGGCTATGCAACAAGATGGGGAAGCTCAACCTCACACTTACAGAGGGATACCCATCACGTAGTTCGGAGGCTGGAGGTCTCCTCAAGGACCAGTTTGTCCGACCCCCAAAGTCCCAGGCCAAGTGGTATAACTTCGTGCCTAATCCACAGAAGAGTGATCAGGAAACGGGGAAAACTGTTCAGACCTGGAGCACTGACGCATCCAAAGTTAATAGCTCTTATAGTCGCATCGCAAAGGCAGCTGGCATTGCATCAACCCCACCTGCTTCACGCCAGATCTCCCAGGACAATTTAAGAAAGTGGGAGAAGTCAGCCCGCGAAGCCTCTATTATTTGCAACCAAGCGGCTGGCTTCAACCGGTGTCTATACAGGGTACAGGACAACATGCAGTCCGAACTCAAAGCTATCAAAGCCGAACTAACCAAAGGGAAATCCTCAGGGAAGCTTTCTCATGCTGCCGACGAATTACAGTTTCTCATGAACTTTAATTCTAGCATAACACAGTCCATGGCGAAAACCCTTGAACATTTGTCAGATTTTGTATTTGTGATGGTGGCCAATATGACACTCATCAGAAGAGATGCCTACCTCTCTCATCTTAAAATGGGTATAAAGCCAGACACCCTGGGTGCCTTACGGACTGGACCTCTCCATATCTCAACCCTGTTCCCAGATGCCGCATTGAAACAGGCCGAGCAAGACATTGCCAATTTTGAGAGTAAAACCCAAGGTCAGTCAGGAAAGAAAGGTCGCTTCCACCCATACGAACGGCCAGAAAAGCGTTCGGACTACAGGAAACCAGACCGTCCTGCATGGAAGAACATTGGCAATAAGGGTCAGGGCAAGAAACAGAAAGGCAAGGCCTCTTACTACTCCTCGTGTCCAGCCAAGGGCCAGCAGTCCTATAAATGACAATTACTTTGTAAACAGTTTACAGGCGGGACTGCTGGCCGGGAGCAAGACTCTAGCACAAGAAAAGACATTAAACTCTGTAAATTGTCATGTTGCAATGGATGTACCTTCTGCACCCGGGCACTCCCAAAAGAAAGAGTTAAGTCCCGGGTGGGCAGAGTGTCAATCAAAAGTGTGTCACAAATTAAAATATGTGAAACCTGTTTCTTGTGTCACTCAATTGTCTTGTGTCCAACCTGTAAAAACTGCCCAAAATGTTGTAAACGATCAACCTGTAGGGGCCAGGCTACAAATCTTTTGGAAAACTTGGCTGGATCTGGGGGCCGGTCCGAAAATAGTTCAAATCCTGAAAGAGGGTTACACCCTCCCCTTTCGGATCCGCCCCCAACTCACACGGTCTCCTTCAGTCATAAGCCGTTATGTCAATCCCCACAGGAACAGCTACCTGCTGGAGGCATTACATCAGCTTATAGACAAAAACGCAGTGGAAAGGGTTCGAAATCAAAAGTCTCTAGGGTTTTTCAACCGACTCTTTCTCGTCCCCAAACCCAACAACAAATGGCGGCCAATCCTGGACCTAAGCAACCTAAATCTCTTCCTCAAGGTGGAGACATTCAAAATGGAAACGCCGGAGACCATCCGAACATCTCTCCAGCAAGGAGAATGGGTTACCTCAGTAGATTTCAAGGAGGCCTACTTCCACATACCAATACAGGAACAATCCAGAAAATATCTAAGATTTCATGTTCAGGGCCGGACTTATCAGTTCAGGGCACTGCCCTTTGGTCTGTCCACAGCGCCCATGGAGTTCACTGTGTTAGTGAAGGAAGTCAAACTGATGGCCATGCAAAGGGGTATAAGGATCCACCAATACCTAGACGACTGGTTGGTGAGAGCCAGATCCCAGCACATTTGTCTCCGACATACCCAAATCCTGGTGAGGATGTGCCAGACCTTAGGTTGGCTGGTAAATCTGGAGAAATCAGAACTGGAACCCAAACAGGTCTTCGAATTCGTAGGTTACCAGTTCGACCTCCGTTCCGGCCGGGTCAGACCGACTCCGGACCGGTGGAAAAGCCTTCAGGACAAGATACACGCACTCTTGCTGCTACCGGCCTGTCCGGTCCGGCAGTTCATGTCCCTGATAGGTCTGCTAACAGCCACAGAAAAACAGGTTCACCTCGGCCGACTACACATGAGACCCATACAGTGGCATCTCAAAAACAACTGGAGGGTACCAGAATCTCTAGAGAAGATTATTCCTCTACCGCGGGCCCTACATCCTCACTTACAATGGTGGCTAGACGAAGACAATGTGCTTCAAGGTCAACCATTACACCCAGTAAGACATGCTCTGCAAATTTTTACAGACGCATCAAAAGAAGGGTGGGGTGCTCACGTAAACGAATTCACTGCAAGAGGGTCCTGGTCGGTTCCGGAAAGCAACCTGCACATAAACTATCTGGAACTCAAGGCTGTGTTTCTGGCCTTAAAAGAGTTCCAAAATCTCTGCGTAGACAAGATAGTTCTGATAGCAACCGACAATACTACAGTGGTCGCTTACATAAACAAGGAAGGAGGGATGAGGTCGGGCCCACTTTGTGCCCTACTTTGGAGAATCTTGACCTGGTGTTCCCAGCGACAAGTAACTCTAAAAGCCCGACACATCCCAGGCTGTTTGAATGTGATAGCCGACAAACTATCCAGACTAGGTCAGACCATTCAAACAGAGTGGTCTCTCCTCTCGGAGATTTTCCAACAGATATGCAACCAATGGCACCGGCCTCAGGTGGATCTGTTTGCCACGAGGTTCAACCACAAGTTACCCCAGTTTGTCTCTCCAGTACCGGACCCCCTGGCTATAGCAGTGGATGCACTTACTCTGCCATGGGGGGATCTGGATGCATACGCCTTCCCACCGACCGCCATATTGGGCAAAGTAGTGGAGAAGCTTCTGGACTCCCCTTGCAAGAGACTCATCCTGATTGCCCCGGGGTGGCCCAACATGCCTTGGTTTTGGGACCTGGTGGCCATGTCCAGTCAGGTCCCTCTCTGCCTGCCCAACCTGCCAAATTTGCTGACACAGCCCTTCAATCAGATCCCTCACAGAAATCTGACAACTCTGAACCTCCATGCCTGGCTCCTAGAGCCACAAAAATCAAGGAACAGGGCTTCTCTGAAGCAGTGGCAGCAAGAATTGAGGCTCCTCAAAGAAAGTCGACTAGATCGGTCTATGAGGCAAAGTGGACCATCTTTACAAAGTGGTGCATTACTAATCAGGTGGACTTCAGGTCACCACCTGTAAAGTCGGTGGCTGACTTCCTAATGTACCTCTTTGAGGACAAGAAGTTGCAGCCCAGCACCATTGATGGATACAGATCTGCCATTGCTGATAAACTAGGTAATACAACAGTCAATATCAGCAAAGATGATAATCTCACTCGTCTCTTGGAAAGTTTCCACAGAGATAGACCCAAGGGGCGGAGGGGAGTACCCTCCTGGAACCTTTCCCTGGTACTACACCAGCTGACAAAGGCTCCTTTCGAACCTCTTAAGGAAGCATCACTGAAGCATCTGACCTTCAAAACTGTCTTCCTTTTGGCCCTGGGCTCTGGTAAAATAAGAAGTGAGATCCATGCATGGCAAAACAGGAACATCAGACACCAAGCCGATTGGTCGAAGGTATCCCTGTTCCCATCTCCCAGCTTTCTCTCCAAGAATCAGCTGGCCGAGGGTCCAGAGAGTGTAGCCCCAGTGGTCATACCAGCCCTGGCCCCTACTCTGGATAAGTCCCTCAAAGCTGACAGATCCCTTTGTCCAGTCAGAGCCTTGCGCTACTATTTGGACAGGACTTCAGACCTCAGGCAGCACAAGGAATTAGTCTTTGTCTCCTTCAAGAAAGGCTTCGACAAAGACATTTCTCCTGCCACTATCTCCTCATGGATCAAACAGACTGTGATCCTATGCTATGAGCTCTCTGATCAACAGGCCCACACCCTACATCAAGTTAAAGCTCATGATGTCAGGGCCTTTGCTGCCTCCAAGGCCTTCCAGTCGGGAGTTTCCTTGGAACAGATCTTATCAGCCTGCCACTGGAAGTCTCATAACACCTTCACTCAATTTTACCTGAAGGATGTGGCTTGGGCCGATTCAGAGCTATACCATCTTGGCCCTGTGGTGGCTGCTCAGCAGATCCACCAGCAGCCGAGGACTTAGAGGAGATCTGTGCATTTATAAATAAGGAGATGTATTGTATATATTGCACATATAGTTAAGCAACAATTATAAAAAAAAAAAATGGCGTGTAGTACTTCCTTCCTGTCTAGACAGAGTGACGGCATAGCATCTTTTTCGTTGTCTAAACATATATAGACCCCTAGTAAAGTGAAAGCGGGGTCAGGTGGGAGGGTCTTGTGTGTCCATTGGATAGGGTATTAACTTATAAGAATTTAATTTACCTATTAAATTTGCAATTTCATACAGGTGTCAACTTGTATGTGAGAAAGTAGCCAGACAATGCATTTTAGCAAATGGTCTAAATGCAGTCATTTTGTGTATATTTAATTAATTTTCTGCAAAGCTACTAGTGCTAGAACTAACTTAGCTATGGACCTAAATCTGCAAAAACAGGAAATTGTGGACAACAAAACTTGTTCAAGCAAAAGACCCGAACACATGCACTCACCAGAGGCATTAAAAACTCCCAGCCAGAAGGCGGTTTTCCCTTTCCCGAAAGAAAAAGAAAAAAACAAATTTTCTTGGAACTGTAATCATTTATTTCATAAATTCACAATATGTAACACTTCATTTATAAGAATCTTAATTCTTTAGAACTTTATTGCAATTCAAAAATATATCATGCAAATATGCATAAATACACACCAGATCAATTTGGTCAGACAAGATTAAGGATATGATGTCAATTGTAACTATAAGTTAACATCAGCCAATCACAGATTTAAATCATTGTTAAATAAATCAGACTGTCCTTAGAACATTTATGAATAAAAAAATTACTTTCAACATGAACAACAAATTACAGAATTTGTAACTGAGATTTACATGGAGCACAAGTTTAATTCTAGCTACATAAAAGATATCCATACTATAAGATATGTCTTAAAATATTTTGCTGACTGTACGTTGAGTTTAAATGAATTTTCAGAGTAAAGTAATAATAACAGTATGGGTTTGTATTGAAAACAGAGTTCCCAGGGCAGGTATTAAATAAAACATGTAAAAACGTAGTTCGCAAACTCTCTATTAACACAATTTTCACACTTCAATAACATACTGAACCTGTGTAAGGTCATTAATATGAGTAGATTACACAATAATATGTGCCCAAAAGGGTCAACTTCTGCAAGCCTTTTCATAAACAATGATCAATCAGTCCTAAATTGGTAGATTATAGCCCAACTGATCTGAAATTCAACTCATTATGTGGATGTGAGGCAGGGCTTGCCAGATTTTGTTGATCTACATGTTCTACTGTTTTAGACAATCTGTAAAAAAGAAAAAAATTGTTGTTGATCATGTCTCGCTGATAAAACTCAAGTCATACCTTACAAAAACATGCGCAATATAGAATATGGCACTAGTATGTGAAGGCAGATACTCAACTCAGAAAATACTATGGTGGCATGGGCTGTCTGAAAACAGGGGTGCACCAATAAGCATGCCTTTTTCAAGGAATGCTTAAATAAGAGACATCCACATGTAATGTATGATAATTATGTCGCCAAACTGTAACTATAAAACTTTAAATAAGGATTATCATATTATGGCTAATGAAATAAATCTCTACTACAGCCAATTTGTATGTTATAATTTTATGCAAATCAGCCAGTCAGAAATACCCAAGTTCTAATCAAGCCTCATTTGAAAGCTCCATAGACTTTTGTAAGTACAAAAGGTTTTTTCATACAAGACACATAAATCAATTTCAAAGTAACAAAGACTTTATTTAGGTATCAAAAATTACAATACCGATACTGCACAACTGGGTGAAAGTTATATTCTATGTCCATTACCTTCTTTAATGGAAATCTATAAACTAAGCCTTATAAACATCAATTTCATATTCACACACCATAGCTTTAATGTAATATCTGAGATCAAAATTTCATTTTAAAGTAAAATGCCATCTTTCAATGTGCTTGGGGCAAAACAGTATCAGGAACACAAAAAAAATTTTCCTCAAATTATTATATCTGATTATCCAAAGATCAGTAAAAATTGGGGAAAAAATCATTTTATGGCAAATAATGCATAGATAATTTCTGTAACAGAGGAAACAGACAAATGCTGTAAAATGGTTTTGAAACTATCATACACAGCCTTAAGAAATAGATTTCTAATCCAGAGAATGCATGCTTTGTCACTACAAACTAACTCTTTTGGCTACTTTATCATGTACCCGTCTACTCAGTAGCAGGTAGTTGACACGTTTACATAAAGTAACGAAAATATTATAATCTGCCTACAATACACAGACTACATATAAATAAGCTATTTTATGTTTTTCATACACACAATGCTTATGCAGGATGCTATTTTTTGTCTGCTTTTGAATCAATACCAAGCACCAACTAAAAGTGAATTATTTGGAGGAAATTTACTTGGAAAGGTAACTGCATAATAAATGCTATTGATCCAGGTACTGGTGTTTTACAGGAAAAACATTCCGTTTAATCAGATACACATGCAGTCATAGTTTAACACGAGTAAACCCTGAATATATGTATACGTAAGTAGTGTAATATAAGGCTATTGCATTAACTCCTTGAATAAATGAGGAAAATAACATACCTGTGTTCAGACATAACAGATATATGTACAACACACAATAAGTAAAATTACCAACTGTACTAGAAGTCAAACAAAGCATTATAATTATAGACACGATTGTTTTCTGCCTCAGAATGTTAAACAACATTCTTAAAACTTCTAGTCTGTAGCATTTTCATTCATTATCTGCCTAAAGAAAAAGTGGGGGACATACAGGACATAATTGTGGACACATCAAGGAAACAGGACTATTCCTTTCAAAATTTTTTCAAAGCTTTTCTTACTGGGCAACCAAACAAAATCTTTAGAAATCAAACCAACATACAATGCATGCTAGATTATAAGCAGAATATTTGATGTAGTCAGAAAAATAATGTTGTCCCACAAATTTTTCTTAAAATATGGAGGTATCGGAAACATGGCCCTTTTGGACAAGAGAATATTTTGAATTAATTTGAAAATCACATATCACAGATCTCCACCACAATAGGTAGTTCCAAGGTCAGAGGAAATGAAATGTTTTCATTAAATTCATGCATTGCGAACCACAAAACATCTGCAGGTCAGTATCAACTTAATAACTTCCTGCCCAGGCCAAAATCTGAAGCCGTGACCACAGAGGTAGGACAGTAGTAGGTTACCACTATGCCATCTAGATGCCCACTTAAACATATGCAACAGAAACAAGACACATGCCTCATTAACATAATGTTCAATGAATTGGTAAAAAAATTTTTGTTTAAAATATTGATCAAAATGTGGAAAAATCATGAACACAATTTGGATGAATTATTAGATGAAAAAATTAGATGAAAACAATACCTTACTGACACTGACTGTAACACTTCCCAACCAAGCTAGTAAACTGAACATTTGCCCAACAGAAAAATATTAAGAAAAATCTGAAATATGTAACTAGGGCTCTTGGATGAAACAAGTTAAAAATTAATAAGCAACAAAAACTGCAAGCAAGCTGTTTTGAACCTGGTGTTTATTTTTTCCAGGTGATATCTCAGAAGTTTATAGTTCTAAAAGATCTCCATTATAGTATACCCATTCCATCCCCTGCATTTCCCAATGCATAATAAATACACATATATAATTTGAACATATAGCAGGAAACTGGGGTTTTAGACCCCAAAATGCTGGTTGCGCAATCAGTATCAAGGATGGTAACACATACTAGTACTTGCCATGTCTACAGGTTGGCTGTATGCCACATGTATGCAACATGATAGCTGTGGTACTCGTCTTGGACATATCAAAATAGTGCGGGGTTCTGTCCTTCCACTTTGTCAAGTTTCAAATTGATTAGCAGAAGCATCAAGTTACAGTCTGCAAACAGAAATGCCCTACCATCCTCTCATGTTTTAAACTGATCAGCAGAAGCATCTTCAAATTAGAGTCCAAAAACAGAATTTCAAAATGACAAAATGGAATTTCAAGATGGTGGCCATCTTGTTTTTCTAAGTGTTTTTCTACCATCCAGTTAGATTTCAAACGATCGGCAGAAGCATCTTTGAGTTAGAGCCTAGAAACAGCATTTCAAGATGGAGGCCATGGCTTCCATCTTGTTTTCCCAAATGGCACCAATTTCTGAAGCAACCTACCCTAGGTTGGTGCCCTACCACCCTATTAAGTTTTAAATCGATCAGTGGAAGCGTGTTCCAGTTAGAGTCCGGAAACCAAAATGGTGACAGAGAGGTGGACAGATGTCTGAAACATACAATCTATTAGATGGGTAGGTTACACCCAACCCGCCCAAAACACTTATTATTTGAAATCAAAATTCCACAGAAGAGTTATTTGACCAAGTTTATATCCGGGCCACATAAACGAGAATGCTGTAGCATATTTAACCTGAAGTTAATGCAAACAAAAAATTGAATAAGTTGTATCTGCAATACCACTACTAAATTAAGCAGCAATTCCATGGATGAGAGTGCAAAATTTTTAAACTATTTCCAATATATTAAGTAACAGGTATAGTTAAAAACATTATTAAAAGCATAATCCAAGGACTTGAATTGATTTGGTACACTATAGACCATTGTTTTATACAACAAACCTTTTTTTCTAAAAATCAGTGATGTGAAAGCTGCACAACTTTTCAAACACAAAATTAATAAATAAACATTTTGTATTCATACTGTATTTATTATTACCAACTCAAACCCAAATCTCCTCCCACCTCTAAGAAATGCTCACCCTTTTTACCTAGTCTGTTCAAGTGAGAGATTGGAAGAATGTGGATTGTTGCTAATTATTGTTCATAAGTGACCTAGACAGTGGTATATGTAATGAGCTCCCATGTTGAAAAATCAATGAGTGGAAACAGGTATTGTAAGTTTCAATTCCAGAGGTCACTGTAGCCTCTTATGACTGAACAAACAGAAAATAGACAGGTGAACTTACAAACCCTGTGACTTGTCCCAAGTGAAAGATAAGTTGTATGACCGATAAGATAGCCCTACTGATTACTTAGGATTGCTAAGAATCATGGAGATAACTAGTAACAACAATTCCAAACAGCTCATGTGAAGCAACCATGGGAATCCTGTGAATAATGGTCTCTGTGAAAATGATCACTCCGCTCCATTTTCACACGAGTGTTCAGAAATTTGTCATCACACTATAAAAGTGAGATCACCAATAAGATAAATAATAACTGCCTTATGACCCAAGAGATTGTTTGTGACTCCTCAGGCCTGAACTGCTTACTCACAAAGGTTTTTAACCACGTTTTGAAGTTAGGATAAGTGTCTACAATCACTGTGATAATTCTCTTGACCTCTACAACTGGAAGGATAGGTAGTACAACAAATAGGATTATGCTCAGGACAACATTATCAGGGCAGTCAAGAAGGCCAACACTTGGCAGTAAAACTGAGCTATAAATGCCATCAAGGGACAGCCAACCTGACAACTCGTCATTACTCAAGAGATAATTGAAACAATCGTGTAACACAAACTACACAGTGGGTTTCTAATTTCTAATCTGACAGTAGTATAGTTAAGACATCTTGCCACATCTTTTTGTGAAAAATATTGCTCAATTTCAACTTATTAGCAAACCTCATACAATTACCTGGTGAAGAAAAGCTTGTTCACACAACCCTAATGTTGCTAGTCATTTTTACACCTTGTTTTAACAGATGTTTGATCAATCTGTTTCTGAAAATAAGGAACACCTTCATCACATTTTGGTAAAAAGATGGGAATTTTTACCGAGTTGTGTGCAAGCTGATGTTTGTATTTGATAATCCAGTGAAACACTTTGCCCTATTGTATCTTTGGTCCTTGAAGTGTCATAAAGGAACTCACTACTGATGATGTAGATAAATTACAGTATAGTAGAATCTTTTAATCTTCAAGATTTTAATATTTGATTTCATACTTATTTACAGTTTTCCCCAAATTATTTTTCTACTGTTTTATTCTGAATTTTCTTGTATTCTTTTATAACTTTTCAAATGACAATACACAAAACACAGTAAACTGTATATAGCCATAACCTAAAAGATATGCAGAATTCGGATTTAGTGATGGCTAACTGCCAGTTATCTGTACTAGAACACAGCATTTCTGATGTTTGGACCTCAGAAATTGCCCCACTTTCATACCTAAATCTGACTTCCACAGACTCGACTTGCATAGAGTCTACTGTTGTTAACATTCAATGTGATCAACACTAGAACAGACAAAACATGATGCTATTAGAAGTGCACACAACTCAAGAACACAAGATCAGTAGTCCAATACCATATTTTTCTGCTTCTTCCATCTATTTTCCACCCTTCAAAGCCATGGCTTCCGACCACTATCCAGTGTGATGTGTTTGTTTTTAATGGTAATAAGTTTACAGAATCCTTGCAATGAAATAACTGTTTGCAGTGCTGTGTGGACATATTTTGCTAAATCACTGCACACACATTTAAGACAAAATAATAACTTGACAAAAACATTTGGATCACACTTCAGTATTTAGCTATCTTGATATAATTACACAGGCATGTGAAAAGAGACAGAATCTGCCTCATAAAAGAAGTAAATTCGAACTGTCATATATTATGCCCTTAATTTCTGATATAATTAACGTATATTGCATTTAATAAAGTGACAGCTAGAAATTTTAGCTCTGGAGAAGAGCATGAAAAACCGGATTAATATCGAAACCAATGACTGTAACATATCCAAATAAATAACACTATTTACAAAACAATTTATAAACAATTTCCCCTCTTCTGTCTCTGGATATTGAAATTTGGATGCTTGCTTTTATGGTTTTGTTGGGCCTTAGACTCCTTTTGTACAAGGAGATTAAGCGCTATAAAAGTCCAATTAGAATTAGAATTCCAATAAAATAGGTACCTTCAGATTATGCTTTTACACACGTGATTCAGACTATATCCGAAAACAAGTAACAGTTTATAAGTTTTGGAGTATATGAGGAACAGAGTTACAACAATTCCAGCCACTCTGCACCAATGGAAAGTAACAAGATACAAAGACCTGCTTGTGTACTATAACAAAAAAATTAAGCTACTTTCACTGATGGACATTGTAAAACCGAGATTCGCTTTGAATCTCCTCACATCAAACCAAAACTCTGTCGTAAATTGACTATTTGTTTTCCAGTAATCACAATAAAATCTCTTCATTCGTGACAAAAAAAAACTGAACTCCTTCTCCCACCTTTGTACAATGAAAACATCACAATATAACATCTTGAAAGAAATCCTTGTATTTTCCAGACTGTCTTGGTGTATTAGATCACATGAGTTTTCAATATACAATCAGAGACCATTACTCCACCCTTTCACAGATACTCTGGCAATTAAACAGACCCAAACAGGCAGAAAGTAGATAAAACTTAGTCAATTGATGGCTGATTTTATGCAAATATTTAGAAAACAGCTTATATTTAACACACAAGGAGGAACCTTTCCCAAATAGTGCAAGGAAAAAATTTGTACTCTCTTCATAGATGAGTGCCAGAGTACCACAGTGATCATCACCAGTCTGACTGTAAAGCAACTTCAACAAAATTCACAGGAATAGCTACAACTTCCCACTACAGCCTGATTTAAAGTGTTGTCTTCCACAGTGTGAAACTTATAAACACTCGGGCCATACATTGGAAGCTTATACTAAGTCACGCGACCTCTAAGAGGGCACACATTGCATGGGTTCTTCGTCATCAGTATTATCAGACTCTCCTCTCTCAACATCATCTGAATCTGTGGAAGACTCTCCACCCTCAGCCTGTAAAATATATGTGCAAAATACAATCTGGAAAGTACATGTGTAAAACTCAGTGTGTAAAACATAGTTTGAAAGCAGTCAGTAAAGTATATGTGTAAAATATAATCTGGAAAATATATGCATAACAAGAGGGTCAAAGATGCCCCAAAAGGCGGGTTGTGCAGGCAGCAATAAGGTTAGCAACTGCTTAATTAAATTTAGAAACAAGGAAAGAAGTGTTAGGTCACCCAGTTAAGGTAAATGTGTTAGACGTGCTAAAAAATGTAAAACTTGTAATCTAGGTTACATAATTGTAGCTATGCTATAAACGGACAAACGAACAGACGGAATTACACCAACTCCGAAAGCAACTTAGCTATGATGGTGATCTATCATTCGTTCAGTTTGAATTCGATTGGACAAAGCATTTTATAGTCTGGAAATGGAAATGTTGAGGGACAGACAAACGGACAAAAAACGGACACACGAACAGACGGAATTACACTAATTTCAAAAGCAACTTTGCTATGATGGTGATCTATCTCCCTGTTAAATTTGAATTCGAATGGACAAAGCATTTTCCAGTTAAAGTCCAGAAACGGAAATGTTGACAGACAGACAAACGGACAAACGGAATTACACCAATTTCGAAAGCAACTTGGCTATGATGGTAATCTATCTCCCTATCAACTTTGAAATCGACTGGACAAAGCATTTTCGAGTTAGAGTCCAGAAACGAAAATGTTGACACAGAGCCAGACAGACGGATGTCGGACACATCAATCTAACAGGCTGGTTGGTTACATGCAACCCGCCTAAAAAGCAGTCAGTACAATATGTGTAAAAATTTAGGCCCCTTCCAGTAGAATTCTGGCAGATGGAATTCTCTTCACTTACCACAGATAAGTCTCATGTCTGCAAAAACAACACAGTCACACCCCATATAGTTCTCTTGAAAAACAAGTATAAGGTTTTCCTTTTCCAATTCCTTTTCCAAAATAGGTATTATTTTCATAACTATTTTGCTTGTCTGTTCGTCAGTTTTGTTAGCAGGTTTACACAAATACCTCTGATTGAAACTTGATGGGGGGAAAAAAAATCAAAGATGGGTCTTGGCCCAAGTTAGTTCCAATTAAATTTTGAGTGATCTTTATCAGCATCTGGACACAAAAAATCATCCAAATTTTCCCATTTACTTATTATGTGCCTTGGTGGAGGTCTGTACTCTCTGAGTGCTCTTGTGTGGAACTGTTAATTTTGTTTCTTTGAAATTTTACTTGAGAAGAATTCAAAATGGGTGGTCACTAGTGTACCAGAGACTCAGCGGTACAGTGCTACACACTAATCTCCCACCTTGTTTCTTGCCAATATCAGGGTGTTACAACCACTTGCAAAAACCTTCATCAAGTAGTATGCATCGCTTTCCTCCACCCCTTTGAGCTACCCAGCCTGATAGAACAGATATAACCACGCTGACAGTGATGCTAAACTCAAATAAATCAAATCAAATCCTTTGCAATTTACCACTCAGCTCCTTCAGTCACCTGACAAGTTGACACAGTTACACATCCACAATACATTCTCTTTTATATGCATGCAGAGGTCAGTGTGAATTTTTTCTATGTTTTTAGACGTGGTACAACTTAGAGTAGAACTAGAACTCACCCCCCTCATTCTCCTGGCCCGCCTGAGATGGTGCATCAAGAACCACAACATGTGACCATCATATATGTCTGGGTCACTGCTTCTTTCTTCTCTTCTCTCCTTGCGATTCTTTTTCACCAGCTACAAAAACAATGCATTTTCACAGTGAGGGTCTGCAGAGAAAAATGCCTGTAGAATAGCTTTATCAAAGAATATTCACATTCCATAGGATACTGTCATTAACACTTGGCTTGTCCATTAAGAAAATTGTTAAGGACCTCAAGAATTGAAGACTACTTGTTCACAGTCCAGAGTACCTCAGTTTCCTGATAGAGTTGAGAAGTCCAAGTTTCATCGGCACCAATATACATGAGAAAATCACACTATACAGTGTCTTCGTTACTTTATGTTACACATGCCACATGCATGGCAAACTGATGTCATAGATGGAAAGGGTTTTATGTGACCTCTACATTTTTACACTGGCTGATCATGTACGAAAAGTTGAATAAAAATACTGAGAAACGGCTGGTAGTTATCAAATGTGTTTGTGTGCAAGTCATGAAAAATAGCATCGGAGATACCTGTACCTCACAGCCCGGGGAAACAATTTTTGACACCAAGAGATGTAGAAGAATTGAAAAAGATAATGAAACTTCAAAGCAAACTGTCGGTTATATAAAAATCCAAATAATGTTTGTAAAAGTTAAAGTATTAAAACAATACAATTCAATAGCAAGATGACAGCATTAATCAGTAAACTAAAATTATTAAGCTGTAAGATTTATTAATTGAAGTATACTGTTTTATTTCACATATTTATCCTTGTCATTGCCTTTTAGAATATAAAATTTAAGATTTTTGGTGGTCTTATAAATTCGACAATTATTCGGTGTCGACATGAAGAGTACTTAGCAATTAGCTGACATGAAATATTTAGAGTCGTGACGTCCCCTGTGAAAACAATACCCACACAGCCCTTAAAGGCTGTAGTAATAACGCAACATTACTTCCTCATGAAAGAAAATTTGGTAATGTCAAAATCAAGTAACATGATCGTTTTTTGTTTTGTTTTTTTTACCTTGGGAGAGATTGCACCATGACTATAAATCAAATAATGTCAAAAATTGGAGCCTACTTTCCATCAATCTCTTCAATGAAACAGCCTCAGATCAAAGCTTAACATTGTTACCACAGATGTTTACCATTGACATTGGCGGGCCTTTAAACACAGTTGCACATTATTCTAGTGGGCTGTGTGAGGTTACATGTGTGTTATCAATTTATTATGGTACGCATGTCACAAACGCTTTTAAACCTTAGTAATAGTATCTTGAGTATTCCCTTCAATCAAATTCTACCTTCTTCAATCCATCCAGTTTGGTTGGTTCTGGTGCAAATGGAGCCCAGATTTTGACATCGTGGTCCAAACCACTGGTGGCCAACACTGGCATGTGAGGATGAGGCTCCAGAACATTCACCTGGAATATTGAAGACAGTCTCTAAGCAAATAGTGACCAAATAACTGGTGATATATATACCTAGGATTTCTTCTGAAATGCACTGTTGGTCCTAGCTTGTGAGAATAATACAGAGGCAACTTGAATAAGCTAACATGTGTCTAGTAAATATCAAAAATAAGCATTTAACATATTAAAGAGATTTAGTATACAATCAGGCAATAAAGTGACCAAATAAGTTTGCAGAACATTCATCCAGAACAATGAGGACATTTAGACATAAGGAGTTAGCCAGACAAGTTATTTGCTATGCTAAACATCTTAAATATAATTGACAAAAGCAAAAAGTGCAAGAAACTGTTTACACTTATTATACAGTGAGCCTTAAATTTAACCTTGCATATATTTCAAATGTGGCAATATATGGTCGATTCTGTGCAAAAAAAAAAATCCTTCAGCATCCACAGACTTTGGTACTTAGTAGACTGCTTCTTGTATCTGTATAGTATTTTCTGATGCCAAGAATTCAAAATGAGCTCTACTTGTACCTAAATCTCATCCCATTACACCTGTGAAAGACTTTATATAATCCACCCATGTTCTTTTCCCAAGATGCTTTAATAAAGCATTATCTACCCACACATGTTACATATTCATTATTTTAAATTTCTGTGTTCATCCCACAGTAATTGAGATTTATAAAATAGAATATAACTTCAGGGAACCTACCACTCCAGCTTCATCACCCTTCAAGTAGTTGACAATCTTCTCTGACTTTTTCTCCCAGAGAAACACATGACCACAGTCACTACCACTCACTATAAACTCACTCTTAGGGCCATAAAAATTCACTCCTTTCACTGGAAAACAAGGGAAAAACATCAGATAGACTTTAAAACATCATGGTAGAACAAGATAGGATCAGTATAAAAGATCACACCTTTCACAGAAAGCATTTAGTTAACTGATACTGCTGAAATGTAATAGTTGCGTGTATCTTTGACCCATTTAGTCCATATATAGGTCCCATAAATTGGGAATACAAAAGGTTGTGGAACAATTCAAAGTATTTCAGCCACACATACAATTGATAATTCATTCAATTTAGTTCTTTACATCTACCCAAAAGGACTTTTATCAAGGTTCAACTTTTTGTGCATTTCTAGGGAAAGAAAAGAAAATAGCATCAGAGAGGAGAGTACTCCACAGCCTGGGGAAATAGTTTTCAAGACCACGAGATCTAGAAGTAGTGAAACAGTTCAAAGATCAGGATACTTTCAGAAAAGCGTCAGTTATATTAAGGTCCAAATATTGTTTTAGTAGAGAAAATAGGGTCTAAGGGGAAAATGTATATAAAGATAAAGTATTAAAACCAGGTCTAAGGTCAAATCAACATCACATTATGATGTTGCACACCTACAGTCTTTAAGTAATGTCCCTACCAAGTTTCAACTTCCTATACTTTATGGTTTCAGAGATTTTTAAAGGTCAAGGTCACTACGTCAAGAACAAAGGTCAAATCAAGGTTACACTATGACGTTAACCAATGTTCCTACCAAGTATCAACTTCCTACAGCTTACAGTTTCTGCGATATAGCCCAGACAAGATTTTATAGGTCAAGGTCACCATGGCAAGGTCAAATCAAGGTTACACCATGACGTTTCACACCTACAACCCCCAACCAATGTCCCTACCAAGTATCAACTTCCTACAAATTAAGGCTGGCAAGATATAGCCCGGACAAGATATTATAGGTCGAAGTTACTACAGCAAGGTCAAATCAAGGTCACATCATGACATTGCACACCTACACCCCCTAACCAATGTCCCTATCAAGTATCAACTTCCTCCAAATTATGGTTTCCGAGATATAGCCCAGACAAGATTGTACAGGTCAAGGTTACTACAGCACGACATTGTACACCTACACCCCCCTACCCAATGTCCCTATCCAGTAATAACTTCCTACACCTTACGGTTTCTGAGATACAGCCCAAACAAACTTTTTTCCCCAGCCTGCCTGAACCCCCATCCGGACATCATGGGTGAAAACAATACCCTGATAGCCCTTAAGGGCTGTGGGGTAAAAAACTGAACAGTAAACCAAGCTCAAAATGTGAGCTTAAGATATATCAATGTTTCAAAAAGTAACAAAAGGTTAAAGAATTCAATGAAGTAGGGACACAGTACCAAAATGTACCAAATGAAAACACAGTTATGCATAATTTATGGAATTTATTTATTTCCAGCATTACCAGTTGCATTGTTCCTGTGTCCTGTGTACCTGCCAATATGTTCAGCCCCATCTGAGTGAGTGTTGTCAAATAGGTAGATATCCTCATCATTGTATGTGCCCAGTACCTCTGTAACAAAATAGTTCAAACAAATAGATTTTAAAAAATCACGCATCACAAGGATCTACACAAAGAGGCTTTCTCTTGCAAGATTTCTTTTTGTCAGTCTCTCAGAAACTAGAGAGTCTATGGCTCATCATGTACCTACATACTAATTTTTTTTATACTTTTAAGCTGCATATATTTTTAAATGAACATACTTCATCATACAGAGCAAGAGATACTGAATATATTTTATTTTCGTTTACATTAATATATAACCAATAAAAACATAGAAACAATTGTAAAATGTAGGTCCTGGAATCTGAAAAAAAAAACAAATACACAGGAAATATGTAGACAACACCACCCGTCTATTGAACGACCATTTGACTTCACTGTCACCTGTATTTGTCAAATACCTTTGTGTGAATACCTTATTAATTTACACTAATAACACTAATTTTAACTATGTGTCAGCTTTAATATCACTCTTGCCAAATTATAAAGCCACACTTTCAAAATATCATGTTTTCACAGTAACTTTAGACAAAGTCTTTCATTTATAACTTGTAAGATATATTTTGTAAAATAACGTTATGTTTACAACTTTGATTAGTCTCCATTTTATTAATGTAAACTTTAAACATTCCTTGCTGATAGATGGTAATGGTTAGGTTACTGAAGCGTGAATTAGACATCCAGTGATGTATTTGAGTGTATGAAACAGTATTTCATTATCATTAGATAGTAAAAGCCAAATTTAAGTTCAATATGGATATTAAAACTGTATTTTAATATCACTACGTTACCCATGCCATTCCAGTTGTACACAGCACAGGTGACATTGGCTTTGATGTCGCTGTCAATCAAATGGTGTGGGCAGTACTTCTTCACTGTGTCACTGTCTCCGCTCCCATCCTGCAATGTTTTCAAACATGTTTTCTCTATAAGAGGAAAGGAACAGTTCCAAATAACCACAAGGTTTTTTATTGAATTTTTTATGACAGGATTTTGCAGCAAAATTACATGTCACAAATATATAAATTTTATGAAAGGGAAAAAAAAGGAGAGTCACAATTTCATATTAAGTATAATGCGTATAGTTGATGCACATATTTTGTATAAGATGGCCTGATCAAAGTATATTGTTCCATGTCAGAGCATCATACAAAAGATCGTACTTTTGTTTATGTAACAGTCAAGAATTCTTTGTTCCAAAATTTCACACTTAGTACAAATCAAATATGTTTGGGTTTTACAAAGTAGAAAAAAAACATTCGCTACAGCCAATTTATGCCTGAAATGCAAACAGTGAACAAATCATATGCTGAGGCCATCCGATAAATACTAATCATATCTGATAAAAGTAAAAAGCAGATCATCAATGTTTATCACATACTTCACTCTAATGACATATATTCTTGGTGTATATTAGGTTTTTCCTCACTCAGATGAAGCATATTTTTACATGAACATATAATTCAGTGTTATATTGTAATAATTTACTATACTTACACCACTCATTTTTCTCTTGTCATACACCCTGAAAATAGTTCGAGAAGACATTAAACACATTCGATTATATCTTTCTGATCTAGATAATATAACTACGACTGCTACACAAGACTTGCATATTATCAAAGAATAAAGCAGAAATTCTGCACTAGCTATTCACTTTTTAATACAGCTACATAGATGCTTCGACCCTACTTGCCCCGATGAATATGTCGACACAATATGTAGCCTGTGTGACAAGCCTTTCTTTATATCAATAATAAAGATGGCTACACATACAATAGTTACAACCTTAAATATTTCAAAACTTTGTACAGTGGATCAGTTTATAAAATTAACACCTGCCCTACTGTCCAAGACTGCTAAACTGTTCTCACATAATTTTTGTTTAGTTACAAGTCCGGATGTCCTGTATCTTAAGAAAACTGTTCATGAATTTTTCTTTAATAACTAAAATTGTTTTGAGACAAGGGCCACCACAAGATATATATCCTTTTGACTATAGAAAATGACATCAAACCATTTATTCTTTAACACTTGCCACTTGGTCAACTAAGAAACTCAACATTGAAAACCTACATTGAAATATGGACCTGTATCTTTGGATACAGATCTGTATCATTTTTGAGCTGTAGGTATAGTAGACCTGAAAAGTTCATCTAGTAAACTTCTAACACTGTACTGAATCTGTTTAATCAAACTCAATGGAGGAAATAAGTTCACCTAAGCACAGAATATTCTGTTGAGGACTTGAATTGCAGTGGATACAGAGGTCTCAGAGGGTGTGTGTGTGTGGTTCATGTGTCATTGATTCACTGGGCTCTCCTCAACTATGTGGTTATGCATTTGAGTACAATTGGGAAACTTCCCACATGACATATACAGAAAAATAAGTGCGTAGCACGAGTATTATATTGTTAATCTTCGTGAGTGATATATTTTCTCTGTATATGTTTAATGAGGGACGTTTTACTTTCATTATCCACCATTTGGTATGATTTTTAAGTTAATTAAATCCATATTTAACAGAATGTAAAAATGGCTGACATATATACAGGGGCACCAGTGAATACAAAAACCTCAATAGTTAACTTGTGATTTCTCAGCCATTTCTGTTTGGATGTTTTGCCAAATTAACAAGAAGATCTGTTAAAAGACCTTTCTGATAATACATATTTGTAGGTTACATAGTTTCCGAGATATTAGTGAAAAACTGGTAGTTATTAACACTAACTATCCATGGTATGGAGGTGCCATTGCCTGCATATATAAATAAATGTATCCCGCTCAGCATATCCCTCTTTACAGGTCAAATAAAGAGTGTGGTGGATAAAAAACTGACAGCCTGTCCTGATACCACTCGAGCTGTGTGACTGTAAAACCCAAACTTTGAGTTTGGAGTGGAAAGTGGAGTGGAACCAAAGTCAACTGACCTGAGAAAATGGTCTCGTCCACCAACACAGTATTCATTGGACTTGAAAGGATTGGAGTGGATGGAGTACAGAGGAATCTTTCTCTCCTTTTCTTTCGTTGTGCACAATCTGAACAAATACAAGCCAGTCTGTTACTAATACATTCAAGTACTCTGCCAAATTGATGTACATCATGCAAGGCTAGTAAGTAACTACAATTTTACACATCATCACCAAAACCTTATCTGATACTTAAAACTATACCTTAAGCTGACAATAGTGTTGTGGTTGAATGCGAATTTTAGAACCGGTTTCCGAAAGTAAAAATTCGGCGAAAAACCGGGTACGTTTGATTTATAAAACGTGAAGAAATAAGTTTTCAACCGCGTACATGAGCTTTAACTCGTATATAAATAAGGAACCACAAGGGACTTTTTGAAGACTTTCGAGGATAAAATATGTGATATATCAATAGAATATTATAAAATACTGTGAAATATTTGTTGCAGTTCGATATTTTGGTGAACTTAAGGTAAAATAATGAAATATGAGATGAAACCGGTTTTGGTTTGAAGAAAACGAAACGTAACCGGATCACTGTCTTTCGGTCGGCAAATAGGTTTCCGGTTTACCGTCTTCAACACTAGCTGACAACAAGAATAGGTTCAAATGTGTCCACTGTAGAACAGATTAAATTTGAATGAGCCGAACCGATGCCAACATATCCCTAGACCAGCCAGCTGCCACACCTCAGGTTCTGATTTGGTATTTTCAGTAGGACCCATTTTCAATATGTCACAATTGATTTACTATAAAACATTTTGCCTTCTTTTATTTGTAATGTAAAATTGAACCTTTTTCAAAGAATTTGAAAGTACATTCTGAGATAGTATGCTCAAAATAGTTATATCAGTTTTTTTTATGTTTTAACCTAACAGTGGAGATATCATACAATGCAAGTAGACCCTTAACAGACAATTAGAAATTTGGATTATTTTTTTCTATATCAATGTACATGTCTACAACCATGTAATTTGGTGCAATAATTAAGCTGAGACTGTATAAACAATTAACCCCCTAACCCCCTGCCTACTCATATTTTAGAAGGAAAATGTAAGACAGCCAAGTTTAGACCAAATCTGTGAAAGGGTTTTGAGTTATTGCACAAACAAGTCAAACTGCACAGCAGCATCAGCACAATATGCCTGATATCAGTATATCCCTGACTTTTGTCTGGGGACACAAAACTTTCTCAATCAGTTGAACTGTTAACAATAATTAATCCCCACATAAAAGTTTAAAAAAAATAAGAATGGTTTGGACACAGTTGCCCAAAATAAAAATTTCTGCTCTGTGTTTATTTGAACAAGCTCCATTTATTTGATAGTCTGAAATTTCTTGTAGAATCAATACTATGAGCCTCAAGCTGGATGGGTTGAAATTTGATGTTATGCTCTGAATTACTTGTTTCATTTATTAGAAGAGAACCAAATGTTTAGAATATTATGAATATTCTCATGTTAATATGGGATAAAACTGACCTAATATTACTTGTTAGTCAAATGTAAAAAAACGTTACTTGTTTTGTTTTTTTTTGTTTTTTTTTTTTTCTAACCAATGCATTTCACATATTATTAAGGCAATTTAAGCAGACTTTCTACATCTGCTGACAAGTTAGTTACTTGTTTGGCTTCTGCTGCCTGAGATCTACTTCATACACCACAGCATCTTCACCACAACTGTAGAACACATGGGAAGAATCATCCAGTAGTGCAAGCTGCAAAAAACAATGAACATCCTGGATTAAAAGTTTTTTCTAATATTTTGTAATTTAATCAAATACAGTTAAACCATGTGAACCAAATCACAAGGGATCAAAAGCACTTCACTCAACTAAAAATAGCAGCAGAGTAAACTGCCCACCAAGAACCTGTGTGAAAATCTGAACTAACGTAGAAGAGTCCAAATTTTGAACTTGCCATGAATCTCAACTGGATAATTTTAAAATTGCAATTGTTGTACTTGGAATATGTGCCAGTGTAACAAGTACAATGATGTGTTTCAAGAGATTTAGATTTAATTTGCTTACTTTATATAAATACATCAGAAACTCTATTATCCAACCCTCTATTATCCAAATTTTCAATTATCCAACCTCCAATTCACTCTCCCAACTCCATTTAAACCTGTTATTTTTGGCTTATAAAATTGTGTATTAAATCAACAGAAATGAACAGTTTGTGAAAGTATAACTATGTCCATTTTATATAATATTTAGATAATGACACTGTGGATGACAAAATGTTATCCTGCAACTAACTAGAGGAATGCTTTTGCTAACAAAAGCGAAGCATCCCTGAAAGTTTAAAATGCTTTGTGGTTTTAATAAGCATGCTGTAAAGCCAAGAATGCACAAAGCTGCGCCGTATGCTTTCCCAATACCTCTTAATACATTCTGAAGCTATAAAAGCAACGATAAAGGAGGTATAAGGCAAAAACTCCAAAGCAGCTATTTATGACCCCAGTTTGGCCCATAAGGGGGGGTCGGGGGGTAAAACTGACCGGCTATTTAGGCTCTCCACATATGCTTTCCCAATACCTCTTAATACATTCTGAAGGTATAAAAGCAACAATAAAGGAGATATAAGGCAAAACTCCAAAGCAACTATTTTATGACCCCAGTTTGACACATAAGGGGGGCTCGGGGGATAAAACTGACTGGCTATTTAGATTCTCCACATATGCTTTCCTAATACCTCTTAATACATTCTGAAGCTATAAAAGCAACGATAAAGGAGATATAAGGCAAAAACTCCAAAGCAGCTATTTATGACCCCAGTTTGGCCCATAAGGGGGGGGGGGGTCGGGGGGTAAAACTGACCGGCTATTTAGACTCCCCACATATGCTTTCCTAATACCTCTTAATACATTCTGAAGGTATAAAAGCAACAATAAAGGAGATATAATGCAAAACTCCAAAGCAACTATTTTATGACCCCAGTTTGACCCATAAGGGGGGGGTCGGGGGATAAAACTGACGGGCTATTTAGATTCTCCACATATGCTTTCCCAATACCTCTTAATACATTCTGAAGCTATAAAAGCAACGATAAAGGAGATGTAAGGCAAAAACTCCAAAGCAGCTATTTATGACCCCAGTTTGGCCCATAAGGGGGGGTCGGGGGGTAAAACTGACCAGCTATTTAGACTCTCCACATATGCTTTCCCAATACCTCTTAATACATTCTGAAGGTATAAAAGCAACAATAAAGGAGATATAAGGCAAAAACTCAAAATCAGCTATTTTATGACCCCAGTTTGACCCATAAGGGGGGGCCGTGGGGTAAAACTGACCGGCTATTTAGACTCTCCACATATGGTTTCCTATTACCTCCCAGTACATTTTATGGCTCTAAATGCAATACTTAAGAAGATAATAGGGGGTTGACCTAAATTTAAGGCTTTCAGATTGGAAGGTGTCAGAAAATCACTCATAAATGAGACATTTTTAAAGGGATTGCTCCCAAAATCTAATCAGCTCGCGTTTTCGATAGTATGAACAGGTGTGTCAAATTATAAGGCTGTGCAGCAAGCAGTTTTTCCTGAACTGCGATAATGGGGTGGGGGGGGGGTGGTGTACTTCAAAAAAATTGTTTTTGATCATGTGACCTTCATAAAGGTCAAAGGTCAAATTTAAGCATGCAGAAAAATTTTCCCACGCCTAAGGTATATAACTGCCAGATATGGTTGAAACCTTCTAATAATAAGGGAGATTATCAAGGGAGACCATAATGCGGCGGCAGCAAAGAGGAAACTGAGGCGAAAACAAATAAGCGCCCTTTCAGGGACACTTAATTAAGAAAGAGAAGGTAGGAAGTATGACGCCCCAGACCTTGTGAGCTGCTCCTTTATGTTGTGCGAGTTTCTTGGTGTTCTTGCATTTGCCGGTGGAGGAGAGTTCTGCCAGCCGTACCTGTCCATCACGAGCACAGCTCACCAAGTGACTATCTCCAGTGTATGGCATGAACTTACACTAGGGAAAAATACACACATAAGCATAAAGTAAAAACAAAGGAACAGCATCAATTTACCCTAGGGGTAAAAAAATAGCAAATAACAAATAATGAGCATAGCTGAAGTCACTGCATAGCTAGGAATGTAAAGCATTTAAAAGGTTGACTGTGCAGTTTTAATTAGCAAGTAAAAAACTAGCCAGCCTTGGGAGACAGGAACCCAATTCCGCAGGCAAAACTGGTTGGGATTTGGGAAAATCAATAAAGCAACTTCAATGTAAGATCTATACAGAACCCAAGAAATGCTGTAACATGTACGAACTTTCATGTAGATAAAAAAGGGGAAAAACTTACAAATTTTACCTGTTGATGATGTGATTTTTTTTTTTTTTTTTTTTTTTTTTTGACACAGGCATCTGTCACCTAAGATGGCAGACATGAGTTTAAAAGTGTCCCATGGTTAGTTTCAAATATTGAAAGGGTTCCATAAACAGGAATTAACCAGAGTATTGCTTTGCAAAAGAAAGAGAAATTGTTTTTGAACAACAAAAACAAAGTGTCCTAATGAGCAATAATGACTTTGCCGAAATGATTCTCTTGCTCTGTTTAAGATTAATCTGTTTTTCCATTCACACAAAAATTCAAGCTGGCTGCAAAAATGCTGGCAAAATGATTTTTTGAAAAATGAGCAGGTGATTTTGAGCATCCTTCTGAAGCAAAAATTTAGGCCAAATCACTCTATCTCCCACCTTTTCCAAGTTAAATACATTTTTGCCGTCATATTTGGGTCAAAGGTCAAATATGACACTTGCAAAAGATTCACAGGCCATAATTTCTTACAAATTAGTTTGATATTTTGAAGCAATAGGACAAATGATAAGGGATATATAAGGCGTTATCAATTAGCTTGATGACCCTACTTAACCTTGAAGAAGGGGCCAAAGGTCAAATTTAACACTTCCAAAAGATTCACAGGCCCTGATTTCCTATTAGTGGTTTTCACATTTGGAAGCCCAAGAACCAATAATATAAGAGAAATCACACCTTTTCAATACGATAACCCAAATTGACCTTAAAGCAGGAGTCAAAGGCCAAAATTGGCAGATGGTAAAGATTTGCAGACCATGACTTCTTATAGGTTAGTTTCACATTTTCAATGAGCAATAATAAGAGATATAAGGGTTTTTTTGTATGATGACTCCACTTGACTTTGAAGCAAGGGTCACAGGTGAAATTTGAAACTAGCAAAAATTTCGTAGGCCATGATTTCTAACAATGTTGTTTTCTCATACCAACCCCGAGGACCAATGATAAGGGAGATAGTAGGAGTTTCTGATATGATGACCCCCTATTTGACATTAAGATGTGACATGGTGGTCATTTGTTTTCAAAACAAGGCCAAAATTATTCTCAGGCAAGCTTTCCTAGCCATAAAGATTTTGTGTGAATCTGATGAAGCTAGCTGCAATATTTTAAGTTTTACAACATCTAATATCAAAAGATAATCAATCACTTTCTAATCAATAACTTATCACATGATTGATGTAAAAATGCTTATCACTGAGTTAATTGATATATGAAATTTGGTAGAGCCATGTTACATGGTTCTGAAAAAAAGTGGTCCAAAATGTATAAAACAACATCAGAGATGCCCATACCCCACAGCCTGGGAAACAGCCATTGGACACCATCATATATAGAACATAAATGTATCTTATGCAAAGGCACAGCCGAAATGAAACTTAAGAGAGACAAAATAGAAATTGACAGAATTAACAAGTTAATTATAAAAGTTTTGAAACTATAAAACTTATTAATTTAAGTTTGGCTTCCAATGGAGATAGCATGTAATTGTAAAAGTACATATAATAATCAGTGCAGTAATGAAGTATGCCTCAAATATGGCAGTACAAACATTATGGCAGAGCCAAGGTCAAAGGCTTCACCAAGGTTACACCATGATGTTATACAAGTAAAACCCTCAACCAATGTCCCTACCATGTATCAACTTCCTACATCTTACAGTTTCTAAGATATGGCACAGACAAGATTTTAAAATTGAAGATCCCTACAGCAAGGTTAAAGTCAAATCAAGGTCACACCACAAAGATGCACACCAACACCCCCAACCAATGTCCCTACCAAGTATCAACTTTCTACACCATATGGTTTCCAAGAGATAGCACAAAGAAGATTTTAAATTTCAGGGTCACTACAGCAAGGTCAAAGATCAAATCAAAGTCATACCATGATGTTACGCACCTACACTCCCTAACCAATGTCCCTACAAAGTATCAACATCTTGCACCTTACAGTTTCCTTGATATTGCTCAGACAAGATTTTAAAGGTTGCAACAGCAAGGTCAAATCAAGGTCACACCATGACGTACACCTACACCCCTCAGCCAATGTCCATACCACGTATCAACTTCCTATACCTTACAGTTTCTGAGATACAGCCTGGACAAGATTATTGTTCCTGCTGCCCACCCACCCAGTCGAATACCATGGGTGAAAACAATACCTGCAACGCCTTTGATGGCTGTGGGGTGAAATCTATTGACTTGAATAGCCACCATAATAAAGTTCTGAATATGCAAAGGGCCTATCTATCCAACCTTCACAACAAATACCATAACATTTGCCGCAACTTCATTCGGTAATGCACAACATACCTGGAACACATTGCTCCTGTGACCACTGTCAAATGTAAAGAAGGGTTTCTCATGTACCCAGTCCCACACCACAATGTTCAAGTCATCTGATCCACTGGCCAATGATGTACCTAAAATGGATAGATTTAAACTTAAATTGTGCATTTCTAGGGTAGTTACAAGTTAAACTGTGCATCAAACTACTTTCAAATTTCAATACGGTACATGTTATTTTTTCTGAAACAGTACTTTTCCAAGGAAAAAAAATCCATCAAAACATCCAACAGGCACTACTTAGTTATTCTATACCTACCTGGAAAATGGTAAAGATTGTCAATGACTTAATGGCACCTCAAACGTTAAAATAGTAGTATCTGTATAAATCCATCCAAATTCCCACTATCTGAATTTCTTATGTATGATCTTGCAGTGTCCAAAATATGAATTTCCTTGTTCTAAAAATGTAGTTTCTCTCCTATTTATTAAAACATTCCGTTACCCAAATCTGTCACTCTCCACACAGATAACTGGACATAAGCTCTCAATTCAGTATATCCCTGGATTGGACAAATTCAGAAGTGTTCCCCAAGAAAGAATGCCCCAAATGAGGTTCAAGCACTCCTGGCTATGCTGATGTCATTTGACCTTGAAAGAGAAATCCTAGATCAAATCTGACATTGCCAAATGATTTTCCTGATTTCCTGTTAGTTGTTTCACATTGAGAATCATTTGCAGTGTGGTTAAAGAATAAGAGAGGTATAAGGATTTTGTGTTAAGTCCAATCTATTTGACTTCACAACAGGGGTCAAATGTTAAATCCATCAACCCATGAGTTTCCCTGAGTTGTTTACACATTCCAAACCTCTGGGACTTTAGAATAAGTGAGATAAAAACAACTTTTCGCTGCAATGATGATGATTTGACCTTGATGCAGAGGTCAAGTATGATAGCCTAAAAAGATTCACTACCAATAATTTCACAAAATGTAAATTTCAAATGTTTTGAACAAATAACGAGGGATATGGTAATTCAACCCAATTTAACCTTGACAAAAAGTTGGTATTTTACATCCTGTTCAATAGCCAGGGTCATATTGGGACAGATCTTCAGCTTTACCACTTATGGGAGAAGAACCCTCCCATTTAACCTTGAAACAAGGGACATAGCTGATAACATGAAAATGTTTCTAGCCAATTATTTCCCCAAAAGATATGATATCCCAAACCTGAATGACCAATAATAGTGGGAGATATAATATCTTAATGGTAAACTAACCCAATTTGAATTGAAGCAGGGGTCAAAGTTGAAATCTGAACAATGTACAGGAAATCAATATTTCATTGGGTTTTTTTTCCAAGTTTAATTGCAAATTTGAGTGGCTTCTATTGTGTATTTGAATAACAAGCAAAATATGCTCAAAAATTGCTTTAAAAGTCTAATTTTTGCATGTTTAGAGGTTTTAACAAAAAAAATGAATATATATTATCCACATTAACTAAAACACAATTAATGACTTAAACCAGAATGTGATACATTGACAATATTAAGTTCTCTTGTGCAACAATACTCTGCATCTTTCTTACCTGATTGATTGAAATGCAATGCATTCACACAACCTTCATGGTTCTCAAGTTTACTTTGTCTTTTGAGTCTCTGCACAAGTCGCACACTAGCACCACAGTCCGCCCTGAACTTTTCCGCCCCATATGTCCTGTTGTTGACACCCCACTCCCGAGCCCGCACCTTTAGAAGGGGGCTCCAGGGATCCCTGGGTGGACCAACATCTATATCTTCCTCTTCTTCCTCAGATTCTGGACGACTGCCATTTTCCTCTGTATTCCTATTTCCAGGTGTATCATTTTCGTCATCATTATTATCTTCCTGGTTGGTACGATCAGAGTCCATCTGGCGCTTTCTACGAGCCAGAAATACATTCAAAGCATCCATTTCTTCCTCACTTTCACTGCTACTACTGCTGCTTGAATTACTTTTGTCAGACGATTGTTTTCCTTTGGTTACATCATATGATGCCAGTCCTTGAATAATTCAATGAAAATTACTTTCAAATGGTTACACTATTGTTTAAACCATGAAAGCTCATACCAATACATGTATAAGAATATTTAATTCATCTTTCATAAACATATTGTGTGTTTAATGTTTACAAAAATTCAAATCCAAAACTAGGTCTGTTCCATAGACTAAACACATGAACATGTATCATTCATTATCCAATTTAGCTTTTGCATAGTCATAAAAGTATGAAGAAATATGCAAGTTTCAATTACAAATACACTATGAAGACTGAAAGACTATAAGCGATTGCAAGAGAAATGGAAAAAAATTCATAACCACCAATTCAAGCTAACCCACACTTGTTACCACCAATATTAACTTGTCAAAACTGTTAAATTTGTTAATCAGTTAGAACCATGAGCTTTCAGTTACAATGACAATTTGACTAGAAATGATTTTGCTTTGCAGAAAGCTAAACCTATGTACAGTTAAATCAAGTTAAGTAAAATCTCAAGTGAAGAGAGTACTCCAGCTTCACCTGGAATTTTAGGTAATGTTTTGAATTTCAATACAACAGGATCTTCAAGGAACTTACTTTTAATTCGACTTAAAAGCAATTTTATTTAGCAGATTTCTACTTGAAAGAAGTGTTCTGTCACCATGACTGACTTTATCATAGTGACTGTCAGTCACAGGGTTCATTAAAACTAAAAAAAAAATGCAGTATATTTTTATATATTAATATTAAAAACATTGTAAATTTTTAACTGAGGAAATGCAAAGTAAAAAACAATTAAATATGTTTTCATCCTTATATTTTAACCTCTTTATGAGAATTTGCAAAGATGTTAAAATGAGGAATAGTTAAAACTTCTTCCCACATGACCACTATCTATGTGAATTAGCAGTTAATATTGGGTCATAGAAATCCCTGGGTATTTTCACCAATATTTAAGTTTTTACACAAACTTGGCCAAAATTCTACTTCAAAGAAGAGTTTCACTCTATTTCAATAAACTTACCACTTGTATCATCATCACTGTCATCATAGTCCACCAGAGGTTTTGCTTTCTTTTTCTGTAATTTTCTGGTCGCTCCTTCACCGACTTGTTCACTCTCTTTATCACTGTCACAGGAAATATCAGGCAACAGTCCGACATCCTTTGCACTTGTCAGTTCCATGTGACACTTATCACTAGACTTTGGACTATCTAATACTGATGACAATTCTTTTACACAATCTTTAAAGTGTGCGTCCTGATCAGAATCACTGTCTTTTGATACATCTTCCAAAGGGTTTATACTTAGTGCTATATCTTCATTACTGTCCATAAATATGTCTTCATCTTGTGAACAAGCCGACACCTTTGAACCCTCAGTAAACTCTTGTTTTTCGGTGTCATCCCCTTTTGCCACACCCGTAGTTTCAGTTTCACAAGCCTCATGTGTTAAATTGGTATCATCAGCTGAATTTCTAGAGTTATCATATTTGAAAACATCTCTTTCAACACATATGCCACTGTCATCTTTCCTTGTGTTGTGTAGGTTTTCTTGTCCACCACTAGCTTCTGACTGAGTCTCAAGTCCCCCACTGGTGTCCATCACTGACCCCTCAGATACTGGCGACATAACAAGAGCACTATCATCCTGTTGATTATCACTTGTACTATCCACTGTATTCAGACAGTGTTCACTGTCAATGTCACAGACAGAACTGCTTAGAGTATTTGTATCACGATTATTTGAATCACTCTTTAAGACCACAGCACAATGGTTATTATCTGCCACCTCCAATCCATTAGAGCTAGCACTGTCTTTGGTTTCACTCAATAAATCTATAGCACAATGATTGGTGTTGGATTCTTCAGGAATGGCCCGTTCTGAATCTGAATGACCCAATGTTAATTTGTCATGACTCTCCTCACTGTTTTCATTAGTCTGATCCATTTTGGAGAATTCTTCTGCTGGTCATCAAACACTTTATAAAAGCTGTGTTGATCTCTTTAAAATGAAAATCATAAAATGATAATTATGTCATTTGAAGATGATACAATGTGTGGCCATGTAAGTGCCAAACTAAAATACAACAAGAGGGTCAGAGGTGCCCCAAAAGGCGGGTTGCGCACGCAGGAAACAAGGTTAGCAACTGCTCTCATTAAATTTAGGAACAAGGAAAGAAATGTTAGGTTACCCACTTAAGGTAAATGTGTTCGACGTGCTAAGAAATGTAATACTTCTAATCTAAGTTACATTATTGTATCTATACTATAATGAAGTTTGAATTAGATTGGAGTAACCGTTTTCGAGTTAGAGTCCGGAAACAAAAATGTGGACGGACAGATGGATGGACAGAAAAACGGACAAAAACGAACGGAAAAACGGACAAACAAACAGACGGAATTTCACCAATTTCGAAAGGAACCTAGCTATGATGGTGATCTATCTCCCTGTGAAGTTTGAATTTGATTGGTCAAACCGTTTTAAAGTTAGAGTCCGGAAACGAAAATGTGGACAAACAGATGGATGGACAGACAAACGGACGAAAAACGGACAAACGAACACACGGAATTTCACCAATTTCGAAAGGAACCTAGCTATGATGGTGATCTATCTCCCTGTGAAGTTTGAATTTGATTGGTCAAACCGTTTTAAAGTTAGAGTCCGGAAACGAAAATGTGGACAAACAGATGGATGGACAGACAAACGGACGAAAAACGGACAAACAAACACACGGAATTTCACCAATTTCGAAAGGAACCTAGCTATGATGGTGATCTATCTCCCTGTGAAGTTTGAATTTGATTGGTCAAACCGTTTTAAAGTTCGAGTCCGGAAACGAAAAATGTGGACGGACAGACAGACAGACAGACAGACGGACAGACGGACGTCGGACACATCAATCTAATAGGCGGGTTGGTTACACGCAACCCGCCTAAAAACAACTAGACCAAATTTGTATCCACCGGAAAGAGAACTCACCAAAGCCAGTGAACCATCGTTTGACCTTGAAGGAGGGGCCAAAAGACAAATCTGACATCAGAAAATTCCCAGCCCCTGATATCCTACAAGTTGGTTTCACATTGTAAACCTCTAGGATCAATAATAAGCGAGTTATAAGCACTTTCAAGTTTGGCTATCCTCGTTTGACATTGAAGGAGAGGTCCAAAGTCAAATCTGACCCTATCAGAAGATTTCCAGCCATGATTTCCTATGGGTTGGTTTCACATTGCAAACCTCTAGGACCAATAATAAGGGAGATACAGGCACTTTTTAAGTCCGCTATGTGGGGTACTTCAGCACTCTGTAGATGACCTTGAATTAAGAGCTTCAAGGTTGTAAAGGACATGTATATGTGTTACATATATCACCTATGAAGAGATTCAACCTTCTACCTATGAGAACCAGCCAGTAGAAAAAGGTAGATAATTTTCAAAGAAATGCCCGCGGAGGCTATCATGTTTTTCAGAATGAGGCTCATTTCAGTCCCCGAGAAGCTTACCTCCCAATGAAAATATCCTGCAAATTGTGTGAACCTAGCTGGTGTAGTTTTCCTCTGAGAGCGTTAATGCTGAAAATCTTTCTATGTGTTGCGGCGGCGTAGCAAACACTAAACCAAAGTATCCACCAGATGCCTCCGGTGGATACAATAATGAAAGAGATATAAGCCCAAAGTAAAAAATCTGTGATTTTATGACCCCAATTTGACCAATGGGGGGGGGGGGGGGGGGGGGGGGAGCAGGGAGTAAATCTGACCAGATTTCTAGACTGCTCTAAAAGCAATAATAAATGTTCAGTCATGGGGGGGGGGGTTAAATCTGACCGTATTTCTAGACTCCCTGTATATATGGTTTCCTATGATCTCCCAATCTATTCAAATGATCTAAAAGCAATAACAAGAGGGTTAGAAATGCCCCAAAAGGCGGGTTGCACAGGCAGCAATAAGATCAGCGACTGCTGTAATTAAATTTAGAAACAAGGAAAGAAATGTTAGGTCACCCATTTAAGGTAAATGTGTTAGATGTGCTAAGAAATGTAAAATTTGTAATCTTGGTTACATAATTGTATCTATGCTATAAACGGACAAACGAACAGATGGAATTACACAAATTTCGATAGCAACTTAGCTATGATGGTGATCTTTCTCCCTGTCAAGATTGAATTGGATTGGACAAAGCATTTTTGAGTTAGAGTCCGGAAATGTAAATGTTGATGGACAGACAAACGAACAGACAGAATTACACCGATTTCGAAAGCAACTTAGCTATGATGGCTATCTACCTCCCTGTCAAGTTTGAATTCGATTAGACAAAGCATTTTTGAGTTAGAGTCCAGAAACGGAAATGTTGACGGACACACAAACGGACAAATGAACAGACAAAATTACACCAATCTCGAAAGCAACCTAGCTACGATGGTGATCTATCTCCCTGTCAAACGGAAATGTTGACGGACAAACGGACAAAAAACAGACAAAGGAACAGATGGAATGACACCAATTTCGAAAGGAACCTAGCTATGATGGTGGTCTATGTCCCTGTCAAGTTTGAATTTGATTAGACAAAGCTTTTTCGAGTTAGTCAGGAAACAAAAATGTTGACGGACAGATAAACGGACAAAAAAACAAACAAACAGACAGAATTATACCAATTTCGAAAGCAACTTAGCTATGATGGTGATCTATCCCCCTGTCAAGTTTGACTGTGATTGGACAAAGCATTTTCGAGTTAGAGTCCGGAAATGGAAACAATGGCGAACAGACAAATGGACAAAAAACGGGCAAATGAACGGACAGCATTACACCAATTTCGAAAGCAACTTAGCTATGATGGTGAACTATCTCCCTGTCAAGTTTGAATTCGATTGGACAAACCATTTTCGAGTTAGAGTCCAGAAACTGAAATTTTTGATGGACAGACAAATGGACAAAAAACGGACAAACGAACAGACAGAACTATACCAATTTTAAAAGGAACCTAGGTGTGATGGTGATCTATCTCAGTGTCAAGTTTCACTTCGATTGGACAAAGCGTTTTCAAGTTAGAGTACGGAAACGGACATGTTGATGGACAAACGGACAAAAAACAGACAAAATTCAACAATTTTGAAAGGAACCTAGCTATGATGGTGATCTATCTCCGTGTTAAGTTTGAATTCGATTGGACAAACCGTTTTCGAGTTAGACTCCGGAAACGAAAATGTGGACGGGCGGAGAGACGGACATCCGACACATCAATCTAATAGGTGGTTGGTTACACGCAACCTGCCTAATAATACCCTCATGAGGTATGTAGTTATGGCCAAGCGGTGATGACAAGACAGGTGTACCCAAAAAAACTTTGATCATGTGTTCTTGATAAAGGTTAAAGGTCAAAAATAAGCATATGGAAAAACTTTCTCCAGCCTAAGGTATATGTGCCAACAAGAGGGTCAAAGATGCCCCAAAAGGCAGGTTGCGCAGGCAGCAATAAGGTTAGCGACTGCTGTAATTAAATTTAGAAACAAGGAAAGAAATGTTAGGTCACCCAGTTACGGTGAATGTGTTAGGTGTGCTAAGAAATGTAAAACTTGTAATCTAGGTTACATAATTGTATCTATGCTATAAACAGACAAACAAAAGGACAGAATTACACCAATTTCAAAAGCAACTCAGCTATGATGGTGATCTATTTCCCTGTCAAGTCTGAATTCGATTGGACAAAGCGTTTTTTTGAGTTAGAGTCCGGAAACGAAAATGTTGATGGACAAACAGACAAACGAACGGACGGAATTACACCAATTTCGATAGGAACTTGGCCATGATGGTGATCTATCTCCCTGTCAAGTTTGAATTTAATTGGACAAAGCATTTTCAAGTTGACAAACGGACAAAAAACGGACAAACGAACGGACGGAATTACACCAATTTCGAAAGAAACCTAGCTATGATGGTGATCTATCTCCCTGTCATGTTTGAATTCATTTGGACAAAGCATTTTCGAGTTAGAGTCCAGAAACGGAAATGTTGACGGACAAACGGACAAAAAACAGACAAACGAACGGACAGAATTACACACGTTTCGAAAGAAACCTAGCTATGATGGTGACCTATCTCCCTGTCAAGTTTGAATTCGATTGGACAAACCATTTTCGAGTTAGAGTCCGGAAACAAAAATGTGGACGGACAGACGGACATCGGACACATCAATCTAACAGGCGGGTTGGTTACATGCAACCCGCCTAAAAATGGTTAGATTCCACCCACTAATAAGGGAGATAGTCAAGGGAGATTATAATTCGGCGCTGGCGGTAGGGAAACTTGAAATGGAGACAAATGAAGTGCCCTTTTCAAGGGACGCTTAACAAGAGTGTCTGAAAATGTGCAAACCCTCATCCACAGGTAATACTGAAACAAGCAATCAAGTGCCCGTGAATAGGTTCTCTGTCAGCTGACTGTGTGTTTTTAGTTTCAGAATAGCAGTGAAAGAAGAAAAAGGACACAAAAGTTGTGCATCGCAAATGGTATTCAGAAGTAAAGTACAATGTAAACCATAAACTTAAGGTGATTCCTAAGAAGTTACTGAGTACCTGGTTATTCAAGATATATGCAGTTTACTTTAATCATAACATATGTACTGCAAATAGCCATTATAACTTATATATTGAGAAAGAAGTTTGAAACTTCAATATACTATTGTTCATCAAGAATTTAGATGAACAATACCTTCAAGAGAAATCATGTAGCTGCAATACTTTGGAAGACACAAGCCATTTACTCATTGGGTAACTGCTGAAAAGTGTGAAAATTGATACTACTCACTTAGCTCTGGTGACAGACTTCCAAACTCCTCACCATGTTGTAGCTATGGAAAAAGTAGTTGAACAATGTATTTCAACAAAATGCTCTAAATGCAAAAGTTTTTAAGCAATAAGTGATTTTACTCATTATGGAAGGTACTGAAAAGTGAGAAAGTAGCTATTGCTCACTTAGCTATTGGGATAGATTCCCAGGTTACTCACCACGTTGTGGCTATGGAAAAAGTAGCTGAACAAGATATTTTAACAAAATGCTCTAAATGCACTAGTTCTCAAGTTACAACAGATTTACTCATAGGTGAGAATCTCAAAATAGCTGTTGCTCAGCTATGCAATAAGCTACAGATTTTCAAATTTACTATATTATAGCTGACCCAAAAGTAGCTGATTAACATATTTCTACAAAAGTTTCAAAATTCAGCAGTTTTTAAGTTACAAGTGATTTTACTCATAAAGAAAGGTACTGAAAAGTCAGAAAGTACCTATTACTCACTTAGCCATTCAGATAGGCTACTAAGTTACTCACCATGGTGTAGCTATGAAAAAAGTAGCTGAATAACATATTTTAACAAAATGCTCTAAATGCAATACTTTTCAAGTTATAAGAGATTTAGTGCATGATTTCATGAATTAAAAATTCATTAAAAATTATTTCAAAGATTCATGAAAAATAATTAAGAAAGATCAAGGCCTAATACTCACACAATGGAATCTACTTGAGGTCTAGTACATATATGCAAGTTAAAAGAGGAATCCCTGCAATAGCAATGAGAAAATAGTGATAAAGTGTTGAAATTTTCACACTTTGGGTGGGGGTACCTCACTTGTTATGGCTCTGGGGAACAGACAAACAAATAGATCTGCATGCCTCGAACACTTTTTCATTATCAAAAGATAGGGTTTCTTTTACAAAGAAAAGAATGTCCCTGGGCCTTGTACTTTCAGATGAGAAGTTGTTACACATCAGATTATTGAACTTAAAGAGTTTCAGCCACATATTAAGTAGAAAATAATTTTTTCATGGTGTAAAGTTCATGTTTGAGTAAAACTCATACAAATAATGCAGTGTCTTAAGGATCTGTCAGTAGAGTACTGAGTTTGGATGAAGATAAAAATTTTAAAGCATATATATATGGTGTAGGTTTATTTTCCTTAAGCTGAAGTACACAGAAACAGTACACAGATTGGGATACTTTCAGAGCGCTACATGTAAAGATTAAGTATTAAAACAAGATATAGCCTGGACCAGATTTTATAGTTCAAGGTCACTATGGCAAGGTCAAATCACGGTCACGCCATGACGCTGCACACCTACACCCCCTAACCAATGTCCCTACCAAGTATCAACTTCATATACCTTATAGAATAGAAACAGCGCAAAATTGATGTAACATCCTCTAATGCGCTTGAGGTCAAAAAGGGAAAGTCCAGGGACGTATCAGGTCGAGATCCAAAATTAGCGCCCGCCAGGGAGATGGACTATGGTGGAGGGTATTCTAGTCTAAACAAAAAGGTCTTTAGGTGGCTACGTAAACCTATTATTGTTTGTTGTGATCGTACTGATTGTGGGAGTCTGTTCCATTCTGTGGGGGAAGCCATTGCAAAACCTCGCCTACCAATGGCCTTTTTGTGAGAGACTGAGGAAAGAGAAAGACGATTTCCACGCGTTAAACAACTGGTTTTGATCAAGGATGATAGGTATATGGGTTGAGAGAATTTGATAGCCTTGAAAGTAATTAAATTGTACTCAAACAAGATGCGGTATGTGATAGGCAGCCAGTGTAGTTTTTGAAGAAAGGGAGTGACATGGCTAGTTCTATCATGTCTAAACACAATTCTACAAAGGGCATTTTGAATCTTTTGGAGTTTAGCTACATAGTATTTACTTACACCATAAAGTAGGGAATTGCAGTAGTCAAGTCGACTGCTGATCATTGAGTTTGCAAGCAAAGCAGCAGTATCCACACTGAGGAATTTACGGGTGCGTCTTAGGTCCTTAAGGTGGTAGAAACAGGCACGACACATATTGGTTATGTGGCTAGTAAAGGTGTTACCAGAGTCAAAAGTAACACCTAGGTTCTTGACTGTATCGGTAGGGGAGATAGAATTTCCAAGAAGTTGAGTAGGGAATTTGTTGATGAGGGACTCTCTGGCTTGTCTGTCACCAATGATAATAAATACAGTTTTCTCGGGGTTGAGTTTAAGTTTCACACCAGCCATCCAGTTTTGGACACATGTGAGACACTCAGTAAGCTCAGCAAAACTGGAATCAAATTTCCTATGGTCCAATGCTAGATATATTTGGGTGCCATCGGCATATAGATGGTGGGTGACATTGAAATTGGAAATGATATTACTGAGAGGGGTAGTATAGAGGGTAAAAAGAAGGGGGCACAGGACAGGGCCCTGGGGCACACCATATGGGAGTGAAAAAGCATCTGAAAAGCTATTACCTAGTTTAACCTTCTGTTTGCGGTTTGAAAGATAGGATTTGATCCACTTCAACACAGTGCCATCAACCCCAAACCAATCCCTGAGGGAATTAAAAAGAATGTCATGGTCGATAGTGTCGAATGCCGCTGAGAGGTCCAGCAATGTGAGTGCAACAGCCTTACCAGAGTCCATCGAAGCAGCAATGTCATTCTGGATTTTCAGGAGTGCTGATTCTGTGGAATGGAGTCTCCTGTAGGTGGATTGGTTGACATTGGAGAGCGCCTCACTATCCACATAATTATTTTAACTGTTTAGCCACTACTTTTTCAATCAGTTTGGATATAAAACTGAGGTTGGATACCGGTCTGTAATTTCTGAGGAGATTTTTGTCTAAATTAGGTTTCTTGAGAGGGGGGGTGACATATGCGGTTTTGAAACAGTTTGGAAAGCTCCCTTCTCTGAGTGAGTAGTTTATAATATTGGTTATTGGAGTGACCAAAATGTCCGCACACTCTTTGACTAGTGCGGTTGGTATTGGGTCCAGGTCGCATGATTTGGTGGTGGATGATTTTAGGATTTTGAGGGTGTCACCCTCAGATACAGGATCAAAAGAGGACAGGGCGGTGCTGTTACTATTCGGTCTTGTGAGGGAAACAGGCACTGATGACTTTAGTGCAACTCGATTTTCGCAATTTTGTCACTAAAAAAATGACCAAAAGTGTTAGCTAAGTCAATAGGACTAATATGCTCAGGTAGGATTATAGTTGAGGATTTGTGCAAGATGGTTGCCGAGATATAGCCCGGACAAGATTTTATAGGTCAAGGTCACTACGGCAAGGTCAAAGGTTAAATCAAGGACACACCATGAAGATGCACACCTACACCACCTAACTAACGTCCCTACCAAGTATCAACTTCCAAAACCTTACGGTTTCTAAGATATGGCCCAGACAAGATTTTCAAACTCAAGGTCACTAAGTCTGTGTATGCACAAGTACTAGCATTTGATATTTTATTTGTAAAATATGGCTAGATTTTCTCTTTCTAAAATATATAGACCTCCCTATAGTGGCCTCAGATTTCCTTCACTCCATGAAATGCAAATGAATGTACCGTCCTGTACAATTTCTTCTCCAGTGCGGTGATTTACTGTACTCCAGCTTACAGATCCGATGTCAGAACTGCAACTTTTTTGTTAGAAATCCGATGTCGGTAAATCACCGCACTCGAGAAGAAATTCTACAAGCTGGTAACCTATGAGGCCACGATGGGGGTTTCTATATTTTAGAAATTGAAAATGTAGCAATATTTTACAAATAAAACATCAAAACGTTGTACTTGTACAGATGATCAAAGATCCAGGAAACCAGTCTACTCTTCCTCTGCAAACGTGATTAATTTCATTAACCAATGAAATAATGTTACAAAATTAGTACTTGTACATGTAGACTTAAGCAAATATGAGGCCACGATGGGTTTCTAGCCATATTTTACAAACAGAAAGATCCAGGAAACCAGTCTACTTTTCATTTGCAAACGTGATTCATTTCATTAACCAATGAAATAATTTGTTACTGAAACCTCACTCGAGACCAAGTATAACAAAGTTTGTATATTTTTCTACAAAATAGCTTCAAAACTAAAGATCTTCTAAAATGTCAAGTTAGAATAGAAATTTTGCAGTTCCGATGTTGTTATTCTATTCTATTCTTTTCTTTCTAATAGTACTTTTATAGCGCTCAATCTCTATCTATTGACAGACTCTAAGACGCATAAAACCAAAAATCAGAGATCGTAATCGTTAAGTCAGAGACATTGCAGGGGTCGGCACCACGGAGAAAGACGAAATGAAAACCGAGGAAAAAAACTAGGGTGGGTAGGCTTTTTCAAAGAGGTAAGTTTTCAACTTCTTCCTGAATGAGGAGAGAGATTTAGCTGAGCGTACATCATCAGGGAGATCATTCCAAATCATCAGAGCATCGTATGCAAAACTAAGGCCAAATTGCTTTTTTGACTTGTATATTGATGCAAAATGTGGGACCTCAACCAAAACACCCTGAGATTGACTTCTACGCGTTCTGTACATACTGTGTCTAGGTTTAAGGAAAGGTTCGCAGTATTTTGGATGGCCACTATGTAGAAACTTGTACACCAGAAGAGCGACCTTGAAAATAGAGCGATGCATGATAGGCAACCAATGAAGACTCTTTCTTAAAGGAGTGATATGCGAGTACTTGGTGGTATTCGCCACAATTCTAGCTAGACTGTTCTGAACACATTGGAAAACACCACATGTTATGAAAACACCACACAGATTTCTAGCCAATAAGTTGCAGTTCCGAGAAAAATTGGATCTGTAACCACTTAGAAATGATTTACATGCAACTCGCTGTCTTAGGAAGTCGCTAACGTAAACTCGCTGACACAACTCACTGACAAGAATTATGTACATGTGTATATACATGTTATATTATTTGCATATGGCCGTGAGTTCTGTACTAGTTTAAAGTATTTGATCTTGGTCGAGAAGTCCATTTTATAAAATATTGTTAGGAAATGCCAGGGGAAATCCGTGACCTCATATCTTCTCATGAATATTAATGACTTGGTGCTATTAGACCGAGTTTCTGTCCCGTCGCCCATTGCTGTTGATATTTCTGAGGGTACGCAATGGTGAGGGACAGAGCTCACATGTACTTGTTTTAAGTGTAATTTTGAACGGCAAAATGGTACACATATTACCACAAGTATAAAGTCTTATTTGGTTTCTTTAAGGTATGTATATGTGCCGTTCACTTATATTTTATGCCAATCAAACTGGCATGTATATATTTCAACCAATTTTCAAAATGTAAACAAACCTTCAACATTACATAGTTATCTACAAAAGAAATTCCTGGCTTCTAAAACACTTTAATTTTATAACACAAGTATTGTAAACTGGATACAGCTATAACAGACGTAACAAGGAGTTTTGAAAGTGAATACAATAATTCCCCACAGTTCGAGATTTACACAGAAAACAGGTACATGTGACCTCTGTCCCTTGCCATTGCGTCCTTCAGTATATCAATAGCAATTGGCGACGGGACAGAAACTCGGTCTAGGGTGCTATGGCCACGAGTTCTGTAGTTTAAAGTCTTTGTCTATGCTTCCATTTTATAAAATATTGTTAGGAAACTACAGGGGAGATCCGTGACCTCATACCTTCTCATGAATATTAATGACCTGGGTTCTATGGCTGTGAGTTCTCAAGTTTAACAGTCTATATAACCTGCCATATATAAATTTGTATATTGTCAGCGAGTTGTGTCAGCAAGTTAGTGTCAGCGACTTCCCGTGTCAGCGAGTTGCACATACACCGTAGAAATATAAAAGGAGAAATTCAATGTATAGTGGTGGTGGACCAATTCACGCCCAGGTACCAATTCAGGCCCACCCTCAATTTTCTTGAAGATTTATTATTTTTTATTGAGAAGAGGTTTACCACATCATAGATAATCATCAAATGGATCATTTACATTTGTAATTTATTGTTTAACTGCGATTGTTTTGGATAAATTTAGGGGTGGGCGTGAATTGGTACCCGGGCATGAATTGGTCACCACCACTAATATTTATACAGTATAGAACTAAAGGAATAAAATTTAAGGGGTCATTGTAACCATTGTATCATAGGGGGAAACCATAACTAAGTGAAAAGGGGGGGTGTAACCAGTTGGGCAGTTTGGGAAAATTCCATGGGAGCATCTCACTGTCAATGTAGTCGATCGCATAATCTACAGGGTGTAGTGCACTACGTACTGTATACAAGTAATGTGTTTCGCAGGTAAGACGAGCCAGAAGTCAAAACAAACAATATATAAAATACATAACATAGATTAAGGCTCTGTCATGTTCGGTATATTATTTAAACTGGCACACAAGTCTGCAGCATACTGTGACAAACCCTTCCTGATATTATTTTCCCCTGTCCTTGTTTTGGTTCTTTTGTTTGCTTTGTAATGGCGTATTTCATTGGCGGAAATTAGGCAGTAAACATCTGAATTTAGTAAATTTTAATAAGTAAATATTCATGCACCAAAAAAATTATCTATTAAAACTTGTATGCAAGATATATTTTTCAAAATATATTACTCAAATTGCAATTATGAAATGTTTTGAGAAAAATAATCGATGACCTGGTATACAGACTTTCAACCTGCCATTTCGCCCATAAAAACAACAAAATGCAGTTTCTTGAGAACAAATATGCAATGTGATTTTATAAAAGTTATCCGAATGAAAAAAGGTTCCAAAAAGTGTAAAATGATAGTTGCATCCTAAAATATATTTTGTGATAAGTTCCTCATTGTTAACTTTGTATGATAAGCTTACTTTTACCGTACATGATGTACTGTTGTGAAGTTTGGGGCAAAGCAGAGAATGCAAATATAAATAAAATTGTAATTTTACAGAAAAAGGTACTGCTCACCTACCCAAGTTCGTCACCTGCCTTAAAAACTCTTAAGGACATGCAATATTGATACAATAACAAATGAAACAAATACTAATAACGATGATGTACAACTCTACAAGGAAAGATGATTGTGATAAGGTTTTAAAATTGTCAAAAAATGCAAGTGACGAACTTGGGTAGGCGACGAACTAGGGTAGCTGAGCAGTAGTCAGAATATTCAATAAATGTAAATGGAATGAACATACAAATTCAATTCTTTATAACCTAAAATTATTAAAATTTGATGACTTTAAAAAACCTGAAAATATCCCAGCAGGCACACGCCTTGAAATGTCATTGATTTAGAGTTGAAAACAGGTCCTGATGTTGAAATGCACATTATCAACTACTAAATCTAAGTTAGATTTCTGACATGAAAAAGTAGTGATATTTTGACCAGAAATCATGGTGATTTTTGGTTGAAAAAATTGCCACTGACACAATTTCAACACTATTTCAAAGCTGGATTTTTGACTGAAAAAAAGGGTGATACTTCATGAAAAAATCACCACTAAATCAAGTAAGGTTTTTCGACATGAAATCTTAGTCATATTATTGAACAGAAAACAGGTTGAATATTGGGAAATGAATTACTAGTGATCGTTAATTGAAAATTCTTTTTCTAGAGGGTGATATAGTGATTAAGTCTAACTTTTTGAAAGAAATATTATTGCAATAGTTTTTGAATTTGTAGGTATTTGTAAAGCAGAGACTAATTTTTAAAGATTATAAAGATGATAAAGATTATGTGTGCATGTACTAGTACATTTTAATCCATTATCCTTATTAATTTATAGCAATAACAAAACTGATGCACCCAAATATAATTTTCATAATTTATAATTATATTTTGATTAATGCAATTCTTGATATTTAAAAAAACAATTTGAAGTCAAACTTATCTTAAACAGAAAAATATAAATTCAAACTTTTTCATCAAAACTTAGTAATTTGAGTTTGTTTCTCAAATTCTTCCATACACAAATAACTAGTCTTCAGTTTGCAAGTTTACACTGAAAACTTCTCTGTACAGAGAACCTAAGCTATAACATTTTATCACACCACAGTGAGGTTGGGGAGGTCCTGGTTTTTCTTATCTGAACCCTGCTACACAGAACATTAGGCCTGTGACTAAAAGTAATTAGATAACACAGCAGGGGAGGAGGTGGGGGTATACACTTGCTCAATTGCATGCATGGTTTTTACTTCTTTATGGCTGTTTTTTTGTGGTCAGAACTGACAACTAATTATGGTGGGGAGTAATGGGTGGAGTTCTACAAATGTGGCTTTTCTTGTTTTTTTTTCAGTTTATAAGACAAAGTTTTCTGAGACACAAGCATCTGAACTGAGCATTGTGGCTTTGCTACATGATTACAGCTTCTTTATAATTGCAATCTAATTATAGCCAACTTAATAAAACCATTAAAAGAAACTGATTGGATAAAATACTGAAGATATAAATATTGTCACAATTGTTTGTTATTTACAAAGAAAAAAAAATTATTTTAAAATTTTACAAAAAGAATTTCAAATGAAGGCACTGAATAATACCGGTCCTATTAATAACATAAAAATGGATATCTAGTTGGAAAATATGGATTTACATATCTTGAGCATATTTGAAAACTGATGTAAAATTATGTGTTATTACAATGTCATCAGAAATAAAATATTGAATATACAATGATTCATGAAAACATGTCATCTTGAAACGAATTAATTACTTTGAAGATGTCTCCAAATTGTAAAATATGTATATGGATAGTTATTGTATAATATTATTAAGAAGCTATAATTATGACACACAAGCTACTATGATTCAAATAAAGAAGATAATGTAAACAACCTGATTTTACCCATTGAATTCAACCCTATTTCATATATTGGATTCAACCAAAAACAGTTTGCAAAATCTACACGTATTTCAACCAGAATTTACCCACTGAATTCAACCTGATTTCACCAATTGAATTCAACCTGATTTCACCGGTTGGATCCAACCAAAAACGGTTTGCAAAATCTACACGTATTTCAACCAGATTTCACCCACTGAATTCAACCTGATTTCACCGATTGAATTCAACCTGATTTCACCGGTTGAATCCAACCAAAAACGGTTTGCAAAATCTACATGTATTTCAACCAGATTTTTACAATGGATTCAACCAGATTTCAAAGTTGTGTGCCTGCTGGATATGTGTTCTGTTATTCAAAGCCAAACATAATTTGTTGCCGAAAAATATACAAGAACTTTTCATCATCAATAACGGGAATTATTGCAAGACAACACAGACATGGGGTCAAATACTATAATTTTTAATATACAAATTAATACAATGCAAATGTTCATTATATTCAAGTTTGTACTTACATATTTACAAGTATAAGAGTCCTTTCTCACTTGCTGTTACATTTTAGAAACATAGGAGTTTTGAAAGTATTGTCACTTAATCTGCATCTTTCTGGACGAAATATCTTTCCTGCAAAACTAAAGATCCTTTCAACAGGTGCTGAAGATGTAGGAATGCACAGGTACTTTGGAATCAATTTCACCAATGTTGGGTATTTTTCTTGATTATTTTTCCAGTACATGAGAGGATTGCCTTCTGGAATTCAGGCCTCACTGAGGTACTTGGTCACTTCACTTTCGATGGATGGGGGGAAATACCTTTCTAGAACAGTAGGAATCACTGCACTAAAGAAGCTTTTTCTCTTCTTTGTCGGTGGCTCAGGCACACCTGGTGTGAGATTTTCACTACACAGAGCTGTAATCCTTTCCATGAGAGATGACTTCTAGGCTGTCCTCTCCTCTTCGCTACACCACTCAAGTTTGAATCTTGGATCGAGTGATGATGCAAGGGCAAGAATGACCTTGTCTTCATATGTGGATAGCCTTGTCTCAACTGCCCCCTTGAGGGCTTTCACTAGTGGGCAGTCAAACTTCTCCTGCAATGAAGACATCTCACTTTTCAGGACACGGATACAGGGAATGACCATGCTGCCTGTCACAATCTTCTCCCCTTAAATGCCCTGTGTCATTATTTCCACCAAATCTTTCAATGTCTGCCTTTCATAGGTAGTAAGATTTGATGACAGCTTGGCATCTTTCAATTTTTCTTGTGGTATTCTCAGGATGGAATGGATCATCTGCAGTTGTGAATTCCAACGTACGCGTGTGGCATTGGCACTCTGAAGTCTTCTTTCTGATTCAAAGAATTCAGAGGCAATTGTTGATTGTCCAACAGATGAAACAATAGATGCAGCCTTGACAAGTACTTTGTTTATCTGGCCTGCTTTGCTGAAGCTATCTTAGGGTATGTGTGAAGCATGGAAGGTGTTGACTATGGCCCAGTTGTTCATAGAAATATTCCGTACTTTCAGTATCCATGGGCTCTTCTGCTTCATCATTAGAATCATCACTGTCACCATGGTCTTCTTCTGCACTGATGATATCAAATCCAGGAAGAGAAAAGGCTTTTAACATGTTAGAGGCATTGTCAGTCACAACACAGTCCACTTTTTCCCCACAGTTGAAAGGTCTCTTTCACATCATTGAATTCTTCTGAGATTCTATCATTTGTGTGAGCCATGGAATCTTTTGGATCCTAACATTATAGAATGCAGAGAGAAGTCATTAATGAAGTGCCCTGTTATGCCCAAATAGCTTCTCATCTGTCTACTGGACCAAATATCCACTGTCAGACAAAGGTGGTTCACACTGTTATTGAGTTGTTGTTTCAGGGATGACTGGACCTCTTCAAATTTCTGCTTTAGCAGTTTTGATGACAAAAACTTCCTGCTTGGTACCTGGTAGTTGGGATCAGCATCATTCATCATGGTACAGAAGTGGCCACTATCAACAACTGACAGCGAAATCAGGTCATGGGTTATGAACATCACCAATGCTTCAGTGATTTTCTTTTGCCTGGGATTCCCACCACTGTATTTCTTGCTTGGTTGAATAAAACTGGTCATACTAGGTTTATTTGGCAACATCTGAATCACCTGGCATGGCTTTGGTGCTTTCATTGAAGGCTACTTCATGCATTCTCTGAAAAATATAACAAAAACACACTTAAAACTTTTCAGCATAAAATGTCAAGTTCATTTTAAGTTATTTGAATAAAAAATATAACAGATCTTATTTTAGCGTCCTGTAACTGTTTGTAATTTAACCATAAAATTATATTTCACACTTTTTAAAATAAAGCCAGCCTCATTTGGGCTTATAAGACACTTTCATCATACAAAAATTCACAAAATCATATATAGAATACATGTAAATACATAATTCATAAAATACATGTAAATACTTGTAAAACCACAGCTATAATTTAGTAGAAACTAAAATCTTTCAGCTTAAAATGTCGAGTTCATATAAAGTCCTTAAGTAGTTATGTTTTGACGTTAGTAGACATTAAAATATATTTAAAATCACAACTAATTTAGTAGAAACTCATAAATTCTAACCTTCAAATGATTGAGGAGATTAGTAGTTGCTTTTGTTGAGCCACTGCATGAGCTCTTATGAACAATGTTTGCATTCCACACTGTATTTTCCCTTTTCATCAAGAACATTTGTAACTAAATAGTGTTGTTTGATAACAGGTTGAATCTTTCCTGACATCTTTTATTATTCCCAATACTCTCACTGGATACTTGTTAAAATAATGTATCAATGATAATAACTGTCACTTGTCACTGGCTTTTATAGTGGTAAGACAATAGCTCGCTTGTGAGCCTAAGGTATCAATTGTGTGGAGCATTCCCCGTTTTAAGCTTTGTGTACCTTTACTTTGATATTTTGTGTGACACCTTTCATTGTGTTAATTACAAGTGGTACTGTGATCAGACAATAGCTGGCTGGTGAGCCTGAGCAGGCAATTATACTGAGCATTCCCCCTTTTAAGCTTTGTGTACATCTACTTTGATACTTTAAGTGACACTTTTTATTGTGTTAATTGCAAGTTTCTAATCTGGTCCTGAGCAGGCACTTAAAAAGAAAATAGGCCAGAGCAGCTCACCCCTGAGCAAAGATCAAACAGTTATTTGTCCCGCTATTAATATGTAATTTTTTTTTTAAATATCTCTATATAAAATTAATAAATAAAACTAATATGCTTCAAGGTAAATTTAAAAAGTATTTGAAAAGTATTTGACTTGTTCTGTCAAATCCAAATGCAAAAACATTTGTTTTGAAAATTTCAAATGCAAATACTTTTAAAAGGTATTTAAAATGCATTTAAATACAGTTGCATTTGACCCCAAGTCTGAGACAAGACAACTTCGAAAATTTTATGTACAGTAAAGCAGAACTAATTTAAAAGCCAATGCACCTTCTATATTTGGGATCAAAATATTTAAGAGTTTACCAACAAATATTACCAGCTGTGTGTCATTAGTATGTTTTAAAAGATTTTCAAAAATATACTTTTTAGATGAATATATGAAATTGTAATTTATTAATTTATTGTAGACTAGTAAACTTGGCCTAAATTATAAACTTGATAATATGTAATGTACTGTATCAATGAATAGTTAATGATTGTACTATTTTTGTTAAAAAAGCTAGTCTTGTAAAATTCAGGAAGTTTTGGGTACCACATTACATAAGCCATGCTCCAGTCATATCCATTCATGGGTCTTAGTAACATTAAAGTTGTAAAAAAGGGGAAAAAATTATATTGTATTATAATTACCTGGATTTCTTTTATGTGTGTATATTATTGTTACAACATTTCTTTACATAACTAAGATGAAATAAACTGTTAATATTATTATAAGTACAAATACATCCATAGAACTTGTCCTGTGGCAATAAAATTAGGGCTGTCAAAAAGTGGACAGCATTTCACCAATTATTTTATACTATTCCCAAAAATTAACAAAGACTGTTAAGCACTTTGCATACAATAATTAAAGCTAAAGATAGACTCTTATCATTGTATTCTAGCATATGATGAAGTTATAAATAGTATTTATATTGATCCAAGACACAGTTTAGAGATGATACAGCTCTTTGCATCAGTCAGATGCAGTTTGTTTGGCATATTTTTCATGGACATATAAACCCTTCTATTAATCTTTATAATCATGCATACTGTCAGTTCTAAAATCTTAGGAAAATATCAAGACATGCTGCACACTTTTCTATGCCATAAAGCTCTTCCATTATTAAGGTAGATGTTAGTTTTAAATGAAGTACAATAGAAATTGGCGAAATGCTGTCCACTGCGAAATGCTGTCTCCCTCCTGTAGGAGAATTGTTTTCAAAATTGATCTTAAAATTATAACAATTTTAAAGGTCATAGGAAGCATTTTCAGATCATTCATTAATAATTACATATACACATCAAAGTTCAATTTCTGTAAAAATAAAATGCATCTGGGCAAGGTTACATGGTATATTTAGTCACTCTCTGTCTGTTTTTTCAAGATTTTTACAACTGTTGCCATTATTTTTACTCCCGTAAAAAGTACTAGCCTTGACGTCACAGGTTCATGACAATGTAAGCAAACTATCATATTCGTAAGCCTTTTAATACATGCATATATATTTAAAAGATTGCATTTTCTGTTTTTATGAAGTTTATTTGTTTATAAGACACTAGTCTGCAACAGTAAATTTCTGAAATAGCCTTGAGAACATATTTTATATTTGTTTCAGATAAAAAATTATTTAGAGAGGTATTAAGCAAGTTGGATAGAAATCACAAATCATGCAGTCAACCATGTTTAACTCTGAGATGAATTTGATAGTTATTTTTTCAATTTTGTAAACTAATTATTGCTGACAGATGAAATAAATACAACATAAATGTCTTTAGAAGTGGGCCTCAAGCAAGGATAATCATATATGTTCCCCAAATCAGTTCAGAACTTTCCCACCAAAACTGTAAACAATTCTTTCATAGTATATACAATGCATCTAGCCATCTACTGTATACTGTTGATTACAGTTCCCCCAAACACATTTCCTTTTTCTTGGTCTCAACAAAGGCTCAAACTGAGAAGAAAATGTTACCAACTAACTTCTAAAACTTAAAATTATCCAAACCTAAGGTCAAAAAGTACTGAACTACTATCTTTAGGAAAACCCAGTATATACTGAATTATTTCATGAACTGATAATATAAAAGTTAGAACTTTAAGGATTCTTTCAGAATAAATTCAATACATTTGACTACAACTGCATGCTTTTATAAATGATTTATGCAAATGAGAACAAATTTCATATTTTCATTTAAGTTTACATAATACCTTATCTTGATAGAAGTACCAGTGATTAAAGGCAAAAACAGTATCGAGTTACATTTTAATGACAACTTTTGAATTTGTCAACAGATTTTTAGTTTTATGTAAATATCTAACTTGTGAAAGGCTACTCTACCATCACAGTTTAAATACCTTGAAAAAAATGGAAGGCAATATCTTATGCAGATGTTTATGCCTTCTGCATCCAAGACAAGTGTATTTCTCCTGTATTTGTTAGAACTGTTAGTGGTTAAAAATGAGGTAAAACGTGAAAAAAAACATATGGAAAAAAATAAAGGCCAGTGAGCTTTTTACTGGCAAAACTTAAATCTTCAAAGAAATATGTTATCTTCCTTCAGTTTGTAAATATTTACATTATATCCCAAACTAAATAGAACTTCGTTATGAACCTGTGACGTCATCAATCATCTACTACTAGAAAAACAATATGTCAGCTTTTCACTCCACTTCATTATATTTATTTTTTCTAATGCTATGTGTGGCTCTTGTACCATATATTTCTAAAAATAAACCACATTTTGATTCTTATAGGTTGTTTGTCTATTGAGTAAAGTTAACTTCATAATCTTTTTGGAAAAATGCTTCCTATGACCTTTAAAGGTGTATATTTAGATTTGAAAATGCTCTAAATTTACTTCCCCTACATTAATAAGCCTATATAATTGTCACATAAGTGAATAGTTTGAAGGAAAACAGCCTATTAACAGAAAAAAATACAGAAGTTATGTTTCAATCCTTTCCAAGATTCTGGGCCAATAATTCAAGATTGAACTTGTGAGGTTTTGTTTGTTATTAAACTAAAGCGCAACAGAAGTCATGACATGACTTTTGATTAACAGGTGCAGTTCATTGAAAAGGCTTTGGCTTAAGGGAATTGCAAACTATTTTTAGTTCGATGCAATGTGAGAAATCATGTTGAAATCAATGGGTGAAATCAGGTTGAAACCAATGGGGTAAAATCTGGTTGAAATACATTTAGATTTTGCAAACCATTTTTAGTTGGATTCAATAGTAGAAATCATGTTGAAATCAACTGGTGAAATCAGGTTGAATAAAAGGGTGAAATCTGGCTGTAATACATGTAGATTTTGAAAACAATTTTAGTTGGATCCAATGGGTAAAATCTGGTTGAAATCAATGGGTGAAATCTGTTCTTAGTTAGATCCAGTGTTTTTAATCTATGTTACTCCAATACAAAATAATTTTTTATGGAATCGAAGCATTTATATTTTTTGTATTTCTCATTATGTAGCTCAAACCGTTGGTTCTCATGTGGCTACCTGAATTCTGTGTAACTGGCCATAGAATGTGTCTTCTGTGTAGTTCATTCACTGCAGAGCAGTTGTCCAAAATTGTAAACTGCAAATGTTACACAAAAAAGTCTCCCAAATCTGATATGTCTCGGGATGAATCTGAAATACTTGGTGAAGAAGGGGAGATCTTCTCAGGTTCTAGAGAAGAAGTGGAAGAGTCCTCTCTTCAATTTTACAACTCCCCTCATTCCTCTAACATTGCTCAGACTGATACCCCAAAATCGCAGGGTTTGGAGACTCCACACTCTCCTAAAAAGCCAGTTCCACCTACACCAGGCACTGCTCCTCAAAAGAAATTTGAAAAGTATCTCAGATCTCTAATGCAGCTTCAATTGAAGCAAGATATAAGGATTTTTCAGGAATCCATTTTGGAGGCCTTTAACAAAATATCCGAACAAGAAAAATCCCTCCAACAACAAATTAACCAACCGAGTGCTACCACTGTCAAACCTTCTTTGCACTCAGTGGATCAGATTGAATCTGACCTTAAACCAAGTACCAGTCTAGTCTTGGATTCAAATCCGAGAACTCAAAATCTTAGGGACACAGCGGAAGTTCAATTTGTAGGGCCTCCACTTCCACATAACTTTAAAAAGCGAGGACAAGTCTTGGACCCTCCTCACAGGTGTCTCAGATCTTGATTCGGATCACAACTCTCACAAATAGGTTTAAAACATAAAGAGCACTCAGATAAAAGGAGACACAAGTCTCTTAAATATGTTTCTTCATCTTTGGAGGAATCAGACTTCCACCCCCAAGTGCATAAATCAACCACAGGTGGACAGCCTGTGAGAAGTAAGGATGAGTCTCAGTAGGCCCATAAACCCATGACCTTTGGGGACCTCAAACAAAAGGACTTAACTAAGCCCAAATTCTAACTGTACCCAGTCCCCATTATTCCTTGGGAAGTTGATATCAGACTTGCCCTCTCAGTATACTGAGGATATTGAAACTTTCAGGCAATATCAGCATGCCAATTTCTTCAGCCTCAGTGTGGGGTCTAAATAAAGTGGCTCAACAACAGATGCTCTGGCCTAACCAAACCCTCTGGTTCTTATGCAGGTAGTCAAGGAGTTGAGCACCAGGCTAGGCAAAATCTCTACCCTCAATTTTTCAGCTGCCTTCAATCGGGTAAGTGTAACTTGATCATGGAAAGTTGCAGGGTTAGCCCCAAGATTACATCAAAATGGGTTAAAACTCAGACCCAGAAAGGTGCCAATCCACAAAGGGCAGCCAAAAATGGTTATGAATGGACCTATGATTACTAAGAGATCCTGGATAAAAGGATCTATATCCAATGGAGATCCCTAGCCTGTCAAAGTTAGGCCTTATCCCACATGATCCAAAGGAAACTTTACCCTTGTCCTCATTAGCAGGAAGGAGAAATGTCCTGTCTGCAACCTGATTTGGGAGAGATCAGACGTCACCAACTGAGGAACTCTCCCTTTTCTCCTACTCCTTTGTTCCATTCCCAACTGGTAACGGACGGAGAGGAGGTCCTCCTCAAAAACGGCACCCCAAAAACACTTAGGGCTACAAGCCCTATCAAATCCAGTTTTTTTATGGTCTGCTCCATAAGAAAAGAGGCTACTACAGGAAACACACCTAAGGGGGACAATCCACAGCAAGCAGTAACCAGTCATTTTCCTCAGGTAGGGGGAACTCCTACAACAGAGGTAACAAAGGTCATTTTCAACCTCATCGCAGGGGTAGAGGGCATGGAAACCCCTCTTCCCAATGACTACCCAACCTCAATTAATTCACCTGTAGGTCGTCTCCATTGGTTCAGAAGAGACTGGCTAAAAGGGTGCTCAAACAACAGGTAAAACATTATTACTAATTGCAACGTTCTACTATTCATTACAAACACAAAGTTAGCCAGACTTCAGCTGATTCTCTCAAGATACAAGGCCAATCAGAAATAGTCCCCTGTTTTAGTCCCCAAGCTCCATCAGAAATATAGGCCATTCATAGACCTCAGCAGGCTCAATACTTTTCTCCTATTAGAAAAGTTCAAGATGGAAACGCCAGAGTCCATCAGGGCCTCTCAGGTTCCAGGGGAGTGGGTTTTGTCAAGAGACCTTTAAGACGCCTATCTCCATATCCCAATACATCCTACCTCAAGAAAGTACCTTTAGTTCAGCCACAAGTCTCAAATTTATTTCCTGTCTTCCTTTCGACCTAGCCATGGCCCCTCAGACCTTTACAATGATAGTCTGGAGATAACCTTTCCAGAGAGATCATGGTTCACCTATACCTGGATGACAGTCTCAGGAAGAGGCTTTGGACCTCACTCAGTCCTTAGGTTTGATAATCAACCAGGAGAAGTCCGAACTCAAACCCACTCAAGTGTTTTCATTTGTGAGCAACAAATACCATCTAGATTCGGCCCTTGTAAAACCCATGACAGACAGATGACTCAAGCTTCAGGACTTGATCCTAAACATAATGTCAAAGTCTGCTTTGATGTTCTAATTAGGTTGCTCACCCCAATGGAGAAGATGGTCCCAGAGGGTTGCCTTCACATGATACCCTTTCAGTGACATCTCAAGGAGCACTGGAGATTTCCTCAGTTGCTAGACACCCTCCTTCTTGGTCAGACACCATAACTGTTCACCTAGAATGGTGGCAAAACTCTATCAACGTACTGTAGTGCTCAGAACTTCATCCTGAGACCACAATATCATTCATAATCTTTACCAATGCCTCAAACATCACTTGGGGCGCTCACTTAGGGCAAGCTTAAGATTCAGTAAAAAGCTCTGTGGTCAAAGAGAAAAGCCTACACATAAATGTTCTAGAACTGAAAGTGGTTTTCCTAGCAGTAAACAGGTTAAAGGACCGGTATCAGAATCAGACTGCGTTGGTAGCGACAGACAACTCATCAATGGTAGCTTACATAAACAACGATCTCCACTCCCTCTGTAAAACAAGTCTCAGACTTTTTCATGTGTCTGTACCAAGACTTAAAAAGGCACCCATCAACAATTGATGGTTACAGGACGAGCATTGTTGACAACTTAGGCCCAGCTGGCCTCAATATCTCTCGAAGCTCGGATCTTAACAGGTTATATTCCAGCTTTACAGAGACCAACCCAGAAACTTACCCAAGTGGAACATTTCCATTATTCTCAATAAGCTCACAAAAGCACCCTTTAAGCCATTGAAAGACACAGACCTCATACATCTTACCTTTAAAACTGCCTCCTTGTTAGCATTGGCCTCTGTCAAGCGCTGCAGCAAAATTCACACCCAATTTAGGCCAATGGGAGAAGGTAGCCCTTTTCCCTTCATCAGATTTCATAGCCCAAAACCAACTGGCAAGAAAAGGTGATTACTCCTGTTTTGACTACCATTGTGGATAGACAGTTCAAAGTGGGCAGGTGGAGCACCAGGCCCCACCTTATTCAGTGCACCACAGTAAAGAATATTCTTGTTTCTGCAATTCCTTCTATTGGGTATTGATGTATTGGTGATTTATTCTGATGCCAAATTCCTGGCAACCTTCATTCAACACTGCAAAGTCAAAGGGGCAGGGCGTCTTTATAAGAATTTTTAGCCAGAACTTTTTAAAAGTTTTTAAGTTTCAATTGCCCTCAATGTTGGATTCTGTTGTCTGGCTATGTGTTGTTCTTACTGAAGGAGGACTTGCTGTTGTTGCCAAGCACAGATTCTGGATTCAGTGCTCTGATTAATGTGAGACCTCCTCTCGGGTGCTGGAGCCACGTTGAAGGAATGAGTTTACTTTCATTTTATTTTAATCTAAATTTGTATTTTATATTCATTTTAGTGTTTTAGTATTGTTTTAACTTTTAATCGTGTTTTAGCACATATTTATATGAATTTCTGTCCTTTGGACCGATATATATGATTATCAATTATGTTATTCATGAATTAATTGGTATTTACATGAATTTGGCATCTTATGGGGCCAAGCATTCGGTCTGACAGAAAATTTTTGGCTCATCCTTCATTAAAAACTCATTCACTTGTGTGATCTCTCATTAATCAAAGCACGTTGCTGTCTATATTAAGTTTCAGAGACAGAGACATATTAAATCATATATAAAAAAGTAAATCACAATGCCATCAAAGGAATTTTTGTGTAGAAAATGTGGAGACACGCACGAGAGACCTATAAACAGTAAATGCCAATTTGTTGATGCCCACATGGACAATGACAGTCAGTTTGATAAGTCACCCACAGCTAGTGGGGGGCCTGGGCAGTCATATGATAATGACTTGAATCTGCAGATTTTAGCAGAGTTGAAAAGCCTGGGAGGAAGAATGACTGCCATGGAGCAGAGGATGTCAGAGTCAGATTCTGCAGAGGTCAACCAGAGGTCACCAGCGACAGCCATGTCACCTGCAGTAGCTTCTCCAGTTCAGATGGACCAAGTGGTGGTACCGTCAGTGGCAGCGTTACAGAGGGCGTCACACATCCAGTCTGAAGTGGATCGACGTATAAAGCATTTAACAGACTTGAATGAATCAGGCAAGTTAAAGTCACAGAGGTGGAAATGATACAGTTTTTGTTAAAAGGCAGGTTCCATGGCCACAAAATTTTGTATTGGGGGAAGTAACAAAAGTAGGATTTCATATGACAATCTGAGCTGGTGTCAGTGGGTGTCAGGTTTTGCTATGATAGCTAGGAAGGAGAATAATGTTGACACAAAAAATGCTGTGCTTGACTACGATTTCAGTTGGCAGTCTGCAAAAAGCATCACATGCTGTCCTATTATGTAGGATTGAGGAGGTAAAGGTTGAATGGTCTGAGACCACCAAAATTGATAGGATCAGGCGTGCTCATGTGCAAAAGCTCCCTTCTCAAAATAGTACCATTCATAGCAAATCAAAATCTGAAACCAAGACAGCTATTTGTCGTTTCTATCAGAGGGCCATGTGTCAACATCAAAAGGACCATGAAACTGGGGGAAATTTTTATAAGTACGTTTGTGCCACCTGCTTCACAATGGGCAAATAATACAAACACGTGGCTAAGGATTGTTGAGTTAAGGATAGACAGTTCAAAGATGACAAGACCTTATGTCCGGTATGGGCCTTGAGGTACTATCTTGATTGTATCAAAGACTTGAGAGGGTCTCGATCCCTACTCTTTATCTACTTCAAGACAAATATTGGACCCCCTGGGTACTAAGGACTACTTCTCTGTGACCTCAGGAAAATTTAGATTTTTCTGAATTTCGGCCACCATCTTTAATTTTAGCCTGCAAATGGAAAATGTCTTTTATCTCTAAAACCATGAGAAAGCAATTTCAAGCAAATGATGGCCCTACTGGATAATACGGACTAATACTTTAATTCCTGTGAATGATTTAGAATTTTATTAATTTTGTCTGCCATCTCAAAAATGTTGTTTATCTTGAAAATGTGTTACTTGCCCTTTTCGGGTGGATACATCTTGCATCTGGGCACAGATGCGTCCTTCGTCTAGTTATTTTTCTTTTTTGTTTTTGCTTGACTGAGATATAATTGAGTGTTCAGTGAGCATTTATGACTTTATGTTTATATGTCAAAATCGTTATATTGTGGAGTTGAAACTGTGTCCTTGATAGTGCATGAGTGACTGTGCTTTTGATTAATATTAGGTTTTTATTAACAAAACTTATTGACTTCATACAGTAAGCATTAATCATTTGTGGTTAATTGATAAATCACTGCTACATATATATTAATTTTACCATAAAATTTTACATAAGGATTGCTGATGCACTGTGATAAATATCAAGTTCCTTTATTGTTACACTGAAGGATCATTGGATATTGCGTTACACAGCTGCTTGTGAGCCTGAGTACTTCTTGGTTTTGAGTCAGATTTTCATTTCGATACAAGGGAATGGAATTCTGACTTAATCCAATCCTGGATTTACATTTCTTCCTTGTTATTTGATATTTATACTGTGTAGTTGATTGTATGTGTATAGATTATTTATATATAGCTTGTTTCTTTTGTCTAATCTGATACTTTGATTTGAACCAGTTTGACCACTATTTGTTTTGAGCACGGATCATACTGAAAACATATATGAAAATGTGATGTATATTAGTTGGTTAAGACCTGACTTTGATGTCATATATTTAGAGAATGAACTTCAGTTCAATGTGAATTTGGGTGAAGTGACTCTTGCATGGTTATGCGATACATAACAACAATGCAGTGGGGTTTTTTGGCTTTTGTTGATTCTCGATTTGTGGAGATGGTCATACACCAGTGTCATGGTAAAATATTTTCTTGGATCAGCTTCAAGACTCTCAGATGAGTTAATGAAGATATTACACCACTTAAAATCAAGTTTTGGGGGGTAGTTCTGTCTTCCTGGAGTGAATTAAGGTTATGAAATTACACCATCCAATGCATTCAGCTTGAATCCCGCTAAAAGCAAGAATAAGCCCCTTGCTGGGCTTAGTGACATTATTGAGGCAGTTGGTAGTTGCAGTTGAAAGCTACCTTGCAGGTAAAGCGTGTTGCATCACCTCTGCAAGGAGCTACTTTATTTGGATGATATAATTATTTTCAGTCGGACATATGAAGAACAAATACTCCGTTTGGAGGCCATGTTTGAAAAACTGAAGACTGCTGGCCTGAAGTTGAGTCCATCCAAATGTAACCTATTCAGGAAACAGATCAAACACCTGGTACACAATCTCAGAAGATGGCATTGTAGTAGATCCAGATCAAATCTCCCGTGTAAAGGATTGGCCCATTCTGAAGACTGTATGCAATGTTTTGTTTGCTGTACATGTTATAAGAGATTGATTCGTAAAGGATTTCGCCAAGATTGCTTGTCCTTGGCAATAAGTAACACAGGGAGGTATTCACTACCAAACCAAGAAAACCAACGTTTTTTATCCACCACTGGAATGTGCATCAGAACAACAAAAAACATTTGATATGGTTAAAAGGCTTTGTGCAGCACCCCTGCATATCTTAAATCACTCATGTAAATAGTTGACATTATTTTAAAAGTGAATACGTAATGTTCTCATATAAGTCATGTAATGTATTAGTGCACTATATGCACAAATTTTAGCTACACAATTTTGTACAATTTAACGTTGAATTCTTGACAGAGTCACATAATTTAAATATACTTGACACACTAAAATGTGAATTAATTAACATTTACAGTGCATTTTAAGAAGTGTAATTTTTAGTAGAAATTCAGACAAAACAGATTAAACTGTATCTCACAAAATCCACTTTGCTACCAGTGACCCCAGATTGGCTATAAATTTAATTAATTGTTCACTTCAATCTGTACCAATTTATACTTACTTTAAAAGTGGGGTTCCTTCATTACATAATTTAAGGCTTGTTTCAGCTAAGTTTTTTTACTTAAGTTGAAATTCGCATAAAAACTTAAGTTCTACCTTAATTAATGTCATAGTTAATCACAACTTAACCAATCCTTAAATTCATCCAGATACATTTCTTTATTGGGGTTTTATGTCGCTTTTAGAACTGTAAGGTAATGACATAACGACGGATAGTTTTGTGGGAAGAAGAAACCAGTACATACAGCTGGTCAAGGTTCTGTACTGCAAACTGCCGACCATTGGTAAGCAACTACCAACTTGCCCACATAAGGTCATGAGTTTGAACCACAGACCTCAGAGGTGGGAGATGAGTGTGTTACCAGTGCGCTACCACCACCCCACCCACCCCCATAGGTACAGCCACAATGACAGAGTAAAGTAAATATTTATGAACAGGAAATCATTTCTTATATTTATTTTTGTATATTATGTGTTAATACCTCTGCAAAGGAAGTTCTGTTGTTGTTTTTTTTTTTTTGGTTGTGTTTGTTTGTATGTGTTCATGCTGAACACATCTTTATGGAATTACTTTGTGTGGATAAGGCCATGGTCATTCCTCGGTCTAATTAACCTTAGATCTTATTTCCAGTTTTTTATAATAAGCAACTCAGAGTATTTCTACTCCGCTGAGAGAATGCCAGTTTGTTACAGGTTTGCCCTTCCAACTAGTGTCAATATCTATTTGTACACCTGGATGAAGAGGCTGGACACATGTGTAAAGTATCTTCTGTTTGGGTATAATATCCATTACCTGGCTAGGGCCTGAACTCTAGACATTCTGCCCTGAAGGCCCACAACCTAACCACATACCCATAGAGATGTGAAGAAAGGACGAAGTGACTAAATTTTGAGAAAAATTCAGATAATACTTTGGACATAAAAAAATCCTGAATTTCCAATAGTCCCATTTTCAAAGAATATGTTTGGTGCTGGAAAAAGTAATAGCAAAATTATGAACAAATATTTCTGAAATTTTGTATGTACATATGGCCTGGCATCAAAAAAAGAATTAAGCACATTTTGGAAGACATCTAGATCATATTATGAATATTAAACTGGTAAGGATCTGTGCTCTATGAGTGTTTTATAATTACCTTCACCAAGGAGGTATTAACTTTATAACCGTTTGTATGTCCGTTTGTTTGTTAGCAGGATTATACAAATACTGCTGCTTGGATCTTTATGACAAAATAAGAAGATGGGTCCAACTTACATCCGTTTTTGATAATGATTTGGATCACTACCTGGATAAAAAAATATCCAGGATCCGGATTTTTCCATTTACTTATGATTGAACCTTTTTTAAAACTCCTACATGTAATCCTACAAGCAGAGGTGTGCACTCCGTGAGTGCTCTTGTTGATGTATTTTTATTGGTGTGAAATAACACTGGTGTTTCAATCCTTTAATTCTTAAAACAACTTTGTTGTATACATTATGTTCTCATGCAAAGTCCTGGCATGCACTATTGTACTATATGACTACATTATAGTTTTGCATTTAATAAAAGCTGGCGCAACTTATCACGAAAGCCTTATATGTGCTTGTTTTTGTATAGTACTGCGATTTTCTAGTGATTAAAATGTGCATTGACATAATGACAATTTGTGCCATAAAAATGCTTCTCTATGTTGTATTATATGATATAAATGAATTTTTAATTTCGTAAATGACACCTAAAATTAGGATACTTAGTAGTCACTTTCCACGGAAGGTGAGTAGATCAATCCTAATATTTATATAGCATCTTGATTTATTAACTTACTAACATAAGTAATCAATAAGGTTATGAAGTTAGTTATTTTGATTTATTGCGATAGTAAATTGACAAATAAAACAAAGAAAGAATGGTGGGGTGAATAATACTCTTCAAACAAATTCTGATTACTGACCTAATAACGCAATAAATGTTATATCTATCTCAATTTATGAAGATAGTAGGTCGATTAATAATGTAAATAAATCTAGATAACTTTTTTCGATTTTCAAGTTATAACTGGACATATGGACAAAATTTATGGTGGCCCTTCTACTCTTTTGTATCTTGAACCTAAATCTGAGATCTCGCTAATCATAAGATTGGTGATAGCCCAACTTAGGATCCTGAGTTTGGTTAATAATCTTAAGATTGGCCAGCCCATCTTAAGATGGAATAGTTATACCAACGCCTTTGAATTATATTTTGCAGTCTTTGAAGAAAAAAATACATGGGCAAGTTTATAGTAAATCTTTGATTATATTTTCCTTGTATATGCAATGTATTTACAGCACATGAGTGAATTCAACACAAAAATGAAATATGTAATTAAGTCCCCATTTACAATCTTTTACAAACCATGACGAATTAGATATTTAATATAAAATGTTCCAGGCTGTTTCACAACTCTGGCCATTTTGAATCGGCCTTTGGCCTGTTTGAGAAGGCCAAGTAACTTATCTGGCCATTTCAGAACCTCGCTTGCTTTTGAAATGTCAAGCCATCTCAAAACCTGGTCAGAGTATAGTTGATTCATTTGGCAATGGGAAATCAAACGGTGGTATTGTACATAAAAGTTATTATAAATATTTCATGTTTGACAAATACCCAATTAAGTTGTGTGTGTGTGTTGGGTGGGGGGGGGGTGTCTGTGTGTGTGTATACTTGATTGATTTGTTTTATTATTGCATCACAATAGTAACACATAAGTAAAATAACTGTTTGATCCGTGATTTGCTACTCCTCTGTTAGAGTATTTGGGTAATTGGATTACATTGTTATTCATCTATTATTTTAAGACTCTGGATCAGTCCTAGTTTTACCTTTTAAATTTGATAACTTTTAATGTGTTTGTTGTTTACCTCAACTCAACAGAGGTTACAAAACGGCAAATTACATAAAATGTATTTTAATATTGTGAAGATGGTTCCTGTAAAGGTAAAAACACACAAACAGGTTTTGAGTCTTTTTGACATAAAATGTCTTTGTTTGAAAAAAAAGATTTTAAAAATGGGTAAATAAAATACAGCAGCTTAATTCCATAAAGTACACAATGTTAAAGAACATTACAAGGGTATTTTAGTAAAAATAGTCTTTTTAAGAGTTTAAGGATAAAGCCATTAATCTAATGAGTATATTTAGCTTTCTCCCATTAAGCTTAAAATCTTGTGTGTAAATTAGCTTCCCCTGGTTGTCCAAATATAACTTAATCCCTTTGATGTTTCAAACAGGCATACTAGTTTGGTTAGGTTTTTATAATCACCAGGCTATTAAATAAATGAAATGGGTTGATGGCTTTTTAGTAGACCTTGTGTAATACATGTTGCTTGTGTCTTAATTATTTAAGGGGTGTTGGAAAATGCTGCCTCAGTACACAAAAGTGTGATAAGGAGAAAAGCCCCTGGTAAAATGAAAACGTAAGACAAAAGCCCAATGTCACTTTTCAGAAAGGTGATTTTATAAGTCAAAGAGGCATCATTAAATTATAAGCTACCAGACTAGCTAATATAATAGTAAAAATAAAACATGTTCTGTAAAAACAGAAGAATTTAAAAGGGGGCCATATTAATGTACACCTGCTTGTTAAGTCTGAATGAATTAGGTCTGGAGTTTGCTCCTGAAAATCCCTGTTTGAGATCTAACTAAAAACTTGATGCCATATGTTCACTGTTGATAAGTATTTGTCAAAGTTCACCAAAAATATCTTAATACTTTTATCCATGGCGGTTTTTATCTACTGAGCTTTTCTCCTATTGGGGTGTTTATGTCTGATGGCCACAAGCTGTGTTTTTAAGTTTTCGGAGTGGGTTAGAAGTGAATACCCATTATATTAGACAAAAGATTCATTATGTAATAAACTAAATATAAACAAGCTTAAATAACTTAGAGAGAAAAGTGGTATTTACTTTCATTTAGCAGCTTATATTTAAACCCCTTGTTCTTTTATTGTCTTTGTCAAAAGGATTAGGTACTTGATACAAGTTTGTGATTAGATTACATTTGCACAGTTATTAGCACTTCATTGTAAAATGCTGGACCGACGTTTAAAGATAAAATATAGTCCACACAATCAATTTCTCAGTCTAGATCCCATTTAGCTAATTTTCTAGCCAAGTTACATTATATTAAAATATCTTTATTGAATAAGAAAGTTAGAAATTACTTGTGTTAGTTATTCTGTATGTAATTGAATATAATAATAATTGATTGATTGATTGATTGATTGATTGGTTGATTGGTTGATTGATTGATTGATTGATTGATTGATTGATTGATTGATTGATTGATTGATTGATTGATTGATTGATTGATTGATTGATATCAACGCATTGCACATCTGTAGCTCTTATTTTTATTATAGTGACATTATCTAATTCATAGTTACAATAAATCCGGGCACTAAAGACAAAATACCCAGGACTCGTTGGGTTTTAACTTCCCCTTAAGTTCAATAAAATTTTAAGGGTTGTAAGTATCAAGAATGGTAATTGAGTAGGTGAGACAAAACAGTACACATCAGTTGATCACAAGTTTACACTGAAAGTCATGGGGCACTTGCATAAAAATAGCAATGTTGCCACTTTAGACTGGTCTGGGAGTTGAACCCAGAACCTGTGAGATGAGGTAGGAGAATGTGTTATGCACCCCAGTGGCGCAAATGTTACACACTCGCTTCCCACCACTGAGATCAGAGTTTGAATGATGGCCCAACCTCATGTGGGATTGCTGGTAGTTGCTTGCCGTTGGCTGACAGTTTACAGTACAGAACCTTGACCAACTGTATGTACTGGTTTCCTCTGCCCTTCCAACTACCCGTCATAATGTTATCGATAAGGTACCAGGCGTGACGTAAAGTACTAAATAAAAAATACCCCCTCTACCATTTTGTGTCTTACTTAACCAGAATGCTATTGTATGTTAAAGTAACAATTTTTTAGTGTCACAGATTTCCATTAAGTTGCCTGTTTAAAATTTGTTTGCATTCTTTGAAAACTTGAACGAAAGTGTATTGAATATTTAAAAGATTTTGTAACTTGTATTTTATCTTTAACCACAGAAATTATTTGATAGGTTTTACTCAGTACATAGGTTAATATTCAAAGAAAAAATAAAACTAGTGACTAATTAATGAAAGAGTGAGACGAATTTAATCTCAAATTTGAGTTTCTGAATATTGTTCATGCTTAGAAAAAAAACCAACAAACTCATTTTGGAAAATTTCTAGAAAAAAATAGTTGAACCATCCATGAATTATTCATTTGATTGGATAGGTTGGGCATAGACTTTACCCAACAAGTGGTTTGTCCATTCTTGGACATCAATGCCTCAGTCGATGTCTATATCACATTGACGCTTTATAAATACTTTACATTATTATTTAATTATAATTTGATTCAATATGTTATGTATAAACTCATTTATTGTCAGTAGGTCTTGAAATACATATTTTTAGGATAAAATACTATTCTAAGATATCAAATAATCTGGTGTCTTTCATAGCATGAATTACTTATAACAGATGAAATTTAACCCCAAAATATAGAACAATACATTCATATATATATTATTTTTATGCAAAAGTACTTGCAACAGATACCAAAAATGATCAAATTAGAATAAATACATGTAGTTTTATTTACTTTTATGTGTAAACTCCTTTATTGTCAGTAGGTCTCGAAATACATACAAACATTATATAATCTCTCTGTCTCTACATTTATACTTATATGTACTTATAATTTACACTTTTTAATATTGTGAAAATCAACAGATATTTATTTAGCAAAGCATACCTTTATTTTTAAGAAAAAATAGTATTCTAGGATATCTAATAATCTGGTGTCTTTCATAGCATTAATTACTTTATAGCAGATGTAATTTAACCCCAAAATATAGAACAATACATTCATACATATTATTTTTATGGAAGGTAGTTGTAACAGAAACCACAAACGACTAAATTAGAATAAATATTACTTTTCACAATCCTTCCAGAAATATTTACAACACTCAGTCTAGCAAGCCGATTGGCTTAAAGCTCAATAACTGACAGGCACTCTTTGAGCCAATAAGAAACAAGTAATCCAGTCCTTAAATAGAAATGTGTCAGGATATTGTCAAACTAAAGTGATTTATGACACTGATCGTTAAAGTGGTACAGTGAGACACTGATTAAGCATATGGAATTAGATATGTTACACATGAAGAAATAATAATTTTGCAATTAATAAAATAAAATATAAAAGCGAAAAAGAACAATAAAACGTTTTATGTGTTGATCATTTTTTTTTTGTAAATCTATAGGGTGATAGCTTCTTTAAAGGTCTAAAAAGTGCATTTTATGTAAGGATTATACAAATGAAGCACGAACCTTTCAGTTGGATTTAAAAGAGAATCCTGAGCTATTGTTTAAAAAAAATATTTGAAAAAAAAAGAAGAAATATAAATTTTTGTTTTTGGCATAAAATTCAACACAAAACAAAAATTTCAAAACAGTTTTAATTTATTTTAAACAATTCTTCCCAACATAAACATATATATGTATATTTATTGAGCATTTAAACACTGACATATCTTTGCGAGAAAATGAAAAGGGAAGCTTAAAACTGACAATTATTTGTCGTCACCAGAATATACAGCTTATATTGCTGCAAAGAAAAAGTGGACAAACATTTTGGATATCAGTCTATACAGCCAGTGACGTCATATATATAAGATGCAGAATTTGCCTTATCTATACAGTTCTGCCGCAGCAGAGGCACATCTGAAGCTTGGGTTTGTACCAACTGCCCTTCATCCCAGTGGCCATACCCACCCATCTCTACTTGGTGGAATGGACAGCCTCTTTGTACCAAGAACCCCATTGGCATTACATCCTCAGAGGCAGTTACTCCCATACCCAATGTTGCCTGCTTTTGCATCTGAGCTTATGGGTAAGTAATTTTTCTGAATATTTTTTCTTGATCTCTGATATGTTTTATGATGTAAGGGAGGTTATGTTTTTGGGTGTATTCGTTTGTCTATCTGTTTAAGTACTGGTCCAAAAGCAAATGACCATATCTTTGTGAATGTTTTTGTGTTGGTGGACCCTGACTGAAGTAAGAAGTGGTTTAATTTTGGGAAAAATCAGGATCGTACACTAGATACTAAAACTTCCAAAATTTCAACAGTTCAGTTTTCAGTATTTGGGTTAAATACCATATAGTTTTACTCGCCTACCCAGCGGAGATTTGTGCTTTAAGAGTGCTTTCCAGATCAATCCTGAGTATGTTGAATGCCAAAGCTTAAGAAGAAAATGTTTCAGTGGAAAGCCGAAAGTTAAAGGTGTAAAGCTTATTCAGATATATATCATGGTAGAAAGTCCAATCTGGTAAAATTTCAAATTCTACTGGTAGAAAGTCCAATTGGAGTTTCTACCAGTAGAAAGTCCAGTTGGAGTTTCTATCAAGATAATTTGATAGAAAGTCCAAATATATGTTCTACCGGTAGAAACTCCAATCTAGGAGATTTGGGTATTGCCCTGGGGTCCGAAATCTAATAAACTTTGTTGATATTCCAGTCTCAGAGATTTAGGTATTGCTCTGTGTGCCAGAATGTTATCTTTGTAGAAACTCAGTAAAACTTGAAAGAAAATCCAACTGAAACACAAAAAGTGGGCCTTCTATAAATGTAATACTGTCATTTAAGTATGCAAGATGCAACTTTCATAAATGAAGAAAATGCATATGAAAGAAAATCTTTTACTGTAATACAGATTTAACATACTTGAACGTGACAGAAACTGAAATTTTCAGTCAATTCGAAGAATTTCATAATCAACATCAAATCCCACCATTATTTTTTCAAGTGAAATCTGTAATATGGACATTAGTAACTGATGTAAGATTTAAATTTCCTATAACAAGTGTTATACAAAGTACAGTTTTAGGTAAATAAATTTTGACAGCAGTCACTTTATGCATGGCATTTAGTTGAGCAACTAACACCTATGCTTCTACAGCAGCATTTGTTTATCACAACTGCCCATTTGGCCCCAACATCTAAAGCTTGTAGTACTATTACCTTATCCAGAGTTTTAGCATCTAGATTGAAATATCTACCAACTTTATTAGATTTCGGACCTGAGGGCAATACCCAAATCTCCGAAAATATTATTTTTATGTCTAAAATTGCAAAATAGTGGCTAAGAAATTGTGGCCTCATTCAATTCTTCCTTTATGGATTGCTTGTGGGGCAATTTTTGACAAAGTCCTCTAAAATCCCCATATTATTGCTCACTGCAATCTTTGTTTGGACATGTTTGAAGGTGAAGGTTTGATAAGCATTCTGAAAATATGGGTTTAAAAAACGTTTTTGATGGAACGTTTTTAAAACATTTGATCAACAATGTTATTTAAACATTTTATGTGTACTGTTTGTCAAACACATAACCTTCATTTCTTCAGCTATTTTATAAATGTTTAAAAAATGTTTCCAGTCAAACCTAGCTTCTTGAGTTATTTTATAAAAGTTTTCAGTAATAAGGGAAACGTTTAGAAAACCATAAGATAGGGATTAAATAGGTTTTAAAAACGTTTTGTAAACGTTTAAACCATTTTAAAACGTTTCTAATGTTTACTGGGTACTATACCATTAGTAAAGCCAAGGGTCTGTCCAAACATGGCCCTGGCTGTTCATTGGGATGTAAAACTGTGAATTCCTTATATTGACCCACTATGTACTGCTTCTGTATTTTTAGCATACCACCCTGCAGCTGCATCCTTACCAGGTTTATTTCCTGCTGACCTCTTGCGAGCCAGTCAAAAGCGGAAACGTCGTCACCGTACCATATTCACAGAAGAACAGCTGGACGAGCTGGAGAAGACTTTCCAGAAGACACATTACCCAGATGTGATACTCCGCGAAGAACTGGCACTAAAAGTGGATCTCAAAGAAGAAAGAGTAGAAGTGAGTAGTGTCTTAAATGTAATATGTATATTGGATGTTGCTTGTGGATGTGGCATGGGGAAAACTGGGTTTATTTTGGAGGCAAATAAATTAACAGTTATGGTATATTTTATTTACGTAACAATAACTACCTTATGTGAGTTCAGATTTTCATCCTTGTGTTCAGATAAATGAGATGAAAATTTTGACACAAAGAAACTTTAAAGGTTAACTGGAGTCATTACATTTACATAACTTATCCTTGTATCCATGCTTGTATTATCTAAAAAGTGCTAATTTGGGGTGATAATTAGCCTCTTAAAATTCGCCATAAAAGGTCAATTGCTTTGATTTCTTGGCAGTTCAAGTTTATTTATAACTTGCACTTGTGTCAGTGTATATTTAACTAGAAACCACTCGCACAGCGCAGACCTTAACCAGGGCCTGTTTCCAAAACTTTATGATTTCTTTTTGGAGCCAAAATGTGATTCATATCTTTTCCAAGTTATGGCATTTCCCAAAAGAGACAAACAGAAAAATGAATGCATCAAATAACATAACCTCCCGGTAGAGGTAATTATTAGAGATCCCCTGTATTGTATTCACTTCACAAAACAACCAAAAATTAAGCTTTTGTGATCAAGGTGTGCCAAGTTGACCATAAGCGGTATATTTTTGACTGCCTGTCCAGCTGTAATTTATAGTAAACCCTCATTTATTCTATATACTTCAGGTTTGGTTTAAAAATCGTCGTGCAAAATGGAGAAAACAAAGGCGTGAAGAGGACGCACATAAAGGGCACCAAGGTACTTCCGCTTCCTCTACTGTGACGTCATCAACCACGGACGGAAATGAAAGTGATGTTTCCCTGGATGTATCCGATGATATATCTGTTACAGATGACACGCCCAACCCATATTTGATTGACAGCCAGTCTCAAAGTACATGTGTACCGGACATTTCCTCACATAAGGGCAAAACAATTTCTTGTACCACTACAACAGCCACAAACAGTCAAAACACAGACAGTGAGTCACGTGACAATAAAGTGACGTCGTGAAGATAGCACGGGTAGAAAGACACATTTTTGAGAAAACCCGGCCCCGTATTCACGAAAGGTCTTAGCCAGGGCTTAGGCTTAAAGTTGAGACTTCGGTCTCAAGTTTCTGCCCAAACACTGCTAAGACTTTTGTCTTAGGCTTAGTGATATTCCATTTAATATTCCACTTTGTGAAATCCATTTAAGTCCCAGACCTAGCTGAGACCAAAGTCTTAGATTTAAGTCCATGACTTAGCCAAAAACTTAGATTTAAGACAAACTTTGGCTGACACAAGTCTTAACTCTGAGCCCACAGATAAGCCTAGGACCTGGCTAAGTCTGAGACCCTTCGTGAATACCAGTTCTGCATATTGTATATATATTATGTAACATATGTACTGAGTTAATGTGTTTGTTAATACAAATTGCATTTTTATTTGCTGCCAATGCCCAATTTAATCCCACATGTGATGATATTTGTGTACATACTTTTATATATATTACTATTGTTGACATTATTGAAGTAAATAAATTATATTGCATGTTTTAAGCAATTACTTTTTGTGTGTAATCCCATGCTTGTGTTTGTTATCTCTCGCCTGTGGCCGAAGGCCGTGATCGGGAGATTATAAAACGCCTTCCGTATGTGCGTGCGTCCGTCCATGCCTCCGTCCGATCGTCACGTTTTTGCATAAACCTTAATATCATTCATTTATAAAGATATCCACCAAATTTGCAGGGAATGTTTATGGCTATGAAAACCTGTCTCTGCAAAATTTTAGCCTCATTTTGAAAAACAAAATGGCCGCCATAGCTAATTGTTTGAAAATTATTAAGGTGCTCTAAATCTTGAAATATTCCAGCTAGCTTCATCAAATTTGCACAAAAGCTATATGGCTAGAAAAGCTAGCCTGATAGTAATTTTGGCCTAGTTCAAAAAACAAAATGGCCGTCATATCACATGTTCAAACAGGGTTATCCTATTAAAAAGGCCTTATATCTCCCCAAATATTGCTCCTAGAGGTTTGGAATGTGAAAACAACTTGTAGGAAGTCATGGCCTGGGAATCTTTTCCAGGTGTTGAATTTGACCTTTGACCCCTGCTTCAAGGTTAAATGAGGTCATCACACTAAAACATCCTTATTTCTCCCTTATTATTGGTGCTATGGCTTCAAAATATAAAGACAGACCATCAAAAGTCCTGGCCTTCAAATGTTCAAATCATTAAGATTTCGAGCGCTCTAAAACTTTAAATATTGTAGCTAGGTTCATCAAATATGCGCAACATATATGTGGCTAGGAAAGTTGGCCTGATAGTAATTTAGCCTAGTTTCAAAAACAAAATGGCCGTCATATCACATGTTAAATGGGATTATCCTATTAAAAAGGCTTTATATCCCTTATCATTGCTACTAGGGGTTCCAAATGTGAAAACGACTTAGACAAAGTCAAGGCCTGAGACTATTTTCCAATTGCTGACTTTTACCTTTGACCCCTTCTTCAATGTCAAGTGGGGTTATCTTACTACAAAGGCCTTATGTCTCCTTTAGTTCTCCATTATTACTGATTCTAAGGCGGGAGATAACCACTGCGGCAGTGGCCTTGTTGTCTTAAAAGATTGGCACAGGCACATACAAAATTTTTGAAAAAAGTAAAACTGCTTTAACAATTCTGAGTGGGCGGAACTTTTTTAGAATCAATTGGTATACTTGAAGACAATATCCCTTTTTGAGCTCATTTGTGTGACAACTGGATTTTATTTTAATTACTATACTCTTTGACACATACCTAAGCTATAATGTATGTTGCCCACAAAAGTAATTTTTGAAGCAACTTACTCTGTAGGTGGCCTTTTGAATGGTGAACACATAATTTCTATATTAAGTCAGCGCCCAGAAGTGGTAATATTGGCTAGATGGTTTTCTTCATCATTTTGGGCTAGTTTGCGGCTTTTGTCAATTTACAAAGCTAAATAGCATACTTTGAAGGCTGCTGACTTTAGGCATATTTAGTCCTAAAGGTTAGGATAATATGTTCCAAGTTCAGTACTTGTATAATGTGTGCTTGCTACTAAACTGCCAGTCTTCTGAGTCATCAATACTTTAATACCTTGAGAAGCCTCCTTGACAAACATGCCCCAATGAAGAAGAAAAACATTCCAAGACATGCCGAGACTGGTTTCATGAACTGTGACATCCTCAAGGCAAAACGACTCAAGAGGAAATATAAAAGGGCATGGCGCCGTGAAAACTCAGCCAGTAATTGTAGTCGATACCGGGCTGCGATCAATCAATATAACTTCCTGCTTGAGAAGTCAAAATGTAACCATTATTCTAACATGGTGGCTGAAAATCAAGGAAATCCTAAGGCTTTGTGGAACTGTTTCAAAAAAATTTTACACAGGTCCTCTGTTGCTGTTCTACCAGACTGTACAAATAAAACCGACCTTGCGAACACCTTTTGTAAGTTTTTCTCTGATAAAATCCTTAAAATAAGATCCACACTGCAGTCATCAACACCATCTTCAGTCACTAGACCCAACTCCACTAAAAATACACTGTCCTCTTTCACACCTGTGTCTGAGGAAAGCCTACTCAAAATTCTAAAGTCCTCACCATCCAAATCTTGTGGCCTGGACCCAATCCCAACGTCACTGGTCAAGGAGTGTGCTGATATTCTCATCACTCCCATCACTAAAATTGTAAATTATTCAATCAAAGAAGGTAGTTTTCCCAACTGTTTTAAGATGGCACATGTCACCCCCCTCCATAAGAAGCCCAGCCTTGATAGAAATAGTCTCAAAAACTATAGGCCAGTGTCAACCTTAGTTTTATATCAAAGCTTATCGAGAAAGTTGTGGCAAACCAGCTAAACGAATTCATTTCACACGAGGGTCTCTTAAATGTCAACCAGTCTGCTTATAAGAGTTCCCACTCCACTGAAACCGCATTGTTGAAGATTCAAAACAATATAGCTTTCTCAGTGGACTCAGGAAAGGCAGTGGCCCTGACATTATTAGACCTGTCAGCGGCGTTTGACACTATTGACCATTCCCTTTTATATGATTGCTTGCATGACTGGTTTGGTCTAGATGGCACTGTCTTGTTGTGGATCAATCGTACCTTTCAAACCGAAAACAAAAAATTAAAATAGGTGATAGTTTCTCTGAGGAGGTAATTCTCCCTTTCGGAGTCCCCCAAGGCTCCGTATTGGGTCCTCTCCTTTTTACCCTTTACACTAGTCCCCTCAGTCAAGTTATTTCTAAATTCAATGTTACTCATCACCTATATGCTGATGACACCCAGATCTACTTAGCAGTTGACTCCAGGAACTTTGATTCTAGCTTGGAAGAGCTGACCGAGTGTCTCAAGTCAGTACAGGAGTGGATGGTTGGTGTTAAGCTAAAACTAAACCCAGAAAAAAACGAATTTATCATCATAGGTCAAAAAGCCACCAGAGAGTCGCTTGCACCAAATTTTCCTGTTCCACTCCTCCAAAACAATATCTCTCCGTCGGTGGAAGTAAAGAATCTGGGTGTTATCTTTGACTCAGACAACTCCTTTGACAATCATGTTGCCAAGGTTTGCCGAGCATGTTACTATCATCTTCGCGATTTGCGACGAATTCGCAAATTCCTAAGTAATGAAACTGCAATACTTCTGGCAAATGCTATGGTCAGTAGTCGTCTGGACTACTGTAACTCTTTACTTTATGGGGTAAGCAAGTCCAACATAGCTAAGCTACAGAGAGTCCAGAATGCTCTTTGCCGCATCATCTTCAGACTTGACAAAATGATCATGTTACACCCTTTTTGAAAAAACTCCACTGGCTTCCAATTCAACATCGTATCATTTTTAAGTATAATCTCCTGGTATTCAAGGCTATCAATCTTTCACAGCCCCCATATCTCTCAGCTTTAATAAGATCGAGCAGTCTTACTCGCGGCAACAGGCTATCTGTCTCCTCAACCCACCCTAAGAAGCACATAGGCAGGCGAGGCTTTGCAGTAGCTGCACCAGCTGAATGGAACAAGCTGCCACAAACTGTCAGATCTGAGTAAACAATAGATCGTTTCAGAAGCCAGCTAAAGACACACTTGTTTAGGCTGGCATACCCCCCGTCTTAGTTATACCCTGGCGGGCGCTTTTTAGATGTCAACCCATGCCTGTCTCTGGACTCTCCCTTCTTGGACATAAGCGCATTAGAGGATTGGTATCAATTTTGCGCTATATAAATCCTACTATTACTATTACTAGGCACATATCTGTAAAAAATGGAAGCTCATTTTCACTAAACAAACCCAATTAACAACTTTATGTCCCAGTTTTGCCAAATTATCAATCCAATTCTAAACATAATTCAATGATTATTGTTCGTGAACTGCAGAATCTAAGGCGCAACATATTCATAAGTCAGAGTCCTAAATCAGATATAAATGACATAAAGAGGGCATCAACCCAGGAGGAGGCTTAACTTTTGTAAACAAAGTCTTAAATATGGCTGCCATATATTTTCTCACTTGAAAATTTGAAATGTGTCAAAATAAAGAATAAATATATAGAACACCTCCATAAATTAGTTTTATGACATATTTGTGTAGTTACAAGGCGTTCCATTGAAAAACAGCATTGTTTCAAAAATAAGATGAGTTAAACAAAGGATATATGTTTCCGCTAAAATATTTTGACCAGACCTAAAGGGTCACCCTTTGTGGATTGATATTTCTAGGATGTGTTCTTCAATCTGGCACTTCACAAATATTTCACTGATTGTTATATTGGAATTTCCTACTACCAGTCCAGTCTCTCCAGTCCTCTGAACACTGCACTCAAGTTACTTTTATAAACTACCTTCATGAGCTGTTGCACATGAGTGCACTCCCCAAGCCCCCCACCCCACCCCCAACAAAGTAAAACAAGGGAATGGGATTATTATTATTATTACACTCTGTACATAAATGAGACTACTAATAATATTTTGTTACTGACTGTATTATAGCATATATTACACATATGTATTGATATTATCAAACAGCAATATTAGCATACATTACATAAGTTATCTTAGGACCAGCAAGGTTTAACCCGTCTCTGAGCCAAGTTCAAGGTCAAAAGGCCAAAGGTCAGCACAAGATCAAGCCCTTGGAGGCCAAGATAACAAACCCAAGTCCTGGAGGAAGGAGGTCAAGGTCATGTAAGCATAGGGGGTTAGTCACATAGATCCTGACCCCAATCAAGGTCAAATTTGACAATTTAAGGTCACATATGACAGACAGTTAACCCCTCGCTCACCAGGTCCACCCATAAAAGGTGCAGGTCCCAAATGAAACCCTTCCCAGTCTGACCCCTTACAACCCAGTGGGGAGATACTAAATGCTTTGTTTACACAGGTTTATAATTACAATAAACATGGGAAAGACTATGTACAAAGGTCCCAGGTGCCAAGTAGGAGTAGTCAAACAGCAATATGGGCCTGAAAAGTAGAAGAAACTGTAGAGGAAAGGGCAGGGGAAATGTTGAGGTACCATCATACACAGGAGGAAGACCATGTTCCCTGTGCCCGGATATCCTGTATGGGTACTCCATGTCTGAAAGCTCAAGTGGCCCCTCCTCGTCTAAAATCGTGAAAAGTAATGTTGTGTGGCAATTTTAACAGTTGTGACACCTTTTTGAGATGTTTCCTAGCATAAGAATCTGTGAGGGGGGCCAAAGCAAAATGTTGCAAAATTTCAAACAATGGTTGGTCATTATCTACAGAATTAAAATTACACACATCTTTAAGGGTTGCAATAGGACATAAAGGGGAGGTAGACAGATTTGGAAGTGAAACAGAAGCAACCTTACAGTGATCCTGCAATGTCTTGGACCACTTTACAATTCACCACAGCAGTATGCTGTGAGAAGATGATATCTCCCTTGCATAAATGTCTGGTTCTATCAAAAGTCGCCACTGAATGGGGCAGTATACTAGATAACCTTAGAAAGAAAAATATGCAAGCAAGTGCAAAGCCTTAAAGACTTTGAGAAAAGGTAGAGACGGGCACACTGCAGAAATAGAATGTAATGTATTTTCATCAATCATAAACTACCATGAAAGCTGTTAATCTTTACAGACTTAAGAAATAGTGGTAATCTGTTTTCTCGAAATGTGTCAATATTATATATAATGCAACATGACCTGATTGCTGTGAGATGATTCGTAGTATTTGCAGCAGTCATGCCAACCTAGATCAAATACTCCATAAAGCCCAGAATGTCCAACATGTCCACCTGAGGAAGGGACAGCCCCACAGCCACCAGGAAAGAGAGGAAGAGCGCAAACATACGCCTATATGCAGCCAGTGTAGATGGTTGGAAGCCATTCCATAGTCTTTCATAGGACGCCAGAGCAGCTGTCACTGCCTCAGGATCTGAAACACAATAACAATCTCAGCTAAATATCATAATTTGTGTGTTAACCCATATAGGAGAATCGACTAATTTGTTTAGTTTTTGGATATCCTCGGGGGTATTTTCCCACCTAGACAAGAGGTCAGCCACATTATTATGGGCACCTTGGATATGTGAAACTACTAGTGCTATATTATAAGTTGCTGTGAGAAGCCAGACATTTCTGAGACATGTGGCCAAGATTTGATCCCGGACCCTACCTGATGATAACACATCTTCTACTGCCCGGTTGTCACAAAATAACTTGACACACTTGTTGGCCCAATGATGACCCCATATTTTGAGGGCTACCACCACGTTTAACATTTCCAAATGAGCAATGTTGTAGCCCATATAGCCTTTGGATGTAGATACAGTATACACATAGATTTTAAATTGACCCCCCAAGACCTGTTAGAGATGCATCTAGGTGAATATCTTCGAACAGAGGAGTGACATGATACATAGTAACCCCATTTTATATCTTTAAGAAGGTATTAAACCATTGAAAGTCCATGAAGAATTCTGATGTAAGAATAATGTCATTGTTATCAGTGTTATCTCTTAATAGATGAAGCATTCTATTTAAGAAAAAAACATGATGACCTAACACACTTGCTGATAATAAAGTAAAGAACCCAGAAGGGATTAAAGGTAATTTTTTTATACGACTCTCTTATCCGATCAGTCAGCACACATATTTCTGATATCCAACATTTTTTTCTGGGGGAATAGGCATGGTACGAGATTTGGTATAAAAAAATGCCCAAACAGACAACATGAGTGCTGGGAGGACATACTTTTTTATCACTAATGGCTAGGCCAAGATCTTGCAAAAGTGAGATAAGGAATTAATAAGGTTTGTGTATTTCAGCTGTTACGGTCACAGGCAAGCACGGTAGCAATTACCAGTTGTCTTTAAGTTGTAACAGAAAAAAAAGCAAAAAGCTTAACTTAACAAATTTATTTAGCGATTAACAATAATGATTACAGTCAACTGGTATGCCCTTAACTAAGCACACTAATACAATAACAAGATCTAGCTGACCTGACCACTGAGATTAAGAATAAGTTTATCCGCCGTATCCCGCAATCTGTTCTGTAATCCGTCCTGTGGTATATTCTGTGATCTGTCCAATGTCCTGTGGTCTGTCCCGTGATCTGTCCAGCGTTCACTCGCACACAGATATCTATATCCTGTGACCTGTCCCACACTCAACAACACAAAAGGTGCTTGTCCTGCTATCCTTTATATATCCAGTCACACAGAAGGTCTGTCTGGAGATTTTTAGAGAGTTAACACAATTGTATTGTCTGCTCCAAGATATGGACAATGTCCAAAATGCAGTAAATCCACTCTCTGTTATATAACTGTACAATATCCAAAAATATCCAAAGTGCAATAAATCTGTCCAGACAATGTATCTAGTTCACTCCAGTAAAAGTTCACAGCAACACAAGTTATATTATATTCCAAAACACAATAGCTCTCCTTATAGCCAGCGAATACAAAGTTCACTTGTGGTCAGATGTACATTCCTTATATACATTCACAGATTTCTCTGGAATTGTACAGAACCAACTCAAAAAAAGCTTGAGCCATCTAGGCCAAAGGAGGAAGTTCTAGAAACTACTGGTAATTGGGTTTCCCCAAATCTAACATAACCACTGAGGGGGGATTTCCCCCAGTCTGTGAACAGATCAATAAACACTAAAACACAAAAGTCAATAACTCCCTTACTTTAAATGTCAACACACAAAAAGAACCAACAACACAATTATCTTTCATGACAATGTATAAACATAAAGCTTAAATTAAACAATGCACCAACACAGTGCCTAATATATGTAATATACAATGTACTAATATAGTGTCCAATATATGTAACACAGCCAGAAGTCCACAATAGATTAAATCATCTATATAGTTGTGGAGACCTGAAAAACCATTTTTTGCCATGATAAACCTGATTGAGTTGCTTAGTTTCTGAAAACAATTTGATCCCAAGCGATATCTGAACGGCAAAGAAAGATCCATATAATACTGATCCAGATGTTGAAGGCCCAAAAGATCCAGATCCCCTGGATCTATGCGACTGTGCCTAAATGCACAGCTGATATCTATCTTAAATATAGAATAAGCAGGACCTAAATTGTTCAAAGTTTGGATAATAGAATCTACAAATAGTTATTTTAGTTGAAAATCAGTGCCTAAGTATGAATGTTTTCCCACCCCATCATTCACAGAGTGTCCTTTGGGCCAACTTAGATCAAGGATTGTTCTTCTGACATCCGAATCTGCCTTAGGTCTGGTCATAAAAGGAGAAACATGAAGTAGATTTGGTGGATAATCAAATGGGCCCATGATTGCACCATGCTTAAGTTCTTCCTGAATATACTGATCCACATGTGAAGCATATTCCACAATGGAGGTATGATTGCGATGAGTGCTAAACAAACTGACATTTCTATCAAAGTCCAATGGAAATCCAAATTGGATGAGGTCCTGTAACTGTTGGTCAAAATAATCACATAAGTACTTTTTCCAATTGGAAACATTAAGATTTTATTTGTACAGGTATCCTCATATCAAGAAAATTTGGAATTCCACTATCTGTAATGAGCTTGTAGTATATCCAGTATAGTTTTCCATTGTATATCTGGGCCCTCATAAGTGACAAAATTGTCCAGGGGAATACGTCCAAATTGTTCACCAATTTGTTGTTAACATTTCTCTTGGACTGTCTGGAATTTATTGTCCTGAGTACCAGCTAGAGTACATTCCAGATTCGAACCTATGACTACCTTGTTATCCGAATCAACAGTGTTAACCACTGAGGTGTCACCTGCGAATACTGTGAATTTGACACGACCACATAAATTCTTTTCATGAACATCCGGAATTGTAGCAATGGAGTGTGGAATATATTGTGTGCTAGTACCAAGTACTTTATGGAACTGACAGTTGTCCAGTTCTGACAAGTGTTCATTCGTATCCGCCAACAATTGGAACCTGTTTTTTGTGAGAACCGGATTGTTTTCAAACACATTTCTGGAAGAAACATGCTTTGTAACCCCAACACTCACTTGCTTACATTTTGGTCCGATATAAGACTCCTTTGGTTCAACCGGATACTAAAGTAGAATGACTATGTTAATGTGGATTTTCCAGACATATCTCGACATTTTGCACGTTTCAACCCAACATTGGCAGTATATTTGACAGATTCCTGTTGAATACTGTCTGAATACTGCAAGGCAGTATCTGAATGAACTTTATGCTGAAATATATAGTTACGGTCAGACTTACCCGCAACAACTTGTGCATATGATCTGTGATCCTTTTAACAGCCATTGCATTACCCAAGTGGAAATTTTTTAAACACTGTCCTTGAGACAAACCCAGTAATTTTTCAACAGTTTGTACATCATGAGTACTGTTAACCACTAGCCTAGGTTTGTTGACATGCCCTTCGCTGGGCATGCTCCAATTTACTCGTTTTTTGATGCATTCTTTTTACATTCCATTTGTGTATAAGGGAAGGCCTTGCCTTTCTTTTACCAGCAGTATGAACAGACATGTTTATAGAATATACCAATAGTTTCATGTGACTGCTTTTTGCATGCACAAACCTTTATTGAAGTAAACAAAATGGCACAGACTTCCCATTACCATGTGTTTTCTCCACATTCCGCGAGTTACTGTTTGAATTCGCAACATGACGTTGAGCACGGTCCCTTCTAACCCTGTCTATCTTTTCAGTCTAAGCCCAGCTTTTCATTTCCCCTTGTTCCATCCTATACAGTAGATGTCGTAACTGGCCTTTGCTGAAGACCAAGAGAAGTCAGTGGCATCTTCAAGTAAATTTATCAGATAATCCAACATTTAATCTCAATTTTGTATGCTTGACTCCTCTCTCATAATTCGACAGAAGCCAGCCACCCACTGAATGGGAGAAAACTGGTTGTAAGACAATTTGTCCTTATTCTGTTTGGATAATACAAACTCATGGGGCCACTTGACCCTTTTTTGGACAAAGACCTTGACAGACCCGCCCGTCTGTGACTTAATTTTTTCTGTACCTGGTCTTGCTTGGTCTACTAGTTGCTTTAGCTTGCCTTGTACGTCCAACTGAATCCTGGCTTCTTCCCTTATTGCCGCTGTTCCACCAAAGGATTAAGCCCCGATTCTTCCTGGGACCCTTAATCCTTGAGAGTCGGTGAAAAAAACATAAATAATGGGTGGGACAATGGAATCCTGATCCAGGTCTGGGATCAAACCCAGATCGTCCCCAGGAAGCCTCAGACCTCCTCAGACAACTCATGATCATTCCTCGACTAAGAGGCGATTAAACCACGATTGTGATAGGATTCAACACCGATCCTGTCTGGGACATACCCACAGGGTCTCAGACTGGTCTGAGCCTTCCTCAGACTTCCTGGGACTAAAGGACCTGGCATTAAGAGTCCCAGGAAGTCTCAGACAACCCAAGATTGTGTAAATTTGGGTCTGCGGAGGTCTCAGGAAGTCTGAGACTGGAATATTTGTTTGTAGGGGCAAATGAGGATCGGTTACAGTCGTGAAAAATATCAAAAATATTTGATTTTTAAACAGACCCTAACAGATCCAAACAGACTCAAGCAGATTGTCTGGGACTCCACATTTTTAGAAAACAGATCCCCAAAATACCTTAATCGGGAGCCTTAGTCGTGTGGTGGAACAGGGGCGTTAGTTTATCAGGTGGAGGAAACTCATGATTCAAAACACCCGAAATGGGAGCCACTTTTCTCTCAAACCCTTTCTGTGCGACTGCAGTCTTTACACGCTTGCCAGTTTTATTGGAGGATTTAATTTTTAAAGGATCACTAGTCAGGAACTTTGTTACTGTTTTTCTCAATGTCAACCGTTCGCCTAATGCATTCAACTGTGACAAAATAATCTGGTTTATATCATTCTGTGTGACAGGGTCCGTCGACCCCCCTCCCCCGACCTCTGAGGAACCTGACCTGGTTGTACAACCTTTTGATTTGTTTTTTACCGTTAGGGAGGATAGAGGAGAATTTTGATCAGAAGTATTTAAAAGTGCCGAAATGTCAATGTGAGTTGCCCACACTTGCCCAGTATGTCCAGAAGCCTCCAGCGATTCCGTCAAATTTCCTCATCTCTGGCTCGCTGCAACTGAATGGGTATTTGGCATTATATCTTTCCATTTCAATAACTAAAATTGTCTAAAATTGCTTAAGGGGTAACATAATAGTTTTCTTCAATCTTTCAATCTGTACTGGTCTGTGCCCAGTGTCAAAGTGACACCACATGCATCTGAAAGACAAGGTCAGGACCACAAGAGCCAATGGGAAAAGTGGTCAAGAAATCATGTCACCAGGATGATACCTAAAAATATTTCTTAAGGTAGGGCCAAAGGAGTGAGCCCCGGACACCATGATGTCCAAGAAAAAAGTCACAAGACTTACCTTTTCAGTACTGTTGTAAAACTCATCTTTTTGACAATATGACTTTTCTGTTCACCAGAACAAATCATACATTTTGTCAGCTTTCATGCCATTCTGTAGCAAGATCCGTCGTAGTAGCTTACTGTGTTATAAATCATGGAGGTCTGAACAATGAAAGTGGGGTATTAGTATCTACCAAATAACTGGAGAGAGGGGGGAGAGAAAGCTGAACCAACAAAAGTCATGCCCAAATATTGACTCAGAGTTGAAAACGTTGATGTATTAGAAGGGGGGTCTCACTTTTCTATTGTATTGACAATGTGGCTTCTGTCTCAATTTCGTGACTTTAACGATTTAGGTGAATTAGATTGGAGCTATCATTTTCTACAGGTTTAAACACTTTCAGATGATGCCATCCCTTTGACAGAGTCAGGGACAATGAATAAGGCTTTCCAGTATCTAACAATTATTACATATTTCATTTTGTACACTAAATACAAGAAATGTAAACACAAAATCTTATTGTCTACGCAGGCACGGTGTTTGACTAATTTACAGTAAATCGATTACTATTCATGTCCTGTACATCTAAGAGATGTTTATATTATCAATAAACTGATCAGTATAAATTGTGCATCCATGGAAAAAGATTCTATGATGTAATAACTTTCCAATGTTTTGAAGCAAAAAGGATATCTTTACCTTAAACAGGCAACACATTTATTTCACATATTCCATGTCACAGGAAGTCGAGAATCTAATCTAATCTGTTCCTTGCCATTTCATAACTCTGTCCGTTTCAAAACAGCTAAGTAAACTATATGGCCGCTTCAAAACCTGACAGGTCAGACTACATCAGTATGTAACAAACTTCAGATATAAGACATGGTCGGATCATAAACTATAAATCATTATAAATATTTCACGTTTGAAACAACCCAATTATCTTTTGTTTACTTACTTGATTGCTTTCATTTATTATTGCATCACAATAGTAATGCAACACATTAGTAAAGTAACTGTTTAAACCTTGATTTACTTCACCGCTGTTGGAGTGATTAGTTAAATTGGATCACATTATTCTTCTTCATTTGTTTTAAGACTCTTTTGAAGTTTGACTCTGTGTGTGTAACTTTGTGACTGGATTAAACCTACCTTTAGCCTCTTAATTATTTAGTAGGCAATTAGCAAAGTGAGCACTCATAATTAAGCTATTACAATAGTAGGGATATCAACGCCTTGAGTGAAAGATTTATTGAAACATTTGTAACCAAATTTTGTTACTTGCTGTTTTGCAACCTCTGGCCGTTTTGAAATGGTCAAGTAAATCTGGTACATGTGGGAAGGTTGGTTATTGCTTGCTAATGGGCAGCCACTACGGTAATCTTACAAACCTAGTATGTATTTCTCTATCAATAAGACTGTGCTTATGGATGTGGCCCGCATAATATGCTGAAATAAGCATAAATTAATGATGATGAACCAAAATTCTTTGAAAATACTGGACAAATTCCTGATCTTGATATCTCCAATCTGATCCAACCAAATCTTTTCATGCAAACATTTTTTTTTTGTAAACCCAAAGAAATATGTTAATCCTTTATCTGATTTAAACTCACAAATAATATAATATTTGTGTCTTTTACTTTTTATGCTTAATAAATAGATCATTTAATTCAAGTCAATTTCCATTGTGTTCAATTTAATGGCGAGTTAATTTGGAGTTCCAACTCTAATGGATCTCACACATTAGTGGTAAAATGCCATCTGATTACTGAACTCAGTTTTCTTCAATGTGTGTGCATGTGTATATATAGTGGACATGCCATAGGCTTCCTCAACTCTTAAGATAATTAATCTGCATTATAGTATTCTTTGTTCTCTGTCAATTGTTGTTGTTGGGTTTGGTCCACCAGCTTTTCTTCTACTAAATGGTTCTTTGTTGGTAAAGTTTGTGCATACAATACTTAGCCCTTCTTTGTTTATACAAATTAAGTCTCTTATTTGAATAAATACCTTGCTTTCATCCACAATGAGTTAAAATCTTATTTACCAAAAATTTTCATCTGATAAGTCCTGTTGTATTCCGTTGCAAACACCAAAGCTTACACATTTTGTTTGTTCTTCATCCTTGGTATACTTTCTGACCATACACCTTTTCCACCACTAATATATTTTGACCAATATTTGATAAGATCAAAACAATTGTCTGTGTTGTATGGCCTTCCCCAAAAGAGTGCAAAAAATACAAAATGCTGCACATTTTGGTGGTTCAGACCAAGTCTTTTCTGCAAGTGGAATCATTAAGTTTAGAACAAGAGTGCTCAAAGAGTGTATACCTCCGCCAAGGCACACAATAATAGGTAAATGGGAAATCCGGATAATTTTTTGTATCTAGACGGTGATTCAGATCACTCTACATTTTAATGGGATCTAAGTTGGACCAAGACCCATCATCTGAATTTTTTTCAAAAAGATCCATCCAGTAGTATTTGCATAATCTGGTTAACAAACAAACAAACGGTCATGAAAATATACCTCCTTGGCGGAGGTAATAATTAGGCCAGTGATGCTCAAATGAACTTACATCCAAATATAACAGTGACTGACTGACAGTACAAAACAAACTAAAAATAGGAAATTTTTTCACATCAAACAATACCATTAGTCCTACTAACATCAAAAACACCGGATGGTGACAGATCTTTTTGCAGTGACAAATGTCATGTTGTGATATTATAGCCTTTCTTGCAGTTTGAGAAAAACAAATAAATAATCTCATTATTTCATAATTGCCCTTTCATTATCTCATTATTTCATAATTGTACTTTCATTATCTCATTATTTCATAATTGCACTTTCAGAAAAAAAAACTTTAAAAGCTTGACTCTCGAAAACTTTGGCGTGAGCTCCATAACACCCTGAATAGGGTTTCTGATGCCACACTTCCATCCCATGAGTCTGAAAAGTCATTGGCTGACCAGTTTGCCTCCTTCTTTTTCAACAAAATTAAGAAAATTAGAGATAATTTTGCTCCCTCTGGCACTGAATACAATGTTCACCCACCTTCAGATTCTCCAAAAATTACTGTCTTTAGGGAAGATTCTGAAGAGGCTGTTGATAAAATAATTAAAATGTCACCAACAAAATCATGCCTATTGGATCCCTTGCCGGCATTCCTTATCAAGGAATGCATTGATATACTGCTGCCATCCCTTACAAAGCTGGTTAACTGCTCACTCATGGAGGGGTGCATCCCTGATGCTTTCAAATCTGCTGTGGTCACCCCTCTTATTAAAAAGCTAAATCTTCCCTCAAATGACCTGAAGAATTATCGACCTGTATCTGGCCTCAGTTTTATATCAAAACTGGTAGAACGTGTGGTTGCTAAGCAGCTGTTAGAACATATTCACGTCCATAACTTAGACAACCCATACCAGTCGGCATATAAGGCTGGTCATTCAACTGAGACAGCTCTACTCTACATAAAAAATGAAGTTCACTTATCATTGTCAAGAGGTGACACTACTGCCTTAGTATTGCTCGACTTGTCTGCCGCCTTCCACACCACAGATCATTCCACTCTTCTCAGTTGCCTCCGAAATTGGTTTGGAGTCAGTGGCTCAGTTCTAAAATGGTTCACATCCTACCAAACAGACCGATATCAGTCAATAAAAATTGGTTCTACTTTGACAGATGTTTGTAAACTCCTATTTGGCGTACCCCAAGGTTCTGTCCTGGGCCCTTTGCTGTTCTCATTATACACCACCCCCTCAGTTTGATTATCAGTAAGCATAAAGGAATAAAGTTTCATTTCTATGCAGATGATAGCCAAGTTTATATACATTTATCCCAGCAGAATGCATCTGCTGCCTTTGAAAAGCTAAATAGGTGCCTAGATGATGTTAAAGAGTGGATGTCAACTAGTAAGCTCAAATTGAATCCTGACAAGACCAAGTTTATCATCTTTGGTTCGAAGAGACAGAGGGACAAGTTGAAAGCATGTTTTCCAAATGATATCTTGGGCAATTCACTCTGCCCTGTTGATTCAGTAAAAAATCTGGGTGTGTGGTTCAATTCAGACTTTTCTTTGTCCAAGCATGTTCAGAATGTCTGCAAAAGTTGTTTTATTAAACTCCGTGATTTCAGACATGTCAGGCGGTTTCTTACTCATAATGTTTCTGTGCTTGTAGCTAATGCTCTTGTTAGAAGTCGTTTGGATTACTGCAACTCACTTTTCAGGAGCCACTCCAAGTTCAATCTACGCAAATTACAGTGCATCCAAAATAGTGCAGCCAGATATGTATCAAACACCAGTCAATACACCAGTATAACTCCTGTGCTAAAGAAACTGCATTGGCTTCCAAGACAGCAACACTTGTTTATATGTATCTTCACACAGGTTTTCCCAGGTATTTTGCTCCATATCTTTCTTCCTACAGCAGTTCTTACAGTACCAGGTGCAGTCAAAGTGGTGGTAATTTCCTTGTCATTCCAAAGTTTTGCCCTTCTGTTCATAAATCTGTCAAACAGTTTGGTAATAGTTTTGCTTTTGATGCTCCCACTGTGTGAAATTCTCTTCCTGATGAGATTTGTGCCTCTCCCTCCCTGGCCTCCTTCAGAAAGCAGCTTAAAACCTACCTGTACACCAAAGCATACCCACCTTAGCCTGGATCATTTCCCTGGCGTTCTCCATGGTGCTTGACCCCTCTTATGTCACTGGATACAGAAATTTTGATGACTGCTTTTTGTTTTGTTGCACCTTAGAGTCCTCTTGTTTGGGGAGATTAAGCACTATAAAAGTGCAATTAGAATTAGAGTTTATGGAATTTTTTATATGTTTGGATGTTCATACAATTTACCTGAGTCTCAGGAACACCATGTAAGGGTTGCTGTTTAATTTCATTACTTGTACCACGGATATTATGTTTTGGGGTTTGTTCATTTGTCTGTCTATCAATTTGTGCTTGCAATTACTCCAAAACATGAAGAATGCATTTTTACCATTTTTTGTGTGCTAAGGTCTTGACAAAAGGAAAAAATGATCCCAACTTCAATTAGTATTTGGGTGAAATTACAACACAGGGATATTTGGCTGCCTTGGCAGAGCTTTGGTGGTATTTTACATAAAATATGTGGCAGGGAGTGGTACCAAGCATATAGCTTATTTTTTTAAAAATATCAAAAATAGCAGGTCACTGTATTTACACGAGGCAAGTCATTCTTGAACGTAGGTGTATCATAGACAAAATTACTCTTCTAACATGACACGGTTGTGTCCGCAATTCTGATTGGTTAAGAAGTCGTCTAAAATTTGACGAAATTTGGCATTAAAAATTCTTATTGTCAGTGTAGCGTCAGATAATCTATCCCCCTCAGAGTGTATGGGGATACAAAATATGGCAATAGGGACCGCCATAAAGTGTGTGGGGATACAAAATATGGCAAGGGGGCTTCCACATTATCCTTGCCACATTCTGTATCCCCTTTGCCAAATTTTGTATCCCCTAATTATTTATGAGCTAATTATTAGAACTTCTCTCTGTGAATTTTGTTTATGCAGTTGATAGCCCAATGTTTGTAATATAAGTACATTTGTAGTTTTTAACCCTTTTAAAAGCTAAAACTGTTCCTGAGAATATTATTTCAGATATTTAATGTGAAGTGGATCGCTAAAAGTATTTTTTCACAATAAATCCAGTTTGGACATCACTCACCCCAAAGTGAAACAAATTAACAAAAGACCCCTTAACAAAAATGGGGATAAACATGTGTCTGAATTAGAATTTCTTTGCGTCACCAGACTTTCGTAAATTCTAGTGCACTACTCGTGTCTCTGATGGCTTTGTGCCCAAAACACCTTTCGGCCTTGTTGTGACTAAGGTGTGCCAAGTTAAGGCAAATTGTATTCTATTTGCAGGGGGATGAATGCTTGTCCTTTGATTGCTTTGATTCATAAAAATAAAATGTTCCCTACCAAGAGCTGGGACTCAACATAAATACTGGTTAGCTTTGGATGGAAGGTTTGTTCTACAGTGTAAAAGGGGTCTCTCCTCAGCAGAGATGAGACAGTGTAAATGGTACATAACAGAATAACATGACAAAGTTTTAATGCAGTCCTTTTTGCCTTTGAGGTTATCATTGACTTTATCTTAATTTCTAAATATGACAAATTAATGGGATGACTTCATCAAGACGAAATAAAATTGGGTATATGTCAACACACAGAGAGTGTAAATAGAATGAAGCTTTTCATTGAAACAATTCAATTGTCAATTTTATGCATATTTCACACTGTTTTTGAAGCAAAGTGTAAGGCTAATTAGAAATAAGTTTTTTTCATTATTTTATGAAAAGAACTGTGGGAAATCAAAATAAAATTTTGAGTGCTTGAACAGAGCTGCTAAAGTGTCACAGTAAGGGGTGGGATTTTTATTATGTTACCGCCAGATAGTACATTATTACCACAGGACAACATCTTGTGACTCCCAGATAGTAAGTCGTTATTCTGAGACAGTAAGAGACAGCATTGTGTTTCGATTGTAAACCTAGTTCCTATGAAAACATTCATGATCCAGGGGTGTAGCATGAGATAGGATTAAGATCTACCCAATTTCTTTGTGAACTTTAAAGATTGACTTAATATTAATGTTACTTATAAGGACATTCTCCTAACATGTCTATTAAAGAGGACAATGTTGTCTGGTTGCTGCAGAATTCTTTTTTTTTTCTTCCCCATATACGGACATTGAATTTTTAAATTTTTTTTATTGAATTGGACTAGCTAGTGCTGACCTGTCTTTTGCAAAACTGGAAAGATCTATTTATAGATGGTGGGAAACATCCCTGTTTTCTTGGGAATGTGTGAACATGTTAACATTTCTTTCTAGAACTTTCTGGCCAGTATTGTTAACATTCTTTGTAGAACCTTCTATAATCTACAGTATATAAAGGATTGAAATCTAGCCACAGCAGTTTTTACCCCACAGCTGTTACGGTCATGAGGCAACATGGTAGCAATTACTGATTGCATTTAAATTGCAACAGGAAAAGACAAAAAGTTTAACTTAAATTTATTTAACAATTAAAAATAATGACTACAGTCAACTGGTATGCTTTTAATATTACATATAATGATACAATAATGAAACCAATCTGACCTGGACACTTTAACTGACAGTTAAGTTTGTTTACTGTATCCAGTAATCTGTCCTGTGTGATGTTGTCCTGGGATACATCCAGTGTCCACTAACACACAGATATCTGTATCCAGCTATCTGTGTTGATGTCAGATAACACAAAACGCCCTATCCTGTGATCCTTTCAATGTTTACTCACTCAAAATGCCTTTATACAAATATTCAGAGAGTTGCCCAACTATACTGTCCGCTCCAAGATATGGACAATGTCCAAAATGCAGTAAATCCACTCTCTGGTAGATCCACACACTATATCCACACAATGTCCACAATACAGAGAATCCACTCTCTGGTATATCAAGGCACAATATCCAAAGTACAACAAATCTATCCAGACACTGTACCCAGTTCGCTACAGCAAGAGTATATCTACACCATTAGCTTTCCTTATAGTCAGAAAATACTATCTTCATTTGTGGTCAGATGTACAGCCCTTATATATACACAACTATGGAAACTTCTAGAAAGTTACAGAACTAACTTGAAGGTACTACCTGTCACCAGATCAAATGAGGAAATTCTAGAAACCAGCTTAAATGGGTTTCCCCAAATCTATTAATATAATCACTGAGGTTATTGAAGTCTAGAAGGATTTCCCCCAGTCTATAAATAGATCAATACAACAGAGTAAAGTAAACATCACTACCACATAACACATAAATCAATAATGCGATTACCTCATATGGGGATACATAAAAACAATGCTTATTTTAAACAATGCATTTGTATAGTGCCTATAGATGTAACACAGCCCTTAAGGGATTTGGGGGATTTTTGTTTTCACCCATGGTGTCTGGATGGGTAGGCAGGCGTTCTGGCAGGCAGATGGGTGATGGGAAAAGTTTCTGCAGGCTGTATCTCAGAAACTGTAAGGTGTAAGAAGTTGATACTTGGAAGGGACATTAGTTTGGGTGTGTAGCTGTGCAACGTCATGGTGTGACCTTAATTGACCTCTGACCTTGCTGTAGTAACCTTGAGTTTGAAAATCTTGTTCAGGCTATATCTCAGAAACTGTAAAGTATAATAAAATGATACTTGGTAGGGACATTGATTGGGGGTTGTAGGTGTGAAACATCATAGTGTGACCTTGATTTGACCTTGCCGTAATGAGCATGAGTTTTAAAATATTGTCCAGGCTATTTCTTGGATTCCGTAAGGTGTAAAAGGTTGACACTTGATTGAGACATTTGTTAGGGGGTGTAGGAATGCACCATAGCGTGACCTTTAACTTTGGCTCTGCCAAAGTTTGCTCACCTACCATATTTGAGACATGTGACAAAAATATATGGATTGCTGCAACTGATTATTATATGTACTTTTACATAATTGTGCTATTTCCATTGACAGTCATTCTCCAATTAATAAAGTTTACAGCTTCATAATTTTTAGTTTATTGAATAATGCTGTCAACTTGCTATTTAATTGTCTTGTTTTAATACTTAATCTTTATATACATTTTCTCTACTTAAACATTATTTGTACCTTTATATAACTGACACTGCTTTGAAAGTATCTCGATCTTTGTACTGTTTCACTACTTCTATATCTCATGGTATTGAAAACTATTTTCCTAGGCTGTGGACTAAGGGCATCTCTGATGCTGTTTTCTTAAGTTGGTGTGGTATATGAACTGCTATGTACAATTAAGGGTGAACTCTTGTGGGGAAAACTTGATGTAGAGTGTGAATCTACCAGATAGTGGATTTATTGTATTTTGAATTTTGTTTATATCTGGATATAGTGTGTAGATCTACCAGAGAGTGGATTTGCTGTATTTCGATATTGTTCATATTTTGGAGTGGACAGCATAGATGTGCAGACGCTCTGAACATCTGGAGATAGATATTTTGTGTTAGTGGACACTGAACAGATCACAGGATATGGACATTTTGTGTTACTGGATGCTGACTGGATCACAGGATACAAACATTGTGCTAGTGGATGCGGAACAAATCCCAGAACAGATCACTGGATACAGTAGACAAACTTAACTGTTAATTATGTGGATACAACTGTGGTTAGTTCAGATTGGTTTCATTATCTTGCTATTGTAATATTGTTTGAACCATTAAGAGTATCTCAGTACTTTAATCATTCTTTTAACTGTTAAAAAATTGTTGAGTAAAACTTTTGTCTTTTCCTGTTGCAACTTAAAAGCAATGGGTAATTGTTAACCATGCTTGCCCCATGAACGTAGCATGAAAAATACAGGTTTGCAACTGTTATGATAGGTGTAAGATGGCTATAAGATCAAAAAGGTGACTTTATGAATGGTAATATAGGTTTAAGATGTGTTTAAGATTGAATCCCAATCCCAGATTCTGATAATGATCTTATAGGGATCAGGAGCAGTTTAAAATAATTTCAAACAGTTTAATATTGTTGTTAACTGTTCCCAATGAACTCCTGAGTGCTGTTACCATAAATCCATTGGGAAGTACGGGAACTTCTGTACAAGATGGGTTTATGATCGTTTTAAGATCATTCCAATTGAAAGATTCACCGTCCAAACTGACAATATGCAAGGTTGTAAACCTATTATAAAGCTTTACCATGGAGATGGAGCAATCTCATAAGTAATTCCTTCAAGATACTATTTTGTTATATCAAGATACTCTTTTGTTTTCTCAAAGTAGTAAATCCTGACAGCAACATAATTTACTATACTCATTAGTTTACCAAGGAAATGATATACAGAATTTTGAGGTAACTATATAGTTTCTTGAAAGAATAATATAGCACGTTGCTACAAAGACTTGTTATATCTGATGGTGCTAACACACTATATTGTGGCAATGACTTACTATCTTGTGGTAACAAGATACTTTCTTGTGGTAATAAATTACTCTATCTTGTTGTAGAAACATACATTCTTGTCATAACAACTTACTATCTTGCTATAACAAGATACTATCTTGTGATAATGATTAACCCAAAGTAAGGTCACCATTTGTTAAAGTATGGTAATTGTTTGAAGTGGCCTTGAGCATTTAAGATTGCTGTATGATCAACTTAAACATAGCTATTGTATAATTAACTATCAAAGACAATTTGGTTACCACAATTATAAATTTCAAGATAAGGTTATTTTTATTTTGAGGCGCTTGTAACAACTTTAAAGTGAGTAGTTTATGATAAAGGGGAGTCAAGTTTTCACACTTTGAGTTTGCGATAAGTGGTGTATCAAATCTTCCCCGGAGCTATAATATACCTCCTCCCTGAATACAATTCTGTGTCACCCAATTACCCCACTCAGTTTTCTATCCCTCAGGGTATGGGAGTATTGTCATTATATAAATATTATAGGTTAAAATATCTGGATAATCCTTTAGATTATGGATTTATAGATCAGTTTATCCAAGAAGGTAGCTCAAGTATATTCAGGGGGGCAGGTTTTGTTAATATCTGGAACTAATCCATGTATTTTCATACCTTAAAGGTAACAAAATGCAATAAAGTATAACTGTATTATCACAAACTATGAGCTGCAATAAAAACATGATTCATGCCCCAATTATTTTCTTGGGAGAAAAGAGAGACCTTCATGCTGTTAAGATTCCCAATGGGTCAGAGTTCAAATAAATCTGTTGTCTCTTTTTGACCAACTTTTGATTTCATTCACCTATCAGTGAATACGGTTGGAAGTAAAGCACAGTTATAAAAAGAATAATACAAGAAGTTTATTTGTAACCTCAATGAAAATGATATTCACTAATAATTTAATTTTGCTCAGGATTTATAAGTTGAAAGTTATTAAGATTCATACTAAAAATCGTTTTAAAATTATAATTTGAATTTACCCCAATTTATTTAATGTTCACAACATGTAAAATTAGTGCCAATTCATAAGGCATACATCCAGCTAATCCCCCAATGCACAGACCAGTCTGGATTAATTATTACCAATCATAAAGAGTTATAGTGGGGCAGTTGACATTAGCATTTTAAGGGGTTTTCAAAAATTTAAAAAAAATGTTTTTACATTACAAAGTAACAAACATTGGGCTATCAACTGCACAACCATAATGCTCAGGGGGGAATTTAATGATTAGCTCATAACTAGGGATACAAAATAAAGCAAAGGGGATACAGAAAATGGCAGGGGATACAAAATGTGGCAGCCCCCGTGCCATAGTTTGTACCTCTTATACTTAACTTCAGCCCCTTTGCCATATTTTGTATCCCCAAACACTTTCTGGGGGATACATTATCTGGCAGCACACCGCTGTAATGCCATATTTTGCACCCCGCCATATTTTACACTTTTTCTTTGATCTTTTCAGCGGTTGTATTTAATACTTTCGCTTCGGTTGTTGGGGTGACCCAGGGGTCAGTAATTCACCCAAATCAGAGTTTGTATAAGTTCTGTCCTTAATAATTCAGTTGCCCATTTTACCTGAAAATCCAGTTGACCAATTTAATGGGGGAATTCTAATTATTGCATCATAATTGCATCACAACAGGGAATGTCTGGCCAATGTTACTCAGTCTCCTTTGTAATTTTTAATTTACTGGGCCACTGACCTTGTGTATCATGGTGCTTGGCAAAATACAAACATTAGACACCAGTCAGACTGGTCAACAGTGTCTGTTTACCCATCACCCAGCTTTCTTTCCAAGAACCAGCTGGTCAAAGAGGGTCCAGACAGTGTGGTCCCAGTGGTTGTTCCAGTCCTGGCCTCAACTCTGGACTAGTTTATGTTCATACCCTTAGGAACTTACTTGATAAGCATGCAACTATACATGAACGCAAAACTCCACAACATGTCACCAAAGGGTTCATAAACAGCAAGATTTTAGCAGCCACGAGACCCAAACGCAAACTCAAAAGGGAATGGCAAAGGTATATCGCAGTGAACTATTTCAGCTGCCTCTTGGAATGTGTGAAAACCAAATACTATAGTAACATGGTTAGGGAAAACGAGGATAACCCCAAGGCCTTGTTGAATTCCATAAAGGAAGTCCTCCATAGATCACCAAAAAATGTACTTCCAGATCATACTACCATCAACAGTTTAACCAACACTTTTGGCAAGTATTTTGCAGACAAAATTGCAAAACTAAGATCTGGATTATTGTCTACTGATGCTGATCCCCCTGTCTCAGGTTCCTACAAAAATAAGTTTGTTTCTTTCTGGACCATGTCAGAGGATGAAGTCCTTAAAATCATTAAGTCCACACCAAATAAATCATGTGACTTGGATCCAATCCCAACATCATTGGTCTTTGATTGTATCAGTGTACTCTTGACTCCTGTTACAAATATTGTGAACTACTCCCTACAGGGGGACAGTTTTCCATCCTGTTTCAAGAATACATATGTCACACCCTTGATGAAAGAAGCTGGTCTTGACAGAAACACTCTCAAGAATTATCAACCAGTATTCAACCTCAGTTACATTTCCAAACTCATAGAGAAAGCTGTGGCTAGGCAGATAAATGAGTACATTGCTCACAAGGGTATATCCAACGAGAATATGTCTGCATATAGAGTTTTTCACTCAACTGAAACAGCATTGTCAAAAATACAAAATGACATTGACACCTCAATGTACAAGGGTGCAGCTGTTGAATTAGTCCTTCTGGACTTATCTGCAGCCTTCAATACAATAAACCACTCAATCCTATTCAACTGCCTTCAGCACTGGTATGGCATTGATGGGGTATTGCTTAAGTGGGTTCAGTCATACCTCAATTCAAGGAAACAGCAGATCAAAATAGATGGACATCTTTCAGATGCTTTTCAACTCCCTTATGGGGTTCCCCAGGGCTCCGTTCTGGGGCCACACCTTTTTACACTATAAACAACCCCTCTTACTTCAGTCATATCTAAATTCAATGAGCCCCATCACTTATATGCAGATGACACACAAATTTACTTGAAACTTGACTCTAGGAACTTCAATTCTAGTATCACTGAACTGACAAATTGCCTTGAAGCCGTCCAGGCTTGGATGGGAAATAATGAACTTAAATTAAATCCTGACAAGACGGAATTCATAATGATTGGTGATGATCAAATTAGAAGCTCCCTGAAGTCATCTTTCAGACAACAACATGGAATCGAACCATCCTGGAGGCTGAAAATTCAATGCAAAGACACATGGCAAATCTATGTTGCATAAGTTACTACCTTCTCCGGGAACTACGAAGGGTCCGCAGAAACTTAATTCATGAAACAGCTGTAAAGGTTGCAAATGCCTTGGTTAGCAGTCACTGCTTTACAACACAAAAAAGGCATATACTGGCAGACTACAGAGAGTTCAAAATGCCTTATCTGAGTGTGTGGTTCAATTCCAATTTTTCCTTGTCCAAACAGGTTCAGAATGTCTGCAAAAGTTGTTTTGTGCAACTGCGTGATTTTAGACACATCAGGCGGTTTCTTACCCATGATGTTTATGTACTTGTGGCCAATGCTCTTGTAAGCAGTCGGTTGGATTACTGTAACTCACTTTTCAGGAGTCTCTGTAAGTTCAATCTTCGTAAATTACAGTGCATCCAAAAAAGTCCTGCCAGAATCATATCAAATACCAGTAGATACACTAGTATAACCCCTGTTCTTAAGAATCTGCATTGGCTTCCTGTTGAACATCGCTCAGTCTTTAAAACTGCTACCCTTGTCTATAAGTTTCTCCACACTGGTTTCCCTAAGTATTTTTTGCTCCATATATCTCTTCCTACAGCAGCTCCTACAGTACCAGGCACAGTCAGAGTGGTTGTAATTTCCTTGTCATTCCCAAGTTTCAACCCTCAGTCCATAAATCTGTCAAACAGTTCGGTCATAGTTTTGCCTTTGATGCTCCCACTGTTTGGAATGCTCTTCCTGAGAAGATTCGTGCATCCCCCTCTCTTGCCTCCTTCAGAAAACGGCTCAAAACCCACCTTTACACCAAGGCATACCCTCCTTAGTTTCACTCACCCTGGCGTTCTCCATGGTGCTGAACTTTTTTCTGTCCCTGGACATTGAGATTGGTTGACTGTTTTTGTTTTGTTGTGCCTTAGAGTCCCCTTCCTATTGGGGAGATTAAGCGCTATAAAAGTCCAATTAGAATAGAATTAGAATTATGTCTCACGGTGTGCAAACTAAATAAACTTAGTCATGTCACACCCTTCCTGCACAAACTACACTGGCACCCCATTCATTACCGTATATTGTTCAAATATAATCCCCTTACTTATAAAGCAATACATTCAGCCAACCTCCATATCTTTCCTCTCTGATTAGGCAGAGTAATCTCACATGGGGCAATCGCCTATCAATTTCCTCATCTAAACCAAATAAATGCTCAGGGTTATGCAGCATTATAGTAGCTGCTCCCACAGAGTGGAACAGGCTTCCTCAAGCCATAAGAACCATAAAAAGCATTTCTGGTTTCAGAAAACAGTTGAAAACATATCTTTTCAGATTAGCCTATCCTCCACTATAGCCTATCTCCCCTATCGGACACTAATATGGAAATTAACCCCCTTTTGGAACTGGACTATCCCTTTTTGGACATCAGCGCCTTAGAGGCTGTTTACATAAATTTTGGGGCTTTAAAAGTGTTTCTTATTTACTTACTTACTCCTTAGAACAAATTTTATCAGCCTGCCATTGGAAGTCAAATGACACCTTCATACAATTCTGTTTGAAGGATGTGGGTTGGGCTGATTTCTCCTCTTGGCCCAGTAGCAGCTTCTCGGCAGATCCGGCAGTGGCTCATTTGACTGAGGAGATTTGTATATATGTATATAATATATAGTTGTACATAGTCATACAAAAACTCTGATGCGATTCCTTTGGGAGGTTTATTTTGATGGACTGAACTCATACCTCTCTTCCCATACCTTGGAGCAGGTCCTTAAAAAGGGGAATAACGTCTGTATGTGACATGGACTGTCAGGGCCTTCCAGAGTCCTTATTAAATTTACAATTTTGTAATTAAAGTCTACTTACAACTTCCAGTTGTTTCAATACAGGTTTTAATAAAAAAAACATTCCTCATTATTACACATAAAAAGGTAATAATAGGGTTCTTACGGAGCAGTTGTGACAAGTTATGGTGCAGAGCAGGAGTTTTGTTTTTGCCCATGGCATCTGGATTGTTGGGCAGGAGGGTAGGTGGGTGGCGGGAAAAACTTTGTTCAGACTGTATCTCAGAAGCCATAAGATGTAGAAAGTTGAAACTTGGTAGGGACATTGGTTGGAGGTGTAGGTGTACAACATTATAGTGTGACCTTGCTGTAGTGACCTTGAGTTTGAAAAAAATCTTGTCCGATTATATCTCAGAATACATAGACTGTAGGAAGTTGATATTTGTTCAGGACATCGGTTAGAGGGTACAGGTGAGCAAGGAGCTTAATTTAATCCTACTGTAGTAACCTTGACTACACCTCAGAAACAGTAAGGTATAGGAGTTGATTCTTGGATAGATTATTGATTGGTTGGTGAGTGGAGGTATACTCAGTCATGGTCTGATTTTTTAACTTTGCTCTGCCAACCTGCACAATTGAGAAAGATTTCTCTTTTGACAAATTGTATTGTATTGTGTATTTATACTCAGCGCAATATCTCCATATACTACAGGACTCAAAGCACTATTTAACCAATCCAACTGTACAGGTACAGCCCCAACTCACAAGTAACTGACATTCCCTTAACTGGAAGATAGAGGCTCAAGGATGACCATTTATCAACGTCCTTGAGGTGCTTTAACCTGCCACTGGGGATAGGACCCAATGACAGAGGACCGCCATTTTAAGTGGTACAAAGATATATGGATTGCTGTAACTGATAATTATATGTACTTTTATTCATTTGTGCTATTTCTATTGGTAGCTATACTTGAATTGATTAACAAAATTTTACAGCTTCATAATTTACAGACATTTTCTGTCTTAAACACTATTTTCTCTATTAAGTTTTAACATTATTTGGACCTTCACATAACTGACATCGTTTGCTGTGAAAATTTCATGATATTCGTACCATTTCACTTCTATGTCTCATGGTATTGAAAACTATTTCTACAGGCTGTGAGGTATGGGCATCTCTGATGCCATTTTCTTTCTTTGTCTTCGTACATTTACTGTCTATACTTAATTTGTTCCATTATTTGCTTTACTAATGTGTATGAATCAATAATAAAGTATATCAATATTAATAAATATGAAAGTCGGTCCCTCCGTTCTCCCAAAACCATCAGCTAGTAAACTAGCTATTGATATTTTATGTTAATGTGGATGTACCACTAGACCTGATCCTACAACCGACTCTATAACTCTAGGTTCAGTTGCAAAAGTTAGAGGTCGGGGACAACAATCCAGAAATAGGTGTGCCAAAAATTTGGATCAGTTTCACCTCACCGATAGGACGTAGTACATCCCAACTTGCCTGGATCAAGATCCCGACCTGACTTGGGATAGCAGATAGCGATCAAACCAACAGTATATAAAATCCCTTATAACTCATCATTTGTCACTGCAAAAATGCCAGAAGCTTAGGGTTCTTTTGTTTTTCATTCTGACTTGGATATAATAAACTCAACTGAACCATAGACCAGCGGCTGATCTACAGCCAGCACCTTCACCACAGCCCCCACTACCACCAAGGAGAGGAAGAAAGCTCAAAACTCCTGCTTCATGCCCTGAATCCAGCGAAGAGAAGAAAGAGGGTGCTACAGAAACCTCCTGGCCAACTTAATACACACTGATATCCCAGGTTACCAGGATGTCACCTGCATTTTTTACTTTATTGAAGAATGCATACACCACCGCATCAAGAAAGAAGTCACCAATTTTAGAAAGCCCTTAGAAGTAGGAACCACCCTATGTAAATTCATCCCCAAGGTTTGCTTGGCCATCTTTGATGAGTTGAAGAAAGACTATTTGACCTGCCTTACCGCTCCTGAAGGCTGGAAACAGATTACAGAGAAGTTCAGAACCAGATGGAATGAGAAACATATCTTCATGAAGAAGCCAAAGAGATCTATCAGTGAATATTACAATTACAAGGGCTTCTTTTCCCTGGTGCTGCTAGCCCTAGCCATTTGTCTGGGTAGATGTTGGGTCAAGTGGATCTTCATCAGATGCACAATTTTTTGACTGAAGCAAAATAAGGAGAAATATCGAGGATGGCACCTTGGAGTTGGTTCAACCTGAACCCCCTTGGGAGGGAGAACAGATTTGCACTCTTTTCTTGCAGGGTGAAAACGATTTTGCTTTGATGCCATGGCTTGTAAAACCCTACAGCAGAAGACAACTCGCAAGGGAGGAGAGAATAGCAAACTACTGGATCTCCAGAGGCAGGAGAGTAGTGGAGAATGCATTTGGAATATTAGTGAGTAGATTCAAGCACTACTAGGCACAATGAAGCAAAGACCAAAGGTTGTCACAGACATTATTTTGACATGTGTTGCACAAAATGCTGAGGACACACCAAGGCAAACCAGACAGGGCGCCCACCCCGGCAGATGACATAGCAGCTCTACAAAATGAACAAGTGTTGTATGTGTCTATCAGTCCTTTTCAGGACTACCCAATTATTCCAAGGACTTTTCTTTAAGCTTGTGTTGCAACAATTTCCTGAAAAAATTCCAAAAATCTTCAAAACATTTCGCAACAGTTTCAAAAGAATATCCAAAGAAATCACCAGACCCATAATAATGTTAATAACTTCAACACTTTTTTTTAAATGTCCCACATTAAAAGTCGAAGTTTGTAAAACTTCAGATTTTGTGCAAATTTCAAAATGGATTTAAGTGAAAAAGGTTGACAAAACTATTTTTAATACTTTTTTAAAAATTTTTGGGTTTCAAATTTGAAAAATATTTCTAGCTTTAAAACTTTCTAAATTGTCCAGATCTTTTTATAATTTCGCAATTTTCCCAAAGATGAAAAGTCAAAGATCGAATCCAAAGGTTGAAATCTTTATAAAGGTGTCAAACTTTGTCAAAAGTCAAAGTCTTTTTCAAATTTTTTTTTTCAAATATTTTTTTTCTTTCACCACCTTTTCTGTTTTTAGTTATTTCTCAAAATATTTCAAAGTTCAAAATTTTTCAAATCCACGTTTGAATTTTTTTAATTTCAAATTCACTCACTCACTCATTCAGTCATTTTGTTTCTTGGGGTCATATGTTTGGTGTGGGGTGGTTTAATGTTTTTTTGTTTTGGGATTTTTTTTTCAAACATGCAGCTTATTAAATGTTTTTGGGGGAAGATTCGGGTGGTCCTGAGAAGGACCTATTAATCAGTAGTTATTCCAAAAAGGACATTTTACAGCAATTGTCCTGAAAAATTCCGATTGTAGGTAGGTGCATAAGTTTACTGCTGCTGCTGCTTGGGCTCATGACTGCTGGTGGGGCTGGGGCTGGTCTTGCTTTGTGGTCTTTGTAGGAGAGGTGGCATATTAATGAGGTGTATCCATCTGCTGGTAGCTCATGACTGACTGTATATTTCCAAAAAGGCTAGATAGCCCTCAGATGTTGTGTGAACTTTCTTTGCCTGTGACAGAGGCTACTGACAGTGGGTTGAAGGCTTGGTCAGGCTGATGGTGAAATGTAGCTGTCTTCAGGTGCCAGGTTGTTGCTCGTCAACAACTAGGTGTGAAGTCTGTGGTCCTGTGGGCTGTTGCTGTCCTCTGGGCATGACTTGGCTCTGCTGAGCTGGTTGGATGGCCTGGCTTGCTGACATCTGTGTTTCTGGAGTAGTCAAAATGTATTCCCTGGAAGCGGGTGTTGGTTGCTGTGGCTGCTGATAACTCGGTGGTACATATGTGGAAGTGGTATTGGAGCTCTGAGAAAGTGTAGGTTGCTGGGACTGATGGGGGCCTTTCCTCTACCCATACTCTACTGTATCCCACTTAAAAGTGTCACAGCCTCGTTTGTGAATGTTTGAAAGTCTCTTTCCTCCAAATTTTCAACTTCATCAGTGCAAACTGATTAATGGCCTGCTGGTCGACTGATGGAGTCTATGACACTACACTGGGGCTGGCAATGGATGGTTGGTGTATTGTGTAAGAGCGCATGCTGATCTCCATACTCTCAGTATCCATGGACCATCGTGAAATTTCTTGGGCAGAGGCTGTACTAGCACTGGCTCTTCTCTGTAGGCACTTGAAGCCTGAACATTTTCTGAGTCCCATCCTTCTGATGTGTGTCTTTAAGAAGTGAAATGTGTCCAGAATCCAGTTCTGCCTCCCCTGTCATTTCCTTCGAAGCCTGTCCAGACTTGGACTGGATGAGTTTTAGAAGCCAAGTGTGTTACAACTGTGCCATTATATTTGTAACAAAGTTTATTTATGGGATATGGAATGAACAAAAATATACATTACTTATAGTATGTTCAGTCACGGATATCTGTCACTGTGGCCTAGCAAGTAACACTCCGCTGAGAAAACAGGACGTGGGTTCAAACCCAGCTACTCACAGATACATATTGGCTTGGATGACCAATTAAAATGCTGGGGTGGTATTCACTAACATTCCTATCTTAGTCTTAGTCCTAACTTTCATAGTTTATCATTTTAATCATATGCCTGATTTTATTTCTATTACAGTAAGCACAATTTTAGCTCTTAAATCTTCATGTAGAATCAATATACTTTTAAATTATTAACTGAATTTGATAATTGACTTAGAGTATCATTAGACATTGATGATTGATAATTGTGTATAAGATAGAACTAAGACTAGGAATGTTAGTGAATACCGCCCCAGGTCTTCTGCTATTTGGTCCTATCCCCAGTGGTAGGTTAAAGAATCTATGTTGATGAATGGTCAGGCTTGAGCCTCTGTCTTTCAGTGAGGGGAGTGTCAGTAACTTCAGAGCTTGGGCAGTATATTTACAGTTGGATGGGTCAAATAACACTTTGAGCCCTGTAGTACATGGAGATATTGTGCCGAGTATAAATAAACAATACAATGAAAAAAACATTATTACATTTGACATGACTTAGCCCCTGGGTGTGAAAATGATCATTACACTGTGTACATTATTTTACTTTCTATCTGTATTCACAAATACTCCAATACTGATGAACATATCTTTATGAAAATATTACATGTCAGCAGGGTCTGACAAAACAAAGAAGTGATATGGATTTCGGGAAAGATCCTGATCATAGTTTGCGTACCAAAGAAATATCACACACTTTCAGCATGGAGTTGCTAGCACACATGAAGAAATATGTGCAGTTAGTGCTTCCCCTGATTTCAAGAAAATAAGTGGAAAGTAAAAATATGAACCATTTTTTTCTGGTGTGCTGGTCAGATACTGGTCAGATATGGCATGTAGTGGATAACGGTGAAAAACATGAAATTAAATATTGGTCAATAATTGATGAAGGGATTGTAAATACAACTGGTAACACCAATTACATTAGTGGTAAACTTTAATATTCCATTTTGACATCCATTAACAAAAGTTTACAATTGAAAAGCAATTGTAAAAAGCTTAATTTGCTTCTTGGGAGTTAAAACAAACCCCAAAGGGTTTAGAGGGATGATTAAATATTTCCAATATTTTACATTTCCTTCCATTGACAAATTAATTTCTGTCTCCATAAAATTAATCCAGCAAGGAAACTTGTAATCATCGGTTGGGACTTAAGGGATAGTTTAAGGTCTTCAGTGGAAGCTACCCCCTCTTTCCCTCCTCATTTTATATATGATATACTTACAAGATTATTGCATTAATGTGTTACCTTAGTCAATGAATATACATTAAACAAATACAAAACTTCCCATGAGCACAATATATCTTAATATTCCATAAAATCTGACTTTCCTTTTAAAGGATTATCCCCGGCTTAAGTTCACTTAAAGCTATCTGCAAATATACTTAGGCGATTCTGGACTGTGTGTGGGGAGAAAAAATTGTATGTTTGCTTTAATGCTGCCACAATAGATAGGGAGAGTGCTATACCCCTCTGGCCACCGGAAATACTGACATTTTTGCTATTTTGGTAGCCATAATGACATGAAAAGGTTAAATGAACAGTGGGATCAAAATAGATTAATAGAGTTTTAACTGTACTACTTTTCTGGCAATAAAATGGTAATGGCATGATAAATTGTTGACATTGGTAACATGAACTATTTCACGTTTAAATGTTTTCTAGTTTCAAACTGAAAAACATGTTTTTGTGACCTAATTAAAAAGTCGAGTTTTGTTATCAAATTACAATGGTATTATAGCATATAATATATACTTATTAAAATTGTATATTCTGAATTAAATTATACATTAATTTCAGGACTTATAAATAATTGAATCTCAATTGTGGCAACATTTTTCACAAAACTCCTAAAAACTGTTACACTTGGCAAAATTAATTTCAGGACTTATAAATAATTTAATCTCACAAAAATAGCTAAATGGAAATTGTGTCAACATTTTTCACAAAACTCCTAAAAACTGTAACACTTGGAAAAATAGCTTTGAAACACTCTCCCTTTAAACAAAGCAAAGGTGTTAACTAAAAAGCCTTGATACTATGTTCATGTCAGATAATAATCAATCAACCTTTAGGACCCGACTCAAGGTACACCTTATTCAGAAAGTGCATCCACCATAATTCAGCTTTGCCCTGGTGTATGGAATGCTACACATTACCATCAGGGACCAGTCCACAGACTGAAACCTGTGGCAACGCATCTGAGAGTGTTCCCGAAAATTCTTGATAAAAATGTCATGAAACTCTGCTCATTACTTTTGGAGTAATGTCAGCCAGAAAGTCAAAGTCATTGGAATATATTTAAAATGGGATGTTTAAAAATTTGGAATCTTTTTGTTTCCACTTACCTGATCTTTACGAAAAAATAAATACTACTCCCTGGGGTCTGGACCTGCTCATAAAAAATTTAGATAGAACTGTGGGAGCCATAGCTAACATGGACAGATGAACCAACAAACAGCCAAATACACTCAAAACATAGTGATAATACTTAGACTTTTTGATAATAATGATAACTGTAAATGACACCAATACTGCTTGGTTCTGTAACTTGACAATCTCCTAAAATTGCACAAACTGAAGTACACAGTGAACTTACACTTTTGCCAGTCAGGAACTCTGATATACACAAAATTAATAATTATATTTGTGAGCCATGCATTGATTGGTCTTGTGACATCATGGAGTGCTAATTCAACAAGAAATTGTATTATTACTCTAAAATCTTGTTAAAAGCTCAACTGGCATAATATTATCCATGTAAAGTATAGTTGTTTTAATTGCCTCCACCAAGGAGGTTATGTAATGAGTGGCATACATTTTTGTCTGTTTGTTTGCAAAATAACTTAGAAAATTCTATTAATAAAATATTGATAATGACACAAGGGATAGATTATTAAAATTATGGTGGTTGTCTGGCTTACCTTCTGAATCCAGGAATTCTTTAAATGTTTATATCATTGCACTCAGAAGCAATAATGTGCTCTCTGAGGCAAAACTACTAAACCAAGCCTAGAACATACACAGTAATTGTCTCACGTTTTGTGATCAATGACTACATCCTGTTGCATAATTCCATTCCGTTCTATTATTCATGAATAATGCAGTGGTTTTTTTTGGAGAGTGAAGAGGGCCCTTACTGAGGGAACTCTGTCCACTACTAATGCCCACTCAATTAAAGAAAATTATCCTTTTGTTAAACATTCAGGGTGTCCGCGGACAAACAAATCAAGGTGTAGACACAAGCAATTCGGTCAAACAGAAATCAGTGGTAGTATACAAAGCTTTATTTTAAAACATGGTTGCCACTTAAGTTCCCTCTCCACTTTATAGGGCTGTTCCATTGTGACGATCTGATCACAAAACTACTTTTCAATTGAAAATCTAAGACCATACACAATCCATAGGACTGTTTTGGGATAAGTATTTAACATTTTCCTGATAGCTTTCCACGTAACATTGTGATTGATTCAAGAAATCTTCCGAAAGGCTAGCGAAAAGTTCACTATTGTTTTTTTCAGTACTTATGAATACTTTGCACAGCCTAAGGATCAGCTTAAGATGGAAAAGATTACTTTGCGAATGCTAAGATAGGTTGGAAATGATAGGTTTAAGGTTGGTGTAATTCAAAAAAATGGTTTTATGAAAGGTATGATGAATAAGTTAAAGATGGATTTGCCATGGTTTCCCAAAAGCAAAATCTGGGAAAAAATTGGGAACAGTAATATTATTATTAATAATATTAGTAGTAATATTATTAATCTAATATAATGGGGAACAGTCCCTCAACATTCTGATTACCAATTCAAAACTCTTGGTTAGGAGTCAATCTCAAATAGTTTACAAATGATCCGGTTGCCTTGAGACTGGGAAATTTTTAGGATTGATTAGGATTCCCAATCAGGGAAGATGATTGCCATAGTGGAACAGGCCAGCATTAAAAACTGGAGTAAAATTTACCTTTCCCCCATCTTTTGGCTCATATAAAATTCTGACACAGTTTCACAGATGAAACTTTGAAAACAATCAATCTTAGGAATCAATATGTCTAAGCTTTTTTTATCATTTTTTTTCAAAAGTTAAACATATATTGCTGTGGGCCAAAACTAATGGGGAAACTATTGTAGGCAAAGGTCTAGGAGGAATCCATAAACTAACAGAAGAGTCTAGAAAATTGACACTTGAATTATCAAATCAGCCAAAAAATAGCTATATTTAGTGTTGAAATGATTTCAACAGCTTAATATATCCAGAGGGGGCTTCCATGTAGATATCATTCAACCAGACAATGCACTTTAGAGGACAATGCAACATAGTCTCAAAACTTTTTAAAACTTATTTTTAAGTAGGGTACATTGCGTTTTATTCTCAGCAAAGTATGAATCTGGTACTTAGAAGATTTTTTTCAGTTGCATAGAAACTTCTGAACTACGACAATCATGCTTAGCCCTATTCTTAAATTTTAAATATGCAGGCTCATGTAGAAATTAAAAAATAACAGATGAATATAGTGAAATTTTAAATTTATAATTTACCGTTCTTATAAAATGCTTAAATAAAATTCTAAATCAAAATGACTTTTTCAGTTTGAGTCTTTTCATATAAATATATGTCCATTTTCTCAGTTAGCAATAAATGTACATTTAGCATTTAAATGGGTTTTTTACAAACTTTTTTGTAAATCTATTCAATGGAAGATCTGCTGTCTTCATATTGCGATAATACTTATATAGATACAGATGAACCCCCTTTGTGTACTGATCACATTTTATAAGCGATAATAATTCTAATCTGACTATAATATAGCCATGTCCTACCTTACTTCATTGCAGATTCCTATCTGGGGTTTTCACCCTAATAGGTCTATACACAAAAGACTTTAACTATCAAACCACTCTCTTACTGCAGGCATATCAAAACATCATTGATGCAACCCTCTTAGGCCTATATCTTTTCACTATTTAACCCCATCTGGTAAATATGGGATAAATGTCAAAGAAATGAAAACAAACATGGACAGAGTTTATTTATGTCAACTACTTTACTAATTGGGCTTCTCAAAGGCCCCTTATGCCCTTATGTACCCTTTGTGTAAACCTAGCCATCCCTTCTCAAAAACATTTTGACTGCTTCATTTCCTTTGAGGTCAACAGACAAGTAACAGGGTGACCCCATTAAGTAAATGAATATTCAAAGCAGGCAATCAATGTTTATTCATCCCGGCCAATCATATTGCAGCCCTTCCATTGTGACGTCAGTGACCGGAAGAAATGAAGCGGAAAAGGTCATTGCTGCCATCTTAAATTAAGGTGGTGTTCATAATGCAAACAGTAACCATCTTTAATACCTTTCTGAGAAAATATTGACCCTTGAATGGGGCTTTATGTGACACCCACTATGCGTTGGAGAGTAGCTCAAGTTAATTTAGGCGTATGTAAAAAGGGGTTTAAAGTGAAAGGAATATGTAAAAATGTTGTGTGTTACTTGAAATGGTATTTGCAGAAAAGACAGACGTCAGTCAAGTTGATTTTTTTCACAGCAAACAATGAAACACTGTTAACTTTATTTGCATGAATATTCCTTCATGCCACTTTTAAGAGGGAAGTTTTATGTATGGGATATTATGATTTTAATTAGGAAGAGAATAGAACATATTGAGTTCTAAGAAGAAGCAAAAGGTTTCTTTTAAATGTACATTATTTTTATAAATTTATGGAAACATATCTTAATCTTAGAAAACAGAGTCCCTTCTTTTTGAACCGGCACATAATTGCCACTGTGCCCTAGTGGATGACCCGCTTGGTTACCAAAACAGGAGACATACGTGTACCATCCCAGATACAAGTAGATACAAAATAGCTTGGATGACCACTTAAAATGACAATCCTCGTCATTGGGTTATATCCCTAGTGGTAGGCTGAACCCCTTCAAGGTCATTCATAAATGGTCATCACTGAAGTTCATATTTCATTTGGGAGAATCTCAGCCACTATAGCTTGGCTTGTAGTTGTGCAGTCTGGATTATTAGTATTTTGATTTATGTACTAAGGGACGTACTGCGCAGAGTATAAATATATACCAATACCATTAATGCGTATTTGAATAATACCCCTTAGTAGCATTTAATTTAAAACAAAAGTTGAGGGATTACACCCAGTTTAGCAGCTGAGATCAAACAAGGATACACTTTCAATATATTAGATCCCACAGGTTACAGTGAACTCATATTAAATCCATCACAACAGAGCTATCGTCAAAGGTCCCATTACCAATGTGTTGTAATGACTTTGGTTTTCTAGTCTAGAGACAAGACCAGAAAAACTAGAGTGGGTAAGCTTTTGCAAAGATATAGGCTTTCAACTTCTTCCTGAATGAAGAGAGAGATTTGGTTAAGAGAACATAATCAGGCAGATCATTTCCAAATCCTTGGAGCATCATATGCAAAGCTGAGGCCAAAATGCTTTTTAGACTTATATATTGATGCAAAATGTAGGACATCAAACAACATACCATCAGATTGACTTCTACACATTCTGTATACACTATGGGTTTAAGGAAAGGTTCAAAGTATTTTGGATGACCACCATGTAGAAACTTGTACACGAATATGGCCATCATGTTTTCCATAGACAACAGAGTGATGCTTGTTAGGCAACCAATGGAGACTCTTTCTCATTTTGGATATAAAAAAAATCCCAAATATTTGGTAACTCCTGGTGGAGTTCTGTACTATACGAGTGATTTCTAGTGATAATTTAATAATAAAAATAACTATAATTGTAATAAGCATAATAAAATAATAATTTCTTTATATTCTTGATAGGAAAAGTGTAAAATACAGAGTTTCTCCCGCTAAAAGATTCCATTATAGACTCCCCCTGCTTTTCCCGTCCATTTTCTGCTGCCTGAGGCAAGCTTTTAAACTATTTCACAGAGGGGCGGCTTGAAAGTTACCCAACGGCTTATGAGAGCAATATGAGTTAAAATCTGAGGAGTGTCTGAGACTTAAAAGCTAATCTGTTTGCCAACTTACTGGATCAAGCCTCAAAACAGATTAGTGACCAATTTCTAGAGGGAGGGAAGTGGGGGGTCAAACTGGAAGTAATTGATTTGCTGCTTTGGCTTTCGATATCTTAGTTAAGGCTAGCATTTTGTTGCCAAATACAAATATGTAGTTATAAGAGAAATATATGTAATTTTCTGATTTGAAAACACTGTCTCTTCTTACAATAAAAGGTGTTCAAACATATGATTAATTCTCCAAAATCCATTTTGTTTTAGGCTTTAAAACCCAGATGGATAACTCAGTTGGGAGTTAAGTTCTTAAAGGTTACATATCTTTCAAGGAATCACATTTTTAATATTTCAGGTTGGCTTGATCTTAAAATGTTCAAAACCCAAAGACAAAGGTTTTTAACAGACAAAGAACACTATGCACCTTTAACAAATGTTAGTGTACTATTGAGTAATGACAAGTAACAAACATAGAAATTATAATATAACATGAGTCTTGAAAGATACCTTATGAATATGGTTCATTCTTAAAGCAGACATCTGCTTTCGCCATCCCCAAGCCATTTAAAGCCAGCTTTGCAACTAAGTTGTCTATTGTCAGTGTTGGGTTCCGGCTAAACCTTCATTAATCCCGAATCAGCTGCCAACTGGAACTTCTTATTCCGAAATGTATCCCCCCAGCGATTGAATGATAATGTTGGTTAATTTAATGTGCATGTTGAAACCTTCTATTTCACTACCTTCTTTGGTATAAACCTTAATTTGGCATTGATTGATGGTACAATATACAATAGACACAAATAAATAAAAAAGTCTATTTTTCATATTACTTTCATTGCCTACAATTGTGGATTGGTTTTTAGATGGCAAGACCATATCTATTTCATTATATATTCTTTTATTTTTTCGTCCATATTATTGTTTCTGTATTTAAAAACAACCAGCTCAGGAGAAGGTGATTTGTATATGCATACAGGTAAGGCACATATGGACCAAAACAATGTAATACAAGGCAATATTGCGACCTCACACATGAAACCTTGTTAAATTGGACAAATGATGGACAAATATTTCTTAATTTCATCCACAAATCTATGATCATTTTACCTCAAAGTCTATGCTATATGCTAAAATGTCTACATTACAGATAGAAGATGGACCTCAAGTTACTGTTTGTGACTAAGCAGGGAGCTGAGTTTAAGGTCACCTTCATTACTTAGATTTGACTTGAAGGTGACCTTAGCTTGTGTATGTTGAAGGTTGTTGTTCTTGTTGTTCCAACTGTATGTACTGGTTTCCTATGCCCTTCCAGCTAGCCATCACATTATAACCGATAAGGTACTAGGTGTGACGTAAAACACTAAATAAATATAATTCAAAATAAAAATCAGAAATTATCAATCAGAATTGATTGTATCTTAATGGAGTGAGTGTGTCTTGGTGTCTAGGCTGAAAAAGCTTCCAAAGGGCTGCAATGTTTTTGCTTTGTGATTATTTTGTGAATAAAGTTATTAGGTACTAATGTTGGAAATTAAACCTTCATAATGAAATCTTTCTCCAAACTAAGGCAACAATAGATTCCTTTGTTTGTTCTGGGTGACAAGTGTTTGCATTCCCAAACAAGCTAATCTGCCCTCTAACTAGACACAGTTATTACATTAACCAAGGATTCCAATGTACAGAGTGGACCTTCCTCCTTTAGTGGATTTAGTTCTCTGTTTAATTAGCTATAACCTACATTGATCCCACGCAAGACACAAAAATTGGTGTTTCAGTTTTTGTATATCTTTATTAAAAGAAAGAAAAAAAATTAGACTAGTCTTTTAATAATATGGTTTGGTTTAGTTTACCACAAAAAAGAGAAGAAAAATGTGGTTTAATTTAGATGTGTTTATTAGTTTTATTACAATGTTATTATATTAACATAATACAGCTGACATATTAAATTAAATTAGAAAACAGTCTCAGAGCCCAAACCTAGGCCAAGGCAGTTGAGTATCTCCATATTATAATTTCACCCAAAATACTTTTTCACATCTACTTTCATAATAACATGAAATGAAAATCATTGAAAGTAGGATTGTTGATATTCAGGATTTGTGTTTACAGAGTATGATCTGGATTGTTCCCAAAGTTTAATCACTTCTTCCTTTATCAGGTCCAACTCACATCTAACATCTCATGTATGTGACTGAATATACTACAAATATATATGTTTTAAATGCATATATCAATATATCATTAATAAACTTTGTTTGTAATTTAATGTAATAAAATAGTACACTTGTCTCGAATAATTTAAGTCCTTGGTTCGATTTCAGGCCAAACCTGGAGTGGAGAGGTGGCTTGCCAGTTCTCAATTGGATGTATATGATCAATGTTTTCTGTTTTAAGTCTCCAACAAGAGCAATAGGAGACCACAGCCAAGGCAAGTAATGATAAGTAAATTGGAAAATCAGAACTTTTTTGTATCCAGATAGTGATCCAGATCAGTCTCAAAAGTTAAATGGATCTAAGTTGGGCCAAGACCTATCTTCTGATTCTTTTCATGAAGTTCCAACCAGTTTTATTTCTGTAATCTTGCTGACAAATAGACAAATGCTCGGGAAAACAATACCGTCTTGTTAACATTACATTGGTCAGATATGACCTTTAGGCGGCTCCAAGCTGACATTGGATGGCCCCCTCTCGATTTTGACATATAACAATACACAGATATTGTAGTTCAAGGCAGGGCTAGGCACTTCCCTGGTAGTCCCCTCTCAAGTATCCTCACTTGTACTCAGGATTAGGCAGGACCAGGCTAGACCTTGGCTTCCTTACTACGACATACTAATAAATTGTATTTTGCATTGCTGGCACGAGTTGCTGAGAATATGTGTTCTTATATTTACATGGTAATCACGAGTTGTTGTTCTAAGTCTATTATCTGTGATACGTTGATTTACTATTATATGGTGTTTTAAAACCTTTCAATTTCATGAAAACTTTTTAAACGTTTTACCTTGTATACATACTAACATGTAAATAAATTCCTCAAACGAGAATCTGACCTTCTTTTGACCTCTCAGACATCATACGACCTTTGACCTAAGGAAACTGTTGCCCTTGACCTCATTCTTCAGTCAGAGGCAACCTTGTGAATGTGGGACAGAGACACTCTATCCCACTAAAACTGCAGCCAGTATGTCTGGCTTCTCTTGATGGCAGGACAAAGACAGAGCCAGAATGTTGTACCTCTTGCGAAACCTAGATCTGAACCTCTACATACGGTTTTGGTGCATAAGAGAATCAAAATTTTGGAGGACAGTGGTTGTGTTTAGACACACAAAAGACACAAAAGATACTGTAAATATATAAGGATTTTTCTAAACTGGATATACAGAAAAGTGACAGAGTAGCTCCCACCACCACTTGTATATTATAATACAGACCATGAGAGGATAGAACAACCATTCCAAATGTTTCAAACAATCCAGCACTTTCTAGAACTGCAGTCCATGTTATGCCAAATGCATCCTACCTAATTACAACATCTCAGTTTATATACACTTATGAAACATAATGGATTCTATCAAAATCCACTGGGGCCACAAAAGAGCCTTGTCCAGTTAAATATTTTCAGCACGTATGTTTCGTGAGGTGAACATGGAACACTGTGATCTAGGTAATACCGACAAAGGCATGGCAATAAATAAAGGAATGAAGAGTTATACAAAATGCCTATAAATGTAGCCATTGTTACCTGCAGTGTGACCGAGGGATAATACATGTACAATTAACTACATCCACCAGTTGAACACACCTTCAGTACACCACACATGGCAAATAAAAATATCACATGTGAGCATTTTTTTACATTGAAGAGGTAAAATAACATTTATTGCACTGTATTGATTTAATGTATTCATTGTTATGTTTGAATGGATTTACTGTGACATACAAGCCACAACATATATGTAGAGAGTTGTTTGATATAATATATATCAACACTTGAATAATATATGAAGCGGAATAGTCTATTATTCTGAAAATTAATTAACTCCTTACCAAATTATGTGAATAGTAGCTATTGTAATATTTCTCAAAACAGCAAATAAAGATTACTGAAAAGATAAGGTTTGTTGAAATCAAAATCATAACTTCAGAAGTTACCTGATTTTCAGCTGTCCAGAGTCTGTCAATTGATGGGGATTAAACACTATAAAAGTCCACATTAGATAGATAGGTGGGACGATGCAGGGGCCCATTAAGTAGTTAGTCTCAATTTCAACACCACAAAATTAAATAGCTTTTTGACATCACAACACTAGTTTTCCACAGTTATTGGTTCTTATTTACCACCATGTATGAGTGCAGTATCTGAAGGTACCACCAGCTGAATTTGAAACTTGCACAATATTTACGGACAACCCCCAACTACTAATTGAGCTGAATAGCCCCCTGTTTCCATACATGTGACTGGTAAGCTGGGACAACAATAGTTTTATTTCATTCTAAAAGAACATTGGATTCTCCATATATATGATGTGATTTATAAATCTCAACTTTTCCTTCAGTGTTAAAAGCTGTCACATGTATGCACACAGTTATTTTCCAAATTTGATGAAAATTAATTTAATGGAGGAGTATTACCCATTACTATTTGAGTAACTTCAGTGATGCTAAACAGCCTTTCTGTATCACTTCCACAATTTGAATACCACAACTAGCACTATTACTTTTACAAGTACCTTCCTCGGCAACAATTCACTTTAAAAGCAAAAATAGCTTATCAACTTCATAGCTTCTAAAACACAACTAAAGTATCTCTGACTACTTTTAAACCACAAGTGAACAAAACGGATTTCTCAACCCCTTTCAGACAGAGATAAAGGAAGATCTATATAAATATAATATTTAATTTATACTGTCTTAGTCAATTAATTCTTAGTCTTCTTCCCTCCTGGTCACACCCTCAATTCTGGATTACTGACCCTGAACGCCCCTCGACTCTCCCTATGATAAATGATTTTTGCTAACTAGCACACTGAGTTCCCCTTTGTGGGGAAGATATTGCGCCTGAAAAGCAGTAGATTAGATTAGATCAGATTAGATTAGATTAATGCAGAAATAAAACAATAGATATTTACTACACCATCCTGGTTATTCTAGAAACAGAGCCGCTATTATAGAATACTGTACATCAGTCCAAAACATAATAAATTGGAAAATTCTCATCACTGAATCGGATTCTATTTTTAGATCATAAACTTCAACAATAAAATAGAAAAACACTCAGAGTAGCCAATACTGGCACACAATACTGTACTCACGCACAAGTGCATGTAACTGGTGACACCATTGCTCTATATTTCGGTCGCCAAACAAGTCGGAGGTGAAGTTTGCACTTGCGGCACTGTCTGAGTGGCATTATCGCCTATGGTCAGGTGGAAAACACTTGCTCTTTCATAAACAAAATAAAAATTTGCGATTTAAAACTTGTCTTCCCATAACCAAAACTATCTCCAGGTGGATGCTGCTTTTAAAGTGGACCCTCAGTTGATCTTGGGCTATCCTTGTTTGACCAGGCAGTGCCTCATAGGATGTTTCCCCACCAGCTTGTTGCAGTATAATTAAACAGTTCAAATGAACAAAATGAAAACACTTTGTACATTTAAACACTTTATCACTGATCCTGGCTGCAAACACCAGTCACCTTATACTCCAGTTTCATCTTCATAATTTCCCTCGGGACCATCCCGATAGTGTAACCCAGAGCATATTCTTATTGGTCACGTAACTTAGCTTTTCAGTTGCAATGGTAATGAGAATTATCTCAGAAACCCTTGGTGATGGTCCAGTTATTCAATGGGCAGTACTATTACGAGTAGTCATGACCAGCCTTTTCCGTTATTAGTCGCTTGTAAGACTTTTCTATATGGCATTCTCGATAATCTTGTACACTTTTCTGGGAACACGGAGCCGAGTAATTGTATCCCTTGGGAAGATAAGTTGTGTGAGTCCCAGGATTTATGCAAATTAGTAGGCCCTGGTGTTATGCTTGTATTTTATGAATCAGTAACAAGCAGGTTGCAGTCGATTATCTTTTCAACAGTACAACCGATATTGTCACTGGGAATTAATCAAGTGGTTTGCAACTTTCCTGCCCTTTTCAAATAGGACATAGAATTCCATTGAGTTATAACTCAGCCACCTCTTACAATAGGTTTTGTATATGCAATTAGGATATTAGGAGAGAATTAACTGCCATTAAAATGGTAGTATGCAAATCAGAGACATGTAAACATACCCTTAGAACAAACTTGATCAAGATTCATACTCTCTTTAGAGCTTCCTTTCCTTGTGTCCCTATTTTATCAGCTTAAACAGATTTGTATAGAAGCTCCTACCCTTTGACTTAAATTGCATGTTAGTTTAATGGATTACCTGAAAATAGACTCTTGTGTTAATCTTGACTTAGAGAGGAAATCTAGCTTTCCTTTCTCTTCAGTTTTGCACCTCTCTTTGATTGGTTCATTTGTACTCTGGGTAGAAAATAAAGTGGATTTTCTATAGATATTGTGTTTGTGTGTATGTGTGTGGATTTTGAAAAGAATAGTCTAATTGTATGGATGTTATTCTGTTTTGGATTTTGGAGTGAGAGTTGACACACTGGGATGTTTACATATGGAACCTCTTAGAAGGATTAGTTCTAAAGACCCCGAATAGAATATTGACACTTGAAGCACTTTGAACCTCTTGTGTGTTTGTTGACCGGTTTTCATTTCTTCAGGATCTACCTTAATATGTTTTAGGAACAGCCTTAACTTTGAAGACAGAAAGCAAGATTGAAGATCATAACATGAAGCATTTGATTTCATCAGATTTGATTTGAATAATCGAGATAGTTGTAAATTAACATTAACATTTTCCAAAGCACTGATTTCCAAGAATGGATAGAGGGGGCTCAGTTGTGTCGTGTTTGGATGGAAATGAACATTTATGTAATCTCATTTGTTAATTGTAGTGTGTAAATATTATTATTTTTTGTACTGTATTCTTAATGTATATTTGCATCATTAATTTGTATCAATGTCTTTTTCCCACAGTTAAAAGAAAAATTTGTTAATTGTAGTGTGTAAAGTGAAAGAATAGTGGGGTTTTATCCTAATTCCTATTTATCTGAGTGGGGTAATGTTAAATGTGGTTTTGTCTGATCGGGTTTTGGTCTGAGTGGGGTTATGCCCAGTGGGGTTTTGTCTCCTTATGAAGTTGATAGTTGCCCACCGATGTCCCGCAGTTTATAGTGCAGAATCTTGATCAACAAGTATGAACTGGTTTCCTCTGTTCTTAAATTACCCAATGTTATATAACCTGCACACTGTTATGTTATGTTATGTTATGTATTTATACTCAGCGCAATATCTCCATATACTCCAGGACTCAAAGCGCTATTTAACCTATCCGACTGTACAGGTACAGCCCCAACTCACAAGTAACTGACATTCCCCTAACTGGAAGATAGAGGCTCAAGGATGACCATTTATCAACGTCCTTGAGGTTCTTTAACCTGCCACTGGGGATAGGACCCAACGACAGAGGACCGCCATTTTAAGTGGTCATCCGAGCCACTATGTATCTGCCTGTACCTGGGATTGAACCCACGTCCTCTGAGTTCCTAGACAAGTGTGTTACCCGCTAGGCACACACTGCCAAAACTTTTTAAACCCCCCACACACAAAAAAAGGGTTAGCCTAATAAACAAAATGATGTCAACACTGTTGCTGCTGCTTCCAACAGGGTAGAGATGGTTTGGGGGGTTAGAATGGAAGTCTGAAAAGATCAGTCTTTGTTCTGAAAATAACCGTAGTTGTTTGTGACCTGACTACATCTGACAGTGCCAGCAACTGCATATAATTCCAGCTACTAATTTGTTGGGAGCCTACACACTGGAAACCGACAATCCATTGCTTATGAGAATTTACCATTGTGGATAGATAAGGAGGTTAAAATTTTGAGTCAGATGCAGCACAGATGGTATATTGACATGCTGTTTGGTTATTTGTGTACCATAAGAGATTGCACTTGCTTTCCATGTCTGAGGTTTTAGGTTTAAATCATGTTTCTGTTGCTTAATGATGCCAGTATTTGTAAATGCTGTTGTCAACTGCTTTCCTCTGGCCAGTTGTAACTTTAGACAATACAAATAAGACTGCAACCCAATTTTATGTTAGATTCAACTGATACATTTTATGATGTCCCAACTTGATGTATACCTGAGTGGCTACTCCTATCTAATTCCAAGCAATACTCAGGCGCCAACAACACTTACAAACATTTGGAAACTGGAAGTACATAGCAGTTGACAAACAGGAACAGCCCAGTCTGATGGACATTCTCCTCAGTGAAAGACAGAGAATAACCATTTATAAATGTCATTGAGGTTCTTTAGCCTGCCAATTGGGATATGACCCAAAGGAGGATCACTATTTAAGTGGTCATCTGAAAGCACAGTGTATCTGCCTGTACCTGTGTTTGAACCCACATCTGTGTTCCTAGGCAAATCTGCTACTGGCTAGGCTACAGTTATATATAACTTATTTGATGGTAAGTGTGCTATTTTAAAATGCTTAAAATTTCCGTCTCTGAAGTTAAAATCGTGAACGTGCAAAGAAGAATTTTTCATATGGTAACTGAAGGTGTGGTCCGCAGTTTATATAAGGTTGTGATTCGGCTGTGTTTTGGTATGATGTGTTCATTCGATAGCTACCAAAGATGAGTTGAGGTTAATGAAGGTTGCCTCTTATTGACCAACATTTGTACTGCTGTCATTGTACTGTTATTCAAGGTTACACACTATGTCCCTTCAGTGTCTATGATCGTGATACCGTGTGGGTACACCAAATCTCGGAAGAAATGAGACATCCTAGGAGGTGGTTACAGTACCCCAAGTAAAACTTCTAACCGCAGGGTATACCTCCTGTAGTGTGAATGGGGCATTAAGATAATATAGCTGACATCAAGAGAAAAATAAACCTTCTTATTATCAGACAGCCAATTATTTGTTTTATAAATTCAGGGGAATTTGAACAATTCACTCCCTTTACAACTACAACTTCATCATTTAAATACTATTTCCCCATCTATTTTAATACAAATTGGTCCTCCGTTTTTGTACAAACTCGACTTCCCACATTCACTTCATGCAATATTCTCAGCCACTTTTGAAAGTATTTTTAAATGTAAATTTGAGATTAATAAAAACACTCAAGATGCAATTGGTCTTTTACGATGTCTCTGTTTATGAACTTTATACTTCCATAACTTCCATGTGCAATAATGTTTTACTGGATTGAACGTTCTTGTCAATTGTTTTATTGAAGATCAACATAATTTCAATTCGAGAGATTTATATCATTGTATGCCATTTGAGCTTTGTGTTATTTAGTTAAATGTTTTGGTGTGATATATATCAGCAATGTCTTGATATATAATTTGATGGTCCCAGTTTGTATATTACAGGGACTGAATATATGCAACATCATGGTGTGACGTTGATTTGACCTTTGACCTTGCCATAGTCACCGTGAGTCTGAAAATCTTGTCCGGACTATATCTCGGAAACCATAAGATGTGGGAAGATGGTAGGGACATTTGTTGGGAGTTGTAGGTGTGCAATGTCATGGTGTGACCTTGATTTGACCTTACTGTGGTGACTTTGGCCTACAAAATCTTGTCCGGGCTTTATATCAATAACCATAAGGTGTAGGAAGTTGATACTTGGTATGGACATTGCTTAGGGGTTGTAGATGTGCAACATCATTGTGTGACCTTTATCTGACCTTTAATCTTGCTGTAGTGACCTTGACCTATAAAATCTTGTCCAGGCTATATCTTGGAATCCATAAGGTGTAGGAAGTTGATACTTGGTAAGAACATTGGTTTGGGTTGTAGTTGTGCAATGTCATGCTGTGACATTGATTTGACCTTTCATCTTGTCATAGTGAACTTTACCTTTAAAATTTTGTCCCGGCAATATCTCTGAGACCATAAAGTGTAGGAAGTTGATACTTGGTAGGAACATTGCTTAGGGGTTGTAGGGATGCAACATCATGGTGTGATCTTGATTTGACCTTTGACCTTGTTCTAGTGGCCATGAGTTTTAAACAAAGATATATGAATTGCTGCAATTGATTATTATATGTACTTTTACAAAATTGTGCTATTTCCATTGACACCATTGACATACTTCATCTCTGCATACATTTTCTTTCTCTTAGACATTATTTTCTCTACTTAAACATTATTTGGACCTTCATATAACTGACACTGCTCTAAAAGTATTCCATTTTTGTACTGTTTTACTACTTCTATATCTCATGTCGTTGAAAACTATTTCCCCAGGCTGTGGGGTACTTGCATCTCTGATGCTGTTTTGCAAAATAGCCATTACATGCTCTCGGAAGCTGTACTGAACTGTACATGCTGGAGGAGTGCAGGGTCAGGAGGGATGAATATATGAGATGGCTTGTTATTCCATGTGCACTGGCCATGAGATCTCTTTTCAGAGCCATAAAGACAATGTCATGAAAAACTTTTCCATTGCAGAGGATAGTAAGAAAATCCTTTAAAAAATGCAGTATTCAATCATTTATTTTACATTCCCCGCCCCAGAGGTCAAAGCCTAAGGTCAAACAATTTTTAACAAAAAGACTAGTTCGAACCAAGGCAAGTCCATTATTCCCAACTTGAAAGACAGAGTGGAGGCATTAATGATTAAACCCACTAGGCAGAATACCAGAAGAAAGAATATTTACAAAATACAACCTCAAAGAGTGACAGACAGATTTGAACCCGACTGAAAGGTCAGTCAGACCAAGGTCAAAGGGGAAGAAAGGTCAAACTTTCATGATCATCCCAAAACTACAACTTTATACAGAGGGCTCATCTCAGCATATTATAACCTCCCAACCTAAGTTCAGTAAGAGAGATCAAAGGTGTGACAGGTAGAGGTCAAAATGCCAGCTTCAAGCAAGCCCTTTGCATTTTATGTCTCTTTAAGTCAGAGAAGCACCCAACTGGGTTTTAACATTTATTATTTATTATTTTACACACATGCTTCTGTCAATTAAAAGGTTTTTGTGAACAACAATTTTAATTACGCTTTGTCCGGTAAGGGCGAAAAAAAGGCCATTCATAATGCACTCTTAAAGTGACAAAGTGCATTATAACCCATTACCCCCAGTGAAATACTGAGCAAGAACTTTAATAACCAAGGATAGTTTACATACATATACAAAGATGTTAAAATAAGTAGATAATTTACCCAGAAATTTATACATACAAAATTTAAAATACCTGAATTTAGGCAACAAAATAATAACAGGGAAACGGGAAAAACAGTGAAAAGTCAGTGATATGGCATAAATTATAAAACTTTCTACAGACTCAATACAATTAATGAAGTAAGAATATATAAGAATAAGTAGTTACAGTAGTTACAAAAGAACTTTAACTTCACAAATATGTCAGCAAAGGTCAAGTTTTTGACCTCACACACTAGTACAGTCATGACAATGCTGGAGAAGAGCAAACCAGTTTCTCTGTAAAACAATCAGTTCAGCAGACAACCCCAAGGAGGTCCAACCACACTCTAGTTCCAGCACTAGAGGCGAGGTCTCCCACCAACAGAGACAAGTATAGCTACCATTCAGTGGCAATCTACAACTAGAAACATGAATTAGCACACAGCCTATCTTAGGTGATCAAAAAACAATGGGAGGGCTACATGAGGGCTACAATTGGATTTTTAAAACTTAAGGTTTTTTTCAACTGCCGGTTCAAACCTGGTCATTCTGCCCTTGACCATAGCAAAGGTCAAGTCAGGAGCAAATCAAAAGCAGCCATGTGGCCAATACATCACATTATTTAGAAAGAGTTGACACAAAAATAGGGGTGATGGAATTATTAAGGTTGGAACCTCAATGCCAACCCGCAACTTCCTTAACAATATTTTGACAGAAAATAAATTGTATTACTTGGTTTTTCAGCTATTTATGAAATTGAATAGATAAAAATACCTCTTTAACAATAATTAAATCTGGTCTTGTGGGGGCATAAATATACATTCTCTCTTATTTGCATGTTTGTCCCTTATTCATGTGTAATCATTATTGCCTGCAATGAGCAAAATTTACAATAGGTGACTTTCTGGCAATAAAACATATCAAAAAAAAATCAGAGAATTCCCAAATACCATCAATCTATTACTGCCTCTCTGGAATGAAACAGTTTATAAAAAGAAGTCTTGTATGCTGAAGGATTAGATAAATTGCTTTGTATTTAAACACCACGTTAATCCCTTGATCTGAGTGTATTAAGAGCTATAAAATAAGTGTTGGGTCTTATACAAATCTGCCCCAAGGGCCAAGAAATGGAGGAGGGGGTGGCAGCAGGGTCAATAGAAATTTCACAATTCAGAGTACACAATGTTTGTTTTTCTCTTTGAATGTCTAATGTAGCTAAAGAGGCCACTTAGTTTGAATGGACAAAAGATACGATGGTTGGGTGAATGATAGTTTGTTTCAGTGGGGGTATGTTATTCAGCTTATTTCTTTGTGAGTTTAAGTCTCCAAATTAAACTCATGCATCAATACTGTACTTTTGTAAATTACAGAAATCCATATTTGACATTTTGAAATAAAAAGGAGACGGTTTATATTTAAATGTATTTATAAATTAAGGTACATTATTATTGTAGTTTATTTTTTCCCTCTGTTCTTCAATTTTTGTTAACTTAAGTTGAAACTTAAAGTCACAAGGCAATGTATTTGACAATGACTGAAATAACACTTATCTATTTGGTTGGAATAATAGGCTTTTTATTCTTATTTCTCGCCTCTTACTTTTTCAAAGGTCAGTTCATAATCCCCAAGGATTAAAGATAGTAACTTTAAGGCTACGGACTATTGAGATATCTTCTGACAAGTCATTATACCCATTGTATTTTTCTATCATGTTTTCCATTTACAGTTTTTCCCCTTGATAACTGCTAATATATGCCAATAATTTTATGCTATTAAAATGTATTATATTTCTTTATTCATTAATTACCTTTGCTATGTGTTAAGGTTGACATTGGCTATCTATCTAATCCATACCAAACCCTTGTTTTCTGTGAGAATTACCAGAAGTGTCTGTCATACAGGTGCGAAAACACCGATTTTACAGTAAAACATGAAAACAATTAGCCAGGGTATTTATTTTCACAATGTTTTTATTTTTATGTATATTTGCAAATAAAATTTGGTGATAATGTTTTATTCTATATTCTTTCTGATTCCTATTATTATCCAAAATAAAAGTAAAGGATGTGTGTTTCATTTCAACAGCTAAGGGTCCTGTTCCAGGTATGCGATCTATCAGAAGACTTAGAAGAGATTAAACAAGGTCTGTTATGACCGACCTTGTCAAAAAGGTGGGGAATGAGAAAATAAGCAACCAAGAAATTAACTTGTACAATCTGTCATTGCATATATAACTAATTATTACAAATAGTAACAAATTTTCTATAACTGCACTTGTGCTTAAAAATCTACACTGGTTGCCTTCTGAACAACCCTGGATTTTTAAAATTCAAACTCCGCTGTGCAAGTACTTTCGCAGTAGTTTTTGATAATATTTCAGTTCCTCCCTTACTCAAGCATCATGCATCAACAACACCAAACACAGCTGACCTGACAGAAAGTACCTTAAGGTTCCACGGTTCATGTCTTCAATGCTCAAATCCCAAAAGCCGCAGTTTTGAGCACAACACTGCAGCTTTGTGGAATGAGCTGCCTGATGATATCCAAAACTAAAGTTTCTCTTTCATCTTTCAGTTGCAAATTGAAGATACGAGTCTTCAGTGAAACCCAACTCCCGGGCAGCATTACATATATACCATTGACCATCATGATTCCAACAGATAGGTTGTGACTTACTGGGTTACACAAATATAGATGGACCTTTACAAGCAAAAAGATAAATTACATGGCTAACGCCATTTTATTTGGAGCTCGGGAGTTCAGGTGATCCAAGGCTATATTCATAAAACTGATTGGCAAGCAAGTTTTAAGTTTCAGCCCGAAGTCTGAGACTGTTTCATCTTTTAAACAGGTTGTAAGTTAGAGCTAGTTCAAAGCAATAATTGTTGATATTTGTAAATCATGAATATGGACACTTAATTAAAAATTCTCTAATTTCAGACTGCTGTAAGAGGTTTGCTTATCACTAATTATACAACTGTAACAGTAGACTACTATAAACATAATATCGGCCTGCAAACCTAAAACACTATAAGTAAATTACTGTAGTAGTAGTCAATTATAAGTAAATTTATTGTAGTATGTACTTACCATAGGACAGCTATGGCGGTAATGGCTAACTCAAGGTAATTTTCTTTAATAATAGCCAACTGTAAGTAATTAACTGTGACAGTAAGAAAGTACCTACATTAGCAGTGGATATTTTAAGTAAATTGTCACTATAAGTAAAGTACTTTATTAATCACTAATGGTAAGTAACCTACATTAGCAGTTGATAATTTTAAGTAAATTTACTGCATTAATTTGGGTTCATAACCAAAGGAATTACTAAGTATAAGTGTAACTGTAGTGAAATTACTGTAGCATTAAATAAATGTTAATAAATTTCTGAATTACTAAGTATAAGTGTAACGGTAATGAAATTACTGTAGCAGTAAATAAATGTTTATAAATTTCTGAATTAGTAATACATGTACGTGTAGATCAGACAGATGTTTCTCTGTTGTGATTACTTGGTAAATACACACCAAAGCTATACCACGAGATAAATTCGTGTAATGTTATGTAATCTGTAATTAACACTTTGGGTATTAAAATCTGTATCAATAAGTTTTAAAGTTTTCAAAAATAAATTTCAACATTGTTGTCACTGAACATGGTACTTTTTCTCAGACTAAAGCTAGATACAGTGTAATAGAAAGCTTACTTTAACCATATTACTGCAATATTAGTAAGCAATGTGAATTGCAGAACCAGTTATAGCAAATTTTAATAAGCTTACTGTATCAGACATTGGGGCACCGATTAGCACTCCCCCAGGTTAACATTCCGACCCCCCCTGCCTTTAAAATAAAAAATTGCTTCAAAACCCATTTGCATACATCCCACATCATTCCCTTCTCATATACTGCACAGCTATAGCTCCAAGTTATCACTAACAAATATAGAGATTAGAATTATTGGGATCAGGATGGATTTTGTTACAGTTACAAATTTTCAAATTACTGGAAATTCTATAATCTCAAAACTAGATAACAAAAAACTGGTTTGTGGGATAATGCAGTTCCTGGCATCATTCACACTTCTCCGACAATTGACTTCGGTGTATCCATATTTGAAAGCATTGCCCCAGTCACACTGCAGACCAAATTTCTTGTATCTTTGAGATGGTATCATATCATTATGCATGATCAGCTGGTCTTGAAATTCATAACAAAAGTCTTTTAAGATTTTGGTAACTGTTGGAAACTAATGTGTTATGGCTGGTTTATCGTATTTTGTCAAGTCTGGTTTCCAGCCTTTTTCTGATATACCATTATTGTGTTTATTTTAGACCTATATTAATGACACATTCTGTCATGTCAGAACTAGGATAATATGTCTTTCCATCGTGACAAGATTAGAAAATAATATATTGACAAATTCATCCACAACTTTGATTTTTATTATGGCTTCCATGCTGTGTCCCAACCTTGTTTGACATTGAAGTCACGTCAGACTTACACGAGAGAAAAATGCTTGTACACAGCAAAATTGTCCGAATCTAAACAAAATATGGTAATATTTTTTTTCCAAAAATTAGACTGTATATAAGGAAGGTATTATCGTTTTAGCTGAAAGATACTGTTGTATACATTGATGAAATCTACAAATTGAAACTGAAAAGTCTTTCAAATAAAAGAATATTTGCGATAATATTGATATGTATTATTATTGGTGAAGGTGGACAAGGTATGGTAGATCAGTTTTAACTCCACCAGAGCAGTCAGCAACATGTCACACTTATTTCCTGGTCTCAGTAAATTCTCCTTATTCCCATCTCGTCTCACTTCCTTCTTTATTGGCAGAAATCATCACTGGTCACATTTTATTCTACCCGTAGCTAATTCACTGAAAATCATTACCAATATTTAGAGCATTCTCATATGAATGGTGCTTTGATGAGGTTGATTGTTGGTGACTTTAATGCTCAAGTCACACCACGGGTGGCATGTCCCGCGGTCAGAGGTTTTACTCTGCAGTAGAACGACCTCCAAGGATCCTTGATACCTGCTGAGATTTGGTCTGTCCATCACACTACAGGCGACATGATCTGCAGTTATAGGCATTGGTCAAAATGCCCCAGTCCTTCCACTACTATCTGAGGCGCGTGGGTGAAGTTTTGACACAATGGCAAAATGTCCATATACCTCCACTCCACTTCAGTTACCATAACAAGAAATTTGCTCATGCTCAACATTCATCTGCACAGTTTACAACTTCCGTGGGAAAGCTGAAGCATTGGGAAGGTGGGCCAATGACTGACAAGTTTGCAAACTGACTTCAGGAATATTAAATAAAATATGTCTTATAGTTACTTGGAGAATGCAAACAAAACACAACTGCCTAAAATCTCCACAGTAAGCGGCACCAGCGTATATAAAACCTTCACACTTTTATAGGCTACTAAATTTCAGTAATATGTACACTTGTTTTCATGAAATTGGCAAAATATGTCATGGATAAGGGTTTCCCAGGAATCTTTCTTTAAATTCATATTTTCTGCAGTAGTTAGGTCACTTATGTTCTTATCACTGCCAAATTTTGTAGACAATCAATTTAGTTTTCAATTGTGTTGACACAAATAATATCTATATAATGAAACTTTCATACACGTATCTGAAAATATACAAGATTTTCTTTATAGCCCAGAAAAAATTATTAAATAATATGTCAAAGCATAGATCTAAAGTAAATACAAATATAGCTTTCTGTGCCTACAAAGGAGAAACAACACACGAAAAAAGACAAAGTTCTGTATATATATTTTTTGTTTTATTTTTAATTTTCAATTCCTTTCAATGTTCTAATACCATTTATGTTGTAACGACATTTGTAGCAAGTGTACAGATAAAGAAGAAATGAACATATATTATATAACATACTAAAGGAAACAACATTAACACCACTTTTGACAACATAATGTACTATTACATGACTTTCCTACCCTAAACACGTCTTGATTAGATTTGTATGCTAAATATCTTCTCCTTCAAATATGGCTATTTATCATAAAAGCAATGGAAATTGTAAAAAAGCTTTCATGTTACATTCTAATGTATTAAACATGTTACATAAGTTTCTGTTTGAATACCCACTCAAATATTGTAACAAGAAATAAGATACTACATACCTAGAAATTTTATCTAGAAGAAGATTTTGCTATTTATTCATTTTCAATAAATTCACTACAATTAATTTTCATTAATGGTTAGTTTCTACTTGTGATATTTATACAGATTTAAACTTTCACCACAAATTAATTCAAACTCTTTAGTTAAAATAGCTAAAAGTAATGCCTAGTGAAAATTTTAATTTATACAGTATTACAGTGAACGGAAATGATTTCAACAGAATAAAATACATTAAAAGTTGTAGAAACAGGTTGTAAACTCTTTTGGACTGTGTACATGTGTAACAATGTTAAATACGTGTGCCTGTACAATGTTAAGAAATTCTGTGAAAAAGAGGGAGATTTTTTATTATCCACCCCAAGCTGTATCTGACCTAAATTACTTGGGAATATTGATCAGGGATGAATTTATTTAATTCAATGGCGCCCTCTTCTTTTGGAGAGTAAATGCTGTTACTGAATTTTCATAGATATTTCAATAACTTTATTACCTACAAATTTGTTACTTGTATTATCACAATAGTAATTTTACAGAGCTCCTGCTCTTTTTTGTTGCTTTAAAGTCCATTTAGAAATGGTTGAGAAATTTAACATTAACATTTTTTATATTCGTCAGTCACCCTTACTATACTATGGATAATTTGCATTAATTGTGTAAATACTAACTTATTTTACTAATTATTCATGAAAAGTAGTGGATAAAGATTAACCACTATAAAAGTACTCGTTACATTCATGACTTCACAATATATTTCCTATTATGTTCCAAATATTCAACAATGTATAGTCAAATGTCGATGAAATATCTTCAAGTAGCTGTGCCTGCTATTTAATGTGTGTATGATGTGACATAAACATTGATAACAGTGTAACTAATACATTGGTACTCTAACTTAAACTAGTACTATTTTATAGTGCTTATTCTCTGTAATAATAGATTCTTAGCCTCAGAAACAAAATCATAGATGAGGAGTCATTAAACTATTTAATGTGCATAAATTTTAAACAGGGGACGACAATTAAACCTAGGCCACAAATTTCCTGATTGGATTTATGAGCAACAACCAAATGAGATCCCATACTTTCAGATTCTAAGCTTCAGAAACAAAATCATAGATGAGGAGTCATAAAACCATTTAATGTGCATGAATCTTAAACAGGGGACGACAATTAAACCTAGGCCACAAATTTCCTGATTGGATTTATGAGCAACAACCAAATGAGATCCCATACTTTCAGTTCTGTTATGTTGTGATTTGTCAAGTTTAAGGTATTTCTTTGTAATTAGGTGGGAATGCATTTGTGTTTGGGACTGCTTTTCTGAAATGTCTGAACATTCTCCTATGATCCCTCATAGCTGCACTACAATATACATTCTGGAGGGTGAATTTGATTAGGATAGATATGCAGGGCTACTCACTCAATATGTACTACAAAGATATGAGGGTCTCTTTTTGGAGCCATAATGTAATATTGTCACGTATATCGGTTCTATTAATACCTGGGCTTCTGGGGATTAAACTTTAGCTGGGTGGGTTACAGAGCTAAACTTGAGTTTATTTATGCGTATAATCAGAAGGCCATTGGATAAACTCCCCGCAGAACCAATCAATAATTCCTCCCTGGTAACGATCCCGGTACCTCTCGCAGCCAAGCGAGTTGAAGTGTAATAATATAGTCATGCAAGACATTAGGATAGGTCTGTCCTGGGTGTGGGTGGTGGTGCTGGTGGTGGTATGTAATATCTTCACATATATCAGTTCTGTTAATACCTGGACTTTTGGGGATTCCCCTTTAGCTCAGATGGTTAAAGCCAGACTTGTGGTTATTTCTATGTGTAATCAGACTCCCAGCAGAACTGATCAATAACCCCTCCATACAACACAATAAGGGTAATGCCATCAGCTGGAAAGCAAATACATACAGAAATGACCATAAAGAAAGGTGTGACAAAAGCATTACTGTGTACTCTTTCATCCATGAAAATTAAAATGATGGTTATAATGATAATGGACTGGAAAACATTGCACCCCAGAGACAATGGTCTACTGCTGTATGGCATCCTTGGCTTTCCTGCAGACAAGGACAGGACACTTGGCATGATGTACCACATAGTCACTCACGCTGCCCATAATGGTACGGCGAATGGTTCCCATCCCTCGTGTACCCATCACGATCAGATCTGCCTTCTCGCTCTCTGCGACTGAACACAAGGTGTGCCCTGGTTTCATACCACCGTCCTTGCGTAAGCAAGAATTAGTTATCTGTAGGAAATATAAATAATGTTTAGACAAGATGACTTGTAAATCCTTTTTTTTCTAGTGCATTAAGAAAATCACCCATGTGACATATATTTATCACCTCCAAGGAAACTGTTCGTCCATTGTCTGTTTGTCATTTTGCTTCATGTATTGTGTTATTACCGCCATGAAGGAGGTATTAAATTCATGACCATTCATTTGTCTGTTTGTTTGTTCATTAGAAGGATTATGGAAATACTGCTGGTTAAACCAGAAGATGGGCATTGGTCCCAACATAGATCACATTAAATTTTGAGAATAATCTGGATTATAGGCCGCATACAAAATAATAATCCAAATATTTCCATTTATTTATCATTAAGAGCCTTGGCGGAGGTATGTGCCTTCAAAATGTTCTTGTTTTATATTTTATCATATATAATATCATGTTTACTATATTCATCACCATTTTGTATGAATAATAATGGAAATTAGTCCATGGGTTTTTTTTTTAAGCTTTCTGTCGAGTGTGGTCGATAAGTAGTTGAAGTATTACCCATTCCTCACTGGTCTTAACTGGAAGAAAGGTGCACTGGTGGCCCAGTGGTAACACCCTTGCCTCCCACCTCTGAGATCATAGTTCAAATCCTGGCCTGAACACGTGTGGGAAGGCTTGGTAGTTGCTTACCATTGGTTGGCAGTTTACAGTACAGAAGCTTGACTAAGAGTATGTACTGGTTGCCTTTGCCCTTCCAACTACCCATCACATTAGAACATCTAAGGTACAAGGTGTGATGTAAAACACTAAATACATAAATAATTGGCAGAAAATATTCAAACTGCCAGGTATAGTCTGTAATAAAGATAAATTGCGGAGTTATCAATATTTACAAATTCACAGTTGTGGCAAGTGACTGACTCTCCTTATTGTGATTATTGTCATGTTGTAGACAATATAGAACATTTTTCTAGAGATTACTTTTTTGTTGTTTTTTGTTGTTGTGTTGTTCACCACCGGACTTTCATGAATCTTGCATAACTCAGTGAGTACCCATCTCATCACTGAAGTTAAGCAGCAACAGGCTACATTAGCACTTGGATGTGTAACTGAGTTGTAGGGTAGGAGGTATGGCATGTATTTGACTAGTAATTTGTTGGGGGATTTTTATCACCAGACTTTCACAAATTATTGTGCACTACTCATGTCTCTGATGGCTTTACAGCTTACACATGAAGATAAATAAATGCAGACCAAAACACTTTTCGGACTTGTTACTTTCAGTGTGAATCTGTTCATAATGTATGAGGATGAATAAAAGAATTAACAGCACATCGTATATAGTACATGTCTACCTGAATAATGTGACCATATAATAACAAGAATATTTTGCCAAATTGTCTGGCAAAGTAGCATGAGCACATAATGAACAAATACGAGTGCCTTCTAAATGCTCCACTGAATTAAAACCTAAAAGTATATGTGTACGTTATGATATTATATTCAGTAGTGGTGGTGGACCAGTCCACGCCCGGGTACCAATTCACGCCCACCCTCAATTTTCTTGAAGATTTATGATTTTTCATAGAGAAGATGTTTACCACATTATAGATAATCATCAAATTGATCATATACATTTGTAATTTATTGTTTAACTGTGATTGTTTTGGATAAATTTAGGGGTGGGCGTGAATTGGTACCCGGGCGTGAACTGGTCCACCACCACTAGGTGTATTTCACAAACAGAAATCTGCATAATCTGTGTAATCCATATTCAGATTTGGATTCTTTTGATTAGCTAGATTTGTAAAATACAATTTTCTGTAGACCTGAATCAAAAATTAAAACAATAAAATAAACCAACATAAATATCATATATTACTATATATTAATATACATTAATATAATGATATTAATGTACATTAATATCATGTTACCATATTACAATATCATAAAAATTTCCCAAAGTAAAAATTTCCTGCCACATGTTGCCGCCATTATTTTACAAAGAATTTTGGGTAATCCAACGAATCTGAATCCGATTATGGTTGTGAAATATGCCTAATATAAATTAATGGTATTTCTAACGATAAAATGTTATTTAACTGCATAAAAATAAATCCCTTGACAAGTATCAAGTTTATACTCAAAAACTTATTTGATTTGAAGTAGAAATTATATTATAGCTCATTGAAAGGTGTATATTCAGAATATTTAGTGAAATGTCAAAGTTCAGTCAGAATAACAATACTACGCATAAACAACATATTCACTACATTTTCACTTCCCAAAACTTTGCCATATGTTCAAATAAAGACTTTTAACTAAATAATACCACACATGTATTTTGTTTTTGTTGTTTAAGTATCCTCATATGACATGTCATTTGCGACCTCCCATTTTCACAAAATACAGCCAAAATCCGCAAAGAAAGGTGATAACATACGAAGCTCGTCAATAAATTAAACTTGTCAATTAAAATAAAGTAATTGCATTTGGTGAACAGGTGAATAGGGGTATGGTATGGATATATGTCAAGCTCATTCTTAAGCATATACTATCCAGGTACAAGTTATGTTTTTGGAGCCATAAGGATAAGGTCATCAAAAGGAAGTCACATTCATACAAATACGGCCATAGGGAAAGGTGTGACCTTGCCATTACTTGAGTTTTTATCCAGTTTGGGCCAAACAGATTCTGATACAATCTATGTGCTGAAAGCAATGTCCATCTCAACTAACTGGCTACTTAATGAACATGACATCCAGGACAATTTCCTCATGTTTAAAGCCAACAGAATGAGTCCACCTTCATGTTTGTCTTCCCTGGTGATGTGCTGCGGCTTTTTTGCCCAGTGGATATCACCTTTCCATTAACATGATCAAAGAAAATTAACAAGCATTGCGTAGCTCTAATGTGAAAGAGTAAATCTGTTAATAAAGATAATTGATGTTTAGATAACACTGTCATGCATAAAGGTGCTCAGTGGCCTCAGTGCTTAGCAAGTTTTGCATCTTACCAAAGTCTGTTACCTCTGAGTAGGTCAGGCTCTTAAAAGTGTCAAAGCTGTGAGCTTGATTCAAATATAACCCAAATGTTGGCATTTTATTGATCACATATCACAAATCACCAGTGTAATCACATTTGATCACACCGAGAAAAACCTACATTCATAATGTGCTAGTCACTATTTCTAGATATGGAAATTAAACTCAAAGGAAATTAAACTCACCCCGGCAGCCTTCAGTATTTGGTCGTATTTGATCTCCAGATCTTTGGACTTTGCTAGCTCTTCCTGCCACATTTCTGCCAATGCATTTGGAGAGAGGTACTGTTGTCCTATTGGATAAACCAAAGCTTATTAATATGAAATTACATAATACATATCCCTACCCAATCAGAACTCTTGAATATTTTTTTTTAAATTTAAATTACTTATACAATGTTATTCCATAATAACTATATTGTTGACTTCTTACAAAGACCAAGTTAATATGTGACAATACAGTAAATCTACTGACTGTGCATAATTTAATATTTATCCTGGATTTATTTGTTCAATAACAGTAGGAATAAGGGATATACTAGAAAAGCACTCAGAGAGCGCAAGGTCTCATCCTCGCTCCTTTCTGACCCTATTCTTTCTCATATTCTATTCATCATAATATTGGGATTTTTACTAAGATCTGGATCAAGCTTAGGTATACATGTATAATAGATACTATTACGAGAGTGTTCCAAACAATCTTTTGATTAATTATGGAGGTATATACACACACATACTGAAAATGGCCCCCATCTCATAATGATAAAAGAGCTTTCATAAAATTCCTGAATCCAGACAATGATGCAGATCACCACCAAAATCTGAACCTTTCTGTTCCATCAAAATTGGTTTTATAGCTTTTCAAGTTATTTTGCAAACAGACAACCCGATGCCGCCAAAACATATCCTCGTTGGCAGATGTAATTAGACAAGCTTTTGTCTGCAATACTTTGATGTTACACTGGTGAAGAGGTGATACACTTATCATTTAATTTTGAGGTTGGTGGCTTGAATTTGGTCATGTCATAAGATGGAAATGCTGTTAGTTTGCTGGGCAAAACTGGATTGTTTGGTGAGATGTTTCACTGTCACAAATTTTGATCCAGAACTTTCCCCAATTAATATTTTTCTTGTCCAGAGAAAGTTCATGACAAAGCCTATTTATTATACAATATATATATGTATAAATATCAGTGATTTTTGGCTGAAAAAATACATTAATTTTGGGAAAAACATTAAGGAAATAGACCATGCACAGTGATGTCAAAAGGTAAGGTATTTCACCGTTTTGCTACATTTCACTACATTTTATTGTGTTCTTTATACGTTTGATTAAATCTTAAATTAAATGTTGACATTGAAACTAATGACTGTCCTATCAAATGACAAAACATAATTCTGTACTAGTTTCTCAGACAAACACCATCATCAAATACTGTTCCCAAAACAGTATTTTTATCTAAACTTGTTTTTATCTAAACTTGTGAATTTTTAATCTGAAAAGTGTGGACTCTTTACCTAAAAGTGTGAATTCTGAAGCTTAAAAGTGTGGATTCTGAAGCTGAAAAGTGTGGATTCATGAAAAAGAATTCACACTTTTTCTATTGTCTGCTACCAAAAGTGTGGTTTAAGACAACCAAACCTACTAAACATGCAGGGTTGTGACAGAATCCGTTGGTTATTGCAGAAAACAGTCCGTTTTACAGATCAGTTAACTGTCTAGGCTAAGTTTGAAAATGGTAAACTGGTTTCACCGGTTCAGTTGGATTTGTCACCGAACCAACAACATGTTATAAACTTTTCAAAGACAGTTGTTACATTAAAACTGTAAATTTTATTAAATTTTATGCAATGTAATTTTTATGCAAATTTTATGAAGTTTTAAATCCAACAATAAAGGAGATATTGGACATTTTAATGATCTCTCCCACCTGTACATAGTGTAGGAAAGGTACCTCATTTGGTTAAAAATATTAGCCTTAACACAGAGGTTGAAATTTTTTAAAACCTATACACCCAAGTGTCATATTTCAACATGATATTAAACTTTTTTAGCTCCTTAATTCTTTGAAGAGAAATAAAATGTGGCTGAAAAGCTTGATTTGAGCACCTTTTTCACCAACCGATGATTAATTGTCCATCAATCAGTCAATTATGGCAGAAATTGATCTAAAAACTGACTGGTGCCCAGAGTTTGATATGAAGAATATGCTTACCAAATTCGGTTGACCCATTGTGTGGACTTTCTGAGAAAATCTGGTGAAACGGAAATACAAGAAAAAGAAATGTTCTTGTCATGTGACCTTGATAAAGGTCAAATTTATGCCTGTCAAAAAGTTCTCCCATGCCTATTGAATATAACTACGAAATATCATTTTTATAGGCTGATTATCAAGGGAGATATGTAAGCAAGACGATAATGCAGAGGTGGAGGCTGAAGTCTGAAAACTGGGGGTGAAAACAATAAGCTTCCCATTTTCAAGGGGCACTTAAATACATCAGTCAACTGATCATTATCTCAACCAATCAAGCAATGAGTCAATTGGGTTACATACTTGCATGTTCACTGTCTGGGAGCTCAATAATATGGGCCAGCACTAACTTGTGAGTTGGTTTGTACAGATGCTGGATGTAGTCTGAAAATAAAATGATAATCAGTAGAATATAGTAGTAAAATTATCCAAGATTTAAAATAAATCTTGGATAAGATTTAAATCACCTGTTTCAAAAATGTAAGGAATTTATGATAAATATGATATCATAATGAATCCTGATCAGAGTAAGTTGTTGGATTAAGGCAGCAATATCCAGGTTGTCCATTTAGACCGTACTCATATTCAGTGTCTCACAATGGAGAAACAGCTGGGTAATTTAATAAGACGACAATTCTAGGAACAATCCTAAGAATAAGACTAATTCTAAGAAAAAAATTCCAAACTGGATCAGAGATTAGAAAGGTTTGGTCCTTGTTGGACATTGGCGGAGGGTATGTGCTGACTAAATATTCTTGTTTCATATCCGATTTTATGGTATTGTTACCACTACATATCTACAGGGTATATTATATTCATTTCAACTTTACTATTGACTTGTCTGTGTCGGTTTTGATTAGTATGGCGTGATTAGGATTTAAGACACTACAATACTACTACTGTGTGTCTGGGGTAAAACTTTACTATGGCTGTCAAGAGGTTAAAAATTGAAACGAAGGTATAATGCAGTGATCATTTACATCAACAAGGCACATACTTCAAATCAGTGATATTTAAAAAAATAACATTATTTATTTGAAAGAAATAAGAGTATTAAGCTCCAAGGAAAGTAAGTCCAGACAGCGAGTCAATACTGGCAGTCCTATTTGATCAAGCTAATTTAAGATAATTGAATAACATTCTGGGCAAATATCACAACAGAAATACAGGCAAAGATCAATACAGTCTGAGAGAGTTTTCATTGAAGGGTGTTTCCATATATGCGATGTCATAGCAACTGCCAGGCCGTACAGATTGAATGGCTCAGATTCAAGTGCAAAGAAAATAACAGGAGTGTGACCTGGACACATAGAAGCATTACTTTAGTAAAGCCAACTGTTTCAATATTTGGATGAAATGTTTTGAAACATTTGTTCATTGCCTTAGTTATAATATCCAAAAATATAAGGAGCTAGTTAGGGGACATGACAGATGGACAAAAGTTTTGGGGAAAGAAAGATTATCATTTGTGAACATTCTTTCACATGTCATTCTATTCTATTTTAGTCAGTACTTCTGTAGCGCTGTAATTTCTATCAAGGAAAACTCTAAGGTGCAACAGCAGAAACTAATTTAACAATTCATTATTCTGTTGAAGAGAAGTCAACACCACAAAGATGCTGGATATGGATACATATAAGTAATGAGGGAAAAGCCCTGCTGAATAGATGATACTTTTTTATTGAAAACTAGCAATATCTGGTCAGCTATATCATGTGCTGTATCTGCCACTACGAATAGACAAAACCAGACTAAAATAGCTTGTGTGACCATTATGGAGAAAGTTATAAACCAATGTAGCCATTTTGAAGATGCAACGGTAACCAAATTTGAATCAGTTGAAACCAGTTGTTACAGTTATAATGCTTCCTACAAATTTCATAACCACCTGGCCAGTAATATTGGAGTTATGCTGTTAACAAACAAACAAAACAAAAAATTTGCGCAGGGCATTAACTGAATGATCTCATTTTGCCCATGCTGGCATTAGGGCCCTTGGGGAAAATGCAGACGATTTTGGTAAAAAATTGCTCCAGAATAAAAAATATTGACCCAATCATGCCCAATTTGAATCAATTCTTCCTTGTAACAGTTGTGATGCTACCTAAAAATTTCTCAACCATCTGTGTAGTAGTTTTGTAGTTATGCTGTAAACAAATAAAACACAGCGAACAGACTGAGTAAAAATAGATGACTCCAAGGGGAGCCTAGTGCAGACTTTGCAAAATTTTTGCTCACAGCATTGAATGATTGCTTTAATTTCTATGGTAACGTAAATAAATAGTTGCTCCAGAATCAAGGATATTGACCCAAATATAACCAATTTGACTCAGTTCTTGGTTGCAACAATTCTAATGATGCTTCCTGAATATTTCATAACGATCTGTGCAAGTAGTGTTGGGAGTTTTTTCTGTTAACAAACAACTTAGAAACAAGATCACTAAGAGGGGACCACCAAGTGCAGACTTTGCAAACTTTTTGCGCAGTGCATTAACTGAATGATCTCATTGATTTCAGCATGCTCGCATTTAGCCCCATGGGCACTACTATGGATGATCTCGGTGAAACAATTGCTCCAGAATCAAGAATATCGACCCGATAATGCCCAAATTTGAATCAATTGTTTCTTTTAACAGTTTTGATGCCCCCCTAAAATTTCACAACCATTGTAATTTTATGAGTTATGCTGTATATAAACAAACAAGCGAACAGAGTAATATACTTTGCAAAAATTTTGCAATGTAATACAGACAAGGCCGTGAAATAAAATTCAAATATGTGTTGATAAGACACGTGTGAACAGGCCATAAAATGAGGAGGCATGTAATATATTTACAAAATATAATGACGTCTAAGTCCTCATGCAAAACACCAGTTGGCTGGTTGAATGCATAGATTGCCTTTTTTCAATCTGACATTATTAGAATTGTTGCTCACGCACTTACTAGTAATACCTGTAGAAATATAGACGGATTATTATTTTAACAATTGAAATTTAGTGTAGAACGGATTTACTTTATTATCAAGACATGATTATCAAACCTTTATCTCGAGTCTGTGATTTATTTCTCTTCTTCTGTTTTGTTAAAAAATACAAAACAAAAAAAAATTGTAGCTGGTACCAAAAAACTGAGATTGTACCTGTCAATGAAAAGAAGACTTAATTAATCTAATTAAACAGTATTAATTTAGAGTCAAAATGAAATATCAGACCTTTAGTGAAGGCCCACTAAAAGGACTGATAAATCTTACAAAATGTGATTTGAGTTTAGTCTTTAAATCTATTTGTGAATCTTGCCTGTTTGCCAATAGAGCACACAAAATTGTCTGCAATACATGTAGCAATATGTACTTACATTGGACAGCTTCCTCAGCTTTTGAGCTGGCGTCTACTGCTATGACAACTGTTGTCTGCTTTGCATCATTTCCCGCCATTTTTGTTCTCAGAATAAATGTATGATAAGGTTTTTTGCAAGCTATCCCACTGGGCAATATTCCCCTGTTCTACTGTTATCTACTCACTATACTTTGTAATGTTGTGGAACCTTACACAATAGCAATAGAGTTCAGTACTTTGGTTTTTCGCATATATTCTTACACCAGTACTGCATTTAGACATAAAACCTAGAGTATCTCTGTTTCACTATGGTGCAAATTCCTTTATTGTAGTCGAGACACAACCAGAGTAGCTTGTATTGATCCTGCAGAATATAAATGTATTGCCCACACTTCTCTTTTTATCCTTAAGTTTTTATATCTAGATGAAGGCGTCTCAGGTATAAGCATGTTTTGACCAGAAACTTGCAAACTGTGTTTTTATGGTTCTGTGTGCACTAAATTGTGAGAAATGTTTACATATTGGTGATGGCTAACAAGATTACTTTGGGAATTTGGAATTCAGTGAATAGGATGTAAGATTCAAGTGAAGGAAATTGAGTTGATGACAATCTACATCACGTCCCAAAACCAAGTTTACTTTTTGCCTGTTATGTACTTCAGTAAATTTCCCGTTTGTACTCAGGTACATTCCTAAATAAGGAGTATAATCAGCTAGCTCTGTGGAACTGTATTCACGAAGTCTCTCAGCCAAGTCTTAGGCTTTAAAGTTGTGCACAAAAATAGGCTTGGCTAAGACCTAATTCAATATGGGCCCTGATTCACCACAAAAGTCATCCTGAATATATTAATCATTGGAAAATTATTGTAAAGAAAATTTCAAATACAGCTTTTTTGAGGGGGGGGGGGGGGGGGTTAGTTGATCCAGTGAAGGTCATATTTACCTACTTCCCTGATACTTAGTGATCTTTAAAAGCTATGTTATGTTTGGCCGCTAATGGTAGCACTACAATAATCTGTTACCATTTTGACAACATTGATCGTAAAAGACATCTTCATCTAGGCTAGTTGCCGGTTGTGTGTTTGGGAGCGTTTATTCGGCTGTCATTTTACATTTGTGATAACTCCAAAAAGAAGGTGGGGGGCTGACAGAAGGAAAATACGTGTTTTAATTTTGAGAAAGAGGTTGATTAAGACTTTCTATAGAACAGGGTTTATGTGGTCAAAATATATGATTACATTCTATGATTGTTTATTTGGGGTTTAACGTCGCTTTCAACACTGTACAGGTCATATCACGACGGGTAGTTGGAAGGGCAGAGGAAACCAGTACATAGAGTTCGCTAGGGTTGTGTACTGTAAACTGCCGACCAACGGCAAGCAACTACCAGCTTTCCCACTTACGGCCATGACGGGGATCGAACCCCGGCCGCAGAGGTGGGAGGCGAGAGTGTAACCACTCTGCCACCGTGGCCCCTGATTACATTCTATGAAAGATACAATGAAAAAAAAATAAAAAGTCACATTTTAGTATTTATTATTTAACATTTTTAATGACTTCGGCTTGCTGGTTGAATTTACTCTGAAAGTAATAAGTGGATCTCCACGACTTCTGTATGTGTGGAGAGCCTGACATGTGTGGAAGAAGTTTTTTCTTTTGCATTTTGGTGAAGGTCTGGATCATCTTCTGCATATATACAAAAACTAGACTTAAGCCACTCACTTTATTGCGAGCCGGCGGTGTATCCCCAAACATAGCAAACCTGTAGAAGCAATAATAAAATATATAGAGGCTGAAGATTCTTGAAGTTATAAGCATTTTTAAGGTTGACTCTCCTCGTTTGACCTTGAAGGAGGGGTGCAAGTTTAAATCTGACCACATTAAAAGATTCCAAACCCATGATTTCTCATGAGTTGGTTTCAGATTACAAACCTCTCGGATCAATAATAACATGTGATATATTTGCTGTCTCATTTTAAAACCAGCATAGTATTGTGTACAATCTGATATGTAAGTTAAACTAGATATATTATGGTTCACAAAGCAACTAATTTTCTCATAGAGTACACTTGTTAAGATGTCTTGTGTACATTTTATGTAAATTTAATTTTTATTTATTCCTCATGTAATGTTATGTATTTTATATGTGAACATAATACATCCATACGATGTAGGAATTTAATTTAACAGAAGCCAAAGTTGTGGTTTTACGTTCTGTTCAACAGGTAGGGTCATACAAGAACTGGTACTCAGCACTGTCACTTGTGGTAGTCTAACTCACACACGGGTGACTGCCTGTCATTAGATGCCAAGCTTGTTAACCACTAGGTCACCGTTGGCTTGAACCATTTGAAATTATGTAAGTAATTTTCAAACCGTTTTTAAATAAACCTCCATATCGCATTTATTTATGAAGATATATCTACCAAAAATGAAATTGCAGAGAATGTTTATGGCTGTGAAAACATGTCTGCAAAACATTTAGTCCTCATTTTAAAAAAAGCATCATTGCCGCCATAGCTGATTGTTCCAAAATCATTAAAATGTTTTAAATTGAAAATATTGCAGCTAGCTTCAACACATTTGCACAAATGTAAATGACTATGAAAGCTTGCTTGAGAGAAATTTTTGCCTTGGGAGCAAAATGGGGGCCATATGACATCTTTAATGTCAAATAGGGGTATCATATCAGAAAGGCCCAATATCTCCCATATCATTGGTCCTAGGGGTTCGGAATGAGAACAGCTCATCAGAAATCATGGCCTGCGAATCTGCGAAGTCTCAACTTTGACCTCTGACCACTGCCTTAAGGTTATATGGGATCATCATACTAAAAAGCTCTCCCTTATTATTGGTTCTAAGGCTGCCAAATGTGAAAACAACTTATAGGTAGTAATGGCCTGTGAATCTTTTGCAAGTGTCAGATTTAACCTTACACTCCTGTTTTGTGTGCTGATAGCTTTAGTTCCCCGTAGCCAGAAACAGAACCATTGAATACCCTTACATCAGTTATGTACAAAATAAGGCTGACCGTTAATTAATCAAGTTATAATGACTATTACATTACATTACCAGGTCACCCCAACTGCAAGCATGAATCATTACGTTAGCTGGCAAAAAACCGGGAAAGACCCCAAGCCCCAATCTAGGGAGTAGGGATACATAATAGATGATGCTGGAAGGCCAAAGCAACCTGCGAGGGTGCAGCAGGATCCTGGAAAAGATACCTCCAGACAGAATCTGGGGTCCTGGTACCATGTGATTCAATGTTTTGGAGACTGACATGATGATTGAAAGCAAATGATGCTCCAGAATGCCTGAAACTATGAAATGAAAAACCTTTGTTGAACAAAGCTAACCTTTTCACCACCAGTGACAAATGATACCTAATTTTTGCGTCAGTCAGTACCTTCCAGTTTCTATTGGACTTACCTTTAGGTGTGATTGAGAATACACCCTTCAGCGACATGATAGGGCAAATGGGAGAACGACCTAAGTAAGATAAATCAATGCACTGAATTTTATCTCTTTGCTGGAAAGTTTTGGACCATTTAATCAACACTTTCAAATTATGCTGGCTAAATGTCTGGAGGGATCAAAGAGGGAAGGTGAAAGAGATCCAATGTTGGAGAGCCTCAGGAATGTAAAGAAAGCAAGCAAATAGACTGCTTTACAAATTTATCCCATATATATCGAATCACAGACTCTTGATCATGTCATGTAACATTTTGATATCAATGGTAGCTGTTTGAGTGACACATAAAGGACGATTTATAATTATGTGAAGGGATTTTAAAAAAGAGCTTTATTTTAGGCTTCTCACAGAATTCTGCTGATACATTGTCATAACCCAACATAGCCTTAATGACGAATACATTATTATTTACAGAGGCACCATTGGTCACCAGGAACTCCATGAAGGCCAAGAGTACACTTGAGGTTAAGGCCACCAGAGGAATGTCCATGAAGGCAGAAAAATCTACAAATAATTTAAACATGACATTACAATTCCTCTATGTGGAAGGTCTAAAACCTGACCTTGCTCTTGGTGATGCAGTCTCCAATGAGTGATGCCAGTGATGTCAGTTTTTAGGACAGTCAAATGAGCTTTTCTAAAGTTAATATGAGTGCACACTAAAAGGTATTATCACAGAAGGACTGCAAAGTTAAGAGTGCTTGTGCCCCAGGACACTCTTGGTCAAGCGACCAAGTGGCAGCAGCTGGTTGACTGGATGATGAGCACTTATCTGGTGTAGTGCAGAAGCTCATCTTGAAGGAACTGCGTCAGAACCAGGGTTGGGGTCAAGTACATTGAAATGTACTTAAGTACAAGTACTTTTTTCATCAAAGTACTTAAGTAGAAGTACTTTTCAAAGTACTTAAGTACAAGTACTTTTCATCCGTGAATAACAAAGTTGAGGGAAAACAATACTATATTAATCTCTGATTATTACATTGGGGCATGTACATTGTATTAATACAAAGTTTATAATTAATTACTAATTTGTCGTTTTCCACTTATTATGATCTTTATAACATTTATTTATTTATTTTATTTCAGTTTCGTACACAGAGTACAACAATTATTAAAAAAAAACATACAAAAAAAAAATGCATACAGTTATATATACAAGGAAATATGCTGATCAATCTGTACATAAATAGTTTATCATTGAAGTTAATTCATCATATGTGAATAATGAGATAACACTATTTTCTCTAAGTAGAAGTAAATCACAAATATTACCAGCTGTACTCATGACATTTTCAGGAATTTGATTACCGCATCTGATTAATTTTTGTTGAACAGAACTTTGCAGTAATAGGTGCTTACTTACTTTTAGTAAACAAGACACATGATTCACAGTGTTAACTGATTTTAGACATTGATCCATTTAAGGCAAACCTATAGCATAACTGCAGCACTTTATTTTCATGATTTCCTACTTTAACCAGAAATTTCATTGCTCTTGACATCAACTGAAATTCGATTGGTATATCATGACAAATAGAACTTAAAAGATTACAGTGTGTTGTGTATGGCAAATTAAAAAGTTTACGTATACTTTTCCGCCATTGAGTGCAAAAATATTCAACACCCTGGTCGGATAGATCCCACAGTACTGAACCATAAAGTGGCATACAGTAAGTTTTAAATAAACTGTATTTTAACTGACAATTTAAGTTTCCAAAGGCTGACATCAATGAATTAAATGCAACACAGAAATTATTAGATACATGTTTAACATCTTAGTTGTCCAGTTTAGGACCAATACAATGTCCAAGATGATTACCTACTAACTGAGACTTTATGTATATATCATTATGATAAAATCCATGTACAGGATCATCCTTTGAGTACACTAAAAACTGATATTTTTTAACATTAAACATGATATCATATTCATTACCAAAACTATTTGCAATCTGTAGCATTGATTTTAAGCCAGAGAGGGTTGGGCTTAACAGTGTCAAATCATCTGCATAGCCTAGGGCACCAGCGTACGTATTCCCTATATGACATCCAAGTTGACTATGTCTCAGTCTTTTGAACATATCATTAAAGTAAGTAATAAATAAGATGAGTGATAAAACACCCCCTTGTTTCACACCATTGAATACACTAAAAGTGTCTGAAAAATAGCTTCCCCATTTAATTCTCATACATTGGTTTGTGTATAAATTTATCAACACCCTTATAACAGATGGACATAACCCCTTATCAATCAATATTGAAAAAAGCTTGATATAATTTACTCGGTCAAATGCTTTACTGCAATCTAACATAAGAACATAGACAGTAGACTTGTTATTTATATAATATTGTACTATTTCATTTAAAGCAAATGTACATTGGGTTGTAGAATGGTTGGATTTAAACCCAAATTGAAGCTCATCTGTAGAAAATATGTGTGCATTTTGTTTAAGTATTATTACATCAAACATTTTACCAATAATACTACTTAGAGCTATTCCTCTATAATTCTCAGAGGAACTCAAATGCTGATTATTTTTTGGAATGGGTATTATTGTAGACAAAAGCATGTCTCCAGGAATATAATTAAATTTCATGATAAGATTGAAAGGCCCACTATTATTATTGTTTATTCTATATAAGTGACCACAGATGTTTCACAAAACAACAGATACAACAAATAAAAAAATACCCAGCCTGCTATTGGACTTATAAGTCACTTTAATATGAAGATTAATTAAGTGTTGTGATGATGGAAAATTTTATAGAAGATGATATTTACTGACAAATAAGTAAATACATGTAACCAGTTAACCTAATACAGTAATACTACTGTAAATGACCTATTTAGCGCATCTGCCCTTGTAACTGCACCCTATCTCTTTTTCCCGATGACAGTTCACAATATTCACATATTTTTTTATATATTGCATGTATTTTTACTTAATAAAGTGACATTTTTGCCATGAATTTCGCATTTGTTTATATCTTCCACCTTTTTTACAGGAAGTGGATATCTTTGGTAGATTCTAAATGTCGGAACACCGTTATTCTTACTGGACTGACCTGTACTTCATCCCGGAAAGTGTTTCATGATGGGTGTGCTAAAAGGGGAATTTTTTCCCAACAAATATTGAATAAAAATACTCTTTCCTTAGCACACTGTGCACTAAATAGGTCATTTACAGTATACTAAATTTTATGTTTGTGTAAAATGAAGTATTAGAGAGACAGCAGAATGCTTGATGTGTATTGCATTCTCCTTTATGAAATATATGTTTCTTTGGAATACAATATTATCACCCAAAATTGCTATTCAATAAAAATGACAAGTAAACAATGAACTAATCCTCACCTTTAAATGTCTTGACAAAATTTGAAGTGACTTTTGTGCTGCCTGTCATAACCTGAGTACAATGTTTACACTTTGCTCTGACACTCCTCCCTTCTGTATTAGCTGGAATCTCAAAATGCTTTAGAGCAGCAGCCATTACAGTAACACCATGTGAATACCATAAAAGTGAGTGGTTTGTCAATCACCCTGTCCCAGTATTTATTGTGGTCAGACAAGATCATGGCCAGTAAAAAGAAATAATCTTTTTTCTGTAATCAGCAGTCTTACCTACTCCAACAATCTTCTGGTCTCTATTCATGTATTAAAAACAACTCATTACTGAGCAATTACATCACAGAGACTGTGTTAATTTAGTCCTTTTGATTGACTTGGACCTATTGAAAGATTTTAAATGCCAGGTGCAATTTATCAAGAATAGTCATACCTTGGTAGATATTACTGAGATTAGGCAAGTTCAAAGTTTTAAGAAGATTAAAGAGGGGGAGTAATATGCAATCTTGGAACAATTGTCCCTATTTTTGTGATGTCATTGGCTTATTGAATTGAAACTTTAATCAGTTGATTCATTATTATTATTAATTATACCAAACTTTTTAAAAGAAACAGCGTTATCAAATTGAATCAGAAATATCAGTGAAACTTTTATGAAAATTTAATCTAAATGAAAGAAAGTTTATCAATAAAGATATGGAAAAAGCTTAATTCAATTGTAATAAATATATAATCATAGTATAAAGTGTTATGATCACACAAACTTTGGAAAAATTAGTAAAAATTGATTAAAACTAAAAGTACTTAAAAAGGACTTAAATATACTTATAAGTACATCAGATTTAAAATGTACTTAAGTACAATTCAAGTACATGTACTTAAAATTTGGAAATGTACTTAAGTACATTTTAGTACTTTGAGAAATGTACTTAAGTACAAATGTACTTAAGTACAAAGTACATTGACCCCAACCCTGGTCAGAACAAAGGCAGATTGGACATGGTGGAGAGGAGATGGATACTACAACGAGCTGGAAAAGCCATAAACTGCCAAAGGTAGTACACCAAATTATATACAAGGCAAAAGTTGTAAAGTTAAAGAGTATGCTACCAGTGATTCCTGTAGTTCGTCATCGTCTAATTCAGATGATTTAGCTGCATTAGATGTACGTAGGGCCTCTGAAGATGTGCAAAAGAAAAAGTTGCTAGGGTGGCTCAACAAGAAAAGATTGCAAAAATTGAAGGTGATAATCAGAAAGTAAAATCTTGGTATCCTAAAGTCTCATGGCTACAAGAAAGTATTCTTGTGGGGCTTCAAAGCAGCAGGTATCATATGATCAGTTTTCCCTCACATAGTTTATTTCGGGGGTTTTTTTTGAGTAAAATCGTAGATGCATCAGATCAAGAAATCAGAGAACATATGTTATGGTTGTTCTCCAAGCTTATGGAGGATGTGACAGACTCCAGTTGATCTAACGCTAAAGTTGCTCATGATTTGCTCCTCTGCAAGATGGAGAGTTTCAGAGTGAGCTGGGCATATACAAATCGTATCAAACGCATTCAACATGCTCATGCTCAGATGCCTGTAAAACCAAAAACACATTGGGATAAGAATTTAGGTATTAATGGCAAAAAACATGGTTCTGTAAACTGTTTCAAACATGTTCATGTCAAAGTCATAAAGATCACCAGCAAAATGGTAGATTGCAGAGGCACATATGTGCAAATTGTTTGTCTCAGATTTGTATTATGATGCATCTAGAAAAAGACTGTGAATTTCCGAAGCGTATCTCAAAAAATGAGTCAAATGCTGCTCAGGGCCGTCAGTAGGTCTGGGCAGCGACATTCACTGATAGTATGTATCGTACTGAAGTTGTAAATAATGGTTGCAATGTTGCTGGTGTTCAGCAAAAGGTTTTAAACTGTAATGTGGCTTGTATTCCTGCGTCTAACAGGGCGGACCAGTGTAACAGTGTAGAGTCAAATAGTGACCTGAACTTCGGGTGTTTTTACAGGTCAGATTTAGATAAACAAAAAAAAAACAGCTGGTTTGTTTGTCACACATCAAATTCACAATTTTCAGACTAGTCAAAAAATTCAAACTACTTCTGGGTACAGGCATACCAGGGTATTTAGAAATTCATTAAAGCTCAAAACTTTTGTAACGATCAGATCACTTTTTGGACAAGTGTTCAGTTAGTCCGCTAGTGTGAATATTCCTGGTGAGATCCAAGAAATTAAAAAAAAACAATGAACTGTGAAAACACAATGGATGTGTTTAGTAGGTGTGAAAGTTTGTCCCTTCAAAACAAAGGCACTTCTGTGGAAATGTCAAATGTTGCACAGGTCTATGAAAACCTTGTTGGGCACACAAACCATTGTTTTCACAAATATGTGATTTAGTCCCCTGTGTCAAACAATAGAATGCAACCAGTTGGCACTTCCATAAACACAGGGGTTGATAAAGATTTGTGCTTGGGTACTGAATTTGCGCTTATTTTTCCTACAGTTGATACCAGTATGTATGAGTTGACACGTTTGGGTCCTGGTGCCCACATATACAAGTTAGAAATTGATACTTTATTTATTTATTTATTTGGGGTTTTAAGTCGCTTTAGGTCATATCACGACAGGTAGTTGGGAGGGCAGAGGAAGCTAGTACATACAGTTAGTCAAGGTTCTGCACTGTAAACTGCCGACCAACGACAAGCAACTACCAGCCACCGGGAACCAAACCCCGATCTCAAAGGTGGGAGGCGAGAGTGTTACTCACTTTGCCACCATGGCCCTTGAGCATTTGAATAGAGATCAAGAGAATTATAGCCTATAAGGACTTTCATGGGATGCTGCATTTTGCATTGCATCCTCATGGACACAAGATGATAAACTTTATAGGTGATTTGGTAGGGGTCGGGAAGCCTGACATCACCAGGAAATCTTTTAAAGGCCTGTGTAATTTTAAATGTCTGGGTCTCACAATTAGTGAGAAGAAGTTGGTGGCTTTGTCAACTGAGGTTGAAGTATACTAAAAGTATATTTCATTGGTGCAAAGCTTCAGACATGACGTCAGATGGTTTGATTCCTTCTTAGAGCATTACAATGTTGTTTCTAAGTATAATCACAGAAGTGTTGACATTTCTGTGGCGGTAGACACAGTTTGAGGGTTCTGTGTAAATAATAATCTTAAATTAGTACATCATGCTTTTAATGTATTGTATAGGGTTAACTCCTCTCGAATCTGAGAGGAGTGGTGACCTTAACCTTTGTCCCCAACTTCCACATGATTAGGCTTTGTAACCAATAACCTAATTTGACCTTAGGGCCAGTTTGATTCAGTTAAAAATATAAAGTCATTTGACTCTGAGGTCAATGTTTAACATTGACATATAATTTATGAAATGTCATGTTTGTTTAGGTCACAGGTTGACCTTGACATTTAAAGTTATATCTGGTAATGGACTATATGGACAGCATGTTTCCTGAAACTGAATATTATCCACAGAAACTGGAACATCATTAGAAACAGTCAAGACTGTGGTACCCTATTTAACCATATAAACCCATCATCAGCTTCAGAAGACTTCCTAAAATTAGGGATATCCTAACAAATGCCACAATTAGATATCCTCCTGATTCTCAGGAAAAAGCTCCCCTAAAGCAGATAATTGCACAAGATTAGGCAAATGAATATACTTCCCCCCCCCCCCCCCCCCCCCCCCGAATCAAAAGAATTGGAACAGTCAAAAGTAACTTCACACACAAGTCATATAAAACTCAAGACTTATCAAAACACATCACATGTGAATTGACAAATGTCCAACGTTCAAGAAAAATAGACATTTAGTGTTGGCCGTAGCCTCAGGTTGTACTCTCGTGGAACTCTTCTCAATTCTTCCTCCTTTTCTCAATGGCCGCGTGATTTGGAAGTGTTTGCTTTTTGCATTCATATTTTACACTATTTCCCAGTTTTTACGCATTGTTGGATCTTATAACTTGGCTATTTTGCTTTATTAATGTTATAGATTATTCTGTGAAAGTTCCATTTGGACAGGATAAGTATTTACTTACATTTTTGTGATTTGTGAGTTTTCTCGGTTCAGGCTTGCCTGTTTACGCATTTTTATTGCAGTAAAAATGTCCTCCAATACCCAAAGAACAATCAAAGATAAACCTAGATCTTTGAGGTGTCGGCATTTCTGTCTCCCATTTGATAATCACAATTATTGCCCTTCATGTAGAGAAGCAAATAAATGAGATGATCCCTATGTTACGCTTCAGTCTCCATGGGACATTTGCTCTGGTTTCTTGGATGAACAAACACAAAAAATTAATAACAGGAAGCGTTATGTGAGGAAACAGAAAGCAGACACTTCAAAAGACGATGAACAGGATTTGCTGGGTGACCTTTACTGGATCTCAGGTAGATCTTGAGGGTACTGCTGACAATTTATTTGCTTCTCCACCACGTCATCAGACCCTGCGTTTTGAGTCATTGTCTCTTAAAACTCTAGCTAAAACTGTCTCTCCTACCCCAGGTACAGCTTTACAACAGAAACTCGAGTCCAAACTCGAGAGATCCCTGGGTTCTCAGTTTAACATCCAATTGCAACAGCAAATGGGGGTTTTCCAGGCTTCTATGCTTGAGGCCATTAAGTCTCTCTGAGACGAATTTCAGTCTTTCAAGAAGACGTCTAAAGAAGAATCTGGACCCAACCCAGACCTCCTCCGAGAACTCAACCATCCTCTCATACGGATGACGCTATGGAGGTGGACTTGTATGGTCCACCCCTTCCACCACGCCGCAGAGATGATCACTCCATGCATGATTCTAGACATGTCTTGGATCAACATTCGGGTCAGTCTGAGGAACCCTCTCAGGTGGTCTGGGCTAGACCCAAAAAACATGCAGATAAAAGAAAGCACAAGGTTAGGTCCAGATACTTGTCTTAGTCATCATCTTCAGAGGAGGATCAGTCCTCTGTACACATGCAAAGGTCTTCCAAGCCCTCTAGGGCCTTTTCTGATCCAGACCCACTTTTTTATAGGGAAGTAGCCCTGGCTGACTTACCCTCTCAATATGCTGAGGAAGAGGAGACCTTTAGGCGCTCCAAGGGTCGTTTTCCACCCCACTCTAGGGGGCAAGGGCCAAAGGTTTTGCCACAGGTCGCATGTGTTCCAGTTCACCTCTCTTCCATTTGGCCTGACCACAGCCCCTCAGGTCTTTACAATGATTGTAAAGGAAGTGAAGCTAATGGCCCCCACGAGATGACTCAGACTTCACCAATACCTGGACGACTGGCTGATCAGGTCCCAGTCTCAGGAAGAAGCCTGGGTAGACCTAACCCAGTCCTTGGGGTGGATAATAAATCAGGAGAAATGCAAACTAAAACCAACTCAGGTATTTTCGTTCATGGGCTAAGAATACCATCTCGATTCAGCCCTTGTAAAACCCACTCAAAAGAGATGGCTCAAACTTCAGGATTTGATCCTACGACTCATATCAAAACATGTTTTGACTGCAAGGTGTTTAATGTCCATGTTGAGTTGTTTGCCTCAATGGAGAAAATGGTCCCGGAGGGACGAATTCACATGAGGCCCTTTCAGTTTCACCTCAAGGAGCACTGGAGATATCCTCAGTCACTGGACAGCCTCCTTCCTTGGACAGAAACCATTTCAGCACACCTAGAGTGGTGGCAGAATCCCACAAATGTGATGAAAGGTGCAGACCTTCATCCCAAAGACCACAGTATCCAACTCTTTACAGACACATCAAACAAAGGCTGGGGTGCTCACTTAGAGCAAACCTCTACAAAGAGTCTGTGGTCAGACAGGGAAAAAAGGCTTCACACATAAATGTTCTAGAGTTGAAGGCAGTTTCTCTGGCCCTTCAAAGTTTCAAGGACCAGTGTCAAAACCAAAGAGTGTTGCTTGCAACGGACAACTCAACAGTAGTGGCCTACATAAACAAACAAGGAGGAACTCACTCAGCAGAGATGTGCACTCTCCTGTGGAAGATCATGACCTGGTGCCATCATTACCAGATAACCTTGAAAGCCAGACCGCCCCATGGTGTCTGAATGTGAGGGCCAACCTTCTGTCCAGGTCGAACCAAGTGCAGTCAACAGAATGGCCACTACATCCACAGGTGTTCAAACAGATCTGCCAGAAGTGGTTCACCCCTCATTAGATCTATTTGCCACTCGTCTGAACCACAAACTTCCATTGTATGTGTCTCTAGTCCCAGACAAAAATGCTTGGGACATAGATGCTCTAAACATAAACTGGTCGGGTCTCACTGCCTATGCTTACCCTCCGATGGCTCTCCTTCAAAGGGTGATCCAAAAAATCAGGCATTGCAATTTCCTGATCATTGTAATAGCCCCAGGCTGGCCAGATATGCCCTGGTTTTGGTACCTAGTGCAGCTCTCAACAGAGATCCCACTTCAGCTACCAGTGTCAACAACTCTTCTCAAACACTCCCACAATTATGTGTTTCACAGCAATCCACAACATCTCAACCTCCACACCTGGTGTCTAGGAGTGGACAGCTCCAAAAACAAGGCTTCTGTGTGGAGGTGGCAGAGATAATTGCTGCCCCTCAAAGGTCATCAACAAGGACCATCTACAAGTCAAAGTTTGCCCTTTTTGAGAAATGGTGCAGAGAAAATTAGGTGGATTTCTCCACTCCCTCTGTGAAACAAGTATCAGACTTTTTCATGTACCTATACCAAGATCTAAATAGTTGTCCCTCGACCAATGATGGTTACACGATGGCCATTGTTGACACCTTGGGCCCAGCTGGGCACCATATTTCCCAAAGCTCAGACCTTAACAGGTTACTCTTCAGTTTTCACAGGGATCGTCCCAAAAGTTCCAGAAATCTTCCAAAATGGAACCTTTCTGTTGTTCTTAATGAGCTCACCAAAGCACCCTTTGAGCCTATGAAAGACACAGACCTCAAACATCTTACTCTCAAAATGCTTTCTTGTTAGCTTTGGCCTCTGGCAAGCGCTGCAGCGAAATTCATGCCTGGGTTGCAAACAAAGTATCTAATCTAGGCCAATGGGAAAAGGTTGCCTTGTTCCCGTCTTCTGATTTCATAGCCAAAAACCAACTAGCAAGAGAAGGTTCTCAAAGTATGTCTCCGGTGACTATTCCTGCTCTAACTACCATTGTAGATATACAATTCAAAGAAGACAGGACCTTGTGTCGAGTACAGGCCCTGAGGTATTATTTGAATCGAACCAAAGAAGTGAGAGGGTCTCGATGAAAGTTTCCTTTGTGGCCTCTAAGGCCTTTTATGGTGGGGTATCAGTGGATCAAATCATGCGAGCATGTTACTGGAAAGCTTTACTCATTTTTACCTAAAAGACCTTACTTGGTCAGACAACGACAACAATATGTATCTGGGTCCAGTAGTGGTGGCACAACAAGTCCTAGACCATTCCCCTCAGACCAGGTATCCTTGGACAGAAAAGAAGGAGGGGCACATCTGCTACAACCAAGTCTTCAGGAGTCTAAATCCCAAGGTCTAGGTATAAGTTTACCTCAACAGGATGTTTGGGTAAGGTCTTTTTATTTTTTCAGCATATATTGTATTATGTATTAACGACTTATAATGGTTGTCATTAATCTTATTTTAGGGTGGCAAAAAATGATGAGATTCCCAAGCCTAGGGCTTGTTTTCGTGGCTTAGCCCTAGGGGCTTTACTCTTCAGAAGTGAGCATAGGCTGCACTTCTCTCCTCCAATAAAAACATGCAGACAATTTTTTGACACTGTCATTCATTCATTTCAGGATTTTGGCTCTCTACAGACCCAGTCTTTTGGACTTGGGCACTGTAAATGTGACTCAAACTGGTATTTCTAAACATTCATTCTATTCTACTACTTCAGAATCCAAGAAAAATTGACTACTTCTTCCAGTCTCAGCTGTAATCCCTCCACTGAGCGGCTGGATCCAGCATTCTGTACCACATGGTAACCTATTGTAGCGCAATAAAATTGAAAATTTTAATTACTTAAATGTAGCTTTTATAAGCTTACCATGTGGAACAGAAGAGAGTCCCACCCTGTCTCCCCGCTGTATTACAGCTGGGGGGTATGGTTCAAAATTGCAACAAGAAAAGGAGGAAGAATCTAGAAGAGTTCCACGAGAGTACAACCTGAGGCTACGGCCAACACTAAATGTCTATTTTTCTTGGATGTTGGCCGGATGCCTGTGGCCTCCCGAGATTAGCATTCAGTTCCACATGGTAAGCTTGTAGCTTATAAAAGCTACATTTAAGTAATTAAAATTTTCAAATTTGTGTGATTGTTTATGAATATTATATGGATTAATATGTACAAAGTAGTCCTCCCTTCTTCTGTTTCTGTCTTGTATATCCATATAAGATCATCAGAAGTCAAATTGTTTCACACTCAGTTGAATTAATTATATTATATATACAATAATAAAATTGTTAAAAAATAACAAATAAAATACTGTCAAAACAATAAATAAAAGTTATTCACAGTAATAACATACAACCCATCAGAGCTTGTATTATCTAACAAATAATGTTAATAAATCAACACAAAATTGATTAAAAATAATAACCAATTAATAAAATCACTAGATTATAAAGTATGCAGGATTTATGACATAACTGTCTATTCTTGTGATGACTTTGTTTAATACATGACATTACCAGAGAATAATGCATTAGTGACTCTATGACATCAAAAAGTCTTCACTAAGTCATTTTGTTACAGAGAATTGTTGATACAGAGTGAGTTAAAATGGATCAAAGGAAATTTAACTGTGGTGAATGTGACAATGTATATAAAAGCAAGTCTAGTCTGAGAAGACACATACTTCAATAGGAGATATGTGTGCAGCATCTGTAAAAAAGAATATACAAGACACATTGACTTCTTAAAACACAGGGTGAAATATCACCAACCAGTGATTATCAACCAAGGTATTAATAATATAGCCACTAACAAACAAACCATATCTCACTCCAATAAGAGATCAGTCCCACAAGTATTGAGCAGACACATCTGCCTTAAGTGGCTAAACTGACTGGGTTACAATACTACAGAAGGACTTGGAAGTTAGTAGTGATGAAGAAAGTCCCAAATTGGCCTCCATAAGCACACTCACTGATAGGCAGATTAATCCAGATACAAGCAGTAGTTCAAACACACACCCCTGTGTATCCTCAACATGGGCAGGCAGAATTAACAACTGTTAACCACACAAGATGTTCCCCAGGAGGCACACAAACAAACAGCACTGCATGTTAGGATTGCCAGTATCAAGAGACATCTGGTGTTACAAATACTAAATAATAAAGGATGCCATTAGACAGACCTCTGGTAACTATACAGAGCCCACTATCTCAAGGGAGAAGAGGCACAGGATGCCTTTACCAAATAAAACCTCACCAAAAATAGATGAATAAATTAAATCCAGGTGTGACACCAAAAAAACCAAGTGCACTTAAAAAGGCAAAATTAAACCCTAAACTTTCACCAGTCCTGAGATCACCACAACCAGCTCGGACAATAGGCCACATAACCCGAACCTCTGAAGGTTCAGGGCCCTACCACAGATAATGAAGTCTAAGAAGCAATCTGCTCTCACAAACCCACAAGACCAACCTTGGCAATGTCACCAAGGAAGACCCGATTGCCACCACCAAGGAAAGGTGCCCGAACATACAGAACCACTAGATTCTAAAGACGTCCACAGACTAATCTGAATTCTCCACAATATAATCCCACCATTGTAAAAATTATACAATAAACTACCAAATTTATCATGTTAAATAAAGATAAACTAAACTGGTCTTGTGTTTTGATTGATGATCTATAAAGCCAGATGGGGCCAGATAGAACCATAACCAACCAACTGTATTGACTGGTTTCCTCTGCCCACAAAACTACCCATTGTGATATGACCTGTACAGAGTTGAAAGTGATGTAAAACCCCAAATAAATAGATAATAACTATAAAGTCTTAAAAAAATAGATAAATACACCAATTAAACATATAAATGGAATCATAATAAATAATTTGACCACATCCAGATTTAGTAGTTGACCTTTAAAAACTTAATGCTTAATTAAAAGCAAAGAAACGAGCACACATACTCACCACTATTCTATAATATGCTGATTATATAGCCATCACCTCAATCTGGATTTATTAAAAAATAACTCAATAAAAACTGATATACTCACCACTTTAAGCTAAACATCTTTTTCCCAACACAGTGGAACCTGTCTGGTACCTGTAATGCTAGAACCGGTTCAATAACAGGTACACAGGCCCCTGCACCACTTGTAAACCGGTACAGAACCAGTACATACTGGGGGTGTATCACCAAAACCCCTAAAATACTTCATGGACTTCAGATTGGATCATTTGTATAGCAACTGATGAGACTGGTATAAAAACATTATCAATCTAAATACAATTGACATAAAGTTTAATATATCAGGAATTTACATACTTTTGTGTCTAGCTGAATTAAAGCAGGAAGTAGATATTTTGTTACTCATATATTGGATGGAACTATGTACAGTATGTGTAAAATATACATATTAATGGAGCCACAAAACTTTAGAAAAGAAATTCAAACAAGTACAATGATTCTAAAGTTTAACCCCTTTCGCCTTTAAAACTTTCATTAAATAATTGGGTAATTCCAGTATCAAACATAACTAAATATACATAAAAATTAACACAGGGAAAAAAATCATGTTCACAGTATATTATTAATTATTAAATACTATCATGCAGTAAGCGCACAAATATGTGGACAATTACACTGTTTTACCGCTAAAATGTGTTCAGTATTATTGAGTGGATATGGTTAGGTATATTTGTATTCTATTCATTTGTCCCCTTAAAGGTTTTGGGCAAAGATAAAGTATGTGGCAAGTTGTGACTTAGAGCAAATTGTTGAACACCGTCAGCCTTCCACCCCGAGTAATGCGACGATCGGCCAAAACATTTATAACATGTTATTAATTCTTCGACAAATTTGTCATGTTTATTTATCTTCCGGACTTTAAAAATGGAACACAAAATGTCAGAAAATTGGCAAAAACGTATAGAATCTGATGATTTATTTCGACGGGAATTTAATATATTATTAAAAGAAATACGATCACATTCATTAAGTAATATTGAGTTTTTCAAAGGTGGTGAAAATGAGAAACATGAAAAATTTGAGACTGCATTTCGTACTCTGTTTCAACACCTTGATCGTGGCATTGAACCTGCGATTGAAAGACTGATTTCAATTTCCCACCAATATGACTTTGACCCACAACTACCAGCAAATGGGTATCGAAGCTTTGTTAAGATAATAAGAAAGTGCTGTTTCAAAATATTACAACTTTGTAGAGCCGTAACCAAAAATAGAGAATCAATACTCTTCAGAGGTGGACACTATGGGAGGGAGTTGACAGCTTATGTAACAACACTAGGACAGTTGAGAGCGTGTATATATTACTTGGAAAAATTGACCCTCTATTGTGGTGAGGGGGCATTATTTCCACATGAAGAGAGTATGACTGCAGACCAATACCGAGAAGCAGAAATGATGATGTTTGAAGTTGAATCTTTGCGACAAGAATGTTTTTATGGACGCTGTCTAGGCTTTCAGGTTAATATTAATAGCCAAATTTTTCCCCTTGTTCCCTCAATCCACTAAAATAGGTTATGTATCATGTCCCAGATTTCAACACAATTTATAATTTACAGCAGTATCAAGATGTTTTGGGCGAGTTATCGCGAAATCAAGTACTGCTACTGCCTTCCTACCAATTATCACCAGACAGAATTCAAATAGACTTAACTGGTCCAGCTCTAGTAAAAAATGTAGAAGTGCTTCCAAAGTGAATGGAACAAATACACAACAAAATACTTTACATGTATGTGGTCATTACAGAAATATAAACAATTTATTTAATGGTGGCATTAATTGGTACCTGGCAATAACCTGTAGCAAGGCAGTACATATCTTGGGTATACAGTGACTGTCACAGAATCACCAAAACAAATTTGATACAACCTAACTTTATAACTATTAACCTATAACTTTAACCTCCTGAGTAATAGCTACATAGCAAAAAACATAAATATGTCTATCTCCTTAACCGTGTGAGATAGAGCGATTTCGTCGAAATATTCGACCCAAAAGGTACCTTAGCAAGCTACTCTTTGCAATTCTCAAAAAATTTTACTCTCTTCAAAATGGCGGCCATTTTGAATTTTCAAATTTTCGCCAAAAATGAAAAAAAAACACACAAAATCTCCCTAACTGTTCGAGATAGAGCGATTTTGTCAAAATTTTCGACACTTTGGGTGGGGGTACCTCCCTTGTAACAGCTCTGGGGAACAGACAAACACATCTGCATGCCTTGATCTATCTAACAAATGTACTATTGGCAATTTTCAAAAAATTTTCTTCTCCCCTTAACCGTGCGAGATAGAGCAATTTCATCGAAATTTTTGACCCATAGGGTATCTAAGAAATGTACTATTGGCAATTTTCAAAAAATTTTCAAAATATTCGACCCAAAGGGTACCTTAGCAAACTACTCTTTGCAATTCGCAAAAAATTTTACTCTCTTCAAAAATGGCGACCATTTTGAATTTTCAAATTTTCACCAAAAATGAAAAACACACACAAAATCTCCTTAACCGTTCGAGATAGAACGATTTTGTCGAAATTTTCCACCCACAGGGTATCTAAGAAATGTACTATTGGCAATTTTCAAAAAATTTTCCTCTCCCCAAAAATGGCGGCCATTTTGAATTTTTGCCAAAAATGGAAAAACACAAATTTGCTTCTATCTCCTTACCCATGCGAGATAGAGCGATTTCGTCGAAATTTGCGACCCACAGGGTACCTAAGAGATGTACTATTGGCAATTTTCAAAATATTTTCCTCTTCCCAAAAATGGCGGCCATTTTGATCTTTGTACTGTTTCACTACTTCTATATCTCGTGGTTGTTAAAATTATTTCCCCAGGCTGTGGGGTATAGGCATTTCTGATGCTATTTTTAAACTTTTTGAGACGCTCTGTTTTTGCATCATACAAATGAATATCAAAATGGGAGAAGTCTTAAAGCTTAATATTTTTAGTTAACTGAATTGTCCTGTTTTAATACTTAATCTTTACATGCAGTTTCTTTCTCTTAGATGTTATTTTCTCTACTTAAACATTATTTGGACAATGACACTGCTCTGAAATTATCCCAATCTGTCTACTGTTTCGCTACTTCTATATCTCATGGTGTTGACAACTATTTCCCCAGGCTGTGGGATATGGGCATCTCTGATGCTATTTTTTTTTTTTTATTTGTATATATATTTTATTCCTTTCAGTACTGTGATTCGATGAGCAGACCTTTAGCTGGAGTTTGTGTATTTATGGCCTCATTCAGTGATGGCTACCTGAGTGAAAATTCTTCCACTGTCATGCGAGTTGCAAACTCACTTCTTGGAGGAGGGAGGTATATCATAGACCCAGAGCTTAGGGGTGAAAAGGTATCCATAGTTAATTGGTATAGTGCAGGACAGTTAGATTTTAATGTAAAACAAGAATAATCTTATGCAAAATTATTTTGATATAATGCAAGTTCTTGCCATGGAGTCTTCATTGTAAAGTATTCTACTGAATGTTGTCTGATGTAAGAATATAATTTTGCTCTCACTTGCAATGATTTTATGACTGCTTCTAATTACATTTTATGATTTGGAGAATATGTATAGTGGATAATGCATGCCATATTGTCCAAGAGATTGTTGCATTGAAATGTGATAACATCAAATGGACTGTACAAGTATATGTATATTATTTTTAGATTGTGGAAGTTACAAGAAATTGTGACATCAATTTTTGTAAAGCATTTTGGGCCATGAATGAAAATGATGTCATGCATGTAAGTATTTGCTGTAAGTGAATGAAAAACTGCTTTTCTCAGTATTTCATTCATTTCCTAAATTCTACATGATTATGCAGTAATGGGATGCAAGATCGCAAATCTGACTTTGATTATGATGTGATGAGTAATTGGAAGTACCTTTAATTAATTTTAACATAAAAGTATTGAACTGTTACTTGGCAGAAAGAGTACCGTATAGATTCAAACTTTAAGTTGTGAGTGTTCAGTCTTTTGTATTGTTTCCTAGTGGCTCTTTTCATGGTAGAATCATTGTATCCTTGACAAAAAGTAGGTTTTAGCATGGTCATGTCACCAAGGTTGAAAAAAGATCATGACTTTTTTTAAATCAGAATTTTATATCAGCTGACTTGTCAGTCAGCTGATATTGTGACATCACTCTGCAGTGTCTGCATATGGCATCTTACTTTAAAAGGTTCCTTATGTATCGAGGATGAAAAATTATTCAAGGCATGCAGATGTGTTTGTTCCCCAGAGCTGTTACATGGGAGGTACCCTCACCCAAAGTGTGAAAATTTTGACACTTTATCACACTTTTCTCACTGACTATTGAAGGGATTTGTCTTTTATTTGGTGGGTTGCATGTAACCAACCCAACTATTAGATTGATATGTCCATCAACATTTTGGTTACCAGACTCTATCTTGAACATGCTTCCGCCGATCAATTTGAAACTTTACAGACTGGTTGGACACCACGTAGGCTAGGTTGCTTTTGAAGTTGGTGGCATTTGGAAAAACAAGATGGCCTCCTTAGCCACCATCTTGAAATTCTGTTTCCGGACTCGTAACGCGAAGAAACTTCCACCTATCAATATCAAACTTCATGGAGTAGTCAATCTACACCATAGGGCCACAGGATATAATTCCTTTTTACCAACAAATATTAAACTTGAAATTTGCTGCCAGACCCCATCCCTGATACTTATTGTGCAACCCGCCTTTTGGGGTCTACAACTCCAGTTTTCTTGTCTTGCATATATGTACTAGGCCTCAAGTAGAATTCCTTGTGTGAGTATCAGGGCTGGATCTTTCTTAATCATTGTATCCACTGGATAACATCCGGTGGATACTATGGATTACACATTAGCACGCCACCGCAGAGTGTAGAGATTTTCTCGTTGCCCCTCTAGAGAAAGGTATTAATCATTACTCAATCTTACCTTGGAGTATTTTTGGCCACTTTTTGAAAAACAAGACGGCCGCCAAAGGCATTTTTCGACTTTCAGCAAGGAGTTTTCTTACGCATCTATAGCAAAAGGTATTATATGATGAGATCTCAAAGTAGCAGAATATGTTCATCATTACAAAATCTTGCCTCAGAATATTTTTGGCCTCATTTTGAAAAACAACATTGCCATCATGGCATTTCTTGGGCAGTCATGAAACAATGTGTAAAGATTTTGTTGTTACTTCCTCTAGAGCAGAAAATATTATAGGCATAGTTCTCAAATCTGCAGAATATGTTAGTCATTACAAAATTATATGTAGAGATCTCAAATGTGCAGAATATGTTCATCATTACAAAATCTTGCCTCAGAATATTTTTTGCATCATTTTGAAAAACAAGCTGGCTGCCACGGGCATTTTTTGGATGGTCATCCAGCAGTTTTATACATTCTGTGGCTTTTTCTTATCTATGAAAGTTGAATGTCTTCATGGGTGATATTTTTAATAAATACATATATCTTATATAGCCTACATATATCAAAGGGTAAATACTTTATTAGATGTAGGACTAACTGGATTAAAGAAGGAGAACTTAATAATAAGTATTTTCTAAGTCTTGAAAAACATGTACAACGCAGTAATGTTATCACAAAGATCAAAGACTCTGCTACTAAAACATTTGTTGATAATGACAGAGAAATTTTAAATGAAATTATGAAGTTCTATAAAAATTTATACAGAGATCCTGATATTACAGATGAAAAAATTGACCAATATTTTCAGCAAATAAAACTACAGAAACAGTTGAATAAAAGAGAAGCAGATATATGTGGAAATCCAATTACTACAACTGAATTAAGAACAGTTGTAAAAAGCTTGAAAAAAAATAAGTTCCCAGGTTTGGATCGTTTAACATCTGAATTTTACCAGATCTTCTGGACCAAACTTGAACCAATATATTTAAACATGTCGGAAGAATCATTACTAAAAGGAATGCTTCCAGTTAGTGCTAAAAGAGCAATAATCTTCCTGATTTGCAAAAAGAGGATAAAACCTTTTTAAGAAACTACAGACCAATCAGTTTAACAAACTATGATAAATTACAAAATTTTGACATTTATATTGGCCAAACGTATACAGTCTGTTATTTCAAAACTGATATCTCAAGACCAATGTGGTTACATTAAAGGTCATTCTATTGGACAAAATGCACATTTGATTAAAGACATAGTAGAATATTATGACAATAATAACCTGCCTGGTGCAATTATATGTCTTGATTTTGAAAAAGCCTTTGTTTCCTTGAACTGGAACTTTATGCTTAAAACTTTATCTCACTATGGGTTCAATCAAAGTTTTATAAAATGGATAAAGTTAATTTATAATGAGTCTACTTATTGTGTTAAAAATAACGGACTCATTTCAAAAGAAGATGTCATGATGAGAGGGATAAGGCAAGGTTGTGCTGTATCAGCATTACTTTTCATTCTATCAGATGAATTTATGGCAATACAAATAAGACAAAATAATAATTATAAAGGGTATTGCAAATCAATTTGGTGCCTTTGAATCCAAAATATTACAATATGCAGGTGACACAACCCTTACTTTGCAATGCAATAAATCAGTCAGTCTAGCCATCAGTGAAATACATCGCTTCTCAAAGGTATCTGGACTAAACCTAAGTCCATCTAAATCCTTAGGAATATGGCTTGGTTTATTAAACCGTAATCCGTTGATCTTTGAGGGAATAAGCTTTACTAATGAACCCATTAAATGTCTTGGAATATATGTAGGCAAAAATAAAACAGTTTGCCTTGAAAAAATTTGGGAAGATAAACTAAAGCAAGTTGAAAAGATACTCAATGTTTGGAATACAAGAAAACTAACTTATTTTGGGAAGAGTGTAGTTATTAATAGCCTAGTTATTCCAAAATTAATATACTGCATGACCATAGTGTACATACCAGAGGATTCCATAAGTCAACTTGAGAAACTCATCTTTGTGTTTTTATGGGGAAAATATCCTAAGATTAAAAAATGTACTGTTGTCGGACCCCCTTAAAACGGGGGTTTAAACAATATAGATATTGAATCAAAAGGAATGTCACTAAAATCATCTTGGATTCCAAAACTTCTGGGAAAAGGTATACAGTCCAGTATGGTATATATGTTTTTAATTCCACTTGGACTACACCTGGAATTATTTTTTAAAATGAGCTTCCGTAACAGGGAAAGTTTCTCTGTAATAAAGAAGTTACCAGATTTTTATCAAGAAATCATTATCACGTTTAATAAAATTAAAACAATAAGACCTATTACAGCTCTAAATGATGCTGAAGTATTCTCTCAATGCATATGGGAAAATGAATATTTTGAACTAAACAATAGAAATCTACTATAAAAATTGGATTGAAAGTGGTTTTATATATGTCAAGGACCTTTTTAGTGGGGATGGACAATTTTTAAATGAATTACAGATATCACTAAATAAGGAAAATAATTGGATTGTTGAATATGCAACTCTTAAGTTAGTTTTGCATAAACAGCTAAAACAATTTAACGGCAATATTATGTAAATTTACTAGGAGACCTCTACTTGATAGTAAAAATTTTTATATACAGAACAAATTAATAAATATTACTTCCATAAGAACAAGAGATATGTATAATGCTCTTATTGATAAATAATTTGAAAGACCTTATGCTGAAAAAATATGGGAAAGGAAGCTAAATTTAACAATGACCAAAGAAGATTGTGAAAAGGTTTATATTATGAACAAAAAAAAAAGAGACAGAGCAAGAAAATTGCTGAGTTTAAATATAAAATCTTACTAGATATTCTGCCATGTGGTCAGAAAGTTAATAGATGGAATAAGAGTGTTTCTGTTTTATGTGCCTCTTGTAACATTGTTGAAAGTATTTCCCATATGTTATATGAATGTGTTAGAGTTAAATCACTTTGGTTTTATATTGGTCTTCGTCTAAATATGAATATAACATTAAAACGTTTGATTCTTGGTCTAGACTGTGGTTCACTTGTATCAGATAATAAAAATCTTTGTATATCAACGATAGCTTACAGCATTTTTAGTACTTGGTGTAAATGTTCATTTGGAAATACTGACTTTAAATATATTAATCTAAAAATGGAGATAAAAAACATTGAAGTTTCAATAAAGAAGTTTATAATGCAGTCTTACCTGCAAAAAAGAGACTTAACTTTGAGAAAATGTTAAGGACTGTAACTTCTATTCTGGATTGAATCTAAATAATTCATGAATGAAGAATTCAATTCATAGTGTTTGGCAGTTGATCTTCCTACACCTGAGGCTGTCCCCCCTGCTGGTGGGTTGATCACTCCATTCAAGAAATATAAAATCTACAGTTTCAAAGTTTGGTAGCTGTGTAGTGAAAACAAATAGTAATATGTAATTACCGATCTGAGCATATTATTAGAGTAAACTACAATATAAAATTTAATATTGAGATCTGTGTTGTATTTTCTGTCAAAATTGGTATATGTCAAGTTTTCTGTCATGTGTATGACAAGCACTTTTACTGTACCCTCGCCCTCCCGGGTCTTTTTGCACTAAAAGGGTAAATAAATCTAATTTATTATTTTTTTTTTTAAATGTATATATGTTGTATTGAATGTAGATAACTGTTGAATGTATACATTCAACGGGTCAAACCGTTGAATGTATAGATTCAATGGGCAAACTGTTGAATGTATACATTCAATGGCTCAGCTGTGGAATGTGTAGATTCAATGGGTGAAACTGTTGAATGTGTACATTCAATGGCTCAGGGCATGGAATGTGGAAATAATTTATAGTTGATAAGTTGATTGGAAGTATGAAGACTTATGTACACTTTAACATACACTGAGTATTTTCTAAAATCAAATCACTATTTATAGTAGTTGTAGGGATGATCAAAAGAAAAAGTCTTCTATTGAAGTGTTAGCAGGGGCTCAAAGAAGAAGAATCTTGTAGGATTAAAGACTTTATAAACATAAAGAGTTCCCTTCAATCTACACTAGTGGGTAAATTGTTTATCGATATTGCCGATATTTATTGTTTTGGAACTGGACTCCCGTTATCGAGATCTAAACATGTATTTCAATATCGCCATTTTAAGTAAAACTGTAAACTTACACTGTTAATACTCGAAGTAAAGCAAAAATCTGAAGACATAGTACACTTTTATCTCACATTTTTGAAGTTTTTGATGAAAACTGCATTGTTTCGTTTTGATTCATTTCGCTTCCTGTTAGCGGTTCGGGAAACACTAAAATAAAACGAATTCGGACTATTTGGTAGACAATATGAACCCCCCGATATCGCCCGATATTGAAATATTTTTACATTCAATATCGATACCCACAAAGCCAAACGATTTACCCCCTAATCTACACACATTAAAACAATTGCTGTGATAATCAAAGCAAAGAACAAAGAGAGACAGTTCAAGCCAGAGTAATCTTTTGATCACTGATTACAGAAAAAGTTGTCACCTGAGTACCTCTTTAATGCTCTCCAAATTTGTGTGTGATTGTTTACAGTTAATCCATGAAAGAGGATCACAGAGGTGCAATTGCAATTAGTCTTACCACACCAAGAAACACAAGAGCATTGGGGTTCATTGTGATTATATAATTGGAAAATAGATTAATATTTCTTGTTCTTTTTTATCCTTTACAAAATATATAAACAATAATTAAGCCATGTTTTATAAATATTGAAAAATATTTAAGGCTATAATACACTATACTAATAAACTCATAACTACATTTAACTTTTATATTAGTAAAAATGCATCATTAATTCATACAATATAATATTAAATTAAATAGGTTTTATAATAGTATTAACATTGCATCATTAATTTATACAATATAAATATTAAACTAAATAAGTTTTACATAAATATTAAACTGTTTAGGGACTACTTATAAAAATCATAATATTTAAAGAACTTATACACATTCAATGATCATAACTGTTGAATGTACACATTCCACAGCCAAACTGTGGAATGTACACATTCAATGGCTATTTGCTGTTGAATGTGTACATTCAACACCTAGGCCATTGAATGTATACATTCAACACTTGGGCCATTGAATCTATACATTCAACAGTTATCTACATTCAATACAACATATATATATATATATATATATATATATATATATATATATATATATATATATATATATATATATATATAGCCTACATATATTTGACCTTGAGCAATAGCTACTTTCAGATTCACACTGTTGAGTAAAGCAGTTGTAACTTAAAAGCTATTGCATTTACAGTATTTGTTTAAATATGTTGTTCACCTACTTTTGGGTCAGCTATACCACAGTAAAATTGCAGACCTGTAGCTCATTGCATAGCTGAGCAAAAGCTACTTTGAGATTCTCACTGTTAAGTAATTCAGCTGTAACTCGAAAACTATTGCATTTACAACATTTTGTTTAAATATGTTGTCCACCTACTTTTTACACTTTAACAGTTACTTTACTTCTGAATACCATTTGCAGGGCACAACTTTTGTGTCCTTTACTTCTTTCTCTTCTACTTTGCAACTCAAAACACAGTCAGCTGTCACAGCCCATTCAGAGGCACTGATTGCTTGTGTAAGTTACAGTTGATAATTATTCAGTTATGTGTAATACATTTTGCAGGCAGAATGACCCAAAAAGGTCTTTAAAGACTAATGTATACTGTACAACTCTTGATAGAGCACTCAGAGAGTGAATACTACACATGATAATGTGTTTACTTCTACAGTATTCTGTTACTTTTCATATTGTGCAGTTACTGTTAACAATGCATCCTGTTTCTATTTCAGATTCACAGGTAATGTAGTATTATTAACTTTTTTAGTGAGTTTGTGTTATATCTATTTTGCAAAGACTCTACCATTGTTTGTGTGCCCGCCTGTGCAAATAGACAAAGTGATAACCTTACCTCCAGAACCAATAGAGATTCCACTAGCTGACAGTGAGGAAACTGTGAGCATTAATCCACCAATTGCTCACAGTGGTCCTGGGCCTGTCAACTGTAGACTGATATCTTATGAATTAAGAGAAGGTCAGGTAGGTGAAACAAGCCAATCCTACTTCATTGGAACTGTGTTACGTGAAATTCCTTCAAGTGGAGGTCAAGTTAATACCCCACAAAACTATTTTCCCATTAAGTTAGGTTTAAATAGGAATATTTCAATTGTCTTTTCATATGGATATGAAAAGATTTCACTCATTTGTGTACACTTGTTAATAAATCTGTCTAAATTTAAAGAGTAAGATAATACTGCTCTGGTGATGGTTTTACATTGTACGTGTATTTTATTTCATTAAAAATTGAGTGAAAACATAATTTGCTAATATTATTTATAATCACTGAATTTGTATATGCAGAAGAATTTGTATAATGGGATGAGTGATATTTCTCAAGTTTATTCACTCTTCATTATTGAGTTATTAATAATTAGAATGCACTTTATGACATATTTACTGTTGGTTTCACTTTGTAGGAGACCTGGAAAGCTCATGGAGCACGTCCCACTCATGCAAACCCCACTAAGGTACACCCACGGGCAGAAGGACTGGTGATACATTTGCATGGAGGGGGTTTTGTAGCTCAGTCTTCTGCATCTCATGAGGTTGGTCACCAAAAGCTGAATGTTTTGTACAGTTTCAAAACAATATGCTGTTGTAATAATTAGTGTCCATCACTTGGTTATATTTTTTTTAACTGAATGTTATGTATACTTTCATTATATCATGTTATAGTAACATTATTAACCAATTTGAGGTAGCTTTTTATGTATCCCCCTGGCAAGACTTACTATGTATAATTAGCATTACAAGTTTATCAACAAGTGCTTAACAATTCATTAAATTTGTAATCAACAAATACGGTATATGTGTTTCAGTGAGTTTTTGTATTTAGATTCACGTAATCACTATGGCATACATCATTTGAAAGGTATTTTACAGAGGTTCTGCTCATTTTAGTTGCATTGAAATTCATGTAGAAATGGCAGAGAACTCTCAAAACATTAAGTTTTCATATTCACTGGTACCCCTGTGTCTATATCACAGCTTTTATAGCATTTTTTCTTTAAAAATGGACTTATTTATTTATTATTCATACAAAATAAAAAAAGTAAAACATTCCACATTAAATATATACAAAAAAACGTATCATTCATGAAGATGAACAATATATTCATCTTCATTCATGAATTATTTTTTGCAGATGTAAAACAGAAAATTTTCCTGTCATACATATTTTTTCTGATGTTTGAATAGAGGTTATAGCACTCTTGCAGTAGTTAAAACCCATTGTTGCCGTTTTTCGTAGGAGAAATTATAAACCTCTCATTGGTATGTTATGGGGTTGTTCCACTGGGGCCATCTTGTCGGTAATTGTGGATTTTTCGAGGGTCAGAATGCATCATCTGGATTTTTAACTCTGACGGATTAAGATAGCTTTCAGATAAGCTGTTTTTTTTTTTCACAATTTAACATAGGATTTATTGTACAGTTGTTATAACTTTGGTTAGCTAGCTGATATGCAATTGTTTTTGTTTTTTTTTTACAAACACTGCTTTGACTTGATTTATAAGATTGGTCCTCAAAAGGCAAGAAAGAATGTTAGGAAGATAAAAGTCCCCATAGACACACCTATAGAGTTTTAGTTGGGAGATATAGCTGCTGACATACAGAGGATGAGAGAGGAGGGAGACCAGAGAAAGAGGGAGGAGGCAGAGAAAGAACAGAAGGAGTAGAAGGAGAGGGAGGAAGCCAGTAGGGCAGAAACTCTACAGAAAGAAACTTCCCAGACGGCGGCAGGAGTGACTGAAAAAACCCAAAAACTGAAAGGAGTGAAAGTAAAATGGACACAGGCTGGAGGAAAGACTGGCACATCTCAATCCCAATCCAGGCACAAGAAATGACACATGACAAACATTTGTTTAAGAAACTCAGATGAGGAGGCTATTGTAGAACTTATGAATGATCATGAGGAGCTTTATGACAAAACACACAAGAAGTTCAAGGACAAGGCCAGGAAGGAACGTGCCTGTGGGAGAGGTTTACAAGCAGTCTCAACCAGTCAGTGAAGGTGTAAAAAACTTGGTGCGAATCCCAGACTTGCTATGGAAAATTCACCCAGTCCAAGTCTGGCCAGGCTCCCATGGAAATGACAGAGAGGCAAAACTAGATTCAGGACAAATTTCTTGAAGACCAACATCAGAAGGAAGGGCCCCAGCAAATCTTTGGACTTCAAGTCCCCACAGAGAGGAGCCAGTGCTAGTGCAGCCTCAGCCCACGACATTTCACAAGGGTCTGTGGATACAGACAGTATGGAGATGACCCAGTGATACTGTAAGGATGTATATGTTTCTGCTGTTGCCAGGTGCCTCAGTGTTACTGCCAGTTTCAATGCCAGTTTCAATCCCTAAGGACTTCCTGAAATTAGTGGATGCCTACTTGAATGATGTAAAAAACTGCAGCTGGCATCATGACAAAATTCTGGTAACCTGGGTTATCAATCTGTATTAAATCAGCCAGGAGGTTCCCATAGCATCCTTTTTCTTGTCTTTGAAGGATCCAGGACATGACCCAGGGGTTTGGTGACTTTCTTCTTCTTCTGGGAGGTGGGGGCTGTGGTGAAGGTGCTGACTGTATGGCAGGTGCTAGTCCCGGGTTTAGTCGAGTCCTTTTCTGTCTTCAAATTAGAATGAAAATGAAAAAAATGTAGCTTAATAAAAACAACAGGGCCCTTAGCGTCTGTAAAAAGTCCCTCTGGTGTGTAACTGGCATCTTTGCAGTGATAAATGATGAGTTATAGCAGCCAGAAGGAGTTTATATAGTGTTGGTTTGATCCCACCTTGCAATCCCAAAATCAATCAGTCCAGTCAGGGTGGATCAGGATACTGCTCGAGTCTTGTTGTTTTATCACTACGGCTTGTTGGGATCTGATACGGCTTATCAGTTAGGGGTTTATGGTTGGTCCTTACAGTTTCACATCTGGTCATGGAGAAAAACACCCCAACCCCTAGTCAGGTTGGGATCTTGCTCCAGACAAGCCAGGATGCGCTACATCCTGTCAGGGAGGTGTAACTGACCTAAATTTTTTGTGCGCTTTTTTCTAAATTTTTTCCCCAATCCCAGACTTTGCAAAGTCGGTTGTAGGGTTGGCCCCAGTTTAACACCCCCATTAAGCACATCACTTTGAATTAGTTTGTGTTGCACATCTATAACCACCACAAAAAAAACGTTTTTTTAATACAGATTATTAGTTTTAGTTGTGTATTTTTTCAGCAGATATTCAGAAAGTGATTCTGTGAATATAAATTCTGTAAATGTATATTTTTAACAATCTTTGCATTTAAATTTCATGTAAGCGTTTGAAAAATGAGTCCAGGTTAACAGCAGTGTTACAGTTGCATAGTACAGTTTTGAATAGCATTTTTTGATTTCTGTTGTAGGTCTATCTTAGACACTGGGCCAAGCAATTAAGAGTTCCAATCTTTTCTGTGGACTATTCTCTGGCTCCAGAAAACCCATTTCCAAGAGGATTAGAGGACTGTTTCTATGCTTATTGCTGGGCGCTGAAAAACTGCAGGACTCTAGGTAAAGTAAAAATGTAAAAAAAGGTATAAGTCGTCATTTTATTAGATGCAGTTTTGAATCAGTTGATTAATATTAGGTTGTTTGGGGGCATTTTACGTAAAAATATCTGGAATTCTTGTGTAAATAAAACCATTTTTCGGATCCCCCAAGAATTAACTCAACAGACTTAAGCTTCAGAAGTTTTAGTATTCTCTAGCCTCTTAGGACTTTCAATAGTCTGTCAAGAGTGGTATGATATCTTTGTCCAGGTAGTTAACTCCTCTTGACAGTGAAAATTCATTGTGCTGTGGGGACAGTGTTGGGTAACCTTGCAGTAACCCTATCTGTGAACACAACACCAATAAAATCTTTGCATGTAGAGAGAGAACTTTGAAATGGCCACCAATGAAACAAACTTATTATCTCTCACCAACCTACCATGTCCACAGTGGCCTATTGGTTAACAAAGTTTTGCATCTAATCACAGGCTATCATGTCTGTGTGGGTTTAACTCTCACAAGTGGCAATTTTGAGGGCCTACCCTAATATGACCTGGCTATTGATTGATTTATTTGGGGTTTTGCATCGCTTTCAACACTACACAGGTCATATAACGACGGGTAGTTGGGAGGGCAGAGGAAACCAGTACATACAGTTGGTCAAGGTTCTGTACTGTAAACTGCCAACCAACGGCAAGTAACTACCAGCTTTCCCACTTGTGGTGTGGGCGGGAACTGAACCCTGATCCCAGAGGTGGGAAGCGAGAGTGTTACCACTCTGCCACTGTGGCCCCTTAACCCGGCTATTGAATGCAATGTAAAACAACACCTTTGGCCAACCAACCTGACCAGCTGGAAATTATAAAATACTTGGCCATAACTAGAACTGAATCCTATGGATATTGGTGGGTCTAGTTACATAGAGCCTACCATATTATAATCTCTAGGATCTCTGGGCCAAAGAATTGCAGTAGTGGGTGATAGTGCTGGGGGTAACCTTGCAGTGGCTATGTCAATGAAGGCAGCCCAATATGGAATTCGGGTACCTGATGGTATTCAGACCACCTATGCCTGCATGATGATCCAATACTCCCCATCAGCATCCAGATTGATGTCTCTCATGGACCCTCTGCTTCCCATAGGCATTCTGTCCAGGTGCTTGGCAGGTGAGACACACAATTTTTGATAGAAACAATTTGGGGAAAAATTGTCTTTAGCCAGCATTCTAGCTTATCAGTGATTCCTCCTTTATTCCTTAATTTTAACATACTTTTGATAATTTTTTATATTTCTTGTTGTTTTTTTTTTCATCATTTTCCCCATTGGTACTATTCGACTTTATTTCAAAAGTTTAATTCTCAACTTTCTAGATGTCTCTGTGTGACCCAATATTTGGAGTTTTCAAAATTTCATTCATTCCAAAAAACTACACTTCCTTTGCCTTTTTTAATGTAGGAAAACTAGAATTATTTTCTTGTATTTTTGTATAACTTTTATCTGTTTCAGATAAAGTGTAGCATTTATGTAGAATTTCAATTCAACTAATTCAAATGAATATTTTCTTTCCTTTTCTCAGCATATGTGGGCATGACTGAGACAACAGGTATCAATGCTCCGATGCGTAGCTCCATCACAAAACAGACCCTGTATGAATTTGATGAACAGAGTACCAATGTATCTGCTGCTACTTCTGAAGAAAATATTTCACAACTGTCTTCCAGTAAAGAAGTCATAGACCCAAATCCTGCAGATAAACTGAGCTGTAGCAACCTGGACCAAATAAGCAAAGCTTACACAAACTCTACAGGAGTGTTAAATAAAGAAAATCCAAGCCTGAGCAATACTATGAAGCATTTGAACTTTAGTGGTCAATCAAAAAAGACTTCTGGAGAGAAGCAAGTATCCTTCAAAGAGCAAGAAATGAACAAAACAAACCAAAAGTTTATTCCAAAACACAAACCTACAAATAGTATGGATTCAGGATTTGTTGATGTTGAGAAGGAAAACAACAACCGTGATGAGGTCAAATTGGTGAACAACGTGAAAGATGAAGGTTTGGGCAGTTCTCCTCCCTCTGCAAAACTGTCAGAACTGAAAGAAAACTGTAATGCTTCTGATAAACTAGAACACCAACTCAAAGTACCTGCAATGGCCAAGCTCAGTTTGAACTTAAAGGAGCCTCAAATGAAACAAGTTGGTCATACCAAATACAGTAGGTCTTTGGCCAAGAGTCCTTCTGCCCCAACATTCCCAATGTCAGAAACTAGTCACATGCCAACAACATCTGGATCAGTCTATCTCCCTACTGAACAGGGTACTTCAGATCAGTACTATTCATCTCTGGAAATCAAGAGTCCTCTAAAGGACGAATTAAGTTTTGCACAAACAAGACACTATGCACAGAGTCCCATGGCAGTACAGTTTCGTGAGCTGTCAGTCAGTGCAAACCCATACATGTCTCCTCTCACGGCAGAAGATGACATGCTTGTTGGTCTTCCTCCAGTATACTTTGTGGTGAGTGAAAGATGTATTTATTCTATACATATGCCTCTTCACTTTATGTGTGCGGTAAAGAGTAACCAAATGTACAAGCTTACATTTAAAGTAATTTGCTTTGCTTAGGTTTGTTATGGTCACTGAACAATTACATGTATAACTGTAATTCAGTTACTATAGGACAAACTATTTTTAAGCGTCCCACATATTCTATTGCTTATAGCTCAGCAACCACTGGGTGGATTCTCTTCAAATTTAGCATATGTATGCAGTAGCCCTGGGAAAATTTTCTGAATATTGTGTCATGACATTTCAACCAATAAGAGAAGTCAAATGATCAAAAACGTGTTTTTCTAAGGGGTGTGCTTGTCCGGATGATAACTTGAAAAGCACTTCACCTATTCACAAATTTGGCAAGTAGATTTGTTATATAGATGTCTGGAAATCACTAACTTTGATAGTGGTCCGATACAAAATGGATGACATATTAATGGTTAACTAAATGCCATAATTTTTCTTAACAATGAAAATGAAAAATCTTTAATATCTCAGAAATGGTGCGAGATAAAGCGACTTTGACGAAATTTTTACCCCAATGGTATATGCAGTCATCTGCCAGTTTTTGCCAAAAATCGATTTTTTTCGCCATTTTTGGCAGCCATCTTGAATTTCTGCATAAAACACGAAAACACATTTATCTTGGAAACGGTGCAAGATAGAGAGTGCTTTCAATAAAATTTTTGACCCCCAGGGTATCCGAAGAGTTATCTGCCGCTTCTCCCCAAAAATCCTTTTCCCATCATTTTTGGCGGCCATCTTTAATTTCTTAGTAAAACGCAGAAACGCATTTATCTCTAAAACGGTGCAAGAAAAAGTGATTATGACAACTTTTTTTACCCCCAGGGTATCCCCAGAGTCATCTACCACTTTTTCCCAAAAATCCTTTTCCCCCGTCATTTTGGGTGACCCTCTTGAATTTCTGTATATAAAAGTGCAAAACTTGAATTTTCTCATAAAAGTGAAAAACCTATTAAACAGAGGAAGATAGTCATTTTGGCAAAATCATTAATGCTCATTGGGACAATTTGTTTTGCTGTGCTAAAACAATTTCTATTTCTAGTTTTTTCTTTGTTGTTCTGCTTTGCTTCCACTTATTTAAAGGATGGTTATTTGTATGTATCTCAGCCAATATCTCAGTGAAATATACAATCACATTTATCTTGTTGATGGTGAGAGATACAACAATTTCAAGTGAGTTTTTAAGCTCGAGCTCCAGCAAGGCTTGCGCTTCTAGAGATCACTTTTTTTTTTTGTCTCCAGACTTTTATAAATTATAGTGTAGTGTGATGAGTATCTCTCTCCTGACTGAAGTTAAGCCGCGATGGGCTACGTTAGTAGTGGGATGAGTGACTTGGTGAGGACTTTAGTTAGTGGGTGTAGGTGGACAATGTCATGGTGTGACCTTGATATGACCTTGCCATAGTGACCATGACATTAAAAAGTTTGTGCTGGCCATATCTCAGAAACCATAAGGTGTAAGAAGGGACAGTAGGTGAAGGTGTACATTGTCATGGTACATTTTCTCTGTCTTAAACATTATTATATCCCCAGACGAAAGTCGGGGATATATTGGATTCAAGTCCGTCGCGCCGCCGCCGCCGTAGAAATTTCCTTGTGGACGTGATAACTCAAAAACCAATTAATATTTTTTTTTCAAACTTGGTACACATGTTAAGGATGCCCAAAGGAAGATCCCTATGTTAAGGTGACCTTAAACTCCAAATAATAAAGAACTTATGGCCACCTTAAGGTCAGAAATTGCACTTTTGACCACTTATAGCCCTCTAGGTCACAAACTATGAGGCGTATCTGGCTTAAATTTTACCTGAGAACACATTAATATATTCTTAGTACATGTGCCGAAAATCAAGACTTTAAGTTGAGGAGAAAATTGTGTTTGGGGCCCATAAAGACCCCACTTAGGACTTTTTTCCTAGATTTTTAACATATTTTGCCCTATAATTTGGAAGTGGTAATTCTGATGAGTCTCAAACTGCTCTAGGTGTAACTCTTATATGTAATCCTTGTCTGTGAAAAATTTAAAGGCTGTAGGTTTACCTGTTAGGCCGACTTGAGGTCTCAAAATTGCCCACAGAGACCCAATTTATGGACTTTTTGCCACCTTCAAGCACTGTAGCTTTCAAACAATGTCTCTCATCTAAGTGAAATATCATCTGAGAATATATCAATATGTTTTTCTTGTATGTACTCCAAAATTTAGGCCTTTAATAGACATTTAACCCATGTATGAGGACCATAAATCCCCACCCGAGTGACCCTTTTTAGACATTTTTCACATATTTTGCTCTGTAACTTGGAAATGGTAAGTCTGAGAAGTTTCAAACTGTATTAGATGCATATTCTATGTGTAATCTTAGTATGTGACAAATTTTAAGTCTGAAGCTTTAATTTGAAGGCCACATTGAGGTCTCTGACGGGCTCCCAAAGACCCAGTATTTGGACTTTTTGCCACCTTTAAGCCCTGTGACTGTTAAACTATGTGACTGATAGGGCTGAAATCTCATCTGGGAATACATTATTATGTTCTTTTTACATGTGCCAAAAATCATGGCTTCAAGTAGACATTTAAACTGTGTATGAGGACCATAAACACCCACCCGAGTGACCCTTTTAAGACATTTTTCACATATTTTGCTCTGTAACTTGGAAATGGTAAGTCTGAGAAGTTTCAAACTTTATTAGATATATATTCTATGTATAATCTTAGTATGTGACAGATTATAAATCTGAAGCTTTAATTTGAAGGCCACATCGAGATCTCTAAAAGGCCCACAGAGACCCAATATTTGGACTTTTTGCCACCTTTAAGCCCTGTGACTGTTAAACTATGTGATTGATGGAGCTGAAATCCCATCTGGGAATGCATTATTATGTCCTTTCTACATGTGCCGAAAATCAAGGCTTTTAGTAGACATTTAACCTGTGTATGAGGGCCATAAACACTCACCCAAGTGACCTTTTTTGACATTTTTTTCCGTATTTTGCCCTGTTATTTGGAAATGCTTAGTGTGACAGGTCTTAAACTGTATTATATATAATTTTTTTTTGTTATGTTTGTCCCCCAAAAAGTTTCAGCTCTGTAGTTTAATTGCTAAGGTCTCTTTAACAATTGTAAAATGCCCACAGAGACCCAGTTTATGGATATTATACCACTTTAAAGCCCTGTAACTGTCGAACTATGTGGGTCATAGAGCTGAAATCTTTGAATTTTTCAAAGGAAGTGCCTGTCTATTTAAATTTTTATTAATAATGTTATGGCTATCTTAGGCTTTTAAGTAGTTATTTTTTCGTGTGTTATCTCTCTGCTTGCTGAGTTTTTAACTTTTTAAAATGAAACTGGTTAAACATATTCAAGTAGGCAAAATGGACACTGTTATTTTCTGGTGAGCTATAAGTCCAATATTAATGAAATTATACCCTTATGTAGTAAAAATAGGGGATTTTTAACCCTCAACTAGCCCAGTTTTATTCAGTTTGCCTCAGTTAATTTTGACAAAGTTCCTACAGTTACTAATTCATTAAGCGTCCCGCAAGGGACGCTTGTTTGTGTATGGGAGAGCTTCCGGCTCCGGCGGCTCCGCCGGCTCCGCATTTTGTTTTCCTTATAACTCTGTAACCGTTAGGCGGATTCTTTTCAAATTTGGCAGGTTTAGGCAGTAGCCTTGGGGAATTTTTTTGAATATGCTGCAGTGACATTTCAACCAATCAGAGAGGTCACATGACCAAAAATGTCTTTTTTCGATGGGGAAGCTTGTCCGGATGATAACTTGAAAGGAATTTTATCAATTCACCTGAAACTTGGCAAATACATTCATTCTATTAAAATCTGGAAATCATTAGATTTTGGCATTGATTGGTCAAGAAATGGCCGAGTAATTAATGATTAATTAATCATTACGAATTTTCCAAATAAGGAAAACACAAAATGCTTATATCTCGAAAACTGTGCTAGATAGAGCGATTTCGACGAAATTTTTGACCCGCAGGGTATCTCTGCGGAGTAGTTTTCCCAATTTTCAAAAAATTTTTGTCTCGCCCAAAATGGCGGCCATTTTGAATTTTCGAAATTTTCGCAAAAATTGCAAAACACAAAAATGCTTATATCTCAAAAACCGTGCTAGATAGAGCGATTTCGACAAAATTTTTGACCCGCAGTATTGCAGATGGCCAATTTTTCTCAAATAACTCATTCACCTACTTTTGGAAGAGCTTTCACATGGTGAAGTTTCAGACCCATAGCCAATTACTCACCTACTCAAAATGAGTAAATGCGAATTATCTCTAAAAGTATTGCAGATAGCCAATTTTTCTCAAATAACTCATTCACCTACTTTTGGGAGAGCTTTCACATGGTGAAGTTTCAGACCCATAGCTAATTATTTACCTACTCAAAATGAGTAAATGCTAATTATCTGTAAAAGTATTGCGGATACCCAATTTTTATCAAATAACTCATTCATCTACTTGTGGGAGAGCTTTCACATGGTGAAGTTTCAGACCCATAGCTAATTACTCACCTACTCAAAATGAGTAAATGCGAATTATCTCTAAAAGTATTGCAGATAGCCAATTTTTCTCAAATAACTCATTCACCTACTTTTGGGAGAGCTTTCACTTGGTGAAGTTTCAGACCCATAGCTAATTACTCGCCTACTCAAAATGAGTAAATGCGAATTATCTCTAAAAGTATTGCAGATAGCCAATTTTTCTCAAACAACTCATTCACCTACTTTTGGGAGAGCTTTCACTTGGTGAAGTTTCAGACCCATAGCTAATTACTCGCCTACTCAAAATGAGTAAATGCGAATTATCTCTAAAAGTATTGCAGATAGCCAATTTTTGTCAAATTAATCATTCACCTACTTTTGGGAGAGCTTTCACTTGGTGAAGTTTCAGACCCATAGCTAATTACTCACCTACTCAAAATGAGTAAATGCGAATTATCTCTAAAAGTATTGCAGATAGCCAATTTTTATCAAATAACTCATTCACCTACTTTTGGCAGAGCTTTCACTTGGTGAAGTTTCAGACCCATAGCTAATTACTCGCCTACTGAAAATGAGTAAATGCGAATTATCTCTAAAAGTATTGCAGATAGCCAATTTTTCTCAAATAACTCATTCACCTACTTTTGGGAGAGCTTTCACTTGGTGAAGTTTCAGACCCATAGCTAATTACTCACCTACTCAAAATGAGTAAATGCGAATTATCTCTAAAAGTATTGCAGATAGCCAATTTTTCTCAAATAACTCATTCACCTACTTTTGGGAGAGCTTTCACTTGGTGAAGTTTCAGACCCATAGCTAATTACTCACCTACTCAAAATGAGTAAATGCGAATTATCTCTAAAAGTATTGCAGATAGCCAGTTTTTCTCGAATTAATCATTCACCTACTTTTGGGAGAGCTTTCACTTGGTGAAGTTTCAGACCCATAGCTAATTACTCACCTACTCAAAATGAGTAAATGCGAATTATCTCTAAAAGTATTGCAGATAGCCAATTTTTCTCAAATAACTCATTCACCTACTTTTGGGAGAGCTTTCACTTGGTGAAGTTTCAGACCCATAGCTAATTACTCACCTACTCAAAATGAGTAAATGCGAATTATCTCTAAAAGTATTGCAGATAGCCAATTTTTCTCAAATTAATCATTCACCTACTTTTGGGAGAGCTTTCACTTGGTGAAGTTTCAGATCCATAGCTAATTACTCACCTACTCAAAATGAGTAAATGCGAATTATCTCTAAAAGTATTGCAGATAGCCAATTTTTCTCAAATAACTCATTCACCTACTTTTGGGAGAGCTTTCACATGGTGAAGTTTCAGACCCATAGCTAATTATTTACCTACTCAAAATGAGTAAATGCTAATTATCTGTAAAAGTATTGCGGATACCCAATTTTTATCAAATAACTCATTCATCTACTTGTGGGAGAGCTTTCACATGGTGAAGTTTCAGACCCATAGCTAATTACTCACCTACTCAAAATGAGTAAATGCGAATTATCTCTAAAAGTATTGCAGATAGCCAATTTTTCTCAAATAACTCATTCACCTACTTTTGGGAGAGCTTTCACTTGGTGAAGTTTCAGACCCATAGCTAATTACTCGCCTACTCAAAATGAGTAAATGCGAATTATCTCTAAAAGTATTGCAGATAGCCAATTTTTGTCAAATTAATCATTCACCTACTTTTGGGAGAGCTTTCACTTGGTGAAGTTTCAGACCCATAGCTAATTACTCGCCTACTCAAAATGAGTAAATGCGAATTATCTCTAAAAGTATTGCAGATAGCCAATTTTTGTCAAATTAATCATTCACCTACTTTTGGGAGAGCTTTCACTTGGTGAAGTTTCAGACCCATAGCTAATTACTCACCTACTCAAAATGAGTAAATGCGAATTATCTCTAAAAGTATTGCAGATAGCCAATTTTTATCAAATAACTCATTCACCTACTTTTGGCAGAGCTTTCACTTGGTGAAGTTTCAGACCCATAGCTAATTACTCGCCTACTGAAAATGAGTAAATGCGAATTATCTCTAAAAGTATTGCAGATAGCCAATTTTTCTCAAATAACTCATTCACCTACTTTTGGGAGAGCTTTCACTTGGTGAAGTTTCAGACCCATAGCTAATTACTCACCTACTCAAAATGAGTAAATGCGAATTATCTCTAAAAGTATTGCAGATAGCCAATTTTTCTCAAATAACTCATTCACCTACTTTTGGGAGAGCTTTCACTTGGTGAAGTTTCAGACCCATAGCTAATTACTCACCTACTCAAAATGAGTAAATGCGAATTATCTCTAAAAGTATTGCAGATAGCCAGTTTTTCTCGAATTAATCATTCACCTACTTTTGGGAGAGCTTTCACTTGGTGAAGTTTCAGACCCATAGCTAATTACTCACCTACTCAAAATGAGTAAATGCGAATTATCTCTAAAAGTATTGCAGATAGCCAATTTTTCTCAAATAACTCATTCACCTACTTTTGGGAGAGCTTTCACTTGGTGAAGTTTCAGACCCATAGCTAATTACTCACCTACTCAAAATGAGTAAATGCGAATTATCTCTAAAAGTATTGCAGATAGCCAATTTTTCTCAAATTAATCATTCACCTACTTTTGGGAGAGCTTTCACTTGGTGAAGTTTCAGATCCATAGCTAATTACTCACCTACTCAAAATGAGTAAATGCGAATTATCTCTAAAAGTATTGCAGATAGCCAATTTTTCTCAAATAACTCATTCACCTACTTTTGGGAGAGCTTTCACTTGGTGAAGTTTCAGACCCATAGCTAATTACTCACCTACTCAAAATGAGTAAATGCGAATTATCTCTAAAAGTATTGCAGATAGCCAATTTTTATCAAATTAATCATTCACCTACTTTTGGGAGAGCTTTCACTTGGTGAAGTTTCAGACCCATAGCTAATTACTCACCTACTCAAAATGAGTAAATGCGAATTATCTCTAAAAGTATTGCAGATAGCCAATTTTTATCAAATAACTCATTCACCTACTTTTGGGAGAGCTTTCACTTGGTGAAGTTTCAGACCCATAGCTAATTACTCACCTACTGAAAATGAGTAAATGTGAATTATCTCTAAAAGTATTGCAGATAGCCATTTTTTCTCAAATAACTCATTCACCTACTTTTGGGAGAGCTTTCACTTGGTGAAGTTTCAGACCCATAGCTAATTACTCACATACTCAAAATGAGTAAATGCGAATTATCTCTAAAAGTATTGCAGATAGCCAATTTTTCTCAAAGAACTCATTCACCTACTTTTGGGAGAGCTTTCACTTGGTGAAGTTTCAGACCCATAGCTAATTACTCACCTACTCAAAATGAGTAAATGCGAATTATCTCTAAAAGTATTGCAGATAGCCAATTTTTCTCAAATTAATCATTCACCTACTTTTGGGAGACCTTTCACTTGGTGAAGTTTCAGACCCATAGCTAATTACTCGTCTACTCAAAATGAGTAAATGCGAATTATCTCTAAAAGTATTGCAGATAGCCAATTTTTCTCAAATAACTCATTCACCTACTTTTGGGAGAGCTTTCACTTGGTGAAGTTTCAGACCCATAGATAATTATTCACCTACTCAAAATGAGTAAATGTGAATTATCTCTAATAGTATTGCAGATAGCCAATTTTTCTCAAATAACTCATTCACCTACTTTTGGAAGACCTTTCACACACGAAAATGAAAAATTGTGAATATCTCGGAAAAGCTATTTCTTCTGCTTTAATGCTCGGCGGGAGATACACACCACGGCAGTGGTCTTGACAAAAAATTTTGTCTCCCAAAAAATGGTGGCCATTTTGAATTTTCAAAGTTTTTGCAAAACACAAAAATGCTTATATCTCGAAAACCGTGCTATATGGAGTGAACTCAACAAAAGTTTGGACCTGCTGGGTATCTCTGCAGAGTAGCCATGCCAATTTTCAAAATATTTTTGTCTCGCCAAATATAGCGGACATTTTTAATTTTTTTATTTTTTGCAAAACACAAAAATGCTTATATCTTGAAAACCGTGCTAGATAGAGCAGACTGCGCTGACTTTGGTTGCCACAACAGTATAAGGCTAGAAACGAAGCATTTTCTTAATACTTTAGCACTCACCTTTATATCCTTTTCGGGACGCTTTGTTTTTGCTATGCAAAAACATTATCTTTTTTTTTGCGAGCGATCCTCTAGTTTCAGTTGATAATCACATTCTTAAAATTCTCAATTCTGACTTATTATTATAAATCTGTTCTTGTGGTTTGATAATTTATATTTAATTCTGGAGGTATATAATTTTCCTGTTGGACATTCCTTATTTATATATTTTATTTTATTTTAGTGATAAGATTAACTGAGCTTTTTGTATTTGATTACCCCTTTTGTTTGTTTACCATTTGTGCTGTATTTAGTCCCACCCCCCATCCACCTCTGGGACCTCCAGCTATTGAGTGACACCAAATAAACAAAGGTATTGAATGATATCAAATGAGAAACAAAGAACCAGACTTTTCAGTGGGGTTGCAGATCTTCTGTAACAGTGAGAGAGGTGTGGAGAAGGGGTGGGGTGGGGTTGGGAGATGGGGTTTGCTTCATTATCTAATAAGACAAAGGGGAGTCAGAACTGAGATTGTGTCACATATTTAGGTTGCATATATATGGACCACATATATAGGAATTGAGGAAATGAATAACTGAAAAACAATGCAAATTCTAAAAATAATATAATAAAATAATAATATAAATAATATATAATTTTTAAATAATATTTTATTTGTGAACAAATATAGAAACAGATATGCGCTTTTGGGAGTATGAATCATTTAAATACTTTGAAAATAGGTTCAGAGTCACCCTTTGCAGGAAGATTGAAAAGTATGATGAGTTGAGTTAGAAATAATATTTTATTTGTCAACAAATATAGAAACAGATATGCTCTTTTGGGATTATTAATTTGGAATGGACATTCAATCATCAGTCATTTAAATACTTTGAAAATAGGTTCAGAGTTATCATTGCAGGAAGATTGAAAATATGCTCTGTTGAGTTATGTATTCAGCGTCTGGGGATACACCATCTTCCTTGGGAAGATATAAACCTAGTAGATTGATGTGCTGAAGTTCATATAACTTTTCCCAAGATTTATGGCATACAACAAATGGCTTACATAAAAAATTCCCGATCAAAACCTGTGGCATGAGTGATGACCTGTCTGGAGATATGTTGGCGCCGAGTTGGCCCAATCTAGTTTTCTCTACGTAAACATTATCTGGACCTTTACAAAGCTGACACAGTTTGCTCTGAAAGTCTCCTGAGCTCTGTACTGTTCCACTACTTCCATATATCATGGTGTTGAAAACTATTTCCCTAGGCTGTGGGGTACGTGCATCTCTGATGCTATTTTTCTTGATAACTTTATTATTCCAGTGCTGGCACTCTGACCACGTGCTTGATGAATGTATTTCCTTATTGTTTCAGTGTTGTCATCTTGACCCCATGCTTGATGACTCCATTACTTTTGCAAAGCGTTTGCGTGACCTTGGCAATGAAGTGCATCTGGATGTTCTGGAAGATTTGCCCCACGGTTTCCTGAACTTCATCCTGGTGAGTCAGGAGGCCAAGCAGGGATCTGATCTCTGTGTGGCCAGAATTAAGGATATTTTGACAGCAGAAACAGATGAAGATAGTGAGCAGTTTGAAATCATTGACCTTCAGTGATGAAAGAACAATTTATAGGAAATTGTAAGCACATTGTCTGGCGCCTTAATGATGGCTCAAATATCCTAATTTGGCACTGTTGTTTTTTGTAATTGTATAATTAGAATACATTGTAGGAAAATATAGTTCGTCACATCCAAATATTTCAGTGTTGTTATCATGTCAAATAAGGTAAAGTATACCTGTATCTGACATTCTTTAGAATGATTTTACAACTTTTGAATGGTATTGCATAAATATCAGTTGGAATTCACCAGATTTTAATTGCCAAGATGTGAGAGCCTTGTGGCAAATTTAGAAACAAGCCTGTACACTGGTAGATGTAAACTAAAATAAAAAAACATGACTAGATATAGATATAGCCATAAATTGATTACATGCTGTTTGGAATTTAACTAGAACATATGTATGTTATGTACAAGTTGAGATTTTGTACAAGTTGGACTCATACAAAGAGCCTGTGTTCCCTGATTACACATACTCACTGTAACATATACACACATGTAATTATATAAATGTGAGATACATCCACTTACTGTGCTCAAATTGTAAATCTGCAGTTGCAATTTAGTGAATAATTCACTAGATGCCAAAGCGATCCAAGTAATGCATTATAGGGAATAAATAATCTTACACCTGTTGCTGTCAACATACACAAAAGATGCAGTGATTAGTAGATAAAAATGTTTCTTTGTCATAATTAAGCGGCCCGTCAGGGGCGCTTATTTGTTTTCACGTAAGTTCGACTGATCACCGCCACCGCCGGATTATGGTCTCCCTTGAATAACTTCTTGGCCTTTCAAATTTTTCTTTCCTTCCTTTCTTTCTTTAAAACTATAGGTGTGGGAAAAATGTTTGGGATACTTTGTGGAGACCTTAAGCTTTACTTAAGGTAACCTTAAGCATTTTTCAAAAACACCCCGCCATTGCATTACGGAAAAAACCACACACCTTTGTATAAAATTTGTCAGGTACATTTTAGACCTAAATCTGCAGGTCGGAAAGGATTTTCTGATCAATCGGACCATAGATGCCTTAATGGGAGCCGTTTTATTTTCGTAATTTTTTTTAAAATGGGTACTTGGTCTGTATCTCAAAAACGGTCAGGATTTCGGCATTTTGTTGGAATAACTTATTCAGCTCTTTTTTGATAATCTTTCACATGCCGAAGTTTTAGCCCTGTATCTGCAATATTAAGGTCACCTTAATGTCAAAAAGGGGGTTTTAGCCCTCCAGTTCACTCTTACTACATTATGATTTAAATATTGATGATGTTATGGCCATCTTAAACTTAAAATGTAGGGTCTTTCAGCCCTTAGCTCAGTTAATGTTTAAATTTTTATCTCCCGCCGGGCTTTAGCCCGGGAGGGAGATTATGAAATGATGCCTGTGTGTGCGTGCGTGTGTGCGTGCGTTAGTTAGTCACGCAGATTTCTCCAAAACTACTGCAGCTACAGATTTTTTGTAAATTAATTGTCCCAATGAATTTTCATGCCCTTGAAAATTTTTTTGGTTTTATGGACTTAGGCGTAAAGATAAGTGAGTAATAGCAATCATTGCTACTTGGAGTAAAGGGCTCATAACTCAAAAACTATTGCAGATACAACTTTTTCTTGAAATATGTTGTTCAGCTACTTTGTCCTTAGCTATAAGATGGTACATAGTTTGGGGTTCTATTGCATACCGTAAGTGAGTAATAGCTATTTTCTCATTTGTAGCTAAATAACGACATGAGTAAATGTCAAATATCTTCAAAAGTGTTAGAGTTACAGAAATCTTTTCAAATATGTTGTTCATCTACTTTTTGGTAAGCTATCACATAGTAAAGTTTCAGACCTCTCGCACCTTGGATAGCTGAGTAATAGCTACTTTGAAATTCTGACTGTTGAGTAAAGCCATTGTAACTCCAAAACCATTGCAGTTAGAGTGTTTTCCTTAAATATGTTGTTCAGCTACTTTGTCCTTAGCTATAAGATGGTACATACTTTGGGGTTCTATTGCATGCCATAAGTGAGCAATAGCTATTTTCTCATTTGTAGCTAAATAACAGAAGAAGTAAATGTCAAATATCTTCAAAAGTATTAAAGTTAGGGAAATCTTTTCAAATATGTTGTTCATCTACTTTTTGGTAAGCTATCACATAGTAAAGTTTCAGACTTGTTGCACCTTGGATAGCCGAGTAATAGCTACTTTGAAATTCTGACTGTTGAGTAAAGCCATTGTAACTCCAAAACTATTGCAGTTACAGTGTTTTCCTTAAATATGTTGTTCAGCTACTTTGTCCTTAGCTATAAGATGGTACATAGTTTGGGGTTATATTGCATGCCATAAGTGAGTAAAAGCTACTTTCTCATTTGTAGCTAAATAACAAAAGGAGTAAATGTCAAATATCTTCAAAAGTATTAAAGTTAGGGAAATCTTTTCAAATATGTTATCCATCTACTTTTTGGTAAGCTATCACATAGTAAAGTTTCAGACCTGTTGCACCTTGGATAGCTGAGTAATAGCTACTTTGAAATTCTGACTGTTGAGTAAAGCCATTGTAACTCCAAAACTATTGCAGTTAGAGGGTTTTCCTAAAATATGTTGTTCAGCTACTTTTTCCTTAGCTGTAAGATGGTACATAGTTTAGAGTTCTATTGCATGCTATAAGTGAGTAATAGCTATTTTCTCATTTGTAGCTAAATAACAGAAGGAGTAAATGTCAAATATCTTTAAAAGTATTAGAGTTAGGGAAATCTTTTCTAATATGTTGTCCATCTGCTTTTTGGTAAGCTATCACATAGTAAAGTTTCAGACCTGTTGCACCTTGGATAGCTGAGTAATAGCTACTTTGAAATTCTGACTGTTGAGTAAAGCCATTGTAACTCCAAAACTATTGCAGTTAGACTGTTTTCCTTAAATATGTTGTTCAGCTACTTTGTCCTTAGCTATTAGATGGTACATAGTTTGGGGTTCTATTGCATGCCATAAGTGAGTAATAGCTACTTTCTCATTTGTAGCTAAATAACAAAAGGAGTAAATGTCAAATATCTTCAAAAGTATTAAAGTTAGGGAAATCTTTTCAAATATGTTATCCATCTACTTTTTGGTAAGCTATCACATAGTAAAGTTTCAGACCTGTTGCACCTTGGATAGCTGAGTAATAGCTACTTTGAAATTCTGACTGTTGAGTAAAGCCATTGTAACTCCAAAACTATTGCAGTTAGAGGGTTTTCCTAAAATATGTTGTTCAGCTACTTTTTCCTTAGCTGTAAGATGGTACATAGTTTAGAGTTCTATTGCATGCTATAAGTGAGTAATAGCTATTTTCTCATTTGTAGCTAAATAACAGAAGGAGTAAATGTCAAATATCTTTAAAAGTATTAGAGTTAGGGAAATCTTTTCTAATATGTTGTCCATCTGCTTTTTGGTAAGCTATCACATAGTAAAGTTTCAGACCTGTTGCACCTTGGATAGCTGAGTAATAGCTACTTTGAAATTCTGACTGTTGAGTAAAGCCATTGTAACTCCAAAACTATTGCAGTTAGACTGTTTTCCTTAAATATGTTGTTCAGCTACTTTGTCCTTAGCTATTAGATGGTACATAGTTTGGGGTTCTATTGCATGCCATAAGTGAGTAATAGCTACTTTCTCATTTGTAGCTAAATAACAAAAGGAGTAAATGTCAAATATCTTCAAAAGTATTAAAGTTAGGGAAATCTTTTCAAATATGTTATCCATCTACTTTTTGGTAAGCTATCACATAGTAAAGTTTCAGACCTGTTGCACCTCGGATAGCTGAGTAATAGCTACTTTGAAATTCTGACTGTTGAGTAAAGCCATTGTAACTCCAAAACTATTGCAGTTAGACTGTTTTCCTTAAATATGTTGTTCAGCTACTTTGTCCTTAGCTATAAGATGGTACATAGTTTGGGGTTCTATTGCATGCCATAAGTGAGTAATAGCTACTTTCTCATTTGTAGCTAAATAACAGAAGGAGTAAATGTCAAATATCTTCAAAAGTATTAAAGTTAGGGAAATCTTTTCAAATATGTTATCCATCTACTTTTTGGTAAGCTATCACATAGTAAAGTTTCAAATTTCAAAGTTTACAACTTTTGGTGGCCATCTTGAATTTTTGCGGAAAATGAAAAATGGCAAATATCTCTGAAACTGTCAGAGAAAGAGCGATTTCGAGCAAGTTTTGGACGCGCAGTGTAGTAGAAGGGTATTCTGTTGAAACATGAAAGTTTTCAATTTCACATGGTCAAGTTTCAGACCCATAGCTTATTACTCACCTACACAAAATGAGTAAATGCTAATTATCTCTAAAAGTATTGCAGAGAGCCAATTTTTCTCAAATAACTCATTCACCTACTTTTGGGAGAGCTTTCACTTGAAGTTTCAGACCCGTAGCTAATTATTCACCTACTCAAAATGAGTAAATGCTAATTATCTCTAAAGTATTGCAGAAAGCCAATTTTTCTCAGATAACTCATTCACCTACTTCTGGAAGAGCTTTCACATGGTGAAATTTCAGACCCATAGCTTATTACCTACTCAAAATGAGTAAATGCAAATTATCTCTAAAAGTACTGCAGATAGCCAATTTTTCTCAAATAACTCATTCACCTACTTTTGGAAGAGCTTTCACATGGTGAAGTTTTAGACCCATAGCTAATTACTCACCTACTCAAAATGAGTAAATGCGAATTATATCTAAAAGTACTGCAGATAGCCAATTTTTCTCAAATAACTCATTCACCTACTTTTGGAAGAGCTTTCACTTGGTGAAGTTTTAGACCCATAGCTAATTAATCACCTACTCAAAATGAGTAAGTGTGAATTATCTCTAAAGGTATTGCAGATAGCCAATTTTTCTCAAATAACTCATTCACCTACTTTTGGGAGAGCTTTCACATGGTGAAGTTTTAGACCCATAGCTAATTACTCACCTACTCAAAATGAGTGAATGCGAATTATATGTAAAAGTACTGCAGATAGCCAATTTTTCTCAAATAACTCATTCACCTACTTTTGGGAGAGCTTTCACTTGGTGAAGTTTTAGACCCATAGCTAATTAATCACCTACTCAAAATGAGTAAGTGTGAATTATCTCTAAAAGTACTGCAGATAGCCAATTTTTCTCAAATAACTCATTCACCAACTTTTGAAAGAGCTTTCACATGGTGAAGTTTCAGACCCGTAGCTAATTACTCACCTACTCCAAATGAGTAAATGCTAATTATCTCTAAAAGTATTGCAGATAGCCAATTTTTGTCAAATTAATCATTCACCTACTTTTGGGAGAGCTTTCACTTGGTGAAGTTTTAGACCCATAGCTAATTACTCACCTACTCAAAATGAGTAAATGCGAATTATATGTAAAAGTACTGCAGATAGCCAATTTTTCTCAAATAACTCATTCACCTACTTTTGGGAGAGCTTTCACTTGGTGAAGTTTCAGACCCATAGCTAATTACTCACCTACTCAAAATGAGTAAATGCGAATTATCTCTAAAAGTATTGCAGATAGCCAACTTTTCTCAAATAACTCATTCACCTACTTTTGGGAGAGCTTTCACTCTGTGAAGTTTCAGACCCATAGCTAATTACTCACCTACTCAAAATGAGTAAATGCGAATTATCTCTAAAAGTATTGCAGATAGCCAATTTTTCTCAAATAACTCATTCACCTACTTTTGGCAGAGCTTTCACTTGGTGAAGTTTCAGACCCATAGCTAATTACTCACCTACTCAAAATGAGTAAATGTGAATTATCTCTAAAAGTATTGCAGATAGCCAATTTTTCTCAAATAACTCATTCACCTACTTTTGGGAGAGCTTTCACTTGGTTAAGTTTCAGACCCATAGCTAATTACTCACCTACTCAAAATGAGTAAATGCTAATTATCTCTAAAAGTATTGCAGATAGCCAATTTTTCTCAAATGACTCATTCACCTACTTTGGGAAGAGCTTTCACTTGGTAAAGTTTTAGACCCATAGCTAATTACTCACCTACTCAAAATGAGTAAATGCGAATTATCTCTAAAAGTACTGCAGATAGCCAATTTTTCTTAAATAACTCATTCACCTACTTTTGGAAGAGCTTTCAGTTGGTGAAGTTTCAGACCCATAGCTAATTATTCACCTACTCAAAATGAGTAAATGTGAATTATCTCCAAAAGTACTGCAGATAGCCAATTTTTCTCAAATAACTGATGCACCTACTTTTGGAAGAGCTTCCACATGGTGAAGTTTCAGACCCATAGCTAATTACTCACCTACTCAAAATGAGTAAATGTGAATTATCTCTAAAAGTACTGCAGATAGCCAATTTTTCTCAAATAACTCATTCACCTACTTTTGGGAGAGCTTTCACCTGGTGAAGTTTCAGGCACGTAGCTAATTACTCACCTACTCAAAATGAGTAAATGCTAATTATCTCTAAAAGTATTGCAGATAGCCAATTTTTCTCAAATAACTCATTCACCTACTTTGGGAAGAGCTTTCACTTGATGAAGTTTCAGACCCATAGCTAATTACTCACCTACTGAAAATGAGTAAATACGAATTATCTCTAAAAATACTGCAGATAGCCAATTTTTATCTCCCGCTGGGCTTTAGCCCGGGAGGGAGATTATGAAATGATGCCTGTATGTGCGTGCGTGATTTCTCCAAAACTACTGCAGCTACAGATTTTTTGTAAATTAATTGTCCCAATGAATTTTCACGCGCTTGAAAATTTTTTTTGCTTTTATGGACTTAGGCCTAAAGATAAGTGAGTATTCCACTATCTTTAGTACATCTTATTTATACGGCGGGAGATAAATGCATGCATCAGAATGCTTGTTAAAATAAAACTTGGCACATTTATAAAGGTTGGCAGAAGGGACATTCTCATTTTATGGTCACCTTAAAGTCGCAATATGCATGAAGTTATGGTCACCTTACAGTGAAAAAAGGAAGTTTTCAGCCTCCAGCTATCTTATTGTTCAGCTGACCTCAGCTAAAATTTTATACACTTATAAAGGATGACAAAAGGGACATTCTTATTTTATGGTCACCTTAAAGTCCCAATATGAATGAACGTATGGCCACCTTGCAGTGAAATTATGGAGTTTTTAATCTCCAGCTGTCGTATTGTTCAGCTGTCCTCAGTTAAATTTTGCAAAGTTATTAAAGATGAAAATAGGGACATTTTTATTTTCTTTCCACCTTGGACTTCCAATACAAGTACAGTCGTCGCCATTTTGAAGTAAAAATGAGGGTTTTCAGCTCCCAACTGACATACTGTTCAGTGACATCAGATCAACTTGACACATTGCTTAAGGAAGACTTTTAATGACTTTTTTACTTAAATTTTCTGTATTTAAGAGACTTTGGCCATCTTGACATAATAAATATATAGTTTTTGCTCCCACCTCATTTATTTTAAGACTTTTTAAAACCACACCTGCCACATGTATACTTAAAACAAAATTTCTGTTATCTGGCAAAGCTAACCACCTAGTGTTTTTGAAGTTATGGCATCTTCAAAAAAAATGAGGTATTTAGCATGCAGTGATGTGGTTATTAATATATTGCAGCTGATCAGTGTTCATATAATGTAAATTACCAATTTTAGGCACATTAAAAAAATCCCACATTCTTCTGATTCCATTCTTGTGGAATTGTGTGGATATGACTTTTCCTGTTTGGGAAAAAAGGCTTTAATTGATTCAGCTTTTGTTTAGTAGCAGGAGTTGTTGATCTAGCTAATTATTCACATACACCATGTAAATTGGTCAAATGTATAGACTTGACTTCTTTCAGAAGATAAGATGACTGGGAAAAAAAGACTTTCTCATAAACAGTTTTTCTTGTACAATATTTTATGGATCTCCAGCTAATTGAAAAAGAATGAGTTCTCTCTTTTTTACAGTAAATCTTTTTGGGGGTAAACAATTCAAACAAGGACATTTATCTTTAGGTTCATGGAAGTAGAGCCTTGTGGAAAGAATGCCTTGTCTGCTTTGAGAGAATGGAAAAAGCCTTAATAATATGTAAACACCTTGGGTTTTCATGATATTCAGCTATAGAGTCATTTGTGAATTAAAAATGTTAACAATAACGTCTGACAACATGACTTTTGTATTTTTTTTACAATGGAACAATAAAGGATTTCACAAATACGATTATCTTAAGCATATTTATCTTATAAAAATATTAAATAGCAATGAATTTTCAGAGGCATAAAATGCCTCAAAGATATACAACATATGAATGTCCCTATCTATAGCCAATTATAGTTAACTACAGTGTATCTTTATCATTATAAATCTAGGATTAATTATCTCCTGGAAAACATTTACTATCCCAAATTTACAGCAAAAATAATATATTCTTTTCATAAAATATACCACTCTACGAAACACAATAAAGCTCACATTCTACTTACAGTCTAATACTGCAACTGATACAGTTTTTAGATATTTCACTTTTCCATCAGATACAAAACACAGTAACACTTACCTTATCCTTACAGTCTCATACCACAACTACTACAGCTTTATTAACTCACTTTCCATCCTGGCCGCTCGTTTTTGTTAGCAAAAACCTTTTTCTAGTTGTGTTTTATTTCATTTAAATATATTCGCTTGCAATTGGACAATAATTGTAAAGGGACAAGTCTGTTACATCCTTTTGCTGAATGAAATATTTACAAATTTAACATTATGTAATGGTTGATATTAATGAGCAAATGTTTTATTTAAAATGATTGTGAAGTTTGTTATAATAATTGTAGTTTTGAGTAGATTCTTAGGTATATACAGAGCGATTTATTAGGAAGTATGTTTTGTATATGCACATATACATGTAAATTTACACATTTTGTGAATTTAAAACAATGTTCATTAATAACCTGAAATCAAAATCACGTGCATTCAAATTTAGCTTAATATTGAACAATTCTCAACTTACCACAGTTGATGTACAATATTTTGTCAGTGACACAGTGTCACTGTACAAAATTATGGGACATTTAGATTTCGAGTCAGCCACCTTTTTGGTCGTTATGGGGAGTGAAAGCAACTTACATGAAATCATGCTTTACATTATTGTATTCTCAATAGATTTATTGCTCTTGAATTGTAGCTTTAAAGGTTTGAGGTGTGACAAAACTTTTAGTGTGGTAATGTTTTCCCTGGTTGCTTGGGATTTATGTCAACAACTTCTATGCATATATAAATCTTAAGCTTTGGACTGTGCTCATATCAAGCCCAGAAGGGGCAAAATTGGAAATTTTAGTTTAAATATATCTTTTATAAACTGAAAGCATACCCAGTGCAACTCAATTGCTAATCAGGAGACTTTTTGGAACTCTCTTTCTCTTTTTACAAGAAGTAGTCCCTCACTAATATGCTTTAAGAAGCATCTTAAGACCCATCTCTTAAACACAAGCCTTCACCATTTGTATCTTCCCCTTAATCACAATGAGAACCGTGGAGGAAGTCTCAGATTACCCGATACTTGGAACAGAATTATCCAGGTGTCTAAGGGCTCCTAAATGCTGGGCTCTGGGAACAGGAGCTAGTTTCAGGAGAGGACATTATTTTGGGGATCCATATGCAGCAACCTATTGTCTGTGAGACAGAGAGGCGGTATCTTACTCATCCAAAACCTTATAGAGTTCCCCCTCAAGTGCTGTATGTGAGGCTTTAGTTTTTGTACAGACACCTGTTTCACTTCCTGAGGTTTTGCTTTTGCATGGGAGTACAGGACCCCATACACCATAGTATGTAATCCAGTAGGTCCAAGTTTTGCATTCAACTTTAATTCAACATGATTGTAGATATCCTATCCAAAACACTTATTTTTAAAGAGAATTCTTGTACACATAGTGGCATTGGAAATGAAAAGGAAGTAAGACAAAAAATAGTTTTAAAAAGTATCCCAAGTTAGAAAGTCCCAATAAAATAATTAATTTATTGAGATTTTGGCTAGTTCGATGGCATTGAGGGGTAAACTGGTCCACTGCAAAAAAATATATATTAAATGTGTGAATTTTGATTTTGCAGCAGTGAATGTCATGCCTGGGGATGTACCCATCTCAGATGTTTGGATGTACACTATTCAACGATTATAGATGTAGAAATGATTATTTACCTGTATAGTGATACGTGGTATAACTAGCATGTAACAATGATTTATATTTACATAGATGTGTATTTCTATTGTTTTATGATTTTATAGATAGTAAAAGACCTGTGAATTATCTGAGTTACAAAGCAGTAATTTATCAGTGTATTTAACTGTATATAATATATTAATTTATCAGTGTATTTAAACATATATAATATATTCCCTTACAAATTTTGCAATATTGCTTTAAATTTTAGAATTTTGATTATCTTGTATGAAAATCACTTTTCGTGTATGTTGAGTGGAAATCTTGTGAAAGTGATATTTTAATTATCGACTGCCCGAGTTGTAAATTTTACCACAACTTAAACAATTTAATTTCATGGGATAAATCTTAGACAAAAGTTCATTAGTATCATGTTAAATATGGAGGTAATTTGTTTTAATGTATGTCAAGTATTAAATGAAAAGAATTAGTCAATTGTATCTAGCAGGTTTATTGCTTCAAAGTGTGACAATGATTATAGTACTGACAACAAAACGTAAATTCCATAACGTGACCATTGTTATTATAAGATGGTGGGCGGAAGTGGCCTGTCACAAATCGTTCTGCTGCAAAACTGTGTGGATTAAATAGCCGTAGATATTGCAGATTAAGGTATGCGTACATCACATTTCCTCCCTCTTTAAGTTTTAACAATCAACATTAACTGAGAATACCTGAGATTTACAAATAACAATTTACTACTTATGATCTCAAGATCAGGTCAGTCAACCTTAATGACATGAGACCGCAATGTATAATGAATTACAATTCACTGTTATTTCTAGCTGAAATGTCTCATAACTGGAAACAAGTGTTTATTTTAGAGTTCATAGTGCTGGTATTCAGTCAAGAAATTGCATTCAATTTAAAACTAATACTTAAGTCTAGTACTATTCTTAGAATACTGTTCTATTTTGAGTGCAAGGGGTGGACTACCCTTGACTCCACACCTAATGTCCATGGGAATTATTCTGCCCCTTATATTCACGCACAACTACAGATCCAGTCGCTGTGGTGGTTTGATCTGCCTGGTAGAGTGCCCATGAGGACCACTGATAGAACCTTCCTCAGCAGGTACTTCTGCTGGTGCCATATTGGATTCATCAGGCGGTACCTTTGGAGAAACCAGTGGTTTGAACACGTCTACTGGTGGTTTTTCGACTGGTAACAATGGAACATTATCCACAGGTTCACATTGTCTGCTTCTGATGTGATCAACGTGACGTCTCAAGCAACGACCATCTGGTAACGTGATGTTGTATGAAACTGGGCCGCGCCTTTCGGTGATAATGCCTGCCAACAGTTCCGGTCCTTTGCCAAAGTTCTGAACATAGACAGTGTTGCCAACACCGAATTCTCTTTCTCTGGCCTTGTGATCATGATGGAACTTTTGATTTTCCAATGATTTGTTTACCGTGGCTGAAGTGCTGGGTAGTAGCAAATCAAGTTTTGTGCGTACTTTTCTCTTCAACAACAGTTCTGCTGGAGACACACCTGTTGTGCCTTGTGGAATAATGCAGTACCGAGCCAGGAACTTGGACAGGCGAATTTCTAGATTACCTTCGGTTATTTTCTTGAGTCCATTTTTGACTGTCTGCACTGCTCTCTCTGCGAGCCCATTCGAGGCTGGGTGATATGGTGAACTGTAAATGTGCCGTATTTCATTTGTCCATTCAAATAACTTGAATTCTTCCGACGTGAAGCATGACCCGTTGTCCGACACTATAGACCTTGGCAAACCATGACAAGCAAATGTCATCATTAGCCTCTCAATTGTAGCAGAACTCGTGGCTGATGCAATGACATGAGTTTCAATCCACTTGGAATGGGCGTCAACAATTACTAAAATCATCTTCCCAAGGATAGGTCCTGCATAGTCTATGTGAATCCTATCCCATGGCTTGGATGGCCAATCCAGTGGATGCAGCGGAGCTTCGTGAGGATTTTTCTTGCATGTTTGGCATGCACTACATTCATTCACAACATGTTCAATATCGTTATCCAGCTGGGGCCACCAAACAAAGCTGCGTGCTAAACTTTTCATTTTCACCATGCCTGGGTGTCCCTCATGCAGCTCTTGTAAGATGCGTCTGCGAAACTTGGAAGGAACAATTACTCTGGAACCCCACAGAATGCAACCCATTTCTACTGAAAGTTCATCCTTGTGTTTTGTGTATTCTCTCATGTCAATAGAGTGTTCTTGATCCTGCCAACCATTCTGCACGGAACGCATGACCTTTGACAGAATAGGATCTCTAATTGTCTCTCTACGAATGCTGTCTGCTGTGACAGTTGAATTTTCAGCAAGGTGACTGGTCAACAATAGGATGTCTCCTGGAACAGGTACATTAGTAGGTGTATCTGGCAATGGCAACCTACTCAGTCCATCTGCGTTGCTGATTTGACAACCAGGGCGGTGCACTAATGAATACTTGTATGCAGTCAGAGCTAAGCTCCATCTCTGAATGCGAGCTGATGCCAACTGTGGTATTGGTCGGTCTGGTCCAAACAATCCAAGAAGTGGTCTGTGATCAGTGATGATAACAAAAGTGCGCCCAAATATATACTGGTGGAAACACTTCACTGCAAAGATGATAGCTTCTTTATCTAGCTGACTGTAGTTCTTTTCAGCAGGTGCTAATGAGCGAGAAGCAAATGCAATAGGATGTTCATTATCCTCAGAGTCTTTTTGAGCTAAAAATGTGCCTACTCCGTAGGCTGATGCGTCACATGTCAAGATGAGTTCCCTTTTTGGATCGTAATGCGCGAGCACTTTTGAAGATGTTAAAAGCTGCTTTGATGCTTCAAAAGCTTTTGTCTGTTGCTTTCCCCAACTGAAAACAATACCTTTCTTCAACAGGTAATGCAGAGGTGCTAAGGTGGTGGATAGATTTGGTAGAAATCTGCCATAATAATTCAATAGCCCCAAATAAGACTTCAGCTCTGTAACATTTCTAGGAGCTGGAGCTTCAACAATAGCTTTGACTTTGTCATCCAGTGGATGCAGTCCGTTGCAGTCGATTTTGTGTCCGAGATAGCGAACTTCAGGTTCTATGAACTTGCACTTGTCACGTTTAATCCTAAGTCCGGAATCGGCAATAACCTTGAAAACTGATTCCAGAGATTTCAGGTGCTCAGCAGTAGTATTTCCTATAATAAGGATACCATCCTGGTAGCAACAAACTCCTGGATTTGTTTATTTGGGGTTTTACGTCGCTTTCAACACTGTACAAGTCATATCACGACGGGTAGTTGGAAGGGCAGAGGAAACCAGTACATATAGTTCGCTAGGGTTCTGTACTGTAAACTGCCGACCAACGGCAAGCAACTACCAGCTTTCCCACTTACAGCCATGACGGGGATCAAACCCCGGCCGCAGAGGTGGGAGGCGAGAGTGTTACCACTCTGCCACCGTGGCCCCTAACAAACTCCTGGAATGCCTTTAAATAAATTTTCCATCACTCGTTGGAAAATTGCTGGAGCTGAACTGATCCCAAAAGCTAGTCTTGTGAATTCATAAAGTCCCTTGTGCATGTTTATTGTGGTGAGATATCTATGTTCAGGGTGGATCAACACTTGCAGGTAAGCATTGCTCAAATCAAGCTTGGTGAATTGCTTGCCTCCAACACTCATTGCATGAAGATCTTCAATCCTAGGAATTGGATAGGACTCTGTTGTACTGATAGAATTTATAGTGGTACGGAAATCTCCACAAATTCTGACCTTAAGATTTTCGCCCTTCACAACTGGTACAATAGGAGCGGCTATTTCGCTGTGCTTGACTGGTTGAATTATCCCAAGACTCTCAAGTCTATCTATCTCAAGTGATACTATGTCTCTAATGGAATATGGGACAGGCCTGGCTTTGTGAAATTTGCGAGTGGAAGAGTTCTTAATGTTAAATTTCACCTGCACATCCTTCAAGGTTCCCAATTAGTCTTTGAAAATGTCGCTGTATTTGTCCAGAAGCTCGGATATGTTATAGCTGTCTGCGGCCTTGGCAGCATGAATTTGTTGCCAATTCAGTTTGAGTTCACTGAGCCAGTCCCTTCCAAGCAGGGCTGGGCCTTTACCTGGAACAAGTAGCAAGCTCAACTTTTTTTTTGTTGATTATGCACTACTTCGACAACAATGACACCTTTAGTCTTGATCAGTTGTCCAGTGTAAGTCTTCAAGATGTCAGTGCGGGGAACAAGATTCGGTCTGTTCTCTGTTGTCCAAATGTCATTAAAGAGTTTTTCACTTATGAGGCTAGCACTTGCACCGGTGTCGACTTCCATTTCCACTAATTTGTCATTCATACATAAGTTTACAGTGATTGGTGGTGTATGCGGTTTATTCCTTCCTGTCTGAAACAGCTCATAAACTGTCGGCTTGGCTGGTTTGTCAGTAACATCCTGGTTGATTTTATGAGTTTTGTGCGGACCACCATGCTTTCCTCTCCCTTTGGAATGACTTCCCTTACCTTGACTTTTTGACTTGCACACTTTACTGATATGTCCCTTTTTGTGACAATTATAGCATTCAGCCTGACGAAACCTGCACTCAGATTCTAAATGTTGCCCAAGGCAGCGATAACAAGGTTTCTTCCTACCTCTGTCAGGAGTGCTGTTAGGTTTGTGTGCAGCGGCATGTGGTGAGAGGTGATTAACTGCCTGGTTCCCTCTCGACAGCTGACGAACATCTGTGCTGTTCTGCTCTGCTTTTTCCATAGCCAGAGCGATGTCTAGGGCTTTAGGAAGGGTGAGGTCTCTTTCAGAAAAAAGTCTCTTCTGTATGGACTCATTGTTGACTCCGCATACAAATCACGAATGTTGTTGTCCAGTTGATTTTCAAAAGCGCAGTGTTTTGCCAGATTTCGCAAATGAGCTACGTAGCTAGAAATTGACTGAGATGGTGATCTGACAGTAGTGTTGAATTTGAATCGTTCAAGTGTAACAGAAGGAGTGGGCGAAAAGTGTCCCTTTAAGGCCACAATTAGCTCATCAAATTTTTTTTCTTTTGGTTTCTTTGGAGCAATGAGATTTCTTAACAAGCGGTAGCAAGAATCCCCGCAAGAACTAAGGAAAACAGCCCTCTTTGTTGTAGCATCTGTAATCCCATTGGCTTGCAAATAAAAGTCGAGTTGTTCACAATATGTGTCCCAGACTCCATCTGTAGTGTTACATTCACTCAAATGTCCATAAACTGCCATGATGATCAACCATGTGCACTGTCTCTTTGTTTGACTGTCACTTAATATCCAAGATGTAACATATACACAGGTATCCAGTTAATCCTCGTCGCCAAAATGTCATGTATTAAAAGAAAAGAATTAGTCAATTGTATCTAGCAGGTTTATTGCTTCAAAGTGTGACAATGATTATAGTACTGACAACAAAACGTAAACTCTGTAACGTGACCGTTGTTATTATAAGATGGTGGGTGGAAGTGGCCTGTCACAAATCGTTCTGCTGCAAAACTGCGTGGATTAAATAGCCGTGATATTGCAGATTAAGGTATGCGTACATCATCGCAATGTAACTGTCAGCTTTCAAAATGAGGCATATTGAACAGTCACTGATTTTTCTCTTTGGGTGCTGTTGATATAAAAGGGATTTAAAATTCATAGTTTCTGGAAGAAAGACATTTGTTTTATTTATTAGGGATGTTATTCAAGGCAATTATTTTATGGTAGTTTTTAACCAACCTTCCAGTATTATTGTATTTTGTTTTTGTAACCAATGGTGGGGCCGAAGTGACTCACTTCAAGTCAGGTCAAGGGTTTTGATGAAGATTGGTCATGTGCTATTTTGAACTGTCCAGTTATAGAAGGTGGATACTTGATGAGCATGCATGACATCTTTAATGGTAGCTGAAAGTAGTAAGGAAAGAAGAAAGAACTGTCCCTTCTACTTGATGACTGAACATTTTAAATAGATGATCTGGTGTTTTTAGTTCAGTAGTCTTTTATTTTGAACAGTTGTAAAAACACATCAATGATCAGTCTGGAAGGTGCACACGTTTGTAGTTGAACAATGGAGGTTGTAACGTTTGATGTAAACCTTGCAGTATTACCCAGTATATGTATTTCGTTGTGTGTTTTTCTTTGGTGAGAATAGTGAAAGTGTTCTGGTCAGTTATTTATGTCCCCCAGTGTATTTAGTTTGAAGTATTCATTATTAAGCCACGCCTTGCCTTTGTCTTTCACTGTGAATTTCAAGTTTGCATTTTATTGCTACACAATAAAAGTCAGTTTAACTTATTATTTGTAGTTTAGATAGTCATTAAAACTTCTAAAATTTATCAAAGGTTATTGGTCGGGGTATTGTTTCCACCCATGGTGTCCGGATGTCCGGAAACCATAAGGTGTAGGAAGTTGATACTTGGTAGGGACATTCGTTAGGGGGTGTAGGTGTGCAACGTCATGGTGTGACCTTGATTTGAACTTTCCGTAGTGATCTTGACCTATAAAATCTTGTCCGGGCTATATCTCGGAAACCATAAGGTGTAGGAAGTTGATACTTGGTAGGGACATTGGTTAGGGAGTGTAGGTGTGCAACGTCATGGTGTGACCTTGATTTGACCTTTGACCTTTCCGTAGTGACCTTGACCTATAAAATCTTGTTCGGGCTATATCTTGGAAACCGTAAGGTGTAGGAAGTTGATACTTGGTAGGGACATTGGTTAGTGGGTGTAGGTGTGCAACGTCATGGTGTGACCTTGATTTGACCTTTGACCTTGCTGTAGTGACCTTGACCTATAAAATCTTGTCTGGGCTATATCTCGGCAACCGTAAGGTGTAGGAAGTTGATACTTGGTAGGGACAGTGGTTAGGGGGTGTAGGTGTGCAACGTCATGGCGTGACCTTGATTTGACCTTTGACCTTGCTGTAGTGACCTTGACCTATAAAATCTTGTTCGGGGTATATCTCGGAAACCATAATGTGTAGGAAGTTGATACTTGGTATGGACATTGGCTAGGGTGTGTGACCTTAATTTGACCTTTGACCATGCCGTAGTGACCTTGACCTATAATGCCTTGTCTGGGCTATATTTCGGAAACCATAAGATGGTTAGAAGTTGATATTTGGTAGGGACATTGGTCGGGGCTTATATGTGTACAACGTCATGGTTTGGCCTGGATTTGACCTTTGATCTTGCAGATCTTATTGTATTTTATCTCTCTACAGATATATCTAATACTATTTTATCTCTCTTATATCTCTCTTATATCTTTTACTTGAATCGTGATTGTTGCACCTTTGGGTGTCTTTTGATGTAGATTAAGCACTGTTAAAGTCTTTTAAGAATTCATTAACTGTTTTACTTTTGCAACTTCCCATTGTAACGAGGTACAGTGGTGTTGCATCAAGTGAGCCACAGGTTTTGCCCCAACTCCACATAAAAGCATGTGTTGTCATATCTGTATGTATGGCTAATATTCAAAACTTGCAAACCATAATTGTATCCCCGACGCAAAGCGGGGATACTATGGATTCATCATCGTTGTCGTCCGCGTCCTCAGAGATTTCTTGTTAGCGACCTACAGTCCACATTTCTTTCCGGATTTCTTTCATATTTGGCAGGTGGCTTGATATGGTAGAGGACTCGCCACCCTATCTTTTTGGTAGGCTTTATGTCTAAATTAGGCCTGTGGTAGACAAAAATGTCTAAAATGTGGAATATTGCTTGTTAGCAACCTACAGTCCACATTTCTTTCCAGATTTCTTTCATATTTGGCAGGTGGCTTGGTATGCTAGAGGAATCGCCACACTATCATTTTGGTAGGCTTTATGTCTAAATTAGGCCTGTGGTAGACAAAAATCTCTAAAATGCATTAAAAGTCATGAAATCATGCACTAAATCACTTATAACTTGAAAAGTGTTGCATTTAGAGCATTTTGTTAAAATATGTTATTCAGCTACTTTTTTCATAGCTACAACATGGTGAGTCAGCTATAACATAGTGAAGTTCCAGACCTGTGGCTCATTGCATAGCTGAGTAATAGCTACTTTGAAGTTCACACTGTTGAGTAAATCAGTTGTAATTGGAAAACTATTGCATTTACTGAAATTTGTGTAAATATGTTATTCAGCTACTTTTGGGTCAGCTATAACATAGTGAAATTACAGCCCTGTAGCTCATGGCACAACTGAGCAATAGCTATTTTCAGGTACTGACTGTTGAGTAAATGACTTGTAACTTGAAAAATATTGCATTTGGAGTATTTTTTTAAAATATGTTGTTCACCTACTTTTGGGTCAGCTATAACATTGTGAAATTACAGACTTATAGCTCATGGCATAGCTGAGCAATAGCTATTTTCAGGTTCTCACTATTGAGTAAATCAGTTGTAACTTGAAAACTATTGCATTTACAGTATTTTGCTTAAATATGTTGTTCACCTAATTTTGGGTCAGCTATAACATAGAAAAAATTCAGACATGTAGCTCATTGCATAGCTGAGTAATAGCTACTTTGAGGTTATCACTGTTGAGTAAATCAGTTATAACGTGAAAACTATTACATTTACAGTATTTTGTTTAAATATGTTATTCACATAATTTTTGGTCAGCTATAACAGAGTGAAATTGCAGACCTCTATGTCATGGCATAGCTTACCAATATCTACTTTCAGGTTCTCACTGTTGAGTAAATCATTGTATCCACTGGATAGCCGCAGTGTGTAGAGAGATTTCACCATTACCGCTCTAACGAAAAAAAATATTATAGCTAGCCTTCTCAAGTTTGCAAGGTATATTAGAGGGTGCACCACAGTATTCTATTGGTAGGCTTTATGTCTAAATTAGGCCTGTGGCTAAATTACTTGCCTACTAAAAATGAGTAATTCTGCATTTTCTCTAAAAGTATTCCAGCAAATTTTTCTTAAATAACTCATTCACCTACTTTTGGGAGAGCTTTCACATGCTGAAGTTCCAGACCTGTAGGTAATTACTCACCTACTCAAAATGAGTAAATGCGAATTATCTCTAAAAGTATTGCAGATAGCCAATTTTTCTCAAATAACTCATTCACCTACTTTTGGGAGAGCTTTCACTTGGTGAAGTTTCAGACTCGTAGGTAGTTATACTCACCTACTCAAAATGAGTAAATGCAAATTATCTCTAAAAGATATTACATTTAGAGACCTGTAGGTAATTACTCACCTACTCAAAATGAGTAAATGCGAATTATCTCTAAAAGTATTGCAGATAGCCAATTTTTCTCAAATAACTCATTCACCTACTTTTGGGAGAGCTTTCACTTGGTGAAGTTTCAGACTCGTAGGTAATTATACTCACCTACTCAAAATGAGTAAATGCAAATTATCTCTAAAAGTATTGCAGATAGCCAATTTTTGTCAAATAACTCCTTCACCTACTTTTGGGAGAGCTTTCACTTGGTGAAGTTTCAGACCCGTAGGTAATTACTCACCTACTGAAAATGAGTAAATGCAAATTATCTCTAAAAGTATTCCCGATAGCCAATTTTTGTCAAATAACTCCTTCACCTACTTTTGGGAGACCTTTCACTTGGTGAAGTTTCAGACCTGTAGCTAATTATTCACCTACTCAAAATGAGTAAATGCTAATTATCTCTAAAAGTATTATAGTATTTTTGAATATGACACTTTATACATACAAGTTAATTAACACAAACACAATATAACATAAACTTACTTTGATGTGAACTGTTTGGGATCTAGACTTCAAGTGCTGACAGGCGCAGGAATCTGCAGACACAAGTCACGACCGCCGATTGACTCACTGTCTGCTTAAGGCGCGGCTCCACTTCCTCGAACCTAAAGGTGCGGTCACACTTGCGCAATCGGCGACAGTCACGACACTACTCCCTATCTTCTTCTTGAAAGAAATGGCCCTCCACCTGTGATGTCCACGTGGGTGCTTCCTTTGTTGATCTGGAGTCGTCTGCCTGTAACTTTTTACTAAAACACCAACTTGAATTTCCACATTTCACTAAAACACCAACTTGAATTTTCGCTTTTCATAAAAACACCAACTTGAATTTTCACAGTCTATGGCACTCTAGGCCCACAAAATTTGTTCACATCTATAACACGTTTAGGTATCCCCCTGGCAATTACAAAGTCTCCTAGACAGAGACTAGTCAATTACTGCAAGCTTCCAGATAGTGAAACTTCACCATCTTTACACAATGATTCAGTCACTTCAGTCTCCTGAGAAAAGACTTTTCAGTTACTTTTTCTTTTTCCTTTCCCATTCCACCACCATAACTCCATATTCTAATGTCTAGTGTATATTGAAATAAAATCTGCTCTTAGTAACTTAATCCACTGAGCATCAAAATAAAATAAACTCAATAAAATCCCATTTAACACAAAAACACCTTCAGCCTGGATGAATTTAACTACAAAATTGACTAAAATCCATGTCACTTCTTAACACATCGACAACTGTCCTCACTAATTCATCAAATCTGCTGCTTCTGCACTACACCACATTCATTCTTTTCCTTATAACACATCAACTGTTTCTTTAATATGGCAGCCTCGTCACCTTGCCAGGTTTAATAATAGCTTCCTTTTACCTTCCTATTATTTTAATAACTTCTTCTTCATTGTCGTAGAACAAGTGCACTATATCACAGTGCAGAGTATGAAGCAGTCACTATTGGCGAGAAACTGAAGATGCACTCAGATAAGCTAGAAACTTCAGTGGAAGTATACTTGAAGAGACGAAGAGGAGAATAACACTCAGAAGAGTGTTAACGATGGTGAATATGAAACAGATGGATCGTCATTCTGGTAAGTCCAATAGAAAAATGGAATCGACGAAACTCCAATGGAAGTATACTCAAATTGACGAGAAGAATAGTACTCGGAAGAGTACTAAACATGATTGATATGAAGCAGAGCGGTCGCCATCCCACAACCCAAACTACAACAACACTGTATCATAGTACAGGACATGAAACAGCCGCTGCTAGCAGCAGAACTGACGAAGGGAAGAGAAGAGAAGAGAAGAAGAAAATAACTGGTACGGCCTCCATCACACCTCCGACGCAGGCCGGGTGCACCCACTTGCTTGGGCCTCAATCTGTAGAAAATTAAAAAAAAACAAAACAGGTTTTTCTCTCTTTTTCCTATATATATATATAAAACCACATGATATTCTGTTATTAATGCTACCATTGTCACCTGAACCTTGATTAATCCTCCACCACGGTTTCCATATAGCAACTTTCCCAAGGCAAATCAATCCAACTTCCTCAAAACACACCCCATCCCACCGACTTGTCTCTCAAATCAAATTTCTGACTTTGAAAACAACTAACGCAACTTTCAATCACAATCTTAGTCTCCGCAACAGAGACTACTAATCATTCATATTTAACTAGTAAACCAATTTTAGTCTCCCAAACAGAGACTAAGCCATGCACACATTCCAACCAAAACACAACAAAACTCAACCAATGTTCACCAATCTCCCGAACAGAGATTATATATTGTAAAAGTCTTTAGCGTTTCGCGCTGTGTATTTCATAATTGTCAAAGTATTTTGTCCCACAATTTCGGATAATTTTTCAGCAACGTTCACAATGGACCACGGAGTGTTCTGTGGCTCTCCCACAGCTCTATTGGGTAAAAATGGACAATCCGATTCTAGCAGAATGTTTGAAAGTGAAATCCTTTTCACAACGTCTAGACACTCCACATGATGAGTACCCCATACAATCTTGGGTGAAAATCCAAAGTACATTCCTGGAAATACCTTCTGCCAGGCCTCAAAAACTTGCATCCCCGCTGTAAAACAATGCAGGTACACTGGATGAGTCGGTAACAGCTCCGACTCAAGTACTTTCAAGCAATCAAAATACGCTGTTGAAGATCCTGGGTTGTCACGGCAATGAATGACTATCGGAAAACCACCAAACTTTGCCATACGGGCCAGCTGTTTCAGCATGTTCTTCTGGCAATTTCGGTTCACACGGAATCCAGAATAATCCAGTCCAACTTCACCCACAGCGACGACATCTGGCGACATAAGTTGCTGATCAAGTTGATCCAAAAGATCGTCCCTTGGCTCATTACACACTTTGGGGTGCAGCCCCAAACAGCAATAAACAGGAATCTCTTCCATCTTCCACGTGGCTCTAGTTGCCGCATCGGGATACGGAACCTCGTCCGGGAAACAGTAGGATGAAACCAATGCTGCAATGTTCACGTTTTGCTGAGCCCTTGGACCATAGTTATAGATTGTCTTTTTCAAACCATGTATTTCCACACCTCTTTTGCCCTGCAAAAACTCCTGCAAATGACAATGTGCATCAACTACATCTCCATACAGGATGCCGGATAACGGAACCTGTTGTTCAGTAGGAGTAAGGGCTGTGGTATCCTGATGACCCAGATAATTCATAAGGCCTGCAATTAGTCTCCAGTGAATGAGACTACCTACTGAGTTTGGGGGTGATACCGTCAGAAGAAAATTGGCTCTTCTCCCATTTATATGTCGTTCAAAAAGCTGCATGTTCTCCTGATCTGCTGCTGACAAAGCTTTGGTCGACTCGGCGGCGGGGTACAATTTCTGTTCCACGATAATTCTCAAAAGTTCCCGAAATGAATGCGCTCCCAACTCTCTTCCTAGCAACTTCAAAAACTGTTTGGCCTTCTCCAGATCCAAGCACTGACGGCTTACACTCCATGGAATATGCGTCCTTTCCACATGTTCGCGAAGCTTCTTCGTGGTTACCGTACAGGCTTCAAAAATGCAACGCTTCCTTGACGTCATATTTTTCGTCAAAACCGGGTATACCAAAGGAGGAATTGGCTCATCGCGTTCCACTTCCCTGATCCACTTGTCATACGAAATTGTTGACATGTCAGTTTCTGTCCAAGTCTCCTCTTCGGCAGACTTGATTTGAGTTTTCCCAGAAAATTGCTCATGCACGCTCCAGGTATCATCCCTAGGCACAATATGGACCTCCCGTCTCTCAGGGGCAGCCGCTCCCAACTCTTCCACTTCCAAACCCGTTGGCTGTTTTTCCAGTGCTTTCAAAACTGGCTCCACAAACATGGGTGGCTTAGAACCGTTAGTGAAATCCACTCCTACTTCAGGGGTTAGCATTCGTCTTATCAGCTCAGAATCCTTCGGTTTCTCAGCTTCCAGGACGGCTACTTGCTCTAGAGATGCGGGTACAGGACAATCCAAAATCATCAAAGATCCACTAGAAACTTTCATGGCATCTTCCACTGTAGGGAAATCTAGAGGAGTTGAAGTACGTGGGTACGGCACTGGAACTGGAGTCTCCACAATCAGAGACTCGGTAGAAACAAGAGTTTCCGTAGCAACAGCAGGACGATTCTTCTCAACACTTTGCAATTGATTCATGCAATTTACCAACAAACTTTGCTGTGTCAAGGGTGAAATCCGGTTCACAGGATCCGCCATTACCCTAAATATCTCAGCTGTAGAGATATGAGGATGGCCTGCTTTAAGCATAGCAAACACTTGTTGCTCTTCAGCTACTGGTAATTCCATGTTGAATTACTTTTATCAAGACTGATCACTCAAGTGAAGAGATAGTAGAACTGAAACTTTATCGCTGGCTAGCTTGAATTACTAGAACTCAAAGGGACTTGAACAAGGCGAACTTGACAAGTGTGCGCATACTGAAAAAGGAAACAAAGAAATCTTTAAGTTTACGCACAGCTCCAAATACTTTATGTGTAATTTCGTATTAGTAGTAAGCATATACTTAACTATGCATTAACTACAATCAAATCAAATAATCTTTCAAATGAGCAGGTTTTTTCCTAATCCTAGCAGTTCTAACAGGTTGAGACTCAGATCGAATGGGTACCTCTACAGCTTCCTGATTTGAAAATAGGGGTTCTGAGTTTAACTCAAATAAGTCAGTAAGAACTGTTTCCGAACCCTGAGACAAATTAGTAACAGAAGTCTCCTGATTAGCAGAGACTTGAGAACTATTTTGAGCTTGTACATTGTCCTGTTGAGGCTGAGGTGGTTCAAATAAAGTGGTTAACCCTAACTCGTCGTCATCCTCCTCATACGGCAACGTCTCGTCCAAGTCCAACACACGGTGTCTGAGGCGGCGCATCCACATAGGAATTGACCTGTCCATACAAGGCTTGAGCCTGTCATGATGCACAACAACCTCCTTTTTACGACCTTTGATCCTGAATAACACAGGAGAGATCACTTTGATCACGAGATACGGGCCATTCCAAATCGGTTTCAGTTTGTTACTTTGACCTACTTTCGAACTGGAGTTTATAAGATATACTAAATCTCCAACATTGTACTTTCTTTCAAGTACTTTGAGATCATAGTCTTTCTTTTGTCTACGCTGAGCAGACAAAAGAGTATCTCTAGCTTGTTTATGGACACGTTTAAGCCGTTCTTCAAGTTTTTTGACATACTCCACAGGAGTTTCTTGTCGTAAGTGTTGATCAACAGTCCCTAGCATCAAATCAATTGGCTCCAGAACTTCACGACCTAACATCATTCGATTTGCAGTAAAACCTGTCGTTCTGTTGACTGATGCACGAATGGCTCCAGCAAGTAACTGAAGATTCTCGTCCCAGGTCCTCTGGTTTCCTTTCAAGTAAGCACGAATGATTTGAAGTAACGTCTTGTTGAACCGTTCCACCTGCGCGTTTGATGCCGGATGGTACGGAGTCGTTCTAGTCTTCACAATTTGTAGAAGTTGGCACACTTGGGTGAACAAATTCCCAGTAAAGTTTCGACCTTGATCCGTATGGATCTGTAGCGGGCAACCGAATCTGGCAATAAATCCTTCAACCATGGCCTTGGCTATCGTCTCCGCATTCTGATCAGGTAGTGGGTAACACTCCAACCATTTGGTGAACTGATCCACCAACATCAGGATATAAACGTTACCACTATGGCTTTTGGGAAACGGACCTAAAATGTCTAAATGGACTCGCTCCATGGGCACGCCAGCATGAAAAGTTCCAAGTTTAGCCTTGGCCTTTCTGTGAGGTTTCTTGTTAATGCTACATTTTCGGCACGACTTTACAAATGTCTCTATATCTGATCGCATTTTGTACCAGAAAAAGTTGCGTTTGAGTTTTGCCAAAGTTTTGGTTATACCTAAGTGTCCAGAAGTTGGAACATCATGGGCCAATTCAAGTATGTCTTGTCGCAGACTTTCTGGAACTACCAACTTGTAGGTCTCGGGTTCAAATGGATCATCAGAAACATATCTGTAGAGTAAAACTCCATCCCTCAGTATAAACTGTTCTTTGTTCAACCAATAAGCCTTGGTTTCAGCACTAGCGAGCATCAAGAAATATTCTGTTGGCTCTTCTTCAGATTCAAGAAATTCAAGTAGAAGTTCAAGATTGGCATCGTCTCTTTGAGCTGTGACAATCTGGTCAACTGTATAACCAGCAGGCAACCAATGATCCAGCTGCAACATCTGTATGGCGACTGTAGGAGTCCTAAATGATAATGGGATCACGTCATCCACTTCTTCATCAAATCTTGACCATTGGTGATGCGCTCTGGTGCAATATGGACAACCTCCACACTTGAGATTTTTTAGATCGGTTCCAGCTCGGTAACAGTCACACGGTTCCAGTAAATCCGGGATTCTGGAAAGAGCATCTGCGTTGCTGTGTTTCCTACCCTGGCGATGCAAGATCCGCATGTCGAACTGCGACAACTCTTCTATCCATCTAGCTAGTTGACCTTGAATCCCCCGAAATCTCATCAACCATGCTAGGCTGTTGTGGTCAGTCCGGATCATGAATTTACGTCCTAGCAAAAAGTGACGATACTGTCGAGTGAAACACACAATTGCAAGCAATTCTCTGCGAGTCGCGCAATATCTTTGTTGAGCAGGAGTTAGTACGCAACTACCATAAGATACAACTCGTTCTACACCATTTTGCACCTGCAAAAGTTCAGCTCCTATAGCTGTCTTAGATGCGTCTGTATCCAAAATAAATAAATCAGTTCTATTTGGGTACACTAACAAGGGAGCTTCAGTTAGTTTTTGTTTCAAAGTTTTGAAAGCTGACTCATGTTCATTTGACCACTGAAAGTTATTTTGCCTAACTTTTGAACCTGTCAATTTGTACAGTGGAACAGCTGTTTCAGCAAATTTGTCAATATGGTCTCTGTGATAGTTAGCTAAGCCCAAAAATTGCTGTAACTCCTTCCTGTTACGAGGAACAGGCCAGTCTAGAATCTTTTGAATACTTTCAGGATTTGGTCTAATGCCTTGGGCACTCACAATCTTTCCAAGAAATTTAACTTCCTTTTGGAATAAAAGACATTTCTTAGGTTTGAGCTTAAGGTTGTAAGTTCTAAATCTGTCCAGAGTTTCCTTCAGATTTTGAATATGATCTGAAAAGCAGTTCCCTAGAATTACAACATCATCTAAGTAGGCCAAAACTGTCTTCCATGTAAGGCCTCTTAGTACCAATTGTATGATTCTTTGAAATGTCGACGGCGCATTACACAACCCAAAACCCATTCTAACATGTTCAAACAAGCCAAAGCGAGTTTGAAAAGCAGTCTTATGCCTGTCCGATTCTGCAATTTTAACTTGATAATAGCCCGAAGCCATGTCCAATGTACTGAAATATACACTTCCATTCAAAGCCGAAATACAATGTTTGATATCCGGTAAACTGAATGAAGATTTGACAGTACAAGCATTAAGGCGTCTATAGTCTATTGCATAGCGAATTGTACCATCTTTCTTCCTAATGAATACAGGCGGTGAAGCCCAATCTGAATTGGACTCCTGTATTACTCCTGCGTCTAACATTTTTTGAATACAAGCTTCCTCCTCATCCTCAAATTGCAAAGGAATTCGACGCATTTGTTGTTTGATTGGTTTTGAATCTTTGGTATCAATTTCATGATCAAAATGCTCAAAACAACCAATGTCTAAGTCATGTTTTGCAAAAACGTCCTCATAGTCTGTTAAAACAGACTGAAGTACTTTTCTCTCATTTTCAGATAACTTTCCCGAAGACTTGTCATATAAGACTTGCAAATGAACGGGTACTTCGGATTTTTCCGAGTTAGTCTCTTTTGATACTTGCATTATTTCAGATTGACCGATTTTTGAACACTTTAGATCAACCGACTTTGTTTCTGGCATAATACTGCATTTCTCTTGACTAGCAGAAGCATTTGATAGTCTGTAATCACTCAGAACTGTGTCAACTTCAATTGCACTACCAATTATATAGTCTGATTGCAAATTAACTTCAATGTCACTATCATTTACAATTTGCACAATTGGTTTATCAGAATTAAAAATGCAATTTGGTATTAGTACTTTAGTATCAATTCGTGGTTGTAACGCCATTACCTTGTTTGGTTCAGTCTGTAGGATTACTTTCACACTTTTCACTGTTCCAGGTGGAATATGTACTTTCTCACTTAAACTCACCTTACTGACACAATATCTTTCGTTGGCAGCATTCCTCATAAAAACAAATGGAATCAAGCAGTCCAACACTTTCAAATAACATTCACTTAAATCAATAACCACTTTATGTTTCAGTAGGAAGTCAAGCCCCAACAACATGTTATCAGCTATTTTTGCCACATACATATCCTGTAAAACAGTTACTGAACCAACTGTAATTGGTATGTTCATATACAGTTTGGCTAACAAATACTGATTAGCTCCGGCACATTTGAGCCTAATTGTTTCTGTAGGAGCTATGTCCTCACCAAATAAGTTTGTAAACACATCCACATTAACTACCGTCACCTGTGCGGCGGTATCTACAATTGCTTCAATAGGATAATCTGCTAACTTTACATCAACAATAACAAAATTATTTACATTTTTACATGAAAGTTCAAGTTCTTTCAACTGTTTGTCAGTTTTGGGGTCAATATCTACTGTTTTTGGGGAGGTGTCCCGACCCTCGGACTTCCCCTTTTCCCATTTAAATTAGCACCGGAGAATGAAACATTTCTTCGGATTACTTCCGGTGGTTGCTGGTACTCATAGTCTTTATCGCTACTCCTATCTCTCCAATTTTTGTCTAGATCTGCTGGTGAAACAGACCTATTTCTGTTTTGGAACCTAGGCGGAGTAAATCTGCGATATGTGGGCGAACCCCTTCTTGAATTGTTTCGATCGCTATCCCCGTTTGGCGATGAAGTTTTGAATTTGTTTCGCCTATTTTGAGGTGAATTGTTCGGTGATCCACGAAACCTATTTTTCCTTGGTAGGGGGCACCTACGTTGGATATGTCCAAGTTCACCGCAGTTGAAACACCTAACATTCCTCGGGGACATACGTGAAGGACAATCCCTACTATAATGTCCAAAACCACTACAATTGTAGCACTGATCATCCCTACGATCTGGTGAAATCATTTTACCTCCCACATTTGACTGTTTACCATCCCTACTATCAGGGGAACTTTGGGGTGTACCTTGTCGAATGTCTCGCCCAAGTCTACTAATGTTTTTGTCATACTCATTTTGCCTATCTGACACTCCAGAAGGTTTACCTAGAATCAACGTTTTGTTGCTCAACGCCATTTTCATTTTGTCGATTGCATCTTGAAGAGTTATTGGCCTATGCATTGAAATCATATATGCCTGTTGTATCTCCCTACAACCCTTCAGAAATTGTTCAACTGCGAGCCCTTCCCTTTCTCTGGGTTGAATCATAGGATAAGCAAAATCTGCTATTTTTAAAAGTCTTTCAGCAAATGTTTCTAATTCCTCAGACGGTTCTTGTTTTAGGTTATGCATGATCGACCTAGCAGTACTCGGTTCCATAGGTTTGTCAAACTTTGCAGCGAACCTTTGTTTCAACTCTGCATAATTTTGCTTTGTTTGTTCTGGGACTTCTAGCGCAAAGTCATTTGCTTTACCTGTCAAAGCTAAGAGGAACCTTCCTACCTTATCTCCCTCAGGTAAGCCATAAGCAGAACACCATAATTCAAACTGGTGAATAAATCCCTTCCAACCTGTTCCATCAAATGTTGGTGCCTTAGGTAATGGGGCATTACCTCGAGTATTCACTAACCTGTTCACAGTTTGGTCATCAGTCACTAGTGTTGGTTGGGTATTGGCTACACGACCTGAGTATTGAATAACTGGTTCACAAGGAAAGTTTACATTGTCAATTGGTCTTATACCTTGTGGTTGCACACCTCTTGAAAAACCAGAAAATCCCTGTGTCTGCTCAGTACCAGACACCTGAAATGTTTGAGGTACTGGTTGACTTAGTTGACTCACCTGTTGTGATTGATACAAGTTTTGTGACAATGAAACCCTACCCTGACTTGGTTGATTAGGATAACTCACTAAGTCATCAACCGCTGGTTGAGTGAAAGCAACATTGAACTGACTTTTATCAACCGGGATATCCAATTGTGGTGGTGGCCTAGATAAATCAACAGTTTTTATCCTAGTAGTTGCAGGGGTAGGCCTAATACTTTGGCACTCTGTTGTGTCAAGCTCTAAATAAGAAGAGTCTGGACCAACAGACTCAATACCTTTGTATTGTTTGGGTCTCCCATCGGGTCTACTTTCTATACCTGGTTTGTTATCAAGTTGAGTATCCACTTGGACACTTACCTCCCTATGAAGTGATTTCCTCAACTCATTGTTAGTTTGAGCCAAGTTTTCAGTTACTTCCTGAAATTGTCTAACAATCGTTTTCTCACTATCTTCCACTGCCTGAATGTTAACCTCACTTTTGAAGTCTATTTTGTCTGACACCTTACCAAGTTCTTCCCTGATCTGTCCTTGGTTTAACTTAACCTCGTACGTACCTTGATGCACAGTACCTTGTACCTTGTGTATTTGCTTACCCAAAGTACCTGACACACTTTGCAAGTTTCGATCCATTGCTTTCATATCACTTTTTGTTTCTACAGTAACTGAGTGAACATCCTTCACCACCCCTGAACACTCCTCAATGAACGACAAGCAAGTGTCACTTTTATCTATTAGTTCAGTAACCGCTGAGCGAACAACTCTCTGACGTTCCGCTGAATGAAACAGAGCATTATCGCACTCGTCCAGTTTATCTCGTAACACATCAAAATGTTCATGTTCCGTCTGTCGAAAGTTCATAACGGAATCCGACAGTTCAGTAACTCGAGTATGAGTATTTCTGGTGTCCGACTGCTGTTGAGTGATTTGTGACTGAACAGCATCAATGCGAGTTTCATTTTCAGTGCTCTCCCGAAATCTAACCAATTTTTCATTCTCGAACTTTTTTTCCATTAACTCAATTTTTCTCAGATTTTCCTCACCTTGCCTTTCCAATCTAGTCATTACTCTGTCAAATTTGATATTTGACTCCTCAAAATATCGTTCAGTTTTTTCCTTATCCGTCTCACGATTTTGTTCTATCTGTTTCAACAGAGAATAGAATTTCTCATCGTTCTGATCCAATTTTTCAACCATTTTTGTCTGAACTGCTAAACTCTGTTTAGCTATGTCAATCGATTCATCAGTTTGTCTTGAAAGTTTTTCAAGTACTTTTGTAGTTTGAGTAGTGTTCTCAACTACTTTTTCTAATAGTTTTTGCTGTTTTTCTGCTGAGACGGTTAACTTTTGTACACCCGTTCTGATCACGTCCTCGCCATCTTTTTGACCAAAAAACTCTATTTTTTGCAAGCGAAATACTTCCTGTTTAATATTTTTTGGTAATTTTGTATCCCAAAATTGGGATTCTGTCAATCGACCACAGACTTTGTCACGTTCGGTGACAAATTGTTCCGCAACCTTCTCTTTTTCAAACGGTCCACCTAGACTAATTAATTCTTCAATTGTAACCGTTTCCACTGAAACTCGTTTATTCAGTGACACTGCCATTGTTTATTAACTTTCTAACACTTAATTATCCACAACATCCAGTTTGGGGTCACAACATCAAATGTTAGTAGACATGTATCAATGCAACGACATGTATATCAATTTATATCAAATGTATCAAAAAGTATCAAATATATATCCAAATAATATTAAGTACCAATATCAAATGTCAATTTACTGTTAAATCACACAAAATGCATTAAATATTCATCAAATGTCACACAAAATATCAAAGTTCACTTTTTAAAACAATAGATGCTTGAGCTTTTATTATAAGTTTTACGGTACTTTGATTTAACAGTTACTTTCAAAGTTCTAATTTAAACACATCAATATTTTTATTCGATGACAGCAGTAATGTCAATGCTCAAGTTCCGGCAATAACCATTCACTGAGCTTCTATTATGTAATTTACGGTAGTCTTTTTGTTTCAAATGTTTCCAAGAGTTCTAATTTATTGCTAATTCAATTTCCTTCAGATAATATGTCAGTAAACAGTTTTCCCAATTTATTCAATGTCTTTCTGCACAACTTTATTATTGTACAGTTAGATTTTTTTTTTTTTTTTTTTTCAACACAAATCAAATGTTCATTCAGGATATACTATGTCCATAATTTTTTCAATGTAATTTCCAATATGTACCACTCTGGCACAAAAAAAAATGTTTTTTTTTTTTTTCAATGTTCAGATGTTTCAATCATTCACAGAGCAGTATTCAAATAAAAGCTCAGGTGCGTTTATTTCATGGAATACGGTATTGGTTCACATAATGCATGTGGGTTAAATTGAGTAAAATCAGTATTTCAATATTTGCACTGTCTGTTCAGACAGACAGAAGAAAATAGTACAGATTTATAAATTCACCATCCATTTCACACATGTAATAGTTCATACATTTTTTTTTTTCCAAGGTGTGAAAAGTTTTTTTTTTTTTTTTTTTTTTTTTTCTGTACTAATTTCCAATGCAGGAATAAATCTATTTGGGGATTATTTTCAATTTCCTGGCCTAAATGACAATTGGAGCAGAATTTCTGTATTTTACTGTAGCAACACGCTTACAGTGTGGGCTATTTGAAGTACCGGTATCAGTTACTTCATTCTATTTATAGTGACAGGCAGTATACATTCATGTGCACTCAATATTGCTGCATATAAACTTCCACTGGCAAACTTCCAGTATATTCACACACTCCTATATCAAATCAGTAACAGTATTCTAAAGCATATTCCGGTCCGGTCCGTTTAGTGCAAGGGTTCACAGGGACAAATCTAATCAATAATCTTGATAATAGAATCAGTTTCCAGTACTCAGAGTCCGTTTTTAGTTATGCAAATATTCATCAAGGACAAGGACATTCAAATACTGTTTTGATCATAAACAATACAACATGGCTGCTCCCAAGCCATGTGTACAAAACTGGGCCAAAATTACACAGTTTTTCTACTACTTCTACAAAATGTCACCACATAAAAATTAGTTTATAACACTCTACACACTCTAGTTTATCATTTAGCAGCAATATTTAGACACAGGAAACCGTCATTACACCGGAATAAATTGATAAAGATACTTAGCAGAAAAACAACATCTCCTCTTACCAAGACAAGATGGATGCACGAGGTGCTTTTTCACTCCACCTCTAAACAGTATCTCTACACGTGCATATAGTTCCCTCTTTGTCTTATTAAGTTCAGCACAAAACAACACCAAATCAACAAGTTTTTGGTACCAGTTATAGTATTTTTGAATATGTCACTTTATACATACAAGTTAATTAACACAAACACAATATAACATAAACTTACTTTGATGTGAACTGTTTGGGATCTAGACTTCAAGTGCTGACAGGCGCAGGAATCTGCAGACACAAGTCACGACCGCCGATTGACTCACTGTCTGCTTAAGGCGCGGCTCCACTTCCTCGAACCTAAAGGTGCGGTCACACTTGCGCGATCGGCGACAGTCACGACAGTATTGCAGATATCCAATTCTTATCAAATAACTCATTCATCTACTTTTGGGAGAGCTTTCACATGGTGAAGTTCCAGACCCGTAGGTAATTACTCACCTACTGAAAATGAGTAAATTCGAATTATCTCTAAAAGTATTGTAGATAGCCAATTTTTCTCAAATAACTCATCCCCCTACTTTTGAGAGAGCTTTCACTTGGTGAAGTTTCAGACCCGTAGCTAATTATTCACCTACTCAAAATGAGTAAATGCGAATTATCTCTAGAAGTATTGCAGATAGCCAGTATTTCTCAAATAACTCATTAATATGAAAACAACTTATAGGAAGTCATGGGCTGCAAATCTTTTCATGTGGTCAGATTTGACCTTGGGCCCCTCCTGCTTATTATTGGTCCTAGAGGTTTGCAATGTGAAAACGACTTATAGGAAATCATGGGCTGCGAATCTTTTGATGTGGTCAGACTTCACCTTGGGCCCCTGCTACAGGGTCAAATAAGGGTAGCCAAACTTAAAAGTGCTTTCAGCTTGCTTATTAACGAAAAATGCTGTTTATCTTCTAAACTATGTTAGTTGGCCTTTGTCGGTGGATACATCCAGCATCTGGCCACAGATGCGTCCTTAGTCTAGTTCAACCATACAAATGAACATCAAAATGGGAGAAGTCTTAAAGCTTCATAATTTTTAGTTAACTGAATTGTCCTGTTTTAATACTTAATCTTTACATGCAGTTTCTTTCTCTTAGATGTTATTTTCTCTACTTAAATATTATTTGGACACTGACACTGCTCTGAAAGTATCCCAATCTGTGTACTGTTTCACTATTTCTATATCTCATGGTGTTGAAAACTATTTCCCCAGGCTGTGGGGTATGGGTATCTCTGATTCTATTTTATATTCCAAGCCTTGCCAGTTTGTTAAATATGCCAATGGTCTGAAATTTGTTCAGTGTTAAACACCAGGATGTAGTTTATGAAAATTTTGAAATCTAAATATGCCAATGGTCTGACATTTGTTCAGTGTTAAACACCAGAATGTAGTTTATGAAAATTTTGAAATCTAAAAAGCGTTAAAACGGTTTTATCATTAAATGTAGGTGTCCTCCCAAGGCCTCAGAAACACCAAACATGATAAAAACCAGGACTAATTTTTTATCGCTCAAAATTGCTTCTTCCAGTTGACTGTCATTTACCTTAAAGTATGTGCCATCTATGGTTCAGGTGTCTCATACTTAATTTGAGACACCTTGTGCTGGGGTACTAATTTCTCCATGTTTACTATACAACCTAGCTCCTGACACAGAGCTACTTACAAATGTTGAACACACAATCAAATATTGCCATAATAAAACAATTCCTTGACAAATGTTCCTTTAAAAATTGAAATACAATGTTATATCCAGATGTATATTTAAATTAGGTAAAACAATTTAAGCTCTTAGGACTTGTATTTAAGAATAATGTACAGTTAATGATAGAAAAAAACTATCATCCCATTCCAGATAGCATTGAAAAACTCTTATGCAGAGAAGAACTTCTTAAATAGGTACAATAGTAGTTATCAAGTCTGACTATCGCAAATCTTATGTACCCAATGTTGGTCATCCCAAATACCACATGTGCTTCATAAATTTTCAAGAAAGCTCTTCTGGAGCACACCAAGAACAATATAATCACAACTGGAAGAAGATCTTCCGGAAGGGGGATTAAAGTTGACAAATGTGTCATCCATAAATGATGCTATGCAGCTAGTATGGATAATAAAATTTTATTAAATGTGGTAACTGGAAAAAAAACACTTTTGAAAAATTGACTGACATGGACAAAAATAAAATGTCTTAACTGGATGATTCTTCTCTAGAGAATGTGATCACTGATATTGAAAATTCATTTTGGGAAGAGATGGTCAAGTTGTAAAAAAGGTATAAGCTCAATTTTGATAAGGAATTAGATGTTTGAACCTAGCCTCTTTGGAATATTTTTACTTAGTGCATCCAAATCCAATTTTCAGGAAAAGAGAATTGCATTACAAAGGTATTAATTATAAAATAACTTCTTTGTTGAATCTTGTAATTTACTTGGGCACTTTGCTTTTGTGGAAAAAATTAACATTAAAATATATTTAGTGTATTTTAACTCAATCATATACTCTATCCCAAGGCCAGTGTGAATGAAAATTACAATTTTATTGCGTCAATACATCCCATCCAATGTCCTGTATATACTACCGGCAGGACCGGTCACGGAGTGTGCATTCGCTAGGTGGCGCATCGTACTTCCTTCCTGTCTAGACATCTTGACATAGCATCTTTTTCATTTGGTGCGTGGAGTGTGCAGACGTGTTTTCTACAGAGAAACGTTTTTGAAGTTTTACAATGAATTCAACCATTTTATAAACTTTTGATTATATCTAGATATTTCTACTGAAGTACTGATCATTATGTCTTCTGGTCAGAAGGGCACGTGTGGCCATATTATGGCTGTGTTTGATGGCCACCTCAAGTGCACAAGATGTAGAGACAATGGGGTTGGTGACGATCCGAGTCCTCAAACGTGATTGTCCAGTCTGCAAAGCCTTTACCCCAGAGCAGATTCTTCAACTTGCTACGCCAACCTACAGAGAGAGGAAGAACAAGGAGAAGAAGGTTTCTGAATCCCCCCCCCCCCCCTCCCCCCCCACTCTCGTGGACCCTTCACAGGTCAGTGTGTTGGGACGGGTGGATGGAGAGAAGACAGTTAAGAAGTCTGAAACCCTTGCTGGCAAGAAGAAAAGAGCTGACGAATCTCCTAAGCCCACCAGTAAGAAGAAATCCAGCAGCAAACCCAGGTCTGATGAACTGAGGGACCTAGACGAGAAGTGGTCAGAACGCTTTTCAAGACTGGAGGCCATGTTGCTGTCAAAGGCGTTTGCTGTCCCTGTGGAGCCTGTGAAGAAACCCCCTTCAGTGGTTACCAGTGATCAACCCTTTTTTGATCCTGGAACCTCCAACAGTGGCTTTTCCTCTGGTGTGACTGTTGGGGGTACCGGTTCCAGTCTTGTTCAGACCACCGGTGAGGCTGCTGTTGTGAGTGAGGCTGCCAGCAAGAGTGCTACCCACCCTGTTGAGGGTCCCGGTACTGGAGTGGGGAGAATAGATGAGATACAGCAGAATGCCAGCCAGCCTGTTGAGGCTCCCGGTGCAGGGACGGCCACCCAGCCTGTTGAGGCTCCCGGTGTGGGTGCTGAGGTTCTGCTATCTGGTACCAGTAGTGCTGTGCAGTCTGACAGTGAGGAAGACCTGCAAAGTGAGCCTGGTTCCCCTGCTGGTGACGACTTCCGGTATGGCTCCCCAGACAAAGATGTTTCCGGTGACCAAGAACGCTCTGAAGAAGCTAGTTACAGAGAGACCATCAGAGGGGTTAGATCATTCATGGGCTGGCACAAGATACCTGAATTCAACAGTGTTTCATCTTCAGATGATAATCCCTTTGCCAGTTCCCGAGTTCAGCCAACCGGGAAGGTATCTGTGAAGTTGCCTGTAGATGTCTGGCTTTGCCGGAAGATGGAAAAGCTGAATCTCATCGTCACTGAAGGCTACCCCTCAAGAAACACAGAAACGGCTGGTCTTCTCAGGGACCAGTTTGTCAAGACACCCAGGTCGTCTGGATGGTACGACATGCATGCTGATAAGAAAGACTCTGATGCAGCCACTGTGTGTTCCTGGTCTACGGAACCGGCAAAGCCGAATAGTGCGTTTAGCAGGGTGGCCAGACTTAGTTTACCTGCTGCCCCACCCTCCCGGCCCCTCAGTCAGGACATTTTGAGATGTTGGGAAAGAGCAGCTAGGGAGCAGACTGTCATGGGCAACCAGGCTGCCAGTTTGTCAAGGTATTTGACTAGAGTACAGGACGCTATGTCTACACAACTTAAGAGTTTGCACATGGTCAAAGGCAAGGGCAAGTCTTCTGAGAGAATGCAGCAAGCTGTGGACGAATTGGAGTATTTGGTTACATTTAACCGGTCAGTCTCCCAAGCCATGGCCAGGACAATGCAGGACTTGTCAGAAGGTGTGTTCATTAGTGTCGCAACCTTCACCCTGGCACGTAGAGACAGCTACTTGGACTATTTAAACGTGGGTGTAAAACAGGACACACTCACTGCACTGCGTACTGCTCCCGTTCATTTGCAGTCACTTTTCCCTGGACCAGCTTCTCATTAAGGCTGAAGAGGAAGTGGCCAGAAGTGAAGAGAGGCGTTCTTCTAGCCAGTCTCACAGCAAACCTGGTCGTTTCCATCCATATGCTTCCAATGACAAGTCTTCTCAACAAACGGACCGGAAACCTGTCCCAGCTTGGAAGCAAATAAGAGAACGCCAGCAAAGCAGGAAAAGTCGTGGCAAGCCTTCCACTTTTTCACAGAAACTGGCCAAGGGTTCTAAACCGCATACATGACAATTACTGTGTAAAGTGTGTTACCAGGCTGAGGGACTTTGCTTGTGTACCCAGGCAGTTAGGTTTGAACCCTTCACCAGTGATTTCCAGCAAGAGCAAGACTATAAATTTACTTGTAAACTCTTGTGTTGCAAATGCTCATTCTGTTACCGGCTTACCGCAAAAGAAAGGCGTAAATCCTAATTATTGTCGCAAGTACACAGAAATAAAATATGTGAAAGATGTTTCCTGTGTAGGTCACTTGAGCTCAGTAAGTCTTGTCACAAATGTCCCAACTGCTGCCATAGATCTACCTGTAGGAGCAAGGCTACACCAGTTTTGGGAAAAATGGGAAGCCCTGGGGTGAGTCCAAAGGTAGTAACAGCACTCAGAAAGGGCTACACCCTCCCCTTCCGGTTCAGACCCAACCTAACCAGATCACCAACTGTTGTAAGCAGCTATACCAACCCTCACAAAAATCTCAACCATTTGGAGGCCTTGTATCAGCTGGTGAACAAAATGCAGTAGAACCGGTGGAAAATCAAAACTCCCTGGGATTTTACAACCAGCTATTTTTGGTATCCAAACCCAACAACCGATGGAGACCTATCTTGGACCTGAGCACCTTGAACACCTTCCTAAACACAGAGTCGTTCAAAATGGAGACCCCAGAGACAATAAGAACCTCCCTGCAGACAGGGGAGTGGGTACCCTCCATAGATTTCAAAGAGGCATACTTCCACATATCAATTCACAGTCAGTCCAGGAAGTACATGGGTTTTCATGTCCAGGGTCGCTCCTACCAATTCAAAGCCCTACCCTTTGGCCTGTCCACAGCACCCATGGAGTCCACAGGGGTGGCCAAAGAGGTCAAACTGATGGCCTTACAGAGGGTATAAGAATCCACCAGTACCTAGACGACTGGTTGGTGAGAGCCACATCCCACCAAACTTGTCTCCAGCATACACAGACCTTGGTAGCTCTCTGTCGAGAACTAGGCTGGCTGGTGAACAAGGAAAAGTCAGAACTGGATCCAAAACAGGTTTTCAACTTCATAGGTTACCAGTTCAATCTGGCAGAGGGCAAGGTCACACCAACACCAGAACGTTGGCTGGCCCTGACAGACAAAATTCAGTCAATACTGTCTGGTCCAGTGTGTCCAGTCCAGCAGTTCATGTCCCTCATTGGTCTCCTCACAGCTACCGAAAAACAAGTCCACCTAGGCCGACTTCATATGAGACCCATACACTGGCACTTGAAGAACAACTGGAGGGTACCAGAATTACTAGAAAAGGTGAAACCAGTCCCCAGGTCCCTCCACCCCCACTTAAGGTGGTGGCTGGAGGAAAGCAATGTGCTACCAGGTCTACCAGTGCCCTACTGTGGAGAATCCTGTCCTGGTGCACCAGGAAACAGGTAACTCTCTAAGTACGTCACATCCCCGGCCGGCTGAACGTCATAGCAGACAAACTATGCAGACTTGGCCACACCATTCAAACAGAAAGGTCCCTTCACCCAGAGGTGTTCCAAGCTATATGCTCCCAGTGGCACCAGCCCCAGGTGGACCTGTTTGCCACCAGGTTCAACAACAAACTGCCTCAGTTTGTGTCACCGGTCCCAGTCCCCCAGGCATGGACAGTGGATGCACTCAGTCCGTCCTGGGAAAATCTGGACCCTAATGCCTTCCCACCAGCAGCCATCTTGGGCAAAGTGGTGGAGAAGTTGCAGGACTACCCATGCAACAGAATCATACTGATTGCACCGGGGTGGCCCAACATGCCCTGGTTCTGGGATCTAGTGGCTATGTCCAGTCAGATCCCATTGTGTCTGCCCAGTCTGCCCAATCTGGTGACTCAGCCATTCAACCAGATCCTGCACAAGAACCTGTCAAATCTGAACCTACATGCTTGGCTCCTAGAGCCACAGCAATCAAGGAGCAGGGGTTCTCTGAGGCAGTGGCAGCATGAATTGATGCTCCTCAAAGAGGATCTACCTGATCCGTCTAGGAGTCAAAGTGGACTATTTTCACAAAGTGGTTCCTCAGTAATCAGGTGGACTTCAGGGCACCACCTCTGAAAGCCATAGCTGACTTCCTCCTGTACTTGTTTCAGGATAGGAAGTTGCAGCCAGGCACCATTGATGGCTACAGATCGGCCATTGCTGACAAGTTGGGCAACTCTCCCATCAATGTCAGCAAAGATGAGAATCTCACTCATCTCCTGGATAGTTTCCATAGAGGCAGGAGGGGCAAACCCTCCTGGAACCTCTCCCTGGTTTTACACCAGCTGATTAAGGCTCCCTTTGAACCTTTAAAAGAAGCCTGACGCCGGGGTTCGATCCCCGTCAAGGCCTTATGTGGGAAAGCTGGTAGTTGCTTGCCATTGGTCGGCAGTTTACAGTACAGAACCCTAGCGAACTATATGTACTGGTTTCCTCTGCCCTTCGAACTACCCGTCGTGATATGACCTGTACAGTGTTGAAAGCGACGTAAAACCCTAAATAAATAAATTAAAAGAAGCCTCACTAAAACACTTGACCTTCAAGACTGTTTTTCTATTGTCCCTGGGTTCTGGTAAACGCAGAAGTGAGATCCATGCTTGGTTACATAAGAACATCAGACACCAGTCAGACTGGTCTAAGGGTCTTTGTACCCCTCACCCAGCTTTCTATCCAAGAACGAGCTGGCTAAGGAAGGTCCAGATAGTGCGGCTCCAGTGGTCATACCAGCCCTGGCCCCAACTCTGGATAAGTCAATCAAGGGTGACAGGTCCCTATGTCCAATTAGAGCTTCACACAGTTCTATTTGAAGGATGTAGCTTGGGCTGATACAGAGCTTTTTCATTTGGGGCCAGTGGTGGCTGCTCAACAGGTCCACCACCAAGCCCAAAAATGAGAATATATATATATATGTACATATGATGTATATATTGTATATAATGCAAAAAAAACTGTGACTTGTTTCCTTTGGGAAGTTTATTTCTTATGGGACTGAACACGATCCTCTCTTCCTATTTTCACAATTACTTATTAAATTTGCAAAATTAAGCAAGAAATTGGATGACTGATACATTTCACAGAAAGTACTCTATACTGTCTTCACTTGCAGATTATATATTAAAGCTAGATTACCAGTTAATAGCTAATAATATATGTCAAGCACAATTTTACTTTTTCACAATTCTTGTTTATCTTTACAGTTCAGTTTATGAAAGTTAATAAAGTAGATAAAAAATGCTATTAAAAGAAGTCCAGAGTATATGTTTCTTGTCATTGAAGTAACCTAAGGACAACAATGATGCCTGCTGCCCAATACCTGTGTGCACAGCAGATTTTTCACAAACTTTAACCTCTTGCAACTTTGACAGTTGATGCCAAGTAAAACTCCAAATCTATCAAGGCCAGAACCCTGAAACTGTATGTATAAAATAAAATTTGATTAAGTTTACAAATTTTAAAATTTTAATTACTTAAATGTAGCTTTTTATCAGCTACAAGCTTACCATGTGGAACTGAATGCTATCTCGGGAGGCCACAGGCATCCGCCCAACATCCAGGAAAAATAGACGTTTAGTACTGACCAAATCCCCCTGTCCTGAGAGTGTCTCTTGGGGTGTTTGGGCACCCCGGATGTCAGTCCTGCCTCAAGAGAGTTTCTTGTTGTAGCAGCAATGCACCAACCCTTGTGGGTACCAGTCTAAGTCTAATTTGGGGTACCAGTCTAACTTATGTAACATAGCCTTGAAGTCACCCCTTATTACTGGGCAACCTAGTAAGCAACTGCCTCTCATTGGTTCCCTCTGGCTTACAGTTGTGAACCCCAAATTTCCTCCCTGGTTTACAGGTGATATCCCCAGTACACAAAGTCACTTTGTGATTTGACTTTGAGGGAAGGACATGATCATAAGAATTTTTATTTGTTTTTTATTTGAACTTTTTAGTTTGATTGTCTTAGTTTTTTATTGACTATTTTATTTTTAAAAGTGTAAGATAGTGTATATATACATGAACGGTCATTTATTCTGTAACAGATCTTAACATTGGACATGATTGTGCTGTGAACTGGAGAAACTGAACATATTGACACTGTGATATTCTATGAATGCTGTGACACGTCAGATTTCTGACACCTTGAGATTTCAGTCATCTTGACAACAACAGGCTTTATGTGCCAGGGCACAAAGGGACGGTCTAACCATATTTCATTCTTGTGCAATTTATGCCAATTGGTCGCTTTTTGATATTTGTCCCATTTTTACTAAGCCTGAGGTTGCCAAGAGAGAGTCTAAGTCTCTTTCTTGTGTATTTGCAGTAAATATAAAACTGTAAAATAGATCAAAAATGCCAGATAACAAACAAAAATGTAGAAATTGCAAGAACAGACACTTGCTACCCACTGGGAAGAGGTGCCGTTATGTGGACAATATTGAATCTGATGCTGAGCCAAATGGACTTAGAGATGCTGCCGCTGCAAGTGTGCCGCTTGCTACGGATCAGGCGGATCCGGGCGGACAGCGGATCCAGGAGGAGATACTGGTACAGTTACAGAAGATGTCTCACAGATTGGAGGCAGTAGAGCAGCAGATTTCTTCCACAGCGCAGGACCCAGGGCAAGCTTCTACCTCAAGTTCCGGATCAGGAAAGTTAAGTAGAAATAGTGACTTTTTAGACCATAGAAAAAGTACTCCAAGTAAAAAGAGTAAGAAAAGTAAAAAGTTCGTACCCCCATCAGATTCTAGTGAATCATCATCTGATGAAAGTGTCAGTCCCTCTTTGTCATTCTTGAAATCTCAATCTATGCAAAGAAAAGTTGACAAGCGAATCAGGGAGTTAAATGGTTGTTCACACTTATCAGGTACAGAATGTTCTGGCAAATATAAATCAAAAAGGGGGGGTAACGTTGAAAAACAAAGTATTATGGCCACATGAGGCAATTTTGGGTGGAGTTAACAGACAGAGGGTCACCTATGACCAACTGTCTCTCACCCAGTGGGTCCAAGGATTTTGTAAAAATATTTTGGAGGAAAAATCGAGTCAGAGAAGAAATACCATGGTTTCCTACCTTGGGGATCTGATGGAAGAGACAGACTTCACTTGGCAAGGGGCAAAGGCAGCACACGCTGTCTTGATGTGTGAAATGGAGCGGGGTTCCCTTCAGTGGGAAGATACAGATCCAGGTAGGAAACCATGGTTTTGTAAGAACTTCCAGTCTGGTAACTGCACCCATACTCGGGATCATGAGTTTAATGGGAAATTACAAAAACACATATGTGCTTTCTGTCTAATGGGTGGGAAACAATTGGGTCATGCAGAAAAAGACTGCAATTTCAAGAAACAAAACCCAAAAAATGACCAAGCAGCTGCCCATCACTAGGAAGGGACAGCTGCAGTAGTGGTTTTCAGTATAAAGTGCAAGTAAATCCTTGTAAAAGTAGTGTCAAAGCTGACACTGGTCATATATTTGAGAAGCAAAGAAAGCATGAGTGTAAAAATAGTAATGTTAAACACTACAGAACCAGGTTTTTCTACAATTCTAGTGTCAAACCAAAGGTCATTGAACCTTCTTTGGCTAGGAAAAGTAGTGATAGCATAACTTATGTCAAAAATGTGGTCAAGACCAGGAAGTTGAACTTAGGTTCTATTCCTAAGAGATGTCGAAACCAAAATTGCAGTGACATAGATGTGTTCAGTGTTGTAAAAAATGGTACTCAGTGCAATCTCAGTCCCCCTGTTGTCCATCCTGTGGCGTCGAGTTCAAATGGTGATAATAACGTGAGAGATGAACAAATCTCGGGAGTGGAGGAAGCTCATGCTGATGTGAAACAAGGCACTGTTTCCGGTTTGGGTTTGAATCCCAATATGACCCAACATAGTGATCACAATGATCCATTAGGTCGTGGTTTGAATCCTTCAAAGCAACAGACCAAAAACAATGTTGATCAGCAAATTGCTTCTGACTCGGATCCGGAATACCTAGTTTGTGTGAACACAGCATGTGCAAATGACCCACAATTGACAGATCAATGCATGCCAATATATGATGTCAATTATGCGGGTGTGGAAGAGAAATTTGTCAATAGTATTATGCATTTTAATCAGTTTAGTGATCATATTGACATTGCTGACTCCCAATCCCACATTTTTCAATTATGGCGTGAACAATCTGACTTTGACTTTGGTTTTATACCATTAGCGGAGCAACAAATGCCCGACACTTTTGACACAAATGTCATTCACACAAATAATTTGATTGAAATTCATGAAATTGTCAGAAAAAAAATCTTTATGCAGGTACGTATTCCTGTGACGTCACAGTTGAATGTTGAAGTTTGGCAGGAGTTGCTTAAAAACTATTGGGATCAGCAATGCTTATATACAGGAGGAAAGTAGTTATGGTGCTATATTGGGACCCTTCAAAGAAAATCCAATCAAGAACTCCCACACCTCACCTTTTATGACCAGAAATAAGCCCAACTCTGATAGGCGTAGGGTCATTATTGACTTGAGCTGGCCTCAGTGAATGCAGGTATTGATAAAGATACATACTTGGGCAATCCTTTTGCCTTGACATTTCCCACTGTGGACGTCATTGTGGAGTTGAAATGCCTAGGGAGGGGGGCCCTTCTATACAAGATAGATGTCAGCAGGGCATTCAGGCATGTCCGCATAAACCCTGGCGACTACGACCTCCTTGGGTTACACTGGCGTGACGCATACGTGGACACCTGCCTGCCATTTGGGACAAGGCATGGGAGCCAAATTTTTCGAGATTTAAGTGATGCTGTGCGTCATATCATGCGTCAGAGAGGCTTCTGCATCATTGACTATATTGATGATTACGTTGGAGTGGGCGTTCCGGACGTCGCGCGTGCGTCATTTGCGTCACTGTTCAAACTCATGATTGACCTTGGTCTTACCATCAGTGATAGTAAGCTGGTACCCCCCAGTCTCCATCCCTTCAGATAAACTGAGTCAGATAAACGACACTGTGCGTCAATGGATGCAAAAAATCACATGCACAAAACGCCAGCTACAATCACTCCTGGGACTTTTATTGTATCTACACAAATGTGTGAAGCCAGCCAGGGCATTTTTGAACAGAATGCTGGCTTTTCTCAGATCTGGCCATGCTGGTCAAAAAATTCATCTGACCCCTGAGTTTAGGCGTGACCTTAGGTGGTTTTGCGAAATTTTTACCACTTTACAATGGGGTATCATTGTATGATCACAGAACCATTGACCACACACTGGAGCTTGATGCCTGTCTTACAGGCCTTGGGGGGCGTTGGTGCAATTTTGTTTATCACCTCCCCATACCCCTGGGATTTATGAATTGGTCCATAGTCCAGTTGGAAATAGTCAACATACTGCTAGCAGTGAGGTTGTTTCAGGCAAATTGGGCTGGGAAGAAAGTGCTGGTCAAATGTGATAATGGGGCAGTGGTCTCAGTGCTGAGGTCTGGCAAGACCAAAGACCCCTACCTAGGGGCGTGTGCCAGAAATATCTGGTATGTCTGTGCATTGGCTGACATTGATATACAGTATGTCCATGTTAGGGGGTTGGACAACAGGGTGGCTGACCTGTTGTCCCGTTGGACAGGTAGTGGCAAAGATAGCCTTGAACTTAAAATGTATGTGCAAGATCCAATATGGATCCCTGTTGATATAAGTCTTCTGGACATAGATCTAGAGTTATAAAGTGATATTGTGTTATTCTTGGCAGGGGTCATAGGTGTCATCCTTTCTGGGGCCCATTTTGTATTTCATACCCTTGCAGGGGTCTGAAAATTTTATTTGATAACTAACAGTATACTATGCTTTGTTGTAGGAAATGTGCCCTTGGAGACTCTGTCAGAAAAAGCAGCCTATAGAACTGAGGCAGCTTACAGACCCAAGACCAGGCAGGCCTACAAGAGAATGTTTGAGGTGTTCATGGCCTTTTGTATTCACATGCGTGTGTTGCTTCTGAGGGTGGATGTCCAAACATTGTTGTCTTTCTTAGAATGTCTTGTTATTAACAACTGTACTTACAGTATGCTGTGTCATTATATGTCGGACATAAAGGCCTCCTTTGTTTTATATGACCTTCCACATGACCTTTTGGATCACCCAAGATTGAAATGTTTCTTAAATCTGTCAGAATCAACAGGCCATTGACCTTGGTCCCTCACAACATTATTGACCTTGACATCCTGGAAAAGATTTCTCTGGCCTGTGAGAGTCTGGAATTTCCAAAAGTTTTTAGAGCTATCTTTCTGACTGGATTCTTTGGCTTCTTCAGGTTGTCCAACTTGACTCCTCACTCCCTGGCCACCTTTGATTACACGCGTCACCTTACTGGGCAGGATTTGTTTTTCAATGACAAACTGGTAAAGATAATGGTCAAGTGGACCAAAACCATGCAAAACAGAGATACTGTAAAGGTCATCTGCCTTCCAAAATTAACAAATTCAGTAATCTGTCCTTTTAGGGCCCTTAAGGCCCTGTGTAAATTGTACCTCATGTCTGCAAGTACTTCAGTTTTCCAAGTGCAGGCCAAAGCAGGTTGGCAACCTCTCACTGACACTAAGGTCAGAAAATGCCTGAAGGCAATCAATGTGTCCTTGGGTTTGAATCCTCACTTCTTCACCCTCCTTTCATTCACCATTCCTTCAGAAGGTCAGGTGCCACTTTTGCATACAACTCCCACGTGCCCATCCAACAAATAAAGCTTCATGGCACCTGGTCTTCTGATTGGATTCTCACTGGCTGCTGCTATAAATGTGTAATGTCCCTACTGTTGGGGTTGAGGGCCTTTGTATGTCACTACCTTCTATAAAATTTCATTGTATACCTTTAGGTCTCATCACCTCCAGCTGTTAGGGTGACCTTAAATTCATGCCAAATTACGTATATTCAAACCATAACCTCACTTTTAGAGGTCATTTGCAATGTTAAAGTTTGACCTTTTACAGGTCAGGTTCGAATGTGACCTTCAACAAGGTCAAACCTTCTGCTGGGGTTTTTCAGACTTTCAGGATTTTATGTTCATTGTTAAATCAAGTAATTTTAACTGTAACACTTTATCATGATCTATATGGACAATGACTCTAGATTGATTGATCATGAATTTAACAAGTTATTTATGTAGTACTAACTTCTGATACTTTATTTACATGTTTTAACGAGATTGTGTATATCAATTGACCTGTATATAACTTTTAGTAGTAACTATATATATAACTGTATTAAAATAAAGAGCCCTCAACTTCATGTTTTACTGTCTTGGGGTGGGGACTGTACCATAGCAGTGTAATCCCGCGTTTCATCCTGCTTCTCTTGTAAATTTAGACCATACCCCTTCGGCTGTAATACAGCGGGGAGTCAGGGTGGGACTCTCTTCAGTTCCACATGGTGAGCTTGTAGCTTATAAAAGCTACATTTAAGTAATTAAAATTTTCAATTTTGTTGCGCTAAAATAGCTTACCATGTGGAACTGAATGCAAAATCCAACCACCCGGTGGAGGGATTACAGCTGAGACTGGAAGTATAGTCAATTTTTCTTGGATTTGAATTACTATTAAATAAGTCCCTCTTACAGAGCCCCAATTCTGAAAATTGGACCTGTAAGAAGCCAAAAACCAGAAGATTAATGAATGACAGTACCGATACTGTCTGGATGTTTTGATAGAAGGATTAAGTGCAGCTGTGCTCACTTATGCGGGTATAGCCCCAAGGGCTTCACTGCAATGAATACAAGCCCTGGGCTTGAAATCTCATTAACTTGCCACCCTAAATATGAGATTATGGCACACTGAGTAAAACTTAATACATTATACAGGTAAATATAGTAATGATAGATAAAAGACCTTACCATAAGCAAAATCCAACCACCCGGTAGTCTGCCACAGACTGTCAGATCTCAGCAAACAATAGATGGTTTCAGAAGCCAGCTAAAGACCTACTTATTTAGGCTGGCATACCCACCACCTTAGTTATACCCTGGCGGGCGCTTTTTAGATGTCGACCCATGCCTGTTCCTGGACTCTCCCTTCTTGGACTCAAGCACATTAGAGGATTTGTATCAATTTTGCGCTATATAAATCCTGCTATTATTATTATTATGATAACATCCTGAGCAGGTAACCAAATACCTAGACCCTGACATTAGACTCCTGAAGACTTGGCTGAAGCGGATGTGCCCCCCTCCCCTTCTTTTCTTTCCGAGGATGAGTAGTCTGAGGGGAAGGGTCTAGGACTTGTTGTGCCGCTACTACTGGTCCCGGATACATATTGTTGTCGTCTGACCAAGTAAGGTCTTTTAGGCAACATTTGTAAATGTGTTGTGAGCTTTCCAGTGACACTCTTGCATGATTTGGTCCACCGATACCCCAACGTAAAACGCCTTAGAGGCCACATCGGCCCTAATGTCATGCGCTTTGACTTGGACCAGGTCCAAGGCTTGTTGATCTGCTTGTTTGTAACAAAGGAGGATAGTTTGTTTTAGCCAAGAAGACAGTGTAGCGGGTCTGATGTCTGAGGCATGTCCTTTCTTAAAGGAGATAAAGAGAAGGGCTCGAGACCCTCTTAGGTCTTTGGTTCGATCTAAATAGTACCTCAGGAGGCGTACCGGACACAAGGTCCTGTCTTCTTTGAATTGTCTATCTACAATGGTAGTTAGAGCAGGAATAGTCACTGGAGACAAACTTTGAGACCCTTCTCTTGCTAGTTGGTTTTTACCCCAGGGTATTGTTTTCACCCATGGTGTCCGGATGGGCAAGCGGGCTGTCGGGCGGGCGGCGGGAAAAAGTTTGTCCGGGCTGTATCTCAGAAACCGTAAGGTGTAGGAAGTTGATACTTGGTAGGGACATTGGTTAGGGGTTGTAGGTGTGCAATGCCATGGTGTGACCTTGATTTGACCTTGTCGTAGTGACCTTGACCTTTAAAATCTTGTCCGGGCTGTATCTCTGAAACCGTAAGGTGTAGGAAGTTGATACTTGGTAGGGACATTAGATAGGTGTAGGTGTGCAACATCATGGTGTGACCTTGATTTGACCTTTGACCTTCCCGTAGTGACCTTCACCTATAAAATCTTGTCCAGGCTATATCTCGGAAACCGTAAGGTGTAGGAAGTTGATACTTGGTAGGGACATTGCTTGGGGGTTGTAGGTGTGCATCGTCGTGATGTGACCTTGATTTGACCTTTGACCTTGCTGTAGTGACCTTGACCTATAAAATCTTGTCCGGGCTATATCTCGGAAACCGTAAGGTGTAGGAAGTTGGTAGGGACACTGGTTAGGGGGTGTAGGTGTGCACCATCATGGTGTGACCTTGATTTGACCTTTGACCTTGCTGTAGTGACCTTGACCTATAAAATTTTGTTTGGGCTATAACTCTGAAAGCGTAAGCTGTAGGAAGTTGATACTTGGTAGGGACATTGGTTGGGGGTTGTAGGTGTGCAATGTCATGGTGTGACCTTAATTTGACCTTTGACCTTGCCGTAGTGACCTTGACCTTTAAAATTTTGTCCAGACAATATCCCTGAAACCGTAAAGTGTAGGAAGTTGATAGTTGGTAGGGGCATTGGCTAGAGGTTGTAGGTGTGCATCATAATTTTTAGTTTACTGATTAATGCTGTCATCTTGCTATTGAATTGTCTTGTTTTAATACTTTATCTTTACATATATTTTCCTTCTCTTAGATGTTATTTTCTCTACTTAAACATCATTTTGACCTTAATATAACTGACACTGCTCTGAAAGTATCCCGATCTTTGTAGTATTTCACTACTTCTATATCTCATGGTGTTGAAAACCATTTCCCCAGGCTGTGGGGAACGGGCATCTCTGATGCTATTTTTGGCTATTAAATCTGAAGAAGGGAACAAAGCCACCTTTTCCCATTGGCCTAGATTAGATACTTTATTTGCAACCCAGGCATGAATTTCGCTGCGGCGCTTGCCGGAGGCCAAAGCTAGCAAGAAAGCAGTTTTGAGGGTAAGATGTTTGATGTTTATTAATGTCTGTGTCTTTCACAGGCTCAAAGGGTGCTTTCGTAAGCTCATTAAGTACAACAGAAAGGTTCCATTTTGGAAGATTCCTGGAACTTTTGGGACGATCCCTGTGAAAACTGGAGAGTAACCTGTTAATGTCTGAGCTTTGGGAAATATGGAGCCCCGCTGGGCCCAAGGTGTCAACAATGGCCATCCTATAACCATCAATGGTCGAAGGGCACCTGTTTAGGTCTTGGTAGAGGTACATGAAGAATTCTGAGACTTGCTTCACAGAGGAAGTGGAGAAATCCACCAAATTTTATCTGCACCATTTCTCAAATAGGGCCCACTTTGACTTGTAGATGGTCCTTGTTGATGACCTTTCAGGGGCAGCAATTCCCTCTACCACCTCAACAGAGAAGTCTTATTCTTGAAGCTCTCCACTCGTAGACACCAGGCGTGGAGGTTGAGATGTTGTGGATTGCTGTGAAACACATAGTTCTGGGTCTGTTTGAGATTCTTGACACTGGTAGTTGAAATGGGATCTCTGTTGAGAGCTGCACTAGGTCCCAAAACTAGGACAGCCCTGGCCAGTCTGGGGCTATTACTATGATCAGACAACTGGATAGCCTGACTTTTTGGATCAGCCTGTGAAGCAGAGCTGTGGGAGGGTAAGCATAAGCAGTGAGACCTGACCAGTTTATGTTCAGAGCATCTATGTCCCAAGCATTTTGGTCTGGGACTGGAGATACGTACAGTGGAACTTTCTGGTTTAGACGAGTGGCAAATAGATCTACATGAGGAGTGAACCACTTTTGACAGATCTGTTTGAACACCTGCGGATGCAATGACCATTCTGTTGACTGGACTTGGTTCAACCTGGACAGGTCGGCCATCACATTCAGACACCCTGGAATGTGTCTGGCTTTTAAGGTTAACTAGTAATGATTAGTGGGTGAACAATTAGAAGTGTGCTCGATTAATCGTCGGTGACAGTGTACAATTGCGTTCGGTCATCAACGTTTTCTAATGATTGAATATTCAGCTTAAATCTTACCTTTCCTGATTTATCTCAATATCCACATATTTTCCATATTTTTTATGAATTTTTACTTAATAAAGCAACAGATTTGTCATGCATTTCGAGTTTATGTCTACCACCATATTTACAGGAAGTGGGTGCTTTTGGTAGATTCTAAATGTCAGAACACCGTTATTCTTACAGGATTGACCTACACTTTATCCTGGAAAGTGTTTCTTAAATAATAAACAACAATGGAGTAAAATACTCGATTAGGGGTTGATCATCAGTCGGAAAAATGGACGAATAATTGACCATGAAAATTGGAGGCGATTCCCAACACTAGTAATGATGGCACCAGGTCATGATCTTCCAAAAGAAAGCGAACATCTCCGCCGAGTGGGTTCCTCCTTGTTTGTTTATGTAGGCTACTACTGTTGAGTTGTCCATATCAACCAACACTGTTATCAACTGCCTTCAGTTCTAGAACATTTATGTGTAGCTTTTTTCCCCTGTCTGACCACAGACCCTTTGTAGAGGCTTGCTCTAAGTGAGCACCCCAGCCTTCTTTTGAGACATCTGTAAAGAGTTGGATACTGTGGTTTTTGGGATGAAGGTCTGCACCTTTCATCATGTTTGTGGGATTCTGCCACCACTCTAGCTGTGCTGAAATGGTTTCTGTCCAAGGAAGGAGGTTGTCCAACAACTGAGGATATCTCCAGTGATCCTTGAGGTGAAACCAAAAGGGCCTCATGTGAAGGCGTCCCTCTGGGACCATTTTCTCCGTTGAGGCAAGCAACCCAATTAGCGACATCAAACATTTTGCAGTCAAAAAATGATTTGACATGAGTCATTGGATCAAATCCTGAAGTTTGAGCCATCTCTCTTGAGTGGGTTTTACAAGGGCTGAATCTATATGGTATTTGTAACCCACGAATAAAAACACTTGAGTAGGTTTTAGTTCGGATTTCTCCTGATTTATTATCCACCCTAAGGACTGAGTCAGGTCTACCACTGTCTGAGTGTTCACTTGTGCTTTTTCCTGAGACTGAGCCCTGATAAGCCAGTCGTCCAGGTATTGCTGAAGTCTGATTCCCCTTGGCAGGGTCATCAGCTTCACTTCTTTTACAATTATTGTAAAGACCTGTGGGGTCGTGGCTAGCTGGAAGGGAAGGGAGGTGAACTGGAACACCTGTGACTTGTGGCAAAACCTTAGGTACTTCCTTGAGTTTGGGTGGATGGGGATGTGAAGGTAGGCGTCTGATAAGTCTATTGATGACACCCATTCCCCTGGAATCAGAGAGGGCCTGATGGACTCTGGTGTTTCCATTGTGAACCTTTCTACAAGTAGGAAGGTGTTGAGCCTGCTTAAGTCTATTACTGGCCTCCACCTTTGGTGAGGCTTGGGGACTAGAAACAGGCGACTGTAAAACCCGAGAAATTTTACTTTTTCCACCCTTTCTATTGCATTCTTTGACAGAAGAGACTGGATACAACTGGCCAGAGCTTGGTCTTTTTGAAGGGCCTTGTATCCTGAGTGAATCAGGGGAACTCTGGCTAGATTTGGTTTTGAAATCAATGGTAGAGCGTAACCATTAGTGATAATGTTTAACGTCTTGTTTGAGCATTTGCTTGTTAGCCACCAGCCAGTCTCTTCTGAAACAATGGAGGCGGCCTCCAACTGGTGGACTGAGGGAGGCTTTGGAGGAGTCATTGAGGGGAGGGGTTTCCACGCCCTCCTCCAATTGAATTGGGTCAAAAACGAAATCTGAACCCTCTGTTGTTCAATTTCCCCCTACCTGAGGAAAACGACTGGTTACTGCTTTGGGAGTTGTTGCCCCCATATGGGCGTTTCCTGTAGGAGCCTCTTTTCTTACTGTGGTGGGGACCACGAAAGGGCTTATTTTGATAGGATCCAAAACCCTGTGAATCTCTAGGGGTGCCTGTTTTAAGGAGGAAGTCTTCTCCATCCTTGACTAATTGTGACTTGAACAAAGGAGTAGGCCAAAAAGGCAAATTCATGAGTTCTTGAAGGAGGTGTGGTTGAAGGAGGGTCATCTCAGCCTCGCGTCTCTGCAGGCCAGAGATGCCCATAGTATACAGCTCCCTCTGGAAAATATGGGCTAAGGATTGGCACCCTTCTGAATCTGGCTTTTAACTGTTTTGAAGGTAGACTTAAGACTATCCTGACACTTCTGCATAGTAGTGTTACAAGTGGAAGCAGTCTTTGCAAAGGCAGCTGCAAAGTTGATGGTAGAGAGATTCTGCCTAGCTTGGTGCTCAAGATTTTTCTAGTTTGCTTACTATCTTATTTTATAAAGCTATACCTGGGGTGGGTGGGACAGTTTGAGGTGTCCTTAAAGACAAAGACTCAAAACGTAAGGGTTGGGGGCGTGGAGATGAAACTTTTCTGCAGCACCCTGAAGGTCTGCTTGTGATCCAGAAAAGCCCTCCATATCATCCCTCAACAAGTCCAGATCATCGTCTTAAGATGTATTACAGGTATCAGACACATTTTGCTTCCTAACATATCTATGTCTGTGTTTTATTTTAATAAGCTGTTTTAAAAGCAGTGGAAATATTGCACGACTTTTCATTGGTTACACAAGGGTCATCCCCTTTGCCAGCTTCTCTGCAAGTTGGACAGTAGTTATCTGTATCAAAAATGAAGCAAAAATGTCTGCATTTGGATGATCTGGGCTTGTTAGAACTCGTTTGGTGGAGGACATTTTTACAGCAATAAATCCATGCAGTACGCACCAGAACTCTCACAACAATGAACAAATTAAGTAAATACTTATCTTGCACACTTTAAAGTTTAACAGAATGAGCTATTATATAAAACAAGACCACTGCCGTGGTATGATCTCCCGCCGCACTACACCAAAAAGTAGGTGAACAACATATTTGACCTAGCATGGGGATTAACAACACACAAAGCACAGGGTAGTACATACAGCAAAATGGTCGCAGATATGATGAAACCATCAAACTTGAAATGTGTTCCTCAAGGACTAATTTACACTATGCTAAGTAGAGCCAAAACAAGTAGGGGAATAAAAATCTGCAATTTTAACCCAAGCCATATAAAAGTAAACACAGGTGCTCTTGAAGAATTGAAACGGATGGAAGCTGAATCTAAATTACAATGGATTTCTCCAATTGAAAAAATAGCAAGGGAAAATGCCTTTCTTTTGGGTTGCCTAAATATAAGATCTCTGAAAATGCATCTGCAAGATTTAAAGAGTGATCCATCAGTTAAACTGTTAGATGCTATATGTTTAACGGAAACACATATTTCTAAAATAGCGTCACATAAGAAATTTGAAATGGATAATTACATATTAACGTGTAGTAAGTCAGTTCATGGTACAGGTATTTATGTCAAACGGGACACCAAATGTTGTGAGGAGAAATTCCATGCAATTAACATAGAATGTACATGTGGTCCTTTGGTCCTCTTCTGCCCACTTGTTGCGGAAGATATAGTACAAGATAAAACCATCCAGATAAAAGGTTCCTGGAGGTTCCTCAATTCTGTCCATCTGTACATAAATCCAAAAATCACTTTGGCCACAGCTTTGCTTTTGATGCCCCCACAGTCTGGAATCATTTGCCTGATGAGGTACGTTCTGCCCCAACTCTCACCTGTTTCAGGAAAAGGTTAAAATCATATCTCTTCCACAAGGCATTCCCACCTTAGCATACACTCTATCCGGCGTCTCCGTGGTACTGGACTTGGCAACGGCTATGGACAGATGATTTCTTAAACTTGATTTTTGGTGTTGCGCCTTAGAGTCTGCCTTACAGAGATTAAGTGCTATAAAAGTACAGAATAGAATAGAAATAGTTTGAAATGTAATGTCACAAATAAATAATTGTTGACACTATCAATGCAGGTTCTATACACGATACAATTAAATATCGTCAGTAAAAGCAAATTACAATAAAAGGCAATTAGCAATAGAGAATGAAACTTGTAAAAAGAAGAATCTGTTGCGTACACATCAAAGATGTTTGTTATTGAAATTAGAAATGTATTGTTCAGGACAATCATATTAACTTTAAGATGAAATCCAATAACATGAAAAGATTCCCTGCGTATGCTAAATAATGAAGAATAATAATAAATCTAATTATCATGGGCTTCAGCAACAGCTGTATTAAGTAATGTTGTGCATTTCATAAGTTTCTCTTTGTGGTTTAGTACTAATGAAATGGTTGAAAGATAAAAAGGAAATCAGTCAAAGTAATAATGGTTAATGACAGGAACATTTTTGAAATATCAAAACGATGTACTTGATCAATATGTTTGTGCTATTTACTAAAAATTTACATTTCGTAGTTGTTTTTAATGTTTTAATGTACTAATAAAATGTTGTTTTTTTTTTGTACATTGCCTTTCTTTTGTCACAAAGTCATTTATACATTCCATTACTCACAGCATGGAATGTATACATTCAAGAGTTCTGGCAACTGAATGTACACATTCAATGGCAAATCATAGCATATACCCATTCAATGATTTGGCCATCGAATGGCCACATTCCAGAGTTAGAGCCACTGAATGTACATATTCCGCAGTTATGTACATGTAAGATATGCACTAAAAAGGTTTGGATATCTTCATTCCACCTCAAAGAAGGGGCCCAAGGTCTTACCCTTACCCTGTGCTTTTCCACAGGTTGGTTTGAAGCTCACCCAAAAGTAGGTGAATGAGTTATTGGAGAAAAATTGGCCATCTGCAATACTTCTAGAGATAATTCGCATATACTCATTTTCAGTAGGCGAGTAATTAGCTATGGGTCTGAAACTTCACTATGTGAAGGCCCTTGCAAAAGTAGGTGAATGAGTTATTTGAGAAAAAATTGGCTATCTGCAATACTTTTCAGAGATAATTCGCATTTACTCATTTTGAGTAGGTGAGTAATTAGCTATGGGTGTGAAACTTCACCAAGCGAAAGCTCTCCCAAAAGTAGGTGAATGAGTTATTTGAGAAAAATTGGCTATCTGCAATACTTTTAGCGATAATCCGCATTTACTCATTTTGAGTAGGTGAGTAATTAGCTATGAGTGTGAAACTTCACCAAGTGAAAGCTCTCCCAAAAGTAGGTGAATGAGTTATTTGAGAAAAATTGGCTATCTGCAATACTTTTAGAGATAATTCGCATTTACTCATTTTCAGTAGGTGAGTAATTAGCTATGGGTCTGAAACTTCACCATGTGAAAGCTCTCCCAAAAGTAGGTGAATGAGTTATTTGAGAAAAATTGGCTAAGAACAATACTTTTAAGAGATAATTCGCATTTACTCATTTTGAGTAGGTGAGTAATTAGCTATGGGTCTGAAACTTCACCAAGTGAAAGCTCTCCCAAAAGTAGGTGAATGAGTTATTTGAGAAAAATTGGCTATCTGCAATACTTTTAGTGATAATTCGCATTTACTCATTTTGAGTAGGTGAGTAATTAGCTATGGGTCTGAAACTTCACCATGTGAAAGCTCTTCCAAAAGTAGGTGAATGAGTTATTTGGGAAAAATTGGCTATCTGCAATACTTTTAGTGATAATTCGCATTAACTCATTTTCAGTAGGTGAGTAATTAGCTATGGGTCTGAAACTTCACCATGTGAAAGCTCTCCCAAAAGTAGGTGAATGAGTTATTTGAGAAAAATTGGCTAAGAACAATACTTTTAAGAGATAATTCGCATTTACTCATTTTGAGTAGGTGAGTAATTATCTACGGGTCTGAAACTTCACCATGTGAAAGTTCTCCCAAAAGTAAATGAAAGAGTTATTTGAGAAAAATTGGCTATCTGCAATACTTTTAGAGATAATTCGCATTTACTCATTTTGAGTAGGTGAGTAATTAGCTATGGGTATGAAACTTCACCAAGTGAAAGCTCTCCCAAAAGTAGGTGAATGAGTTATTTGAGAAAAATTGGCTATCTGCAATAGTTTTAGCGATACTTTGCATTTACTCATTTTGAGTAGGTGAGTAATTATCTACGGGTCTGAAACTTCACCATGTGAAAGTTCTCCCAAAAGTAAATGAAAGAGTTCTTTGAGAAAAATTGGCTATCTGCAATACTTTTAGCGATAATTCGCATTTACTCATTTTGAGTAGGTGAATAATTAGCTATGGGTCTGAAACTTCACCAAGTGAAAGTTCTCCCAAAAGTAGGTGAATGAGTTATTTGAGAAAAATTGGCTATCTGCAATACTTTTAGCGATAATTCGCATTTACTAATTTTGAGTAGGTGAGTAATTAGCTATGGGTGTGAAACTTCACCATGTGAAAGCTCTCCCAAAAGTAGGTGAATGAGTTATTTGAGAAAAATTGGCTATCTGCAACACTTTTAGCGATAATTCGCATTTACTCATTTTCAGTAGGTGAGTAATTAGCTATGGGTCTGAAACTTCACCATGTGAAAGCTCTCCCAAAAGTAAATGAAAGAGTTCTTTGAGAAAAATTGGCTATCTGCAATACTTTTAGAGATAATTCGCATTTACTCATTTTGAGTAGGTGAGTAATTAGCTATGGGTATGAAACTTCACCAAGTGAAAGCTCTCCCAAAAGTAGGTGCATGAGTTATTTGAGAAAAATTGGCTATCTGCAATACTTTTAGCGATAATTCGCATTTACTCATTTTGAGTAGGTGAGTAATTAGCTATGGGTGTGAAACTTCAAGTGAAAGCTCTCCCAAAAGTAGGTGAATGAGTTATTTGAGAAAAATTGGCTATCTGCAATACTTTTAGAGATAATTCGCATTTACTCATTTTGAGTAGCTGAGTAATTAGCTATGGGTGTGAAACTTCACCATGTGAAAGCTCTTCCAAAAGTAGGTGAATGAGTTATTTGGAAAAAATTGGCTATCTGCAATACTTTTAGTGATAATTCGCATTAACTCATTTTCAGTAGGTGAGTAATTAGCTATGGGTCTGAAACTTCACCATGTGAAAGCTCTCCCAAAAGTAGGTGAATGAGTTATTTGAGAAAAATTGGCTAAGAACAATACTTTTAAGAGATAATTCGCATTTACTCATTTTGAGTAGGTGAGTAATTAGCTATGGGTCTGAAACTTCACCATGTGAAAGTTCTCCCAAAAGTAAATGAAAGAGTTATTTGAGAAAAATTGGCTATCTGCAATACTTTTAGAGATAATTCGCATTTACTCATTTTGAGTAGGTGAGTAATTAGCTATGGGTATGAAACTTCACCAAGTGAAAGCTCTCCCAAAAGTAGGTGAATGAGTTATTTGAGAAAAATTGGCTATCTGCAATACTTTTAGCGATAATTCGCATTTACTCATTTTGAGTAGGTGAGTAATTAGCTATGGGTGTGAAACTTCACCAAGTGAAAGTTCTCCCAAAAGTAGGTGAATGAGTTATTTGAGAAAAATTGGCTATCTGCAATACTTTTAGCGATAATTCGCATTTACTCATTTTGAGTACGTGAGTAATTAGCTATGGGTGTGAAACTTCAAGTGAAAGCTCTCCCAAAAGTAGGTGAATGAGTTATTTGAGAAAAATTGGCTATCTGCAATACTTTTAGAGATAATTCGCATTTACTCATTTTGAGTAGGTGAGTAATTAGCTATGGGTGTGAAACTTCACCATGTGAAAGCTCTTCCAAAAGTAGGTGAATGAGTTATTTGGGAAAAATTGGCTATCTGCAATACTTTTAGTGATAATTCGCATTAACTCATTTTCAGTAGGTGAGTAATTAGCTATTGGTCTGAAACTTCACCATGTGAAAGCTCTCCCAAAAGTAGGTGAATGAGTTATTTGAGAAAAATTGGCTAAGAACAATACTTTTAAGAGATAATTCGCATTTACTCATTTTGAGTAGGTGAGTAATTATCTACGGGTCTGAAACTTCACCATGTGAAAGTTCTCCCAAAAGTAAATGAAAGAGTTATTTGAGAAAAATTGGCTATCTGCAATACTTTTAGAGATAATTCGCATTTACTCATTTTGAGTAGGTGAGTAATTAGCTATGGGTATGAAACTTCACCAAGTGAAAGTTCTCCCAAAAGTAGGTGAATGAGTTATTTGAGAAAAATTGGCCATCTGCAATACTTTTAGAGATAATTCGCATTTACTCATTTTCAGTAGGTGAGTAATTAGCTATGGGTCTGAAACTTCACCATGTGAAAGCTCTTCCAAAAGTAGGTGAACAAGTTATTTGAGAAAAATTGGCTATCTGCAATACTTTTAGCGATAATTCGCATTTACTCATTTTCAGTAGGTGAGTAATTATCTATGGGTCTGAAACTTCACCATGTGAAAGCTCTCCCAAAAGTAGATGAATGAGTTATTTGAGAAAAATTGGCTATCTGCAATACTTTTAGAGATAATTGGCATTTACTCATTTTGAGTAGGTGAGTAATTAGCTATGGGTGTGAAACTTCACCAAGTGAAAGCTCTCCCAAAAGTAGGTGAATGAGTTATTTGAGAAAAATTGGCTATCTGCAATACTTTTAGAGATAATTCGCATTTACTCATTTTCAGTAGGTGAGTAATTAGCTACGAGTCTGAAACTTCACCATGCTATCCCAAAAGTAGATGAATGACTTAAAAAGTAGATGAACAACTTATTTGAGAGAAATTGTGTAGCTGCAATACTTTTGAAGATATAAAGCATTTACTCATTATGGTTATCATTAAAAATTGACAAAGTAGCTATTACGGTTTGCGAGATATTTGTCATTTTTCACATTTTCACCAAAAGTAGCAATAAAGTAGCCATTACTCACTTGTACATTGAGCAACAGTTGTGAAACTTAAATATGTTACAGTTCACAAAAAAGTAGATGAACAACTTATTTGAGAGAAATTGTGTAGCTGCAATACTTTTGAAGATATAAGGCATTTACTCATTATGGTTATCATTAAAAATTGACAAAGTAGCTATTACTCACTTAGCTATGGAGATACACTTCCAAACTAGTGACCATGTTGTAGCTGTGGAGATAGTAGCTGAACAACATATTGGAACAAAATTGTGTAGCTGCAATATAAGCCATTTACTCATTATGGTTATCATCAAAGTAGCTATTACTCAGTTAGCTATGGAGTTACAGCTGTGAAAATTCACAATACAGTATATCCAAAAGATAGGTGAACAACATATTCGACAAAAATCCTCTATATTCAATAGTTTTTGAGTTATAAGTGACTTGATCAATGGTCAAATGTTAAACTTAGTATAGCTATTACTCAGTTAGCTATGGTGCTACACCTTGGACACCTCACAATGATATAGTACATTAAGGAGTTGTTGAACAACATAGTTCAGGCTAATATTGTAAGTAACAGTTACAAAGACAAAATCAATTTACTCATTTTGCTCATTGTTAATAACAGAAAATAGCTATTACTCACTTAGCTATGAAGATAGAACCCTAAAAATGGTACCATCTTGTAGGCATGGAGAAAGTAGCTGAACAACGTATTTTACAGAAACACTCTAAATGCACTCGTTTTAGAGTTATGAGCACTTTACTCAAAGTAGCCACTAGTGCTGGGACGATGTTTGCAAACTTCGGTATTATCGCTCGCTGGCTCATTGTCAATCAATGATCGGTAAAATTTAAGTACAACCAATATTTGCTAAATCCATTTCTTTGCAGCCTTTTGATCACAATAAAATGCTAGCCTTAATAATATCTTGTGAAAATCTGAAATATTCATCAGTTAAAATCACAAAACTAGCTGTGAATGCAATAAAAGTAACGTAAATAGAAACACCTTGGGGTTTTCCAACTGTTGTCAAGGTAATCATAAAATCAGCCAATCACAAGTGAGGATACATCAAGCATGGTCTGTTAGTGAGGGAGACATCTGTGAATGGCTTTTAGATTTTATTTTGGTCATATTTGTGGTAATTTGTGTGTATTTTACTTGTTATCATTTAATATTTGATTTTTCTGTCTGGTTTATACTTTTGACTCCATATTCAGAAATGTTCGAAGTTTGGTCACAAATGTCCGATACGAACATCGACAGGGAAAATCCAAGCGATCTGCCAGTACTAGTAGCCACCATTGCTATTACTCACTTAGCTATGGTTCTAGGTGTGAAATAACAGCATCAAATGAAAGGACATAAGCAATAAGGTCATAAAAAACATTGAAAAGGCCAAGGAGAAACAACCAGTGTGATGTACAGCCCTTTATAAAAGCGTGACACACACTCAATAACACACGAACACACGCACGGAATGCGTTTTATAATTTCCCGCCCGGCCGGCGGGAGATGATAAAACAAATGGCTGAATGGTAACATCCAACAATACGTATATCCTGAGAAAACAGTGAAATAAAGTAAGCTTATTTTAAAAGTTTGCTAGTCAATGAGAGAAGGATGAAACGCGGGATTACACTGCTATGTTACACTCAGGACTGGGGATTTGGTCAGTACTAAACGTCTATTTTTCTTGGACATTGGCCAGATGCCTGCAGCCTCCCGAGATGACATTCAGTTCCGCATGGTAAGCTATTGTAGCACAATAAAATAATATATTGAACCTTTATTACAATCCATAATCTTAAAATATTATGTTGCCAACCTAATCCGTACAGATAAAGTAGAAGTTCTGCTTTTGTAGCACATTATCTGAAACTGTATAGCACATTTTTGAAACAGCAGAAACACCCAATGGTAATGTGACTGGACATAATGTTATTCCTATTAATCACCATATTATTCCTATTGCATGAGGTCCAAGTCTGGTGGGTCAGACTGGGTCGCAGACTTTCATATGTTATATTGGGTACTTTGTGATGGGGATTGATATACATGTTCAAGAAAGACAGATTGCATACGAGGCAACCACTTCAATTTCAGGGCAGAATTAATTTTTGAATTTGCTATCTTAGATTTCAGAACTAAAAACAATGGGTGTTCATATTACCTTCAACCTTGGACCTATAACAAGCAGCAATAAAGGCAGTTGGTTCAGTGATCAAATCTACTTCAACTGCTTCAAGAAAGACAAAGTACAGTGAAGTATTTTCTGCCCTCCCAATTCCAAATAAATGTGAAATGGTTCACATCCTACTAAGGCATGTCCAGCAGGCAGATATCTGGCAATCCTTTTGTAGTCCATTGCTGTTTACTGAATGTTTACAAATGCTCTTGAAGAACTTGAGCTCTCCATGCTGATTTGGTTTTCACAGTCATTTATTCTTCCATACAGAAATAAAGTAGTAAAATGAATACATCTGTATCATCACAGGTTACTTTGATATGCGAGTCATCTGAAGCTGAGGAATTGGTGCTATGTAATGAATTCTGATCTTCCTTGTGAATGACTTTTAAACACATTTAAACAAACTATACAAAAGTACCTATAGCTCAGCTGTAATGAGCTACAGGTCTGTAATTTCACAGTTATAGCTCACAGAAAAGTACATGAAAAACAAAATACGGTCAAGTTACAACTGATTTACTCAACAGTGATAACCTCATAGTAGCTATTACTCAGCTATAAAATGAGCTACAGGTCTGCGATTTTACTATGTTATAGCTGACCCAAAAGTAGCTGAATAACATATTTATACAAAATTCCCTAAATGTAATAATTTTCAAGTTCCTACTGATTTACTCAACAGCTATATTCTGAAAGTAGCTATAGCTCAGCTATGCAATGAGGTACAGGTCTGTAATTTCACTGATTTCTAGCTCACAAAAAAGTACGTAAATGCAAGAGTTTTTAAAGTTTCAACTGATTTACTCAACAATGAGAACCCAAAATAGCTATTGCTCAGCTATTCCAGAGCTACAAGTCTGCAATTTTACTGTTATAGCCGATTCAAAAGTATGTGAATAACATATTAAAACAAAATTCTCGAAATGCAACAGTTTTCAACTTACAAGCAATATACTCAACAGTGATAACCTCATAGTAGCTATTACTCAGCTATAAAATGAGCTACAGGTCTGCAAGTTTACTATGTTATAGCTGACCTAAAAGTAGCTGAATAACATATTTATACAAAATTCTCTATATGCAATAGTTTTCAAGTTACCAGTGAATTTACTCATTACGGAATTTACTGAAAAGTCAGAAAGTAGCTGTTACTCATTAGCTATTGGAATAGACTCCCAAGTTACTCCCCATGTTGTAGCTGTGGAAAAAGTAGCTGAATAACATATTTTAACAAAATTCTCTAAATGCAATACTTTTCAAGTTTTAAGTGATTTAATGCATGATTTCATGAATTTTAAAGAATTAAAAATTATTTTAAAAATTCATAAAAAAAATAATTAGGAACTAGAAAAAGGTTTTTGCTAACAAAAACGAGCGGTCCAGATGGAGACTGGAGTTAATAAAGCTGTAGTAGTTGTGGTATGAGACAAAGGAGAAGGTAAGCTTTACTGTGTTTTGTATCTGATGGAACAGTGGATTATCTAAAAACTGTATCAGTTGCAGTATTAGACTGTACACAGAATGTGAGCTTTATTGTGTTTCGTAGAGTGGTATATTTTATGAAAAGAATATATAATTTTTGCTGTAACTTTGGGATCGTAAATTTTTCCAGGAGATATTTAATCCTAGATTTATAATGATACAGATACACTGTAGTAAACTATAACTGACTATAGATGGGGACATTCATATGTTGTATATCTTTGAGGCATTTTATGCCTCTGAAAATTCATTGCCATTTAATATTTTTATAAGATAAATATGCTTAAGACAATCGTATTTGTGAAATCCTTTATTGTTCCATTGTAAAAAAAAATACACAGTCATGTTGTCAGATGTTATTGTTAACATTTTAAATTCACACTTGACTCTATATCTGAATATCATGAAAGCCCAAGGTTTTTACATATTATTAAGGCTTTTTCCATTCTCTCAAAACAGACAAGGCATTCTTTTCACAAGGCTCTACTTTCATGAACCTAAAGATAAATGTCCTCGTTTGAATTATTTACCCCAAAAAAGATTTTCTGTAAGCATATCCCTTAATGAAAAGAAATGAATACATCTTGATATCCCTTATCAACCTTTTCACTCAGTGTGCAGACACATTATGTAACACACAGATGTTACCACACAAAGCACAGTGGGGCATCAGTGAGAGACTAGGACTTTCCATGAATCTGCGTCCAGATAGATACCACACAAAAGCAAATACCGAGTAAGAACTCATTCTTTTTCAATTAGCTGGAGATACATAAAATATTGTACAAGAAAAACTATTTATGAGAAAGTGTTGTTTTTTCCAGTCATCTTCTGAAAGAAGTCAAGTCTATACATTTGACCAATTTACATAGTGTATGTGAATAAGTAGCTGGATCAACAACTCCTGCTGCTAAATAAAAGCTGAATTAATTAAATTTTTTTTTCACAAAAAGGAAAAGTCATATCCACACAATTGCACAAGAATGGAATTAGAAAAATGTGGGTTTTTTTTTAATGTGCCTAAAATTGGGAATTTATATTATATGAACATTAATCAACTGCAATATATTAACTAGAGGATCGCTCGCAAAAAAAAAAAGATAATGTTTTTGCATAGCAAAAACAAAGCGTCCCGAATAGGATATAAAGGTGAGTGCTAAAGTATTAAGAAAATGCTTTGTTTCTAGCCTTATACTGTTGTGGCAACCAAAGTCAGCGCATTCTGCTCTATCTAGCATGGTTTTCAAGATATAAGCATTTTTGTGTTTTGCAATTTTTGCAAAAAAACCAAAAATTCAAAATGGCCGCTATATTTGGCGAGACAAAAATATTTTGAAAATTGGCATGGGTACTCTGCAGAGATATCCAGCAGGTCAAAAATTTCGTTGAATTCGCTCCATCTAGCACAGTTTTTGAGATATAAGTATTTTTGTGTTTTGCAAAAACTTCGAAAATTCAAAATCGCCACCATTTTTGGTGAGACAAAAACTTTTGAAAACAAGACCACTGCCGCGGTGTGTATCTCCCGCCGAGCATTAAAGGAGAAGAAATAGCTTTTCCGAGATATTCACAATTTTTCATTTTCGTGTGTGAAAGCTCTTCCAAACATAGGTGAATGAGTTATTTGAGAAAAATTGGCTATCTGCAATACTTTTAAGAGATAATTCTCATTTACTCCCAAAAGTAGATGAATGAGCTATTTGATAAAAATTGGCTATCTGCAATACTTTTAGAGATAATTTTGCAAATTTAATAAGTAAATTAAATTTTTATAAGTTAATACCCTATCCAATGGACAATTGCTAATCCGGTCGGTGCAGACCGGCCCGCCAAACGCCAGAAAAAGACGTCCTGTGTCTCCACCGGCTGGCCGGTCCGTAGTACTGTGCACTCCCCAGATGGCGCCTCGTACTTCCTTCCTGTCTAGACAACCTGACGTCATAGCATCTTTTTCGTTGTCTAAACCTCTTAGACCCCTAGTAAGCTGATAGCGGGGTCGGTGGGAGGGTCTTGTGTGTCCATTGGATAGGGTATTAACTTAAAAAAAAAATTTAATTTACTTATTAAATTTGCAATTTTATTGCGTTAATACATCCTATCCAATGGACAATTGCTGAATAACTACCGCTTGGTCAGCGGGTAAGTTACTAGGGACTTATGTGAACTCACAAGTAATAGCAAATTTTAACCTACGGTCTAGGCTGACTTCGCCAGGAGACCTATAGGCCCAGGTCTGGGTTGATCTTAAGATCAGGAAACCCTGTAAGACCTTGGTCGGTTGCCAACAGCCGGTTACCCGGGGGCTATACCGACGTCGCCCCCCCCCCCCCCTTTTTAACAGACCTGCTCTGAGGTAAGGGAAGAGAGGGATGAGTTCAGTCCCAGAAAGCCAATAAACCTCCCGAAGGAAGCACACCACATTTTATACTATGTGCTTGTAGAACTGTTTATATATATATATATACAAATCTCCTCCATCTAAGGGCCACTTGTGGATCTGCTGAGCAGCCACTACCGAGCCCAATTGGTAAAGCTCTGAGTCAGCCCAAGCCCCGCCCTTCAGATAGAACCATGTGAAGGTATTATGTGACTTCAGTGGCAGGCTGACAAGACTGTATCTAAGGAAACTTCCGACTGGAAGACCTTAGAAGCATCAAAGGCCCTGACATCATGGGCTTTAACCTGATGCAAAGTGTGGGCCTTCTGGTCAGAGAGCTCATAACATAGGATCACAGTCTGCTTCATCCAAGAGGAGATAGTGGCAGGTGAGATGTCTTTGTCAAAACCTTTCTTAAAGAAGACAAAAACCACCTCCTTATTCTGCTTGAGGTCCTGTTCAAATAGTAGCGCAATGCTCTGACTGGACAGAGGGACCTGTCAGACTTGAGGGATCTATCCAGTTTCGGGGGCCAGGGCTGTTATACCCCTGGGGCCACACTGTCTGGACCCTCTTTGGCCAGCTGATTCTTGGGAGAAAGCTGGGAGAAGGGCACAGGGACACCTCGACCAGTCGGATTGGTGTCTAATATTTCTGTTTTGCCAAGCATGTATCTCACCTCTACGCTTGCCCGACCCCAGGGCCAAGAGGAAAACTGTCTTTAATGTCAAATGCTTCAAGGAGGCCTCTTTAATTGGTTCAAAATGAACCTTGCCAGCTGGTGCAAAACCCAGGGAGAGGTTCTAGGAGGGGATTCCCTTCTGGCCTTTGGGTCTGTCTCAGTGGAAACTATCCAGGAGACGAGTGAGATTTTCATTCTTACTGATATTGATGGGCGAATTTCCCAGTCTATCAGCAATGGCTGACCTGTAACCATCAATGGTGCTGGGCTGCAACTTCCTGTCCTGAAAACAGGTCCATAAGGAAGTCAGCAACTGACTTTACGAGGGGGGGGGGGGGCCCGAAGTCCACCTGAGGAGTGATACATCACTTTGTAAAAAGGACCACTTGCCTCATAGACCGATCTGACTGATCTCCTTTGAGGTCAAACTGAGGAGCCTCAATTCTTGCTGCCACTGCCTAAGACAAGCCCTGCTCCTCGATTGCTGAGGCTCTAGGAGCCATGCACAAAGATTAATATTTGTCAGATTTCTGTGAGGGATCTGATTGAATGACTGACAACAGGTTGGGCCGATGGGCAGGCTCAGTGGGATTTGGCTGGACATGGCCACTAGATCCCAAAACCAAGGCATGTTGGGCCACCCCGGAGCAATCAAAATGATTCTCTTGCATGGGGAGTCCTGCAACTCCTCCACCACTTTGTCCAATATGGCTGATGGTGGGAAGGTGTATGCTTCCAGATCCTACCATGGCCGAATGAGCGCATCCACTGCTGTGGCCGGGGGATCCGGTACCGGTGACACAAACAGAGGCAACTTGTTGTTGAACCTCATGGCAATTAAGTCTATTTTGGGCCGGTGCCACCTGTTGCATATTGAGTGGAAAACCTCTGGAAGGAAAAACCACTCTGTTTGGATGGTCTGGCCTAGCCTGGATAGCTTGTCCGCTATCACGTTCAGCCGGCCTGGAATGTGTCGGGCTTAGAGTCACTTGTTTCCTGGTACACCAGGTCAAGATTCTCCATAGCAGGGCACAAGTGGGCCCGACCTCATGCCTCCTTCCTTGTTTATGTATGACACTACTGTGTTGCTGTCGGTTGCTACAAGTACTATCTTGTTTGAGGAAAGGTCTTGGAACTCTTAAAACCCGAAAGACTGCTTAAATTCTAGATAGTTTAAATGCAGCTTGCTTCCCGGAAGGGACCCGGTCCCTTCTGCAGTGCGCTCGTTTACTTGAGCACCCCACCCTTCTATTGAGGCGTCTGTAAATATTTGCAGAGCATGCTTAATTGGGTGTAATGGTTGGCCTGTAAGAACATTGTCTTCCTTCAGCCACCATTGTAAATGGGGGGTGCAGGGACCTGGGGACTTGGATCACCTTTTCCAGTGATTCTGGTACCCTCCAGTTGTTTTGAGATGCCACTGTATGGGTCTCATATGAAGTCGACCTAGATTAACTTGCTTTTCTGTAGCCGTCAGTAACCCATCAAGGACATGAATTCCCGGACCGGGAAAGCCGGTAGGATTAGCAGTTTTAACATAGTCTCTTGAAGGTTCTGTCACCGGTCCAGAGTCGGTCGGAACCGATCAGACCTGAAGTCGAACTGGTAGCCTACAAAATCAAAGTCTTGTTTGGGCTCCCGCTCTGATTTCTGTAAGTTCATCAGCCAACCCAGTTGCTGACACATTATTTACTAGTTCCTGTGTATGTTGGAGACAAGCCTGGGATCTGGCTCTCACCAACCAGTCGTCTAGGTACTGGTGGCTTCTTAAATCCTTGTGTATGGTCACAAATTTCACCTCCTTTGGTATCACAGTGAACTCCAAAGGTGCTGTGGACAAACCGAATAGCAGGCATTACCTGGATTGTTCTTGTATAGGTATATGGGAGTAGGTATCCCTCCTTGAACATTTGTAATACCTAGGGTCCAGCCCCCAAGGCTTCCTAAGTTCCCGAAAAAGGGCTTAGTCTGGACCCTACAGGCAGATTGTGTGCCACATTTGGGACATTTGGTATTTTGATAAACATTTTCTGTCCCTCCGGACACTAGTCCGGTCTGGTGACAATGATCCAGGTTAACAGTCTCTCTGTTCTTATTATGGTCTGGTGGGGCTGACACAACTTTTCATATTAATAGACTCTTCACCCCGGGCCAGCAGCCTGCAAGGTGCAGCATTTACAGAGCAATTGTCATTCGTGAGATGTCTGACCCCTGGCCGGACATGATGACAAAATTTATTATCTCTACAGCCAAGTCCAGCACTGATAACAGGTTGTTGAGAGATGTGATAAGGGAAGGTTGCCTGGCAGTAGCTTGGGACACTGTCATGTCACATCACCAAGACCACTGACCGGTCTAAGAATTCCAAATTACCCTTAGGCAACTCTGTCCGGTACCAGGACTCCATACCCGGTACTTAACTGTAACCAGCAATTCTCTGTAACCGGCAAAAAACTGGCAGGCTGGGATCACCAATCAATTTGACAGCTACTGGTCTATATTTAGCCAGCTTTTTTTTTTTTTTTTTTTTTTTTTGTAACCAGTTGGGTCGAAACACTATTCAGTAAGGACTCTGTAGCCAGCACCCTGTTAGTAGACTTGTAACCTGTAGGTTGAAGCAAGTGTACTAGGCTGTGTAGCCAGTACCAGCCGGTACACTTTGTAACCAGTTGTTGAAGCAAGTGTACAAGGCTGTTGAGGCAAGTGTACAAGGCTGTGTAGCCAGTACCAGCCGGTACACTCTGTAACCTGTAACCAGTTGTTGAGGCAAGTGTACAAGGCTGTGTAGCCAGTACTAGCTGGTACACTCTGTAACCAGTTGTTGAGGCAAGTGTACAAGGCTGTGTAGCCACTACAAGCCGGTACACCCTGTAACCAGTTGTAGCCAGTAATAAAAACCAGTTGCTAAATCAATTTACAACTATCTTGTGTGTTGAATTCAGCTTGCTGTAGGTTTCCTCCATTATTAAAGTATTTCTTTAATCGCACGTCTTATTTGTAGATTTGACAGTTGCTGGGAAAGCCCTTGTGAACTATTTTTAGAAACACTTGGTGTTCGGTGTGTCACGTGACCAGCTTGCTGGTCGGAAAGACACGCGATTGGCTGATTGGAGCTCGTCAGTTGTGGCGTTTTTTTGTGATACTTAAACATGCAAATGCGTAGTATTCTGCTCATCCACAAACCCCACTACCGACAACGAAGCCGGGTCTGCAAGGCAGGGACTGGAATCACAGTAGACGTGAGTTCTAAAGAACGCACTTCCGACCTTCCTGGTCGGTGAAAACACGTGACCTGCTTCGTGATTATTCGGAAGGACACGCGATTGGCTAACTGGAGATGACATCAGTATTCGCGTTCTTTGTGTGATGCCTTACCGGCAACTTTACAGTCCACAAAACCCCACTACCGACAATAAGGTCGGGTCTGCAAAGCAGGGACTGGAATCACATAGACATGAGTTCTGAAAGAACGCACTTCCGATCTTCCTGGTCGGTGAAAACACGTGACCTGCTTCGTGATTAGTCGGAAGGACACGCGATTGGCTGACTGGATATGACGTCAGAGGTCGCGTTCTTGAGCTGGCCGGCCGGCTGAAACCTGGACCAGTGCCCTCTGAAGATGAAAGTCCTGGTCCATGCCTGTCTGAAGTCGGTTGCTCAGCCAGCTGTGCACTCAAACCAGTGTCCTGGCCATCCACTGCCCTTACTACCGACACAAGTGCCGGGTCCACAAGGGTGGGACTGAGAGTGATTAAGATGAAGTTCCTTCTATGTAAATACTAGGTGAGGTCGGCTGAATACGAGCTTGCCGGTCGACTAATGCATTAAAGCAAAGGTGTCTGGACCAGTGCGCTCTGAAGAAATCTGAAGAATTCATCTCTTGCTTCTGATAAAAAAACACTGAATACTCGAGCTAGGCTGGTGTGACTGATGCTATACAGCAGAGAAGTCGGTACCAGTGCGCTCTGAAGAAATCTGAAGAATGCATCTCTTGCCTGGGGAATTCCTTCCATTTACAGTGTTCAAAACTACGTAGACTGAAGTTCCCCGTGATTTTTGTTTGTACGAGCTGGCTGGTTTGACTGATGCCTTACAGCAGAGAAGTCTGTACCAGTGCGCTCTGAAGAATGCACCTCTTATATGGGGATTCCTTCTATTTACAGTATTAAAACTACGTAGACTGTGATTCTATTAGTAGTACTAGAAAAGACGTTTCTATGGTGACTGTAGCTGGAAGGTAACAGAAGGAACATTCAAACAAAAGACACGGATAAAAATACCTGTAAGTAGTATATACATAATTCCTCAATATTCTCGATCTGCCCCTAACCACCCAATGGTTGAGTGGGAGTAAACTAGTAAAATGGCTGCCTTTATATTTCGCGTCGTAACTGCCCTATCAGCTAGGGAGCGTTTCCAGCAGATTCTAAATGTATATCCGTGCTTGATCAGTAGGTAACACTTCTACACTGAACATATCCATATATAAGGTTGAAAATCCGTCATAATGCACGCTTTTCCTTAAAATATCTGGAGATTGTTGAAAACACGTTCACACAGTACACGCGCCAAACGAAAAAGATGCTATGACGTCAGGTTGTCTAGACAGGAAGGAAGTACGAGGCGCCATCTGGGGAGTGCACAGTACTACGGACCGGCCAGCCGGTGGAGACACATGACGTCTTTTTCTGGCGTTTGGCGGGCCGGTCTGCGCCGACCGGATTAGCAATTGTCCATTGGATATGATGTATTAACGCAATAAAAAGCATTTACTCATTTTGAGTAGGTGAGTAATTATCTACTGGTCTGAAACTTCACCAAGTGAAAGCTCTCCCACAAGTAGATGAATGAGTTATTTGATAAAAATTGGCTATCTGCAATACTTTTAGAGGTAATTCGCATTTACTCATTTTGAGTAGGTGAATAATTAGCTATGGCTCTGAAACTTCACCATGTGAAAGCTCTTTCAAAAGTAGGTGAATGAGTTATTTGAGAAAAATTGGCTATCTGCAATACTTTTAGAGATAATTCGCATTTACTCATTTTGAGTAGGTGAGTAATTAGCTATGGGTCTGAAACTTCACCATGTGAAAGCTCTTTCAAAAGTAGGTGAAAGAGTTATTTGAGAAAAATTGGGTATCCGCAATACTTTTACAGATAATTAGCATTTACTCATTTTGAGTAGGTGAGTAATTAGCTACAGCTCTGAAACATCACCAAGTGAAAGTTCTCCCAAAAGTAGGTGAATGAGTTATTTGAGAAAAATTGGCTATCTGCAATACTTTTAAGAGATAATTAGCATTTACTCACTTGAGTAGTTGAGTAATTAGCTATGGGTCTGAAACTTCACCATGTGAAAGCTCTTCCAAAAGTAGGTGAATGAGTTATTTGAGAAAAATTGGCTATGTGCAATAATTTTAAGAGATAATTAGCATTTACTCATTTTGAGTAGGTGAGTAATTATCTACGGGTCTGAAACTTCACCATGTGAAAGCTCTTCCAAAAGTAGATGAATGAGTTATTTGAGAAAAATTGGGTATCCGCAATAGTTTGAGATAATTAGCATTTATTCATTTTGAGTAGGTGAATAATTAGTTACGGGTCTGAAACTTCCCCGAGTGAAAGCTCTCCCAAAAGTAGGTGAATTAGTTGTTTGAGAAAAATTGGCTATCTGCTATACTTTTAGAGGTAATTCGCATTTACTCATTTTGAGTAGGGGAGTAATTAGCTAAGTGTCTGAAACTTCACCATGTGAAAGCTCTCCCAAAAGTAGATGAATGAGTTATTTGAGTGAAATTGGCTATCTGCAATACTTCTAGATATAATTAGCATTTACTCATTTTTAGTAGGTGAATAATTACCTACGGGTCTGGAACTTCACCATGTGAAAGCTCTCCCAAAAGTAGATGAATGAGTTATTTGAGAAAAATTGGGTATCTGTAATACTTTTACAGATAATTCGCATTTACTCATTTTAAGTAGGTGAGTAATTAGCTATGGGTCTGAAACTTCACCATGTGAAAGCTCTTGCAAAAGTAGGTGAATCATTTATTTGATAAAAATTGGCTATCTGCAATACTTTTATGAGATAATTCGCATTTACTCATTTTGAGTAGGTGAGTAATTAGCTATGGGTCTGAAACTTCACCATGTGAAAGCTCTCCCAAAAGTAGATGAATGAGTTATTTGAGAAAAATTGGGTATCTGTAATACTTTTACAGATAATTCGCATTTACTCATTTTAAGTAGGTGAGTAATTAGCTATGGGTCTGAAACTTCACCATGTGAAAGCTCTTGCAAAAGTAGGTGAATCATTTATTTGATAAAAATTGGCTATCTGCAATACTTTTATGAGATAATTCGCATTTACTCATTTTGAGTAGGTGAGTAATTAGCTATGGGTCTGAAACTTCACCATGTGAAAGCTCTCCCAAAAGTAGATGAATCAGTTATTTGATAAAAATTGGGTATCCACAATACTTTTACAGCTAATTAGCATTTACTCATTTTGAGTAGGTGAATAATTAGCTACAGGTCTGAAACTTCACCAAGTGAAAGCTCTCCCAAAAGTAGAGGAGTTATTTGAGAAAAATTGGGTATCTGCAATACTTTTAGAGATAATTCGCATTTACTCATTTTGAGTAGGCGAGTAATTAGCTATGGGTCTGAAACTTCACCATGTGAAAGCTCTTCCAAAAGTAGGTGAATGAATTATTTGAGAAAAATTGGCTATCTGCAATACTTTTAAGAGATAATTCGCCATCTAGCACAGTTTTCGAGATATTAGCATTTTTGTGTTTTGCAATTTTTGCGTAAAATTCGAAAATTCAAAATGGCCGCCATTTTTGGTGAGTCAAAATTTTTTTGAAAATTGGCATGGCTACTCTGCAGAGATACCCTGTGGGTCAAAAATTTCGTCAAAAACACTCTATCTAGCACGGTTTTCGACATATAAGCATTTTTATGTTTTGCAATTCAAAATGGCCGCCATTTTTGGTGAGACAAAATTTTTTTCAAAATTGGGATAGCTATTCTGCAGAGATACCCTGTGGGTCAAAAATTTTGTCGAAATCGCTCTATCTAGCACGGTTTTCGAGTTAAGCATTTTTGTGTTTTCCTTATTTGGAAAATTCATAATGATTAATTAATCATTAATTACTCGGCCATTTCTTAACCAATCAATACCAAAATCTAATGATTTCCAGATTTTAATAGAATGAATGTATTTGCCAAGTTTCAGGTGAATTGATAAAATCCCTTTCAAGTTATCATCCGGACAAGCTTCCCCCATCGAAAAAGACATTTTTGGTCATGTGACCTCTCTGATTGTTTGAAATGTCACTGCAAATGTCACTCCATATTCGAAAAAATTCCCCAAGGCTACTGTATAAACCTGCCAAATTTGAAAAGAATCCGCCTAACGGTTATAGAGTTATAAGGAAAACAAAATGCGGAGCCGGCGGAGCCTGAAGGTCTCCCATACACAAACAAGCATCCCTTGCGGGACGCTTAATAACTACATCACTGCATGCTAAATACCTCATTTTTTTCTTTGAAGATGCCATAACTTCAAAAACACTATGAGGTAAGCTTTGCCAGATAACAGAAACTTTGTTTTAACTATACATGTGGCAGGTGTGGTTTTAAAAAGTCTTAAAATAAATGAGGCGGGAGCAAAAACTATATATTTATTATGTAAGTTGGCCAGTCTCTTAGATACAGGAATTTTAAGTAAAAAGGTCATTAAAAGTCTTCTTTAAACTTAATCAATGTGTCAAGTTGAACTGATGTCAGTGAAGAGTAAGTCAGTTGGGAGCTGAAAACCCTCATATTTACTTCAAGATGGCCATGACTGTACTTGTACTGGAACTCTCAAGAGGGAAAGAAAATAAGAATGTCCCTATTTCCATCTTTAATAAGTGTGCAAACTTTAACTGATGTCAGCTGAACAATACAATAGCTGGAGATTAAAAATAGCATCAGAGATGCCCGTACCCCACAGCCTAGGGAAATATTTTTAATACCATGAGATATAGAAGTACTGTATATTTTCGGAGCACTGTCAGTTATATAAAGGTCCAAACAATGTTTAAATACAGAAAATAATGTCTAAGAGAAAGATAATGCATGTAAAGATGAAGTATTAAAACAAGACAATTCAATAACAAGAGGACAGCATTAATCAGTAAACTAAACATTACGACACTATTTATCTACGTTTGGCATGGCCAAATTATGGTTTGGATCTTCTGAATATTACCATGCATACAGAAGTGGTAATACATTCAATGAATGCTTATGTGTGGTGCTGCAGCAAAATCTGTGGCTCACTTGATGAAATTCCATCTGTTACAATGGGAAGTTGTAAAAGTAAAATTCTTAATGAATTTTAATATGACTTTAACAATGCTTAATCTGCATCAAAAGACAGACCCAAAGATGCAACAAGATTTTAAAGGTCAAGGTCACTACGACAATGTCAAAGATCAAATCAAGGTCACACCATGATGCTGTACACCTACAACCCCTAACCAATGTCCCTACCATGCATCAACTTCCTACACCTTACGGTTTCAGAGATATAACCCGGACAAGATTTTATAGGTCAAGGTCACTACGGCAAGGTCAAATCAAGGTAAGACCATGATGTTGCACACCTGCACCCCCTAACCAATGTCCCTACCAACTATCAACTTCCTACACCTTACGGTTTCTGAGATATAGCCCGGACAAGATTTTATAGGTCAAGGTCACTACAGCAAGGTCAAAGGTCAAATCAGGGTCACACCATGATGTTGCACACCTACACCATCTAACCAATGTCCCTACCAAGTATCAACTTCCCACACCTTACGGTTTCCAAGATATAGCCCGGACAAGGTTTTATAGGTCAAGGTCACTACGGCAAGGTCAAATCAAGGTCACACCATGGTGTTGCACACCTACACCCCCTAACCAATGTCCCTACCACGTATCAACTTCCTACACCTTACGGTTTCTGAGATACAGCCCGGATAAACTTTTTCCCGCCGCCCGCCCTTCCATTCGGACACCATGGGTGAAAATAATACCCCGACAGGGCTGTGGGGTAAAAACTACATAATTTCACTGCAAGGTGGCCATAACTTCTTTCATATTGATAACTTCTTTTCATATTCATATTGGGACTTTAAGGTGACCATAAAATCATCCTTTTGTCATCCTTTATAAGTGTATAAAGTTTAGCTGGGGTCAGTTTAACAATAAGATAGCTGGAGGTTGAAAACTTCCTTTTTTCACTGTAAGGTGACCATAACTTCATGCATATTGTGACTTTAAGGTGACCATAAAATGAGAATGTCCCTTCTGCCAACCTTTATAAATGTGCCAAGTTTTATTTTAAAAATTTAAACATTAACTGAGGTAAGGGCTGAAAAACCCTACATTTTAAGTTTAAGATGGCCATAACATCATTAATATTTAAATCATAAGGTAGTAAGAGTCTTCTTTTGATCTACTTCAGTATTAATATATGTTAGATATGGAAAAAGAAAGGGACCAGATGGCTTTATTCCAATTTTATGACTTTGGGGGGACCACAGCTCCAATTATATTAACAGTTTAAGGTGACCATAAAGTCAGGATAAACTACATAGTTTCACTGCAAGGTGGCCATAACTCCATTCATATTGGGACTTTAAGGTGACCATAAAGTAAGAAAGTCCCTTTTGTCATATTTTACAAGTATATAAAGTTTAGCTGAGGTCAGTTGAACAATAAGATAGCTGGAGGCTGAAAACTTCCTTTTTTCACTGTGACCATAACTTCATGCATATTGTGACTTTAAGGTGACCATAACATGAGAATGTCCCTTCTGCCAACCTTTATAAATGTGCCAAGTTTTATTTTAAAAATTTAAACATTAACTGAGGTAAGGGCTGAAAAACCCTACAATTTATGTTTAAGATGGCCATAACATCATTAATATTTAAATCATAAGGTAGTAAGAGTCTTCTTTTGATATACTTCAGTATCAATATATGTTAGATATGGAAAAAGAAAGGGGCCAGGTGGCTTTATTCCAATTTTATGACTTTGGGGGGGGGGACCACAGCTCCAATTATATTAACAGTTTAAGGTCACCATAAAGTCAGGATAATCCTTTGGTAAATCTTAATATATATGCCAAGTTTGGTTGAAAAAAGTGAAAAATTAAGTGAACTGGAAGGCTAAAACCCCCTTTTTTGATATTAAGGTGACCTTGATATTGCAGATACACGGCTAAAACTTTACCATGTGAAAGATTATCAAAAAGCTGAATAAGTTATTCCAACAAAATGCCGAAATTCTGACCGTTTTTGAGATACAGACCAAGTACCCATTTTTTAAAAATTTACAAAACTAAAACACCTCCCATTCAGGCATCTATGGTCCGATTGATCAGAAAATCCTTTTTGACCTGGGGATTTAGGTCTAGAATGTACCTGATAAATTTCATACACAGGTGTTTTTTCCGAAACGCGATGACGGGGTGTTTTTGAAAAATCCTTAAGGTCTCCGCAAAGCATCCCAAAAATTTTTCCCACCCCTATAGTTTTAAAGAAAGAAGAAGGAAACGCGAAAAATTTGAAAGCCCAAGAAGTTATTCAAGGGAGACCATAATCCGGCAGCGGTGACTGTGATCAGTTGTACTTACGTGAAATTAAATAAGTGCCCCGGACGGGCCTTTTAAAAACCCAGCCCTAGTACATATGCAAGATAAGAGAAAATCCCTGAAATTGTGAATGAGAAACTTGTGATAAGTGTTGAAATTTTCACACTTTGGGTGGGGGTACCCCACTTGTAATGGCTCTACGGAACAGATGAACGAACAGATCTGCATGCTTTGAATTTTTCATCCTCGATAGTTAAGGTATCTTTAGAAAAAACCCAGCACATCTCTGGGTCTTGTAGTTTTGGAGCAGAATTTGTTCATGCGGACAAGGACATGGATGGCGCAGAGTGATGACACAAAAAGTGTAGCTATGGCAACAGTTATTGCCAGAGGCTGCACAAAATCCAATCAGCTCTGTTCTCTTGGAATGAAAAAATATTTTTGTTTCAATTAATTTGGGGCTGATCAACAGAGCCCCATGAACTTTATTTCCACCGCTTTGAAGGGGTTGGGGTGGGGCTGGGGGGCTAACCAATAACCTCTAATAACAATCTGGTATTCCAGACTTCCAGAGCCAAAAAATAAGGGAAGTACAAGTGACTTCATGATAATAACCCGTTTGATCTTGGAAGGGGAGCTGACAGGGGTCAAAGATCCAACCTGATTGTATGAAATTATCTGAATCCCATTGTCTCTTAATTGCCGTTTTCACAGAACCAAAGAAATGGGGCTTTACATATCAGGCACTTGACATTCAAAATTGCACAGAAAATGACTGACAAGTGATGCATTGCTTAATTTGGGTGTAAACACATGAAAACACCTCAGTAATTTTGTCAGATGGTAAGAAAACAGGTTACACAATAGGTAACTGACAGGAAAGGATGAATTTAATGTCAAAGACTTTATAATTCTCCAAAGAAATCAAAATAAATTTCCATATTTATTGTCACTGGTACATATATGTCAGACACATTTGTATTATATAGGCAGAGTTGCAATATCTGAACAGCACAGCAACATCCTAGGTTCAATAAATAAAAACAACATTACCATTTATTTATAACTGTGATTCCAATAAGCTTCAATCACTGCACACAGGTATTAGTCTCAATTTCTGTTTGTTGTTTCAAAGTATTACAATTTAACTTCGTTCTTTTGCCCAGCAATAACAACTATGATGTCAAACCAACTAACAAGACACAAGTGTGTGTTATAAAGTAACTGTAAAACTGTATGCAGTGTACATAAAAGTCTAGAAGTCAGTTTCGTAGTGTACTGCTCCAGGTATTTCATATCCAATAAGCGAGCCTTTTCCTATACATTCTCCAATAAAGAAAAAACAGCCAACTTCAGTTGCCACCAGAGTATTCAACCATACTTCCTGAAATAAAAACAAAAAGTCAGAAGTATACATCAATGTGTAGCTACTTTAAAACTGGATACAAGCACTCAATGTGGCTGATAGAATCAACGGCAAATCAACCACCTATCTCAGAGTCTAGTGAAGGGGGTATGAGTATACAGTACACTTCCATGTGTAAAAATAGCATCAGCGATGCCCGTACCCCACAGCCTGGGGAATATTTTTCAACACCATGAGATATAGAAGTAGTGTAACAGTACAAAGTTCAAGATACTTTCAGAGCAGTGTAAGTTATATTAACTTTTATTAAGGTCCAAATAATGCTTAAGTAGAGAAAATAATATCTAAGGAAAAGAAATGTATATAAAAATGAAGTATTAAAACAAGACAATTCAATGATAAAATGACAGCATTTATCAATAAACCAAAAATAGCATCAGAGATGCCCGTACCCCACAGCCTAGGGAAATATTTTCAACACCATGAGATATAGAAGTACTGTACCAGTACAAACTTCAGGATACTTTCAGAGCACTGTCAGTTACATAAAGGTCCAAACAATGTTTAAATGGAGAAATAATGTTTAAAAGAAAGATAATATGTATGAAGATGAAGTATTAAAACAAGATAATTCAATAACAAGATGACAGCATTAATCAGTAAACTAAAATTCAACACTCTTTATCTACATCTGCATCGCCGAATTATGGTTTAGATGGTTTGAATATTACCATGCATACAGAAGTGGTAATACATTTAATGAATGCTTACTGTGGTGTTAGAGCAAAATCTGTGGCTCACTTGATGAAATTCTATCTCTTACAATGGGAAGTTATGAAAGTAAAATTCTTAATAAATTCTGATTTGACTTTTGCTTAATCTGCATCAAAAGACAGACCCAAAGGTCCATGAAGATTTTAAAGGTCAAGGTCACTACGACAAGGTAACAAGAGGAGAGTGCCCGTGAACGGGCACTGTGTCAGCTGACTGAATGTTTTTGATTTGTGATGGTGATAATGAGAGGAAAGCATAATTATCAGGGAAAGGGCTGTACAGAAATACAGTAAATGGTAACTGAACAGCATGTTCGAAAGATATTCCGAAGCTGACAGAAGAAAAGGACAAAAAAGTTGTGCCCTGCAAATGGTATTATGAAATAAAGTAACAAGGTAATTGTTTAAGTGTAAAAAGTAGGTTAAAAATATTTAAAGAAATACTATAAATGCAATATCCTCGTTCGACCATGAAGAAGGGATCCAAAGGTCAAATCTGACCATACCAAAAGATTCCCAGCCAAAGAATTTAGGATGGTTTACCATCCCAAACCTGTCGGACCAATAATAAGTCAGTCATAGGCACTTTTTAAGTTTGGCTATCCTTGTTTGACCTTGACGGAGGGGGTCTAAGGTCAAATCCGACCACACAAAAAAATTCCCAGCCCATGATTTCCTGTAGCTTGTTTACCATCCCAAACCTGTAGGACCAATAATAAGCGAGTTATAAGCAATTGTAAGTTTGGCTATCCTCAATTGACATTGAAGGAGGGGTCCCAGGTCAAATCTGACCACACCAAAAGAATCCCAGCCCATGATTTCCTATATGTTGGTTTACCATCCCAAACCTCCAAGACCAATAATACGCGAGTTATAAGCCCTTTAAGTTTGGCTATCTTCGTTTGACCTGGAAGGAGGGGTCTAAGGTGAAATCCGACCACACCAAAAGATTCCCAGCCCATGATTTTCTATAGGTTGGTTTTCCATTCCAAACCTCTAGGACCAATAATAAGCGAGTTATAAGCACTTTTAAGTTTGGCTATCCTCATTTGACCTTGAAGGAGGGGTCCAAGGTGAAATCCGACCACACCAAAAAATTCCCAGCTCATGATTTTCTATAGGTTGGTTTTCATTCCAAACCTCTAGGACCAATAATAAGCGAGTCATAAGCACTTTTATGTTTGGCTATCCTCATTTGACCTTGAAGGAGGGTTCCAAGGTCAAATCGGACCATATTAACAGATTCCCTGCCCATGATTTCCTACAGGTTGGATACAATGATTTACTCAACAGTGAGAACCTGGAAGAAGCTATTGCTCAGCTATGCCATGACATAGAGGTTTGCAATTTCACTATGTTATAGCTGACCAAAACGTCTGTGAATAACATATTTAACCAAATACTCTAAATGTAATAGTTTTCAAGTTACAACTGATTTACTCAAGAGTGAGAACCTCAAAGTAACTATTACTCAGCTATGCAATGAGCTACATGTCTGAATTTTTGCTCTGTTATAGCTGACCTAAAAGTAGGTGAACAACATATTTAAGCAAAATACTGTAAATGCAATAGTTTTCAAGTTACAACTGATTTACTCAATAGTGAGAACCTGAAAATAGCTATTGCTCCGCTATGCCACGAGCTATAGGTCTGTAATTTCACTATGTTATAGCTAACCCAAAAGTAGGTGAACAATATATTTTAACAAAATACTCCAAATGCAATATTTTTCAAGTTATAGCCGATTTACTCAACAGTCAGTGCCTGAGAATAGCTATTGCTCAGTTGTGCCATGAGCTACAGGTCTGTAATTTCACTATGTTATAGCTGACCCAAAAGTAGCTGAATAACATATTTATACTAAATTCTCTAAATGCAATAGTTTTCAAATTATAAGTGATTTACTCAACATTGAGAACTTCAAAGTAGCTATTACTCAGCTATGCAATGAGTCACAGATCTGGAACTTCACTATGTTATAGCTGACCCCAAAATAGGTGAATAACATATTGAAACAAAATACTCTAAATGCAATAATTTCCAAGTTATAAGCAATTTACTCAACAGTGATAACCTCAAAGTAGCTATTACTCAGCTATGCCATGAGCTACAGGTCTGAAATTTTACTATGTTATAGCTGACCCAAAAGTAGGTGAACAACATATTTAAGCAAAATACTGTACATGCAATAGTTTTCAAGTTACAACTGATTTACTCAATAGTGATGACCTAAAAGTAGCTATTACTCAGCTATGCTATGAGCTACAGGTCTGAAATTTTACTATGTTATAGCTGACCCAAAAGTAGGTGAACAACATATTTAAGCAAAATACTGTACATGCAATAGTTTTCAAGTTACAACTGATTTACTCAATAGTGATGACCTAAAAGTAGCTATTACTCAGCTATGCTATGAGCTACAGGTCTGAAATTTTACTATGTTATAGCTGACCCAAAAGTAGCTGAATAACATATTTATACTAAATTCTCTAAATGCAATAGTTTTGCAATTACAACTGATTTACTCAATAGTGAGAACCTCAAAGTAGTTATTACTCAGCTATGCAATGAGCTACAGGTCTGAAATTTCACTATGTTATAGCTGACCCAAAAGTAGGTGAACAACATATTTAAGCAAAATACTGTAAATGCAATAGTTTTGAAGTTACAACTGATTTACTCAATAGTGATGACCTAAAAGTGGCTATTACTCAGCTATGCCATGAGCTACAGGTCTAAAATTTTACTATGTTATAGCTGACCCAAAAGTAGCTGAATAACATATTTATACGAAATTCTCTAAATGCAATAGTTTTCCAATTACAACTGATTTACTCAATAGTGAGAACTTTAAAGTAGCTATTACTCAGCTATGCCATGACCTACAGATCTGAAATTTCACTATGTTATAGCTGGCCCAAAAGTGGCTGAATAACATATTTATATGAAATTCTCTAAATGCAATATGTTTTAAGTTACAAGTGATTTACTCAATAGTGAGAACTTCAAAGTAGCTATTACTCAGCTATGCAATGAGCCACAGATCTGAAACTTCACTATGTTATAGCTGATCCCAAAATAGGTGAATAATATATGCAACAAAATACTGTAAATGCAATAGTTTCCAAGTTATAAGCGATTTACTCAACAGTGATAACCTAAAAGTAGCTATTACTCAGCTATGCCATGAGCTACAGGTCTAAAATTTTACTATGTTATAGCTGACCCAAAAGTAGCTGAATAACATATTTATACGAAATTCTCTAAATGCAATAGTTTTTAAGTTACAAGTGATTTTACTCATGATGGAAGTTACTGAAAAGCCCAAAAGTAGCTATTACTCACTTAGCTATTGAGACAGGCACCCAACTTACTCACCATATTGTAGCTATGAAAAAAGTAGCTGAATAACATATTTTAACAAAATGCTCTAAATGCAACACTTTTCAAGTTATAAATGATTTTGTGCATGATTTCATGAATTTTAATGCATTAAAAATTATTAAAAAAATTTATTAAAAAAAAAGTAAGACAGATCCAGGTCTCATACTCACACAAGAGAATCTACCTGTGGCCTAGTACATATATGCAAGATATGAGAGAAATCCCTGCAATAGTCACTGAGAAAATTGTGAGTAAGTGTTGAAATTTTCACACTTTTGGTGGGGGTACCCCCCTTGTAATGTCTCTAGCAAACAGACGAACAGACAGATTTGCATGCCTTGAACAATTTTTCATCCTCGATAGATGAGGTATCTTTTAAAAAAAACAGCACGTCTCTAGGCCTTGTAGTTTTGGAGGAGAAGTTGTTCACGCGTACGCGTACGACAATGTCAGCTGACTGACAAGTCAGCTGACATAAAAAGGTCAAATTAAAGTCACACCATGATAATACACACCTATAGCCCCTAACAAATGTCCCTACCAAGTATCAACTTCCTACACCTTACGGTTTCCGAGATATAGCCCTGACAAGATTTTATAGGTCAAGGTCACTGCGGCAAGGTCAAAGGTCAAATCAAGGTCACACCATGATGCTGCACACCCACACCCCCTAACTAATGTCTCTACCAAATATCAACTTCCTACACCTTACGGTTTCCGAGATATAGCCCGGACAAGATTTTATAGGTCAAGGTCACTACGGCAAGGTCAAATCCTGGTCAGACCACAACACTGCACACCTACAACCCCTAACCAATGTTCCTACCAAATATCAACTTCCTACACCTTACGGTTTCCAAGATATAGCCCAGACAAGATTTTATACGTCAAGGTCACTATGGCAAGGTCAAAGGTCAAATCAATGTCAGACCATGACGTTGCACACCTACACCCCCTAACCAATATCCCTACCAAGTATCAACTTCCTACACCTTACGGTTTCTGAGATATAGCCCGGACAAGATTTTATAGGTCAAGGTCACTACAGCAAGGTCAACTCAAGGTCAGACCATGACACTGCACACCTACACCCCCTAACAAATGTCCCTACCAAATATCAACTTCCTACACCTTACGGTATATGAGATATAGCCCGGACAAGATTTTATAGGTCAAGGTCACTACGGCAAGGTCAAAGGTCAAATCAAGGTCACACCATGACATTGCACACCTACACCCCCTAACCAATGTCCCTACCAAATATCAACTTCCTACACCTTACGGTTTCTGAGATATAGCCCGGACAAGATTTTATAGGTCAAGGTCACTACGGCAAAGTCAAAGGTCAAATCAAGGTCACACCATGACGTTGCACACTTGCACCCCCTAACCAATGTCCCTACCAAATATCAACTTCCCACACCTTACAGTTTCCGAGATATAGCCCGGACAACATTTTATAGGTCAAGGTCACTACAACAAGGTCAAAGGTCAAATCAAGGTCAGACCATGACGTTGCACACCTACACCCCCTAACCAATTTCCCTACCAAGTATCAACTTCCTACACCTTACAGTTGCTGAGATATAGCCCGGACAGGGTTTTATAGGTCAAGGTCACTACGGCAAGGTCAAATCAAGGTCACACTATGACGTTGCACATCTACACCCCGTAACCAATGTCAATACCAAGTATCAACTTCCTACACCTTACGGTTTCCGAGATATAGCCGGGACAAGATTTTATAGGTCAAGGTCACTACAGCAAGGTCAAAGGTCAAATCAAGGTCAGACCATGACGCTGCACACCTACACCCCCTAACCAATGTCCCTACCAAGTATCAACTTCCTACACCTTACTGTTTCTGAGATATAGCCCGGACAATATTTTATAGGTCAAGGTCACTACGGCAAGGTCAAATCAAAGTCAGACCATGACGCTGCACACCTACAACCCCTAACTAATGTCCCTGCCAAGTATCAACTTCCTACACCTTATGGTTGCCGAGATATAGCCCGGACAAGATTTTCAAACTCAAGGTCACTACGGCAAGGTCAAAGGTCAAATCAAGGTCAGACCATGACGTTGCACACCTACACCCCCCAACCAATGTCCCTGCCAAGTATGAACTTCCTACACCTTACGGTTTCTGGGATACAGCCCGGGCAAACTATTTCCTGCTGCCCATCCGGACAAAATGGGTGAAAACAATACCCAGACATCCCTTAAGGGCTGTGGGGTAAAAATCAATTTTACCAAAATACACTGAAGTTGCATATCCCTTCATTTTCTGCATTTATGAGATAAACACAATATTATATTTTAGTAAATATTTTTATATTTGAAGTGGTTATTTACACCACAGTGGTGCACGCAACACAGGAAAATACTCTTGGGTACACCACAACTGGGAACCAGTTCAATATTGTGGTTAAATTATTATATTAATCTCTTAATCTCTATCATTTAAGATGGAATCTAAGGCACAGTTATCCAAATAAAATTATATAATCTTTAATTCATTAACTATACCAATGGGCACAGCTCAGGCCAACAATTTGCATCAATGAAAATCAAACCTACAACCTTTGGATTACAACTCCAACATTTGGTACCTGAAAGGCTGAAACCGAAATAAATTATGCCTTCGGTACACTGCTGCCTTGTACGCAGGGAAGAAATTGTGGTGTATCAAGCAATGATGTACACAGGAAATAAATGTTTTATACCCGTGGTGTACCAGAACCTATGGTTGACCATCACTGTGGTGTACGCAAGCACTGAATTCTACCTTGGGTACACCTCCATGGTGTAAACAACTGTGGTGTATTTACTACTATTTAGGAAATAAATTGTGTATGCAAGGAATAAATTTTCCCTTAGGTACAATAACGTGGTGTTCGCAGGCAATGGATTCCTCTTTGGCTATACTGTATTCTACCTTGGGTACACCACGCAAGCAAGCACTGTATGCTACCTTGGGTACACCACTGTGTTGTACGCAAGCACTGAATTCTACCTTGGGTACACCACAGTGGTGTACGCAAGCACTGCATTCTACCTTGGGTACACCACCGTAGTGTACGAAAGTATTAAATTCTACCTTGGGTATACCACCGTGGTGTAAATATCCTGCCTTTTATATTTATGCAGTATTCTGAGATGGCTGCAAAAACAGACTGAAATTATTCTTCTTTCGCATAATGACTTTTAATCTGTGCAATTTTATACATGGCTTCAAAATTTACTCAAACTACCTAAGTATATATTTCACTCTTTTCTACTTTACACTGAAATCAATGCTGGCTGCAAAAACTTTATGAAAAATTAGTTCTTCAAAGTCAAAGTTGGGATTTTACATCCTATTCAAAAGCCAGGGTCATATTGGGACAGGTCCTCACCATTTGTCACTTGTTACAGCAGTTCTTAAAATACACCATGTTGAAAATTCACTCAAAATTGCACTTTCTCACTCCATTTACAAGATAAGAATATTTTTTATATTTTCAGCAAAAATCCAAGATGGCTGCTAAATTGGAGAAAATGGAATATTTAAGAGTAAATGAAATTTTTATAAGTTAATACCTTACCTAGTGGACTGATGCATTTGTCCGGCGCCCTGCCAGTCTCGCCAAACGTTAGAAAAATACGTCCTGAGCTGGGCTCTGGCCGGGACCGGTAGTGTCCTGTTCATTCTCGAGGTGGCTGTATAGCCTCCCTGCCGGTGTACGCGCATGCGCTCTTCCTATTTTTGTTGCCTACCTTAGAAAGTCCCCTTTTTTAGCTTAGAATAGCGGGGAAGGTGGGGTGGGAATCCCCCTGTCCACTAGGTAAGGTATGAACTTATAAAAATTTAATTTACTATTAAATTTCCCATTTTATTGTGTTAATACATCTTACCTATTGGACAGATGCAGAATAACTACCCAGTTAATGGAGGGTAGCCAAAAAGGGGGATTTTAGAGAACTCTAGGTACTAACAGGCTGAATCCTGCAATGGTTAAATAAACCAGTCTTAAGGAATAACACCCTTGCCCCCCACCCCCCACCCCCACCTCCCACCCCCCTTGTTTAAATACAGGTCTATGTACAAACTTAATCTGAGTGTACAGGGAAGACCGAGAGGGAAATAAGAGTTCATAGAAAAAAACCTAATTGAAGAATACGAACAGGACTTGGGAGAAACTATGACTATACCACTGGATCCATTTAGGATCATGGCAATCCATAAGCAAAGATAGTTTTTTTTTTATATATATATATTATGTAATATGTACACTATGTATAATGTTTACAACAGGAAGTTGGAATGTCATTTATCTTCGTGGATCTGCTGAGCAGTAGTGGGTGGACGATTAGACCAACGTTCGATCAATCGTCGGTGTCATGGTACAATTGCGTTCGGTCACTGACAACTTCTAGAAATCGATTAAATCTCACCCTTCTTTATGTATCTCAATATCCACATATTTTTTTTATATTTTGGGCAGTTTCCAGAACTTTCCTTCAATAAATTAACAGATTTCTCGCGAATTTTGAGTTTGTTTACAAACTACCGCCATATTTACCGGAAGTGGGTACTTTTGGTAGCTTCTATAAGTCGGAAACACCGTTATTCTTACCGGATTGAAATACATTTTATCCCAGAAAGTGTTTCATGAGAATGGAGTAAAAATGTCGATTATGGGTCGATCATCGGTCGGAAAAATGGGCGAATAATCGACCAATAAAATTGAGGCGATTCCACTCACTACTGAGCAGCCACTACAGGACCTAAATGGTACAGTTCCGAATCTGCCCAAGCTAGGTCTTTATGATAAAACTAAGTGAAGGTATTGTGAGCCTTCCAATGACATGCGGACAGGATTTGGTCTAAGGAAACCCCTCCTTGAAATGCCTTGGAGGCCACAAAGGCCCCGACATCATGAGCTCTAACCTGATGCAGGTTCTAGGCTTCCCTATCAGAAAGTTGATAGCATAACAGCACTTTTTGTTTAATCCAGGAAGAGATAGTGGAAGGAACAATATCCTTCTGGAAACTCTTCCGGAAAGAAACAAAGACCAGATCCTTATCTTTTCAAAGATCCTTGGTTCTGTCCAAATAGTAACGTAGAGCTCTTGCGGGCAGAGTGATTTATCTTCTGTAAGAGACTTATCCAAGGAAGGGGCCAAAGCTGGTATATCTACAGGAGTCTCACAAGAAGGCCCCTCTCAAGCTAGCTGATTCTTGGATAGGAATCCAGTTTTCCTGATGCCTGATATTCTTGTATACCCAGGCATGAATTTCACTGTGTCTCTTGCCTGAGCCCAAGGCCAAAAGAAAGACCGTCTTAAACGTCAAGTGTTTAAGATAAGCCTTTCGCATGGGCTCAAATGGAGCCTTAGTCAACTGGTGGAGAACCAGCGTGAGGTTCCAGGAGAGCACTCCCCGCCTTCCTTTTGGAAACTGTCTAACAAACGAGTTAAGTTTTTATCCTTGCTAATATTAAGCTCATCATTGCCCACCACATCTGCAATAGCCATCCTATAGCCTTCAATGGTGTTGGGCTGTAGCTTTCTTTCCTTGAAAAGATGCAAAAGAAAGTCTGTGATCTGGTTCACAGAGGGCGACTGGAAGTCCACCTCATTTGACTCACACCATTTGACAAAAATGGACCACTTTGATTTGTAAACGGCTCTGGTTGAGAGTCTTTGAGGAGCCTCAATTCTTGCTGCCACTTCGTCAGAGAACCCTTGTTCCTGAAAGGCAGAGGCTCTATTTAATGGAGCCAAGCATGTAGATTCAGATTGCTGAGGTTCCTATGAAGCAGCCTGCTGAAGGGCTGTGTCACTAGATCCTTTCGCAGAGGGAGCCTGAAGGGAATCTGGACCGATAGAGTGACTAGGTCCCAAAACCAAGGCATGTTGGGCCACCCTGGAGCAATCAGGATCATTCTGTGACAGCCTTGATCTATCACCTTGGAGATCACCTGGCTGGGACGGGAAACTGGAGGAAAGGCATACGTATCCAGATTCTCCCATGGCAGACTCAGTGCGGCTACTGCCCAGGCTGTCCAATCTGGTACCAGAGAAACAAACTTGGAGAGCTTGTGATTGAACTGGGTTGCAAATAGGTCCACTTGTGGTCAGGTCCATCTGGAGCACAAGAGATTGAATACCTGCTGAGATAGGGACCACTCTGTCTGGATCACTTGGTTGTGTCTGGACAGCTTGTCCGCTATGACATTCAAGTGGCCTGGAATGTGTTGAGCCCTCAGAACAATTCCTGTGGGGTGACACCAAGACAGAAGTCTCCAAAGGAGGGCACAAAGAGAGCCTGATCTCATACCGCCCTCCTTGTTGATGTAAGAGACTACAGTTGTGTTGTCTGTTGCTATCAAGACAATCTGGTCCCTGCAGAGATTATCAAAACTCTTGAGGGCCAGAAAAACTGCTTTTAATTCCAGAAAGTTGATGGAGGCGACTTGACCAAACACCTCTTGCAGTGGAGTCCCCTAAGTGCGCAACCCAGCCTTCGTTTGAGGCATTTGCAGAGCGTGTTGAAGGGGATGCAACTGTTGGCCCCGAAGAACATTGCTCTCGTCCAGCCACCAATCTAGATATGGGTGTAGAGAGTGGGACGACGGAATGACATTTTCCAAACTCTCGGGCACATGCCAAAGTCGCTTCAGGTGCCACTGTATGGGCCTCAAGTGAAGGCGACCTAACCAGACTTGTTTCTCTGTGGCAGTGAGCAAGCCTATCAGAGACATGAATTGGCTGACTGTGCAGCTGTTCCTGCTCTTGATCCACAGTAACTTCTGTTGGTGGGTCGACCACCTTTCTTGAGTGGGCAAGACCTGACCAGTCAAGAGGTAGAACTGGTAGCCGACGAAATTGAAAACCTACTGAGGGAGCAGCTCCGATTTCTTCATGTTTACCACCCAACCCAACTCGAAGCACAGGGCCAACAGGGTCTGGGTATGTTGTAGGCCAGTTTCCCAGCACAGGGCTCTCAACAACCAGTACTGGTGGATCCTGATACCCCTGGCTTGAGCCATCAGCTTTACCTCTTTGACCACCTTGGTAAATTCCAACGGGGCCGTTGCCAAACCAAAGGGAAGAGAGGTGAACTGGCAAGTTACTTTGTTGATGTGAAATCTTAGGTATTTCCTGGGCCTCTGACTTATGGGAATGTGAAAGTGCACATCGCTGAAGTCCAGCGAAGTGACCCACTCCCCTTTTTGGAGGGACAATCTTTGGTCTCTTGGGTCTCCATCTTGAGTCCCCGTTTCTAGAAAAAGGTTCAGTTTGCTCAGATCCAAGATCAATCGCCATTTTCTGTTGGGTTTTGGAACTAGAAAGAGTCAGTTGTAAAAGGCCTTTCTACTGCTTGCTTTTGTACTAAAGAGGTCAAAGCTTCTGCGAGATACTTCTTTTTGAGTGGGTTGGCATACTTGCTTACAATCAAGGGAACCCGGCTGAGAGGTGGCCTTTCCCTGAAGGGCAGAGAGTGACCTTTTAAAATGGAGACCACTCTGGAATTCAACCCCAAATTCTGCCAAACTTGCCAGAAGCTCTGAAGCCTTCCCCCTACACTGATCTCTGTGGCAACATGTGGGGCATTTGACTTACACAAGAGACACCTTTGACAAGTTTTATTTTGTTCAAGCACTGATCGGGACTTCAGCCATTCTTTTGCAGCTGCCCATACAGTAGGAACATGACTGACAACATCTAGATAAGATACAGCCTTTTGGTAATCTGACTCTACTAAAGTCTGTTCTGTTCTCTGCTCTTTTACATTGTTCACAACTAAGTAATTTACCGTCTGGTTTAACTGAGGTAACTTGTAATCCAATCTGCTTAACTGTGGACTTAACTGAGTTGGAATTGAACAATAATTGTCATTTGTAAGATTTGTTGCCTCGTGACTTAGAAAAACGAGGGTTTGCCCCTCTACTACGACCGCGGCCTGTTCCTATTTCTAGAGAATTGACGCCATGGTTGTTGACCTTGGTCAGTGTGACCGGTATTCTGATGGGATTCTCTTTTTTTCATAAGGCCTATATCCAAAACTTCCTCTTCAGTTTGAGCGCTGCGAGGCGCCCGGACCGGGCACTGGAGCAACTCCAGCAGACTCATGCTTGCCAATATCCTGCTTGGCAGTACACAAAACAGAGTCAGGGAACAAGCTGTGCCCAAACATGGGGAGCATTTCTGAGCAAATTCCAGGTGTCAGGTTTGATGCCGGGCTTGACATGTTCTAAATATGAATCTCACCGGGGAGTATCAAATTGGCAAGGTTAACAAATAAACCATCTGCCAGGTGTTGCAAAGCAGTTCCCATAGCTACTGACACGCTCTAGTGAAAAGCCATGTAGTCTTTCATATCCTTGAGAGCTTTCGTGACCTCCTTAGGGGCCTTTCCTTTGTTGATCTTGGAGGAAAGTAAAGCCACATTGGTTGACATTCTCTCCTGCAGTTCAGATTAACACCGGTTGAATCCTGCGGCACTGTTAACCACATAACTGCCCCCTCGTGCACAACATTCCCATCTGCGCAAATAGTCCTGTGAGATTGGCCTTGGTGGAGGGCCTGAAGGAGGATATGAAGGAGCCTTTATAATTCTAGGAAATTGAGAGTTCACTTTAGCTTCATTGTTACTCCAACTGAAAAGGTTCTTGCCAGGTTGATATGGACCGTCGGGTCTTATAGTATGTATCTGATACCAGCGGCTTTGACTCTTGGGTATTTTGACAAACTGATCTCGCTTGAGACCAACTGAATCCTGCGCTCTTGAAGGATATCCTTCGGCCACCGTTCTTTAACTTTTCTAACTTCTGGCATAGCCAATCGTCCGGGGTCATGGCAACAGAAATCCAAGCTGGCTTCTTGGGATTTTTCCTCTTCCAGGGGTTGTTGGACTTATCCGGTTCTGATAAATCACTCTCGTGAACCGGAATATGGTTCCAGCCCATAAATGACCAGACTGATCTGACTGTCTCACGGTAGGTCATATCTTCAGTTTGATCTTGTTTATCAATAGCATCTGAAGAAATTTCACCTTCCTCCACATTGGAATCCTCATCCCCGGAGAGTTCAGCATCCAAAATATCCTGCTGGGGTAGGTCCCTGTAGTCTGTGTCCGACATACCATAACCAGCACCGGAAAAGCCAACACTAGATGAAGCAGCAGCCGGTGGATAAGGTGCCTGTTCAAAATGACCGGTACATTGGCTCTCCTGACCGGTATATGTGAATGCTTTGAACAGAGTCGGTGAACCGGTGGGTTTAATCTTTGAACCGATAGTTTATCCATCTGGACCGGTAGCCTTTAACTCTGAACAAGTAGCAGAAGAAGAGGAAATTTGAATTGGCTGAAAAACTGGTTCCTGCATATCATCACCCGGACCGGGGATGTCTAGAGCAGGACCGGAAGAAGCAGCTGCATGAGTACCAACGTCCAATTTAGTCCTGTCAGATTTGGAGGACTTGTGAGATTTCTTTTTTGTCTTTGATTCACCTCCTTTAACATAAGTTTCCTGAACTGCCGGGGATACTACCGGACCGGTAAGCCAGGCAGCAGGATTTATGAAGGGCTGATTTGAAACCAAAGTGTGAGTAGGGAGAGAAGAAACTACAGATAGCAAGGCTTCAAAACAAGCGAATTGCTCTGTCTATTTATCGATCATAGCCTTAAACTGCTCAGCAGTGACAAACGAAACTGGTTGTGAAGCAGAGGAAGAGGCGACAGAGATGAATCCAATGAAGACTGCTCACCCATATGCAAACTACCAATGACAGTTACGTCTTTTGGGGAAACTAGCAGATCCGCCTTTTTTTTCCTTGCGGATTATATATGAAGGGGTAGCCAATCTTTCCTTCTGCGAATCACTAAAACCATCACAAACTAGAAATAGGACGCATGGGTATGCGACTATGCGTAATGTCCACCGAAAGGGAAGCATGAGTTATGCTCTAAAACTTGGGACAAAATTGGCAAGAGTACATTGCTTAGATACCCTGTGGGTTGAAAATTAAGGAGATAGAAGCAAATTTGTTCTTTTCTCATTTTTGACAAAAAATCGAAAATTCAAAATGGCTGCCATATGTGGGAAGAGGAAAATTTTTTGAAAATTGCCAAGAGTACATTTCTCAGATACCCTGTGGATCGAAAATTTCGACGAAATGGCTCTATCTCATATGGTTAGGGAGATAGTAGCAAATTTGTGTTTTTCCATTTTTTGGCAAAAATTCGAAAAATACAAAATGGCTGCCATTTTTGGGGAGGGGAAAAATTTTTGAAAATTGCCAAGAGGACATTTCTCACATAGCCTGGAGAACGAAAATTTCGACGAAATCGCTCTATCTCACACAGTTAAGGAGATAGAAGGAAATTTGTGTTTTGCCATTTTTGGCGAAAATTTGAAAATTCAAAATGTCTGCCAATTTTGGGGAGGGGAAAATTTTTGAAAATTGCCAAGAGTACATTGCTCAGATACCCTGTGGGTCGAAAATTTCGACGAAATCGCTCTATCTCGCATGGTTAAGGAGATAGAAGCAAATTTGTGTTTTGCCATTTTGGGCAAAAATTCGAAAATTCAAAATGGCCGCCATTTTTGGGGAAGGGAAATTTTTTTGAAAATTGCGAAGAGTACATTGCTCAGATACCCTGTGGGTCGAAAATTTCGACGGAATCACTCTATCTCGCACGGTTAGGAGATCGAAGCAAATTTGTGTTTTCCATTTTTGGCAAAGTAGCTAACTAGCTATTACTCAGTCGGTTATACAGTTATTATCACTAAAAGCAATCCCAAGCAAACTATCGACCTAAGTAATTCAGTTTTTTCTGGGTTGAGCTTCAGTTTACTAAGAGACATCCATTGTTGCACATCATGAAGGCAGGCATTTAGCTTGGCAAGAGCAGCAGAGGCATCCTTATGGGAGAGATGGATATATAACTGTGTGTCGTCTGCATAGAAGTGGAATTTAATATGCGGATGATTTTGCTAAGTGGTGTAGTATAAAGTGCAAACAGCAATGGACCCAGAACAGAACCTTGGAGAATGCCATAGATGAACGCCAAAGCTGCTTCAGTGGAGTGTCCTGGCTTATACGCTGACTGATGTGGATTGTCCAGTTTGTTATTATTGATGTGTGATGTAAGTTGCTTAGCAACAACTCGCTCCACCAACTTTGACATGAAACAAAGACCAGACACTGGGCGATAATTCTTAAGGTCGTTTCTGGGCAGACAAGCACTTGGGAAAGAGCCATCAATGAGAGAGTAATTTACCAACTTGGTAATAGACGGAAGGAGTATATCAAGACAATCCTTAAGGAGGAATGTTGGTATGGGGTCCAATGGGCATGATTTGACTCATTGATGCACTTACTGACCTTAGAGCCACTCCTTTTTACCCTATACACAACCCCTCTCAGTTCAGTCATATCTAAATTCAATGTCACCCACCACTTATATGCAGATGACACACAAATTTACTTGGAACTCGACTCTAGGAACTTCGATTTCAGTATCACTGAATTAACAAATTGCCTTGAGGCGGTCCAGGCTTGGATGGGAAATAATAAGCTTAAATTAAATCCTGACAAGACAGAATTCATAGTGATTGGTGATGATCAAATTAGAAGTTCCCTGAAGTCATCTTTCCCAGTGAGTTTGCTTGGCAACACCATGGAACCAGCTGAATCGGTAAAAAACCTTGGTGTCATCCTGGATGCTGAAAATTCAATGCTAAGACACGTGGCTAATCTATGTCGCATAAGTTACTACCATCTCCGGGAACTACGAAGGGTCCGCAGGTACTTAAATCATGAAACAGCTGTAAAGGTGGCAAATGCCTTGGTAAGCAGTCGTCTGGATTACTGTAACTCACTGCTTTACAACACAAACTAGGGTGAAGTGGCTGGCATTCTGCCAACCACAGAGTCGAATCTTAGGACAGCAGTGGGTGTTGAAATCTGTAAACTTGGTATTATCGCCCGCAAAACAGAGGGAGGTGCGGTGACAGTAAAATATTGCTGGATTATATATTTGTAAAATGTTGTTACAAACACCATTGTAGCCTCACGTTTTCATCACTCTGTGGGTGTACAACTACCAGCATTTGATATTTTATTTGTTTTAAATATTGCGAGAAGACAGAGTGAGGTGCGGTGACAATAAAATATTGCTGGATTTATATTTGTAAAATGTTGTTAGAAACCCCATCGTAGCCTCACGTTTTCAGCACTCTGTGGGTGTACAACTACCAGCATTTGATATTTTATTTGTTTTAAATATTGCGAGAAGACAGAGTGAGGTGCGGTGACAGTAAAATATTGCTGGATTATATATTTGTAAAATGTTGTTAGAAACCCCATTGTAGCCTCACGTTTTCATCACATTGTGGGTGTACAACTACCAGCATTTGATATTTTATTTGTTTTAAATATTGCGAGAAGACAGAGTGAGGTGCGGCGACAGTAAAATATTGCTGGATTATATATTTGTAAAATGTTGTTAGAAACCCCATCGTAGCCTCACGTTTAGAAACCCCATCGTGATAACTTCTAGGACATACAAAAGTGCCTTCTAGTGTTTGAATGTAGAACTACGGAGTTTGAATATTTTGCCAGAGGTGTCCTTGATTTTGATTGGCTGAATGATAAATGTGTAGTACTACCGTGACGTCACTTCATTCATTAATTTCTTTGCGGTTTATTTGTTTGACAAATGAGTAATAGGCTGTAGATGCCCAGACAACAATTTTATAATAACAGTGACTGCGTGATAAACCAGCAGACGAATAAATTAATTGGGGTTTAAGGTCTAGAAACCAGCAGACGAAACCGTTAAAAAAGACTCGTTCGAGTACACCATTACAATAGCAAAAACAATAGTTTCTAGGACATCCGGGACTTTACAGAAAGCCAGACGTAGTGCTAGACATGCTTTTTACTTCATAAAATATAACTTAATAAAGGCATTAAAAATCTTCAAAATGGCAGAGTGTATAATATACACCTTAATGTACAGATATGTGAAGAAATATTATACAGAATTTGGTATTTAAGGGCTTAAACGGCCAATTTAAAATCGTGGCCGCAACTCAGTACATAACTCGAATCAAAGATTCGACTAAAAAGGCATATACTAGCAGACTACAGAGAGTTCAAAATGCCTTATGTCGGACGGTGTGCAAGCTAAATAAATACTGTCATGTTACACCCTTCCTGCACAAACTACACTGGCTCCCCATTCATTACCGTATACTGTTCAAATATAATCTCCTCATTTATAAAGCAATACATTTGAGCCAACCTCCATATCTCTCCGCTCTAATTAGGCGGAGTGATCTCACATGGGGCAATCGCCTATCAATTTCCTCATCTAAACCAAATAAACGCTCAGGGCTACGCAGTTTCATAGCAGGGGCTCCCACAGAGTGGAACAAGCTTCCTCAAGCCATCAGAACCATAGAAAGCATTTCTGGTTTCAGGAAACAGTTGAAAACATACCTTTTTAGATTGGCTTATCCTCCACCATAGCCTATCTCCCCTACCGGACGCTAATATGGAAACGGACATCTTTCTGGAACTGGACTATCCCTTTTTGCACATCAGCGCCTTAGAGGATGTTTACATCAAATTCGGCGCTATATAAGTGTTTCTTACTTACTTACTTACTTACCTCGTCTTCAGTTACAGGCTTAAAGGCATTGAAAGCAGGGGGCACCGAATCAGGTGCATCATTGAATGAACCAGAAGTAGGAAACGTGTCCCTGATTTTGCTTATTTTATTGGTGAAGAAAGTAACAAACGTGTCCGGAAGGCTTTTTTCTGAGGAATGAGCCGGCAGAACAGTTTCAGAGGTGCGATGCAATACCTTCCTCAATGACTGCCAGAGCTTCTTGGGATCATCACAATTCGCAGTTATAAGATTAGTATAGTAGGAACCATTGTCTTTATTGGCCAGTCGACTGCACCAGGCAATTTAGAAGACGTTTTTCTTCAAAAGTTTGGTTTCCGGTTTGTTTACAGAACACTTCTAATGGTAGGTACTAAATCTTGCGGTTACTTGAATTCGGGCCGGTAGTCATAGGGCGAGTACTCGGGGCCATTTTTCAGCACCCGTCCCAGCCCTAATTTTAACAGTCAAAAACAGCAAGGTCAAAAGGTTACACTATTATGTTGCAAAGCAACAACCCTGAACTAGTGTCCCTACCAAGTTTCAACGTCCAAACATTATATTTTGAAATATATAATCTGAACAAGATTTGAAACTTTACAGCTCCTATGGCAAGGTCGTATTATGACAATGCACACCTATATCCCCAACCAATGTACCTACCAACATAACCTTAACTGTTTAAGACTAATTAAAGGATCCCCCCCCCCCCCCCCCCCCCCAACTATAAACTAAAAACAAGCAATCAGTGTCTGTAAACGGGCTATGTGCCAGCTGACTGTGTATGTTGAGTTTCAGGGTAAAGGTGAAAGAAGTAAAGGACACAAAAATTGTGCCCTGCAATGGTATTCAGAAATAAAGTAACAAGTTAATGTTAGGGTGTAAAATGTAGGTGGAAAACGTATTTAAACAAAATACTGTAAATGCAATAGTTTTTGAGTTACAACTGATTTATTCAACAGTGAAGAATCTCAAAGCAGCTTTTGCTCAGCTATGCAATCAGTTAAAGGGCTGCAATTTCACTATGGTATAGCTCACCCAAAAGTAGGTGATAACATATTTAAAGAGACACTGTAAAATGCAACAGTTTACTTTACAACTGATTTACTCAACAGTGATACTCTGAAAGTAGCTATAGCTCAGCTATGCAATGAGATACAGGTCTGCAGTTTCACTATGTTATATGTCACTGAAAAGCAGGTGAATTAAACATTTGAAGAAAATACTCTAAATGCAATAGTTTTCAAGTTACAACTGATTTACTGAACAGTGATACCCTAAAAGTAGTCATAGCTCATCTATGCAATGACCTACAGGTCTGCAATTTCACCATGTTAAAGGTGCCTGAAAAGTACATGAATAACCTATTTAAATGAAATACTCTAAATGCAATAGTTTTAAAGTTACAAGCAATTTACTCAACAGTGATAACTTCAAAGTAGCTATTACTTGGCTATGCAATGAGCTACAGGTTTGCAATTTTACTATGTTGTAGCTGACCTAAAACTAGCTGAATAACATATTCAAACAAAATACTGTAAATGCAATAGTTTTCGAGTTACAAGTGATTTTACTCATTATTGACGGTACTGAAAAGTCAGAAAGTAGCCATTACTCACTTAGCTATTGGGAGAGAAACCCAAGTTACTCACCATGTTGTAGCTTTGGAAAAAGTAGGTGAATAACATATTTTAACAAAATGCTCTAAATACAATACTTTTAAAGTTATAAGTGATTTAGTGCATGTCATGTATTTTAATGCATTAAAAATATTTTTAAAATTCATAAAAACGAGACCTATACATTGGAATAACCGATGCAAATTTGCATCCACCAGAAAGACAACTCACCAAAGCCAGTGAACCATCGTTTGACCTTGAAGGAAGGCCAAAGGTCAAATCTGACGTCAGACGATTCCCAGCCCATGATATCCTACAAGTTGGTTTGACATTGTAAACCTCTAGGATCAATAATAAACAAGTTACAAGCACTTTTAAGTTTGGCTATCCTTATTGGCCTTGAAGGAGAGGTCCAAGGTCGAATCTGACCATATCAAAAGATTCCCAGGCCATGATTTCCTATAGGTTGGTTTCACATTGCAAACTTCTAGGACCAATAATAAGCAAGTTATAAGCACTTCTAAGTTTGGGTATCTTTGTTTGGCCTTGAAGGAGGGGTCCAAGGTCAAATCTGACCGCATCAAAAGATTCCTAGCCCACGATTTCATATAAGCTGTTTTCACATTGCAAACCTCTAGGACCAATAATAAGGGAGATATAGGCACTTTTCAAGTCCGCTATGTGGGGTACTTTGGAAATCCGTGGATGGCCTTGAATTAAGACCTTCAATGTCAATCGTCTGCATGGTTGTAGAGGACACGTATATCTGTTATACATATCACCTATGAAGAGATTCAACCTTTACCTATGAGAACCAGCCAGTAGAAAAATGTAGATAATTTTCAAAGAAATGCCCACGGCGGCCATCTTGTTTTTCTGAATGAGGCTAATTTCAGTCTCAGAGAACCTTGCCTCGAAATGAAGATATCCTGCAAATTTGGTGAACTTAGGTGGTGTAGTTTTCCTCTGAGAGCGTTAACGCCAAAAATCTATCTACGCACAGCAGCGGCAGCACAGCAAACGCTAAACCAAAGTATCCAGCAAATGCCGGTGGATACAATAATTAAGAAAGATCCAGGCCTGATACTCACACAAAGGAATCTACTAGTGGCCTTGTACATATATATGCAAGATAAGAGAAATCCTTGCAACAGTCTATGAGAAAATTATGATCACATTTTGAAATATTAACACTTTGGGTGGGGGTACCTCACTTGTAATGGCTCTGGGGAAGACAAACAGATAGATCTGCATGCCTTGAACAATGTTTCATCTTCGATAGATAAGGTATCTTTTAAAACAAACAGCGTGTCTATGGGCCTTGTACTTTTGGAGGAGAAGTTGTTCATGCGGACGCGGACACCGCAGAGTGATGCCATAATGTCAGCTGATTGACAAGTAAGCCAACATAAAAAACTGAAATAAAAAGAAACCTTGACAGTAAGCTTCTTCCAGGCTCCAGTCTGAGCTGATTTTGCAATGTTGGTCAAACTTTGTGCAATCTGTGGGATTTCATTTGGGAGTGGGGGCTTCATTTCCACCTTGGCATAATTCCAAAATGTAATTGCCTTTGGCTTAGCAAATTCAGCACCATCTAAAAAATAGAAAAAAAATGTAAACACTTAAAATATAACACACAGTGAAACGTTTATGAGATTTTAAGATGGTCTTTGTATCATGTTGTGTGCAGATTTTTGCCGCTTAACAAGCAAAGAGCTATAACTGATACCATGGCATATTTGGAGATGACAGTGCCCACAAATATACAATCCACTACAAAATAAGGTTTTTGAAAGCAAAAACATAGCATCCCAAAAATCGAAGTAGTAAAACAACAAGCAATCAGTGCCCATGAACGGGCTCTGTGTCAGCTGTGTGGTTTGGGTTTCAGAGTAGAAGTAAAAGATGAAAAGGACACAAAAGTTGTGCCCAGCAAATGTATTCAAAAGTAAAGTACCAAGTTAACTGTTCAGGAGTAAAATGTAGGTGGAAACATATTTAAACTAGAGGATCGCTCGCAAAAAAAAAAAGATAATGTTTTTGCCGTCCCGAAAAGGATATAAAGGTGAGTGCTAAAGTATTAAGAAAATGCTTCGTTTCTAGCCTTATACTGTTGTGGCAACCAAAGTCAGCGCAGTCTGCTCTATCTAGCACGGTTTTCAAGATATAAGCATTTTTGTGTTTTGCAAAAAATTAAAAAATTCAAAATGTCCACTATATTTGGCGAGACAAAAATATTTGGAAAATTGGCATGGCTACTCTGCAGAGATACCCAGCAGGTCAAAAATTTTGTTGAGTTCGCTCCATCTAGTACGGTTTTCGAGATATAAGCATTTTTGTGTTTTGCAAAAACTTTGAAAATTCAAAATGGCCACCATTTTTGGAGAGACAAAAATTTTTGACAAGACCACTGCCGCGGTGTGTATCTCCCGCCGAGCATTAAAGGACAAGAAATAGCTTTTCCGAGATATTCACAATTTATCATTTTCGTGTGTGAAAGCTCTTCCAAAAGTAGGTGAATGAGTTATTTGAGAAAAATTGGCTATCTGCAATACTATTAAGAGATAATTCACATTTACTCCTTTTGAGTAGGTGAGTAATTACCTACGGGTCTGGAACTTCATCAAGTGAAAGTTCTCCCAAAAGTAGATGAATGAGTTATTTGATAAAAATTGGGTATCCGCAATACTTTTAGAGATAATTCACATTTACTCATTTTGAGTAGGTGAATAATTAGCTATGGGTCTGAAACTTCACCAAGTGAAAGCTCTCCCAAAAGTAGATGAATGAGTTATTTGAGAAAATTTGGCTATCTGCAATACTTTTAGAGATAATTAGCATTTACTCATTTTGAGTAGGTGAGTAATTAGCTATGGGTCTGAAACTTCACTATGTGAAAGCTCTCCCACAAGTAGATGAATGAGTATTTGATAAAAATTGGGTATCCGCAATACTTTTACAGATAATTAGCATTTACTCATTTTGAGTAGGTGAATAATTAGCTATGGGTCTGAAACTTCACGGAATGAAAGCTCTCCCAAAAGTAGGTGAATGAGTTATTTGAGAAAAATTGGCTATCTGCAATACTTTTAGAGATAATTAGCATTTACTCATTTTGAGTAGGCGAGTAATTAGCTATGGGTCTGAAACTTCATGGAATGAAAGCTCTCCCAAAAGTAGGTGAATGAGTTATTTGAGAAAAATTGGCTATCTGCAATACTTTTAGAGATAATTAGCATTTACTCATTTTGAGTAGGTGAGTAATTAGCTATGGATCTGAAACTTCACCATGTGAAAGCTCTTCCAAAAGTAGATGAATGAGTTATTTGAGAGAAATTGGCTATCTGCAATACTTTTAAGAGATAATTCGCATTTACTCATTTTGAGTAGGTGAGTAATTATCTACGGGTCTGAAACTTCACCATGTGAAAGCTCTTCCAAAAGTACATGAATGAGTTATTTGATAAAAATTGGGTATCCGCAATAGTTTTTGAGATAATTAGCATTTACTCATTTTGAGTAGGTGAGTAATTAGCTATGGGTCTGAAACTTTACCAAGTGAAAGCTCTCCCAAAAGTAGGTGAATGATTTATTTGAGAAAAATTGGCTATCTGCAATACTTTTAAAGATAATTCGCATTTACTCATTTTGAGTAGGTGAGTAATTAGCTATGGGTCTGAAACTTCACCATGTGAAAGCTCTCCCACAAGTAGATGAATGAGTTATTTGATAAAAATTGGGTATCCGCAATACTTTTAGAGATAATTAGCATTTACTCATTTTGAGTAGGTGAATAATTAGCTATGGGTCTGAAACTTCACCATGTGAAAGCTCTTCCAAAACTAGGTGAATGAGTTATTTGAGAAAAATTGGCTATCTGCAATACTTTTAAGAGATAATTCGCATTTACTCATTTTGAGTAGGTGAATAATTATCTACGGGTCTGAAACTTCATTGAGTGAAAGCTCTTTGGGATAGCTGCTCTGCAGAGGTACCCTGAAGATCAAAAATTTCGTCGAAATCGCTCTATCTAGCACGGTTTTCGAGATATTAGCATTTTTGTGTTTTGCAATTTTTGCGCAAAAATTCGACAATTAAAAATGGCCGCCATTTTTGGCAAGACAAAATTTTTTTGAAAATTGGTATGGCTACTCTGCAGAGATACCTTTTTATGTTTTGCAATTTTTGCGAAAAATTTGAAAATTCAAAATGGCTGCTATTTTTTGCGAGACAAAATTTTTTTGAAAATTGGGATAACTACTCTGCAGAGATACCCTGAGGGTAAAAAATTTCGTCGAAATCGCTCTATCTAGCAGGGTTTTCGAGATAATCATTAATTACTCGGCCATTTCTTAACCAATCAATGCCAAAATCTAAGGATTTCCAGATTTTAATAGAATGAATGTATTTGCCAAGTTTCAGGTGAATTGATAAAAGTCCTTTCAAGTTATCATCCGGACAAGCTTCCCCATCGAAAAAAGACATTTTTGGTCATGTGACCTCTCTGATTGGTTGAAATGTCACTGCAGCATATTCAAAAAAATTCCCCAAGGCTACTGCCTAAACCTACCAAATTTGAAAAGAATCCACCTAACGGTTACAGAGTTATAAGGAAAACAAAATGCGGAGCCGCAGGAGCCGGCGGAGCCTAAAGATCTCCCATACACAAACAAGAACGCAAGGGACGCTTAATAAAATACTGTAAATGCAATAGTTTTCGAGTTACAACTGATTTACTCAGCAGCGAGAATTTCAAAGTAGCTTTTGCTCAGCTATGCGAGGAGTTAAAGGACAATAATTTTACAATGGTATAGTTGACCCAAAAGTAGGCAGTAACAAATTTAAAGAAAATACTGTAAAAGCAATACTGATCAAGTGACAATTGATTTACTCAACAGTGAGAAACTGAAAGTAGCCATTGCTCTGCTGTGCAATGAGCTACAGGTCTGCAATTTCACTATGTTACAGGTGACTGAAAAGTAGGTGAACAACATATTTAAAGAAAATATCATAAATGCAATAGTTTTGAAATTACAATTGACTTAATCAACACTGAGAACCTTAAAGTAGCTATTGTCCAGATATGCCATGAGCTACAGGTCTACAATTTCACTATGTTATAGCTGACCCAAAAGTAGGTAAATAACATATTCAAACAAAATTCTCTAAATGCAATAGTTTTTGAGTTACAACTGATTTACTCAACACAGAAAACATCAAAGTAGCTATTGCTCAGCTATGCAATGAGCTACAGGTCTGCATATTTACTGTTATCGCTCAGCCATAAGTTGGTGAATAACATACTATAACAAAATTCTCTAAAGGCAATAGTTTTCGAGTTACAATTGATTTAATCAACAGTGAAAACCTCAAAGCAGCAATTGCTCAGCTATGCAATGAGCTAGCTTTTTTTATTAAATCTGCTCTTGATTTTAAAACCATTCATTCCCCTGAGTTCTCGTCTCATGAAAATCACACTGTCTGTCTCACTCTCGATGGGCGTCGCTTGTTTCTTGGGGTCATCTACCGGCCCCCTGCCTCATCTGTAGTAAATTTTTTGAAGATTTTCTGTCATATGTGGGTTTTTTGTCTTCCTTATCCTCCTCCTTTGTCATTTGTGGTGACTTCAATCTTCATGTCGACATTATGTCTCCAACAGTCTCTGAATTTAAATCAGTGATTGATTCTTGCTGTCTGTCCCAACACATTGATTTTCCAACTCACCTTCATGGTCATACCTTAGATTTGTTGATGGCTCCATCTGATTTCTCTGCAATTTCTGATGTGAAAGGTTCAGACTTCATTAGTGATCACAAAATTATCTCTTGTGTGGTTGACTTTCCATCTTTGGATACACCAATTCAGAAAGTTGTTACCTTCCGTCAGTATCATAAATTGAATATTGATAAATTCAGAAGTGACCTCCTGACTATTCCGTTTGTTAGCTCACCATCTGATGATATAGATTTATTGCATGAACAGTACATGTCTGGTTTGTCTGGCCTTCTAGATATTCATGCACCAGTGAAGACTAAACAGCTCATCAAACCAGCCCCAAGCTGGATAACTGACGAGTATAGAACTGCAAAGTGCATGAGAAGGCAGTATGAACGCGCCTGGAGAAGAGACAAATCCTCTGTAAATCGTTCCCGTCTTCGACGGCAGATAAACAGATGTAACCACATTCTAAATAGAAACAAGGGGTGTTTCTACCGTGATCTAGTTAGTGAAAATTGTGGTGATAGTAAGAGGTTATGGCATGCACTAAATAGAACATTGAGTCGGTCAAATTCTACTGTCCTCCCATCCTTTGAGGATGAAAAGTCTTTAGCAAACAGATTTGGTTCATTTTTCATTGATAAAATTAGAAAGATTCGAGACACCTTTAAATACACCCGATCTCAGGTTCTTCACTCAGACAAGGAGCCGCCGACTTTCAGTTCCTTTCAAGTTGTCACTGATACTGAAGTCCTTAAGTTTATCAAGGAATCTCCTTCAAAAACTTGCTCCCTTGATCCATGCCCCACTCACATTGTGAAACAATGTATTGACATTCTTCTCCCTTCATTGACTAAACTGGTTAACTTGTCCCTCAAAAATGGCATTTTCCCTAATCCTTTCAAACAGGCTATTGTCACACCCCTCCTAAAAAAGTCCACTCTTTCAAAAGAGGACTTGAAAAGCTATCGACCGGTGTCCGGTCTTAGCTTCTTGTCAAAATTGGTTGAGCGAATTGTGGCTGCCCAAATTAGATCTCACATGGATTCTCATGATCTTGGTAACACTTTCCAGTCAGCCTATAAGTTGGGGCACTCAACAGAAACTGCCTTGTTGTGCATTAAAAATGAGATTCACTTATCTCTGTCCAAGGGCATGCCTACAGCACTTGTGCTACTCGACCTGTCCGCGGCTTTCGACACTATTGATCATGACACACTCCTATCCTGTTTGTCGTCTAGATTTGGTTTTGCTGGATCGGCACTAAAATGGTTTAGATCCTACCTCCAGGATCGTTTTCAGTCAGTCAAGATTGGTTCCAGTCTTTCGAATTTGTTCAAATTGAAGTTTGGAGTCCCCCAAGGTTCTGTCTTAGGTCCTCTTCTGTTTTCCCTCTACACAACACCTCTTGGTCAAGTCATCAGAAAATATACCGGAGTCCATTACCACTTCTATGCGGACGACACTCAGCTGTTCATTCACTTATCCCCTGATGATAGTCTCAAGTCTTTTGACCGTCTTAAATCGTGTTTGAATGATATTCAGGTCTGGATGTCTGAAAACAAACTCAAGCTAAATCCTGATAAAACAGAATTCATAGTCTTCGGTGCCAAAGACAGACACAAATGGCTCAGTGACTCATTTCCTGTCAATATCCTCGGTAATTGCCTCTCTCCCGCAGATGTTGTACGCAATCTGGGTGTTCTGTTTGACGCAAAGTTCTGTTTCACCAATCATGTAAATTCTGTTATCAAATCCTGTTTTATTAGACTCAGGGACCTTCATCGCATCAGAAGGTTTCTTTCTGTGGATACATCAGTGGTGATTGCAAATGCTCTGGTCAGTAGCCGTTTGGATTACTGCAATTCTCTTTTTCGCAGTTTGTCATCCCGAAATGCTACAAGGCTCCAATATGTTCAAAATGCTCTTGCACGGTTTGTCACTGGTGCTTCAAAGTACACTCATATTACATCCACCCTTAGGACACTTCATTGGCTACCCATTAGACAACGTATTATTTTCAAAACCCTAGTTTTGGTTTATAAGTACCTCACCACTGGCCAGCCTAAGTATTTTGCACCATATCTCCCCTTGTACAAATCTGCTGTGAATACAAGACGTTCAAATCCCAAAAATTTGTTCCTTCAGGTTCCCTCTTACTGTGCTTCCATCCATAAATCTAAGGTCCATTTTAACAATAGTTTTTCATATGATGCCCCTAAGTTATGGAATGATCTCCCATATGATATACGCAGTGCTCCAAATCTCTCCAGTTTCAAAAGTCGACTCAAAACCTACCTATTTCAGAAATCATTCCCACCATAGCTTCTTACTACCGAACACCGGACGACCTCTCTGGGAACGACTCGGAACATGTCTAATGTCTTATGACTTATGCCTTATGAATTGGATGGTGTGCCTTAGAATCCGTTGATACGGAGATTAAGCACGTGGACAACTGATTGATTGAGCTACAGGTCTGCAATTTCACTATGTTATAGTTGACCAAAAAGTAGGTGAATAACATATTTAAACAAATTTTCTAAATGCAATAGTTTTCAAGTTATAACTGATTTACTCAACAGAGAAAACATCAAAGTAGCTATTGCTCAGCTATGCAATGAGCTACTGGTATGCAACTTTACTATGTTATAGTTGACACAAAAGTAGGTGAATAACATATTTAAAGAAAATACTGTAAATGCAATAGTTTTCAAGTTACAACTGATTTACTCAACAGTGAGAACCTCAAAGTAGCTATTGCTCAGCTATACCATGGGCTACAGGTCTGTAATTTTACTATGTTACGGCTGACCCAAAAGTAGGTTAATAACTTATTTAAACAAAATACTGTAGATGCAATAGTTTTCAAGTTACAACCAATTAACTGAACAGTGAAAATATAAAAGTAGCTATTGCTCAGCTATGCCATGAGCTACAGGTCTACAATTTCACCATGTTATAGCTGACCCAAAAGTAAGTGAACAACATACTGTATAAGTGGCTATTTTCGCGTGGAATTAATTTTCGCTATATTCACGAATGCCAGACAAATGTGAAAATAAAGTCCCACTAATAAAACAGTTACCTTCAGTGAATGTGAATTGCCGATAGACCTGTTTGCATATCCAAGTTAAGATGAGGTTATAAACCTTTCTCACAGAACATTCAATTCACGTTATTAAATACTCAAACAAAACATGTGCACTTTTATATTTTTTAAAGTAAAATATTATCCAATTTGTAATTACTTTTAAAACAATAACTTTTTACCATTCATATAAAATTTGAAATGAGAAAAAGTGAGGCCTGCTTTTTTCCAAGCTAAGTTAATGATGTGTGTTGTCATATAATGTACTAGGCCTGTAAAATGCAGAAGCACATCACTGAGGCCTGGTACATCCCCCCCCCCCCCCCCTTTTTCAATGTTTATGTATACTGCACTGGCAAAAGATGTTCAAGGTAGCCTTTCAATTTTTCATTACATGGAACATCTAAGGGATGTAATTTAGCTGTGAAGTTGACGCTGTCACTTTACTGCTGTAATACATTTTCAGACTCATTTAGAAATAAAGACAGAAATATAGACTAATTATTTTTCATTATGTCTACTGTAAAATTTTATTCATCACAGAAATCACTTTTTTTTAATATCCCCTCATATTTCTGCACAAGTGCATTTATGCGGCTGAGAAAGATTAGCAACATAAAACGGCCTGGGTTTTTATCCTCACTTTATACACAGACACAAATTGCATTTCTAAATTACACTGATCCATTACTTTCTCTTTTGTGTGATAAAACAGGTGGGGCTTAGTAGGTATTTATATAAGACGACATGTACTTGAAGTACACACCAGTTAGTTGTGAGTGCTTAACTTTGCTTTTATTGTTGGCGATAATAGAATATATTTCACCGCGAAAATTAATTCTCGCGAAACAAGGCTTCTGTGTCAATTCGCGAACTTAAGTATCCGCGAAAATAACCATTTATACAGTATTTAAACAAAATACTCTAAATGCAATAGTTTTCCAGTTACAGCTGATTTACTCAACAGTGAGAACCTGAAAATAGCTATTGCTCAGCTAAGCCTTGAGCTACAGGCCTGCAATTTTACACTGTTATAGCTGACTCACAAGTACATGAAAAACATATAAATCAAAATTCTCTAAATGCAACAGTTTTGAAGATACAAGCAATTTACTCAACAGTGATAACCTCAAAGTAGCTATTACTCGGCTATGCAATGAGCTACGGGTCTGCAATTTTACTATGTTATAGCTGACCCAAAAGTAGCTGAATAACATATTTAAACAAAATTCTCTAAATGCAATAGTTTTTTAGTTACAAGTGATTTTACTCATGATAAAAGGTACTGGAAAATCAGTAATTAGCTATTACTCACTTAGCTATTGGAATAGACACCCAAGTTACCATGTTGTAGCTATGGGAAAAATAGGTGAATAACATATTTTAACAAAATGCTTTAAATGCAATACTTTTCAAGTTATAAGTGATTTAGTGCATGATTTCATGAATTTTAATGAATTAAAAATTATTTAAAAAAATTCATAAAAAATAATTTTAAAAAATCCAGCCATGATACTCACACAAGGAAATCTACTAGTGGCCCAGTACATATAAGCAGGATAACACAGAAATTCCTACAATACCAAACCTTAAAGATATGCTCACCTGTTACGGTCACGGGCAAGCGCGGTAGCAATTACCGGTTGTCTTAAGTTGTAACAGAAAAAGCAAAAAGTTAAACTTAACAAATTTATTTAATAGTCAACAATAATGATTACAGTCAACTGGTATGCTCTTAACCAAACACACTAATACAATAATAAGATCTAGCTGACCTGACCACAGAGATTATGAGTTAAGTTTATCCGCCGTATCCAGCAATCTGTTCCGTAATCCGTCCTGTAGTATATTCTGTGGTCTATCCAATGTCCTATGGTCTGTCCTGTGATCTGTCCAATGTTCACTCGCACACAGATGTCTATATTCGGTGACCTGTCCCACACTCAACAACACAAAAGGTGCTTGTCCTGCTATCCTTTATATATCCAGTCACACAGAAGGTCTGTCTGGAGATTTTTAGAGAGTTAACACAATTGTACAGTCTGCTCCAAGATGTGGACAATGTCCAAAATGCAGTAAATCCACTCTCTGTTATATAACTGTACAATATCCAAAAATATCCAAAGTGCAATAAATCTGTCCAGACAATGTATCTAGTTCACTCCAGTAAAAGTTCACAGCAACACAAGTTATATTATATTCCAAAACACAATAGCTCTCCTTATAGCCAGCGAATACAAAGTTCACTTGTGGTCAGATGTACATTCCTTATATACATTCACAGATTCCTTCTGGAATTGTACAGAACCAACTCAAAAAATAAATCTTGAGCCATCTAGGCCAAAGGAGGAAGTTCTAGAAACTACTGGTAATTGGGTTTCCCCAAATCTAACATAACCACTGAGGGGGGGATTTCCCCCAGTCTGTGAACAGATCAATAAACACTAAAACACAAAAGTCAATAACTCCCTTACTTTAAATGTCAACACACAAAAAGAACCAACAACACAATTATCTTTTATGACAATGTATAAACATAAAGCTTAAATTAAACAATGCACTAATATAGTGCCTAATATATGTAATATACAATGTACTAATATAGTGTCCAATATATGTAACATCACCCAAGCATCAATTTCTTACCCTCCAAAAGAAAATGAGAGCCGCAAAATCATGCCACGCACTGTACTAGATTGGGCAATGCACTTGCTGCCCCATTATCACGAAAATCGATTTTGTCACCTGCAAAATTACAGGTAAGAAATACAACACTACTGATTCACCCACTCAAATATCATGTGAACTTAGTGACAGTGTATACTTGATCACATGCAAAAAATGTGAGAAGTATTATGTAGGTGAGACGGGAAGACCATTTTGATCAAGAATCTATGAACATAAACTCTCAGTAAAAAAACCAAAGGATTCCAGAATCACCCGTTTCCAAATATTTCACTGGAAAAGGTCATTCTGTTAGGGACATGCAGTTCTCAATCTTAGAATGCTGTTCTCCCAAGTATAATACTCCCGAAAAAGTTCATAGGAGAAGACGCGAACAGTGGTGGATGGGGAACATTGGAGCAATCCATCCCATACTGCTTCACGCCTTAATTTGGCACACCTTGGACACAAAAAGCTTATTTTTGATTGTTTTGAGTGTAGTTTCATGCATTTCTTTTTATTGAAACATGCACTGACACAAGCGCAAGTTATAAAAGTATTTTACTCCACCTCATTTGTTACAGTAAGCGGAAATGTGCGAGTGTGGGCGATAAACTGTACAACTGTTATTAAATATTTTAAGTAGGGTTGAGAACGAGTACTCGAGCCTCGGTGTACGAGACAGTCTTGGCTTGTACTCGAGTCCATTTTAAAAACTCGGTTACTTGCGAGGTATTGTATTATCGCCCACATAATCAAACGCTTGTGTAAAATATGCTACATTTCAGCATTTCCATTACATAATATCAATTAAAGTTGTTATTTTCGCTTGAAAATATACAATACTCCATATTCTATGATATATAGTCAAATAGAAGACGTTTTCTTCAAAAGTTTCGTTTCCGGAACAGACCATTTGTTTACAGGAGACTTCTAATGGTAGGTACTAAATCTTGCGGTTACTCGAATTCGGGTCGGTTGTCAGAGGGCGAGTACTCGATGCCATTTTAAGTTCTGTTTTGTGCCAATTTGAGGTGTGTGCCAAGATACGAAGCCAAGCAGTACAGTAGACATTAACCAATTTATCTAATTGTGTGTGCATTTTGGCTTTATCTCACACCCATATATATGCTTGTGTAAAATATGCTACATTTCAGCATTTTCGTCACATAATATCAATTAAAGTTGTTATTTTCGCTTGAAAACATACAATTTACTCCATATTCTATAATATATAGTCAAATAGAAGACGTTTTCTTCAACAGTTTCGTTTCCGGAACAGACCATTTGTTTACAGGAGACTTCTAATTAGTGGTGGGATCGGCAGCTTAAATGGCAGATCGAGTATCACTTGTTAGTAGCGAGTTGAACTCGAGTTAAACTCGAGTAATTTTCAGGATAAAGTATTTCGTTTGTTAGCCATTAATATGGCGAAAATATTTTACATGACCGTACATGAGGCCAAATTTGGACCTGGAAATGGGCTTTCACGATATAATTTAAGTTAAATCTTCATTGATTTAAGCCAGAATAAAGTAGAAATGCAATATATTTTTGAAAATTTCAGATATTTCTATTGTTTTGGTTAAGTGTCAGCCTTAGATGGTAAAAGTATTGACGTTTTCAAAAACTCGAGTTTCAATAGCGCAGATCGATGTGTCCCCCAATTATCGCCCATCGAGTTGCAACTCGAGTTTCCGTCAACTCGTCCCAGCACTACTTCTAATGGTAGGTACTAAATCTTGCGGTTACTCGAATTCGGGTCGGTTGTCAGAGGGCGAGTACTCGATGCCATTTTAAGTTCTGTTTTGTGCCAATTTGAGGTGTGTGCCAAGATACGAAGCCAAGCAGTACAGTAGACATTAACCAATTTATCTATTTGTTTTCTGTGTAAATCTTGAACGGCATATTTGTACACATATTGGCACAAATATAAAGTGTTATTTTCATTCTTTTAGGTACATATATGTGCCGTTCACTAATATTTAATGCCTAGTATCCAGCTGCCATGAATAAATTTCTACATATTTATTAAATGTAAACTAACTTCACCAACCTTTTCTGCTGCCATAAATGTATGTCATAGTAATGTCTGAAATGTTTCTGAAATATATTTATATAATAATTTTTTCACCTACAACTAATTCAAAGGAACAAGAATAATTGGCCACTAGAACAGAAACATGTACTTCAAGATTTACACAGAATTCTAATTCAACTTTTATAGCGCTTACAAACAAGTACATGTGAGCTCTGTCCCTCGCCATTGTGTCCATCAATATTTCAATAGCAATTGGTGACGATGGGACAGACACTCGGTCTACCCCCCCCCTTCTTGTATGGAATAAAAATAACATTTGTCCAATGTCATACCAGAATGAACGACCACTTGATGTGAATTAAGTATTTTTATTCGTTCAATAAATTAAGATTTAAATGTCTTCACATGCCAATGAATGCTTGTGTTGTGAGACAAATGTTACAGTACAGGGGCCGATTTCACTAAAGGACTTAAACTAAGTCCCTTTATTGGCTAAGTCTTGGACTTAAATCTAAGACTTTGGTCTTAGCTAGGTCTGGGACTTAAAATGGATTTCACAAAGGTGACTTAGCTAAGTCCAAGCTTATCAAATAACCACAGTGGTTTTCCGTGTCATGTGACCTTTTGTATCTATTCATAATATAATGTTGGTGCCACATATTCTTCATTTTGATGTATTCTATCTAAGGATAAGTGCTGTTTTATAATGGAAAACCTTGGTACCACATATAAATTCGATCCCAAACACCACTTTAGTGAGGTGTTCTGTACAATTATAATTTATTTACAGCAATTTCAAATTTTGAAGTGGAGAAAGTTTATGGCAGCCATATTTAAGTCCTCTTCACAAAATTTTAGCCCACTACCTCCCAGACTTAAAGTTAAGTCCACTGACTTAGCAATTTCATGGACTTAGCTGCTTTGTGAAATCTGTTAAGTCTAAGACCACAGACTTAACAGTCTTTTGACAAAATTTAAGACCAAAGTCTTAGATTTAAGTCTAAATCTGGACTTAAGTCCCTTTGTGAAATTGGCCCCTGGGGCCGATTTCACAAACGGACTTAAGCCTGGTTTTGGGCTTAAGTTTATGTGTGGCAACAAGGTTTTTCATTTCAAAACAGCACTTATCCTTAGATAAAATGTATTAAATGAAGGATATAAAAGGTCACATGACACAGAAAACCACTGTGGTTATATGATAAGCTTGGACTTAGCTAAGTCCCAGACCTAGTTAAGACCAAAGTCTTAGATTTAAGTCCCTGACTTAGCCAAAAAAGGGACTTAGTTTAAGTCCTTTAGTGAAATCGGCCCCAGTACAGTACACGGGTGGTCACTAAGATAAACGGTCACGAAGATAAACGGTCTTCAAAGTTTTCAAATACGCGAATTCACAGTTTCAAATGCCTCGTTTTCGCAAACGGCCTTGAAAGGTGAAGTGGGTAAAAACAAACAGAAGAACCAGGAAGTAGCGAAAATATAATTGATGTGAATACTATATATATCCCAATGTTAATCATAAAATTTATAATAGAAATGGTGTAATAAATTAAATAAATTAGTTCTGTGTACAATATGGAATTTATACAAGATATTTGCAGCAGTTTTTATAAAATATCACCTATTTTCGCCCACCACTGGTGAATACTACGTATTCAAATCTATCTACTCTTAAAAAAAATTAACATCAGTGCTAATATTTCTGAAACTGTATAACCTACAAATATTTTATATACATCATTAGAAATACAATTTTACATCCATTAGCGCCCCTTGTAAGATACTTTTTGGTGTTATTTTTATATATTTATTAATTTTATTTTTTTATTTATTTTTTTTAAAAATTTATTTTTATATAATTATTATTTTTATTTATTTTTAGATATGATCTTTAATATCCTATCTGTATAGATGTAGGATATGTATTTTCATTCTATATATTTTTTTAAATAAATAACAATTATATTGTTATTAATTCACCACCTAAATGGTATGTTAACTGGATTCAATCTCAGGCTTATGGTTTTAACTGTACTCTTTCATTAATCATAATGGTGCCATCAAATTATTAAAATTTTGAAGGATTTTTATCATTTTTCTTTTCTTGGGCCTTGGTGGTGGAGGTATGTCCACTCTGAGAATTCTTATTTAAACTTGTAGCATATGATACCATATGATACCATCTGACTGACATTGGCTATTTGTAATACATGCATGGTCAGTTTATGCTACCCTTGGGCCAAGTTGTTGGGCTATCTGTGGCTTTCTAACGACTGTTTTGGGCTTCTAATCTTTAGATCTGACCTCTGTTGGGCCACCTTTGGACCAATGTTGCAATACTCTCTGGGTATTTGATTATTTATTGTGATGTAGCTTGGCCAGGTCCAAACTGATCACTGAAGTAAAAAAGTACTGGGCTTGGTTACTACTTGTATGGCCCAGGTATGGGCCAATGCATAGTTATTATTATTATTATGTTTTTATACTCAGCACAATATCTCCATATACTACTGGGGCCGTATTCACGAAAGGTCTTAGCCAAGTCTCAGACTTAAGTTGGTTGTATTTTTGTACAAAAGTTAAGCTTCACACTGGAAGTTAGAGGCTCAAGGATGACCATTTATCAACATCCTTGAGTTTCTTTAACCTGCCACTGGGGGTAGGACCCAAAGACAGCGGACCGCCATTTTAAGTGGTCATCCGAGCCACTATGTATCTGCCTGTACCTGGGATTGAACCCACGTCCTCTGAGTTCCTAGACAAGTGTGTTACCTGCTAGGCCACAGTGGCACATAGTGAGTCAGATGATAACTAAATAGTGATCCTCTTACAATATTTTTGGTCATTAGCATATGAAAAAAAATCATACAGTGGGTATTTTTGGTATTTTTTCCTTTTTGTATTGGCATTTAAAGTCACTGAGGACCTGCAGTACACATAAAACAAGTATTCACAGTTTTCAAAATTTTTACCTTATTTTTAGGATTCTGAGTGAATGTAAAACTAGACAAAAGTTTTTGTACACAAAAACAAAGCGTCCCTACAGCTTTTAAGTTTTATAAGAAATGCTAAAGGACCAATGTGAAGAGGTAAATGTTATTGGTGAAGAGAAATTCTCCTGAAAGGACCATGTTAGGGTCACAAGAGTCATCTTAAAACGAAAAAAGCAATCAGTGCCTGTGAACAGGTTCTGTATCAGCTGACTGTGTCTTTTAAGCTGCAAAGTAGAAGAAGCATGTTTAGGTTTGGCTATGCTCGTTTGACCTTGAATGAGAGGCCCAAGGTCAAATCCGTCCACACCAGAAGATTCCCAGCACATGATTTCCTACATGTTGGTTTCACATCCCAAACCTCTAGGACTAATAATAATCGAGTTATCGAACTTTTAAGTTTGGCTATGCTCGTTTGACCTTGAAGGAGAGGCCCAAGGTCAAATCGGACAACACCAAAAGATTCCCAGCCCATGGTTTCCTACATATTGGTATACCATCCCAAACCTCTAGGACCAATAATAAGCGAGTTATAAGCACTTTAAACTTTGCCTATCCACGGTTGACCTTGAAGGAGGGGCCCAAGGTCAAATCTGACCACACCAGAAGATTCCCTGCACATGATTTCCTATATGTTGGTCTACCATCCCAAAGCTCTACGACCAATAATAAGCGAGTTATAAGCACTTTTAAGTTTGGCTATCCTTGTTTGACCTTGAACGAGAGGCACAAGGTCAAATGCAACCACACCAGATGATTCCCAGCACGATTTCCTATATGTCGGTATACCATCCCAAAGCTCTACGACCAATAATAAGCGAGTTATAAGCACTTTTAAGTTTGGCTATCCTCGTTTGACCTTGAACGAGAGGCCCAAGGTCAAATCCGACCACATCAGAAGATTCCCAGCACATGATTTCCTATATGTAGGTATACCATGCCAAAGCTCTACGACCAATAATAAGCAAGTTATAAGCACTTTTAAGTTTGGCTATCCTCGTTTGACCTTGAAGGATGGGCCCAAGGTCAAATGTAACCACACCAAAAGATTCCCAGCACATGATTTCCTATATGTAGGTATACCATCCCAAAGCTCTACGACCAATAATAAGCGAGTTATAAGCACTTTTAAGTTTGGCTATCCTCATTTGACCTTGAACGAGAGGCCCAAGGTCAAATCCAACCACACCAGAAGATTCCCAGCACATGATTTCCTATATGTAGGTATACCATCCCAAAGCTCTACGACCAATAACAAGCGAGTTATAAGTACTTTTAAGTTTGGCTATACTCGTTTGACCTTGAAGGATGGGCCCAAGGTCAAATGCGACAACACCAGAAGATTCCCAGCACATGATTTCCTATATGTCGGTATACCATCCCAAAGCTCTACGACCAATAATAAGCGAGTTATAAGGACTTTTAAGTTTGGCTATCCTCGTTTGACCTTGAAGGATGGGCCCAAGGTCAAATCCGACCACACCAGAAGATTCCCCGCACATGATTTCCTATATGTCGGTATACCATCCCAAACCTCTAGGACCAATAATAAGCGACTTATAAGCACTTTCAACTTTGCCTATGCTCGTTTGACCTTGAAGGAGGGGCCCAAGGTCAAATGCAACCACACCAGAAGATTCCCAGCCCATGATTTTCTACATGTCGGTATACCATCCCAAACCTCTAGGACCAATAATAAGCGAGTTATAAGCACTTTTAAGTTTGGCTATCCTCATTTGACCTTGAACAAGAGGCCCAAGGTCAAATCCAACCACACCAGAAGATTCTCAGCCCATGATTTCCTATATGTCGGTATACCATCCCAAACCTCTAGGACCAATAATAAGCGAGTTATAAGCACTTTTAAGTTTGGCTATCCTCGTTTGACCTTGAACGAGAGGCCCAAGGTCAAATCCAACCACACCAAAAGATTCCCAGCCCATGATTTCCTATATGTTGGTATACCATCCCAAACCTCTAGGACCAATAATAAGCGAGTTATAAGCATTTTTATGTTTGGCTATCCTCGTTTTACCTTGAAGGAGAGGCCCAAGGTCAAATCCGACCACACAAGAAGATTCCCAGCCCATGATTTCCTATATGTCGGTATACCATCCCAAACCTCTAGGACCAATAATAAGCGAGTTATAAGCACTTTTAAGTTTGGCTATCCTCGTTTGACCTTGAACGAGAGGCCCAAGGTCAAATCCAACCACACCAAAAGATTCCCAGCCCATGATTTCCTATATGTTGGTATACCATCCCAAAGCTCTAGGACCAATAATAAGCGAGTTATAAGCATTTTTATGTCTGGCTATCCTCGTTTGACCTTGAACAAGAGGCCCAAGGTCAAATCCGACCACACCAGAAGATTCCCAGCCCATGATTTCCTACATGTTGGTATACCATCCCAAAGCTCTAGGACCAATAATAAGCGACTTATAAGCACTTTTAAGTTTGGCTATGCTCGTTTGACCTTGAAGGGGGGGCCCAAGGTCAAATGCGACCACACCAGAAGATTCCCAGCACATGATTTCCTATATGTTGGTATACCATCCCAAACCTCTAGGACTAATAACAAGCGAGTTATAAGCACTTTTCAGTTTGCCTATCCCCGTTTGACCTTGAAGGAGACGTCCAAGGTCAAATCTGACCACACCAAAAGATTCCCAGCCCATGGTTTCCTATATGTTGGTATACCATCCCAAACCTCTAGGACCAATAATAAGCGAGTTATAAGCACTTTAAACTTTGCCTATCCTCGCTTGACCTTGAACGAGGGGCCCAAGGTCAAATCTGACCACACCAGAAGATTCCCAGCACATGATTTCCTATATGTTGGTATACCATCCCAAACCTCTACGACCAATAATAAGCGAGTTCAAGGCTTAATCTTAGCAAAATTTTTATGAACTTATAATCAATCGCCCGTCAATCGGTCAATTATGGCCCGACTGATCCCAATATCGACTGGCGCCTAGATTCTTCCCTCAGGAATGTGCATACCAAATTTGGTTGACCCACACGCAGTACTTTCTGAGGAAATCTAGTGAAAAGGAAGTAAATTTTTTTTTGAATTTTTGATAATGTGACCTTCATAAAGGTCAAAGGTCAAATTTATGCCTGTCAAAAAATTTCCCCACACCTATAGAAGAACACTGCCACATATCATTTGGATAGGCCTAATAACAAGGGAGATATTCAAGGGAGACGATAATGCGGCGGCGGCGGCGGCTGACTGAAAACCGGGGGTGAAACCAATAAGCGTCCCCTTTTCAAGGGACGCTTAATTATTTTTGTCTGCCACTTAAGCTGGATACACTACTAGAGTAAAAAATACCTTTAAAAATTGAGGTTTGAAGTTTTTTTATCATTAAATAATAAAATATTGCCCATTTTCTGTAAACATATTTGAGAAAATCCCCAGATATTTACATGAATTCTTTTGTATTTGATGAATACAAATCCAAATTTGAAATCCATATTTAAAATATAGTGGTGGTGTACCAGTTCACGCCCGCGTACCTATTCACGCCCACCCCCTAATTTCTCCAAAACAATCACAGTTACACAATAAATGACCAATGTATATGATCAATTTCATAATTATCTACGATGTGGTAAACATCTTCTCTATGAAAAATTATAAATCTTCAAGAAAATTGGGGGTGGGCCTGAATTGGTACCCGGGCGTGCATTGGTCCACCACCACTAAACATTAAAGAAGTAAGTATTTGGGGGCAGCAATGAATACTTAAAAATCCATATTTTAATTTTAGCTTGCAATTTTTCCACCATTTCTGCAGAGACTTTAATGCAACAAAACGAGCAGAAGCTCTGTTAAAATATCTTTCTAATGATGTATATATCATATTTTTAGGTTTTATAGTTTTCATAAAATAATAACATAAAGTCAGCACTTGTTGGTGCATTTTAATGCTGTAGAATCCCCTAATTTCGCCCACCTAAGAAGGCTCAAAACAATATTTAAAAGTATCATTCACGAGTAAAAAGTGCCAGTTCTGTACCCCAATATATATATTTTAAGGCAAAATTAACTATTTTGTTTGTTATGTGAGGAAAGATATATTATTTCTGTTTTTTTACCATATAAAAATCACTTCCTGGTTCGATTACAGACGTTTGTTTTTACCCACTTGACCTTTCAAGGACGTGTGCTGGAGCATGCGCAGACGAAACCGTGATTTGGCTTATTTAAATAGTGTAAATAGCAAAATCGCAGAAACTAAACAACAAAATAGACTTAAACAATGCTTTTCATGATTTTGGTTTGTGTTATATTGTTGTTTAAACCTTTTAACTGTTTTTATGTGATCATTTCTGAGGACCGTTTATCTCCGTGACCGTTTATCTTCATGACCGCCCGTGTACAACAGGGATCGAAGGTCACTCTTGACTACGGTTTAATGCACCTTTCGACTCTATAAGACCAGTAAAAACGCAGGTAGCTAAACACTAAGGAAATGAATTGTAATAATATAAGCTATACCATTAAGTAACCCAGCAAATCTCTTTCCTAATGCTGTTGCCCGCGAAGTTAACCTTGCGGCTGCCATGTTTATCGTTCATGCACGACAGCATAAAAATATATTTGTCGGATCATGCTAGATTTTTGTTTTTTAAAAGCACCAAAAGTTCCGGTTGTCAGAGTCCCGTATATGACAAGGCGATATGTTTGGATTTATTTTTAACAATTTAATTTTTGCGATGAACAGAAAATCTTAATATCCAAACATTTCTGTTGATTTTGAAAAATTTTATCTAGCTTGTAACAGTTGAAATGTATTTTAGTGTTCCCGTTTTTTTTCACAAATAATTTTAATATTTTAGTTGGGCAAATTAAATCTGATTAAAATATTATATTTGTGTATCTGTCTCGGGGAAGAAGGAAAGAGTGATTTCTAAATCTTGAATTAAAACAGTGTTGTGTATTTATGGCAAGAGGAAAAAATGAAAGGTTTGCAGGTTCACACATGTCTGCTCTTTATTCCAGGCAAAAGAATTCCCCCGATTCACAACGCCATAAATATACAATAAATGTACACAACATATCCCTTAAAAGAATGGTAAAAAATTACAAAAATGTCAAGAGTTAACAATGTTAATTGTAAACAACAATGTCTAAAACTCAGAACAGTCTATGTAACTTCCATTCTGGGAGTTCTTCTGTACATCAGCATGGCTCTGTAAAAAAATTAGTCATGATTTGTTCATTTAAACTTTACTGCTTCTGGTTCATCCTCATATACTATTTACAATCTGTCCTTATCTGTCTTTTATCTGTACTTCTTATAGTACTTATATTAAATATGAATCAGAAAATAGGTTTTAGTCCAATTTATCCTTTCAAATAAACAATTAACTTGTCTGCTTTTTAAAATTTTGGTTGTGATTGTAGTTATATGAAATACAAATTCAAAAACTAAGCCAACTATGATAAAGATTTAAATCTGATAATGTTTCAATTGATTCAATCAATTGATTTAAATTATGTATTTTCAAAGGAAAATAACAAAAATCTGCAACATTTTTACTAGGTATTTTGAGAAACAAAAATTCACTCATTTCTATAAATTTACCATGTCCTGTGTAAATTAAAGAAATACCATCTGGAAGGATACTAAGGGCAATACACAGGGTTTTTGGTTAGTAAATAGCGTCTTTCCTTGAAGCAGACACTAAGCATAACAGCAAAGCACTCAAGCACTATGTTCTCTCACACTCTCATACTATTTTGTGAATTTGAATGGCTATGTGCAGGTATAAGGTAAAAACTAAAATATTCCAAAATATGACTAACAGGATCTTATTAGGGGACTTTCAGATGGCTTTAGAGAAAATGATTTAAAGTCACATTCCTTGATTAGGTAACGTATACTAACATAGTTTTAATTAGATTTAATAGTAGAGAAACAGAACACCAGTTCAGGTTTTTAGTTCTGCAAAATTCACAAAATATGACAGTTTATGGTTTGAGATTCATTTTATGGTTTGAGAGATTAACAAGAATTCAGTAGAATTATACTGTTTCACCAGCTTTAACCGACATAAATAGTTGGCTGACTGGCAGTATTTTTGCAGATCCAGACCATCTTTGAGAATGATGGTGAGGACCTACCTTGTTGAAAAACATAACAAAGATCCAATATAAAGGTTATTTCAAATTCACACAGGCAGATAGAGAGGCAAACCAGTGTCATAATTAAATTATTTTCAATCACCTTGGCAAAACTTTGGAATAACGTTAAATGCCCACAAAATTACAAGACCAAGAAACAGAAATATATGTTGCCATGGCAAAACTTGTTGCCAGATATATTACCAAGAAAGTAATATCATACAAGTAATCATGCCATTAAATCTCCAGACGAAATTTAGCTGAGACACATAAAAAACTGTACCTGTAAATGAGTAGCAATAAAGAGTGATTCAGAGGGAAAGCCAAAATAATATCCATGCTCAGAAGGATGGATATAATAATTTAAAATGTTGCAACCTTAATCTCATTTCTTTGAACTTTAACTTTTGGTCTATAGATATATGATATGTTTAATTTAAATGAAAACTCTCAACTACCACTTTAAAATTGTCCAAATATCATAAAAATTAGTCTTAACCTTAAACTGAATGTAATTTAATGCAAATGTTTAGACTTTAAGGTTATGTTAACCATGTAGACTCTGTTCAAGATTAGTTATATCCAAAATTTAAATATGCTTAAAATCTATTACACATAATTTAAGATATTATCCAAAATTATAAAAGAAAGGTAATTATAATTATGCCATTACTGGGAGTTTAAGGCCACCGCAATGTAGTAGGGCATTTCTGTAACATCAGCTACATGTACCTACAAAATATAGTCATGCCATTTTGTGGTATAATTTGTGGGAAAATAGAAAACTTGACCTCAGTATAATTCTTTTACACATGGGAGTTTTAGGTCACCTTAAACTTAGGGCACACTTTTAGGACTAGATACAACAACATTCCAAATTTAAATTAAATCTGTCATACAGTTTTGAAATACTCTTCAGAAGTTAATGTAAATTCAATGCAATTATGTCATCACTAGGAGTTTAAGGTCACCTTTAAATAGGCCACAGCTTCAAGACCAGTTACATCCACATACCAAATCTGATTTGAATCTCTGTGAAGCCATTTTAAGCTATTGCCTACAAATCACAAAAGTTTCAACATAATTGTGTTATTAGTGAGAGTTTAAGGTCATCTTAAAATAGGACACTAATCATTGACCAGCAACATTCACATACCAAATTTGAATTTCACCCTACAAGCAATTTTTTAATATTTTCCAGAAACAAAGTGTGATGATGATGCTGATCATATAGTTGATCCATCAGAGCTGCTAGTGATACAATACTGTTACAACCATAAGTTAAACTCATAAGTTGATGAAATATCATGCAGGGTTTATAAGTCACTTTATTTTTAACATATGTGTTGAGTAAATTTCAGAAAACATAAAATGAACTACAAAAAAAAAACACTCAAAGAGTGTAGACCTCTGCACAGTGCAAGTTATGGCGTCTAAACCTCATTTTTCGACTTTAAGGTGCTTTTAACATCAGCAGCAGTTGCATTGGCAAATTTAATCACTTGTGACTCATGTTAGCATTATCTGAAAATTTCGACAAAATTCATCCATATGTTTCTGAGGAATACCCCATTTTTGTGAGTTTAAGGTAGCCTTAACATGTTGTCTGAAGACAATAGAAATGTTCCCACAGGCTGACCTACATGTACATACACCAAGTTTGCTAGAGAAATTATGAAAACAAATAATTATTTAAGTTCACCATAAAGTCAGATTACATATTTCTGATACGGTGGTATATACACCAGGTATGATATACCAAAATCAGCCGCAGTGCGAGTTATGGAATAAAAATCTCATTTTTTTAAAACTGAAAGGTGGCCCTAACACTGGTGGTGGTGGCATTTCAACACACTGATCATGTGAACAGTTGCTGATCAAATCCTGACCAATTAAGATTGATAGATAAAAACCATGCCCTACATGGATCTGATTGGTATTAGGTACAGAAAAATTCAAAAGCAAACCACTGAAAATAAAGCTTTCCCACCCCCCTTTCCCATTTTGTTGAGTTGAGAAGGATGAAGGCTTTTCTAGTAATAATTTATAAACTAACCCAATGGTGAACTTGTACACCAACTCATAAATGTCATGGAGAAACATGAGGCTCCAGGCAGGGTTTTGTAGCAATATTTTATAAATAGAGAGATTGCACAGTGGAGTTGTACATCCAATAGCCAACTTATATATAGTAATGTTATTGAGGAAGTGTGAGGCACCAGGTGCGGACTTTCTAACAATGTTTTATAAATAGAAAGAGATTGCACTGAGGAGTTATATATCCAATAGCCAAATAAATAATGTTATTGAGTAAACATGAAGCTCCAGATTGGGGTTTTCTAGCAATGTTTTTTTTTTAAAAAATATACATCCTGGCCATCATTGCTTGCCTTAGACAATCACTGTTGGCCAACAAGCAGAATGGTATTAGGTGTGAACACTGACAATCCGGGCCGACAAGGGTAAATCTCACCTCCACTGAAGAGGTGGATTGGCGCAGATTGAAGCAGATTGGTTCAATCCCCTTTGAAGTGTGAACCCTCTCAATCCGGGTAGCAGGGTTAACTTCATGCACATACATATCTTAATCCATTGTAAGGGGAAGTATGTAATTGGCACAGAGGCCACCAAAAGTGAATGTAGTGTGATTTCTATATGATTACAATTTAAATTAAAATACATGAATATTTTCAATTAAAGTATGAATATTTCAAAAGTAGAATGCTTAAAAGATCACAATTGGTCTGTTGCTTAAAAACTGACACAGACTTAATATTAGGAAAATTCTGTTTTAAGTATAAAAGTTCATTAAGGTATTTTATTATGTGATATGTAACGTAATGTAGGGATTTTGTATATTTTATTAATTTTATTATTTTTATCCACATTGAAAAAATGCCATTTAAACAATTTTACATCTAAATTTTGAGGTTTTACTGTGCTCAGTTTTTGACACTTACTGCTTCCCTGTATAAGTTGGTCGCAGTCATAAGTTGGCCGCCCTCACCACAGCTTCACAGGGCTTTAATATGAGTGGCCTACTACACTCTGAAACCATGTATTATTGTTAAACTTATTATATGCAACAGTTTTCATTGGTATAAAATAACCTATTTGTCTTTCTGGAGCCTGTAGATGAGCCGTGGCCAACTTATGACTGCGGCCAACTTATGCAGGGAAGCAGTACAGTATCAATCCAGATAAAAATCTGTAGTGTGGACACCCAACCAGGACTGAAATAAATCTGCTTCATCTGCTTCAACCCCCCAATTTTATCGCCCCCCACCCCATCGCCGCTATCGCCGCTTTGTCCAAGTTGGATAGAAATCTGGATTTTAGAATGAACCCCCCTTATTTTGGATTTAGTCTTCGCCAACGACAAATGTCAGCCGCGAGCTAAAGGGACGTTTCCTGATCTCCATTTTTCAGAGATTTACGTAAGCATTCATCACAGAGAAAGGGAAAAAAGTTTAAAGGTTCCTGATATTGTTGTTTTTAATATGATGTTTGAATTGAATCACACCGACTAACTACTGTATAGGGGGTCATCTTAAACCGAAACTACACGGGTGGTCACTAGTGGTGGGATCGCCAGCTTAAATGAAAGATCGAGCATCACTTGTTAGAAGCGAGTTGAACTCGAGTCAAACTCGAGTAATTTTCGGGATAAAGTATTTCGTTTGTTAGCGAAAATATTTTACATAACCGTATCGTTGTGTCGTCTATTATCGACGGTCGTCCATTATCGACGGCTGCGCATTAATACATTGTAGTTCTGTACACGTGCTTTTATTGTCAGTAAAAATAATATAAATAAATATAATGACCTTATTTTAAAATATATTACAAGATATTAAATTCAAATATTGTTTTGAATTTTATAAAATAAAATTTCTATTACATGCTGCAGTAAAATCCCGATTTTGTTAGGTGAAATATAATATGAATGTTCAAAGCAAAATAAAATATGGTTGACTTTGGTTGTCATTGGTAACACTCATAAATTTCCGTGAAATATGCAAAGTTCATCCCGTTAAAATACTGTTATAACATATTTTGTAAAAGACAAATAGATTTATAAGATTTTATTTTTAAAAATAAAATGCCATATTTTTTTAATTATTAACCTTTATCTCAAATTTTTTCACTGACAGCATGCTTTAAAGTTCAGAAGCAAATATAAGAAAAACGTGCCATAAAATACTTTGATTTTTGGATGCTATAATAAAATTAACCATGCCCATGCTCATTAACATAAAATCACGTGCTTTGTCTTGACACAAAATGGAAGAAACAGTCTTCAAAACCAGCTTTAAAATTTAATGATTTAATAGTCAACGAAAATAATTTTATGTCCACACATTCAAGAAAGAATGTTATCTGAAATTTTTATGATAGAACTGCAACAATTATTCCGTTTATTTGCTAAATTATCATTTTACCGAGGACAATGCAGAAACTAAAAAGATTAGAATATATTGTGAATACCATTAATTTGGACTTTATTTTACCGTCGATAACGGACAACCATTTGTAAAATAAAAACACTACACAGAGAAATTGAATCAAATAAAAAAAAAACAAAAATTAAACTATTTAACCCATTATATTTATTCTCGCCACTTAAACAGCATATTTTTAAATTTTAAGTTTAAAATACCGTAGGGACTGATGAAAGAAACGAAAATGGATTAAAATGCGTAAGACCGTCGAAAACCGGCAAAAGAAGGATACATTAGGCAAAACTTTGAACTGGAAATGGTCTTTCGCGATATAATTTAAGTTAAATCTTCATTGATTTAAGCAAGAATAAAGTAAAAATACAATATATTTTTGAAAATTTCAGATATTTCTATTGTTTTGGTGAAGTGTCAGCCTTAGATGGTGAAAATATATACGTTTTCAAAAACTCGAGTTTGACTTGCGCAAATCGATGCGACCCCCCAATTATCGCCCATCGAGTTGTAACTCGAGTTTCCGTCAACTCGTCCCAGCACTAGTGGTCACGAAGATAAACCGCCATAGAGATAAACAGTCTTCAGATTTCTTCAAATATAAATAGTTGAAAGAGCAACATACCACAAACCAAATACCAGATGTCTTGACAAGCTTTCTTTGATTGTATTTTCTTATAGGGCGTGGCTGCGGTACGGTAAAACCGTTCCGTAGAAAACATGCTACAGTACGGATTGCCGCACTCTAGAACTTTGTCTTGAGTGTGGTTTGAGTAACAATGGTTTTCATTGGTCAATTAAATTAATTACGTTTGCAGACTGGTTGATCTTCTGTTTGTTAAATGTGGCCAGAAACCCAATCGTGGCCTCATATTTCCTTAACTCTGTACGTACAATTAAGTACCGAATCGAATGAGGTTTCACTAACAATTGTTTTATTGGTTAATCAAGTTAATCACGTTTGCAGACGAAAAGTAGACTGGTTTCCTGGATCTTCTGTTTGTAAAATATTGCTAGAAACCCCATCGTGGCCTCATATTTCCCTAAGTCTGTGTGTGCAAGTACTAGCATATTTGATATTCTATTTTGTTAAGGTTAAATATTGTTAGAAAACTTCAACAGAAGGTGTGGTAAGAGTAAAATATTTCTAAATTTCTGACTTCTGTCATTTGTGTACAAATATAATAATAATTTGATTTTTTTTTTACAAAATATTGCTAAATTTTTAATTTCTAAAATATAGAAACCCCCATCGTGGCCTCATTTCCTTAACTCCGTGAAGGTTACCAGCCTAATAAACTGCACTCGAGTCAGATTGCTGGAATACGGCATATAAATGCTACCGTACTGTAGAATTTCATCTCGAGTGCGGTGATTTACCGTACTCCAGCCACTTCGTTTCTTATAAGCCTTGTCGTAGTTCCGAGTGCGCATGTCTGCACGGAAACTTCCGTCAGCTGATAGTGGATAAACAAACTACGTATACAACAGAGGAACCAGGAAGTAGCGAAAATCAATTTTCGTGAGTAATGTATATTAACCTACAAATATTATGGGAATTATTAATGGAAATAGAGGAATATATTTTGTAGATCACTTCCTTTTACTGTATAAAATTTGGTAGAGGATATTTACCCAACGGCTGTGTACGCTAGATCAGTTTCACTGCTAGCGTACCCAACGATTGTGTACGCAAGATCTATTTGACTGCTAGCGTATCCAACGGTTGGGTACGCAACATTTATATCACTGCTAGCGTACCCAACGGTTGGGTACGCTAACAGAGATATCAGTCTAGCGTACCCAACGGCTGTGTACCCAAGATTTATATCAGTGCTACTGTGCCCAACGGCTGTGTACATACACTACTGGCATACCCAACTACCCTGCACCCCAGGCATTGAACCCTATGTTCCCAAAGGCTGTGTACACTAGATCAGTTTCACTGCTAGTGTAGCCAATGGTTGGGTACGCAAGATGTATTACACTGCTAGCATTCCCAACGGTTCTGTACGCTAGCAGGGATATCAGTCTCCGTCTAGTGTACCCAATGGTTGTGTACGTAAGATCTATTTTACTGCTAGCGTACCCAACAGTTGTGAATAGGGCTGTGACGGGTACAAAAAAACGGCATCGAGATTTAGTTCTCACCATTAGAAGGCTTCTGTAAACAAATAGTCGATTCCGGAAACGAAACTTTTGAAGAAAAACACCTCCTATTTAATCAGCTATTATAGATTATGGAGTAAATTATAGGTTTTCAAGGGAAAACAACAACTTTAATTGATGTTATGTGACGGAAATGCAGCATATTTTACACAAACGTTTCATTACGTGGGCGATAATACAATACCTCGTGAGTAACCGAGTACTTAAAATAGACTCGAGTACAAGCCAAGATCGACACGTACACCGAGGCTCGAGTACTCGTTCGCAGCCCTAGTTATGAACACTAGCAGTGATATTGGTCTAGCATACCCAACGGTTGTGTACGCAAGATTTATATCGCAGCTAGCCTACCCAATGGCTGTATACATACACTACTGGCATACCCAACTACCCTGCACTCAAGGTAGTGAACCCAATGTTCCCAATGGTTGTGCACCCTAGGTCAATAGCTTTCTTAGCATACCCAACAGTTGTGTATGCAAGATCTATTTCACTGCTAGCCTACCCAAC